>OX608073.1:298727232-300005467 GCA_951509635.1 Eupeodes luniger
ATGTAAGGGAAATATGCACGCCAATGAAAACTTATTCAATTTACCGTTAAAATAGCTTCTGCAAGGAACTTAGCCATATACTTAGATTGGAGTGATACCTGGTGTTCGGGGCTCAATGTTATTTATTAGATCAAAAGATACATAACTATCTCGAACAATTTTTGTGTCCAATGGATTTTAGGAAGGCCCGGAGGATAGTATAATAGATTTAGCTCTATCAACATTTCTGGAAAATCAGATATTATTTTAATATTTGTCTAATTAAGTTGGTGAAGAACATTAAATATTTATTATTACTGAAAATACAAATAGAACTTAAAAATACATTTAACCTTTTTTTCTCAAAGATCTATTTTTTCTTTCGTTTTGAGTTTATTATTATTATTATTAAAATTTATTATCTATAAATTAAATTTACAAGTTAAAAGGTACATTGTTAAGAGACTTAGCTGCTGAGGCTTCTGACTCTTTATAAAAACTAAGCTTGTATATATTTTTTTAAACTAATAATGTAAAAAGTAAATAGTATAAATAGTGAGAATTAAATATTTTTATGTTTTAAAGTTATTTGGGTTTTAAGAATTATGTAATTAGATTTTAAAGTTATGTAGGTTTATAAAGTTGTATATTTTTCTGATGTTATTTGGATCGAAGTTTCCTAGTGGTTGATAGTTTTTTATTGTATAAGCTGGTGTTAGAAGTCAAGTATTTGCATGCACCCATTCCTAGAATGTGATTAACGTCCAAGATTGCTTGGCAGCCTGCACAAGTTGGATGGCTTTCTTTTTTAAGAAGGTGTTGATGTGTAAGAGCAGTGTGTCCTAGTCGTAGTTTTAAAATAAAACGAATTAGAAATAAAATTTGGTAGGTTTCAAGACATTTTTTCAATATATTAATGCTTCATAAAAACTATTTACATACTTACAAAAATTGTTCTTTACAGAACGATAACGACATTATAGAATTTTCCCAAACTTCTACATGAATTTAAATATGTATATAAATACATTCGCTTATTTCGAAGAGACACTTTTTTCTAATTAAGTTGGAGATTGCACCGGAACCGCAGCCCAGAAACAGGGGATATATATCTAACCCATTTGTTTGTGTCTATTATATTAAAGTGTTTAAAAATTTTGGAGAAGATTAGTAGTAGAAAATGTCGAAATTTTATCTTTTTTATTCTTGGGGTTCGAAATTAAATTAAGATCGAGTTCTTAATTGCATACTTTGTTACCGATGCCCTGCCTTAAATGTGCTCGGATATGCTTATGAAAACAGTTGAAACTGCATGTGGACAGTCATCATACTCTGTTTAAAATTGAGTTCATAAAAAACAAACGTTAGCAAAATAAGAAATGTAAATTATTTTTTTGAAGATTTTAATTTGATTTACATTTAAAAAATGGCTAACAGAACAAATTTTAAATGTGTTGTTATATAAGCTCTGCGGAAGAAACCGTTTTTTTTTTGTTGGAAAACATGATACATACAGAAATAAGAGCATTAAAACCCGAAGAAGAAAACAAATGTTTTTTAGTATGAAGAACTTAAAAACAATGTTAATAATACATATTCCAAAAACTAAAAATGTCCTTAGAATGATCAAGGAATTTTCAGATGGCATTTTCAAAACCATTTTCGGATGACCTGGTCTACATTTTAAGCAAGCCTCATTATATTCATGATGGTCTAGACTCAAATTTAGAAGTGTGAAAGAAAAATATGAAATTAATTTCATAACACACACTAAGAAAACAAAATAATATTACCAGTATAAATAAATTTAATTAATAAAATACTCATATGTATGTATTTGCTCTTCTGCCATTTTCGTGCAAATTAAGTAAAATAATAAAAACAAATGCAACTTGACCGCAAATTGACTGTTGTTTGACTGTACTGAAAACACAAATGTTTCCTGTATTATATATTTGCATTTGTCATTGATATGACAGTTCCGGATTGACTAGCTTTGTAGTGAAGTTTTGCATTCACAAATCTAGTTGGATTTCGACTACGTAGCCACTAGCTTTATGAATGCGCCCCATGACTTTTGCAATGTTCAGTGTTTAACAATCACAAACTTAGACTAAATTTAAGATCATCATAACAAAAATTATCAAAAAATCAAGATTGACGGATTTGACACCAGATTTGATGTACCTATAAATAGTTTATGTATTTAATACATAATGCGAAAAAAATACAAATTTATTTATAAACTGAAATCAAGAAAAATTGAAAACGAAAGCAAAATTCAATTTCTATAATTAAATTCATTTTTGACACGTCCTATGAAGTTTTCATCAAAAATAAACAAAAAGTTTATAGCGACGACCGGTTCCTGACATTTTATCCTTATATTTTGGACACACTAAATATCGATTTTATTCAAACAAAATGTAGTGAAAAAAAATAGAAAATTCAAAAGTGTTTTTACACTACTTTAATTATGTCGCATCAAATTTTAAATATAACCATTTAGTTTTAATAATAAATACTTTGTTAAATTTTTTTTAAATATGACTTTAAAAAGCAAATAAAAAAATTTGAAATCAGACCTTAGTTAACATTACATCCTCTTCAAAGACTTTGCGTTAAGGTTAGCCTGCTGCAGGATACGAAGAACCGTTCTAGAACTGACTTGAGTTGTTGTAGTTGTTGCTGATTTTTTGATGGCATCAATAGATTAGCTTTAGATTTTATTAATAAATTCGATCTGTCTCTAAAAGACTTTTTAAATGTTTATTTTCGGATTCCTTCAGATGTTGGCCCGTTGTACAACACTAGGTAATATTCTTGTAGAACTTCCGTCTAAGTTCGCGATTTCCTCATGGATTTGTCACAAGATGGTTTTTAGTGAAGCTGCTGTAAGCTTGCTTGAAAATTTTAATAAAAATTGATGAAATAAATAATAAAACATTTCCTGAATCCAATGTTTATTTTTACAAAAAGATGAAAAGCAAATTGGTTTATTGTATAATGGAAATATCTGATATGGTTTAGAATACAAATGAGTTTTAAAATTCATTGTTTTTTCCCGAGCTAAATAAAACCAATTACTTGTTTGTTAACAAATCTTTAACTTTAACAATTCAACACTTTCAACTCAGCTCCCGATCTGATTTTTGGATTTTTACAAATCGTAATAATTTAACACTCACCAATGAGTTTAGGAATAATGAAATCGTAGCAATAAACGAAACGATAATAGTTAACCATTGTTAATAATAGTTAGAAAAAGAACAAACAGAACAAAAACTGAAGCTCTAAATTGTTCAAAAATAAATAACAAACATTTAACTGATGGAGCTTACTGATAGCCTAAGTGAAAAAAACAGTTAAGCTTAAAAGTAAGAAGCGTACCTTTTATAAGAAGTACATACATATGTATTAGGATAAAAACATGAATCGGACATTGGTTGTTGGTTTGAAATGTGACACTTACTCATATCGTTGTGAACCTTATGATCATTTAAGTCTTGATTATTCTATAATATTTGGCATAACTGAAAAAACATTTATATGTACTATACATGCATACATATGTACATATTCATTTACTTAATAATCAAAGTTTAATTTTAAAATTCTAAAACATTTGCTATGTGCATTTATTCTAAGAAAAACATGTATGTACATATATAAATTTATTCGCCTTCGAAACTTTGATCCTGCCATATCATGGTCTACAAAGAATGACGATAAAGAAAATTTAGTCATATATTTTTTTACGAGTAAGCTATTAAAAAAGGTTGTTGGTTGGCATCAAGTCAGTGTTTTTGCAGCCAAAAATCTACCACTAAAAAATGTACTTTTTTTTTAAAATAGAGAACATATGTATATATGTATGTAAGTGGTATTAAAAAATGATCAGTCATATGGAGTGAATACCACAAAATTAAATTTTGTACATGTGCTAATTTAGTTCTTTTTTGTTTTGTTTTTAAATATAAAATGATTTAAGTTTATTCTTTTAATAGATGTAAATTCCTTTGATCTTTGCATTTAATTCAAAAACGCAAATCATTGACCTAGAGAGGACTGTTTGTATCTTTTTGACAAGTCGATTATGGCAATTAGTTAAAATTGTTTGCAGTGAAAAGATCAATTTATCACGAAAAGCAAACAAAATTAGTTAAATCGGCCAAATTATTCATAAAATCAATATAATTAACACAAAAACCTTCATTAGCTGTTTCGAAAATGTTCGTTATCTAACCACATTTCGTTTGATCCAAAAAACCCCTAATAAGTGTAGTAAATGTGTTGAATGTTTTTTGTTTTCAAAAAAAACATTGAAAATAACGAAAAAAAAATAAAATTTTCTATTTGGATCTCTGCAGATTATGTTAAAAAATATAAACTAAAAAATAGAACCGGTATCTTGAACAAATATTTACCTTACCTGATATGAAATACAGACACAGAAATCCGGAACCATACTATGAGGTATAAATTGTGAGTTTATTTACAGTTCCTACCTAATGCTATTTTATTTTTTATGAATTATATAAGTTATTTTTAAGTGCGTTAAAGTTGATATAAATAAATACAAATCTAATTGAAAACAAATTTTATAATTTTTGAACAGGGACTTCCACCGTTCAATGTCTCTGGCAGCCCCTTCAATGTCGTCCCAATTCACAGGTATCCAGAACTCATGCAAGAATGCTGCAATCTTATAAACTCGGAATGGCCACGAAGTGATACGGCCCGAATGCGTTCACTTGTGGCATCCTGCGATACATTGCCAGTTAGTTTAGTCTTAACAACTGATAATTTATGCCGTGTAATTGCTCATTGTAAATTGAGTGCGATACCAAGCAAGAAATTGGCCTGCTTTGTAGAATCCGTAGTGGTTGACAAAATGTACCGAGGCAGAGGTCTTGGAAAACTAATTATGAAATGCGCTGAAGATTATTGTCGCAGTGTGCTGGAATTAAAAGCCATATACCTATCGACAATCGATCAAGAGGGATTTTACGAAAGAATTGGCTATGAATTTTGTGCACCTGTTTCGATGTATGGCCCACGTCACTGTGAACTGCCTAGTTTGGAAAATGCTAAAAAGAAATATATGAAAAAGATTCTATAAAACATAGAGTACCAGTTACAGGTTGGTGGGGAAACAAACAAAACAACAAAGAAAAACTTATGCTATTCCATTATGATTTTATTAAGTTGAAATGTTTTATGGAAAAGAGATCACTTTATTTTTTTGTTGATTCTTTGCACATATTGCTGGCGTTTATTGAAAAAAAAGAAGAAAAAAATGTAGCACTATCTTTAAGTGATCTTTTGATCTTTTTGTTGACAAAAAAAAACGAAAAATAAGAGACAAAACCTCCACATTATAAATATTGTTAAGTAAATTATTTTTCTATTAAATTTGTGTGTATGTAATTATTATTTTTTTTTATAATTTGTTTTGCATAAAATATTGTTTTTGAAAATTGTTATTTGTTTTTATTATTTGTTAACTTTTATTTTCAAACTTCATCCATGTCTTCCTTGAGGTTATAATTTTAAAGAGAAAAGCAATCTAAAAAAGAGTTTTGAATTCAAATTTAAGTCACTTTAAGTTTGAATAAATTCTCTTAAGAAACATTTTCAATCGTTAAATTCGTGCAACCAAGTCATGTGTCTATTTTTTCATTCAAGTCCTAATGGTTTAGTTTCATAGTATTAATTAATGCTCAAAGGTCGTTTACAGATCATTTAAAAATTAACGAAAAATTATTGAACCCATTATTATAATTTTATCTTAAAACTTAATTAAGACACATACTAATCTCTGCTACACCTTGTAAAGAACTGCATTGTCTTTTCAGAAGCATAAAAGTGTTCAGAGTTCTTGAATCTCAAGTCTTCAGAGTTTTGAATTCGGTACAATTTTTGACTCCACCTCCACCAAATTTCATTATATCATTATTTCTGCCCTATTAGTCCATATTTTAATTAAAATTTTGAAAACATAGTAAATATTTTCGAAATATATCCTTCTCATAATATTGATCATATTGATTGATGGAAACATTATAGATTTGTCAATCTGCTTTTAAAAGCAGTATTAGTATCTTTCCAATGGTTTTTTATTTTATATTATTTTTGATTTGCTTTTTAAACTGAATACAGGAAGGAGGTACAATACAATAGATATGAATAATTGTACTGTACAAAAACTAATGTTGTATAATTTGTTTGATCGGTTATCGGTAATTCTTTTGTAGTTACAACAAGAAATTAATAATTAACACATATATCAGAATATAAAGAAAAACTACTTAGGTACTGTGTTCCGAGACACTTACAATATATCAAGCTTTTATAGAAGCTCAATAACATACCATATGTAAAATACTATAGGTAATGATGCAGACAAATATTTGTGATTTACTAGATAAATAAACTATTAATAAAAGAAAAAAAAAGAAAAACAAATGCTATACAAATAAATTTAGAGAAAAAAAAATATTATACACTTACATATAATTAATTGTGTTATTAGAATGCAAAATAAATAAATCTTAGATAATTGTTCGAAATACTTGTCATCTCGTGTGGTCTTCAATTTATATTGCTCTGTCAGTGATGTATTTCGAATCAGATTCTTTCTCTAAAGGAAGCACATCTCTAGAAGAAAAAAAAAAAACAGCGCAGTTTTCTTAATCACAGACAATCTTCTAGTTTTTCATCTGCCTTCTGTTGCATGTTTTTTTTTTGCAGATGCATTTATTTATTTTGTTAGTTCTAGGAATTCTCTTGCCAAGTTCAAGTTCGAGGCATCGGATCATCGTACAGCAGCCGAGGTGCGGCGCTCTCTTACTCTCTATATGTGTGGGATTAAATAAATTATAATAAAATGCTCCACTGCAAATAATGGTCTTTGATGCTGTCTGGTCTGGTCTGGTTCGGTTTCGACTCATGAAACAAAAACTACTTTTCATTATTATTTTATTTTATTTCATTTCATTTATTTTTAAAACATAAGACAAGCCATTAAATAGTTTACGTGTAAGAATTTAAATTCATGTGAACAATTTGTCGAGATATATTTAGAATTTTGTTTGGCCATTACCAAGTGAATATTTTTGTTGAAACGTTTCGTGTCAAGTGCATGAATTGTTGGCAAACGCTTTTATATCCGGAAATTCCTGCTGGGAAATTCAAAATAAATGAATATTAATTGTGATTTGCAAAGAATGTTCTTGATGGCTTTTTCGAAATTTAAAATGATTGGTCGATGGTCGGACAAGTAAACATTAGAAAATGTAAGCATCATTGCCAATACCAAGACTTTTTTGTGTGGATTAAAAATTAAATATGTTCACATTCCTTATAAGCTACTTCATTAGATCCAGTGCAAAAATATAGTATTTGACAATGTTATTTCTGCCTTCAAACTTTTGTCTTTTCTGCCCACATAATAAATGTTGTTTCTAGAGAGCTTTTCATATTTGTTTGTAAGAGTCTTACAGTAGGCTTGTATCCTTGCTACTAAAACTCGCTCTATTTAGAATTATAGATAAAGATATACCATTAGGTCTGTTCCTTTAGGTGCTCTGATCTGCTTGGAATAAATTCTATTTTTTTTGTATAACTTGCATTGTCCGTTACATTTTTAAAGTTTGAACAGGAGCGTTAGGAAAATAGGGTAGGATTTATGAGGTGATACTGATGCACATTGGTCTTAGTTTATCGAAATGGGAGGGAAGAAGAGAGCTGGGTAAAGCAATCCACATTCTTGATGTGCGGCCAAACAAAGAATCTCTATACTTTGGAGTAAGTTCAAAATTAAGTTCAAGATTAAACTGATGAGCATCCCTGGAAGTGCGAATATTGCAGATTAAATGTTTGAAACTGCCAATTCGACAGAACGTTAAGCAAACATTTTTGGCAGCTTACTAATCAGATACTAGAGGCTTGCCTTACCTTCAAGTCAAATATAGGTTAAAACATCGAAAGACATGCTACTTTGCTGAGGTGTAAAAGTTGTCCCTGTTATTTTCAATGGTTTTTTGGATTCTTTGTAGGAGACTAACACTTGTTTTAGGGGCACCTTCACCAAAAATTTGAGAGTTATATTTAAGTTTTAAACAAAAAAAAGTTTCGTAAAATACAGACAGATCCAAAGGAAGATGTTTTGCACCTAGCAGCATTTTTGGCCATATTTAACACTAGCTGTTATCCGCGGCTTTGTGCGCGAGGTAAAAGAAAATCAAAATAACACATAGAGACATTCCAGGGGCAAGTATATCTACATGAGTTACTTGGTAAGCTTTCCCAATCAAAAGGAACAAAGAGGAATCAAAAGTAGCACTTTTCACCCTTTCCAACGCCGCCGGCCGTGCCGCCGGTTAAAATATAAGCACAAATAATGTTTCGCCCAAGTTGTGTAAGACGATAATCGATAGGCATCTAAATTTCTTATAAACATAAACTCTACTGGGTATGTAGTGTTCTGTTTAGAGTCCATCACTGTGCCTATTGAAATTTACACTCATATCTCCTGCTACTTCATGCAATATGTTTGAATTTAATTCAAAACAGCATCGTTTCTTTTGTCCAAGAATTCCTCTTTCATTGAGAAATTGATTGTCTTCGTCCTGTATGTTATTTTGTAAATAAATCAGGGTAAACACTTGCAATAGGTTCAGAATTAATCTGTACTTAATTTTAAAAAATCTCTTTATATTACATAGCCCTCGGCATAGGTTTTTAAACGCTCATCTCTGTTTTTTAATAGGAAATTATTAGCTTCGGTACACATACCGATGGACAAGGATATGAATTTAGAAACGAATATGAAAATACGAAGGTATTGTCATCAGCGAAACGGTTCAATGTATGAGACATAACATACAAGAGATCGTTTATGAACGGAGACAAAACGATGTTATGGATAACACCAGCATTTACTTTATAAATTCCAGAACTGAAACCATCCAATATGACTTGTATTAAACGGAAACTGTGATCCAATTTAATTTGCTTTATCTCTTGAGTCAAAAAAGTTAAGTTTAAATTAACATACATACATACATACATCAACATAACTTGGGACTAAAAATCACAACAAAAAAAATATACCTACATACATACTTCCAGACACATATAAATATTTATATAAATAGATTTTGTATCATCTTTTTTTTACCTTTAATATCATAAAACATAATCTCGAAAGAAAAAAATATCTTAGAAATTTAATTCTCTGGTGATATGAGTACTTTGAACCGTTTTTAAAATTATTTTTTTCCTTATAACATTTTTCGAATTAGAGATAGGCGTCGCGTGGTTTACTCTTAATTTAAATAAATTGCTTCCATTAACTTTAAATGACTAAAATTGAAAAAAAAAGCAAAACACATTAAAAATCCAAAGTGATAGCAAATAAGGTCAACAAAATATGAGTCAAAAAGGCCTCTTTGCTATTTTAAAACACTAACAATAATCTAATCGATCGATTGAAAGTGTAAAGCTTTTCGTCTCATATACATATGAATGAATTTACGGATCTGAGAAAAAAATCATGTTTGTTATTTAGGTTTCGACAGAGATACTTCTAATTTTCTGGTATCATCTTATCTAGTGAGATAAATTAAATATTTTTAATAAAATGAGCTTATCTTGAAAGATTTCCTCTGTTTCTTTTTTTTATTATCATTGCTATGAATTCGCACTTTCAACACAATTGACAAGTAACTTTACATTTTTGTTTTGTATAACCTATCGACGATGACGATGTACTTTCAGGGAAAATGGGAACTTAATACCTTTGTATATATTAAAAAAAATGTTCAAGGTTTGTATTTCTATGAAATGTGGTGGTGAAATCATTAGGCATCGATTTCCAAGATATTTTCTTTTAATTTTGTTTTTAATAGTGAAACACAAATCTAAAATTCAGAAAGATCTTTATTTTAGCTATCCAACAAAATTTAACCAATTATGGGCACCACCAAATAACAACTTAATCATTTCATTATGCTGGCGCCTTCTTTGCGATACCACAAACTTTTCCATAATGCTCTGGTTGGTCCAATGAATCCACAATAAACTTAGCCAAATCATATTTTGATACTACTCGACCAGGAGAAGAATCATGAAGAATAGTAACTTCACCGCTAGGTTCATCAGCAATATGGGGAGGTAGGATAGCAATGTAATCTAGTCCTGAGTTTTTAGTCAAGTCCAACATCCTTAGATGGTCTTCATTGATGTTGTGGAACATTTTTGGTACTTGCTCTGGGTTCATGAACAGAAATGATGACATAATAATCGAGAAACGTTTGATGTTCAATTCTTTCATTGCACCGATAATATTTTTAGTGCCTGTAGACATTTCGGTTGTTGGTTCGAGTTTGTTGCGCGTACCAAGGGTTACGCAAACGGCGTCAACGCCTTCGAGAACATTTTTAACATCTTCCAATTTAGTAGCATCTCCTTTGACCAGATCTACTTTGCCCTTAAAACTTTCGGGGACAGTTTCTTCAGTGCGGTACAATAACCGAACACTTAAGCCTATTATATTGTTGGATGGTAAGAAAATAATACGATAAGGAATGTTAAAATGTACATACAAGTTGACTATTTATGGCTCTATTGACCTGGAGAGCTGCTGCTACATACCTTTCTGAAGTGCATGCTCGACGACACATTTGCCGGTCATGCCTGTTCCTCCGATGATTGCTATTTTGCCCATTGTACGAGTATTGTTTTATATTGCGATCTTTTGAACGTGGCGTTCTATTAAAAACTGAACAATTTTTAGATTATGGATTAAATGCACGAATTACTTTTGATTGGAAATAATTATCTTATCCGGTTCGGTACTTCGGTTGAAGTCGGTGCCAAGAAAAGCAAATTAAAATGGAAAAAATAAACGAAACGTCAATTTATGTTTACTTTTTTTTTTAAGTACAAAAAAGCCCTACAAATGTTTGACAGCTTTGGAATAAAGCAGTGATGCCACTTGCTTAAACTTTGTTTCCAATATTTCATGTTTTGAAAAAAACTGTAAACGAAATTATTACATTAAAGGGCCATATTGACGAAAATTTACTAAAATGGAGTTGTCTATTGGCCATAATTCTGACCACGATTGTTAATAAAACACAGCTACAATCCATAAACAATATGCTTGCAAATTTATATGATATGGTCCAAATGGACATGGTCAAAATGTGCCCGGCATACACGAGCGAGCAACAGCCACTTTGACAGATTGATTATTTTTATATTTTTCATTTTTAGCACAAACAAACGTATGTGTATCTGCATAATAATCAACATAAAAAAGGTTCTTATAAAATAAATATAAAATTTCCAGCTATATATATGGTCGAAAATGACAACCCCGTATAATAAAACTGACCCAGAAAAAACAAAAAGAGGGAAGGAGATATAAGAAATTTGTTTCCTTTAATTTTTGTATGAGATAGATTGAGATAGTTAGATAGTTGTCAGGTGGCGAGATAAGATTCTGTAAACAGACAGAACTACTGGCTCGTTCATTCTCCATAATTGACAGAGCCGAGCCTTGGCTCTATGGCTCGGGCTCGTTGATTTGTGACTTGCTGAAAACCCGAATTAATGGACAGAGCCAAACCGAGCCATCTCAGTTTCCCCATTTTATTTGGCTCTATCGTGTATGGCTAGCTTTAGTCTGTATGCTAACAAGATATTGGTCGCATTCGGAAAGCTAGTGGCTACGTAGTCGAAATTCAACTAGATTTGTGAATGCAAAACTTCACTACAAAGCTAGTCAATCCGGAACTGTCATATCAATAACAAATGTAAATATATAATACAGGAAACATTTGTTTTTTCAGTACTTTAAATAGTTTGTTTTGTTTTTAAATTCAATAAAACCGAATATAAGATATAATATGAGTGATTTTTATTTGTATTTAAATACTAAATGATTTATTTCATTTTGAATTCTTGTGTCCTTACCGAGCAGCTGATTGTGAAACGTCAAAACCAGTGTGCACTAACTTTGTAGCCGAAAATTTTACACTACGTCGGAGGGGAAATTTCAACTACTTTTGTAGTTAGATTTAGCCAATCAGAATCCCTTGACTACGTAGCCACTAGCTTTCCGAATGCGACCATTCCTTTTATTTGATATATGTGCACATCACAAGTGCTACAGCAACTACAATATTATTGCATTACCCAGGTTAAAACGAATATTTTAAAAAAATGGTTCTAAATGTATATTTTATGTTTTTATTGCAGCATTTTATTTCTTATCCTTTTTAGAGCTCTAAGAATGACGGGAGTAATAAATGTCTATTATTTTCCATTGGACATCACTTACAATCTTAAATTATTTATAAATGAACTATTTTTATCAATATCAAACCTTAGGTTTTAGTAAAAATCTATATCAATTGAAATTGCTAAGAAGTTACGTACTTGTTAAAAAATATTTTTATACAATTTTTAAAGAATAATTTTAATTTATTGAAACCGATCAAAAGATATTGTGACGTGTTTGAAGTTAGCCCTCAGGTTAACTCTTTATCATAGATTTTAATTTATTGTTGATTAGCTTAAACTTCAGGTTTGCTTTGTTACAACTTGGCATAATTTTTTACATAAAATTGTTGATGAATATGCCGCATTCTGTTTTTTTTTGTGCTTATTATTTTAAATTTTCTTTAATAAATAAAATAAAAGTTCAGAAATTTAGTGTTTAAAAACAATAATACAAATATAAAAACCGTTTAACATTCTGATTCTGAAGCATAGGGGTTGTTTTCTAGCTTTTTGATTCTCTTAAGGGTTGCATTGCGTAGTTCAGACATAAAATCTGGTTTTGGTTGTTCCTTTGGCACTGGATTATTTTTTTGTTGTATTGGTGGTTTTGTTACACTAGCAGTCCCCATAGTGCTACCTTTAAGCGGTTTATCTTGATTGTTGACTTTCTAAAATTATAAAACGTCATTTACCATCAAATTGTTCGTTAAGTTTAAATATTTGCTTAAATTATTTCGTTACCTTTAAGGCTACTCCAGCACGTATACTTTGAAGAAAATCGTTACGTTGTTGGTCCCCTCCTGTTTGTGGGGGCTTAAATTGATTTTCTGACCTTGATGCTGGATTATTTGCCAATGGTTTAGGAGGTGCTATTGGGATTGATATAGAAGCGTTAAGTGATGGCATTGGGGGTGGTGGAGGTGGAACGATCTCAGTTCTTAACGTTTGCTCAATTGCCATTGGGGGAAGAGGTGGAGGTGGAGGTGGAGGCGGAGGAGGAGGAGTAGTAGTATTTTTAACGTTCACAATTTTATCGATTGGCATGGGAGGAGGTGGCGGTGGTGGTGTATATGTACTATTTTGTCCTATGGGAGATGGTGTCACTTGTGACTTCGGTAGTGAGTCATCTCGATTCTTTGACTGTTGACGAGGAATTGGAGCAGGTGGCGCCGGCGGTGGTGGTGGTGGAGGTGGTGAAAGTGGTTTCCTTCGCTGTCTTCTAATCGAAGTCGTATTTCTTTTAGGTGGGACAATTTCTTCATAAACAGGTTCACTAGGTGGCGCAACAGTTTCAGGCAACTCTGGTGGGGCAACTATAATTGCACCTCCCTTAGAATGGTGAATATTTCTTGGTGTAGGAGGTGGTGTAGGTTCTGCAGCAACATATGTCTCAGAAGGTGGTGGAGGTATAGAATTTCCTACATTTTGTCTTCGAGGTGGCTAGATAAAATATTAATTTGAGGTTTGAAATAAAAACAATATTAGCGTATAGATATTTGAAACAAGTATATACCATCCAAGTATAGTTCGACTGTACAATTCTTCTGATCAAATCCTTACGATCTAACCAACTTACATCTTCTTCAGTGATGCCTCGTTCAATCATATATTTTTTCAATGAATTATTGTTAAAGTTTCCAGACAAATCAAATGTATTTTTGGTCATATCTCTTGTCATATCTCCGGCAATGTGCCGGAAGTCTTTTGGACCACTGACTTCTATAATTTTTCCTTTTCTAGTTCTTAAGACTGTTGTTGGAAGAGGTTTGGGGGCTGAAGAAGTTAAAATTTTTTTTGGAACAGGTTGTTTGTTTTGACTAAATTGTCTTTCGTAAAGCGTACTTCCAACATTTTGTTCAACAAGTGATGGACTATTAGTTGGCCCTTCATTTGAATTTGGATTTTTGTTTTTTATTTTTCTGTATGAATCTAAGTCGAATGTCGCTGATGCTGGTGGTATGTCATCAATAGAATCCAATGTCATCGATGACTCTCTTTGAACTGGCGTTTTATGAAATGGACCTCGAGATGGTGTAGGAGTTTGTGGTAGCACACTTGGCTTAAAGAAAATTTGAAATTTATTTTTTTTTTCAATTAATTTTCAAACTAAATTAGAACCTTCCAATATCCTGGATTTTTGTTGCTCTTAACAATGTCATAAATGAACGCTCTTCTCTGTTCTGATGTTAGGTATTCAATATTGTCTGAAAGACCTGCCTTTCGAAGATAAAATTTTAACATCTGGTCATTGTCATTGCCAGTGAGGTCGAATGTCTTTGTGAAATCCATATGATTTCCATCTTTGTATGTAAAATCCATTGGTTCGCTGACAATGTGTTCTTCCATAGCAAACTACCTGCAACATAACGTTTAAATACAAATTTTTAAAACTAACAACTTTCTCCAGCCAAAAACAATGAGTGGTAGCACCTTTAAGTTGTTGTTGTTGTTCAAAAACATTCAATGAAATTAAAAAAGGAATGGTCAAGTCTAACAAGCTGACATTCTAGTACGAATAGTACAATAAAAATAATAACAACTTTCGATTTTATTTTGTATTTTTTTAATTACTATTGTTTTTGTATTTTGTTTTATTTTCATAATTTGAGGAAAGGAAACATAAAGAGATCAAAAAGTTAAATTTGTGTATTTTAATGTAATGTCTGTACTATAAATTTAGAACACTGTATTGTGGCATACTGTATGAATTTAACTCATATTAACTTATCTAAAAATTTCAAAAATTCTTTGCAATTGATTTGTTCATTTAAAACACAAAACCATTAAAAAATTAAGAAGCTTTTAAAATCCAACAAATCATTGTACAAAACGCTTATTCGTAAATTGCAAAATTGTCTACCCAAAAAATACTTTATTTTACCCAGATATTAAGTTCTTGCTTGTTTTTAGATTTTTTCAATCATGAAATCGTTCCATTGAAGTCATTCTATTTCTCCGTATAGCCACCTGTCAGTTGTGTTTTAAATGATCAACTCTAACCTAAAGTCAGTTACAGCTTTCATCAATTTTCATCATTGAACCCAATCATTGAAATTTTTTAACAGGTCGTTTATTGTCATTGCGCAGGTACAAGCGACATTAGAGACTTAAAAGAAAGTCAAGTTGCCAGAATCTGATGGGCCAGCTGCCAAAAAATTGCCTTCCAATTAAGGCAACTTTATTGGAAAGTTGTCAAGAAAAATCTCCCTAACTATCAAGTCAATTCCACTTATGTCAAAATGACAGCTAATAATGTTTTCTCATTCAATTGAAAGCTAAACTTTATTACTCTGTGATTTATTTTTTTCTCCACAATTCCACTTGATGTTTTTTGTAAAAAGGTTCCTTGTCAAATTAAAAAAGGAATAAGTTATATTGGATGGACTTGTAGCTTTTCTGAGGAGTGTTTTATAGACAAGTATGTTTTTAGTAGTTTTTGTACAATCAACTGAAGGAAGAGGTTAGTTAAGTAGAGTTCCGAGTTTGAACTTTATGACACTAACAAAACTAATTAGTTTGGTCAAAATTAGCGTTCAAAGCATGCAGTTGACTGCAAATAAAGTTCCTTGTGTTGCCTGAATCTGCCATTTGAAAGAAAATTTCCTATAATTGAAATCCACCGGAAAATTATAGTTGAAGGAAATCTGTTATTGGAATTGTATATAATTGAAACACAAATCAGTAAAAATGTTTAACAAAATAGGAACAGCTGTTCAGCAAAATGAATTTCTTTGAGTGATTTTTAATTTTCCATTTGATCCGTCCTACATAATTTTTACTACTTTTTCCATTCAATAAATTTTCAATGATCTCTATAACCTCTCAAAAAATTTCAATGTTGAATTATGTATGTATGTATATCGATAACGGGCCCCTAAGACCAAATTTTATTGAAAATTATTAGGGGGTCTGTTGTATAATTCTGGTTCAATGTTTGCTGTTGTAATTCACCGATTTCTGTTATATGTTAGCAACAAAATCTTACACTTTTGGAATTTTTTTTTTAACTTTTTGTGCTTTTTGACCCATTTTGGGCCTTACGATTCTTAGGATTAGGCGTTATGGTTATGGGCGAGAAGACCTAACGCCTAAATTTAAATTTGTCTAGCAAAACCGTTGTATTATTAAAATCATCCATTGAAAATTTTACTTTACAATAATTTTGGACCTTGAAATCTAAATGTGTTTGAGGTCTATTCTTTTTTGAACAATTGTTAACTATCGTTATTGTGTCAAGAAAATTGTTCAAGTGCGTCATTGTTACGAATTGTTAAAATTTGTTAGAATCATTTAAGAACGATAATTGTTAGAAATTGTTGATCTGACAAACTACCAATATCGAAAATTATCGGAAATTGAATAACTAAAGAAAAATTGAAGCAGCTTTCAAATTGCTTGAGAAATGTAATAAAAACTGATGAGATAATTGTTTATATGTATGTATGTATGTATGATTTTTAAAACATATCCTGAATCAAATATTCTTTTTGTTTTTTCAACAAAAAGATGAAACGCAAAGAGAGCAGTAAACGAAAAACATTGGCATATTGTGTAATGAAAATTCGTGGTTCTCACAAGCCACACAAAAATATAACTTGTTTGTAACCAAATCATTCACTTTGACAGTTCAACTCAGCTGCGAATTGTTAGAAATCGTAACTATTTGACACTTCAACAGTGAGTTTAGGAACGATGTAATGATTTGCCATATTGTTACAAATCGTAACAACCTCAACGGCTATAGTTAATGATTGTTTGCAATAGTTGACAGTAGTTAGCAAAAGAACTGACATCTAAATGTTGTTTTTATTTCGTGACAGCTATATCAATTTAAGCTATATCCAACTCGTTCAATAAAGTATCTAAAAATTCATCTATTCAGGAAAGCTTATCTAAAACGAAATTGAACGCAGCCAATATGAGTGTTTTTGTCTGGCACAACACAATGTTTTTTAAATGAAAAAAAAAAATAAAAATACCAATTTAAATGTGAACCAATAACATTATAGGTAATATAAATAGCAAACACAAACTCGATTATACCCAGCAAAAATATTAAAGGTTTGTTTTTGTTATCTGTTCTATTCATATGACAATTTTATTACTTCGTATTCAATAATTTTTGTTTTTAACATTAGAGATTAAAAAGTTTTAATTGTATTATAATTTATATATGTATGTATATGGAATCTATAGTTACTTATAGTTATTTGTTGTTACTAATTGTTACGCTAATGTTTATTTTGGATTTAAAAAAAGATCTACTTTAATTTAGAATTGTATGCCAATTTACTTTAACTATATGTATAACTATTAACTATAATTTTAAACTTAATTAAATTTTACGAATTTTAAGTACTTTTTTTCTATTTTCAATAATTCTAATTCCAAAAATAATACTTCGTAAGTATTTATCAACAACCTACTTGCTTAAACATTAATCAGTTTTGTTATTTATTCAAAGGAAAGTTGACATTTATTGTTATGAATCAGTTCTATTATAAACGGTGGTTTTAATTATTTGCTTTCAATTTTTTTTTATCTAAATTTCAAATTTATTAGCTTTATTCTTAGATATGTATAAAAAGGTGTTAACTAAGTCATCACATAGGAATCTTACATTATTGAGAATGGCCGAAGTCATTTTAAATCGTTAAGATATATAAAATGTTACCTTAAAGTCGATAAAATAATTTCCTTAACGTACTTCATGCAGTACATCGAATTGATTTGTAATTTATTTCCCAAAATTAACTTTTATCAATGACAATAATAAGACAGACAATTGAATAAAATCTTAAAATTTCGTTACCATCACAACAATAAGGCCAATCAACAACTGATTCACCAGTTTTGAAAACAACGTTAACAATTCGCAAGTTTCTGCCAATGAATTTCCTTATCGTTCTACAATTTAGATGATAAGATATAAAATTGTTATCGTTAAAGCTTTAACATTGGGATGGTCTCTTGGTTTGAAGTTAATACTAATTCTAAGAGAATGTCCTTATCTTTTTTTTTTAAAGAGAATGACACACATATTAAACAAATTGACATTAAATCATTTCTGAATTAGTTCTTTAACAAGTGTTAATTTGTATAAATAGTTACTTTACGAGTGGGCTGCTACATAATAATACGTGTATGTATGTGCACTTCCACTGATTGTTAATAACTTAATTAACTGGCACTTTATCTGTTAATTCATTAGGAAGAATGTTTAATTATTTTTTTTAAATGTCACCATAGAATTTTTGAAAAAAATCTTCTTATTTTTTTTTAATTTTATCCTTAACGGTTTAAAGGAATATATTAGTCGTGTTATATCGGGTGATTTTTTAAGAGCTTGAGAACTTTTTTTAAAAAAAAAACGCATAAAATTTGCAAAATCTCATCGATTCTTTATTTGAAACGTTAGATTGGTCCATGACATTTACTTTTTGAAGATAACTTCATTTAAATGTTGACCGCGGCTGCGTCTTAGGTGGTCCATTCGGAAAGTCCAATTTTGGGTAACTTTTTCGAGCATTTCGGCCGGAATAGCCCGAATTTCTTCGGAAATGTTGTCTTCCAAAGCTGGAATAGTTGCTGGCTTATTTGTGTAGACTTTAGACTTGACGTAGCCCCACAAAAAATAGTCTAAAGGCGTCAAATCGCATGATCTTGGTGGCCAACTTACCGGTCCATTCCTTGAGATGAATTGTTCTCCGAAGTTTTCCCTCAAAATGGCTATAGAATCGCGAGCTGTGTGGCATGTAGCGCCATCTTGTTGAAACCACATGTCAACCAAGTTCAGTTCTTCCATTTTTGGCAACAAAAAGTTTGTTAGCATTGAACGATAGCGATCGCCATTCACCGTAACGTTGCGTCCAACAGCATCTTTGAAAAAATACGGTCCAATGATTCCACCAGCGTACAAACCACACCAAACAGTGCATTTTTCGGGATGCATGGGCAGTTCTTGAACGGCTTCTGGTTGCTCTTCACTCCAAATGCGGCAATTTTGCTTATTTACGTAGCCATTCAACCAGAAATGAGCCTCATCGCTGAACAAAATTTGTCGATAAAAACATTTCGAACCGAGCACTGATTTTGGTAATAAAATTCAATGATTTGCAAGCGTTGCTCGTTAGTAAGTCTATTCATGATGAAATGTCAAAGCATACTGAGCATCTTTCTCTTTGACACCATGTCTGAAATCCCGCGTGATCTGTCAAATGCTAATGCATGAAAATCCTAACCTCAAAAAAATCACCCTTTACTTTCACCACAATCTAGATCATATCATGTATTTATTGGCGTAACAACAAGAAAGTGATGCCCTGCTTTATACTTGGATCTATTTTTGTGATCCAGAAATTAGTTTTTCTATTTCACCCAGGTGACATTTACAACTTAATTATAATTGTTAACGGAATTTTGTGAGCTTATTTTGTATGGGGTCACTAAAATTTGAATTTTATTTGTAACTTTAGAACAGCTTCGCCGTATTTAATAGAGCAACAATGAAACACAGTTATTTTTTTTTTTTTAATTTTATATTTATTTATAGCTTCAATAAGCTCCTCTTTACTTCTGTACTACTTCCTACTTTCCTAAGCCTTCCGTGTCAGCCTGTCCCATACATTTTCGATGTACTCAAATCGGTAGAGTATGGTGGCCACTTTAATTGCTGTATATTTTGGCTGTGCAGTCAAGTTTTTACTATACAAGCTGTATGAATCGGTGCATTGGCCTTCTAAAAAATAAACGGGAGTGGTGTAAAAAAAATATCCTGATACTGAGGTGAGGCTACTTCCAAAATAGTTCTGTAGTATAGGCTGCTCTCATTTTATAGTTCACAAAAACTAAATCAATTGTGCTATTAATAATACAGCACTCCATATACCATTCCCTCTCGGCTTCGATGGCTACCTTTCTTTTCTTTAAATATAATAATAATAATTATATCCGTTCGCTCCATCCAGGTTCATCTGAAAAGATTACTTTTCTTCAATTGTTTGATAAGATACTACCATTGTAAAATTGAGCAGTTATAGCTAAACGCTCAATGTTAGCGGAGGCTATTCTAATGTTACAAACAAAAATGCTCTAGTTTGTGAATATAATCGAAATTGTCTGTTTAAGGTTCTCTGTCTTTAAGGATAGATCAAAGAAGTTTCAAAAATAGTAAACTGTAAGAAAGGCTAAGTGTAGGAGGGCTATTCAAATGTTACGGACACTGTACATAAAATAAAGAACAACAAAATCATGATTGAAAAAAATAACTGAGGGGCAACTACGCAGATTTACGCATCTTTGCATCAATACTTATACAATTTTTTAAATAGTTCACCTGGAATTTGATAGATCTACTGCACTTGAAAAAAGTCAATTTTTGAAGTAAATCGGAATATGCCCTGGAAAACCCCATACAAATATGAGTTGACTCGGTAAAAAAATTCTATCCTGTCAAAGTTTGGACACTCTGATTACGATGACCGAACGTCCCAAAAACGAGACATCGATTTCCAATAGTAATTGACTAACACAATACATGGTCTCAGAAAAGAGTCAATGCGTTGACTCAAAAATGTGTGTCAAAGTGAGCGTCAATGTGCTAGTCAACGCGTAGACGAAACGGGACAGATTTTGATGTGATTTTTACGTCAGAGAGTTAACGTTTGTCCGTTTGCGTTGACCGCGTAATAGAAGCATAACAAAATTTATATTTATTTTATGTATTGCAAAATTACAATTAAGTAGGTACCTACTTATAAAAGATGTGAGTCAATGAGGTTTGAAGTTAAATTTCCTTTTACAAATACTGTGGTCGCGCTTTTTAACACCCACTCTTAAATACGATCAAACGCTGATTGTCAAATATCTTAAAATTACGAAACGTGTAAGCAGAAAACATTGCCGAAAATGGCAACTGATCCAGAAAAATAGAAGCAAAGAGTCGTTAAGGATATGTTTCCTTGAATTTTTGTATGAGATAGACTGAGGTAGTAAGATATTCGTTAGGTGGCGAGATAAGATTGTGTACAACTGTACAAAAACAGAATTACTTGGCTAGTTGGTTTCCCACCAACGAAAGAGTCGAGCCTTGGCTCGGGTTCGTTGATTTTTGACTTGCAACAGACCCAAACTAAACCACCTTAGTTTCCCTACACACGGTCGATTTTGAATCGGCTTGGTCTATTAGGATCTTTGGCTCTGTCGCTTATGGCTAGCTTAAACAAATTTGTATGTGTCTGGAGTTTTTTTTACAAAAAAGTTGAAGAAAAACTATTAACCTATTAGCTCGGTTAAACCACAAGTTCAACTTTAAGTTGCAAACGTTTTTCTTCACTCTAATGTGACCAAAACTAAGTGTATGGTCATTAACAGTGATTATCGAATTAACCTTGAAATTGATAACTCCAAAATAGAACAAGTTTACGAAATAAAATACTTGGGTATTAAATTATACAGTAAATTAAACTTTCAAAGTCATATTCAATACACGATTGGTAAAATATAAAAAAAAATTGGGTTTCTTAAAAGAATTAGGAAAAATATAACAACAATATGTGCTGTCAATATTTATAATACAATATAGTTAAACCTCATTTTGACTTCTGTTCAACTATTTTATTCCTAGGAACCAATGATGAAATTAAACGTCTTCAGATTCTGCAAAATAAAGCGATGAGAACTATTACAAGAAGCTGTTCTCGAACACCTACAGTCTGGATGCTGACCTGCCTAAAATGGCTATCTGTGAAGCAGTCCATTATTCTGAATGTTCTGATGTTTGTTTTTAAAATGAAATATTATATAATGCCAAAGTATCTTACATCTAACTTACAATATGTACAAGATGCCCAGCCTTATTCTTTGAGAAATAATTGTAACTTTAGATTCAAAATGTATAGAGACTCCAGAACACAAAATATGATATTTTGAACTTCCAAGTAACATCAAAATTGCAACGAATTTAAAAAGATATAAAAATGAGTCAATTAAACACATTCGTAGAACTGTAACTTTATAAAGTATATATGTAAACAGGCAATATATTTAAATTATTTATTCTTATTAAAAATAAGTTATTATTATGTAATTGTAAATACTTAAAAACATACTAAATACATTTATACTACTACTACTACTTCACTCTGGACAAAAGCTAAACTCATGAAATTGAACTCCAACCTTATTAATTTTTTTTGTAAATTAAGAATTATAACAACCCTGGGTTTTATTCCAGGGCGTAATGTTATGTAATGTAACATGAGCACGGTATTGAATTGTCAAATTAATGACAGATTGAATTTGCCTAGCTTTTTTACGGTTTTTAACCTAAGAAAAAATTGAAAATGAAATGAATTTTATTTTAGGACACATTCGTCGATTCGTCCTCCACGACGACACGACATCGTGGTTACAATTTCCATATTTCACCAATCCATCATCCTTCAAGCTACTAACTGTCTTGAAAATTTGTATTTCTTATACAAATCTGATTCTATTACTATTTATTTGAATTAACCATGAATTGTAACAATTTCTATGATGAAGAGTTTCAAAATTCAGAAGCATGGTTGTCGGAACAAATTTTTTCGCAGCTTAAAGATTTTAATAAACCCACAACAAAAATTGATGTGGAATCAAATCTAATTCAAAACGAAATACAAGAAGAAACTGAGACGGCCAAAATAAATTCAGATATAGTCGATTTAGAGGCAATGAAATATCAAGGTCCATCTCCTCAAGTAGAACAACAACAACAAGCCATCGGCCCAATTCTCGAGATTCCCCAAGAACAATCAATTCCACCTGATGTAGAAAACGAAGAAAAAAACCCTAATTTATTTGCTATTCTCGGTGAGTACTCAAGTCCAAGAGAACTATACCAGCAGATGTGTCTTTATAAAGCTTTTTCTAGAGCAACCATTTTTCTATTCACAAATTGTGAAATGCGCCAATTGCAATTGTGTTTTCCTTGGCAATACGTTCAACCAACATATTTGTGACTATGGCGAAGATAATAAACTGATAGTTCCGGAGCCGACAGACCAAACGTTGGCTCCATTCGAACCTGGGCCAGTAGAGCCATCGTGCATTCGTTTGTTGCGTGAAAACCAAATTCGCATCCGTCGTTTTCTCAAAGATGAATTGAAGTACGATCTGAATGCGACAACCTCTTCCAACAACGCAGCCAACAAGAAGCAAAACGGTCCACATGAATGTAATTTGTGTGAGCGAAAGTTTGTCCATGCATCTGGACTCTCGCGTCACATGGAAAAACATGCTTTGGATTTGATACCAACCACGAATTCAACGACACAAACAACAAACACTAATAATTCATCATCCAACGGCCTAAGGGTGGTCATCAAGTGTACAATTTGTGGACGGCTGTTTTTCGAACCACAAACTGCCTTTCAACATTTTTGCATTCATTTCCCGGAAATAACGGACAAAGAAGAATCCACATCAGAGGCTGCAGATGCAGAATTTCCATATGAAAGTTATCTTGATGAAGCTATCGAACTACTTAAGAAAGAAGTAACAAGTTTTGCTGTAGGTAGGTATTTCCCCCTTAGATTATTCTCAAACTTTTTTCCTACAGTCGCCAGATTCGCAAAATAACAAGAAGCTTATGATGCATCTGCAGATGGTCATTCTTAGCTGTATTCTACAGTGCGAGTTCTGTGATATGATTTTTTCCCAAGTTTCATATTTGTTTGCACACTCCGCCTGCCATTCTCCCGATAGGCATTTTGAGTGCTCTTCGTGTGAAATTCAAGTTGGAACTTCCAAAGAGATTTTCATGCATTGGCAGGCAGAGTGTGTTTTCTCGCGGGAAAATCTCAAACGTGGTTGTTCCTCACAACGATTCTACGTCTGCAATGTCTGTGAGAATAAGTTTGGATCTTTGGAGAGTTTGCATGAACATAGGTACGACTTCAACTGCCAAATTTGAATAAAACTTTAATCTTGACATTGGAACTGTTTTTTGTTATTTTCAAGATACACGGCTTACCACTTTTTTCCAAGAAAAGACACAAACTCAAATTTACTGCTACTTCCTTGTGAGTACTGTGATCGCATCTTCCAGTCGGCCAGCGAAATAGTGGAACATTTTGAGGAGAAACATTGCAGGAAAAACAAGCGCGACACAACAGCCACAAAATATCGTCAATATTTATGTGATATATGCGGTAAGACCTACACTCAATCCAGTCATTTGTGGCAACATTTGAGATTTCACAAAGGTATATGATGCCAAGAAATCCAGAAGAAAAAACTACTTTATTTATTATTTCCATTTGTCAGGTGTGAAGCCTTTTGCATGCAAGGAACCCGGTTGTTTACGCAAGTTTACCATACGCCCTGATCTGAACGACCACATTCGTAAATGCCACACAGGTGAGCGTCCCTACCATTGCCTTATATGCGGTAGGCGCTTCCTAACAGGCTCCGTGTTCTATCAACACCGCCTTATCCATCGCGGTGAACGTCGCTACGGATGCGATGAGTGTGGAAAAAGATTTTACCGCGCCGATGCTCTGAAAAACCACCATCGCATCCATACCGGCGAAAAACCATTCGGATGTTTGTTCTGCACCAAAAACTTCCGCCAGAGGGGCGATCGCGACAAACACATCAGAGCCCGACACTCTAGCTTGGATGCCAATGCACGTCTGATGATGCAATTACGCAAAATGCAACTGGAAGCAACTGCCAGGGCTGGAGCCGGAGGGGGGACTATTACTAATTCTAACCCAACATCTGAGGATGTTTTGATGGTGGGAAATATCCCCTTCCCTAGGAGCATGTTTCAGCCACTGTTGCCTGATACCGATGGAACTACGGCCGCTGCATAAAATTATCATTTTTGTATCGAGAATTCTTTTTAATTTTATTTACATTATTATTGCCTTGTTATAATTTATTAATTAACTTAATTCTATTGTAATTCCTTTTTGATTTCAAATATTATTTGCCGTCCAGATGTAACAGACCGTTTGTGCTTTACGTTGCTCCTGCAGAATACCCAAATGCCGGAGCATTGTTATTTTGTTCTGTGACTTTTTGTCGAGCATTTTTTTAATTCTTCGCGATATATCTCCTTGAGTTATGAAATTCTGTCCTATTTTTCAAATTAATTTATTAATATTAGTAAACTTTGAATGTACCAAATAAAAAATTACCGAACTTACCAGGAAAATAGGAAGCTTGATCATTGTATAGCTTCCACATGTCCAAGTCTACGTGATTTCGAATGCAGTCTCTATGCCTGTGAAGGAGTTGGTATTTTTCATTGAAACAGGGCACCAGAACGGTGTCTAAAAAATTCTTCAGTTCTTCTACAGTCTCACGACCTCGCATGTACCTTAAGAATATAGAGTTAGAAAGCTTTTTGGTGAAGTATAAAGAAGAATCTTCTATACTTACTTGGGAATACTTTCGAATATCTCGGAGGTGATTTCAGCCTCAAAATCTATAAATTGAAATGGCCTTGACAGAGGCTTAGTTTTCCTAACAAATGGGGACTGCAAATAATCTTCCAGATACATTTTACCCTGAAAAGTATTAATTTTAGAAATATAGATTAAAACAGAGCTTTGCTCGACTTAGCCCTTACTTCTCCGGTGTCTAGTTTTTG
The DNA here is from genome assembly GCA_951509635.1 of Eupeodes luniger. Classification (NCBI taxonomy): domain Eukaryota; kingdom Metazoa; phylum Arthropoda; class Insecta; order Diptera; family Syrphidae; genus Eupeodes; species Eupeodes luniger. The sequence goes on from OX608073.1 coordinate 298,753,145, forward strand.
AACAGATTGAACGGCAAGGTGTTTAGCAACGCTTTTGGATTGTTTTTCCTTTAGGACACCAAGAGGAGTGGTACCATAAGCAACATTCGTTGCAGCTGTAGGTCCTCCACGAACATGAAGAAGTTGTTTTCTTTTTTGTTCATCTTCCTTTGCAGATTGTTTTCGTTCTATGAGAACTTCAAGAGCCTTAAGCTGTTGTTGTTGTAATTTACGCATTATCAATTTGTGTTCATTCATTACATTGGAATATTCAACTTTCATAACTTGATTGCATTGCTGGATAAGGGATTTGACTTCTTCGGTTTTTTGAGCTAATTCTTGGATTTGTGGTTCGATATTTGAACGACGAAGATTTAGCGATACAACTGACTCGATAAGATTGATTTTTTCGAAAATTCTTTCGGATTCTTTGAGAATTTCTTCCATTTTGAAAGAGACTCAATTCAAAAAATAAATATTTATTTTATGTGATTTCTTATGTTTGAATTTGAATTTAATTATTTTTGTTTTAAATTTAAATTTGTTTTTTATGTCAAATGTCAAGTTAGTTCTTAGAATGGCTAGAAGTAGCGCTGTAATCAATAGAACGATATTAGAACTGATTACACTGTTTAGAATTAAATGAATGAATTTTAAGGCTGAGGAAAAACTTAACCTCTTATACCTCGTGCCAACTGAGCAACTTAGTTTCCGGGAACTTATTGACAGCGATTATTGAAAACTTATTTCACTAAACGAAATTTAAATTATTAAAATCAGAGGTTGAGGTTAGAGTGGTTAAGCGTTGAAAGCAAAAATTGGTGGAAAACGAATATCCTTTAGTTAAACAATTTGTATCCGAATAAAATGGGGCGTATTCATAGAGAATTACTAAAGTCGTGATTTCTTGATCTATAGTTTAAGGCTTATTGGTTAAATAAACACAGCTCTTATTCATGGTTAAGGTTGTGCTCTACTACAATTATACTTCAAATGACAAAAAAAATACTGTTATATTTTCAAACTTGTTATTTTGTGCTGTTATTTCTCAAATTGAATATCGAAAAAAGTAAGTAAAACAAAACTATTTATTAAAAAATCAAAAAAGCAACTAACAATGTCCTATAATATTTTAGATCAACAGCAAAGAATAAATAAAACGCGGACGGCAGGAAAACTGGTCGCAGTCAGAGAAGCGATTCGCGATGATAATATAAAAAAGGATCTTGGTTCGATATGAGGGCCGCTGGCTAAATAGATACTGTTAAAACCTGGAGATTGCCAACGTGTTATCCTCTTTTACTTCGTAGTTATCCAATATAAAGTGAATTTATAATGCAAATTTACAAACACAGATCAAATATGACATTTGGCTGTGATAATAACTACTTAAACACAGCATTTCCTATGCTTATAGTTAGATAACAGATTTAGGGCTAAACTTAGGTTACAATTTATTTATAAATAGCCTAAACTCTGGACTTGCTTAGTAACATGTTAGCAAAAGTTAAGCAAACATCTATGAATATGCCCCAATATATTTTTGAATCAGATTCTTCGTATTTTGAAGATAAAATCATTAGGGAAAATTAAAGTCACATAACAGTAAGATGAAAATGTCATTTTAAGATCTTATTTAAACATATAATCAAATATGTTTGACAAACATAATTCAATGAGAATTTGACCAACTTTTGTCAAATATCATTTTAAATTTGAATTTTAAACGATGTGGATCTACTTGGAATATAAATTAAATTTAAAAAAATGTTGTTTCAATTCTTGTTTTGTGAGTCGCAAATAATTGTATTCAAAATACAATTTTAGTAGATTTATTAACATTATGATTACGAGCTTGCGGTTTGTAATCATTGCACGTGTTTTTTTGAAGTCATACGTAGTACAGTAGAATATGAATAACAAATACAACATCTGCAGTAGAATCACTGCCAGTAAAGGGTAAAGTGAAATCCTGCTGTGGATAGTGATTTAACTTTTCTTCGAGCATAGAAAACAATTGTCTTGCCACAAAACGTCATTTGAAAACAAAAGATGAATTCCAAAGCTTCGGGAAAAATTCTTTTCAATTTATGTCAACTAAGTCTTGCAACTTTAAATACTTTTGTGTATATCGATGAGCCGACTATTTAACTTTTGTCTAATTTGTTTGTTTTTTATTCTGACAAATGTTTAATAGTATCAACTTTGAATTATAAAAATCTGCTGGATGTTTTTTTTTGTCAATGTTTGACTGAAATATTGAAACACAAAACACGAGTGATGTAATCTTAAATCGGCTTTATGCCAAGTGTTAAATACTCCTTACCTACCACTGTCACATTCACCACACTACCATCGGAATTGAAAACGGAACTTGAAAATATAAAAATTCTAAACAACATTTCACCACGTCCATGTTGGTCGGCCATTTTTTCTCTCTTTTGATTTTCTGAAGTAAAGCAGCCAACATGGGTTTTGCAAATCTCTGGTATTCCCATCCCCGAAAATACGGACAAGGTTCTCGTTGCTGGTAAATATTATTAACAATTTAATTACGAATCTTTCCATATATATAACTTTTACTTAATTCACGTAATTTCCCGTTAAAAACCTCGATAAATTGAAGCAAACACGCGCTTCAATTTGTTGCATCCATGATTGGATAGCCCCGAGTCTCGTCATCGAGAAATCGATGCATGTTACTTGTTCTAGAATTCTATATGTATGAATTTTTATGCCCCCGGTTGAGTTAGGATGGTAATCAAATATTTTCTTACTTCTCCTTAATTAAGGGTGGCTACAAAAAATGCTTTCACTTCTCTTCAAATAATTACTTTTTGTTTCAAGCAAAAGCAATTAGAAGGGGAAGCTACATTCCTGACTTATCCGTCCATGGGAGGCGCGATGCTAATGCAGTACTTTGTCAATTGATCAAACATTAATTAATTTGTATTTTCTATCTATTTTAGCCGGTCATGCTCTAACCGACATGGTCTCATCCGCAAATACGGTTTGAATATCTGCCGTCAGTGCTTCAGGGAGTACGCCAACGACATTGGCTTCAAGAAGGTAATAACTAAGAAGATACAAATTCCATTTTAGAGCATCTAATAAAGTATTTTAATTTTCTTCCTTACAGCTCGATTAGTCATTCCCTTGGAAGAAGAAGAAGAAAGGGATTCACCATCCAAGCATCTCTCACCTGACAGATTAAATAAGAACAACTTAATGTGCTTTGGTTAACCTTAAAGATATTCTGTGACTATTTTTATACACAATTGGAATGCATCTAAATCTTATTTAAGCTCTCAGGCGAATAAAAAAACATAACAAGATCTAAATTAATATGTGTTTGTTGTTGGAATAATTTGCCGGTTTGATATATTTGTATCTTTCAATCTCTAAAGATCGCTTCAGATTTTTGACAGTCTTATCATACAATCAAGTGTTATCGAATTTTCCCATGAAAGCCAAAGAATCGCGAATTCATAGATTTCTTAAATTTAATGGATTCCCTCAATTTATTTTGGTTGATGCTGTCATGAAATATGTATTGGCAGGGGTTAGTAACTTGAAGATAATTGAAAGAAAAATAAACTAATTGTTAAATTTAATGGTGCCACCCCTTTCGCGTATGTTATGCTCCAAAAATGACAGTAGTAGAAGAAAATATATGTCGACAGAATTACTTCCATGTGATTATCGTTATGTTAAGCATTGTTCATAAATTTTGTGAACAACAATAACTTGTTAATTTGTCAAATCTTGGCATTAGGTTGATAGTTCACGAAAAATAAGAATTTAAGTTGTTAGGTAGAAATTGAACCTCATTGGGCATGACGATTTGTACTTTCCGGTTGAATATTTCAATGGAATAGTATGCTATGAAATAATAATAAACACTCGCAAGTACTATACATTAGTAAGAAAAAGAAAATAAGATTTAGATCATACTAGTAGGAGACAGTAAATATTTTTGAGATAATATGTCGTCTACGGTAATTTGTTGACTTGTTAACGAAAATAATCTAATGTTTTTAAAAGTTAGTGTTTAAAATTGTTGACAGATTGGGTGCAGAGCTTTTTGGTTTAAAACATATTCAAATATTAGCGATATTTTTTTGCATGAGATAATTCCAAATTTGGCTACCATTCAAAATATTGGTAAATTATGCATACATACATACATATATCTAATGATAGGAAACTTTTGCAAAAATAGAGATCGGATATAACGCTTTAAAGTGTAAAATGTTTTTGCCCTGGCCAAGGTTGCAAAGCGAGCAGTTTTGATTTATACTTATAAGATCTATAAGGTCTATAAAATTTAATTCTAAGACTTCAGTTCTAGCTTTGAAAATAAGGCTCATTTCTAAAGTATTTTTTGTCCACAAGATTAAAAGATAGTTGCCGATAAATAATTCTAGAAGATGATTCTTAGCTTCGTGCTAAACATTGCTGAAATAACGCGTCATCTTTGCAGTAGAAAAATGACGTTTTAATTCTTCCGGATCTTCAAATCATAGTGAGATGGCAAAATTGTGCGTCACTGCTAGATCGTACCAGTTTTTGATATAGGTATGATATATCTTGAGGACGCGCTTTTGCATTTTTTGATCAGGCCCACGAATTACATTTGTTATGTTATCTGCATCTGCCTTCTGGTTTAAAAAATATTTGGGGAAGGACGGTTTCTACTTGGATGCCATAATTTGGCCTGTTCCTTGACAGTCTAAAAATTCTTTTCTGAACACTTTTCGGCTCTTCCAATTTTTCGTATCTATTTATCGTATAAAATTACTCTCGCCGCTTTCGTTTTTTTACCTTTGTGCTTGCCCGTTTAAGTTATACATTAAAAAATAACTAAGGTATTTTGATTCGTGAACTACTTTAATAGCATTGTTCTCGAAAGTCCAGTGACGACTATAAACTATTGTTCTGTTACGCGATCTGAAAACCATCATTTTTGATTTTGAACTGTTAATTTGTAGGTCCCTCGCATGAAAATATTGTCGAAACTTGTTAATTTGTAACTAAATCATCTGCGTAAAGTATAATTTTGACACTGGGCAGGTTCAGCCGATTTAAGGGACTTGAAAGAAAGGCAAGTTTATTGCATCTGATTGGCCAGCTGCCAAAAAATTGCCTTCCAATTAAGGCAACTTTATTGGAAAGTTGACTGGAAAGTAAAGCAAGAAAAATCTCCCTTACTATCAAGTCAAGTCAACTTATGTCAAAATGACAATTGATCATGTTTTTTAATTCAACTAAAAGCTGAACTTTATTACTCAATGATTTATTTATTTTCTGCACAACTTCATTTAATGCTTTCTGTAAAAAGGTTCCTTGTAAATTTGGAAAGGAATAAGTAATATTTCTTTAAAATACAAAATACAAATCATGATGGACTTGTAGCTAGCCTGAGGAGTGTTTTGTAGAAAATAATGATTTTGGTAATTTTTGTACTATGAACTTGAAGTAGAGGTTTGTGAAGTTAAGTTCTGAATTTTAATTTCATGGCACTTGAAAAACTAACTAGTTGCCTTGGTCAAAATTTACGTTCAAAGAATGAAGTTGACTGCAAATGAAGTCCCTTATGTTGTCTGAACCCGCCCACTTTCATCATCGATCCTCACTATCCCTGTGATTTGATTTTCGACATAATTTATAAACAGGGAAAAAAGCAAAGAACTTAAGACACAAACTTGAGGAACTCTGGTTTCCCATTTAAAGTTTCTTGATTGTTTTGGACCGTTAACAGTTGCACTAGTGTCCTCAAGCATCTTCTTGTATAACCTCATGAATTTGGTTGATATTAAGGATTTCCTGTTTACCGTGTTAAATGCAGCCTTAAAATAAAATAAAAAACGCATTAAGACATTTTTTCGTGTCGATAAGACCAAATTCTGGCAAAGCAAAGCAACTAAAATAAAGATTTGTTCACCATTTAAAAGATTTGCACGAAAACCAGCTTGGTAACAACTAATCCAATTATTTTGTTCTACCCAATTTGTAAATCGTACGTATAGAATTTGTGACAACAACAATAGTTTTCTGGACGATACCCTTTTTAAGAGTAGTCGAATTTTTAGGGGATATAGAGACAGATTACAAGGATCAATTAAGAAAATAACACTCAAATACCTATAATTTAAAGAAGCGTGTTATGTAGAAAAATAATTTTCCCGCTTCACCGGAAGTTGTTTCGAAAAATATACGTACTTCACAGTCACGCCATCTTTATGCTTCGTGCAAAGCAAAGAGAAAGTGAATACAACCAATTTGGTCTTCACTTTGCTTAAGTATGATTAGACCAACTGCTGAAAATTGGTTCCATTTTTAGTTGGCCAAGAAATTAATCCAACCCTAAATCTGTTTAAACAATGTGCGGAATCGAAAGCCGCACATTTATTTGCGTTGATTTGCTCGCACATTAAGTTTACGCAAATTTGTAAGCAAATTTCACAACTGTTCAGACGATAATATGCAAAAAAAGGTGCACACTTAATACTCGCCATCACTGTCGGTCGTCTGCAAACCATTTGCGTGCTTGTGGAGACTGTTCCAAAGGGGTTTTCAGATGATATGCGTCAGAACCGCAAACTTTTACGGCTTTTATATGCCGTCTGCTCGTGGCTTAAGAGTTACATTTTTTTATAAATCGTGCATTTCCTTCTTAAAAGATCACATAAACTTACATCAAATAGAATGATACTTGGTCACAATTCTCTTTGCAAAGTGAATTAAATCCGAATTTGATTCTTTCTTTCATTCAGCTTTATTTCTTAACTAGCTTTTTACCCGCGGCTTCGCCCGCAGTGGAGAAATTAAATAAGTATGAGAGATAAAGGGTAAGGGTATAATAATAGAAATGAGTCAATATAATAACTAAATTTTGTTGCTTGGCCGAGATCAACAATTTTTAAAAATTACTACAGACAATGAAGTTTCAACACCTTAATATATGCTTATTGAAATGCAACAACAAATGTTAAAATATATTTCACCGTAACAAAAATAAATAATTCTGAATTCAACAATTTAAAAAAATAAAATACAAAGTATTAATTTAAGATATTTTTATAGACAATGTTATGTTATAAGTTTTCCCGTCGGGTGCAAATATGTGTAAATTCCGGGCATTAGATACACGTGAAGAGGCTACATAAAGTTGACCATGAGAGAAGCATGGGTTTTCTAAATGCACTCCTGCTACCTGCAATGTTTGTCCTTGTGCCTTGTTTATAGTAACAGCAAAGCTAAGCTTGACGGGAAACTGAACCTTTTTAAATTGGAATGGAAGGTCAGTGGGAATAATTGGTATCCGAGGTATTATAACACTATTTCCCTTACCGACACCTGTTAAAATAGTAGCACCAAGTATGTTCTGTCCCAATTTTGTTATCCGAAGCTTTGTTCCATTACATAGCCGAGGAGCATCTAGATTTCGCATAAGCATTACTGGTACATTTAGTTTCAATTGAAGTTTATGTGACGGTACACCCGATAGTTCAAGTGAATTCATATGAAGTACTTAGTTCCGTATCCATAATTGTATCCATTGACAAATATTCCTTCATTTCTCCTTGAACCTCGTTTAAAATGTCAGTGTTGATCCTATTTACAATTTCATTTCTTGGTGCTAATATTGCTCTTGCACACAACCACTGATCACTACACAAATTTTGCAATTCCGGAAAAACATTAGCAATGAGATCCACATCACTTTCTACTAAATTACAAAATTCTCTTGACAGTGATATGTAGCCTTCAGTGTCAACGTCTAAACAACCATCACCAATTTTCAACAACATTTATGCGTAAAGTCCTGAATCCACGTCATTATGAAGATGCACTCTCATATTCGTTTTCAGGCGGAGTTTTTCAACTGTCGGCCATAAGCTTGATGATTTAATGCACGCTTGAATTTCATCTGCTGGTGTCCCCCTTTGAATCACTGGGAGGGTTTGACGGAAATCACCAGCCAATAAAACTACCATGCCTCCAATTATATCTGTACTATCTCGCAAGTCCTAGAGGGTCCGGTTTAAAGCTTCTATAGCCTTCTTGTGAGACATTGTACTTTCATCTCACACTAAAAGCTTGCAGTCTCGTGAACAATTTTTACTAAAATTACAGATGGGCGAATCTTCCTGTGCCAAATTCAATGGTAATTTTAAAACGGAATGTGTCGTACGACCGCCCTTTAATAGCGTCGCGGCAATACCTGACGAAGCTACAGCAACTGCTATTTTTTGGTCTTTTCTGACGGACATTAATAATAAGTTAAGCAAAAACGTTTACTTTGCACATCCACTCTTGAAGGTATTGGAGTAACATAGGATACTTTTTATTAAAAAAATTTAAAAAAATTTACGAAAAATAAGAAAATTGTTTGTCAAAATATCGTCAAATTTAGCTACAAACAATTTTCTTATTTTTCGTAAATTTTTTTTATTTTTTTTTAATAAAAAGTATCCTATGTTACTTCTAATACCTTCAAGAGTGTATGTGCAAAGTTTCATGGTGATCGGTTAAGTAGTTTTTGCGTGAAAGCGTAACAAACAAACTTACATTCGCATTTATAATATTATTATATATTATATATTATATATTATAGTATAGATTAGGATTTAATTTAAATTAAATTTGACAAAATGTAATGAGGCCGAAAGATGAAAACTAGATTTGCATTATATCATTACTTTATCAAGCGGCAATTTGAGACACTTAGTTGTATTCAGAATATTTGGCAAGTCCAAGTAATTTCTTCAAAATTGTTGTTTGTACTACTTCAATTTAATATCCTGCTGTCAAACCCAATTCAGCATTCAGTAGTGGTGCAGATGATTCGATAAATAATTCAAACACTTTCAATCGTCAATCACATTTTTCTATGATAAAGTTCCTCTTTTAAATATTTGTATGGCTTCTTTCCATAATCAAGAACGATTTAAGCTTACTTCCAGATAATTCTACAACCTTAATCGAAGCTTCTTTGTATGGGAATTTTTCCAATATTTATCCAACGCTTGTTTTGTCTTTTTAGGTCTTATTCGGAAATTATATCAACATATGCTATCAGGATAACGTTCGTAATCCATTTCAAAAACATTCTAGTATATATAGAGTGTTTTTGATCCATTTAATATCTATTCCCGTGAGATACTCTCTCACAAGGTAATCTTCACAATCGTTTGCATACAAGTACAAATAGAATAGCAAAGCACTTGATGATTCGAAATGTTTCGATTGATTTTCATATTTGGTATAGTGTAACCGAATCGATTAAACAATACCCTAGGATTAAACTACCCCAAGAACTAAAAGATTTCAAAGAGGAATGTAAATACAAAGAAAAGAAAAATGTAAAAAAAGAACTAATGTATTTTATTAAACAAAACAAAACAAAAATATAATAATAATAATAATAATTTTTAATTTATACAAAACAAACTTTTATCACATTATCTTTAGAAATGTACAAATTCCAAAGAACTCATTTAATAACTAAATTTTTTGTTAACCTTTTAACTAGACCAAGATTCAAAAAGTTTGCCATAAAAGTTAACACAGATTTCTTTGGCGGACGACAATGTTTTTTACCAGCTTCTTGGCAGCAAACATTAGGAAAACAATCTATTGTTGAATTACATGGCTTTGGATGAAGATCAAAAATAGGCGGTGGTGCAGGTGTACACTCTAAATACTCTGATACTGAAAGTTAGGTAAGATAAGGAATAAGTTTAGAGATGAATAAAGGCGTATTTAGAAGAGCTGTTCTTAAGAACCGTGAAATAACATACAATAGTTAATAGATCTCTTCACTGGAACTGGAACAATATCCAATTCAGGCTTTGATGATCTGCAATATCTTCTTTGGCCATCCGGACAGCACACTCGTGGCCAACAGTCCATATCTGTTTCGCATGTTTTAACTTCCCACCATAGTTCTGCTAATGGCCTTTGTGGACAGTGTCTAGGAATAATTCCAAAAATAGCTAAGAAACAAATAGATAGAGCAAAAATGTAGTTAATAAGATCAACTTTTTCAACGTCAAATCCGAAAGTTAAAACTAACGACTATGTGTGGATTCTTCCAGAGGTTTTGGTAAACCACCAACACAACTTTTAGCACCAAAGATGCTGCAACATATCTCATTGGAGGTCCTTGAATTGCAATCTTTATTTCTTTCACATTTTCGGGGGAATAAATCAAATTTTACTTCATTTTCACGCGGACATGCGAGTTTATTTGAATTCCTCGAGTTTTTTGTTGAACGTTTTTCGGGAATAGAAAATGTTGGCTTAGGGAAGTCAACTTTTGTCGGACCTGCAACGGTACTCTCAAGAAATGTTAATTTTCCTTCGGTTGTGTATTTTTTTGGATTTGTTGTCTTCCTGCGATCTGGAGGAATATCTAGTTGACGAACAGGTTTTGTGTTTGACCCTGAAAAAAAAAGTAAACAAATAAAGTTAAAGTGGCCTCGAAATCAACATATCCTTAATTGCAATGTAGATTTGTGGGGGGATTAGTTAATAAGAAATTTGAAAAAGAAAACAAACTTAAGGCTGTGGTTTGATCTCTATAAAATCTCTACTCCGTTTTTGTATCTTATAGTCTCTTCTTTTTCGACTCACAGACTACAGGAATAGGGCTTTTTAGGAGCTTCAATATTGAAGATACACATAATTTGACAAGGTTTGTTCTATGAGTTCTAAGGTCCGCTTGGATCGCCTAAAATTTGTGTTTTTAAAGCCTGAAATCACCCTCTGGCAAGTATGCTTGGTAAATTTGGTAAATTTCAATAGCCAAAGAAATATGTGTTTAAGTCGCTAGCAACAACTTTTGTGTACGCTAAATTGGTCTGGGAATGGAACCCAATATTACGGTGTTGAATTTATGCATGGAATAAATAAAGCAACAGTCTGCAGATTAGTTCAGAGAGTGTCGAATATTATCATTGATGAATTTCTCTCTAACACCATTTGCTGGTCACAACATTTTTCAGACATAACTTCGCAATTTGTGTCTATCAATGTCTTTTTTAAATGCACATTTGATCCTAATAAACACAATCTAATATTTTTTACAACTTTGCTCTATTCAAAGGGGACCTTATGACTGGGAACAGAAACTTTTCTAGTTGTGGAGGGCACCCCAAAACCTACTGCCGTCTGTTTGTGAAAACTATAAGGAGTACAAAAATATATAAAATATCCGACATTTACTTTTTAAGAACTTTTGTTATATAGCCCAACTTCGAATTCATTAAGCTTTGCCACTTCTCACATTATGATACCAGAATTAGATTCCTCATTTACAATGATTCTCTGATTAAAATGGAGTGCAACAAAGCACCTGGTTGCGATGGTATTCCCGTAAAATTCTGCAATTCTGTAAAATTCTGTAAGCACGCAACACCCGAGTTTTTAAAATATATACCTACATATACTTTGTTACTTCAATAGATTCAGTGGCGATTCCTGGTCATAATTTTAGGGTTAGCTACTGGTCTTCTAGAAAATCAAAATACTTTTTCAAGAATAATAATTCATTTTATTCAAAACGATAGTTCAATAAATATTGATTTTCGCTAAAGGTTCGAGTATACTCTCTGTGTCTTTCCTTATGTGTTTTTTTAAATCCTTAAGCTTTGGACATGGACGCCCATTATTGACTACTATTAGCTTCTCCGAAAACGATCTTGTTCTAAATGATTTTTCTAGTAATTGTTCAATTATGGTCTTTGCTTGATAAGTATTGGATTCCATATCCATTTCAATTCCTATCAAAATAAAAGTTCCTATTTTTAAACCAATATCATTAAAATAAAGTATCTATTTTTAAACATACAAAGAAGAATCTGTTTAAAACTACTTAGTATAGCCCAAAACTGGATATAATGTGTCCATACACAAGTTATAAAAATTGAAAATTATGATGGTATAGTTATGTATATTGATTGATACATTATTTTATAAATGCCCAAAATTGTTTAAATAATTGTTTTTTAATATATAATTATTTAAATCGAAAATATCCAAAATCCAAAAAAAAATAACAAAAAATAATCTGAATCACCGTCCTTAAGTCGTACAGTGTACCGATTCATACATGCTAAAAGTAAAACAGTCGATTGGAATTCACTGCTCTTTATACTTACAGTGGTTAATAATTCCAACCAGCTATATGGCCAAAGAATTACAATTCCATGGCTTCAAAGTGAAATAGAAATTTGTATAGAATATAATTATTTGCAAATTAAACTTCATACAATTTTTATTATACTTTTTAATTGAAAAAGAATTGAATTTGATCCTATGCAGGTACATATATAAGTCGTTATGTTCTCTTAATTTGTTATTTTTTCGTTCTGGTAATGTTAAATTTATCATATAGTTTTCAGTGTTTCTTAAAGAATAAATAAGCAACGAATTAAATTTTCATAAAAATCCAAAAAAATGTTGACATTATTGATCATCAAATATTATAAAGACATTATAAGAGCTTGTGACGAAAAAAATTATTGATATTGGTTCATTAGTTCTTGAGTACCCTTCTGAAACAATACCAAGCAATTATTTTTCCATAGAAAGAAATTAAGTTAAGAAAAAAATTAAGGTAAAATTTAGTAAAAATCTTTCGGTTGGTTATTCGATTTTTGGCATTTGTATGGAACTACTGTTATTTTTACTCTTAGAAAAAAAATAAAAAAACGCCTAAAGCGAATCTGCTTAAAACTTTAATTTTCCTTTTTGAACTCAATCGACCCAATAGTTTGGAATGTAGAGATGAGGGCAGACAGACAGATGGACGCAAGTAGGGGACCCACCCTCTACCATTCTAATGCCTTCTTTGATTAAAATTTCTACCATTCTAATGCCTTGTTTGATTAAAATTTCGAGTTCGAATTTTTTTACGGAACCAATACTCGCCATATATGTACATAGTTCTTATATGTCGCAAGTAAAAATGTATGTATTGTAGATACTTAATTAAAACTTTGAAAAATTACACTTCAAACTGATTTTTATTCATTTGTTTCCAAATTTTGACTTAATAGTTTTACTTGAGCCCGCTTATAATTCTTAGTTGTAAGTAGGTACTACTGTTATTTAAAAAAATGTCTTCCATTAAAAATTAAATGCTTGTTTTGATTTGAGCTGTTCTAAAAAAATCAAGTAGCCTACCCTCTAGCATGTATGAATTGGTATGGAATTATGGTAATAATAATTGCAATAAGAAATATAAACATAAAAATCATACCGATCATAACACATCCAATATTCAACTAATAAAACACTATTTATAATAAAATGCACTTGCTTCCTTTCAAGATAAAAAACGCTTTCACACAAAAACTATTTCTTATTAAACTTTTGAAAAATCCGCCTATTAAACTCAAACACCACCTGTGTTCCATTTTCTCCTTCCCCACACATCGACACCAAAAATCAGTATTATCTCTAAAAAGAGCGCTAAACAACGAACATAATTCCTGTCCTGTGACTGGTCAAGTTCGCTAGCAAACCTCATTTTCACACAAATTAAAATAGATAACACAATTTTCTTTTTTAAAAGCAAATATGATATGATATGAATTTCGACGATCATGTTCGATTCGTCGTCGGTCTTGTTTTTCCTCACATAGTCCATACGATGTATAAAGAAAGGAGACATCAAACTCATGGTTGTGACTCGTGCAACTTGTCTTTTGTGTCAGTTGTGTGCCTTTAATGTGTCGTATACTTCGCCGGGTTATCGCTTTTATTTGCGCTCAACCTTCTGTTTATTTTTATAGGGTTTTTTTCGAATGTGTGCATAAATCTGTGTGTGTGGAATGTATGAAATTTGGTAGCGCAAATTTTTGCGCTGCCCAAAGCCCAATGCTTTAAGATAAATTATTGTATGCGAGTTTTATTTCATGAAATGAATGTATGAAATTTGGTAGCGCAAATTTTTGCGATGCCCAAAGCCCAATGCTTTAAGATAAATTATTGTATGCGAGTTTTATTTCATAAAATGAAGATTTGTAGAAAAGTTGCATATAATGTAACTACAACTGAATTTTTTAACATTATAGTCAGCTGTTGAGTAATTCAATTACCAAATAATATACATATTAGAAAATTATATTTATTCTAAAATTCTTGGTTTAGCGCCGCTAAACCAGCTAACTATGAGGAATCGCCCCTGAATAGATTATGTAACGAAGAGACAGTTCCCGAAATTTGTAGGTGCTCCAAAAATGTCGGCTACTTTTAAAAAAGTTGATCGGGATCAACCAGAAAACTATAGGGCATTGCTATTTTCTAAGAAAATTGTTGTCACAAATTCTACACGTACGACTTACAAAGCTGGTTTTCGTGCAAATCTTTTAACTTTTGATCAAATCTTTGTTTTGGCCAGGCATTTTATCGATACGATAAAAATGCCTATGAGCTTTTTTCGTTGATTTCAAACCTGCATTTGACATGGTAAACAGAAAATCCCTAATATCAAATTTTTCAGTAATCGCTTTATCAAGCAAATTCATAGGTTCTAATGGGTGATTTTTTTGAGGTTAGGATTTTCATGCATTAGTATTTGACAGATCACGAGGGATTTCAGACATGGTGTCAAAGAGAAAGATGCTCAGTATGCTTTGACATTTCATCACGAATAGACTTAATAACGAGCAACGCTTGCAAATCATTGAATTTTATTACCAAAATCAGTGTTCGGTTCGAAATGTGTTTATCGACAAATTTTGTTCAGCGATGAGGCTCATTTCTGGTTGAATGGCTACGTAAATAAGCAAAATTGCCGCATTTGGAGTGAAGAGCAACCAGAAGCCGTTCAAGAACTGCCCATGCATCCCGAAAAATGCACTGTTTGGTGTGGTTTGTACGCTGGTGGAATCATTGGACCGTATTTTTTCAAAGATGCTGTTGGACGCAACGTTACGGTGAATGGCGATCGCTATCGTTCAATGCTAACAAACTTTTTGTTGCCAAAAATGGAAGAACCGAACTTGGTTGACATGTGGTTTCAACAAGATGGCTCTACATGCCACACAGCTCGCGATTCTATGGCCATTTTGAGGGAAAACTTCGGAGAACAATTCATCTCAAGGAATGGACCGGTAAGTTGGCCACCAAGATCATGCGATTTGACGCCTTTAGACTATTTTTTGTGGGGCTACGTCAAGTCTAAAGTCTACACAAATAAGCCAGCAACTATTCCAGCTTTGGAAGACAACATTTCCGAAGAAATTCGGGCTATTCCGGCCGAAATGCTCGAAAAAGTTACCCAAAATTGGACTTTCCGAATGGACCACCTAAGACGCAGCCGCGGTCAACATTTAAATGAAATTATCTTCAAAAAGTAAATGTCATAGACCAATCTAACGTTTCAAATAAAGAATCGATGAGGTTTTGCAAATTGTATGCGTTTTTTTTTTAAAAAAAGTTCTCAAGCTCTTAAAAAATCACCCGATACAAGAAGATGATTAAGGTGTTCTTAACGGTCCAAAAAAATCGAGAAACTTTAAATGCCAAACAAGATTTCCTCAAGGTTGTGTCATAAGTAGTTTGCTTTTCTCCCTGTTTATAAATTATGGGAACAATCACATCACAGGGGCAGTAAGGATTGGATATGAAACTGTCAAAATTCTCCTTTACGCAGACGATTTAGTTATCTTGTCTGATAACCCACTTACTCTACAGCTACAAATTAACAAGCTTCGACAATATTGTTATACGACTTACAAATGAACAGCTCAAAATCAAAAATGATGATTTTCAGATCACGTAACAGGTCAATGGGCCATTGTCGTAACTGGACTCCCGGAGACAATGCTATTGAAGTAGTTGATTTAATTCGTCATACATTGGTTATTTATTAACGTACATATATAACTAAGCGTACATGTAAAATTATAAAACAGCATGTGGCCTAATTTTTTCAATAACAATTCCGTTGATCCAGTTTTATAATTGAAAGTTTTTAACGCTACAATAAATAGTTGGCTTTGCAATAGTAATGAAATATATGAATAAAGTGTTCAGAGGAATTTTTTTAAAAGAATTTTGTATGACATTCTCGTGAAAACCGGCCTTCCACAAATATTCTTAAAAAACCTGAAGACAAAAGCAGAATACAAAACCAACGTAATGCATTTCACGAAATGTGAGCTCATTTCTAAAGTAGTTTACCACCCCCCCCCCCAGATTCAAAGATAGTTGTCGATAAATACTTCTAGACGATAATTCGGAATTGCTGAAATAACGCGTCATCTATGCAGTCGTCCGAATTATCAATTATTGGTAGTGAGATTGCAAAATTGTGAGTCACCGCTAGATCGTACCAGTTTTTGATAGGGCTTTAACCCTTGTCAAAACAGATCTTGAGGATACGTTTTTGGAGATTTTGATCAGATCTGAATGTGAAATGTGCCTTATTTTCAGGGTAAGAACAGAAGTCTTATAATAAAATTATAGACCTCATAGATCTGGCATACATTAACCAAATCTGTTCGTTTTGCAACCTCGGGCAGGATGAAAATATCTTACACTTTTATTATGACGATCTCTATGTTTGCAAAAGTTTCCTATCGTTAGATGAATGTATCAAAATTTTGAATCTTATCCAAGGTTGTAAGTCTCTGATAGGATATGTCTCTCATGCGAAAAAATATCGAGACCAGTATTTGAACATGTTTGGAATCAAAAAACTCTGCACCCCTTCTTTAAACATTTTAAAAGCTCGCTTAAAAAAAAAAACAGATTATTTTCGTTTTTTAACAAGTCATAAAAAAACAGATAACTTGACCATTCTTTTTTGAATAAACTAAAAGTCAGTATTAATAATATAATTTTTGGTTTATTTATAAACTTAGCACAAATTGTAAAATTTCTTTCTCAATATGAATTTTTAATTGTAATTTTCTTGCGGCAGACGGCATATTGCTATGCTATTGTAATATCTTTTTATAATAATAATTATATACTCTGTTTACAAAAATAATGGAGAATTGAATTGATACAACATCTACCAACATATGAATTTCTAGGAGATGTTCTTCCCAAAAGCCTATTTGACTTACACTCTTACACACCGAAAATGCATCAAAGGCCTAGGAATAGGAAAAGATCAACCCGCGTTGAGTGGGGGTGTTGTTACTTAAAAAGACATATTTTCAAAATGAGTTCAGTAAGCAAACAGGTTACATTTAGTTTTAAATATACTATCTGTCCTTCTTAACTTAACTGAGTCTTATTTTCTCAATTGGTTATAAACTTTCATGAATAGCTGTAACCTTATATAAATAACAAATTTTAGCGTCTTATTTTTCAAATTACATACATATGTACTGCAAAATTATTAATACAAAATTAAATTTATAAAAGTTATTATCATTTAAAATTAGGACGTGACGTTTTAACCCACCTTGTATCCTAATACATACATTCAAGGAGGAAAATCTTAAAGGTTGTGTATTGAGAAAATGCGGAAATAAACTCCACTATGTTATCCTTGATCGTACACAACAACAAACATTACCAAAAGCTGTCCTGTAATACAATCTTTACGTTAAAGTTTAATAAACGTTTAACGAAAACTTGTTTGATTCCAAGTTTAAATAATGTGAAAAATCTATCAATGACATAACTGATTTATAGTTCACTTAAACGCTAAACACTATCAGATTGAAATTCGAAGTCTTATAGGTAAATTTACTTCCTCTATGTGTCCTCTAACATGTCATACATTTTTGTACATTAATACAAAACTAAGGCCTTATTCATAAGAAGGTAAAACTCAACATTCAAAAAACAGAACCAAAAGATTAATTGATTTTAAACACAATGTTTAGAAAATAACGAAACTTTTCTTATTGTTATAAATTCCACTCCAAGGAAACACAAAATTTATCTTCTCCGACCTCTATTTTGGCAGATATATAACATATTATTAAAAATGTACTTCATAATATATAAATGCTATTATTTTAAACATAAACCAATTTAGAGCAAAGTTCAAGGAATTTTACCTAAGTACAACATAATCATTGAAGCACTGAAACAACATTCACTATTTTTATTATTCTTGTACCGCAGACGCAGACATTGCGAGCATTTATTTCGCATTACCTAGTCTCAGTCTCACTCTCAAGCCTCAAACCGGGTCGTCAACAATGGTTTCAAGTTCCCATATCACAGATAGCAGCTTAGAGTATCTGAGAGATACAATCATAATAATTCTGCAACCAATTTAATGCAGTTGATGTTTTGCATTTTTTCTCAGTTTTATGTTAAGTAATACAAGGTTTTTGTTTTTTAATAAAAGAACAAGTCTTGATTAAAGGCGTTGTCGTCACTTTGCTGTATAGTATTAAGAAAAGAAGTTTCAAATTAATCTGCGAGAATTAAACCTCTCACTATACTTAGATACAGTATCTGGGTCATGGACGAATCGTTTGAACTTAATCTACTCAGAAGTTGTTTCAATCCATAAATTCTAAGTTATATTTAGATAAGAGTAAAAACAAACAAGTTTCTTCTCCTTCTTCTTATTCTTCTTGTCCATATTTCCATAAAAGCTTAGAGACCTCGAGTGGACTTATTTGTGTTTTTGACGTTTAAGATCAAACACTAACCATCAACTTTAGACTTTGGGGGCTACTTACCACCAGAGACTTCTCGAGATGGCTTTGGTGTTGATGGCCTACTGACTCCAGTAGTTCTACTTGAACCGATATTTCTTCTAACTATGCCCACGGTTGGGTTAGCGTTGTTCGAGGTTTTTGTTTGCTTTCGGCTGCTACTTTTTGTATGATGGACAGGTGGGATTGCTGTTGTAGATGACGTAGGTGGTCGGCCAACAGATGTCTTTGCCGTACTTCCGAATTCAAAAATACACAAAAATACTACACTCAATGAACACACCCATATCACACTTAGGTTCACTTTCATTTTCTTTGGTAAGATCAAGATTCAAGATTTCATTGACCTTTCTCGGTGTGTGCCTGCGCTGCTGTTAATGCTTATTCGAACGCGGAAAAGCTAAACACAAATGACGGAGCGTAGCGGAGGCTAGATCAGTCTTTGATTTTTTGTTGTTTTGTTTTATTTTTGGCAATCAAAAGAAGGTAATGTGGTTTTGACTCAACAGAAGTCACCGCAGTTAAGTGTATCGAGTCGACTTAGGTTAAACTTTTTGATTTTTTTCAAACGAGACGCTAGCGCGAAGAGGTCTGGTGCGCAAAACAACACTCATTGAACTGTTTATGTTTATTGAAGTTGATGCCAAAGTTGCCCAACTGATCTGGCTATAAACATACCTAACAGTAAGTTGCTTTATTTTTGCAAGTAAAGTGGTATGCTGAGGGAGAAGGCAGCGCTGGCGGAGGCTGGCGGCGGAGTTCGAAATGCTTTGCAGTTATTACTTATTATTATTATACACTTTTGAGACTCTGGTCTGTGGCAAGACCTCTTGGAGGAGCATAACTTTCCGCTAGCTAAGACTGTTTTAGAGTCCGAAAGTATACAAAGCTTTTGTGTTGTAAGTTGCACTCTTGAAGCTTTGGGAGTTATAATTTATTGGATTTCTTGTTGTTTAAAAATAAATCCAAGTAACTTAATCCAAAGTTGTGGATAAAAGGAGTTTCAAAAACAACACTCTTTTTGTGTGTGAAATAATAGACAAGAAAGATACACCCCTATGGTTTAAATAGATAGGTACAATATGACAGTTTAAAACGCAACTAGACTACATCAGGTGTGCAAAGCGACGAGAAGCTGGTTTATATCTTTCTTTCTTGCGGTTGACCATGCAGCTTGGTTGCAGTTATAGTTATGTAACGAAAAATTTAAGAGCGAGGATGTTAGATGGTTTGTTTGCATCCAAAATAGAGTAAAGTGGTTTAGTGGTTTAAGAAATTATTGATCTTAAATAAAATGAGAGTCTAGTTAAAGTAGAGGCCTTACATAAGGACTAAAAGTTTATTGGTTAAAAGTTTTAAGAGTCAAAGATTCGAAATGTTTACATTTGTGTTACAGAAATAAAACTGCAACTTTCAACTGTTAATTTAAAGGAAGAAGACCTTGTGTAAAATCCATTTACTTCTGAATTTTTAAGAGCTGTTTTTGATGCCAGGTTTATTGCACTGAAAGCAGAAAGATTAAAAATCAGAACAAGATAAGACATTTCCGCTATTATAATGTTTTCTAATTTTTCTTTAACTTTGAAGGACAATTTCAATTTTTTTTAATTAGATGAAATTTTACGAACTTAAGGCTACTTAATATTTTTACTCTTCTCCATTTTTAGTATTTTTTTTTTGAAAAGCTGTATCTTTGTCGAAAAACACAAAATTTAGCTTTTGAATTTAAAGATACCGTAAAATAAATAAATAAGGTGGCGCAACTGTCCGTAGAGAACCAACTCTCAACCATTCCTGTGTGCGAGTAATTGTAGGGATGGAGGGTGGTAAAGATAATGTAGAACTACCAAAAAAGCACAATTTTATTTTTTTTAAACAAAATTATCTTCTTTATAAAGATAAGGACCGGCTTCAATTATAAATGATTCCCTCTGCCCAAACATCAAATTTTGTGAGGATATAATGGCGCTTAATCTGCCAATCTCCATCCCTGACAACAGTACTCGCACACAGGAATGGTTGAGAGTTGTAAGTCACTAGGCCCTGGTTCTCTACGGACTGTTGCGCCACCTAATTTATTTAATTTTTTTATTTAATCTGCCAATTATGCTTATTAACGTACCCATTCAATCAAAAATGAGCTTCGTCGCTGAACAAAATTCTCGTATTCCGTATTTAAAAAAAAGAAAGATTTTACGAAATAAATTTGCAAAATGTTGTTCAAAAGTAAAGCTATTTATTATGAAATGGCAAACTAAAATAAGCTTGTACGAGTATAAAGTGGCAGCTGTCAACAAGACCAACACCAAAAAAAGTATTGCGAGATTGAAATTCGCACGTCTAAATAAATACCCGTTATTTTTGAAAGTGAATTTGAAAATCTTCAATAGATTATTAAATGTTTTACAAAAACATAGTAAATCGTCAATATTCTTGTCATACTGATACATTTCAAACGGTTTTATAAGATGAACGCTGAAAGTATCAAGACTAAATTTCAAGAAATATTTTTAAAGGTTAAATCAAAATGAAAACTAAAACGACAATTTTTACCAATTTGTTTTTTAAGTTTTACATTTTATATACAGTGCGGTTCACATGGTTAGACGCACCATTTTTCTCTGAATGAATTGTAGTTTTTCTGTTTTTTTTTCTTTTTTTTTCATGAATTACCAAACAATGCATTTATATGAAACGTTATTAAATTCTCTTCAAAAAAAACTATATTCAAGATTAGTGAGACGAACTCAACGGTTGTTTTTTTCTCTTTCTTCAGACCAATGCAAAAAAAGCTCAAATAAATCGGTTTACTTGGTAAGACGCACCTGTTAAAAGTAAAAAAAAAAGAAGTTGATCGATTTATCACAATTTGTTTTTGCTTTTTATTATTTTTACAATGAAATCTTAGGCCAGGTTTATTTTATTGCGGCAATAGCCTCCTCAAAGCTTTCGTACTCCTTGTCTCCTTGATAAATTTGAGGCGTCAGCCACCCCCAAAGGCTTTTTATGATGTTAAGATCAGGTGAGTATGGTGGCCATGGCAGCAATTCCACATTTTCACTAGTGAGAAATGCTCTTACAACGTGCGCGTTGTGGATCGGGACATAGTCTTGTTGTAAGATCCACTGGATAGGTCCAAAAAGCTTTCTAATGGCTGGAATAGCTGTTTGTAAAAGGGCTTTATAAGAAATTCCTGTCATTTTATGAAACACAAAAACCAACTCAAATGCGCCGTAGTACGAAATGGCCCCCACACCATTACTCCTCCTTTTTTGGAGTGATTGCGATTCAAAAAGCATTCGTCTTTGCGGATGTCATGGAAATAAAAATTATACCCATTAGGATTAGGACCATCTAGGTTGAACTTTTTCTCATCAGAAAACACCACATTACTCCAATTAAGTACACTCCCAACCTGCGTATCCCCGTGGCATGATGGTTAGTGCGTTGGACTGTCATGCGAGTGCCTGTGCCACCTAAAGTTTTTTTTCATGGGTACTGCCTCTTGCGAGAAATTGACAAATTTTTCAAGAGTAATTCTTGTCATGAAAAAGTGCTTTCTCAAATTAGACGTTCGGATTTGGCATATAAACTGTAGGTCCATTCCATCCCTGCAATTACTCGCACATAGAAATGGTTGAGAGTTGTAAGCCACTAGGCCCTGGTTCTCTACAGACTGTTGCGCCATAAAAAAAAAAAAAACCTGCGTATCCCATGTCATGTGAAGACGAGCGAAATGTAATCGATGTTCATTTCTTACAGCGTTAAGTGGTGGCCCTTTTTTTAACTTTTTAAATTTTAAGAATGGAGCACCTAAAATAGCTCGACGAACAGTAGATTTCCTAGCACTTACCCCCGCTAATTGTCTGATTTTCATCGTGGACTGTGCTGAATTTGAGACAGTTCTTATTATTTTCGCTTCTCGTGCGGTTTTAAGGCTGTTTTTGTCCTTCCTTTGTTGTTTTTTCTGTAGGTGGCAGGGTTTGATAAAAAATTTCGAATTGCTTTATCACCTCGTCCTATTTTATTTGCAATTTTCCTGATTTTTTCTATTTCCGCCGCCGCGCCGTTAATATTTTTTTTTAACCCATTTTCACTTTAAACATTCGGAAAAACTTTAATTAGGTACGCTCATTAATAAAATTTAATTTGTTTTACCCAGCATTAAGAAACTAACTGATCAATAATTCATGCCTCTAACCAAGTGAACCGATTTATTTGAGCTTTTTTTGCACTAGTGGGAATAAAGAGATCAAAACAACCGTTGAGTTCGTCTCACTAATCTTGAATTTAGTTTTTTCCAAAGAGAATTTAATAACTTTTTATATAAATGCATTTTTTGGTAGTTAATGAAAAAACAAACGGAAACATTACAATTCATTGAGAGAAAAATAGTGCGTCTAACCATGTGAAACGCACTGTATGTTTATAACAGTTTTGCGGCCTTATATAACACGTCGAATGAAAAATTGTAAAAAACAAAATTTGTAAAAAAAAAAATTGTAAAAACAAAAACATTTAAAACTAAACTAAAATAAATACCTTTTTCGCGTCTACTTTAGTACGCTTTTCAAAACTTAAACATTAAACAATTTTCATAAAGATAATAAAAGTGCTTAAAAAAGGTATTTATAAGATAATTTAATCATAACCTTTGGTAACCTCTTACAATATGAACTCTGTTTTTGAGCAGGAACGAATTTTTATACAACTAATAGTCGAGTCATTGCGTAACCATGAATACCTGACAAAGTATTGTCTATAGTTCCTTGATTTCAAAAAATTCAAAAATTGATCTTAAATTTTTAAATACACTCTATTTCTGTTTATTCAATCATATTACTAATTGATTAAAATTATAAGTACGTACTTCAATACTAAAAATTGGTTCTACATTTTTCTTATCATATTTATTATTTATTCTATTAAAGTCCACGCTTAAATTTTTACTTATGATATATAGGAATTATATGGCAAGTACCTATTGCCTTCGGAAAATATTTTAGACTCGAGATTTTAATTAAACATTACCTACATTGAGACCGTTCACAAGTTAAAACTTGAAAATTTAGATTTGCTTTTTTTTCAGATCATACATTTTTTTTGGGCGAAAATCGAAATTCTAATTTTCTTAAAAGTTTTCTAAAAAGGTTTTTTCAAACGTTTATTGCTTAACTTGACTTCTTTCAATATCAAAAACATATTTTTGTATTTCTCCAAGAGGTTAGTCCCCCATAGAACCGTTATTTCATTTTAATTTTTTTTTTCAGAAGCTAATGAAACGATTTAAATAATTTTTTTAAATCAAATTGTTGGTCGAAGTTACAGCTCTCACAATCTGACCTCGAAGAAGTTTTATCACTAAATTGTCAATTTTGTTGATTCGAGTCACACTTTAGGACCTCGTTTGAATAATAATGCACGTAAGAAGACTCAGGCATTTGGTGCAAAACGGTACATCGTCAAAGACAATGTCGCTCGAACACCCGGACATGAGACGGGGCAACGTTGAACCACACAGGTCAACCATAAACGATCATCGGCCGTATGAGGACCATGTATAGCAAATTACCTTTACTCTAGAGCCAACCCTACTGTTGTGAAACAGCCATTTTGTCAGACGGAATGCTCCTCTGGACCTTTTTAGAGCAGCATTTATGTGTCTGTCGAAATACAAAAATACTAATTCAACCAGAAACCGAGGTACTTTACTATACTTTTGGTAGTTAATCTTTGATCGTTAATATCAACAATGACTATCTTGCGGTAGTTCTTGCACGATACCCCGAAAGGCACTAGTCAACGGATTACGTAACAAAATTGTAGCGGTCTTTCGGGCATATCGCATATACCTCCAGTTTCTTGCCATTGTAATATCGCTGAATCTAGTTGAAATCAAGCTGTAAGCGAAATTTAGTAGCCTGAACCTTTCGGAGCCCGCTTAGTTAGTCTTCTCGAAAACTTTGCTGATTCTTGGAAGAAGCCTTACCGACCGAAGATAAGACGGGTTGGAGTTGTTGAAGCTTTATTGCAATCCACTGGATAATAGATATGCATTATTCAGTGCATTTTTGAAGAGTGTGCGGTATAAATTAATATTGCCTCCTTCAGTAAATGTCGTATAGTACAAAGTAGGATATACATACATACATGCTGATTTATATTTAATTTAATAATTTTTTTTTAATATTGAATTGAAGATTTTGAATTAAAGATCTTAGTTATCAAAAAGGGACCTGTTTTCTGGGTGATTATGGAATTTGCCAAAAAGTTCTCCGCAGTTGCCGAAAAACCGCAGTTCTCTGACCGCAATTGTGTCATTTCATTTAGAATATAAAGTGATGAAGGTTCTGTTTTCCTCAAGTCGTGGTTAAGGAGAATGCAAACATTCACCTTGTACATTATGTTGAAAAGCAGCTCCCACTTTCTCCCTAGGATCTTCAATTATATAAAGGGTAATTTTTTAACTATTATCTTTTTGGCAACACTGGTTTGAACAGCTGACGCACGTTTCGTGTTTTGTTTCACTGTCAGTTTGGTCTATAATTTAACCATGAATCGTCTTACAAACGAACAACCTTTGCAAATTATTGAATTTTATTGTCAAAATATGCGTGCTCTGGAAAGTTCGTCGCGCGCTTCTTTGTGTTCAGCGACGAAGCTCATTTTTGGCTCAATTGGTACGTAAATAAGCAGAATCGTCGATTTTGGAGTGAATATCAGCCAGAAGCATTGCAAGAGCTACCAATGCATCCAGAAAAAGTCACAGTTTGGTGCGGTTTATGGGCTGGTGGCATCATTGGACCGTACTTCTCCAAAGATGATGCGAATCGTAACGTAACTGTGAATGGTGAGCGCTACCGTGAGATGATATCCAACTTTTTTTTTGCCAAAATGCAAGAGCATGACATATGGTTTCAACAAGACATTGCCATATGCCACACAGCACGCGCAACAATGGACTTATTGAGAGGCGAGTTCGATGAACATTTTATTTCACGTTCGGGACCGGTCAATTGGCCGACTTAATCGTGCGATTTAATGCCTTCAGACTATTTTTTGTGGGGCTATGTTAAAGTTCATGTCTATACAGACAAGCCCGCTTCAATTGACGCATTGGAAGACAAGATTGAAGCATTTATTCGTGAGATACCGGCCGAAATGTTGGAAAGAGTATGCCAAAATTGGACTAAGCAGATGGACCATTTGAGGCGCAGTCAAGGTCAACATTTGCATGAAATAATCTTCAAACATTAAATTTTATGGGCCGTACTCTCGATTCAAATAAAGATTTCATGCATTTTTCTGAATTATATGTGTTTTTTTTTTGAAAAACTTTCCTATAGCTTTTAAAAAATCACACTTTATAAGTCATTGTTAAGATGACTTCCTTTGGATCTTTTTGCGGTTTGAGGAGAACTTGTATGATTCTGTTTTATTCACTTTTATGGAGTTTCAAACACATTATCATTCTTTTTTGACTGAATATCTTGTTGATTTTGGGAAACATAATCGGGTCATTCGAATTAATTGACCGAGTCTTTTGTCCCTCTACTTGTTAATTGATAACCAGTAGATATCATTAATCAACTGATTGAAATTTTGTATTGACGACTTCAGTTTCCTAATCTCCAGGTCAGTGATAGTTCTATACGCACTAATCATCACTCAACGGCTTCTACCTACACACAACGGTATGTTCACTTCTTTCAAAATTAATATTATTTAAATCTATCTACGCCACTGCTTTGTTTATTCAACATGTTCGTCAATTGAATTAAGAAATTCTATAGCAATCAGGTTAAGGTATTAACTAAATAACTAAAGTCTAAGTGACTAAGACGCAATTACTGAATCAGGCTTTGTGATTCATATACCACCTGATTTTGATATGATCAGTCCTTAAAATCTTTTTAAAAATTTAATTAAATGATTGGAAAATAAAAGCATTGTTTTTCTAGTTTTTTAATAATTAAAAATAGACTAGTAGGTACACTTTCAATTATTCAATTCATTCTTACAAAATACAGCTTATCAAACAAAAATTATAATAAATAGGTAAAAACTATACACAGATCGGATCCTAATGACAATTTCCCTTTCCTTGGCAACAGCTTCCTTTGGATTCTGTTTCGGGTTTTTTATTGCACTTGCAATCTTGACCCTTGCCACAGGTCTCACCGCACTTTCCACTAGCACATTTGCAATCTAAAACGTAACAAAAACAAAAAGAATTAAAATTAATAACAAATAATAATTAACACGCACTGATTAAGGTTTCACGCAATATGTTTGAATTGATTATAACGTAGAAGAATATTTCACTTACCAGTTTTACAACCACCACAAGGCATTTTGATTAGATTATAATTATTATTATTTTTTGGGAACGTTTAATCAATCCACGATCGTGTTTTGTCTGAATGATGTCACAATTAAGCGGGCGTTAGGTTTTATACAAAACAATCTTTCGTGCGGTGTGCAATATTTTTAGTTGTTAGCAATTTATACGACTTCACTACATATACCAACTTTAGCCATAGCTTCGCAGCCATCAACTTAACGATCGTAAACCGTTTTTATTTTGTTATTTTTAATTCCATGTTTTCGTTTGAGATATGATTCATGATGACGATGACGTTGAGGCCGTGTGCAGCTATCAATATCTAGTTCATAAATGATGTAGGTAGGTAGGTAAGGTATTAAGGTAATATCAAAGAGTTTTGTTGTGTTGATGGGAAGTGTCACGCAATCCATACTTAGTATAAAATTGTACACACAGTATATTTGCTGATATAAAATACTTATAATTTTAATATAGAAGAAGAAGTACATAAGTATGTCGTTTATGATAAGAAGATAGGATTTTTATAATTGAGTCAAAGGTAAATGAACTTTTGAGTAGGAAAAATAAGTTTTATGGAATATTAATTGAGGAATTGCTTCGATATTAACGTTATAAGGGCCTTTCAATAAGAAATTTAACAAGCTCAGAGTTGTGGAATTTTTGTACTACAATAATACTTCAATTAGATGAAGTTTTGTTTTAGTTAATTTTTATTTCTTCAATGATAAAACCGTTTTTGATGAAGAGCTTATTTTTAACTTCCCATAGGGAGTTATTTGATGTTCAAATGGTAGACATGTGCATTCAAGAGGACACAAGCGTCCACAGGTTTTTCTCAAAACAAACCTCTGTCTATCAACTCCTACTCTCACCTCCCCGTGGTGAACATCGGGTGCCTAGTACCTCAACTGGAGATTGGGTTCCAACCCCAGTGGAAAGTTGTTGGGGGCAGCAAACGAGAGAGGGGGGGAGAGGTGCGTCCACTAAGACACCTCTCCTTATCCAGACGGCAGCGGACGAATTCTCGAGATGGAATCAACGGTGGCGTCTACAGTTCCAGTAAGGTTGAACTACTTAGTGAACACCTTATAGGGCTTCTACGACTTATTCGGAGCCCAGGCCTATAAGGAGCGGTTTATCCGGCTCCCCGTCCTTGGAGTTATACTAAGGATCTGGCCCTCCAGGTTGGGGGTTGTGCCGTCAGGGTGACTTCCTGACCACTTAAAAATTTCATAGTTGCGAAGCACCAACAAGCCTCGGATACGGACGGATTTACTGTTGAAAAAGTCCAACGACTAAGATGGCTGGGTCACGTAGAGCGCATGGAAACCAATGCTCCGGCCCGGAAAGTCTTCGAATCCACACCTACAGGACAGCGCAGTAGAGGAAGACCGCGAATCAGGTGGCGCGCACAAGTGGAAGGTGACCTCACCCAACTCGGAGCGCGAAACTGGAGACATCTAGCTAGGGACCGAGCTAGATGGAGAAGTTTGTTGGGTAAGGCCCTAGTTCACACAGGACTGTAGCGCCACCTTAAGTAAGTAAGTAAGTATAGGGAGTTATTGAAATCGCTCCGATTTATTCATTCTCTTTTTAATTTTATTATTTGCAATAAAATTGTTTCACTGAAGTTATTCCAATTTCTTTGTGTTCCCTTTCTCGCTTTTCACTTTGTCTTTTAATGATGAGCCCTAATTTAATATTTTTGATTATTATCAATATTTTTTGTTCAAATACAGAAATTTTCAATGATCGTTAGAATGTTAGCTGGCCCCTCAGTCTGAAATTTGAGAGCGTTCAAATGCCTGCCTCTGCCTTTTACCGGTTTTTTTTAACTATGTATTATAAAGTGCAAATATAAGACAAATTTTGAAATTTAGAATTTTTTTACCGGCGTTATTTCGTGGTACCTTATTTCACTGCACCCATTAATAAATTAATAATCAGAAAATTGTTGCCATTACCGAAAAACTATTGGCAATAACTTTAGTTTTGTTGGTTTGAAATCATGTTTTTTTAAATCTTTGGCAACAAAAACTGCTATAAAAACAATTGTCACACAAATTTGATGCAGAAAAAAAGTTTCAAAAAATTATCACCATGTAATGTAAACATAAACGTCATTTAGCATAAAGATGGCGGGCGTCCGTCATGATTTAACTCCATGCAAATTGAAATCGAAATTTTGACAGTACAAAAAAAAAAACAGTTCAAACAAAAATCATAATGACACGCCTCTTTACGGCCGCTAATTAAAGGTACATTATAAACACCTCGAAAAAAAAAAACAAAACAAAATGCATGACCACGGTGGCCAATTTACACAAGACAAGTTTACTCTCAAATTGTGTCAATCGTGGCGTTTGTTGTGTGGCATATAGCGCCATTCCGTTGTAACTAAATGTCGTCTAGATGCATAGGGTTCAATTTGAGGCCTTAATTTACCATCGTTCTGATTAAAAAAATGTAAGAAAAATGACAACAACTAAAATATATTTTAAGTTTTTTGAGTTTCATCAAAAATTGGGAAAGATAATAATTAATTACTAACAGTTATATATTACAAATACAAACAAATTGTCTGTTGTTTTTAACTTTGAGATTTAAAGATCTTAAGTTTTGTATGTCAACTCGCTTTTTATGAAAGATCGCCTCTGGCCCAATTCACTCACTCCAGAGTTGTGGTATATCTTATGACAAATTATATATTTTTGTTATTTAAGTATTAATTAGTTTATTTTTTGTATAAAACGTACTTTATCTAATTTTTGAAAAACTGTATTCTGAAAACCATTAGATCTACAGACACAGTTATAGGCTCAAATTTAATTTATTTTATTAACTTTTCATTGGAAGTTATTGTAATCGGTCCGATTTGTCGAATTGAAAATGTTGACATTTAGCTATCACCCTAAGAATTTAAATCAAAGATTTTTAGAGGGGTACGTTCGGGCTACCATTTTTTGTCATATATATCTCAAGAACAAGTAGAAATATCAACTTCAAATAATTTTTACAGATAATAATATCAAAAGATGCAGAAAAGACTTTAAGAAAATTTAGTACGTGGTTTTCTTATCATAGCAATTTAAAAAAAAAGTAAACATTTTGGTTGACCCAAAATATCTCACGAAGCAAAAATGCTAACTACTTCAATGAAATTTTATATTTTCCAAATTCCAAACTAAAATAATTTTGAAAAAAAATCAACTAACGATTTTTTTATAAATAAGAAAAAAAACTGATAAAAGAAAAGCTTTATGCAACGAATAATATCTTTTTTGACATCTGGAAACATTTTGAGAAAAAATCTAAGAAACTGTTTTTTTACAAAAAATAAAAACCTGACAAAAACATTACTAAAAGTTGGTAAAAATTGATTTTCGACTCAAATATCTTGAGAAAAATTCAAGATATCGCCTTTAAACTAATTTAATCTTATACGAAATATTTTTTTTTTAACTTGTATTCAAATTTTTAGAAAAATTGAACAGCCAGTTTTTTTTTCTAAAAATAAGAATCTACAAAAAAATACTTCGCGAAATTTGATTTCAATATTTTGACAATCGATATAGAAATTGCCTTCAAAATTATTTCATTCTATGCAAAATTTTGTTGTTAATGTAAGATTACAAAAATTCAAACTGTATTTTTTATATAAGAAATACAAACATTGAAAAAAAGGTTGTACGGAAGGGAAATTAGCAGTGTGAATGGCATCACAGCATCTTTTTTGACTCAAGATCGTAGAACAACTGAATTCAAATGAAATCTCCTTTGGGGTAAAAAACAACAGTAAATCGGTTTTTCTGATTTTTTCGCATGTTGTGTTCAGCGCTGGAGGCCTAAGACTTGGGTTATTTACTAGGCCAACATCATAAATAACTCACCACAAAATCAGAACTACGCAATTTTCCCTTTTACTTAAATGACAAAGCTACTGGACTATAAAGGAAATACAAATTCTTATAAACAATTAATACCACTTTTTTCGAAAGCCGCTACAAACTAAGTAGTTACTGGTTTTGCTTGCTAAATTGGCTAATAAGTCAAAGATTTAATATTTTTTGTTAATTATGTATGAAAGACACTGGTTTTGTTACATCCCTGCTCGTTAAAAATATAAATAAAAAACTATTCAAATCTATAATAATTGTAGAACATTTTGTTTCCAAATTCAACTTCATTTTTTCAGAAAAATATCGAAAAAAGTTTTTAACCAAACCTCAGGCAAACAATTGCTCTTTGCCCTATTAGCTGGTTCTCAAACCTTTCAACGCTAAAAGTATGCAATCTTAATTATGTTAAAAGAAAACAAATCTATTAAATTATTTCCAATGCATGTTTTGTATTTCATCGTCAAACTTAACGAATCATTTTTTGTTGCATACTTGTATATAATCACAATGAATTTTAACTTTACACGTCTTATTTTTGTTATTTTTTTATTTTTGTTTAAACAAAACAAACAAAAATAAAAAAAAGTCCTTTGCAACTTTGGTAAATCTCACTTACTTTCAGTGTGAATTATAATGTTATTTAAGAATTTCTCATGCTATGTTTTCTATGTTTTGTTTGTCTTTTTTTTACATTTACATACATATGTCGACTTAGCGAAGCGTCCTCTAGAAATCTTTAGTAATTTCCTTTTAATATTTAATGAGTCTTGCTCTTGTTTCACTAACTTTCTGTTTATTTAGCATTAATTGTCTAAACCAAATTAAATTTATGTATGTTAAGCAATAAATTATCAAATAGAAAGAATTTTTATTTGTTCTTGACAGAGAGGACTTGGTTACTTTATAATTTTATATCAATAAAAGTGAGCAATACAAAAAAAAAACATAGAAAATGTGTAGAGCTTCTACTAATTCGACCATAACTAACTAGCTAACGGTTATTTAATGAGAAATTATTAAACAACTCAATAGTTTGTACCTATACCTTTGAGAAAATGCTGCTTTATATGAAAATAATTTATTGAAAGATAAAAAACATAGAAAACATGTTACGACAATGTTTTATTTATCACGGCTAGTTAAGAGTTAATTAACGGTTAGTTAGTAAAGTACTATTTTTTTTTGTGATTTTCTGGGGGTCCCTTGTTAGTTTACCAACAATATAGAAAAAAAGACTGAAAAAGATGTAAAACATTGCATGATATCGTCACAGCTAGTTGACTAATTAATTAACTGCAAGTAATGTATTAGTAAGGTTTGGAAGATAAAACCTTTAAAACATATTGCGAAGTTGCTATCTGAAGAGTTTAACGCGGGTTTCATATAATTCAAGGTTTATTACTTTAATACTTACAAAATTAAATATACTAATATACACGAAAATTAATAAATCAATTAATGAAGAAGATTGATGGCGAGCACAGGTGGTCGCGATGATGTCCAGGATGCAAGTGGCCGAATGATGCGGCGGGAAAGTAAAGATGACAGATGGCAGCGGCGGAAAAGGGTGTCATGGCTGACACAAGAAGAAAATCTTTTTTCTTCGCTGCACGACATCTATCAGACACAACACTATCAAAGTTAAAAAAAACATAGAACGACAAAATCTAAACTGTGACAATTAATTAACGGTTATGAAACACAAATTCGTTAAAATGGCTGCCTCAGCTGGCGCTCCAATTCTCCAAGATCATTTTGGTATTGACTTCAAACATTTCCGTATTGTCGGTAAAACATCAGTCCTTCACACTTAAATACCAACAAGAAACTACGACTTAAAAAAACATTAGGTTGAACACCCTGTAGTTTTGTTTGTGCCACTAAGTTAGCGGTATGTCACATTCAAATGTATTTTGGTTATTTTCGCTGTTAATAATGAAATATAAGTATCAATATCACTAATAATTTGGAATTCCGAAAACCTAAACCCTGTTCACAAGACCCTGACAAAATAAACGATTTAGTTTAGTGTCTATTTAGAGTTGTTGTAATAAATATTAGCATAATACACAACTTCTTCACATTCCGCCACTTCTAAACGGATCTAAGCCAACCGCTTCGTCGTCGGTCGCGTCTCGGTAAGTATGGAGTTTTTGAGAAGAACGAAGAATTTAAAAAGGGTCATCTAATAAATTCATTGTCCAGGCTTCATGGGAATTGATACCTCCTTCAGATTAATTCAAGTCTATTTCAAAGTCAATTCAACAAACAAGCTAATCCGTGGCAGGATGATGGATAATGTGTATTCTAGGACACATATCCATTCCACGCGATCATCCAAAAAGGATCGCTTAAAACACACCGCATACTCAGACGAGGGTCATTCTCATTTATATATGCTTGTATGTTTGTGTCACACAGTAGGTATCAAGGAGGAAGAAGCCTGATGTCTTGTATAAATGTATAGGTCTATCTATCAATTCAATAAGGGCAGGTGAATTGTGTTATCTTCTACAACACCTGATGATGATGATGTCCTGTCCATGTCCCTGGATGGGGAATAATATACCCACTCGAGGAGTTCACCAGTGAACAGCACATGCTCAAAACGCATGTTACCAATGCACATTTGTTTCGATTACGATTAAGGATCAAGGATCTTGCAGGATTCAGAGGATGTTTATAGTTTTGTTTTGTTGGTTGGTGTTTTGAAAGAATAGCGAAGAATAATTGTGTCATTCGAAGACATATTGCGATGCGAAAGTATTTCGACGTGGAATGCTTTAAAAGTAAAATATTTTATTATCGAATGGAAACTAAGTGTAAACGTAAAACAAAACAATGATGGGCGATTCATCATGCTGCTTTAAGAGATAAACACATGCTTTTAGTTCCAACGGTAAAAGGTTTAAAAAAAAAAAAACATTTTCTTTACAAGGGTCATACAAAATATTTTTTAAAGGGTTTTCCAAAAACGGCAGCAGCGGGTAGGGCTTATATAAGTAATATTTTTTGTCGACCTTAAAATATACCTACCTTATAAAATGTCGAATTTGAGCATTTATGTACATGGACAAGGTTATTTGGTTTTTTATAGTATTCAATTCTGTTGTAAGAAGGTTAAATTTTAAAATAATTTAGGATTGAAGAATTTATTTAAATGGAACTTTTTTTGCACACACTTTTATGTTGTTGCCAAACTTCATAAATTTTATTATTTATTTACTGAGTATTATACTCACAAAAAAAAATGTCCAAGTCATGTTTAATTGTTGAGAATGCTAAAAATCAATAAGTTCGGAATATCAGCAACACGACGTTAATGCATAGACCTTCCCACTCCAGTTTCGTATAATTGGCGAAAAGCGGCACCACTATTGTAGTAACTTTTAATTGATTGTTAAGTCAATAATAGTTAAAAGCGATAATTCGACTTTCACCAAATCATATTTAGAAAAGAAGCTGGGATGCGAGCCACAATGATCATAACTTCCCATTCCCAATTGTTCCCGGTGTCAATATTTTTAAGAGTCTTACAAAATATTAATGTCAACGTTTTATATAAGATTTAAAAAGTTTGAAGTTAAACGCCATGTTTTTTGGGATTCCATATACAGTACAGTGATAAAAAAACGATCCGCAGTAGTCCGGTTTTTATACTTGAAAGTTGATATAATTGAACATTTTTGTCAGGATATTTTATTAAGATATTTGAAAAAATGTGTTGCAATTCACATCAGATCTAATTTTAACATAATAAAATAGACAATTTTAAAGAGGATATGTTAGAAAATATCAAGAATAACTTACAATTCAAATTGTTTTCATGTTTTCCAATTTGTAAATTAAAGCTCATTAAAATAAGAACAAAAGGAAAGGGGTTCGTTCGTAGAGTATGTTCTAACTTTGTGTAGATCTTCACTTACAACAGATGGCGTTATATTTGTTGACAATAATTTTTTGCAAAATACCAAACAAATATTACACCTTATGTCTATTTCACGAATAATCAAACAACTTATTCGAGTCAGCTTACAAAGACAAAACATTTACATAGTTTTACAATAAATTATACGACACGATCGATTTTATTGTAAGCAAAGTTGAGAACCAGAATGGGAAGTAAAGCCAGCCATACACGAAAGAGCCAAATGGACCCGGGCCGATACAAAATCGACCGTTTTTGGGGAAATTGAGAAGGCTCGGTTAGCTCAGTCGATTCATTTGGATTTTCAGCAAGTCATAAATCAACGAGCCAAATAGTTCTGTCTGTTTACACAATATTATCTTACCATCTTAAAACTATCTGACTATCTCATAATTTAGGGAAACAAATTTTTTTACTGGGTCAGTTACAAACTTTTTCTGCTTAAAATGTTCGCAATTTTAACTTATTTTTCTGAACAAATTAATAAAATTTTTTAATTTATTGTATAAGAACCCTTATTTATTTGGATTTATATCCATTTTTGCTTATGTTCCAAATGTAAAATATAAAAACACTCGTATTTTGTAAAAAAGTTGTAAATTGGATTTAATAAAAAATTAACTAAAAGGTAAAAACAATATTTCAGGGATGGAGGGGACCTACAGTTTTATGCCGAATCTGAACGGCTTATTTGAGCACTTTTTATGACAAGAATTACTCTTGGATGATTTTGAAATGTACTTGTTGAAAAAGATCTCTCAACTGGAGCAACACTTATCGGAATTGTTAAAAACAATCTACTTAAATAAAAAAATTTGTGGAAATGTGTCACGTAACATATCATTCTAAAAATGTTTATGGAGTGCTACAACTTTAAGGTGACCAAGAGATGGAGTTGTATACAAAACTTTAAGTTAATTTTTTAAAGCCGCAAAATCGAAAAAAATGTTGTCATCTCAAAAATTTTACGAATAAAAAATGATTATATCTCCAAAACAATTTTGTGCAACAAAAAATAACGTTTTTAACATCTGGTAAAATTTTGAGAAAAATCAAATTGACAGTTTTTTTATAAAAAATAAAAACCTAAAAAAAACATTATACTCAAAGTTAATAAAAATTGAATTTCGACTCAAATATCTCTTCAAAAACTTGAGATTAAGGCTTCAAACTTATTTTATCTTAAAATAAATATTATTTTCAACATTCGGAAAAATTTTGAGAAAAATCAAATTGACAGTTTTTTTTACAAAAAATAAAAACCTAAAAAAAAACAATACTAAAACTTAGTAAAAAATTTACTTTCGACTCAAAATAGCTTTTCAAAAATTAAAAATATTGTCTTCAAACTTTTTTATTTCACAGAAAATATTGTTTTCGATATTCTGTAGTTTTTTTTTTTATAAAAATCCAACATTCCCTTTTTTCATAAAAAAATAAAATCTACAAAAAATAGCACGCAAATTTGATAAAAATTGATGTTCGGTTCTTGATATCTCTTAAATTAATTTCATTCACCCAATTTGTAAAAATAAAAGAAATGCTACTAAAATTGGTAGGGTCAAGGGGGGTAATTGTAAACAGGGGTAATTGTAAACACACTTAATTTTCTTAAAACCGTTTATAATTTGAAGCATGCCATGAAATTATTTGAAAAGACATTATATTTAAATAATATTGACGCGTGGAAGGCCTTATCTGTCAAAGGGTTATTTATGTTTTGTTCGTTTCCATGAGTCTTTCGTTTTTCTGCGTTTTTAAGTTTTTCAGTGCTAATTAAAATTGTTGCAAAACAAACAAAGGTAACAATATTTTATATCAAAAAGATGCCACGTACATATCAACCAAAAACCACAGCTCCATCATACACGTCAGAGGATCGGTGAAGGGAAAAATCCTACTGTCATTATATCTAGAGGCAAAAAACCAGCACTTTCGTCAGACGTGGAGGACACTATAGCAAGGTGCCTTATTTCCGATCTCGTGCTGGTCTCCTTGGGCTAGTAGGTACCTACATATATAAGGACAGAGAACTTGGTTACCCCTTTCCACAATGGTAGGACGACTGATACCGTTTTCATTTAGGTACCACATTTTTCTCGTTTACTTAAAAAACTAATAAACAAACGCCATTAAGATTACTACTACTTTAGAACAAAATCTCATTTGCCTAGTTAATTTTGGCTACTTGTGCCACTTAACTAAAATTACAGTAACTTTCTGCCAAAAATTATTCCACTACGCAATTTTCTTTAAGTGGCAACCCCAACTTCATAAATTTTATCCGCCGAGAATGAAGGAAAATATCCAATAAGTACATAAGACAAAAACACTCTAGTAAAGATATAAATCCTCGGTAGCCATATTGGTTTGCCTACAAGCTAAACCGGAAACTGGCCTCATAAAGTACTTCTTAGTGTGCGTGTAATTTCTCCTCTAATTCATGAAATTTCCCCTAAAAACTCAGGAATTGTGTCTATGTATGCGTGAAAACACGTCAATTTTTCTCGTTGAATTCGTCCACATTACAAATACAACAATGTAAACAAATGGGTTTTGGAGGGTGATACGTACGAAAGATTTATATTTTCATATAGAGTGTTTTTGCCATAAGAGACGGGTTACGTTTGTCTTTTTTCCTATACAGAATGGTTGAATTTGTGTTTATTCTATGAAAATGAATAACAAGTGTAGTGCGTCAACGTATTGCTTTGCTTTGCTAGGCTCAACCTGACCTGACATGCGCAATGCGTATTTCTCCATTTCCAACACTCTTGTTTGTTTTTTGCACAAGCAAGTGAATTTTCAGATACATACAAATTCATCGGATAAAAGTCGGTGAACATCGGGTTATTTCTATGCTTAAGAAAGCGTTGGTTGAATAAAGAAGCACGCGTCTAGCGAGAAGTAGAAGAGAAAACGGGAGAGAAAACAAATTTTGTTCTATTCAGCGATAAAATAATAACCCGGCATACCTTTAAAGAAGAAAATACATGTTGATTGAATTATTGTAAAGTAATGTCGATGTCACAAGCGTTGCTGTTGTATGATTTGTTTATATACATGTTGCGTGAAGTTTGTTTGTTGATATTGAGATTTACAAAAGGTAAGTCGATGGGAATCCACTTATATGGTGCCATCGCCACTGATACATACCTACATATGTGACTAAAATAGTGCATTTTTTGAAAAGAAGTTTTGGTCAAAAAGAAAAACCCCACCGCTGCGCTGAATGCAAGTTCGTGCAAAAAGTTCGTTTGACTAATATCTTATACTTTGTCCAATAAACATTTGAAGTGCAGGTGTTTTGGGTAGAGCTATCCTCCTCACTACCTGAAATCCCCTTAATTTCAAATTTAACCTCCGTATGTACATTTCTTCCTATTATTTTTTATACCTCTACAACATGTCTTTTGCAAGACTCGAGACATGCTTTTCATAAGCTCTTAATAATATTTGAAGGCAAACTTATTGGCCTTACCATTTTTTGTTTTGCAGCCAATGGGTTTACAGAGAATCCGCGTTTGGTGCAGATTGTGTAGTGTATTTTAGTATCTGTTTTCACTGAAATTGAAGATATATAAAGTTGAATGACCTCTTCTTCAACCAAAATAACGGCATGCCACACAGTCCATGCCAAACTCCCAAGTCGTGTTATCAGTTGTCTTGGCTACAACCTGGAAATTGAAACATCCCCTTGAACGAAGTTGACCTGAGTTCAACCCAATATCAAGTTAAAAATCAAAAGTCTCACAACCTTAACTTACGTCATTTAATGCAAAAGACAGACGTGTTAAATCGCTTTCAGATAAACTGATGACTCGTGAGAAAATGTCAAAATATCATCAAATACAAACACACACAAATATAATCTTAATCTCAACAAAACATTTTTATTATTTCCCTCCCATCAGATCAATATCCAATTACTCCAAGTTGACAGCTGACCTGTCCACTTCCTTAGACCTCATCAACGACAGGTATAAGCTAGGGTTTACATTTTGGTGTCTTAATGACGATCACTAAAATTCACCAGAAAATCCCACATCGATAAAACGAGTATACCTAAGCGACACGTTCACAATCATCGCATCACAGCAGCGTATCATCAAATTCTCAAAAAAGGACACATTCGGAAAAAGACACTTTGACTAATTAATAAAATTTTATCCTTCCGAAAACATCTCGGTTCATTTTTCAAACAAATTATTATCTGAATTTGAAGAGATCTTACTACAAGATAAACGGATACATGATGCATGATCCATTGCCAAAAAAATATATGTTATGCCGTTTTGGGAAATATACCCAAAACCAAAATATCATCATCTTATCTCGGTCGAAGGACCAAAATTTAAAATAAAAAAAAAAACACCTGGAAAAACATTTTATATACAAAACAGATTCGCCAGGAGAATCTCAGTTTACACCATCGTCTTGTTATTTTCGACAGAAAACATATTCAGTTTGTTCCTCTTCATCGTTGATTCCCCATCAGGGTCATTGCCGCTGATGCTACTTTCTTGCATCGCCGAACTGCGACTCCACCACTACCGCCATTGCCGTCAGTTGAACAAGGTGCCAACCTTGTAACTTGACGGTCCAGTCAGCCTGATGAGCCATGAGAGTGGACGCTCAAGTTTGGAAATGGAGTTGGACCAACAAAAACGTGCGTTACTCCGCGAGACGCGCAAACTCTGCGGTCTCTGATGATGGGCCACATGTAAAGGGCAACATATTAAGAAACACACAATCCCCAGTTGAAATTTGCCTCCATGTTTACATATTGTGAGGCCAAGAGGACAAGATACCTAACACGAATGTGGAAAATCTCTGCCGCGGAGTTGAAATTCCAAGCACAATGACTGGCAGTGGCAGTGGCAGTGGCAATGGAAGCTACCGCAACGCAATCCAATGCAGCGTTCATCAGACCATCAGCCATGATCAAGGCAACTACAACCTAAACGGCTGGCCGGCCGGCCGGCAGTCCCAGAACCCTGCAACAACACAAAGTTAGCGGAAAAAAAAGGCCAAAAACCAAATTGGATGAACAACAAATTAGGAGGCGAAGGCCTCCTGATTAAATCCTTCTTCTTTTCTCAGCTTGGCGAGTCATCATTAACAAAAAAGAAGAAGAGACGCAAAACACCAATCCTGATTTCTCGTGCTTTCCCCATCCCCATATCGGGTCGGTTCGGTTTCGGTACCTAACCTAACTACTGTCCTTTGGAGACAAATCCTTTTCGGCAACCAACACATAATTGTGTGGATCTCTGTGGCAAAAACTGGCAACAAATAAAAAATGGCGATGCGACGCGGACGGATTTCTTCCTCGTATTGCGCGGTGAAGCACCAAACCGTAGCCCAAGCCTATTGGATTGAAAGACAGACCTGGTCTTCCAGACCTATCTACGGCCCAGTGGGATGCACTTGGAAAGATACACAGGCGGGGGAGGGGGGTAGCTCAGCGCAATAACAACCTTCACAATAAAAGAAGCACAGAGAGTGCATCATCAATGGCATCGATATGTTTCAAAGGGCGGACGGACAATGGTAGATCCATACAATCTTCGTCGCGTCGCGTCGCTTTGGTCGTCGAGCGTCGATCGTCGAGCGTTGATCGTTGTATACTCGTCGGTCGGCTTGTGTTGTGAAGAATGGCAAAACAGTAACAAACCGTTTTATAATCAGATAATTTTTATGTCCACCCTTCTCCGCCTTTATTTGGCGGCATTTTGATCCTGTACTCAAAGTTCCACAAAAAGGGAGAAGATGATTAAACATTGAAGACATTGGAAATGCGCACAACTGCAACTGGAACTGATCGAGAAGATGGTGGTTTAGTTTGGTTTGGTTTTGTCATATAGTTATGGCTATGGCGAATGGATCGATGCAGCCATCTTCCTATCTAACCATCCAGGTCAGGGAAGAGACTGCGAGAAGCCTGGGAATATACCAGCAATAGCACACTCCGATCTTATGACGACGACGACTACAACGGACGACGACTACAACGGACGACGACGGACGACTCGACTTTCGAACAAGAACAGGAGCAATGGCAACATCACAGAAGCAGCATTAATTATATCATTATCCTTCATCTAGCGATTCATCTTGGTTTGGAGAGTTGTTGTTTTTGTTGTTGTTGTTGTTGGTGTGCTTGTTATCCTTTTAAGTGGGTAAAGTATTTGAAGACGTTTAGTACTTACGTTTATATACATTTTGTAAAGATGGAACTTGTTGCTTTCTTATGAAATAAATGGTACATATTTTTGGCTTGATCAGGTTTAAGGAGCAAGAGGATGACAAAGAAGGAAAGGAAGTTTCTGAAAAATTATTATTAGATTGACTTTATTTTGTTCCACCACAAATATACTGCGTTAGCACATCAAAGCGTATAAGAAGTAGAGTAGCAGTGTATCATTCGTTTTGTGGTTTAAAGTTGGTAGCGCTGATGCATTTGACACCTGTTGAATTTAAGGGCCTTGCACATGAGAGCGAACAACGAATGAACGAATGGAGGAACAAACGTGATCTAACACATTTTAAAGAGTCAATTTCAAACAAAAACACATTTAAATTATAAGAAACCAATTGACACTAATGTTAGGATAGTAAAATAAATTTGCATTTTGTTCTCTAAAACAAGAAAATTTTGTAAAAACAATTTGGTTGTAACGAATTGCAGTGTGGTTGCTACGAACTGTCAAACTCTATTCGCGTTCCACATACCATCCACACTGGATCGAATAAATTGTTCGCGTGCAACTTAACCTCAAAATTATAATACTGTTGTTTTGCTTTTTTTTGTGTGAAAGGTCATAGCTGAGGAAAATATGGAGAAAAGGGTAGTTAAGTTATTAGTCGCTGTCTGCGAATAGAAATAAAGCTCATGTGAAAGAAAAGTCAAAATATGCGAACATCCACAGTTCGCAATTCGTACGTAGTTCGTAGCTCATGTGCAAGATGCTTTAGCTGTCATTTGAAATTGAAGTGTCATAGTATTAATTGATTGCATATATCATAAAATATTAATGGATCGTTTAAACTCCAAAAACTAGTTTAAATTATTAAAAATTGCTAACAAAGTTGTGATTCCAAAGTAAATACGCTACGTGGATTTTGGAAGTTTTATAGTCATAACGTTATTTCACATTCTGGTGAAGTCATGTGGCTACCAAGATCATTCGATTTTGAATTGCGTGTTTTTTTTTGTGAGGCTAACCAAAAGCCCGCGCTTACGCGAATAATCTTCAAATTGTAGACGCATTAAAAGCCACCAATACTCGAGTGTGCAAAAAAATGTCTGAAATTTACGTCAAAAGAATCGCATTCTGCAAATCTTCCCGAAGTGTCCAAAAAGTCCAAACTGTATTATCTTATTATATGTTCATCAAGAATGTTTTTTAATAAGACTTATTTTGGAAACCGAAAAATGAGTGACCGCAAGAATTAAAATTGATACGATTGTTAACCTTTAAATTTGTGTGCATCAAAGTGGAAAAAGTTATAATGTATACTTACTCTTAGGTTAAAATTAAAAGCTGTACCTAATATAAGTTCAATGCCAAGTTAGACGAGAATAATGTTCTTATTTTTTATTAAATTAATAAGGTTCTTATTAAGAGAACACATTTTATAATCCTGCTCTAAAATTTCTTAGCAAATGGGACCCAATTTGATTGGTTTCGAAGAAGTGTTGATGTAAACCATTTGAAATGTCAATTCTTGAATGAATAAATTTCTGTTATCTTTTTTATATTTCATTCTTAAACTAATTAAAAAAATTGTCTGAGATGCGACCCACACTGATAACTTCCCATCCCGTCTGTCGATTTGATTTGCTTAAAAGTTACTAGGTTTTTTGTGTTTTGTTATAAAAGTTGTCAGTTCAATTGCTCTTAAAAAATTAAAAATTACCAACAATATTTTTTATATAATGAAATAGTTTGATTTCAAAATCTATTTTTGTTAACGAGATTTTTAGTCGAAAACCAATTTTTACCAATTTTAGTAGCATTTCTTAAAAATTTGTATTTCTTATATAAACAAATACAAATTGGATTAATAAAATTAATTTGAAGTCAATATCTTCTATTGTTCACGAGATATCGAGAACCGAACATCAATTTTTATCAAATTTGAGTACTATTTCTTGTAGATTTTATTTTTTTATGAAAAAAGGGACTGTTGGATTTTTATATAAAATGTACTGAAATGAAAATAAGTTTGAAGCCAATTGTTTTTATTTTTGAAACGATATTTGAATCGAAAGTAAATTTTTACCAAGTTTTAGTATTGTTTTTTTAAGTTTTTTATTTTTTGTAAGAAAAATGTCAATTCGATTTTTCTCAAAATTTAACCGAATGTTGACAACAACATTTTTTGAAAGATAAAATAAGTTTAAAGCCAATATCTCAAATATTTGAAAAGATATTTAAGTCGAAAATCAATTTTTACCAACTTTTGTTAATTTTTTTATAGGTTTTTAATTGTTTGTAAGAAAAGTGTCAATTCGATTTTTCTCAACATTTTACCGAATGTCAAAAATAATATTTTGTATAAGACAAAATTTATTTGAAGCCAATATCTCAAATTTGAAAAATATTTGAGTCGAAAATCAACTTTTTTTCATTTTTTTATAGCTTTTTTATTTTTTGTAAAAAATTGTCAATTGTATTTTTCTCAAAATTTTAGGGAATGTTGAAAACAATATTTCTTATAAGAAAGAATTAGTTTGAAGCCAAAATCTCAAATTTGCAAAAAGATATTTGTGTAAAAAATCATCTTTTACGAACTTTTAGTAATGTTTTTTTTCTAAAAAAACTGTTAATTCGTTTTTTCTCAAAATTTGACCGAATGTTGAAAACAATATTTTGTATAAAAAAAAATTATTCTGAAGTCAATATCTCAAATTGTTAAAAAGATATTTTAGTCGAAAACCAATTTTTACATACTTTTATTAATTTTTTTTAGGTTTTTTATTTTTTGTAAAAAAAAAACTATCAATTCGATTTTTCCCAAAATCTTACAAGATGTTAAAAACGTTCTTTTTGACTGCACTAAATTATTTTGGAGATAAAATCATTTTTTGTT
The DNA here is from genome assembly GCA_951509635.1 of Eupeodes luniger. Classification (NCBI taxonomy): domain Eukaryota; kingdom Metazoa; phylum Arthropoda; class Insecta; order Diptera; family Syrphidae; genus Eupeodes; species Eupeodes luniger. The sequence continues at coordinate 298,797,047 of OX608073.1, forward strand.
CGAGTTTTCGAGGTGACAAATAATTTGTTTTCATTTTTTTTGATTTATAAAAACAAAATTAATTGGATTTTTTTTCCAAAAAATATACTTGTTTGGTATCACGTTACAATATATAATTTAAAATTTAATTCAAGTCTCTAGCGTTATTGGTTCGTGATATATTTTGGGTTAACCAAAATTTTCACCTATTTTTAAATTGGTAAAAAAACACCCACTCAATTTTTTTAAGAGTCCTTTCTGCATCTTTCTCCATTATTATATGCATAACAACATTTTTTTGAAGTCGATATCTCCATTGTTTCTTGAGCTATGGACAACGAAAAAAACTTCTCGAACTTACGGACATACTAACGTACTTACACACCCACGCACAGACATCTCTCTAAAAATCTTTTATTTCGACTCTAGTAACCTTTAAACGTCGAGAAATATCAAACTTTTCAATTCGACAATTCTGACCGATTACAATAACTTCATATAAGTAAGTTAATAAAGTTTTGTTTTTGTAAGCTGACTCGATATAAGCTGTTATATGTGATTGTTATTTTCAAAGAGTTAGTGTCAACATATATAGAGCCCTCTTGTTCACGCGAAATTCTACACATAATTAGGCCATAATCTACGGACGTATCCCTTTCATTCAGTTTTTATTTCATCAAGCTTCAATTGACAAAATATAACCATAAAACTAAATTGAATATAAATTGGCCAGTAACTGTGGAATCAATGTCAATCTACTTAAGACAAAAAAATTGGGTTTTATTCACGAGAAGATGTAACATTCCATTCCATTTGTAGGCTGCGCTACTGTAAATGGTATGGCAAAATATCTAGAACTTATAAATACTTTATCCCAAATTAAACTTGAAAGAAAACATCAAAGAAAGATAATCCTCAGCTACTTTCTATACTTGTAGCAGAATTTCTGGAAGAAGGGGAGATCCGAGCCCTTAAAACCATTCTGTGGATGTACACAGCCATTATAAGGCAAATACTGACATAAGCATGTTTCATAAAAATATGACAAAGATTGAGAGAATAGTATGTATGGGTACTACTAGTGCCATGAGGGCTACACCAACAGCAGCCCTTTAGAGACATATCTTTCGCTAGGCCCTCTTGATATATTCGTGATAGAATTGGAGGCTAAAAGCGCATTACGTCTAATACAGTGTAATAACTTTTACGACGACCTGTGCAACGTCATCCCTGACACCTAACGTCATTCTGATATTCACACAAAAATCAAAATGTTTCAGGGTAGTGCCCTCAACCTAAATCCTCATCAACTTATATACCTAACCAAATCCTAACTATATCCAATCCTGGGGAGCACAATGGATTCATAGTGATCCGAGTGAGAAGTTTTTCATCAAAATGTCAGAGTTCATCCTGAGTGACAATAATTTGTTTTGTATATTAGGCACTACTCTACGATCACAGCAATCGAGTATCAAACGTACCAACACACGTCTATGAATGGAAACACGAGTACCACTAATGAAACATGAGCTGTGTTCAGTGACGCTGTGCTGGACTGTTCTAGACAGAAAAGTACAGCTTTTTGCTGTTCATTGAGGTTTTTTCTGTGCTGAACTGTTCTACTTTCCTGTTCATTGACAAACCTAGAACAGTTTAGAACAGGATTTTCTGTTCTTGCTTTTGAGTCAGATCAGGTTAGAACAGACTCGTGAGAAATGTCAAAATCGAAGTTGTAATTTTTTTTTGTTTACGTTTTGATTTGGCTGTGCTTTGTGTTTTTTTTCTCGTGATTTAAAAAAATTAAAATAAAGTTATTTTGCCAATTTGTTTAATTTGTTTAATTAAATGATTATAAAATAAATTGAAAAAAAAAAATGCATCAAATTGAATTGACATCCGAGGAAGGAAAGACTGTGGTTGTGCAGTGTTCACCATCATCATCTGAAGAGGAATCCGACGAAAAATCACTATCGGTGTCTGAACCACTAACATTTTCATTTAGTATTACCTTAGCAATCACTTGATTTTCCATTTTAATAATTTTTGATAATATTTTTCACAGTAAAAAAAACACAAAAAATGAAAAAAATAAGCGAGAAACAAAAAATTCACACAATTTGCAATTTGTTTTTTTTTTTTTTTGACAACTGACGTTTAACTGACTGTTCTAACTTGATCTGACGTTTCTCACGAAACTGTGCTGTTCTGATCTAGACAAAACCTCGTTGAACACAACTATGTTTACATTTTGACAGCTCGTTGCAGCCATATTTTTCCTTTTACTTTGTGTTAACATATCTTTTTCTAATCAGTCACTTAAGCAAATAATTATGGCAAGTTACAGCGTCAAGCAACACGTGGAAATGATAAAACTTTATCACAGTCTCAGTGAACAATCAGCCAAAACCCGTACGTCAACGAAAGGCAACATCTGCCAAAAACATTCCACGTCGCTCACAAGAACTTAGCCTGTTGAAGACCTCAACTTTTAATTTTGCTTCTTCATTTGGGACTACACCCATACAAAATCCAACTGACCATCAGGCGCTAATTGTCACACAGCTGAAGACACAAACGATATTTTCCGCGAGTGGTTTCATGGTCTGGATATCTCGCGTCGAGGAGACGTGAATTGGCCTCCAAGATTGTGTGATTTAACGCCTTTAAACTTTTACTTGTGGAGCTTTCTTAAGTCACAGGTCTATGCCAATAAGTCGATATATCATATTTGTGCGACTTGTTTAATTCAACTTTAAAATAGACCCGTCTATAATGGAAACCCTTTATAAAGTTTAAATGAAACTTTCATTTAGTATTTTTTCCTCTTTCTCTACGCCCTCTGTGGGTAGTTTCTGAATTGAAAAAAAACAACAAACATTTCAATCCCCAAATTCAATCAAAATGTTATCTTCATAACTGCTTCTAACTATTCTTCAGCGTTAAAAGTAAATATAAAATAAACCGCATTCCCAACCACCTCTCTACGCTCTACCTCTTCAAATCCAATTTATGTTCATTTTCAAAAACCAAACGTCAGTGATTGAATTTTCAAAGTCTCCACTAAAAAATAAAATTGAATATTTTGAGCATGAAATTTGACTTGGTAATTGAGGGCTTTAGATATTTGTCAATCTTGTTGAATCAGAGGGATATCTTCTTGTTCTTTAACCATCATCGTCATCGTAGCAGAAATAGGTATAGCGGTAAAGTGAATGGCGTGCGTTTTAGCTACTCTGATGTGCGATGGAATTCGGTCGGTGGTCCCCAGCGATAAATTCTCATCTTTAATCCAATCAAATTGTCTGTCCGCGTTTCGTCTTCGTCGTCGTCATCGTCGTGCGTCATCCCCGTACAAATGTACAATTGGTATTGATGGTATTTTTGGCTAAAACAATATAGAGACATTTATAAAATCGATTAGACAGGTGATGTGCTCTTCTGCGTCTCCAAGTTAAATGGATGTCTATATTTAGGTGATGGATTGATGGCTAAGGTGACAAAGGCCATAAGAATGTCACCTAGAAACCATCTCTGCCTTACCTTGTTTCCAAAAAAATTCAATCTTATTTTGGTTCTGTGTCAACTAATGCAGAACTGTCAAAATCGCTCAGGGGAACTCAAATTGATAATAATGTAGATGTCGCTGGTCGATATAGTCCAATTTGAATTTAGAAAACACTACGAGGAGGGTCTCCAACGCAACGACGCGACGGACGCACGTCCAATGGCCCAATAAATTCAAAGCATTCTTCCTACCCCCAGATCCCATAGCCATGAGTATATTTCCAGTTATTGTGATGTGTTCCCGACTTGGCAAGCTGCGAGCTACGAGCTACGAACTGTGCGACCTGTGTGATGAGTCACATTTACATTTGTCAGCTCACTCGCATGATGGCTTAAGTGATTCTTTGATTGACTCACGTCATTTTGCCTTATTTGTCAGGTGAATGTGAATGTGATGCTGGGTAAGGACGATCGACTGGAGAATGATTGAGCAAAGAAATGACAACACGGAACGCAACTCCGGCAGCAACGAACGAAGAAGAGCAAAGTGGCTCCTCAGCTGCTGTGATGCTGGATGTGGCTTTGGGTTTTGACTTTAGGTTATAGCTGTAGATGGGACATGGGAATGAGGATGGGTATAGGGATACGGATGTGACGATGACGACGATGATGATGAGGTTACAAGGTGTCATGTCTGTTTTTGTCTTGTTCAATGTCTCCACGCGAGCTATGGTGTCAATTATTGGAAATGATTTAATTACACTTTTGTATAATGGAAGCTTACACGCAAATCAATTTGGAATAATTTGTGAATTTTCCTTTTTTGTTTTAATTTAAAACAGGATTTCCGGTGAATTTGCATGTTACACATAGTACACACGTAGGAACAAATGTAGGTACATACAATGATTGAATTTGAGAAGAATTTTTATTTAATTTGGTTCAAAAACGTTCAGACATTTGTTTGAATTTCAGTTTCACTTATTTTATTTGGGACAACGAAACTTGTAGAGAAATAACATTACTGTAAACTGGGTCTTATTTAAAAAAATAAAAGGATATACATATACACTCATGTATAATTTTTGTCCTTAAAATAGAAAATAGCCCCATCATCAAATAACATTAAGGTTTATTAACGTTCATATTTTAATTTTCATATCCTACTATTTGGGAAATTGTCACTTTTGAAGCTTTTTTTCACAAGTAAAAACTACACCATTACCAAAAATGATACATGCTAGTAGCCAACTTCGCGTTGATGTCATGTATTCCGTAACGCTACTATAGCTCTTCTATATATGTACAGCGGAAGTATGGTCTACAGTGGAAGTATGGTCGATATAATCTTCAAAATATGCGTACAATAGGAAAAATCGAGGAATGGAGTTCTATATCGTGAGATGACAACGAACTTTGTATGGCCCGAATTGGAAGATATGGATGTGGACGATTTGTGGTTTCAACAGAATTGCCTCAATTCTGCCTCAGTTTCATCGAAAATTTGGACCATCGAATGGAGGTGTGCCGCCGAGTTCACGGCGGTTATTTGGCCGATATTTTAATTAATTTAATAATTGAAACATACCAATATTATCATAATAAAAAGAAATAACAGTAATTTCTTCAATAATTTGTGTTTTATTCAAAATTAATATCGGCCCTTAAAATTCAACCACCCTTTACTTTTAAAGAGGCTTTTGTATAAGAATGATAATCGACAAGCAGTGGTGTCTGGTATTTAAATAAATACACGCTTCAAAAACGCATTTTAATTTTTGAAAACTAAAGTAAAAATGATGAACATTTTGCAGTCAACTAGCAACTACGTATCTTTTCCTATTGGGTCCTTGAAATGCATCAAAATAATGCGGATTTTCATTTCAAAACCATGTTGTGTGGTGAGACACGTCTTCAGGCCAAAGGCTACGTTACTAATCAAGCAATTCCAAGAATGATCGTTGAAAAACCCTTCTATCTTGAACTTGTCACTGTTTGGTGAGGTTTTGGTTGGCGGACATACAGCTTGGAATTTTGTTTAGCGTTGAAGTTCAATTTGGGTTGAATAAATACATCAATGGGTACGAGCAATGATAACCGAAGCACCCACTTCCAAGCCAGCCTTGGCAGTCATACCAGAAATCACATTTAAATTATAATTCACGAAGATTAGGTACCTTTCGAATAAAGTAGACTTAACGTCAATTTAAAAAAATATCTTTGTTGTATTCCATTTCAAAGATCTATGTATACTTCTAAAAAAACCTCCTTAAGAAATAAATTTGTCGTCATTTGCAGAAAATGCAATGTTCAATAGGCTGTCAAATCTTGTGCGATATAAAAATTAAAGCTGCTTTTACGTTTATGCATGAATTTTGAAAATTTCAAAAAATTAATATTATATTATTTTTTTATTTTAAATGTCAAGTGTTTTTTTCTTTTTTGGCACTATTTTATATATGTAGGTACTAAGAAACATGTATGAATAAAAATTACATATATACACATATGACTTGCTTTCACGATTGACAAAACAGTTTGACTTTGACTTCAAAGCTAAAACTTAATTTTTATATGCATTATGCATGTTTAAGTTTGAATGCCTTATTTCCTAGTTGCCGTTGTCGATCCCATCATTCTTAGACTGAACTCACACATAAATAAATGTGAGTTACAGAAACAATTTGACCGTAGATTAAACTCACCATGAAAATACTAAAAATAATGATTTTGAATGCGTACCGAACCTTTAGACCGAAGACATAGGGTCATATTCATAGTTCCTTGATAAGTTCTGATTTTGTCTTTGCTAAATTAAACTTCAGTTTATGTTATTCATAGACAATTCAAACCCATTTTAGAACGATAATCTGGAGTCTAAAAATAAACACGACGGAACCTATGTTTAAGCTGTTTCTAAATCTATTAAACGTCAAAAATAAACAAACTGATTGAGAAAATTAAGTTACGAGACATTTTATTTAAAAATTTAAAAACAAAAATTAAAATGTCAAAAGACTTAAGCATATATCAAAATTTTGATATTTTGCTGGATGTTGGAATGCTACCAACTAACAGAAAACGAAAGCTCTACTTAACCCCATTGGACTCCTTTGAAATAGATGAAGACGATTTGTATGAAAGGTATCGATTCGAGAAAAAAACTGTCAAGTTTATGATTGACCTTCTAAATATTATAGATCGAAATTCAATGTCTAAAACCACCAGCCCGACTTCATAAAATTTCTTAAATAACAGCAAACAAAATAGTTTAAAGGGTTTCAAAGATTTTGGCTCTCCAGCTAACGCAATTTATTTTGTTGCCCTCTACAAGCCATTTTGTATAGGTTTAAGTGAAATTTTTCAGAATTGTAGTAGAATATGCCTTAAACCTGTTTTTAACTAAACAGAGCTGGCAAATTCTTTATGAATAGCAGCTGTGTCTAACCTATATGTTAAATTTAGACTCCAGTTCAAATAGACTCGGGTTTAAAATATGACTATGAATTTGTTTTGTGTCTTACACTAAGGTATGTTTAAATGCAGAAAGGCATTCAAATGTTTAAAAATATTGAATCTAAGAGACATCATGTTACTTTCTTTATTAATTTGATTCTTGTTCTTAAAAAATAGGGAAAAAAAGCGTTAAAGGCAAACAGGGTTGCTGTTTTGTTTTAAAATATTCTTGTGTCACAATTTAAGAAGTGAAAAAAGTTAAGTTAAAAGATTTTTTTTTATTTACAGTTAAAACTAACATAAATTAACCGAACAATTTTTCGATGTTTTGATATATTAATTTTTTTTTTCAATGTGTCATAAGTGGCCGTGAGATCGTTTCAAAAACGAGTACAACAAGGTCATTTTCTATTTTCAATTTTTCATTTTTAGCCATAAGAAACATGGCGAAAGAGAACATCTCTGTGTTAATAATAATACTTAGTTTCATACAAAAGGTTAAAAACCCTTCATCCTACCTAAATGTTGGAAAATAAAAATACTAAACATTTTAATTGTTAGTATGAATGAAAAGAAGAAAAATATTTGTCTTTCTTTACCAAAAAATACAGAAATACATACAATTGTTCTGATTTAGCGTGTTTGTGTTTTGTGCACAATTTCTATCATTGTAAAATTTATTAAAATTGTTCGTTTAACATATGTAGTTTGAGAATTTGAGTTGGAAATTAATTGTATACCTACCATTTCTGCTTTTTTTCTTTTGAACAATAATGGATATTTGATAACTGCACTTATTCTGATATTTCGGGGGGGGGGGGGGGGGGGGAGAATAACTTATCATCATAAATCTACATTAAGTCTATTTGCAACACATCATAGGACAAAAAAATGTTTTTAGTAGAACCATTAGAACCATGTCTGATGATGTTAAACAAAATGTTAGAAAGGCCTTAAGTCAAAAAATTGCATTTTAGGTTTATGATTTGGTGAAATGGCCTTTTCCTTGTCTCTTTCCTTTAATACTAATAACTAATTAATTTAGTTTTTAGACAATAAGACAAAAAAATTCACATTTGCATTAATATTAATGTTTTAAGTTCATTAAATCTGTGTTACCAGTTTCTGCGACTTAAGTCCATTTTGCCTAACATCAAAGAATTGTAAATATGTTGGCTTAGAAGCTTAAGCTAAAACTTTTATTTTCATTTACGAAAGGCAAAAGCAAGTGAGTTTTGGATTTGGTTTGTCAAATCAAATGTGTATGGTTGGTACGGATTGCTTTTATATGTTAAAAGTTTTATATGTTAACAGAACACTTCGAGTCTTTAATCTAACTTAAACGATGATTGATGAATAAGCTCAAGAAAGTTCTTGTTATACTATCCTTCAGCTATGTTCGTACTGTACATATATTCACTGCTCATAAAGTTTTCTTAATACTGACTATAACTGTCAAACATCGTATCTGTATAGCAGTTCTAAAAAGACTACTTCTGAGGTTTTTGTCAAACAAATCCCGAAATAGAATTAGAGCTTTAAAGTTTTTTGATAAAATTGGTTCATTTTTGGCGTATGTGTTTTTTATTTCTTCGCATTTGCCCTCATCTAGGAAAGTTTATTTGAATTCTCATTCAATCATGAATAAATTGTTGATCCACACGTCATGAACTAAGCCTGGATACTGAGTTTCCACACTTCTGAATTTAGCTGCATTGCATGTTGCCTGTACATTAAGGAGGCTGACGAAATCCTCCTGGTTGATGTATGCATCAATCAAGGAAATGTTAAAGGTTTATAAATTCCAATATGGGTATAATCGATAGCTTCAAAACCGAGCCCATTTTGCCGTTTCTTCTTCGAATTTCTCACGACTCAACGGAAATCTTATTTGAATATGAGCCTTTTCCATAACTTTGTAGTTCATGTGTTTAATGGTTTTTTTACACTGTAGTACGGTCAGCTCCAACGTCTTTTTCTAGGACGAACTAAAAAATCTCCGCATCATCAATCGAAATAAACAATAAAAGTCATCTTAAATTCTTCAATTTCTGACCATTTTTCTATATACAACTTTGACTGTCGGATGCGTATAAACTCAGTCATATTCGCATTTCAACTCAAGGGAAATCTTTAAAATAAAATCTAGTCAAAGCTTGCTGGTGAGCGGTACAGAAATCTTGATTTTTTTGTAGCTTAAGCGATAATCTGGCTGAAGGTATTTTAAAATAACTATTACTAGAACACATCTTTCAGTTTCTAGCTAAAGCTTTAAATCGGTTTGCATATGATAAGTTTTGCTTTAACAAAAAAGGAAGACTTGGAGTTTTACATTTAATTGGTTATGCCGTCTTTCAGCTACATATGTGTGTAATGTTTGTATTATGTCCACTTCTAGAGACTATCAGATAGACCAGTATCTTCAACAATAACATCATTTGCCTGCATATTCTCGTTCAACATTGAATATATTGTTGATCTTTTCAGGACCCGCGAGTCATTCACTTAGTCTGGATACTGTGCGTCCACACTTGCGAATTCGTCAGCTGTATGCATGTTGCTTTTACATTAAGGCTGAAGAAACCCTTCCATTTTATGTATTCATTAGGAAATCTTAATGGTTTAGAGATAGCAATATGTGTACAATCGATTCCTCCAAAAGTTCCAGTAAACGTGTATTTTTCTGCCCATTTTGCCTTTAGTGCTTCGGTTTTTCTACGAATTGATGGATATCTTTTATATAAATGAGAATTTTCCATAATTTTGTAGGCTACGCCCTTAATAGTTTTTCACATTGTGCAGTGCGGACAGCTTCAATATCTTGCTCTATACCTAACTTTAATCCAGGTTCATTCAAATATCTCACAAATATCCGCATTATTCGCTCAGAGGTCAGTGCACCGTCTACGCACTATTGATCCCCCTAAAACGTAATTAGTAAGCCACTGCACATTATCTTTTGAAAATCGAAATAAAATAAACCGTCTTCGATAAAGCTTTGCCTGTCGCCCTCATATAAACTCTGTCATATTCGCACATCAACTGAAGAGAGATCTATTCTAAGCTTTCTGGTCATTGATCCAGGAATCTTTATATTTTTGTAGCTTTAACTATAATATTCTAGCTGAAGTTTGTATTAATCTCACAATTTGGAGCTTAAGCTAGACAAACAAACTAAATCCACATAAATCTAACTTTAGCTATTTTAAAATAGCTTTTACTAGAAGACGTCTTTTAGTTTCTAGTTAAAGCTTAGTTTTAATCAGACAAAACCAAGTTTTGCCTTACAAATCTAAGTTTTAGCTTTTGCTTTTTTATTATTCACAGGACTCAGTATCATCATCACTGTACAGAATTCTAAAAAAAAACAGTATTTGAACCCGCTTCCTGTAGAAATAATGATAAAATTAATCTTTTTCTTCTACGAAAACTCAAAACCAACATGTTCTAAATTAGTTCGAGCTCAAATTTCTCTTGACCTAAAATTCCAAAAGGATGAATCTATTGCACTAAAAATATTTGGCACTCCTTTTTGTGTCGTCCACATGCATACTTTTCAAATCGAATTAAATTGCACTTTTGTAAGGCCTTGAACTTTGTTGCACACTCAATTTGTGCAAACAAATGGTTGCAACAGAGGGTTCTTAATACTTTCTATTTTTCGACTGTGTATTTTTAAACAGAATTTAAATATTGTTCTACTTTCCTGGGTTATTTTGTTGCCTCCATTTTGCCATTTTTTTGCAATAAAATTTGAAATTGAAAATGCAGAAATATAGCTTTTACCACTTGCTGCATATAGATATTGTAACATGTTGTGTTTCTAATCCAATACCTTTCATTTCCCATCTGCCACCTGCAGATCATATTTGTAATTGAAGTTATTTTTTTTCTTCTTGATGTTATTTGATTCAAACTAACGACTTCTCTTGTATAAGTCCAGTCTGCAGTCCAGTGCAGTCCAGTCGTCTTCCCATCATAGACCGCCCGTAAATCCTCATTAAATCCTTTTCAAAACAGTCACATTTGCACAATTTATTGCTGCAATAACAATATTAAAGTCACATTTCAATCACATGCAAAGTGCGCACACGATTCACAGATGAAAATTTATGAAAACCTCCGAATCATGTAATAAATTTATTTAGCGATTCTCCATCTCTCCAAATAGCTCCAGCTTCAGTTCCATCTCTCTATACGACGACGATGATCATGGGCCAGGCTATCGCATGGGGTGCGCGCTGCTCCAGCCATCGCATCAGCCGGGCAGAGGAGTCCACATTTTGTATTTTTATACTTTTTGTGTATGTGTTTTTTGTTGTTCTTGTTGTTGAAGTTAGACAGAAGACCTTCTATGGGGAAGCTGTATATGAATCTATGCGATTTAGAGAAAAGGAATGGTCTTGAAGATTGAATTCTGCGAATTCTCTGATGGTGCGCAGCAGTATAGGACGAGCGATGGCATCAGAAGAGACGACGGACGACTATGGAGAGGCAGACATCGCGATGATCCTCTTTTAACGTTCGATGGGCAGCTTAAGCTATAGCTATGATCTCCAAATGATCTATACCCAACTTGAAAGGAAGCGCCTCTCGTTTTCTATGTGCAGAAGCTGGAACATCCTTAAAATCGATCGATGTACGATATGAATGTTGTGCCACAAAACACCGACCGCAACCGCGACCGCAGTCGCATCATGCGGACGCGGAGTGAATTTATGTATTTAGTTCTCTGTCGGCTGCTGCTGTTTTCGACTTTTATTCTTCTTCTTCTTCTTTTTGGTCTTCCACTTGGCAAGGAGATCAATCTGTCCGTGTCCTGTGTAAGTCTTTCTGTCTAAGTCCACAACAAGAATAAAGGTATATAGACCTAATTTGCATGCCAAAACCGAACGCATGGACGAACGGACGCGACGACGACGTTGAAGAAAAGGTGCATTTTTTCAGATTGAAAACGCACCGAAATGCTACCGATGATGCCGATACATGTTCCTGATTCCATGGAAATTTAGCGATTGCTTCTTAATAATGACGCAGTATTTGGGGTTTTTGGCGAATCAAGGAAAAATAGTATTTTGGTTTGTCCCCGAAAATATGTCTGTTCAAAACATTATAAAAATGTTTTGGTATCCAATTTTCTGCATCATTTGAATATTTCAACAGAAAATAGTAGCAAAGTTTTATTTACCAACAAACGGACCGACGGACGCGACGGACGACGAAGAAGTTAAGGACAGTTGAGGAGGACAAAAAGAACAACGCCCGTTCTTGGCGTCTTGGGTCAAAAACTCAAAAGAAGTACGAATAGTAGATAAGTATATGGTTGTAATTCACATTGGCAACGAAGTTCAATCATAAAAGTGGGGTTTCTGTGCAACCCAACCGCCGCCGCGCAGCTTCGTCGCCGTCGTCCCAAATGATGGCGGCTTCATATAAGAATGTGGCACTGAAGCACTTTTCATGAGCAAAAAGGACTATTGTATGCTAATTCCAGAGAAAGAACAAAATTACTTTGGAGTTTAGAACGCTCTCGAACAGGGATAGTCCGCCACCGGCCGTCGCCGATATAGTTGGGAGTAGAGTGCATGTGCAATGCAAGAAACCTTTGACGGCAAAAAGTTGATATGCAAATAAATTTCCTGCTGCTTGAAGCTTGGATTTATTTGAAGTCTTTCTAAAGAGTGCAATTGTATATAAGGACAATATACCAATGTATATATAAAGAGATAGACAAGCTCTATCTTTGACTATAGGAAGCAAAAACCACAATAGTTTTGCCTTGCAAATAAATAGTTTTTGCTTTGCATCAAATTCAATGCATAAGAATATAGATGGTTTATTTTTGAGGGAGCTGAGCGCGAGCGTTTCTATTCCTGTGACAGAATCATATACATATATACGAATAGAAGGCGAATTGAATGACATAAGAGGGATGTGTTTTTGTTTTTGTAAGCGTTTCAAACTCCATGGGAACTTTTTTAGTAAACTTATGCTGTTTTTGTTACATTTTTTGTATAAATAAAAATAACTGCATGCGAGTCTGAATAAAATGTCAACCACTTAACGTATACACATTTCATAGATATACATATAACCCTACCAATAGGAAGTAATTGGCCATAAAATGAAGTAAGGGAGCATGTTTATGTTTGTAGGTACCTACATACGTATGATACATTTGAACTTTGGAAACCACACCAAAAACCAGTCAATATTTGAGAGCTTTGTAATCTTTTTAAATTTGTTTAATTAAAACTACGTTACGTGTCACACATAAAACACCACTTAGGGAACTCTGCATCTGAAGCGATTATCTTACGTAGAGGTTAGGTTAACTGATATTGTGCGTTTGACATTTATCTCGCCCCATTTACTGAAGTTTAAAGTCTATGTTAATAAGAGGCCGATTATATGTAGCTATCAGTATTCATCGTCAGTAAAATTTTTATTTTTCACTTTTGAACTTTTTAAGATTTAATGAAGAATTCCTTTTACCCAACAGCTAAATACAAAATGTCACCAAAATTCCATTTGTTTTTTTTTATCGTACTCTTCCGGCGGCATTATTAAAAAAATGACTGATAAAATCAATAGAAAAAACAAAAATAAATGTTTGTCTAATTAAATGACGTAACTTTACGGATCACTATAAACACTCATCAGTAAAATATTTTAGATTCCTAATATTTTAAATTTTACTGATATCTATAACTGGCCCCTTAGCCACAGCAACAGCCCTAAAAGTTAGCATAACTCTGTCATCTGTTGCTCGAAAATCATGAGAAATTTGACATTTCATATGAGTGCCACCCTAAGAGTCGTGGTGGAAACTTGAACGATTTTGTACTTCAAACATAATGTCACAGATAAGCTTTATAAAATACAAAAAAAAAGGGTGGAATGCGACCCGTGGCTGTTGGCATTCGATATTTCTTATGACTGAATCACAAACACGCTTCAGCTTCGGCTTCGTCTGCGTTACGGTGGGCCTGCTTCGAGGTTGCTTTGAATGACATTTCTATTATTTCATCCCTCCAAAGAGCAAACATTTTGTTTGTTGAAATTTTTGTACAGCTCTTGAGCTGTCAGACAAAGCAAATGTTCAGAAAATTGAACTAGAGCTTCTGTTTGGAGTTTCACTACGTTACATTACGTTCTTTTAATTACGATTATCAAACGAAACTTGAGGTCGAAGCTCCATTGTGATAGCATGCATTGAATTCCCATGGCTGAACTCGTAAACGTCAAGCGAAGCCGACGCTGAAGGGAGTTTGTGTTTCAGCCATTAGAGTTTTACAAAACATTAATAATGTTTTACAAAACATAATGCTTTACCTAATTTTAAACGATATTAATACCTTACTGTCTCTTAACAATTTAGTAAAATTAAGATCACGGAATGGCTACTTTGACTTTTAGCAATTCGCTAAATCCAAATGACATGTGTACATTTATACTACGTTTCCACCGGGCACTAAACCGAGATTTAGCTAGATTTGTCACAAATTTCCTTGAAATCTCGAAGATTTACCATACAAATTTTAATCTCCTCAAATGAAGATTTCAAATAAAACTCATTGAAATCTACTTGGAAACATTAGTTTGTCAAATCAAACAAACTTTTTTTTCGGAGAATAATTGTTGAACCGACCCATTTAAACGCCAATTTCAGATGGAAATGTCAACAAAAACTATCTGTCTCACTTCCATATGACTCAAATTCAAAACAATAAACAGCTTTCAAGAAATCACAGATGAAATAAAATGTAAGTATACAAAAATAATAAATATGTACAAGAATATAATAAAACTAATTACTAACAGATGATGAGTGAACAAATACATATTTTTTTTCTTTTCTAAAGGAGAATAATTTGAAGTTTGGTTGTTATGACATAAACCAAACGTCAAATTAATCTCCTTTTCTTTGGTGGAAACACCTCATGATTTATTTTAAATCACTTGCCTTAAATCTCGGATTATTTGTTGGTGGAAACGTACTATTATTCTTCTATGAACAGTAGATGGAATGGTCCAGTCAACAGTTAGGAATTCCAATCAATAGGTCCGTTTAAGCGTATTTGCTCTGTTTATTTTTACGAACTGTCACTTTTTAGACATGTTTGGATGCTGGATTTTTAATAAAAGGCAATTAGCAATTTACAAGTTAGCAAAACGAAAGGAAAGGTTTAAATTTTTTGAGTCGCTTAGTTTATAAAAAACTTGAAATGGGAATGATATCTTACTATTTTTTTTTATTGAATGGCATCACTTATTAAGTAAATTGAGAAACAAAAATAATTCCGTTATTTTCTCTTCTGGTGCTTAAAAATTAAAAACAGATTTTTAGGTATTCCAAAAGTATACCCACATTTCAATTTTTTGTTATTTTAGTACATTTTTAAGGGAACATTATCTGCACCAATTTTCAGCCAAGCTATACTTTGTCGTACTATTGACAAGTTTATTAACTTCCCATAGGAAGTTATTGTAATGGGTCCGATTTTTCGAATTGAAAATTTTGACATTTCTCGACGTTTCAAGATCCCTAGAGTCGAAATAAAAGATTTTTAGAGAGATGTCTGTGCGTGCGTGGTGTTAGTACGTTCGTACGTCCGTACGTCTATAAGTCAAGAACCAGTAGAGATATCGACATCAAATAAATTTTGTTATACAGATAATAATGCAGAACGATGTAGAATGTACTCTCAAAAAATTGAGTGAGTGTTTTTTTTACTATAGTAATTTAAAAAAAGGTGAACATTTTGGTCAACCCAAAATATCTCACGAACCAATAACACTGGCGACTTGAATTTAATTTTATATTATATATTGTAACGTGATACCAAACAAGTATATTTTTGGAAACACATCTAATTAACGTTTTTTTTTTATAAATCAAAAACCTGAAAAAAATAATTGTCACCTCGAATATTTTACGAACAAAAAATGATTTTATCTCTAAAATAATTTTATGCAACGAAGAATAACGTTTTTGACATCTGACAACCTTAAAAAAACATTACTAAAAGTTGGTAAAAATTGATTTTCGACTCAAATATCTTTTAAAAACATTGAGATAATGGTTTCAAATTAACTTTATCTTATACGAAATATTGTTTATAATATTCAGTAATATTTTGAGAAAAATTGAATTGACAGTTTTTATAAAAAAATTAAAACCTAAAAAAACATTTCTAAAACTTGGTCAAAATATACTTTCGACTCAAATACCTTTTCAAAAATTAAAACAAAATGGCTTCAAACTAATTTTAACTCAAAGAAAATATTGTTTTCGACATTCAGTAAATATTTATAAAAATCCAACAGTCAATTTTTTCATAATAAATTAAAATCTACAAAAAATTGTACGCAAAATTGGTAAAAATTGATGTTCCGTTTTCGATATCTCGTGAATAATAGAAGATATTGACTTCAAATAATGGATGGGAAGTTATCAGTGTGGGTCGAGTCCCAGCCTCTTTTTCAAAATGGAATCGTCTACGTGTTCCATTCATCCGCATTTGCCTTTCGCAGCTCAGTAACACTGACAAACTTACTGTTAAATAAATTCCCCAAAGATTTTCAATAGGGTTATAATATGGAGAACTTGACGTCCACTCCATAAAATGTATGTTAATGGATTTGAACCACTCCAAACTTTGACGACTAACGCGAATTGGGGTGTTATCTTGCTGAAAGACATGTCGAAATCGAGAACACTGTCTTAAGTCGGGAACAAAATTATCCTGAAGCACCTGGATGTAAGCTGAACTGTTCATCCTTGTATAGGTGAAGGCAAGTTCAACATTGCCATGTTCACAGAAGACCCCCCAAACCATACAACTGCCACCACCAAAGTTTTTCTAGGAGGCAAACTTTTTTGCCTTTCTCAGATCGTGCTAATATCCGTTGTAACCACCTGACCTCTCAAGGTAAAACTTCTTTTTGTCATTGAAAATAATCTAAACAAAAAAACATTCATTAGATAATGTCATTTGGACTTTCAAAAGTTAAGGACAAATTAATAGAATGCTTCTTACATTTTTCCAATTCCGGTCCATGTTTTGAAGGGCGAATTCTAACCTTTGTGGACTGCTGCCAGATTTGGAACTGGCACTATTTTGCCCCCAAAAAAAAGATTCATTGCTTTTTCAGGAACAAAAAACGTTGAACCCCCAATTCCTCACGCATTTCCCGCAAAGAATGTACTGATGCAGCACTGATTAATAGGCTCTTATCGCGACGTGCCAGGTCTGCGAAAGCCCGGAACTTTTTTTCTCCCATAAGATTCTGGATCTTGCAAAGTATCATTCCCATTTCAAGTTCTATATAAAACAGATTTTTACAGATGCGGTTATATCTACTTATGCAAAGCACTGTATAATTTAATAGAAGTCACTAGCGTAATTTGATTCGGGAGTTATTTGGGGTAAACCAAATTTTTAATTTTTCATTAATTTTTTGATGTTACTATATCTTTTAAGTCGATATTTGCTTCTTGCTTGTTTTTGAGATATGGCCGACGAAAAAAGGTGTAAGGAACGCTACTATTACTATAGGAATTTAAATAAAAGTGAACATTTTAGTTGGCTCAAAATATCTCACGAACTAATAACAAGATACCAAAATATGTAGTATAATTTTGAAAAAAAATTCAACTAACGTTTTTATTCATAAATCAAAAGAAATAAAGACTTTCAAAAATGCAATTAAAATTGGCAAACATTAGTTTTTGACAAAAAATCTGATTTTATGATATGCATAATATTGTTGTTAACTTAAAGT
Organism: Eupeodes luniger; assembly: GCA_951509635.1. Taxonomy (NCBI): domain Eukaryota; kingdom Metazoa; phylum Arthropoda; class Insecta; order Diptera; family Syrphidae; genus Eupeodes; species Eupeodes luniger. Next base: position 298,814,777 of record OX608073.1, read on the forward strand.
TAATTTTTATCGAAAAATCCAATTGACAACTTTTTTTTACAAAATACAAAAAACCTACAAAACTAACCAAAAAACTAATATTAAATGGTTTTCGACCCAACCGTTATGATAACTAGACTCCCAAATTTTTTAACACAAAATGTTTTTATTAATATTTTGTTAAATTTTAAAAAATATCCACAAGCGGGCATGAATGGGAAGTTATAGTGAACTTCTGCAATAAAACGGATTATCCATTTTGCGGTTTCAAAAGTAAACGTAAATAAAGCACATATAAAATATTTTTTTTCATGATTGTCCTTTTTTATTATAAAGCTTGAACGTTGACATCATGTGTGAAATACTACATCATTTAAATGACCACCACGCAAATTGTTGCAAGCATCGATTATTTTGAGGTAATTCTCGACCACTTTTTGACACATATGGGCGGTATCTCAGCCATAACCATAAGTGCTCAAGACTTAAAAGTTTATCTGCTTAAGCACGGTCTTTCAGGTAGCCCCACAAAAAAAAGTCCAGCGGTGTCAAATCGCATCTTGGTGGCCAGTTGATATCGCCACGACGAGAAAATTACGTGGCCAGGAAATGTCTCTTGAAATAAAGCATGTGTGTGGCATGTGGCACCGTCTTGTTAAAAACACATATTCTCCAAGTCGTATTCTTCAATACCAGGCAATAAAAAAGTCGGTTATCATATGACCATAACGCTCCGAATTGACGGTGACATCAGTCGTTTTCGAAGAAGTAAGGTCCAATCACATATCCGGACCAAAGAGCACACCAAACAGTGACTTTTTGTGGATCTCCTCTTAAAGCACGATATATGGCTGTTGCAGAATCACCATTTTTGTAGTAGGTTTCAACTATTTGTTAGCGTTGTTCGATAGTTAAGTGATCCATTTTCATAAATGTCAGACTTTCAATTGACAAAAAAAATTTGTTTAACAGCGTAGTTTGACAGATGTCGAATTCCAGCCCTAGACTTTTGAAACCGCAAAATGGATAACCCCTTATGTTTCTCTGTCATTACAAACGGGTATGTATCTTTCAAAACTGAAGATATCTCAAATCCTCCATAATGTCTTCTGCTTCTAAAAACTTGATAGAAAGACAGAAAGGCCTAATTGTTTAAATAACTACCATCCAAATGTCATTTGAAAATAAATGTTAAACTGTCACCATCCACTGACGTACCACAAATACATAGTTGAACGAATAAAACCTGTATGTATGTATATCGTTAAATATATGAAATATCTTTTAATTATCACAACAAACTCAATGAGAAAGTTGAAAGCACTTCTTCACCTTTATGCAAAGTCCTAAATCAATCTCGACATTGTAAACCACTCAAAAAAAGTAAAAAAAAAACTCCTATAAGCAAAATTATCGGCATTGCGCTCGCCCCATTCCACTCATGTATCACACGACACCAGTGACACTCATTATCCCAAAACAAAACTCCTTTTAACATTGGCCAAGAGGCTGTAATTAAAACCTCCAACAATCTATCTATTTCCTTCCCACTAGGACATGGCTATAAATCTTTCGATCGAGCCTTAAAAGCCAAGTTAATCGCATCATTTACGGATTTTATCCTCTTTTATATATACAAATACATATACTATTTACACGCACACATACACAGCAATAAGCAATTTAAAACCCATACACATATACACGAGTGTAGAACGCGTTTTCATGTAGAATTTGCGCAACGTTTAATAAACAAGATCTCATGTCGATTGGCTCAAATTAGCCAAATAAATTATAAAAATTCCGCACAGATCCGCAATTCGAATGAAATCTTATGCGACTGAAAGACGGAGAGTAGAGGAGGTGCAGGAGTATAGGAGCAGCAAAGGTACTGCGCCTGCCCTGAGACTCCGACTCGACTATAGTATTCAGCAGCCTCTCGAGCTCGAGGCCATTCTGATTAATTTATTACATTGCGTTAATTGCCTGCAATGTTTCTTTCATGTTGCCAATGCCAGTTATAGCGAAAGGAGACGCTTGTAGACTGCCTCCTCATTGCCACAGCCACAGCCTCATCACCATCACCGCCATTCCCATCATCATCATCATCATCAGCATCAGCGGCAGCCGCGTCATCATCATCGGTCCTCATTTGAGGAAAGAGAGGAGGCCGACCGACTACAACGACTATGACTATACTCGTAGAGCCTTGGCAATTGGATTCCTATTTGGCTAAGACAACAAACCCGCTCGTGCGTCGTCGCACCGTCGGTCGTCCCAAGTCGGTCGGTAGTTCAAATCGATTGGATTCGCTTCTAGGATTTGCACTTTTGCCGGGGGATGTTCAACGTGTCCTATGCGCGCCTCGCTCGTCTTATAGTCTGAGTCTGAACTGAGCCTCGGCATTTTGTTGATCCGCTGGAATAAGATTAATATCCGAGTGTCAAATGAGTCTAGTTGCGCACGATGGCTAAAGTGGTCCCTGGCAATTATACGCATTCAATCCGCATTTAGATACACGACATAATATCGAATATTTATGCGCCGTGTTAAAAGGAATGCACGCCGCCGCTCCTGATTACTCGAGTTCTTCGTCTTGACGGTTCTTCGTTCTTAGTTCTTCGTGCAATGACGCCGATTACTATAAGACCAACTTATACCAACTCACTCTTGGCCACAGCCACTTGATCTTCCGCGCGCTGGAGCGGAGTGATGCTAGAGCCTTTGTTGTTAATTCTTTCATCCATCGATCGGTGGTTGTGGTGGTGGACCACTTTGGTAGGCTTTCTTGATGATGGTTTCGATTTCCAGTATTTTTAAGCCAATATGTTTTTTTTTCTCAAAAATTAAGTCGAAGAATAATTCTTCTGCCGATATAAGTAAGGTGCTTTGTCGAGTTGCGCGAGTGTAGACTGCAGACTGTAGAGATATTGCCAAACCATTAAATGTGTCCTTTCAAGCGATTCCATTAAGAGAATCGAGCGATTAGTTTTGGTATCATTAGCAAACCAAGTGACCATTTGTTTGGCAATTTAATTGGAATGATTTTGTATGGTAAAGGTTGGTAAGAATGTAAGGCTATATGTATAGGGTCTGTAATCTTTAAATGGACAAGTGTTCATGCTTTCGACACTCGTGTGGAGAAACATAAAAAAAAGACTTAATTTGATAAATGAGGGTATTGACATTAAGAATTTGAGTATGTGCATAGTTTGACTGTTTTAAAATCAATGATTGTAATGAATGTATTGAATTTTAGTTAAAATACTCATTCTTTCAATTGACAGCTTTGTTCACATTGGGTTCTTTTCATCCGAATTATTTTGACAGTTTATCTTTTTTTCGACCTTACTTTATTGTCTCCTTTTAACTTTCAAGTGAGGACCAGATAAGAATTATGAGATGTCAAAATCTATCCATCTATCGGTAAGTGTCACATTGACAGAAGCTGATTGTCAAATGAATTTATGACATTGGAACTATGAATTGGGCTATGAATTTGCTTGAAAAAAGTGACATTGTGAAACTTATTCTAAATTTGGCGTAACTTGGTTACACGCTGCTATTAATGATTCTGAACTTTTTGACAATTTGCTTAATGTTTTAAGACGTCACAGATATACCCTTATCCAAATATTAATAATGATAGATAGGTACAACTTTTATTGTAGCTGTACCAATTCTATGTTCCGGTGGAACTTGACAAAGAAATTCTGGCTGCATAAAAGTATCATGGAAAGTTTCAAACTTACATATGTTTGGGTGATTTCAATCTATCAATTGTTGTTTGATTACGCTTATACGAATGTTAAGCTTCTATCAGATGGTCAACGTAAACAATTAGAGCATTCTCTCTGTCGTAAAAATGACATCATAATCTGTTCCAAGGATGTCACGTCGTCGTGTGTTTGTCAGCATATTGACCTCACGTTGACACACATTTTTGAGTCAATGCGTTGACCCTATTTTCTGACCGTGAAATGACTCGTATTTGGCACTGTCAGTCATCGCAATGGCTCTATCCAAACATTGACAGACTGTTTTATAATTTAGTTTCTGAATGCATGTTGACTCTAAATATGCCACGTTGTATCATATATGTACACATTCATTTTTTGAAATCGTGTGAACGTCAAAGTTTTAAGAGTCAATGAATTGCTAGTGATAATCAATCACGTTGACAGTGGGTTGACATAGAAAATTTTAATTTTGTGACGTCGGAGAGTCAACGCGTTTGACCTTTACATTCACCGTGTAATTCTTGCTTTATATTTGATTGTTTTCTTGAATCTGTTCCTCTTGAAATTGTAAAATTAAGATTTTGTTCCAGATTGGCACGGTAGTGAAATTAAAAGCCTTAGAAATCGAAGAAACAAGTTATGGGCAGTTGGTATACAAAATGTCTCCAAGTGAAAATAATTTAAAATTGTTTTATATTTTAGAGATAGTTTCAGGAGCAAGCGCATGGGGGATTTTTATCTTTTTGTATGAAGTATTATTATTAACACAGAGATGCTCTCTTTCGCCATGTTTCTTATGGCTAAAGATGAAAAATTGAAAACAGAAAGTGACCTTGTTGTACTCGTTTTTGAACCGATCTCACGGCCACTTATGACACATTAAAAAAAAAAAATGTAATATGAAAACACCGAAAAATTGTTCGGTTCATTTATGTTAGTTTTAACTGTAAATTAAAAAAAAATCTTTAAACTTGACTTTTTTCACAACAAAAACAAAAAAACAAAAAAAAACAAAAACAGCAACCCTGTTTGCCTTTGTCGCGTTTTTTCCCTATTTTTCAAGAATAAGAAACAAATTAATAATGAAAGTTACGTGATGTCTCCTAAATTCAATATTTTTAAACATTTGAATGCGTTTCTGCATTTAAACATACTGTAACGTGTATACACTCTTTATCTCTTTTAATATCGTGTTATAGTAAAATAAAATAAGGGGCAACATCTAGTGATTCAGAGGAGAACTCGATTCGTTAAGCATCGAGAACAACCTAGTAGTTTCTCGAACCGATTTGAGGTATATAAATAGGCGATCGGAAGCGAAGCGGATTATTATTGATTGTGAACTACGATAAGTAAAGACTGTGTTTGAAGAGCAATAATTGTAAGTAAAGACTGTGTTCGAAAAGTAATAATTGAAAGTGGTGAATAAATAAGTTTAGAGCGATTTAAATAAAGAAAATTTGTGTTTTGTTTACAAGTGTGAATAAGTTTTAATTATCGGACCAAGCCGAATATTACATTGGTGTCAGAATAAGGGATTAAAACTTATTGAGAATAAAACAGTGAGCAGTGATTGAACTATTTTGTGTGAAGTAGTGAAGTTAAAAAAAAAAAAAAAAATGTGTAAAGTTTTGAAACACTTAACGGTCCCTGAGCTAAAGGCCGAACTAAGCAAACGTGGCTTAAGTGGGACAGGCGTAAAAACCGAACTAGTTAAACGGCTGCAGGAATATCTGAAGCAGCAAAATGAAGACCCAGATACGTTTGCTTTCGAATTAGAAGCAAAAGTGGAAGAGGTAAATGCAAATGTTGCCTTATCTAACATGATGTCACTTCTTTTAACCAAATTTGAAGAGAATGAAAAGAATGTGCTGAAAGAACAGCAGAATGTTCTCAAACAACTAGAAGCTCAAAGAAGTGACCAAAAGCAAGAACAGCAGAATGTTCTTAAACAACTAGAAACTCAAAGGAATGATGTCCTGAAACAACTAGAAGCCCAAAGAAGCGACCAAAAGAAAGAACAGCAGAATATTCTAGAGCGGTTCGAAGAACAGAGAAACCTTTAAGAAGGCAGGTTTTAGGTCTTCGAAGGAAAAATCAATACTCTCGACGAGCGCGTCGAGCGCATCGAAAAACAAAATGCACGTATCGAGAAAATGGACGAACGAATCGAAACCATTACAAATGAACTAGAAAAAGTGCGAAAGATGAAAGCTCGAGAACCTTCTGGTGAGTGCTCAATGAAGCGAGAAGTGAATCCTTCAAGCTTTTATGGTCAGATTCCGTGGTCAATCTACAAGAAACAGTTTGAAGCAGCAGCGTTAACAAACGGCTGGGACGATCACGAAAAATACATTGCTCTTACGCTTGCTTTAAGAGGATCTGCTGCTGAACTGCTACAAACCATCCCAGCAGAAAAGAGTGGTGACTTCACAGTTCTGGTAAACGCAATCGAACAGCGGTTTGGGAATAGCCACATGGCAGAAGTCTTCCGAGTGCAGCTTAGCAATAGGACACAGAAAAGAGGTGAATCTCTGCAGCAGCTTCAGGCAGATATAGAGCGATTGGTTCACCTGGCATATCCAACAGCTGGTAAAATTGTGTTTTATTTACAAGGTGAATAAGTTTTAATTGTCGGACCAAGCCGAATATTACAATATTAATGCTGACAGCATTGCAAAATTTATATCTAATCTTGACGATACTTGCAAACCAGGTCCTGATGGTATTTCATCTACTATTTTGAAAAACAGTGCAAGTAATCGGTCGTTTTCTTTGTTCATTGTTTTTAATTTCTCAATATCTTCTTGCATGTTTCCATCTATTTGGAAATTTTCCGTAAGTTAACCCTGGAATACCACAAGTTAGTCATTTAGGCCCTTTTCTCTTTATTTTATTTTTAAACGATTTATCGTCTGTGTTGAAGCAATGTAAGTGCATCCTTTTTTACCGATGATGTTACAATTTTCAAAACTTTATCAAGTTCTCGTTATTTTAAAGAATTGCAATGTGATCGTAACTCGTTTTTTGATTCGTATGTTCGTAACTGTGTGCTTTTTAGCATTGATAAAAGTAAAACTATGAGCTTAAATTATATATCATTATTATCTTCTTTAAATGAAATGTCTGTCCTTGATGTGTTATTCGATGGAAACTTGACATTTTCACAAAAATTCAATAACTAATAAGGCTTATTCAATGCTTGGTTGGATTAAAAGAGGATTCGAAAGAATTTTCTGATGATTTTGTTACAAAAAAGCTTTTTAAAACATTTGTTCTGGTAATTCTGGAATACGGTTGGTACTCGTGGGTCTGGGCAAAAAGATTTCTTTTCAGCACAGACTTCAACTTATTGATATGCCGAGTCTTGAAAGTAGACATTCTTATTTATATGTTTTATGTTAAATTAATAAATGGAAATATTGAATCTTTGCACCTTATGTCTTATATCAACTTTAATATATATGTACTCCTAAGAAACCTGAGGAATTTAAGCGATTGTATACCTAGTATTTCAAACTGTTGGACTTAGAATGTTAAATAGAATGGGTAGTACTGTATCATTTTTGCCCTGGAATGTCTCTATCGCCCGGCACACAGCAAAGGTGAGTGATGATCGACAGTTATGGACTGTTATAGTTATAGAGTTTGTAGAGACAGAGCACAAGGATTTAATGGTAGCCTGACTGCCTGAGTAAATCCGGATATCAGGTATTGATATCATGTTTTCCTTAAGCCAGGACAAGACTTCTTTTATTGTCAAAAGCTCTGTATGGAACACGATAAATTGATTGGGAAGGCAGAATGCGAGACTTAGTTTTAGTCGTTCAGAGTACATCCCTCCACCAACCTCTTCATTATCATTTTCGTATAAGCAATCACTTTATAAGATACTCCATATGCAGATAATTCAGAATTTCATAGACTTCCAGGTTCCAGAGGAAACTAGACAGTACACCACCGCCTTGCAGCGTACCTCTGTTGACAACTCTTCTGGCGAAAGAGCCCCCTAGTTCTTAATTATTTTGATGGTCAGCATTTTATGAATTAAGCCTCTAAGCGTACGTGTGTAACTGCGTTTTCACCGATTTACCCTTACAGAAGGCTTGCCGTGACTTAGGCCCCGATTGCGAGTGTCGATTATATGATCGTTGATCGACTTCGATTCTCGATTGTCGATTACATAAGTTCATATTACGAGTGTCGATTGTAATCGAAAGGCTTTGATTACTCAGTCAATTGTCGGCGATCGCTATTTTCTGATCGATCTGTGTGGAAACTGGTTAAACTTGTGCAGTTCCGAGCAAAATGTATAAGTTTTTTTTTACAATTTTTTAATCTTCAGAATTAAAGCAATGAAATTTTTGTTCTTCGCAGGGCAAAATCAATACCAAATAAAAAATAACTGGAAATAACCGATCACACCTGGTATGCCACTTTTTCACAAAAATACATTCTACCTCTACGCTTTTCTGCTTCAGTGTAAAGAAAGCTTATCCATTTGGAGCAAATATGCGTTTCCAGACTGATAGCACTTCCTTAAGCACTAAGGAAACAGTGTATTGTGCAAGGCCTATACAAAACTCATTACCAACACTAATTTGGCATGAACCATGTGCAGAGAATCTCAAAGTAGTAGCAAGTTTTATTATGTTGGGTATTGAAGAGCTTCTTATTGCTGGCCTGAATTTCGTATTAATTTCACCTAGAAGTTCTACGAAAGGATAAACGAAAGTATTTTAAAAAGCTGTAAGAAATGTAAACGAACTATGTAGTTTTTGCAAGAAAGATCTTTTCAATAAATCTTACATTTTGTCTTCCATTTCCAGAGGATGAGAGGTGTCCCTAATATGCCTTCTTTTTCTGGCCATCTCTACATTTTCTTGGTCGTTTTCACTGTCGGTGTCACTATCGCTAAACCATAATTCGATTCCACTCATTTTAATCAAATAAATATTCAAATTTAATAATATTCGAGTTAATAAAACACAGAACAAACAAATTACTATTTCAAGAACAAACACAATTATAAACTGTCAAATCTGAAATATTCACAATAAAGACAATATTTTGTGAGTTAATTCACAATAGCGCATTGGTCCATCGATTATGTCACACGAAACTCTTCGATTCGACTAATGATCGACAACGACAATCGGGGCCTTATATAGAAGTCTCGTATAAATGTCTAATTTAGAATGAATATTAATCAATCTTTCTAAGGTCTTCAGAAAGAATGATGATAGACTCATAGGTCTTAGATCTTTTGGGTTAATTTGGTAGCATTTACCCACCTTGGGTATGTAGACAACATTAAAACTTTTATATTAAAAGATATAACATCATTTGGGCTCAGTTTTCCGGTGTTTTGTTAAATTTTGACTCGATTTGCTAATCCCGAGGACGCGACAAATCAAAAAATCTGTGTTATTCTATAGGTTTCGATTATTCACATCATTAATTTTTCTACCAGTTTTATTTTTATAAATACACTAGCTACGCCCGGCCGGCGGCGCGCGGCGTTACTCTCATGCTTTATTTTGGAACAAATTTGGTTAGGATAGAAAAGGTTGTAGTGAGAAGTGAGCCAACTTTAAAAGATAAACATGTGCTATTTTTTTAGAACTATTTAAGGTGGACAAATCTGTCATACAGTATTTTAGTAAAACTTTAACCATTTCCGCAGCGCACCTAGTGGAATCTCTCAAAAAGCTAAAAAAATCACCGATTTTGAAACATTCCTTAATGGTTCTCGGCTCGTATTTGTATTAGCGTGATGTTATATAGTCAATAGCCTTATTCAATATAATGATCTATCTAACATTGAAAGAATTCTTCAAATCGGACCAGTAGTTCTTGATATTAGAGCGATCAAACAAGCAAACAAACAAACAAACAAACTCTTCGGCTTTATAATATTAGTATAGAAAATATAGATAATAAAAGAAAGGAACTATCCTTGGGATAGTTTATTTCATAGTTTTAAATTGGTTCCGCTAATATGTGAAACCTATCAAGCTCATCTGTCATTTGTCCTATTGTCAAAACCGCAGCTCTTGATCTATTAAAAAAAAATTCTTAAGTTGCAAAACGATGTACCTACAGTAGTCGGCTTGAAACATCAAAAACCAAAAGTTATGATTTTAAATTACATACAAAAGCCTTTATCGAACACCACTCGCTCTATCTCAAATCCACAACTGATTTACCTTCCTTCAATCAATTCAAATGAACGTTAAAAACAAACGTCGTCTCTTTTTCTTCATCAACAAAGAATTACCTGTCACTTTATTTCAAATGATTCCCCATTCAAATGGTGCTCTTTCCCTATAAGCCAAACGTCAAGAACGAAAACTTGATGGTAATTAAAATAAATATACAACAAAGCTAAATATAGGATCGTATACATCTGAGCTGATGGAGAATAAGAGAGAAGTTCAAAAGAACACGAACCAAGTCAAGAAAAGATCTGCAAACAAAATTGACCCTTGTTAATTATCAATCAATTGCTAATTACCGATAGTAACGCGATTGTCGTCGTTTTCGTTCTCGTCCGTAGTCCGCGATCCGCAATCCGCCATGTTATTTGGATTTCTACGGCAGAGCACAGTCATCGGCCCACAACTGCTTGGGGTTTTCGTTTAATCTTGACAATCGGGATTGGTACCGCCGCACACCGCCGCGCGTCGACTATTATACTTTTTGGAAATCCGCAAAGCTACCGGTACGTTGCTATACTCGTACTTTAGCTCTGATGCGCCTACGGTAACGATAGTCACACAGATAAAACCATACGACAACAGTCATCTGAGACTGAGATGCTACTGCAACAACGCGACGAGTATACGAAGGCCACAAGTCCAAGTGCGACTTGCGCTGATACTGGGAATTAACACAGTCGGGTATACCTTCAACTTATTGAAAAACTGAAAAGGGAATCGCACCAGCAGAGCCTGTCGCCAAACACAACACCAACCGCACCTGCAGATGAAAAATTTTCGATTTGTCCATCTTTCTTCTCTCCAGTTCAAAATAATTAGTGGCCAAGTCCTTCTTAATTAGCTTGACGAGCGCCATATATGTCGCAGTTTTGTTTATACGCTATATATAAGACAGTACCTTTATAAAACGGCAATATTCTTGGGGTTTGTGCGCTTTTATTTATTGTCAAATCATTTACAATAAGGCGACAAAAGCAGCAATTCTCGTACCCGATTTGTGGAATTAAAGTAAATTCGGGTTGGGCTCTGTTTAAATTGAAGCGGATGTTGTACGAGTACCTATACGAGCGTTTACTATAAAATGGTTACAGGAAATCCAAGAGTAAGCACCTATCAATGTTTTTGAAAAATGGTTAAGTCTGGAATATCCTTTAATTGGATTTGAAATATAACAAATTATGTACCAATAAAAAATGATTAACGGATAGTTCATTGGGAGGTTTAGTCTTAGAGATCAGGCTTTTGTAAAGTTTTTTGATTGGGTAACTTGATATGTTTTCAAAGTGAACTTGTACTTGTACAAATCAGCCTGGGGCCGACATTAAGTCAACCTATTTAACCGGGAGATGGTTAGGTTAGGTTAGGTTGTAAGGGGTGTGCACAGCAAGAAGCTGTTGCGTACACGGGGGCCTATTGGTCCATTGTGATCCCCTGTAAAAGTAAAAATTTAGCATCGATGCTCTCAGTTCAATTCAACTCTGTCGATTAGCGTAGACTGGCTCGTTAACGAACCAGCCTGTGCTATCTATAAATTTCCTCATGCTCGCCATTGAGACCTGTGCTAGATCATCCAGTTCTCCAACAAACCTGTTTCCGAAATGACGGAGTCGGCTGGTTTGGAGGTTCGGACAGTCGCAGAGCAGGTGTTTAATGGTTTCCATTTCCTCCTCATCCTGACAGCTCCTACAAAAATCGGGTGCAAATGCCCTTATTCTATTAGCCATTGTGCCAATGGCGCAATGACCTGTTAGTACACCTATCAAGATTTTAATGTTCTTTTTACTCAGCGATAGAACATACCGAGTTTCTTTTTCATTTGTGTTAGGCCATAAACTTCTAGAGATTGCACAATCGTTCCTGGATTTCCAGGAGATATTGGTTTTCTCTTTTAGTCTAAGGTCTATCTTCCTCTTGAGTACCCCAATCGGGATGAGTGGTCCCCTAACTGAATGGTCGCTACTACTTGTGTCTGCTTTTGACTAGTTCGTCTACTATATCATTCCCTTCTATATTGCTATGTCCGGGAACCCAGCAGAGCTTTACCCGGTTATTGTGGCAGATTTTGTTTAATTGCTTCCTACAGTTTAAAACTGCTTTTGATCTAATGGTCTCACTGGCTAAGGCTTTGATAGCAGCCTGGCTGTCCACGAAAAAAGTAATCTCCGAAGAGCTTAGCTTTTCGTGATGTGCCAATTCAGCTGCTTTTCCAATGGCAAAGACCTCAGCCTGAAAGACATTACAGTCAGCCGGGAGTGTATATGACGCTCTGATGTTGAGAGATTGGCAAAACACTCCAGCACCTGTTCCTGATTCCATTTTTGAACCGTCTCAGTGTAGAAAGGGATACCCTGTTTACTTATAAGTGAATTGGGATCCCAACCCTGTCTTTCTGGTATGAAAATAGAAAATTTCCTATCGAAATCTAGTAAAAGGGGGATGTAATCGGTGGTCTCCATCAGTCCTGGAATCGTGTCATACCTTTGTAAGATTGACCCGTGTCCATAAGTGCTGTGCCTCCAAAAACTCAGTTCTCTTAAACGAATTGCAGTTTTGGCTGCCTAGCACCTTATGAACTCATCCAGAGCCGGGAGGTCCAAGATCATTTCCAACCCAGCTTGTGGTGTGGATTTTAGAGCCCCTGTTAGTACAGGCTAGTCTCTGTACCTTGTTCAGGTTCTTGAGATAGCTTGATTTTTCCACCGCCTTCCACCATACAATAGAGCCATAGGTAAGAATGGGCTGACAATCGCTGTGTACATCCATTGGATGACTTGCGGTCGCATACTCCAACGTACACCGAAGGTCTTTTTGCATGTGTAGAATGCACATAGTGCTTTTTTCATTCTCTCCTCAGTACTACGTTTCCATGCAAGCTTGGAGTCAAGGATTACTCCTAGAAATTTAGCTTCCTTAGAAAGTTTTAGAGGAATACCATTTAGTTTGGGAGGGTTGAAGCCCTCCAGTTTCCGTTTCTCCGTGAACAAAACTAGCTCTGTCTTGGTGGGGTTGACCCCGAGACCGTTCTTAGTTGCCCAAGAAGATAAATCCTTTAATGCATTTTCCATAATGTTTTCGATGATGGTAAGAAACTTGCATGATACTAAAACCGCTATGTCATCTGCATATGCTACTATTTTAATGCCCTGATCTTTGAACTTTGTGAGAATTTTGTTGACTACGAGGATCCAGAGTAGGGGTGAGATGACTCCTCCCTGCTAACTCCTATTTGAGAGTTGATAATTCTTCTCTCGGGAGATAGAAAAAAATCAGAAAAGTAAACCTGTAATCAAGAATCTAGTGGCTGTACAAACTTTTTCAGAGAACTTTCGATTGGAGGGCCCGTCTTTTGCAACGGTTTTTTTAATAAAAATCTATCCAAAACATTTTTTTGTAGAAGCAAGAGCTTTTAGAGAACATTCTAAAACAATGAATTGGACAAACAAAATCAGTTAATAAAAGATTGTTCGACCACAATACAATTTTTTTTTTAGACGCACGTCGAGTATGTGAAATGCTTTACCCAATGATGGCTTGATCCTCGTGTTTTTTAAATTCTAAACTAAGGTTATTTTTCGCAGGTATCTCTCATTGGTAAATTGACTTGCATTTCTCAAAGGATGTGCATTTTTCTATTTTTTTTATTGTGTGCGCACTCAAAGGGTTATGATTACCCTTATTTGAAAGAAGGGTACTATTTAAAAGAAGATACCAATGCACATTAGTTTTGAATGTCTGCACACTGCACATTGTTATGAGTGAGAAATATTGACCCACATTCGTGTAGGGTTGGCTAAGGAAAAAATCCCTATACTTAAAAGTACGTCTGAAATTGAGCTTAAAGGTAAACTGATAGAAGTACGGGCATTACGGTTGAATTGTTTGAGGGGATGGACGCAACTAGTTATAGCTGTTAAACAATGACAGACATGAGACCTTGCGGAGGTGTTCAAGCAAGTAGCAAATGTTTCAGTAAAATGTTTCATGGATAGGAGCATTGACTTTTCAAAGCAAAAAATTCTACACGGTTTTTCGATAGCCCATTGGACCAATAAGCTTATCATACGCTGTCATTGGTAGTCCACATGGCTAGTTTTGAGAAGGCACTTTTCATGACAAGAATTACTTTTGGACAGGCCCGGATTAAATAAAATGGGGGGCCGGGGCTATTTCAAATTTGAGGCCCCCTAAAAAGATATAAAACCCAAACAAGCCAACCCCTCATAACCCAGAGCGTCCTAAACCCCAAGCGAGCCAGCCCAATAACCCGGGGCGCTAGGAGTCCACGCTCTCAGAGACGATGCGCCGAGGAGTTGACACATCGAAAATCCAAGACGCTATCCCCCAAGTGCTCCAACCCCCGATAAGATTAAGAATTTTTGATACCCGGGGCTAATTATTCATCAGGGGCTCTTTTTAACGTTTTTGAAAAATTAAATGTGTTCATTTTGCAATCGCAAATAAAAAATCGTAAACCCAAAAGCGTTAAACCCACATAACCCAATTTGTAATTAATTCAAAAACCATGAACTCAAAACCGTCAGACCGTCAGACTATATCATTTTGATTATTCAAAACTCTAAAAATTAAAAGTAACAAATTATGTAGTAATTAGGATTTATTAGATTGAATGAATACATTATAAATAATAATTATTAAACAAAATTTTGTTTTCTCAATTTCATTTTTACAAATTCTTGAATCAAATCATTAAACTCAATCGATCTTAATAATTCGGATTCGATTGCTAAACAAATTAAAGATGATAATCTTTCATCCAACATCGAAGATCGGTACATATTTTTTATTCTTTTAAGGACTGACAAAGATCTTTCTGCTTCACAATTAGCTATAGGTATTGTTACGAATATTCTAAGGGCTATATAAACATTTGGAAAAACGTCAATCATTTGTTTTCAACGATCCAGTTAAGTATTTTAAATTGTGAAATAAGTTCACTTTTTTCTTTTTGAACTTGAAAAGAAAACACTTGTGGCTGCAACTTCAGCATTTGAATAAGCTGCTCTAGTTTGTAAGTTAATTCAATTTCTAAATCTTTATGATAAATTTCGACTAAATTGTTTGCTTTTATTTTTACTTCATTTTCACTCATACTTAAAATATTGCAAACAAATCCGAAGATATCAGTGATGTAAGTGTAAGCTTCAATCCTCTTGTGCATTTCAGTGAGCAATTTATCTATTATTACATAAAAAGCTACATATGTGTGTTTAAAGTATATGGGATTAATAATTGTGAGTTGGGCTATATGGGTTTAACGTTTTTGGGTTATATAGCTTTCGAGTTTGGATTTTGTGGGGTCAACTAATTTTGGTTTTTATTTTTGGGGTTTATTAGATTGTACAGTTTGAATATCGCGGTTTTACGGTTTAAATTTCCTAATGGGATGGGGCCCTCATTTCCGATATGTCAATTCCTCGCAAGAGAGGCAGTACCCGAGAAAAAAACTTTAGACGGCATAGGCAAGGATTGAACCCAAGACCTCTGGCATGATAGTCCAGCGCACACCCATCACGCCGCGGGTGCTATACCATGCCACGAAACTACAGGTACCAACATTTATATTATTGACTGGATCGAACAAACGTCGAAATTCTATCCGCAGTTGGATCCTACTTCTACTTCTATCTGCAGTAAACAGTTTTTATTTGTAATACGTGTAAGATGTATGATCACTACAGATATTTTACATTTATACAAAAATTAAAATTCAATTTTCCTCACCTTTCTTATTTATCCGTACAAAAATATCTGTTTAGTTATCCTGGTTACGGAATCTTAATTAAACCTTTTCAATCAAAATAAATCAACATGTCCTTGAAGCTATGTACCACAGAATATTTATGTTAATATTTTCAAACATTGACCCCATACATAAGACTACTTACTTATTTTAAAAGTTGGTCTTACATTTTTGATAAAAAAAACACTAAACTAAAAAAGAACAAAATTATTAAAATTTTGGTGGGTTGAAAAAAGTCTTTTTTTTTGTTTATCATCTTTTGGATATTACAATTATTGAAATTTGTTACACTTGTAATGTTTCAATTATTTTACTGTACTTTTAGAACAGCAGAAATGTCTCTTTCGAAAACTCGATTGAGAAGATGACAAGAGATTCTGAGACTCGATGAAATCTGTTAGCTGACTGAACATACATATAATTTTCCAAGCCATTATCATCAATAACTTGGTTTTTGTCAAACAGTCATTATAAATGTTGTCAAATCTTGGAATGATTGTAGGGAGCAGCAATCTTTTAAATTCGTGAGAAACTTTAACCACTGCAATCGCATGCGACTTCATTGAGTTAATATCAAAGCATTATTCACAATAAACACTAACTGCTTTAATTGCCCTATTCCAACAATCTACAAACCGTTCTCAATCAGTTCTTGACCTTAAATTTGTATACACGTTATATAAGAAGTTTTGTTCACTTATCAGTTGTGCTGTATAGTGAGTTTAAATAATTTCAGTGTATTGTTGGAGTGTGTACCGTTCAATTTTCAACAATTGCGTAGTTGTTAGTTGTCAAATGTGAAAAGACGACATCTTCAAAAGTGACAGCTGCCCTAATAGTAGGCTATTCAAAATAAAACCCATTATTGGTAAAAGAATGATGAAATATCGTTAAAAAAATTTAAAACAACTTAAAGTTTTTCGTTACAATCTCATCATAACTTTTGATACACAAGAAAAAAATCTCAATGTTGATCGCATCAAGAAAACAAAACTTCCTTTTTTATACATATAACATATCATATCCAAACCAGGATATCCTTTTGAAAACTCACACACTGTATTTACAATATACTCGTATATCTGCTTATATATTCGGAAAGAAGCTAAATAAAAGCTTCACCGAACAGAAATTGAAATTCTGTCACTCATCGCACATAAATCCAGGACGAGGACGACGACGAGGATATATTCAAGTGGACCATCCCATTTTGGCGTTATGCCATCGCCATCACCATCACCATCACCATCACCATCACCATCACCTTCGTCGTCCTCGTCGTCATCATCATCATCAGATTACCGCACGTTCAATCTCCCATTGGATTTGAATTTCTCGTCGTAGTCGTACTTTTGCAGCATTCGTCCATCCCTACCTACATTTACATATCCTGTGAGATTTGTATCTTGTCGACACAAATGAATTGTAAAATGACTCAGGATTTGCATTTGTACCATGCCACATGCTTGACTGGCGATTTGATGATGGTCTAAAAGAACCGCCAGCAGTGTCATCAGAAAATGAAAAGCTATGATGAAAGTTTCTTTTTTTCATTTCTGTTGTACGAGTGTATTTTTGTTAGCCTTATAAAGCAGATAGTATTTATCCCTACGGAAGTGTCCGCCCACAAAAACCGGAGATATATTTTTAATTTCCGTTCCTTATAAAGTTACTACACTCATGGTGGAAAAGATATACGATATACGAGATAATTCAAGGACTTTTTGGCGCTAAGCCAATAATTTAATATTTTGAATATATTCAGTCAATCAAAAGTTATCGGATATTTGTTTGGTCGTCTTTTGTATATTTCAAAATGTAGTGACATGGAAAACAAGACTTAATCAGATAAAATACATGGATTGGAAATGGATTGAAATGTATAACCCAATTATTTGCTGATTCTATTTTGAATCATCCAAGATTGATACAAGAAGATCATGATAATTCATAAGATTTTGACGATGGGTTAAAAGCAGAAGTAAGCTGTATTCGGAAGGTCATTTCATTCTACAGGGTTAGTCAAAATATACGTCCTAATTTAAAGTGAGTTTCTATAAATAATAAATTATTTTTAAACTACAGAGTATGATTTATGGAGATTTTCTGAAGTGAAGTAATAGAATAAAATGTCCCTCAAGTAAGCACCAGTTTCATACTCACAGAAACATGCGATCGTCCCGGACGCTGAACGATAGGAGAGCATGCAGCAAAGTTGGATATCCCTTACAATATGTACTCATTACCGTAGTTGAGAAGACCAACATGAAAGGGAAACTGTGATTCACTTTCTTTGTGAATGTCCTGGACAGTTCTATAGAATGTAAAGCTTCGAAAGGGCATTCCTCAAAGATATTGATGAATTTTCTGAGATGAAAAAAAGGCCTGATTTCCTTTCTGAACGCGAGGATATGGCTCCAGCGTCCCTTATTTTGTCAAAATAAATCCGATACAAAATAATTTTTTTTCTTTTCCAATACATATAGGTCTAACGAGTTTATGGTATCAAAACGGCGGTGCTTTCCAGCGCTAATCTGCCATCTCTACCTACCCTATTGCTGATCGATATTTGGCATATTTTTACTGTACTGGAATCCCGAAAAACAGATTATTATCTGATTATCTGATAAAATTAATCAAATTAAACAAATCAAGTTGTCCTTAACTTTATAAGATTTGTAGCTTTATATTACAGCCCCCAGAACGACATTTGGGTTGTATTGAATGCTGACAAAGTATCGATATTAAATTTACTTGATTTCGTTATGCTTTAAGGTCAATTCAATAATTCATTTTGATTCAGGAATTAAAACAACAATTTTATTTTTTTTTCATGTGCCCTTAAACCCGGCTTTTGCATTGAACCCTTGATTTCTGGCTTTGTAGATCTATAAAAGTGGGTGCCTCTTAAGGATCTTTGTTGGGACCACTTTTTTCCAGCTTGTTTATAAATAATGTTGTTAGCGCTATTAAAAACAGTAGCTATCACTTTCATCAAATTTCACCTGGAATAATCATACCAAAGATTTAATACAAAGCATTTATGGAGGTCTTAGACATTTGTATATTTAAGAATTTATTACCTCTTGATATTAAAGTTCCTTACAATTAATTGAAATGCGTTAAACATTAATGTAGAATAAGCCTAAAACCTTTTGATGTGTCAATTTCAATTGAAAAAAAGTAAGCAACCTAATTCAGGTTTTAATTTTTGATTTTGTATACCTATACCTTAAATAAAAATCGCGTGAGACGAATCACTTTAAAAAGAAAATAATAATGCCTCGATTATTATAGTCCCATGATGAATTGCTTACTTCTTAGCCCACTCGCGCCTGTCAGCCAAATTGAAATATTCCATAACCCCGACAGCTCTTAAGCGGCTCATTTACTCAAAAGCATGTAATAACTCTTCCGCTTATTGCCATCCGCCAATACACCACACAGCCACCGATCGAAACCATCGCTCGTGTCGTTAATGACGAGGTCCGACAACAATCACTTAATGGTGAGCTATTTGCCTTTACACCATCAAAACACAGCTAAGCCATTCGGAGATTGCTAAAAAGCATCAAAAGATGCTGGCGGCATTTTGCTTTTGAAGTTTCTCTTAAGATCGCTGATTGAAAATTTGCATCGCATATCGATTGGGAAATACCTATAAATAATATAAGTCTTGCGGCCCAATTAAACTGGTGCACTCACAAACCTGAAGAAAAATGATGATTTTGATCATCTGGTTCGGACAGCGCCATGGCCAGCGGTCGGCATGGATCTGGGTAAAACATCATCACCGTCAGGATCAGGAGACAACAATATCAAAACAGCCTGAAGCCTTCCTCAATCTTTTTCAAGTTGAAAATTGAGATCTCATCACAATGGGGCGCAGTCCCGAAAAACAAAACGCGCGCCATGAAACCGCTTTGATCATAATCATTCTCTTTGAGTGAATAAATCTTGCGCTAGATGCATCATCAGGCAGGAATTAGATCTACAATGTGGTTGCGGGTGTGGATGATTTTTGTTGTTGTTAAAGTCTCCAAAAAATAAATAAATGCACTGAGAGAGCACATAGTTTCCTCATGTAAACTTAAACATAAAGCACGCAGCACACGCATTGTGTGCGACGCCGCCGACGTCGATAACGCCGCGACTTCTCGTGTCCAATCCCATCATAAGCGCCCGCAACAATCGAGAAATTAAAACCAAAAGCAGGCCACGTAAACACCTGTCTAATGACTCCCCGCCACGTCACACTATTTTTGCCTGTGGCCGAAAAATAATTAATTCCTCAATCGTGTTCGGAATTTATTCTAAACATTCAAAAACAATCCATGGAAGGCTATATTAGGAGGCGGTAGAGCGGTGTCAAGAAGAGCTGGAGCTGTAGCTGGGGCAGAGCAGATAGAGGATAGTGCACAAGCAAATAACTTTTAAAGGCAAAAGCCAAAAGACCAAGACCAGAGTCACGTCCTCCTTCTGCACCTCATCGACGAATTTTATTTACGATTCGATAAATTATTATCATCAACAAGGGGTGTTGGCGAAGGCGGTGGGGTTTATGGAAGTTTGTTTAGATTTTTTGGCCATTTAAGTAGTGGTGATGAAGCGATAGATCACAGTGGGGCAGATATAGCTCAAAATGCGAAATAAAAGAAATGCAAGTATACTTAAAAAATTCGGGAACAAAACACAATTTTTTAAAATATATACCCAATTTGTTTAAACCCTTAATCAGCTGTTTGTTCAAAAATAAATGACGTAGCATACTGTTTCTTTTTTGTATGAGTTTGACGTCTGTCAAAATCAATCAGTGCTCATTGTCAGCAATTTTATAATAAAGAGTACAAATTTTTCTTTGAGTAATTGTGGCCATTTTTGTGCTAGAAAAACAGCATACGCGGGAAGCTTTGCTTCAACTTGAAGAAATCGGTTTTTAAATGGCATCGAATGTTTGTGCAATTCTAAGGCAACAGAGCTTTATCGGAAATAACTGCAATTTCGACTTACGGAACAAATAATTTGGTAAAACAGACTATCAACAAAGACAACAAAAGCCAACCCAACGCACCATCGTATTAGTCAAAATGATCCAAAACTTCTTGAAGACACTTAACTGGGAGGTGCTACACCACCCCACTTATTCTCTAGACTTCTAGAGTCTAGTACTCACCCCTTGAGTCTACCACCTCTTTTCGTCCAAGCGCTCTCCGAACAGCACTTCCAGCTAGGTTTGTGTCGAACGAGAATTAGGAATTTTTTTTAGAAATCACTGACATTCTAGACCTTAGACTATAATTTTAAAAGGTTAAAGTTTAATGATACCTGCTTTTGCCACCTAAAGTTTTTTTTCACGGGTACTGCATCTTGCGAGGAAGTGACGAATCCTCCAAGAGTAATTCTTGTCATTTGAAATGCTTTGTTAAATAAGCCATTCGGATTCGGCATACAAACTTTATGTCCCTTCCATCCCTGAAATGTTTCGCACACAGGAATGGTTGAGAGCTGTAAGTCACTAGCTCCTGGTTCTCTACGGACTGTTCCACCACCTTATTTTAAATTTAAGCTTCGATTATATCTATATGTACTAATATTATAAATAGGAAAGTCAGTTTGTTTGTTTGCGTGTTTGTCTGTCCTTCACGTCACAACGGAGCAATATTATGACCTGATTTTTGTGGAGGTAATGACAAGACTGGGGAACGTTTTAAACTACTTTTTACCGCGGTTAAATGTCTCATTCACAGCTCATTCGAGCAGATCCGTCGTTAACACTTATAATTAGAAATAAAATATGTATATTCTTTTTTTTAGAACACTAATAAGTAGTATATCATTAGGTGCTGCCTGACGTTTCTAATATTGACATTCTCTGTCAAATAGCGATCCAAGCACCAAGAAACAATGTTGTTTTAAAAATAAATTCAAACATATTGATGATGAAGTTTTAGAAGATATGATAATTTTTAACAGACACTGTCATGGACTCAAGAGCGCTTAATACCCAGTAGAGTTTATTAACTCACTTAAGTATCCCGTAGTACGCGTGGTATAATGGTTAGTGCGTTGGACTATCATGCCAGAGGTGGGTTAAATCCCTGCCTATGCCATCTAAAGTTTTTTCACGGGTACTGCTTCTTGCGAGGAATTGACGAATTCTCCAAGAGTAATTCTTGTAATGAAAAGTGCTTTCTCAAATTAGCCGTTCGGATTCGGCTTAAAACTGTAGGTCCCCTCTATCCCTGAAAACATTACTAACCACACAGGAATGGTTGAGAGTTGTAAGTCACTAGGCCCTAGTTCTCAACGGACTGTTGCGCCACTTAATACATATTTTCTAATTGAAATTAGGCGTGCCAGTAATGCTTATGGAATTCTTTCCTCGTTGCATATTTTTAACTACAACTATTTTTTCCAGTAGCATCTGTTTTTGTTTTTTTCTTTTTATACCAACTTTGCCACTTTGCTTATTCCACTGTCTAACGATATGATGATGCGGGGATGTTATTATGCACAAGAGTTGTTCAAAGGTAAAAAAAAAGAAACTTTAATTGGAAGCCAAAAATGAAAAATTTATGTTTTCGATTTGTTTCAATCGATTTCCTTCTAAAATTTTAGGGGCTGGAAATATGTGGTTTTAGCTTGAGGGTATGTACATTAAGTATTTTGTTGAATTTTGGTCTGGCTCTGGCGCCATCCATAGGTTTGAATAAGTACCTATGGATTTTTTATTTGGCTGCTGTTTGAATAAATAAACAATATTTTTGGGTGTTGAAGTTGATGTCGGTCAAAGTTTATGTCTTTGATGGCTTCTTAAACAATTTTATCGATTTTTTATACGATTATGTTTTTTTTTTGTATTTAAACAATAGAGTTATATTTTATATTATTTGTTATTTTGAGAATGTCAGAATATAAATAATATCTAAGTTATGCACTCAATAATTTACAAGTCAGAATTGCTATTATAAACGTGTTTCAATTTATATTTTCAGTACGTTTCTCTTGTTTGAACCTTTTTTAAATAGGAATTCAAATTTAAAGGCAAAGTCCCTAATTTCATTTAAATACAAGTTAAGTCTCATTTGAAGTCCCAATCTGAAAGTGAATTCAATGAATGCAATATTTTAAATAGAAGTCATAACAGATTACATTCGCAAAAGAATAATTTGTTCTTTTGCAAGCTTCGAGTTTGACCCGTAAGATTAGGAAAACAAGCCAACAGGAAATTGTTTTAGCGTTGGTGAAATATTGAACATCTTACTTTTGCCGAAAACGAAGCTATTAGCTCTAAGATGGAACAGGAAATTTTGTCAGATGGCAAATATTAAAATCTCCTGAAATTAAGATGAACAAAAGCTGGCTTCAAGATAATTGTTCGTCATGGGACAAATTACAACATTGTGAAAGGAAATTTCTTAGGAAAGGAATTTTCAATTCCAATCGGAAGAGCAGTTGTAATTGACAGCATTGGCCGCTTTTTAACGACGACAGCAGTGTCTTTGAACTGGTATGTAAATCTATATTTTTAAGGTTTCTAAGGTTGTTGAAATTTGATGTTATGTATATATTCAAGCAGATTGACATAGGCTTTAAAAGTCTATATTCTGGAAAGGGAAGTGTTAAATATAATAATAAGTGTCAACACTAAAAACACTCAACGCCCCCTTACACAAATAATCTTATATTAATTCTAAAGTCACTTAAATACAAAATACATTTCCTGTAACCTTTTTTCCTTTAATATACTTGTTACTTAAACTTTTCTTAGCGTGGTCGTTTTATTTAATTTCTGGACATCTTCTTTCATAACTCTGGTATTCTACAGGAAGTTCATTTTGTTACAAGTACATAAAAAAGTTTCTTTTAAAAAATTAATTTGCATTTACAACAAGAGATTAAAGACGTCGAAATAAATGTGAAAACTTTAATACGTAGAAGGAATTTCAAAAAGTGAGTTTTTTTTTGAATAATCAAAACTTTTATTAAATTGTATATAATTGTTTATTGTTTTCTAGATTTTAAAGACGTCAGATTAACAAATGATCTTATTTACACGCTCTACGAAATAAGAATATCATTTTTGGAAAAAAGGAAAGCTTGCAACCTATTGGATTATAGTTGTTGGCACTGAAATAAATGGCCTTGATGACTTTTATGTTTTTTGCGATGGAATAATGTACAAAGCCTGCACATTTCTTAAATGTCTAGATATTTATGAACATAGTTATTAAATTATGTTCTGTATGTACATTGTACATATGTACATATGCTGATAGATAGATAGATACAATTCTTTATTTCGATATATTTTACAATAATAAAAAGATAAGGTTAATGCTGCCGTCTGCCTGATTGACAATTCTTGGACTATGAAATAAATAATAAAATTATGTAATTATTCAAATTAAGTGGTAAATATTGAATTCACAATTATAATCAGAAAAAGTCTTATTAATCTTCAAACTATATTTGTAAGTTGACAGTAAATTCGTTAAGTTTGTTTTGTATTTGTAATTGAAACCAGCTAAAACAATTTTTAATATCAATTTATGACAATACAGGCTTAGATGAATATTTGCGTGGTAACATAATCTCGGTATGATTTGTTGAACATTTTTGTGCTTAAACAATATTATCGAATAATTTGAAAAACCAATATGAATACTTGAATGAAATTTTAAAAGATACAATCTTATAAATAATTTATATTGCGAAAAGAAAGTTAACTATAAATTCGTAAGTTTTTTTTTTTTTTTTTTTTAATTGAAACCAGCTAAAACAATTATTAACATTAATATTACAAATTTTAATTTTAAACTATCAATTTTTGAATGATTTGAAACATAAAAAGGGGAATTTTAACTGTTGAAATGAGTATACGCGTTAGAAGCTGTTGCGGTATTGTAGTGCATGGTTACAAAATTTAAATAAGTTTGACCAGCCAGAGGACCCGTTCAATACGTTAGTTAGCTGACTTAAAGACAAAAAGCTTTCGTGGAAGTATAAATGCGACGAATCTCTTGAAGGATGGGACACACTGCTATAAAATGATAACTATTTTCCAATTCCCTTCTATTACAAAAACCACAAATTTGGGATAGATCTGACCTATGAGGAACATAATTTAAGTTGAGTAACTCAACCCTTGCTCTAAAAATGGTACCTATAGCTTCTACGGAAAGTTCAGGGCAGAAATAGTTATTTTCAGTTGAAAATTTGTGATTTAGGTTTTTATAGATATTTCTACTAGCTGACGAGGATGCTCTGAGCAAGTGTTGTTCAGTATATATTTTTTTATCTATTTTAGAAATTAAAAGAGAGAACATATTTTGCCAATCATCTAGATTGTTTTCAGTTAGTGAAAGGTTTTCGTCGTGAGCTAGGGCAAACTGATTAAGTTCTTTGAAGGGCGTAGCATTTGTTAAGAGTAATCTTTTCATGAATGATTTGTGAAGACCGTTTTCTCTTTTCATAACTTTTACTAAATAATCTGTATGAATTTTGAGATTTTTAATAAAAATAGGTGGTATGGCGGATTCTATGTGCTGCAAAAATATCTTTGCAGCAATTCAAATTTTTCGATTTTCGAGTAGCCGAAAACTTGGGCACCATAACACATACATACATACATGTGTTAACTGTGGGATTAAATACTCGGTATTTTGAAGAGGCATCGATGTTCTGGTTGTTAAAGGAAGAAGGCCACATAATGTTTAAAGCCAGTTTAGCTTCATTGCTTTTCTCCTTCGTATGTTTACTAAAACTCAAGTTTGAAGTCAATAATATTCCGAGATATTTAAATTGTGTTACACCTTCAATTTGCTCACGGTTTAGAAACCAATTTTCTACGACTAGTCTTCTTCGTTGTGTTCGTTCAAAGATCATAATTTTTATTTTTCTTGTATTAATTTGCAGGTCCCACAATTCACAATATTCCTGCAGTCTGTTAATTTGTAGTTGTAATGTGGAAGGACTTTCCGCTAACAACACTAAGTCGTCAGCGTAGAGCAAAACCTTCACAACGGTTTCCGCAAAAAGTACGCCGCCAGGTAGAATATCACACACTGAGTAAATAAATAGAGCAAATAAGATTGGGTTAGAATGCATCCTTGAGTTACTCCTGAAGAAGTTTTAAACCATTCGGACAAATGTGACCCATCCCAAACGGCAGCATTTGTAGATGTCAGAAAGTTTAAATAAACAAGCAGAAATTTTCGAGACACACCAAGAGATGCCAATTTATAGATCAAAGCTTGTCTGTTTATTGCATCAAAAGCAGGCTTTGAAGTCAACAAAACAACAAAAAAGTTTTTTATTTTTTTCAATATATTTGTTTGCAATGGCAGACAGGGCAAAAATGTGGTCTAAAGTCGTGGAGAAACCGTGACGAAAACCTGCCTGGAAAATGCTTAATCGAGAACCATTTTCGACCCAATTTGAAAGCCTGTCATAGAGTAAAGAGGCAAACATTTTTCTGATTGAATTGAGAATAGAAATACCTCTGTAATTTTCGGGAAGACTTGCATCACCCTTTTTGAAATAGAAAAAATTATTGCTTTGTTAAAGTTAAGTGGTACAGAAGAATCTTTATAAATGCGGTTGAAAAATTCTACTAAATAATTTTTGAATTGTGGGGTAGCATTTTTATAAAATTCCACAGGAATACCATCTATTCCCGGAGCTTTATTATTTTTCATATTTAAAAGTACTATCTCAAGCTCAGTTAAGGACACCGATGTATCCAGTTCATCCACGACCGTGTTAGGGCACGCGTAGATAAATAATTGAAAGCTCTCATTCGCTGATAACAGCGATTTAAAATGATCTTTTAGTAGGTCAATCTGAAGAGACCCATTACTGTTGCTGGAACGAAAACGGCCTCCAAGCTCACGTACGTTATTCCAAAATTCCTTAGAGTTTTTGCACCTACCCAATTTTAATGCCATATTTTCAAGAAAGCATTTTTTTTTGGTAGAACAAAGGACTTTGTACTCTTTATTTAAACGGAGGTATAATAGTTTAAAGAATATTGCATTCGTGGACCTAAACAATTTTAAATACGCGAACGATTTTTTCCGAAAGATATGACATTCGTTTTCAAACCACTTGTTTTTGGATATGAAACCCCTTCCATTGTTTTGAGCATATGGCGCTGAAAGCTTAATAGCTTCTGTTATACCAGCTGCGATTTGGTCAATAGAACTTGTTGATTGAAAAGGGAGGAAGTCACAAATGTAATTCAAAAGCGATCTAAATAGTGAAGCCTTATTCTCAATCCACTTAAGCCTTGCGAAAACGTTTGATGACCTCGTTGGCATTTCACATAATAGACAAGCTTTTACTAGAATTGGCAGGTGAGCCGAAAAATTTGCTTCAAGAACCTCAAAGTCAACAGCCGAAACTAACCATTCACCTGACACTGCACATAAATCAATCACCGATTGTCCTTGGCCACTTATGAAAGTGAACTCACCCCCAACATCGGCTCTAGACACCCCATTAAGGACGAACAAACTAAAGTTTTCTATAAGCTCTAAGAAATGTCTTCCGTTACTATTCAGAGTACCATCCTTAGAGTTTCTAAATACATTAAAATTAACTTGATATTGAGAATAGAATGAATTTGGATTCTGATAGTTACCAATTCGCGCGTTTACGTCCCCAATGAGCATAATATTTTCTAAAAAGTTATTATTTAAAAAATTATAGAGACTTTCAAACTCATTCCGCCAGTTATTACAATTGAGATACAACGGGATAATATTATAGTTAATGTTGGAATTAGTAGAGATTTCTATTACAATTTTGTTTTCAGTACTCTTAAATTTTCAAAGTTACATAAACTTCTTAAATTGATGCCACATAAAATGCCACCACTAGCTCTACCATACAAATTATTTCTTACAGCGGTTATACACATTATTTTAAAACCCTTAAAATATTTGCTAAAATTTTGTTAATTTTTTTTTCTACAAATGTTTTTAAAAGAATAATAACATCAAAATTCAAAATGTTATTAAAAAAATTTGGTAAAAGAAGTTTACTTTTAAGACCTGTAACATTATAAGAAAATATTTTTAAATTAGAGAGATTAAAATTAAAGTTATTTTTATGACAGACGGCAGATACACCCTATAATTGAACATTTGAAATCTGATTTGAAAGTATGTACTTACATATGTATATAAAATTCAATATTTATAAAGAAGCAAATCGGTGTGGCCATTTTTGAAACAGTATTATTTTGAAATCGAGTGTGAACCATTTTTATCGGTTTCAAACTT
The DNA here is from genome assembly GCA_951509635.1 of Eupeodes luniger. Taxonomy (NCBI): domain Eukaryota; kingdom Metazoa; phylum Arthropoda; class Insecta; order Diptera; family Syrphidae; genus Eupeodes; species Eupeodes luniger. The sequence continues at coordinate 298,842,765 of OX608073.1, forward strand.
AATTCAGAAACTTTCCTAAACAAATACTTAAGTACTTAATTTATATTATAACTACGTACATACAAATAGAGGTGGAGTGCCATAACCCCCGCGGCATTAACCCCCGCGGGGGTTAATTCCCATTCAATTGGGAATAAACCCCCGCGGGGGTTAATTCCTTTTTCAAATGGCATTAATCCCCGCGGGGGTTAATTCCCTTTTTATGTGGGGGTTAATGCCCAATTATAACTGGAAATAAGCCCCACGTTAAGAAAAAAACAACAAACATAAAGGCGCGCGATTTTTTTTAATTTTCACAAACCATATGTAAAAAATTTTCTTTGCACATATAGTTTGTATTGGAGTCATAAAAAATCGAAATAAAATAACGGTGACGTGAAATAGTACCAAATGAAATAACACCAAATTTCAAATTTGGCCTTATTTCGTTGTTCAAAACGAAATAAAACCAATTTGGCTTTATTTCGATTTATAAAAAGAAATAAGGCCAAAAAAATAATGGAAACAACGCCGAATATTTTAAAATTCAAAAGTTGGCAATATTTCGTTTGCAAAACGTTTTTTTTTAATTGATAGCACGGCGTACTAACAGCTAGGTATGTAAGGGGGGGCATGCTGCCCCCCTGCAACCCCCCTGCTTGGGATCACTATAGGATTTGGGGTGGGTGCGAGTTTGGGTATATGCAAAGAACTTTTGCATTTGAGCACTAAAATCAAAGAAATTCCCAACAAAAAAAAAAAAGCAAGTATGGCTCACAGTTATGAAAGAATCACAATGCATTCGTGTTCTTTGCATATACCCAAACTCGCACCCACCCCAAATCCTATAGTGATCCCAAGCAGGGGGTTGCAGGGGGGCAGCATGCCCCCCCTTACATACCTAGCTGTTGGTACGCCGTGCTATCAATTCAAAAAAACTTGTTTAGGCTCCAATTTCAAAAATTTCAATCGAGCAACAAGTATCTGTCATTTTTCAACTTTTTTAATTAATAACAAAAAAAATTGTTCCAAAATTGCGCTTCCCCCGAATTTTTATTAAAACAAAAGATAATTTTACCTTATGTTTTTTCCTAATTCTGCAAAATTTTAAATCGAAACAATGCCAAATTGCTATTATTTCGTTTTCTAAAGCGAAATAAACCCAAATTGAAAATTTGGCTTATTTCGTTTTCAAAAACGAAATAATGCCAAATTTGTTGAATTTGGCTTTATTTCATTTGGTGTTATTTCACGTCACCTAAAATAACAATTGTACCTGCATGAGATTATGATGATAGTAAAAAGTGCATAACACTAGTTCGTATTTTTTTTATATATCTGTTATAGGAAGGTATATCATAGCTTTCTCAATTCCATTTTGAAAACTCACCATTTCTAAAAAGAATAGATATGTACTTTATTTCTGTTTAAGTTAAAGGTTTAAGTACATTTAAAAATGCGTAAAACAAAATAAGAATTATTTTCCAAAAATATTTAAATACATTATTTTAAACTTCAACTCAAGGAACAAGATCGCAACTTTGTTGTGCATTTTATACCTATATAATTATTTATTTTTCCTTTATTTGTTTACTATTGTACAGCAAAGCTAAAACAAAAGAAAAAATGGGGGTTAAAGCCATTTCTGAATGGGAATTAACACCCGCGGGGGTTATTTCCTTTTTCTTGTGGGGATTAATGCCACTTGAAAAAGGAATTAACCCCCGCGGGTGTTAATTCCCATTCAATTGGGAATTAACCCCCGCGGGGGTTAATGCCGCGGGGGTTATGGCACTCCACCACAAATACATATATTACAAAAATATCTAGATTAAAAATAATGTAAAAGAAGTGATCCTGATGGAACGAAGAAAAACAACTTATTAAAAGTGAACAACTTCTGAAAATAATACGAAAAAAATAATTAAAAACTTGAGAAAAACTCGTAGAAGTAATAGGGGAAACTTATGAGAAATATATAAAATTCTTTCACAAACTTTAAGGAAAACTTATTGAAAGTCGATAAAAAACTCCTAGAAACCTTAAGAAAACTTATTCTACGACTTTTTGCATCAACTGGGTCGTATGTCAGCAATAACCCCCAGAATATTCTTTTCCAATGCGTCAATCATATCGGGCTTATTTGCATAGACAAGCAACTTTAAAAAACTCCACAAAAAAATAATTCAGCGGTGTTAAATCGCAAGATTTTGAAGGCCATGTTATCCCCAGCTCCACGTATGACACAAGACTAAAAATGTGCTCATAAAAAGTTTCCTTCAATAAATTGTTAGTTTTGTTATCTGTATGGCATGTCGAGTGCACCGAACCATTATTTTGGTAGTAAATTGGCAAGATTTGCAAACGTTGTTTAGGAGTAAGTCTATTCACTATGAAATGGCATAAATAAAGAGTGAAAGATGTCAAAGAAAGTGTTGGAAAACCACACTTCTAAATAAAAATACCAGTCAATTCTCAATTTTCAATAGGAGTGGTTCTTATTGCTATCATTGGTTTTCATCATTGAAAATCTTTTTTCGAAATTAAAAAGTTTTATTTTATTAATCCTGAACTTTTCTTTTAGCCTTTTTTTAATAACGAAATTGTTTTCAATTTCCAGCTGATGATTGCTAAAACAAAAGCTGATTTCGAAACAAAATTATTTCACTGAAAGCGTCCCATTTTCTTCTCTTCAATGATCAACTTCAACTTTAAATTCTTGCTTCAAATAATGAAATGCTTTATTCCAATGAGGAAATTTGTGCCCAATGATAGACATTTTCAATAAAAGATATAACGGACCTGTCAAAAAAATGTCAATGATTGGTTTCAATGATGAAAACCAATAATAGCTATAACTTTGATTCAAGTTGAAAAGGAAGAAAGAAGCTTATTTTCGTGTTTGACGGTTTGTAATGTATAAAATTATACTACTCTCAAAAAAATAAATTATTCAACTTAAAGTTTTGATACCAAATACAATAGAATTCAATAAATGCATTCATTTTTTCTGTGTTTCTCTCAATGCCGCCGCCTCTCTGTTCATCAAAATCAAAGGTCAAATGTATCACTTGAAACCATCATAACTTTGCCAACATGTCCTTAGGATAAGCCCATCTTGTATATTTCATAGCAAACTAGAAAAAAAGTTGAAAACCAAAACTATCCGCAATTTTTAAATATTTGTTAAACTATCAAAAGATCAAAAGATTTATATCGACTTAAAGTGATAAATTACGTTACAATTTCAAACAATGAATCGAAAGGAATTCAAAAAACAAAATAACACATGTCTTTAGCAAGTCTTAAATTTATTAAAAATAAAATTCAAAAATATAGTTCTATACCTACCTCCCAGCTAGATAACAGTCTATAATTATTAAAAACGATTTATGCACGCACAAAAAGTAAACACTGTAATTAATATTCCGCCTGTGTAAACATCCTTCGAGTTCGAAAATACTCGTACTTTCATTATAAGTAGGTAAGGTATGTTACGTAGAGCAAGCGTCAAGTAAGTAGCAACAGGAGCTACAGTTCCAAGACCACACAATGTATTGGATTGGATCTATGGATGGAAGACTGTTCTTCAAGAAGTATATCAACATCAAGTGCCGTATGCGTTACTCGCGGTCATAACATCCGTTCCGCTCTATAATAAGGATAACTAATTCATATTTATTATGCTCTCTTATGTAAGAATCTTCACAGAAAGGACGACATTTTTTGCTTGTCTCGTTTCGAGATGGAAACTCAAAACATCCTGCTGAGCAACTTGAATAACATGGTGATGGTAACAAAAACATTTCAAAGAGAAAGGTGGCGGCTTTGTTGTGTGTGTGATGTCTTTTTGGCAATCACTCTCTGTTGCGTTCTTGTTTCAATTGTATACCCTACCTTAAACCCTACTCAGGTACCTAACCTTTCGTCCTTCTTGTATAACCATACCTATAGGTTCTTAGTGCATCCAAAAGAGACACTGATCCATTGTTTGATGTAAAATTAACCTAAATGCACGCAGATTTGCATATGGCCATATTCTGTCGCATTCAACTGCGGGACAATGAGCTTTCTTTGATTTTGTCCTCAAAAAAAGGTAAGGCAATTTCTGTAAAGAAAGGACCAGCGACGCATCGCATCTTGATGCTCAACTCTCGATGGGATACGCTATCGCCATCAAGAAATGAAGAAAAACGTATTCAAGAAGCAGCAGCCGGTGTCGTTTGTGTCGGTCCTGTCTGTCCGACCATTGTATACGGTGGTGATCTGCATGTCGCAAATCTCACAAAAGTCAAGCACCCCGAGGAGGCCAGACAAGAGGTCCTCATTTGGCTGGTTTTATACATTCGTTTAGTTTGTAGAGGGAAGAGAAATTTTTTTGATGCCTAAAGATTGTCACTTTTGTATAATAAATAAGAAGTTTGGCAATATAAATCATTTAGACGCGCTTGACTTGTGTTCGATTTTGCCGTCAACTTTTTGTTTTTGATTTTTGTTTTTGGTTACTCCTTGAAACCTCAAAAATTAAATTGCAGTTTTAAAAACTCGAGATACATTTGAAAACCTATATAAGAACACTTGCTGCTCCAAATGGCGTTACATGCTTTATTTTAGGACAAATTTGTTTGGTGAGCCAACTTTAAAAAAAAGACATATGCTGCCGTGAACTTTTTCTTAGAACTGTTGAAGGGGAACATTTCTGTGTTAGCAAAACTTTAACCGTTTCCTTAGCGCACGCACCGAAATCTCTCAAAAGGGAAAACAAATTCTGGATTTTGAAACTTTCTTTATTGGTATTCCGCTCGTATTAGATTTTGCGTGATGTTATATAACCTGTAGCTTTCCTTAATAAATGGGCTATCTAACGCTGAAAGATTTTTTTTAAATCGGATCAGTAGTTCCTGAGATAAGCACGGTCAAACAAACAAACATATAAACAAGCAGAAAAACAAACTCTTCAGCTTTATAATATTTGTACTTGGCGCTTGCTTTGAAATTTATATTTATGAAGATAAGATAAACGAATAAAAATACATAAACATTTAAAAATAGAATTTACTGAAAAACAAACTGTAAAATACGCTATGATTAATAACGCACCTGCTCCCCGTATAAAATCTGTTTTGGTGACTATTTAAACAAATAAGGCCTTTAAAGTTCTTAAAAAATTGGTTAAACGGCTTAAAATTGTTGACATCTTCGATTTCATTTCGGTTGAAAATATCATTTACTGTTTAAACATTTGTTCAAAAAGAAAGTATGATTGCGACAGTTTTGGAGACGATATTAAGCCAAGAGTGCTTACATTGAGATCAAAAAAGTTTTCATTTAAATGAATGCGTATATTTGAGCCCCCCAGAAACATCTATATGAGGACTAACATTTAGTTCTCGCAAAGGTCGTTAAGTTTTTACTTGCTTTCGTGAAAAAGTAATTGACTGACATTTGTTTATATTTAGGTCTAAGCTGTCTTTTCGAACAATAGACTGAGAAACTGTCAAGATCTAGTTGAATTAGGTTAGAATCATGCATCCATGTATTTGACTTGAAACATTGTGTGTTATCAGCGTAAAGTGAGACATGGGAATATTTAGAAACCATACCATTGAAATGGGAGGGCCTAAAAAAACCCCTTGTATTACACGCCAGAGATAGCAAGAAAAGGCAATAAAATCGGTTCATTACCAAGAGCGGAAAGCTTAAAGAGTATAAGTCTGTGGGAGTGGGATGTTAGTCAAAGGCTTTGATAAAATCAGTGGATATTACGTCGCTGTTCGTTTCCTTTTTCAAGTGCCGAAAATTTCTGAAAACTTGTTGTTTAAGGGAAATGAAAGATTTGCAATGAAAACTAAAAAAATACGGTATACAAGATACTTTCGAATAATTTTAGAAAAACAAATTAAAATTGAGTTTTTTTATGAAATAAAACGTATTTTCAATCTATTCTGCAAAGAGGGTTGTCATCAAGTTTATATGAAAATGAATGAAAATAGGAGACTGGTTACGAAGAAATGACATAATTTGGCATTTTCAGACATTCAAAAATAAATAATTGTTCTTGCACCACCCAAGAATACTATTTAGGTCTTCTTGAAGGAGATTTTGGAAATTGATTTAATGCAACTGAATATTTTTAAGTCATCAGCATATAGTAATTAATGAGGAAACTGGATTTGAAGCGGTTATGATTTATTAAAAGAGGAAATAAAAGAGGTCCCAGGTGGTTTCCTTGAGGAACACCGGAGGAAACGTGAATTTGGTGAGACTTATCATTATTTATAAGAACGATTACATTAATAAAATCGAAGCCAAATGAAAACCTAAGCTTTATAACTTTCGGTGTAATTAACATCACATAGTTACACGAAAACAAAACAGGTACCGACATAATTAGTGAAAATTATAAGATGTGTTGAGGTTGATTTACCAGAGGCAAAAGATATGTTGATATGGTGAGATTATTTAATTGGCAATAATGAACATTTTTGTATAAGAAATTTGTTCAAATAATTTTGCATTAACTGAGAACTTACAAATCGGACGGTAGTTTGAAACTTCTTTTTTAGGTCCAGATTCATGAATAGGAATTATGAAAGAAGTTTTCCAATCCTTTAAACATTTTTGAGAGATTTAATTAATGTGTTAAAAGGTACACAAAGAAAACTTGCGCACTTTTTTAAGACATAAGCCAATATTTTATCTTGATCTGGTTGTTTCTCAAGACTGAGACTACATAAGGCATCGAATACAACTGAAACACTTACATTTTTTAATTTAACACTGAAGGTGCTATTCAAACAGCATGAACCGAAGAAAAAGGAATGACGTTTATCATATAAGCCGATTGAATAAACAGTCAACAAAGTAATTGCAGATCATGTGAGTATTGGTGAATATTAAACATTTGATTTAAAATGCCGTTAGATTTAGTTTTTCCATTTATATAGTTCCAAAAACAATTTATGTTAACCTATTTATTTGCCTCTGTTCAAAAAAGATAATCTTTGTACAATAATTTCTTGAAGAGTGAGAAGAGTTGTCCCACAGCTCAAAGACCAGAGAGAAAACAACTTTGGAAAGTGCTTAGTAACTTCTTATCAATTAAAAAGTTTGCAATATACATACGTATGTAGAATTTGGTTTAATATTATTCTCAGACATGCCTCTTTAATTTTGTGGTGAGCTTGAATCTTCTTTTTTAAAAATAGGACAGATTTGTGTAGTACATCAATGAAAATTCAATTACCTTACACGTACATATTACACCAGTTTTTCTTCACACACATCATCGAAGAACCTTTGTAAACACTGGGTCTCGAATCTAAGGATGCTGATGAGTGAAAACAAAATGTGAAGTGTTTGAAATCGAAGCCAATCGTGTAAGCTGTCAGTTGTTTCTTTCTCTCAAAACTTATTTCTTGGAACAATGTTTTTTGACTTCTGTTCAACCGACTTTATTCAAAAGGATGCTTTTTGTGCATATTTCGGTTGTTCTTTTAATTGTCAGCCATTTTTTTAGTCAAAATACTTAATTTACAGCTATTATTGGTTTTCATCATTGAACCCAATCATTGAAAAATACTTATTTTAGGTAAATTGATCGTTGAATGCGTAACGATTTCACCATTGAAAAAAAGGAAAAATCTAAAATTCTTTGTTTAATAAAGTATTTTTTAAACTAAAAATTTCTATAGCTCTTATGTTTCATTTACATACCAAACACAACAAATATAACTTTCTGAAACACCTTATGCAGGAAAGTTGATTCCAAAGTATTGATGCTTTGGTCATTCATTTTGTATTTCGCTTATACATATGTAGCACTATATACAGGGTTTTTTAACAGGGACGCTACAAAAGTAGAGCGACAGGGACAGCAAACGAACGCCATATTTCTTGCCGTTCTTTTGACATTTCTCTTCAGTTTCAGTAAGGCTTGTCATTTCTTGATGGAAAGATATACGAGGCAACAACCCTCAACGTTAAGAGCGCTACGTCCAATTTATGGTCGTCATAATCTAGTGGAAAAATTTAAATCCACAGGCACAGTACAAAATGTTCCCGTGCCAGTGAGACAAAGAAGTGTCCGTTGTTTCGAAAATATTGGTGCCGCTGAGGCTTCAGTTGCAGAAAGCAACTCTCACACGTCGTTCTCAAGCGTTGGGCACCTTTGTGACGTCGTTGTAGCGAATTTTGGGGAAAAATGTTGGCCTACATCTTTACAAGATAAAGTTTCCGCAAGAACTGAAGCCGCTTGCCCACCAAGTAATATGTTCGTCGTATGTTCGTGAATTGGGCTGCGCAACAACTTGAAAATGATTCGGATTTTGTTTTTATGGGCCAGAGGCTTGATTGAACTGTACTTCTTCCGTGATGTTCAAGACCGGCACATTACTGTGAATGGGGATCGCTACCATTCAATGATAACCGAATATTTTTGGCCTCAATTGGATGATATGGACTTGGAGGACATGTGGTTCCAACAGGACGGCGGCGCCACAAGCCACACAGAAAATGTCACAATCAATTTATTGGAAACCAAGCTTGGAAAACGTGTTATATCACGAAATGGTCCAGTCGCTTGGTCACCTCAGTCGTGCGATTTGACGCAGTTAGACTATTTCCTGTGGGGCTACGTCAAGTCTATATGGTATATGCCAACAAGCCAGCGACGATTGATGAACTTCGTACGAATATCGAACGTGAAATTGCAGCAGTATCGGCCGATTTCAGCGTCTGGACTTCTGCAAGCGTGCCCGTAGTGGCCATGCAAAAGATATCGAGTTCTATACATAATGGCATCGAACGTTCTTTCACAGGAATAAGGATATTCATTGATATCCAAAACGGTTTTTATTTTATTTAAAAAACTTTTGTATCGCTCTGATTGAAAAACCCGACACCATGAAGAAGTAAGAAACCAAAAAATCGGTGGAGAACTGTTCGTACTGCGGTGTTAAAAAAATCTACGGGTTCATAAAGAGTCCAATCAACATTCGACCTTCTCGTTGACTGAATTCAAGATCTACCAAAAACATCGCATCTGTTCCTAGGAAAATCGGAGTGCATCAGTTTTGTGTAAATCACTTGAATTCAGCAATTCAGTCTCTTGCGGGTCAATTCTTCCTGAGTTCTGCATAGTAAGTCGGGTAAAAGTTAGCTGAGGTAAAGGTTTAGCCAATAAGGACAAGAGACATGTGGCATCGGCGAGTGTAATATTAATAGAAAACTCATCGTTTGTTATAAAGTCTTTTTTATCGTTTAACATGTGACCAAATTCACTATTACGGATCTCGATATCAGTACATCACTATATCCATGTGTATAGCCTATATAATGATTTACCAACTTCTTACTTGGATCATCTTCCTATGTCCTATCATCCAAGACATAGGAAGATGATATTGTGTTCGGATGTAAAATTTTAATTTGGAAAATATGATGGAAGATATAAAATAATTTTAGAAAAATATTAAAAAGGTTAAACCCTTCCCAGTTTGGAATAGGTATTATCAGGCCACCCTGTTGTTTTTCTGAAACAAGAACATTGAACGGTTCAAGTATACCTACATAACTTGATTCTATGATCAAATGCTTTTGTTAACTTCTGTATAAGTCCATATAAATATAAGATATAGACAAACAACGAAACATCATCACAAGTCGTTTTAGATTTAAATATTGGATTTACTTTCAAAAAAATGCAATTTAGATCTTCTCGTGGTGGAGGCAAAAAGCAACAACAAAAATGGAAAAACAAAAAACCCATTCATATACCGCTTTTGTATTCTCAAATCCAAATGAACACTGACTGAAATCTCAAAAGATGCATGGCCCACTGTCAATATTATTCAAAATCTACTTTTCTATGAGAACTATAGTAGATACAAGTACCACGCTCTAAGATTAAACCTATCTAAAGTTAAAGCTCTCCTAGGTACATATACATATTGCTTCGATATAGTCTCCTTCTCCAGCCAAGCCATGTTTCCCAAAATGACTGACGGGTCTATGCAAATTCACGATGCGGTTCGCTTTTACGTCCCGTTTATGCACAGTTTGACATACAATAGAGTCCTGCCATGTCATGATTGAGTCTAGTGCATATACCTAGACATATAGTAAGCAAACAAAACACCGGTAGCACAGTCGGTAGCCGGAGCAGCCGCGGAAGGCTGCTGATGCCAGTTGCAGCTCGATTTGCAGTCGAGGATGCTTATTGCTAAGTCAACTGAAATTGAATGGATTCGGCATGATGCGATGCGATGCGATGTGGTGGTGCTTCTATGAAAATCAACATTGCAGCAAAACCCAACTTCAATTCTATACGAGATTACGAGTCTGGTGTTTACTATGGTAGTTCCTTCGATAGTTTCAACAACTATTGTGGAGTCAGTGAATGGTGACTATCGCAAAGCCACTGTTTTAATGGCACTTTGTATCTGTCTTGGGCTATTAACATTGCCTTATATACGTATTCACCGTTTGGTGAACGTCAATTTTTATAAACCAAAACATCAAAAGCAAGCGCAATGTCTCATTAATTAATTCAAAATATTATGGATAAACATTTTTGCTATACAGAATCAAGCAGCTTAGATATACGAATATACGAGATGCTGAGGCAATGAGGTGTATAAGTAGCTGACCAAAGCTTTATTTGGTAATTGGGCCACAAGGTGTCCTTAATAAGTGCATAATAATGTTCGTTTTAATGTATGTAGGTAGAGCGCTATAAAAGCAAGTTATGTAATTGTTTTAAGATATTTGATTCCATTAAATAAATCAAATGTGACAGAAACTTTAAAGGTTGGCAGATAAGATACTTCAACTCAGGCCTGACAGAAGTTTTTGTATATCCTTTATGTTGATAGATGGAATTCATTTATTTATTATGTCTTGCTACATTAAGAAAGAATGTGGAATACATTTGAATGAATATGTTTTATTTTCTAAAAACTGGATTGATTTTGTCCAAAATAATGTGGAAATAAACAATTAATAGTGGAAATATAAATAGTGCGTATACGCCCAAGTGTACTATTTATATACAATTTGTTTTTAACCATACTACAGCTTCACAGATCGAGTATGGATACACTTTCGTAAGCATAAGTATGAATATCGTAGATACGTATTAAATTAAATCACGTTAGGCTCTTAAAGTCGAAAAGTCTGTGTTTTTTTATTTAAGTTATATATGTATGTAGTGTAGGTGACCCAAAAGTATAGACTACTAAAAGTACACATTAAAGACGGTCTCAAATTAAGATAAAACTTATGTCACATTTTTGAATCGAAAATTTAATTTTCTTGAGATTCTTTAGAATTCAATTTAAGATATATTTTTAAAGAATACGATTTGATTTGCATTCATAAAAGCACTAACTTCGGTTGGTCAACAAAATTTCGTAACTAGCATTGAAATTATTTTTTTCCCAGGTGTTTCGTGGCCTTTCTCAGAATTAAGCTTCAAAATCACTCCATAGCATCGAGTTTTTGAAATATCATCTTTAAAGATTCGAAAAAAATTATATTGTGCTATACGCTATACTAATTCGTAAACAATTTTGTTGTAAATAAAATGTATGATTATTTTCTCAATCTTTATTAAAGCTATACCTAATAATCAAGTTTTTTTAAAAATTTAATAAGAGCCCTAAAAATACGATATTATTCGTTTTTTGACATTTTTAAAGATTTTTTTTTTAATAAATTTGACTTTATAGGGAACTAGCCGACCCGTGCTCGCGTTGCTTCGCAAATTGTAACCAACACATTCTTTTTGTGCTTATGGATTTTCTTCCGATGTTAGCCTTTCTTTTACCCATTTTATATTTCTATGCGATAAAAGAAAAACAACGAATTTAAGCTTGTTATGTACTCGTATTTAATAAAAAAAATCAATCAAAAAACACTTCCTTACCGAAATTAACACTTTAGAAAAAAAACTTAAGGCCAAGCCGCACGTGAAAACAAAAAAAACCATTTCAATTTTTTAGTTGAAAACAGAACGAAATTTTTGTCTATTTTCTTCTTTTCTTTCTTTTATTCATACCTAGAGACGTTTTTTTGCAACCGAAAAATATAGTTTGCAGTAAAAAAAAAACAAATTTGTGTTTTTAATGTTCTCATACATCTATAGGTATGCGTGTGTAAATATCCATAGACACATTTTTTTATTCATCTGCTCATGTTCAGTGCAGTGCAACTGACTTAACCTACCCACATTTGTGTGCTCTTTTTATCGACGTCATTGTAAGTACCTTCTTCGAGTTATTTGTAAAGAAAATTTTAACTTAATTTCAGTTTTATTGTTCGAGGAAGTGATACAAAATTGGCAATTCAAGCTATTATAATAGAACTTTTTTTATTTTTAAATTGGAAGAATTATAATCTATTCACTTCCTCGAACCAGAAAAATAAAAAAGATCTAATTTTTCTTTAGATAAATCGGCATTTCATGTGCACGGCACTGTAGTTAATTAAATGTCCATAGTAACTTAAAAAAAAAGAGCCCACAGCCACACTGCTTAGCGATGTGACGATAGAATTAGAGAAACAAAAAAATAATGTGTGTGTGTAGGTTAGTTAATGAACTATACAATACAGAAAAATTGAATATGTAGGTAGGTAGGTAAGAGAAAAAACGTAACTATTAAATGGAACACATATTAAGAGAGAAAGAGCATGGGAAGAAAAGAAAATTAAAAATGTTGGAATGATAATGAAATGAAACAAAGCAGCGACCTCGCGATTGTAATGGAATCTAATTTCCTGGATAAATTAAATTCAAAAAGTTTATAATTTTATAATTTGTTTTTATTTATTTCTCAGGTTGTATGTTTAACTTAGAAGTGATTTTAGGCTTAAAATTTGCGCAACAATATTGACTTTATGAAGCAGTGCTAATCTTTGTCGATTATTGTATAGGTTTTAAGATATGAGTGGTTGTATAAGTCAACTAATGAAAAAAAATGGACAAAAAATGTAAAATTAATAATATTTAAGTTTGACAAATAATTAATGAAAAAAAATTAAAGCCATAAACACTCTCATAACAATATAGAAAATAATAAAATATATTTCAAATAAATCGGTTGACTACTTTCTGAGATCGTGCGTTACAAACTTTAAAATGGTTTCGCTTTTATATAATAGTATCGATATAGATAGGTATAATGTCAAATTCAAACAACTTTTGTGAATTTTGAAACAGAAGTAGTTTTGTCTTATCGGTTGAATTCACTTACTTTTTTGATTATTGACTTGTGTCACTCAATATTTGGTTCAACTTTTTATTTTAAATTAGTATGCCAACTTAACTGATGACAGTAATCTTAGCATTTTCGTACAAGCTAACTATGCGATTCGACGAATTGATGACGTTCTACACAGCCTGCAGAACTCTCAATATTTTTGCAAGTTAGACCTGTACATTTTGAAGTCGACGAAGAATCAAGACCGCGCTTTCAGATTTCAACCGAATACTATGTCAAATTCTCATAGAACTTCAAGGAGTTGAAGCTTATTTCGATGACATAATTGTCCACGGTCCATCACGAAACGAATGTCTTCAAAACCTTGTTGCATGTCTACACAAACTCACTAAAAACGACCTCCATATCAATATGAAAAAAATGTTCATTCTTACAACAAAAGATAAGTTATTTGAGACATGTAATTGAATTCAACAACATAAGTAAATGCCCAGAAAAAGTACGTGCTATACAAGATATGCATTCTCCTTCGAATCCTTATGATGTAAAAAAGTTTCTTGGCCTTGTTACATATTACTCTCGATCTATCCCAAATTTCTCAACTATGTCACATCCTCTGCGCTGTCTTCTCCAGAAAGGACAAAAATGGTACTGGTCTTCAAAATGCGAGTCAGCGTTCATCAAACTTAAAGCCGAACTATGCAGCAATCGAGTCCTCATGCCTTTTGATCCTACCTTGCCTCGCGTTTTAACAACTGATGCCAGTTCTCATGGATTAGCTGCCGTATTGAGTCATAGGTAGGTAGGTAGAAATGGCTGTCCTGCTTCGCGCAGGACACAAATAGCGCTGAGTGCGCCGTTTTGATACCATACCTCGTGAGATTCTGAATGGATTTGAAAATGGGCTATGGATGGTGCACGTTCCGCACGTGCAGTCCTATGTAAAATATAAAATGTAATTTTATTCTTCTACCCTACGGCCTATTATCTCATAGTACCATTTAGTGAGGGAGCGATAAGGGGGGAGGGGATTAAAACCACTTTGTGCTATTTAGGTATGAGATCAAATCTTTGATCTTGAATTCTGAGAGTTCCTCAATACCGTTTGAGAATTCCTTACCCAAGTGGAGTGCTCTTTTCCTGGCCAGGGCCGGACAATGGCATAGAAAGTGTGGGACTGTTTCTTTTTCATCCCGGTTCTCACAGCTACGGCAGAAAGAGTTATGTGGTATACCCAATTTTGCCGCATGCTCCCCTACAGGCCAATGCTCTGTGCAGGTAGCGACAATCCTGGCTATGTCATGCCTTGGTTTGGAAATTAAATTGATTGATTTTGGTTTGTTATAGGCGGGCCAGATTTTCCTGGATATAACGCAACTCGTTAAACTACTCCACCTATGATTTGCTTCTGATGTGTATTTGGTCAGGATATTGCCCTTCACTACTCAAAGAGGAGCATATACTCTCACCGCCAGAGAGTTGTGAAGGGCTGATCCTTGCCTAGCTAGCTCATCTGCCTTCTCATTACCCTCATAGCCCCTATGGCCCGGTATCCAGATAAGAGTGACGCTCATATCCAGATCCTTTAGGGCCTCTTTACATTGTTGGACCAGTTTAGAGGATGATAAAGCTGAATCAATGGCTTTAATAGCTGCCTGACTGTCTGTTAGTATAGCTACATTTTGGTTCTGACGGATATTTTTAAGGGCTGTACAAGCTTCCCTTATCGCCAACAATTCTGCCTGGAACACGGGAAGTCTATAGGTTTTTGAAATCTCAAGAGATTCACAGAAGACACCTGCACCCACACCGCATTCCATCTTCGAACCATGCGTGAAGATAGTTGTGTCGAAGTCTTCCGTCACAACGCCTTCCTCCCAGTCGGTTCTTGACGGGAGCAAGACTCTAAACTTTTTTGAGGTGTCTAGGGTAGGGATGCAGTAATCGGTGGTTGTGGATAGGATGTCTGATGGTATCAGGCTTGTTTGATTGCAGTGCCCGTAAGATCTAGGTTTCCAACAGCCTATTTCTTTGAGTCTCAAGATACTGCAGGACACCTGATATTTGATAAAGAGGTCAATCGGAAGAAGGTACAGGATGACGTTGAGTGCATCCGTTGGACAGGACCTGATTGCCCCTGATATCCCTACGCATGCATTTCTCTGCACCTTTGCAAGCTTGTTTACTATGTAGGCTTTGGTGAGAGCGGGCCACCACACAATGGAACCATAGACCAGTATCGGTCTTACAACCGCTGTGTATGTCCATTTTATCATTTTTGACTGGAGGCCCCACTTTTTGCCGAATGTTTTATTGCAGGCGTAGAAGGCGACACACGACTTTCTTACCCGCTCTTCGATGTTAAGCTTCCAGTTTAATTTGGTATCTAGTATTACGCCCAGATATTTAGCACTGGAAGACAATGATAGTGCTTGTCCGTTTAACCGAGGTAGAGTGAAGGGTGGTACCTTGGTTTTGGTGGTGAAAAGCATCAACTCGGTTTTGTTGCTGTTAACACCTAGTCCGCAGCTCGCGGTGCTTACTTTCTTCAAAGCCATATTAGTGATTTCACTGATCACGCTTGGAAATTTTCCTGAAACTAAAATGACCAAATCATCGGCGTACGCAACCGCTTTCACTCCACTGCTCTCGAATTTCACCAGAATGCTGTTCATGACCAAAAGCCATAGGAGAGGAGACAATACACCTCCTTGAGGTGTTCCTCTGCTGGCATATTTGGTACACGTTGAATATCCTAACTTCGATTGAATCCTCCTATTACTTAGCATGGATATTATCCACCTTCTAATGTAGTTCTCAACACCGAAGTCTGCAAGTGATTCAGCGATGGATTCAGTTAGGACATTGTTGAAAGTTCCTTCTACGTCTAAGAAGGTGGCTAGGGTATATTCCTTGAAATGAATTGTGTTTTCTATCGTTCTCACTACCTCGTGAAGGGCAGTCTCTGTAGATCTGCCCCTCATGTAGGCATGCTGCGAGTTAGATAGGGGACAACTACTCAGAATGCTCCTTATGTGAGATTCTACGATTCTCTCCAGGGTTTTAAGAAGAAAGGAAGTAAGGCTTATAGGTCGGTAATCTTTGGCAGATTCATGCCCTCTTTTACCAATTTTTGGTAAGAAAACCACTCTTACCTGCCTCCAAGACATGGGGACATGGTTTAGTAAGAGGCAATCTTTAAAGATACTCTCGAGCCATGGTACTACTAATTCAAGCTGATTTTGCAGCATTATAGGTAGTATTCCATCAGGGCCTGGAGATTTGTACGGCGAGATCTAGTTATAAGGGCGTTTACCTGCTCTATGGAGGTTGGCATGTTGAAAGTCAGATTGGATTCGGTTGGTTCTTCTGCACAACCTGGGAAGTGTACGTTCATTAGTAGCTCTAATGTCTCCATTGGAGATGCTGTCCAGCTTCCATCTGGTTTTTTAAGAAATGAGGGGTTCGAATGTTCTTTCGATAGAACCCTATTAAGCCTGGCCGAATCTTTGATGTTTTCGATGGACTGACAGTACTCTTGCCATCCTTGTTTTTTGGCTTGAGCTATAGAACGCTTGTATATTCTCAAGCAGTCCTTATAAGGCTGATAAAATTTATGCTTATAGCAGATTTTTAAAATGGTTCTTGTTATTTTCCTCAGATTAGATAAGTCGACATTCCACCAAGGTGGAAAGGTTTTCTTACTGGTATTGAGTCATATTTTAAATGGTATTGAAAAACCCATAGCTTACGCTTCACGTTCTCTGACGAAATCCGAACAAAATTATAGCCAGCTGGACCGCGAAGCCCTTTCATTTTTCGGAAAGATAGAATTCTAATTCCACATTCTTTACGCTCAAATGACAGAACTTCACGAATTGTACTTGGGTATCACTAAGATGAAACAACTTGCCCAACAATATGTATATTGGAACAATATTGACAAGGACATCGATCGGTTGGTAAGAAACTGCGACAATTGTGCAATTAACAGAACTTATCCCCCGAAAGCTCCAGTTCATCCTTGGGATACATCTCAAGAAAATTGGGAACTAGTGAACATCGATTACGCTGGACCTTTCCAAAATTTCTATTTCCTCGTTTGTATTGATGCAAAATCAAAATGGGCATGAAATCAGAGTAATCAAAGATGTTCCAACTAGCTCAAGTACCATACAATTACTTCAACATATTTTCTCCACTCATAGACATCCTCAAGCGATGAATTTCATTCATTTTGTTCAAACCACGGTATTTTCCAAAAGTTTATTGCTCCTAAACATCCTGCAACAAATGAACTTGCCGAAAGAAATATACAAACTTTAAAACACCGATTAAAAGCTCTCTCAAATGATCGAACACCAATACATACAAAAATACAGAACATATTTTTACAATACCATGCTACACCCCTCGCCTGTGGAAAATCACCAGCTGAACTCTACCTGAGCAGAAAACTTAGAATACGAATTGATGCTATTTTCCCATATTATCCAAAACCTTCCCAATTGGAATGCAAACAATCCCGTTCAATTCAAAATTCTTAGTAAATGGCAATTTGGAGAAATCAAAACTAAATTGGGAAAGCGTCATTACCTTGTTATTCTTGACTCTGGTCGCACAATCAAACGACATACAAACCAACTTATAACAACTTTGGCCGAAAAGAAATCCGTTTTATGTGGTCCAAGACAAAGTTTCAACATTCCAAGACCAAGCAATCCTAATCCTGGTTCCATTATCTCCGTTCATCCTCAAGATAATCCAGCTCAAGAAATTCCTGCTAATTCTTCAGCATTAATCAGTCATAAACCACCAGTTCAACAAGAAGTTAGAAGATCAACCAGAGAAAGACACCCTCCAGTCCGTTTTGGTGATAGTGTTCTTTATTAAATATCCTTTACTAAGTGGGGGAGACTGTGTTGTTTGTTCTATCTAGCTACTTGTTTTTATTCTACTTTGTAAATAATTGTTCTATATTCGATTCTCTACTTCTTTGAATATTATTCAATTTTTTCATAATATTATTATTATTCGAATTTTTGATTTCATTAAATAAACATCTTATAGTTTTAGTTTGTTCAATAGTTCTTTGTTTTCTTTAAATATACAATAACAAGATCTTGTTTAAACCTTACTTACTTACTCAAGGTGGTGCTACAGTCCGGGGCGGACCTGGGCCTCAACCAACATGCGTCTCCAGCCAGCTCGGTCCCTAGCTAGCTGTCTCCAGTTTCGCACGCCAAGTTGGTAGAGGTTTTCACCCACCTGAGTGCGCCACCTGAGTCGCGGTCTTCCTCTACTGCGCCGTCCCTCGGGATTGGATTCGAAGACCCTCTGGGCTGGAGAGTTGTTGTCTTGTTTAAACCAGTGTTGCCAAAAAGATAATAGCTAAAAAATCACCCTTTATATAAAAAAAACCTCTCAAAGGATTTTTGAAAAAAAAGAATTTAATACATTTTTTTTTTCAGAAATGAATGGCAATTACATTTAAGTTTTAAAATATAGATAATATTTTAAAAAAGACTCTTTGGACATGGGAGCAGGTTTGTGAAAATCAATCATTCATTTTTCTAATTAATTTTGTTTGTTCTTATTAATTTTGCTCTCCAAATATCTTCTTCATTTAATTATTCAAGGGACCAATTATAGCTATCATTGATTTTTATCATTGAAAACAATAATTGGAATTTTTTGACAGGTTGGTTATAGCTTTTATTAAAAATGTTGATCCTGATCAGGCATTTGAGGTTAAAACTTACAGGTCGGAATACAAAGGAAATGAGATGAAACGATTACAGTGGAACGATTATGTTCTGAAATGTGAAATCAACAATCGTTTTCATCATTGGAAATTTAAAAATGAAGTAAAAGAAAAGTGACAGAAAATCTGCAACTTATCGGCTTCATTTTGACACCAAAGAAAACACATTTAAATCTCTTGCACGCTTTTAAATTTCAAACCAAATTCTTCAAATCTTTAACTTATCCTTAATGCATTTATTAAACTTTCTTATTCTTCACAAATAGCTATGTATTGATGTATTCAATGTGTTTGAGAATTTGCAAATAAATCTCAAGAAAAATTAACTTTTTTGTTGATGCATTTGAAAACAGGTGTTGGAACATTTAATTTAAGTAGCCACAATAATTTTATATACTTCATATAAATTTATAACCACAACAGCCAATTACAAAGTAACCACAAAGTTAAATTGTGTTCATTTCCCTTTTAACTCCAAACTATAGGTACCCCAATCAATTGGCCAATTTAACTATAGGCAAAAAGTTAAGGTATCTCATATCGACGACCAAAGACCAACCTAAGCCTTTTGTACATTGTAATTCACGTTCACATAATATACGTAATATCTAGAGCATCGTTCGCGTGTTACATAATCACACCGGTGCAGTGGCGGCGACGACGGCGGCGCAGGTGGAAACTGCCTTTTACACTCTTTCGTCCTGTCTCTGCGCACCGCATCACACAACAGTAACAACAAAAAACTGCATAGGCCCATGATTGTTGCATTCACCTCTGTCTATAGAAGCAAGCCATGCAATTATTATGTTGTTAACTGAAATTGCAAAGACCGTAAACCCAAATGGCTTCTACCACACATCCGGATTGCGGTGGCGGGTGCGGGACGATGGTTTAAGGCGGCCCAGCCAGCTTCAGTTAACAGTATCAGAATCACAGCATGATTCCTCTCAGTCAGTCGGGTTCGCATTCAGAAAAGACTCAATATAGGCTTGGAGGGATATTGTAAGGTTTTGTGGATTGGAATTGCATGTACACTCTTTTCGGAACACTATGAACACAATTACTGTGTGGCTTGAGCTTCAAAGAGTATATACCACAGCGAGGCTTAAATGTCAGGGCTATAGGTCTTTAAACACAGTAAACGATCCTTAGGAAGTACGAGTCAGTTAATTGTTAAAGTATCCGATTACCATCTACACAATGTACTATCGTCTCGTTTTTGTTTTGGTTGCACTCGATTTGACTTTAACTCGAATTCGCAGTGGGTAAGACAATCTTACTGAGACGCTTCTGATACCTAACCTACCTTTAACGTCTATACTCGCATAGTCTTGATCTGGACAAAAGCCAACAATTTAATAATGTGCCACTATTACTTTCATCTTTTTTTCAACAATAGGCTGTGGAATGATGATGATAATAATGATGATGAAGGTGAAAGAGTTACGCTACTTCGGAAGTGGGAAATGGGAAATGAGGAAGTACCTTTCCACAGCTGCTGCAACAGCTTCGGATCTATGCTCTTGTGCACTAATATAAAAACTGAACAACAAGATGAATATGGCATCAGTATTACCAGAGCTCTGAATTGAGATTAACATTATTGGATTACAATTTATTTTATACACGATAGAAACATGGTCTCGAAAATGATTCAAATGGTGAGTGTCCTTCATTAACCGAGTTAGTCCTTGTTTTTTAACCTTTTTTCCCCCAAACAGAGTATTGTTGTTTTGACACTTGGACTATCTGTCAACTTTGTCACGGCTGGATATTATGACGGACATGATCAAATCGATACGTCCCACATTGAAACAACCCACTCGGAGGTATCGAAACGTGTTCCGGTGCCTGTAATTGAGAAAGTTCCAGTTGCTATTCCTCATCCAGTGCCTGTTCAGGTTCCCAATTATATTCGAATTCAAATTCCAGAACCTTATGCAGTTCATGTGCCAGTCAATCAAGAAGTTGAAGTTCCCGTTTATAAGGTGGTTCCAGAGATCACAGAACGGAGAATTCCCTATCCGGTAGAAAAACCTTATCCCGTGGAAGTTGAAAAACCTTATCCAGTGGAGGTTATTAAGAGGATCGAAATACCAATTCCAAAGCCTTACGCAGTTCCCTATACGATTTACAAACATATTCTTCAGCACGAAAAGTCATCAGGATGGTATTAGAAGAAAACAAATGATTGAAGGTTTTATTGGGTCATACAAAAGTTTTGAAAAGGTTATGTGATTTAGTTATAAGTTAAAGAGTTAAATTAATACAAATTATGGAAAAATGTGCATGGAATTCTTTTAATTCGGACCTTGAACGTACTTAGAGGGTGTTCCGATTTTGTCAACAAATCTGTTTGGATTCTGACAGAAGAGTTGGCAGCTGACAGGTAATTTGTAGTGAATATGTTTTGTTTTCTATCCATATGGGAATATAGATCACACGAAGAACTTTTCTCTCGAAACGACCCAAAGTGCTTGAATCCGCTTTTGTCCAAGCTGCTGGAGTGTATAGCAGGACGGGGAGGATTAGGGTCTCATATAGCGACAATTTGGTTGCTCGAGAGAGGGCTGCTGGTGTTGTTTTCTGCGTTCATAGTGGAGCCTAGGCATACAAAATCTTTAACTACCTCAAAATTTCCTTCTGTTTATGTTGACGTTTTGACCGATACGTCGGTCGGTAGGTGTTGTAAGTCCTTTCTTGATGACATCATGTACTTTGTTTTGCGTTAATCACTAAGACCATTTTTGTCACCTGTGTTTCAGTACTCAGAAAATGCCCCATTGACATCACACTGAGTTCTTCCTATTATGTCAATTTCATCAGCATATTCTAAGAATTGGACTTTTGAAAGATAGTGACTCTAGTGTTGACGTGGGAGCTCTGCACTATTTTTTCAACGACGATTTTAAGGAAATCACATGACAGCGCATCCCCTTGTCAAAAGCTTTTTTGACATCGAAAGGTTCTGTTAAGTCGTTTCAAACCTCTATGGAGCAAGGTAAATTCTAAATAGTCATCCCGCACAAACGGACAAGTTTGGAAACTGTGCCAAAACAAGACATGGCTCTATACAGCTCGTCCCTGTAGATACTATCATATGCGGGCTTGAAATTGATGAATAGATAGATGGTGGGTGTCGATTTTATGTTCTTAAGTTTTTTTTCCAGGATCTGTCGTAATGTGAACATGTTATCGACCTTGGACTTTCCTGGTCTAAAACCATAATGATAAGGATATATCAGGTTGTTGACGATGGGTCTTAGACGTTCACACATTACAGCAGAGAAGATTTTGTATGCGATGTTAAGGAAACTCTGCGTTTAAGCCATCTGTGGCTTTGTTAGACTTCAGCTAACCTCGTTTTAGTAGGGAAGACGGGATTGTAGGCTTTCGTGGTCTTTATTTAATAGATCATCCTGCATGACAGCGGCTTTAATACAGTCTGCAGAAGTGGTCCTTCCATATCATCAGCATTGACTGTGGTTTTACTATGATGTCTCCATTTTCGTCTTTGAAACTTTCGTTTTATTAAGGTTTATGTATTTGTGAACTTCGTTCCACCTATTCATAAAACTTTTGAACTTAATTTCTGCTTTCAACATCTTCCACCGCACGCTTCTCATGCTCTCTCTTTTTCCTTCTGAAAAATCGATGTTTCTCTCTTCTTTTCTCATAGAGCTCGTGAGCAGCTCTCTTCCTTCTGTGCAGCGCCGCTTTGTGAGCCTGTTGTTTGGCTGAATTTGCCTCCCGACAATCCTCATAAAATCAGGTGTTTCTTGTTGATGGCTGTTTGAAACCCAGCACGTCAGAGGCGGCTTCTCTGATTGCATCTTGGCAATGTTGCCACTGGTTCTCGATACATTGTGTTGGCGGCAGAGAACTTCGAAAGAGGTTACCTGTGACTCGGTCGGAGAAGGATTTGGCGATCCCTTGCGATTGTAGCCGTTCGATGTGTATCTTCTCCCAGCATCTCCATTTTTGCCTTGGGTCTGGAAACCCGAAGTGCTACCTTGGCTACAACGAGGAAGTGGTCCTAGTCTCGGTCGGAGAAGGATTTGGCGATCTCTTGTGATTGTAGCCGTTCGACGTTGTATCTTCTCCCAGCATCTCCATTTTTGCCTTGGGTCTGGAAACCGGAAGTGCTACCTTGGCTACAACGAGGAAGTGGTCCGAGTCGATGTTAGCGAGTCTAGCGTCGATCGCAATATGGTCAATCTGGTCGACAGTAGATTGATCTTGAGAGCTCCAATTTCCTTTGTGGATGTTGAGGTGTGGAAAATGTGTACTGGCTACCATGAAGTTTCACCCCGCAGAAAAATCGATGAGCCTGAATCCGTTGTCGGAAGTGTTGTCGTACAGGCTGTTTTTCCCGATTGTTCCACCAAAGATGTCTTCCCTTAATAGTCTTACATTAAAATTGTCCAGGACAATTTTAATATCATAGCTATGACACTGCTCTTATTTTTTGTCCAAGAGCTCGAAGAACACATCCTTGGAGTTGTCATCCTTCTTTTCTGTGGGGGCGTGTGCGTATATTAGGCTAATGTTGCTGAATTTAGCGTTGATGCGGATGGCCATGAAGCACTCGTTGGTACACCTATAGCTCAAGACTTGTTGCCTAAGTCTGACTCCAATCACAAATCCGCATCCAAATATGCGTTGTTGGCTTTGTCGGTAGCAGTCATCATAGTAAATATCGCAGTTTATCATCCTCTTTTTGCCCGGCCCATCCCATCGTATTTTCTAGATGGCGGACGGCTACAAGTGGTCTATTAAGGAGCGGTTATGCCGGCTCTTGCCCTTGGAGTTAAATCAAGGACCTGGTCCTTCAAGTTATAGGTCGTGCATCAGGGTGACTTCCTGGCCACAAAAAGAAAACTCAGTTGCAAAGCACCAACAAACCTCGGATACGGACGCTTTTACTGTTGACAACCCACGCAAACGAACGGAAAACGAACTTGAGATATGTACGTGGAATGTTAGGTCTCTTAAAGGCCTGCGCTCCGAAAATGTCGTTGTAGCCCTATAAGGTGTTCACTAAATAGTTCAAACTAACACATCATTTTCTTTAACCCATGCGTTAAGAATTCCCATCATATTCTTTGAAACAACAATTCATTAAGGATATGCCCCTATACTTGCTTGGTTCATTCATATCCCCCTTCTTAAAGATAGGAAAATCAATTGATTGTTCAAAATAGCGTCAGGTGATAAGCAGGTTTTTAATACATTCAGAAAATATATCCACCCAAACCCAATTCTCAATGAGCAAAAGACTTTCTAACTTCCCTACAGCTCATTATGTAAATACATTTCTAAAAAAAAGTGTGTTAGGGGGTTAAAGTAAAAAGTTATTTAAAATCAATCCTTATTTTGCTAATAGCAAAAGTTATTTAGCGGCAAATTTTCTCTTACGTCAAAAACTAACCTCCAACCAAGATGTAAAGTCAAATCTGATATTAACATCCTATTAGTGTTTAACCCGACTGCAATTATGACAACGTTTGGTCATAAATTACCAAAGCTGTAGCGGACGCTAGAGGGCGTCCATCCTTCTGTTGCAACTGCCGCGACTTAAAATTTATGTTTGTGCGTTTTGGACATCGTCATCGTACGTCGTCGTTGCCGTCTTATAGCAAATCCACACGGAATAATTTTGATTACATCAGAGCCAGCTTATAGCCCCATCAGCCTATATAGCAGCCGAAGTCGAAGCTGAAGCCGTTTGGAATGCCTCCCCCGATAATATTGTCGTGAGTCTCGTGATTTCATAGATCCAAAAAATTCATTGCAGCACACAATCTATGTTATACACTGTGGATGTGGCAGGACGGGTCTCTTGGGGGCAATTTTGTGTTGTGCTGTGACTCGTGTGACTATGTTCCGAAACTTGTTGCAAATGGAATTTATTTTGCTATACTGCTTGCTTGCAGCAAAATGGCACAACATGCGTTTTACCATGTGTTGAACTGTCATAAATTAATTCCTCGTATAAAGCACAACTAATTAACAGTACATATACTATCGCTTTATCTCTCTCTCTCAGGTCTTATGCTGCTTTTGTACTATGACGCAGGATAGTTGTAGACTAGGATATAAACTTAAGATGGATTTAATCACGCAGCACCGCACCGTATCGTGCCACAGAGAGAGGTTACTATAATGTATTAAGATGGAAACGAAAGGCAAACGACATTCCTCAATAAGGCTCTTGTCGATTTCGTCATGACATGGATATTTGCGTGTTGAACATTTTGTTCTGTGGATGATGATAGAAAAGTTGGAAATTTATTGTATTCGCAATGGAAGTTTCCAAAAGAAAAGTCATCCTACTTTAGGTATGTTTTTATTATAATGAATCAACAATTTTTAAATCTTTTAGGTAATTATTACATAAATATTATATACACAGACTTGGGAAAATATTAAAGGCACTTAAACTTAAACTTAAACTTAAACTTAAACTTAAACTTAAACTTAAACTTAAACTTAAACTTAAACTTAAACTTAAACTTAAACTTAAACTTAAACTTAAACTTAAACTTAAACTTAAACTTAAACTTAAACTTAAACTTAAACTTAAACTTAAACTTAAACTTAAACTTAAACTTAAACTTAAACTTAAACTTAAACTTAAACTTAAACTTAAACTTAAACTTAAACTTAAACTTAAACTTAAACTTAAACTTAAACTTAAACTTAAACTTAAACTTAAACTTAAACTTAAACTTAAACTTAAACTTAAACTTAAACTTAAACTTAAACTTAAACTTAAACTTAAACTTAAACTTAAACTTAAACTTAAACTTAAACTTAAACTTAAACTTAAACTTAAACTTAAACTTAAACTTAAACTTAAACTTAAACTTAAACTTAAACTTAAACTTAAACTTAAACTTAAACTTAAACTTAAACTTAAACTTAAACTTAAACTTAAACTTAAACTTAAACTTAAACTTAAACTTAAACTTAAACTTAAACTTAAACTTAAACTTAAACTTAAACTTAAACTTAAACTTAAACTTAAACTTAAACTTAAACTTAAACTTAAACTTAAACTTAAACTTAAACTTAAACTTAAACTTAAACTTAAACTTAAACTTAAACTTAAACTTAAACTTAAACTTAAACTTAAACTTAAACTTAAACTTAAACTTAAACTTAAACTTAAACTTAAACTTAAACTTAAACTTAAACTTAAACTTAAACTTAAACTTAAACTTAAACTTAAACTTAAACTTAAACTTAAACTTAAACTTAAACTTAAACTTAAACTTAAACTTAAACTTAAACTTAAACTTAAACTTAAACTTAAACTTAAACTTAAACTTAAACTTAAACTTAAACTTAAACTTAAACTTAAACTTAAACTTAAACTTAAACTTAAACTTAAACTTAAACTTAAACTTAAACTTAAACTTAAACTTAAACTTAAACTTAAACTTAAACTTAAACTTAAACTTAAACTTAAACTTAAACTTAAACTTAAACTTAAACTTAAACTTAAACTTAAACTTAAACTTAAACTTAAACTTAAACTTAAACTTAAACTTAAACTTAAACTTAAACTTAAACTTAAACTTAAACTTAAACTTAAACTTAAACTTAAACTTAAACTTCAAACAGTCTCCAGGTAAAACTTTTGTTTTGAAATTCGAGGAAATATATATGGTTACATAAAATGATGTCCTAAAATTAATTTCTAATGTTAAATAGGAAAACTTATGTTCAGACAACTATTATCTGTCCAATAAAAATTGTGAGTGGAGTCAGTCAGGAGTTTGGCTTTCATTCAAAGTAGTTAGTCAACTAATTTGTGTTGAAATGCAACTTTTAATGAACGATGATTGTCAATTTGAATAATATGGTCGTTCTATGTTTTTTGTTGCTGGTTTGCTAACTTCGTTTCAAGTAAGAAAAGCACTCTCAGAAAATGAGTTTAAAGGTCTTACCTTGAATGCTTTATTGTTTCAGTGAATTAGTTGTGACAATTTTCGTCGTTCTATGTTTTTCTTATTCTTTGTCTCCTTGCTATAGAAATGTGAACTTATAAAAGAACTCCAACAAGTCCGTTTTAAAGTCATATTTTGAATAGTTTTCTGACTAATAATTTGCCCCTAGTTAGTCCTGGATTGTTTGCGATAATTTTCAGTTTATCAATAAATTTTGTCTATATATGTTTAGTCCTTTTAATGCCTAACATAACAGTCAACTTACAGCTTAGCAAGTTAAAGGCTTAAAAAGTCTGGCATAAGCTCTAACAATCGAGGAAAATATCATAAGACCTACGAAATACTTTTAGTCAAAATTTCTGCCACGGATCCATTGGCAATTCTGTATTTAAGGTCTTGAATGGATTTTAGAGCATTAATTAGAATATACTTTATTTTAGAAGTGGTTCTAAAGAAAAAAGTTTAGTGGCATTTAATCACAATAGCTCGAAGCCAATTGTGATCATCTTTTCGAGAAATAACGCGGTCAGAAAACTTTACTTGCAACTTGCAAACTTGTGTTGTTTAATTTTTAGTAATTGCATAATTTAAATAGAACTTTATTATCAAAATGGTTGTTCTCTATTAACGACTATGCACTCGTTACGGCCTTTTTATGAGGTACATCTTCCTTTTTCCAAGTAGACTTTTTAGCGTTTGGTGGTATTAATAAAAATGGTGCAAAAATTTGAGCTCTTGCGACAGGTTGGTGATGTGAAGAATAAAAATCTTGTACGTCATTTAAGAACAATTGAAAACATTGTTGCTGTAGCTGTAAGTTTTGGTTCAAACCAAACTCTGGAAATTCCTCGTTGATATTAGAAACATCGAAAACAACATTACTCCGTATTTTGCATAGAGACTTGTCATAGTTCAGTTAAAATAAAAACTGTAGCCGTTTGATCACCAGCAACTTCGTATATTCACTGATTAGGTCCTTGAACTGTGTTGGATACTGCCATACCTGTGATGTCAAATCATTATAAACCTTATGTTTAAATTTAAATTCGCCAACTTCTGAACAAACACTGATTTATTGTTATGCCAATCCGATATAAAAAGGTAATTTGGAGGTTAAAAATAAAACAACGATACTTTTTTTCTAAAGTTCTTATTCAAAAAGATTGTGGAAAATTGATTTAGTCATTTTTGTTTTCACTCTACATAAACATTTTGGTCCTTCGAGCCGGATTTCTCCTTTAAGAGACATGCAACAGTCAGGTTCAGAGTTGCGGGTTCATGAGGGGTTGGATTAGTTCCTCCTCTAGAATGACAATGAGACACATTTTGGCACTGAAATATTCATACATTGTATCGGAGTTTTGTTCTCTTAGTGTTAGTAAGATTGATTTCTTTTATGACATCGGGAAACATGAATTGTTGAATGCTTTCTTATGGTTGAAGGAACTTGTTTACTTAGCTAAATCTGTTCACAAAAGCTATTTCTAGCAACACCTTGATAAGATTGCATTGTTTACAAACTACATCAAAAATGCCATTTGCATCTTTGATCTTCGATCGCTGGGAAATCCCATTTTCTTGAAGGAAGTATTGATTGATCTTCAATTTTGATGGCAAGACGAGATGCTAGATCCACTGTGTATTAATTAGTGGGAATGTGTCATCATATACCAACCGTTGAATTTTGAGGACTCTATTGGCGATAAACGTCTTCCATTCTATGGTTATCCAGATATCCAGCTCAAGGTGATTATAGAATGTTTTAAATGGAAAAACTGATATGGTATAATAGAGTAACTTTGCCAGCATGACAGCTCCATAAAGATCTAGTCTTGGTGACGGCACAATGTACACTGGCGCAACTTTTGTTTTAGAAATGAGCAAATCAGTGTGTATGAAGTTATTGCTGTCCAAAACACGAAGGTACACTACGACCGACGACACGTCTCAATACGCCTTAGTTGACGGTTGACTGAATTCAGGGTTTTGTTTATTAATATCGGAAGGTATAAGTCTTCTAAAACTCTTATTTATAAGAGAAACATTCTTTAGGTATTTCATTTGGAATGGTTTCGTCCCATGAGAGGCCTCTGAGCCATAATTGCTGATCTGATCTGAAAAAATTATCTTCGCTTTGATAAAACAGAGTGGTATCCATCCTAATGGATTAAAATAAAGATAGTCGAAAGTATTAAAAGTTTTGGAAAGAAAAGGAGTCAGTAGACAGGAACCAACTAATTCCAAGAGTCTTCATATGATACAGAGATCCAAAAATAAGTGAAACACTTATTTCTTAATCTTCTCCCGTGATGGATTCTAAAAATTCCCTTTCATTGCTGTAAAGGTAATTTTATGTATTTTCCACCTTAAAACTAATGATCAGATGGTCATTCAACGAGGTTTCATCCGAAGTTTTTTGAAGACTACACGCATTGTTTTGGCTGTACTGGAATTTTGTTTGACGGTATGATGTGGCACGACGATGGGAAGGGTAAAGGCCCAACTGTAATAGACTTAACCAAAAGTAAGCTAATGTCAAAACCGAACGAAAAGTTATCAGAAGTTATCGTCAAAACAAAAAGTAACCATAATGGATTCAAGTAACTTAAGCAAATGCGTTTCAAATTTGACATTTGCTTAAGCTCGAGCCATTTAAATGGCTCTTGCGTAATTGCGCGAAAGTTAGCGAAATTTAACGAAACTGAGCAGAACGTCTATTATGGTTAGTGACATATAAGGCTGTGTATTGGTTCGTTCCCTTAAGCTGGCTTAAGCTCGGTTAAGTCTATTATAGTTGGGCCTTAAGTTATAGATATTGTCTTGAATGCTATCCATTTCTTCCATTTGGTTAAGTTTGAGACCCGGACTTTCATAAAAAAAAATCATGTTCAATGAGGAGTCCCATTGCTGACATTGTCAATCAGCAGATTTGTTGCATCCAAAATCCAAACCTTTTATTGTTTGGTACGGTATTTAGGAAGGCGGGGCGGCGGCGACGGCGTTTTTATTGAACCCAACTTATTTGAAAATCAGGCTGGTGCAACTGCTACGGTTAATGGATTCCGGCATCGAGCTATTACTTTTTATTTCCATAATTGGCAGATATTGATTTAGACAATGGTTCTTTTCATAAAGACGGTGATAAGTGCCACAAAAGTAACGAATAAGAAAAAGTATTTTTGAAGGACCATTTCTCGAATAAGTAATCACATTTCACCGAGATCTTCTGTTTTGACACCTTTAGATTTTTTTTTAGGGGCCACGTGAAAGAAAATGTTTATGCCAAAGTTCCCAAATCGATTCAAAACCTAAACTATAAGATTTGTGAAGTTATCCATAATATACAGCCCTCCTAATTCATCGTTTAAAATTTCATGAAAAGGACATTTCTTTTACAATGAAATGACATTATTTGATCTCTTTTAAAAAATACT
This sequence comes from Eupeodes luniger, assembly GCA_951509635.1. Taxonomy (NCBI): domain Eukaryota; kingdom Metazoa; phylum Arthropoda; class Insecta; order Diptera; family Syrphidae; genus Eupeodes; species Eupeodes luniger. The sequence goes on from OX608073.1 coordinate 298,873,117, forward strand.
TGTTTATAAGAAAAAATTAAAGGTTTTAAATGCATAATAAGGTCATATTTACTCCGGTACCATTTTTAAGGATATAATTCAAACAGATAGATAGATAGATAGATAAAAATTTTATTTCCAAGAAATATATACATAGTTAATTTAGTTTTCTTAACTTTAAAATTTAAATTTAATGACAATAACTTATAAAGTTGCCTGTCAGGTAAAGAGTTTTAATAAATTTGTATAATTAGTTTTAGCTTAGCGATTTTTTATGAATACTCATTTATAATTAAACTTCGATAACGTAGTGCATTTCTAAGAAAGTTGTAGAGATTGGTATAATTTTGTCCATTGAGGATATTAAGAAAATGATCACGATTAAGATGCTCACTGCCTAGAAACTTCTTTCTATACGTCTTGAATATGGGACAGACTCCTACAAAATGGTATGTATTCGGCTGCATCGAGATTACAGATTGTACAAATGCCTACAGATTCTCTGTTGAATGCTCGTGCATTAAGATTGAGCAGTCCACATCGAGACCTGAAAACCAAACTAATCATCTCCCGTGAGTTCTGATCATTGAAATAATTTGGAACTTCCATGTATTTAAGGTTGCAGTACTCGTCGTGAAATTGTGATTGTGTAGCTCGTTGTGTGTGTTCTATCCAGTGTTTTTCTCTAAGTTTAGAGCAAACTTCTATGTGCATTTTACTCCACTCAGACTTTGCGGACCAATTGAAAACAATTCCAACTTGATTGAAGATTGTGGACCATTCACTTGCCCAAAATATTTGTTTCCTGATGATAATATTTGACAGTTTACGTGTTAATCTGTTCTCAGGAAGAGTGTATATTTTTTGAATGTATCGGAAGTGCAATTCTAGTGTAGTAAGAAAGGCCTTGGGAAGTCCGGTTTCTATATTGATTGCATAGTTGGGTGTGTTATTTGGCAGAAAGAAGCATCTTTTTACAAAAAACCGTTGTAGTTTTTCTATTTCAGTATGCTCAGTATAGCCCCAGATTTGTGCACAGTAGTTCATAACTGATCTTGAAACAGCTTCGTATATTTTGTATTTTGAAGATTGCATTATGTTTTTGTTTTTGATGAAATTAGACCAGGTTGCGTTTATTGAATTTTTGGAGATCGTGAGCTTTTCCGATAAATGTTCTGACCAAGACATGTTGTACGTAAGTATAGCACCGAGGTTTTTAAATTTATTGGTGATTTTGATTTCCTCATTGTTAAAAAACCATTTTTCTCCAACTGCACGACGGCCACCATTTCTAAAAATCACTATTTCCGACTTATCTTGATTGACAAGTAGATTCCATTCATTACAGTAGTTTGTAAAGCTGTTGATCATTGCTTGTAAGGCGGCGGGGGTATCAGATAGTAGAACAATATCATCTGCATACATTAACACTTTGATTGATACATCTTCAATTGTTATTCCCCCTGGAAGTACGGAGTCTAGGTCATTTAAAAAAAGGATGAACAATAGAGCACTAAGAACGCATCCTTGTTTAACTCCTTGATTGATAGGGAAAAAACTACTGGCTCCAGTTCCATTCCAAACAGTTGCGCTATTGTTGTTATAGAGAGCTTTAATAATAGAGACCATCTTTAAAGACATTCCAAGAAGTGTTAATTTATAAAACAATGCATCTCTATTAATGTTATCAAATGCGGCTTTTAGGTCTATAAAATATGCATAAAGTTTTTTCTTCTGGTTTAATTGCAGCTTTATGAGGCAAGTTAAATTATAAATTTGGTCTACAGTTGAGTAATTCGGTCTGTATGCTGCTTGGAACTCGTTTAAAATTTGGTTTTCTTCGATCCAGGTATTTATGCGTTTTAAAAGGATTGTTGTAAACAATTTATAGATAGTATCCATAAATGATAGACCACGATAATTGTTTGCTTCATTTGGATCACCTTTCTTATAGAGAGGGAATATAATAGATTTTTTGAATGACTCTGGAATATTTCCGGTTCTGAAGATATCGTAAAAAAGGTGATAAATTTCATTGATAAGGGCTGGAGTTGCATATTTATAAAACTCTGATGGAATCCCATCGATGCCAGGAGCTTTATTGTCCTTAGCTGAACATATAACAGATTCTACTTCATCTATTTCAATGTCTTTATCTAACAAAGGTATGTATCTATCAAGGGTTGACAGCTCGTATGACGTTTGTAGTTGTGATCTTGGAGTAAAGAGGTTTTGGAAATGAGCTTTGAACTCAATTGCCGTTATATCCGTTTTCGTACAGTTATTACTACCGCGCATTATTTTAGCCAGCTTCCACCAGTCACTCGATGCTTTAACTAATGCAAGTTGCCTCGCAATGTTTTCATAATATTCGCGTTGCTTCGATAGACATAGTTGCTTGTATTTTTTGTTTGATGCTTGATAATTTTTTTTAAACAAATCTATGTTATGTTTCCTATACATTTTCAAATGTTTGAATACTTCTTTTCTCGCGTAATAACAAGCAGTATCAAACCATGGATTTTTTGGCTCAAAATTTGAAAGTCGTTTATTATTTGCACTGTTTGCACTGTATGCATTTTTTGATTGCGTGACATCTTGAATCTACTGAGGAATTTGCTATAACTATATTTTTTATTGTTGAATCTAGATTGCAAGTATACGTTGCTTTCTGACTATCGCGCCATTTAAGTCTAGGCAAAAGTTCTTTTCTATGATAGTTAGTTATCACTTCTGATGAATTTAATTTAATTATAAGGGGCATATGATCGGAGAAATTAAATTATAATTCAAACATTTTTAAAGCATTATTGGTAATTAGAAAGTAGTTTAAGTAACTTATAAATCAGCGAATTGGGAAAAAAAGAAATCGTTTAGTCAAACTTATCAATTTCCAAAACCAAATTATTACCTTTTGCTTTTAATTTAAAGACTTAGTTATGGAAAACCCACCTTTTTTCATTTACAAAGAAACAAATCAATACAAAATTGATCACGACATAAATAAAGTCTCAAAAGAAAGGAAACACTCTTGATGCATGAAATTGAATTCAGATTCGACACAGAATTGTAAAAACAAATTGCAATTTACTTGAAAAATTAATCAACCGTTTGATTAAAATTTAAGAATAAAAATAAACAATCGAAAAAATACGATTCCAGCCCACATTGACTTAGGCAGTATACGAAAAGTATCGACGAATATACGAAAATCCATTCATTATGCCAATCGTCGGAAAATAATTTATTCCGACCCTGGGAATTGTTTATTATCTTAAATAAAAATAAAAGAAAGTCTGCATTGTAAGTGCAACAAATACCGTGCAAGTAGCAGCCATTTTCTTCAAATCTGGATCTGGGATCCAGGCGAAGACGTTCTGTGATTCGTCGTCAAAATCATGTGCATCAGAGCAGAGGCAGCATTGACGATCAAAACAACAACGACGACGACTACGACGAAAACAAGGATTGTGACGACAGCACCAGCAGAAGCTAAAGCAGCAGGAGTATTACTGGCGGCGCGCGGCTTCCATTTGTAGCTATATACCCCGCATCGATATACAGGGATAAATGGTTCATTGTGTGATCCACAATGGAGTGGCCATAAATCTTCATCAACGATTTTCGGAATTCACCAGCCCCAATGGCATAGCAGTTTAGTGCATCAGAATTCAACTTCCAGCTTCAGATTCAGCACAAACGAAAGATCCACGATCGAAGACTGTCGCCGCCGCGCCGGCCGCCGAGGCCGAATGAAGAAGAGCGGTGTATCTCTTAGATTTTCAGCTGGGACGGTTGGATGCTGGTCCATCTTTTGATTGATGCTAAACGATTTTTATTGCAATACTACGAGTATCCGTATAAAGGAGATGGAACAAAAACAAAATACATAACAGTCAGAGTCAGCGCGATCGGGATAAGACTCCGCCCAGAGAGGAAAATTGCTCGCATGAAGGAACCAAGCACTAAGCACAAAGCACCATTGCACCGATCAATGAAAAAGAAGAGGCATAATTTATGCAAGCTCTACAACGACGACGCGCTCTTCCTCGCGGGATCGATCGATCTACCTAAGGTGGAAAAACGCGGTAGCCAAAGCCGCAATGTTTGTAAACTTATTATCCATCAATTTTACCAAAGAACCGCCATCATCGCATCTCGCCGTGTGTTGTACGACGACGACGACGGCACAGCGACGACGTGTAAGTAGGTATAAGTACATAGTATACGAGTATATATGTAAAAATAAGACTACGGCCATTGTTTCATCCTCTTGGACGGATCTCCGAGAAAAAATGAGAAGAAAAACTGAACAGCCCATCGCATCGTTGGTTTAGAGCAATGCAACAACTGAATGACCGCACAGCACATATCTGCATATGGAGAGTTTTGCTGTCTGTCCCTGGAAGCAAAGCAACTCCAGTCCAGCTCAGCTATAGTACTAGCAACTTTGTCAGTCAATCTAACCGCGAAGGGGCAGCAGCAGCTTGGCAATAGCAATAGCAACCCCAGCATTTATAGCTTTCAGCCAACCAGACAGACCAGGATCTCTGGATCTCTGTGTACCTGATGCATATAGTTGTATACCTGGGCCCACCACTGCGCTTAATTGTATGAAAATTTGTTGATTGTTGATAAAATTCAATTGTGCGCTGCATCTATCCTATGAACATATTCACACGGCTGGATTTGACAAAGTGTACCAGGCACCTGAGATTCGATATAAACTAAGACCCTAAAGCTAGAGCCATGGAAATTGAGCTATGATGGAGCTTCAACCATCGAGCTAGCGCCCTGTAGTTAGAAGCATAGAGCTAGAGCCATCGATCTAGAGCCATAGAACAAGGGCCATTGAGCAGCTTGATCCATAGAGCTTGAGCCATAACGCTAAGACCTTAGATCTATAGAGCTATAGCCATACAGCATGATCAGAGAGCGCCATTGAGCTAAGGCCATAGAGCTGGAGCCATAGAGATAGAAATTGAGCCATATACTAGAGGCATAGAGCATTAGCCATACAGCTTTATCCATAGAGCTAGAGCTATAGAGAGCGCCATTGAGCTAAGTCCAAAGAGCTGGAGCCATAGAGATAGAGCCATACAACTTAATCCATAGAACTAGAGCCATAGAGCTAGCGCCATAGAGCTAGAAATTGAGCCATATACTAGAGGCATAGAGCATTAGCCATACAGCTTTATCCATAGAGCTAGAGCTATAGAGAGCGCCATTGAGCTAAGTCCAAAGAGCTGGAGCCATAGAGATAGAGCCATACAACTTAATCCATAGAACTAGAGCCATAGAGCTAGCGCGAAATAGCTTGATTCATATAGCAAAAGTCATCCATAGATCTGTCATAGAGCTAGAGCCATAGAGCTAGATCTAGATTCATAGAGCAAGAGCCATATAGCTAGAGCTAGATCCATGGAGCTAGAGCTAGATCCATAGAGCTAGAACTGGAGCCATACAGCTTGATCCATAGAGCTAGAGTCAAACATAGAACTGCCATAAAGCTAAAGACATTAAGAAAGGGGCAAAGAGCGAGCCAGAAAGCAAGAACTATAGAGCTAGAGCTTTAAACCTAGAGACATAGAACAAGGGCCATAGAGCAGCTTGATCAGCTTGAGCCATAACGCTAAGATCTTAGAGCCATATATCTATAGAGCAATAGCCATACAGCATGATTCATAGAGCTAGAGCTATAGAGAGCGCAATTGAGCTAAGGCCATAGAGCTGGAGCCATAGAGATAGAGCCATACAACTTAATCCATAGAGCTAGAGCCATAGAGCTAGAGCGAAATAGCTTGATCCATAGAGCAAAAGTCATCTATAGATCTGTCATAGAGCTAGATTCATAGATCTAGAGACATAGAGCTAGACAGAGCTAAAGAGAGCAATAGAGATAGAGCTAGATCTATAGAGCTAGAGCTATAGAGCTGGAGCCACAGAGCTAGAGCTATAGAGCTAGAGCCATAGAGCATAAGCCATACAGCTTTATCCATAGAGCAAGAGCTATAGAGAGCGCCATTGAGCTAAGGCCATAGAGCTGGAGCCATAGAGTTAGAGCCATACAACTTAATCCATAGAGCTAGAGCCATAGAGCTAGAGCGAAATAGCTTGATCCATAGAGCAAAAGTCATCTATAGATCTGCATGAGCATGAGCCATACAGCCTCATTCATAGAGCTAGAGCCATACGGCTTGATCCATAGAGCTAGAGTCAAACATAGAACTGCCATAGAGCTAAAGACATTAAGAAAGGGGCAAAGAGCTAGAGCGAGCCAGAAAGCAAGAACTATAGAGCTAGAGCTATAGACCTAGAGCCATAGATCTTAAGACATAGATATTAAGCCATAAAACCAGCGCTATAGAGTTAGAGCCATAGAGTTAGAGCCATGAAGCCAGAGCCATGGAGCTGACGCCATGGATCTAGAACAATGATCTGGGAGCCATACAACTTGATCCATAGATCTAGAACTATAGAAACATGGAGCTAAAGTTATAGAGCTAGAGTCATAGAGCTACGACCATGGGGCTATAACCATTAACCATAGAGCTAGAGTCCGTTTCTACCTTTTTTGCTTTAAAGTCTTACTCCTTAACTGATCAAATCCTACCCTGGCTGGAATAGTCTGAGCGATGGTCGACTGGTTCGTCGGTATGTGTGTCGGTCGGTCGATTGGGTTGGTTGGCCATCATCATCAGCATCAGCGAAACCCCTTGGTCCGTATGAATTCCATGCTTCTTTTAATACTTTGCTTCTTTGTCATTTGATGTCGGTCTTCGCGTCGCGTCGTCATTGTCGTCGGTAGCTATATAGCTAAGCGATCAGATCAAGCGCGCGCTCTGTGATCCGAATAAGGGCTACCGGCTACTGCACCGCCTAAAAGCGCGCGGTGCATCTTATGAAATCCTTTTCGAGGTATTATATGGCTTGATGTTTTATAGCTCGTTACATGTTTTTGGCTTGCACTTTGATGTTGTGCCGGTGATTTTTATGCACACAGTAGCCTCCATATTTGTAACATCAGCATAGATGGCGGGATGGCATCCACCTCCCTTTCTCTCTCTCTCTGTGGGATGACGTGGTGGAACAATTGGAAAAGCTAGAGAGTGTCATTGATGTGGTTTCACTGATGGAAGCCATCGTTACGTTTAGGTTTTTTCCTCTTTCGTTCCTCTTTGTTAAAATGTGCACTGTTTGTTCTGACAACAACGAACCGAAACAAACAAAATACCTACACAATAAACAAAAAAAAATGAAAAAGAAACAGAAGAAAACTGAAAAACAAAAAAATGAAACGAAAAATGTCAAAATTGACAAGCGTTGTCTGTTGCGGGTTGTTTGGAATTCCGGCGACCTCTTGATGCATAGCATCCTGCCTGGTTGTTGGTGAAAAACATGCAAACAGCGACATGGACAACAACGTCATCGCAGATAACAACTCTGTTCTGTTTGTTGTTTCTGTTTGGGGATTCAGTTCCATGGGTCATGTGGGATTGGCCAAGAGCTACCAAACTAAACCAAACCAAGTCAAGCCATAAGGGAAAAGAAAGGAGACGTTATCGTTTCGAGGCGATCATCATGATGATGCCAAAGGCATTGTTCTGAAATTATTTTCCATCGGGCAGTAATTAGACTGGAAATATGGAACAAGACATTAATCAATGTTCGTCGGGGGCATCTTTTGTGGATTTTTCGTTATAGTTTTTGTTTTTTTGTTAAACGATCTTATACCTACAACATGCATATCTTTAATGGGCTTCTTGAGATATAGGTACCTGTAGAATGAAAAGGATATTGGTCACATATGTTATACCGACTTAAAGATTTAATCGCAAATCTTTTTTGGCGACTAATTGTGGGAATGGCAGTTTAATATGGAACTTTGGATCGTAAATAAACCTTGAAAAAGAGAATTGCCAAATCTAGACAAGATGTTGCCACACAATAGTGAACAACTTATGTATATTACCTTAAACTTGGGATATGGGAATATTTTTTAAGCCAAAAAACCATGTCTGACGATAATGATGACGATTTAACGATGTGATGTGGGAACAATGACCGTATTGATCTTTCTATCAGATCCTCGGTGACTTGAGGAAGAAAAGAAGGAAAGGTGGATCCTTTGCAATTGGTCTAAAAAGTAAAATCTTAAAAATTCAAAGTTAAAATAAAAAACTTACATAGTAACATAAACTGTTTAAATCTTTTGCTTATAGATGGGGTTTCTGACTTTCAAATACTTGAATGGTGGACTAAAAAAACGTTTGGGTTTAAAAAAAATTGTATCCATTAATTTGTCTAAACAGATTTTCAGCTATCTTCAATATCGGCCCATGTGTTGCTTGCAAAGTCTATCGATTAATCGAGATTTAAATTTGTGTCTTCGAAAGCTATCAAAGTGATTCATTGGTTGTTCTTATATCAAAAGTTTCTTAATTGATTTTTAAATTTGAGAATATACGAGTATCTGTGAAAAAAAAATCAATTTGTGCAAAAGCTATCAACATTTATTCAGCACTTATTTTAACTGACTTTTTCCAGTGCGGGTAACTTTTTCATAGTTACAAGACTTCGAAATAGAATAAAACAAAATGATTTGTTTTAAATAACATAAAATTTACTTTAGTCGAAAGATAATCTTCTGGCATTATAACCTTAATGAATATAGTTCCTGTAGCGTCATGGCTAATGCGTATAGGACTGTTATTTTAGAGGTCCTGGGTTCAATCCCTCCTACTCTCACCTCCCCGCGGTGAACATCGGGTGCCTAGTACCTCAACTGGAGATTGGGTTCTAACCCCAGTGGAAAGTTGTTGGGGGCAGCAAACGAGAGAGGGGGGAGAGGTGTTTCCACTCAGGCACCGCGCCTTATCAAGACGGCAGCGGACGAATTCCCGAGATGGAATCAATGGTGGCGTCTACAGTTCCAGTAAGGTTGAACTACTTAGTGAACACCTTATAGGGTTTCTACGACATATTCGGCGCCCCGTCCTTGGAGTTATACTAAGAATCTGACCCTCCAGGTTGGGGGTTGTGCCGTCAGGGTGACTTCCTGACCACGTACAAAATACGTTAGTTGCGAACTGTTGACAACCCACGCAAACGAAATAAAGACAACGAACTTCGGTTCGGATCTGTTCGTGGAATGTTAGGTCCCTTAACAGAGCACTTCCAGCCGAACAATTAGTGGAAGCCCTAAGCTGCTACAAGGCAGATATTACCACCATCCAAGAAGTGCGATGGGATGGACCGAGCAAATGCAAACTAAAGGATTACGGTGACTGCTACCGAGAACAAAGACAGCGTCTTTTTGGGCGTGGATTTGTTGTTGGAACTAGAATCAGGCAAAAAGTCTTGAGTTTCAACAGTGGGAGCGAGCGCATCACGACAATTCGCATCAAGGCTAAATTCGCCAACATAAGCGTAATATGCGCACATGCCCCAACGTGCACGACACCACCTCCGACAACGGATTCGGGCTGATCGATTTCGCTGCGGGGCGAGACGTTCTTGGAGCTAGTACGCAGTTCACACATCTTGATATCCACAAAGGTACATACATGGAAATCTCCTGATCAATCAACTGTCAACCAGATTGACCACATTGCGATCGACGCACGACACTTATCCAGTATACAGGATGTCCGAACATTCCGAGGGGCCAACATTGACTCGGACCAATACCTCCTTGTAACCAAGGTACGGCTACGGATATCCCAATCCAAGCCAAAACAAGGAAGTACTGTGAGAAAATTCGACGTTAGACGATGCTGCCTGCATTAAGTATTAAGCCTGCATTAAGCATTGAGACCCAGTGTCAACATTGCCTTGCAGCCATCAGAGATGCCGCCTCTGAAGTGCTAGGTTTCACACGGCCACCACAGCGAAACCCCTGGTTTGACAAAGATTGCCGGCAAGCGCACGCATACAAAACGGCGCTGCATAGAAGGACCAGAGCTGCTCGCGAGCTCTACGAGCAGAAGAGGATAGAGGAACACCGGCTTCTTATATAAAAAAGAGAGCATGAGAAGCGCGTGATCGAGGAGATAGAGGGATGTCACAACAGAAATGAGGTTCGTAAATTGTATCAAAAGGTAAAAAAAAACCTCCCAAGGGTACCAACCACGAACCGAAGCCTGTAAGGACGATCAGGGGAACATCGTAGTAGAACCGCAGTCTATATTGAGAGGTTCGATGACGAACCGAATAACGATCTAAGGGAGATAGAACCAATCAACCTTAGCGAAGCGACGCAGATCAACAATTCCGCCTACCCGACCTCGACGAAGTGAAGATAGCTATATCTAAACTGAAGTCAAACAAAGCTGCTGGAGCTGACGGAATCGCTGCCGAATTATTCAAAGCAGCAGGCGATGACTTGGTCAAGAACATGCACCAACTTCTCTTCAAAATATGGTCGGAAGAAAGCATGCCCGATGAGTGGAATCTCAGCATAATTTGCCCAATACATAAGAAAGGAGACCCGTTAAATTGCTCCAAGTACATAGGCATCAGTCTCCTGAACATTGCATATAAGATTCTTTCTGCCGTATTATATGAAAGTCTGAGGCCGTTTGTCAACAATCTGATAGGTCATTATTAGTGTGGCTTCAGACCAGGAAAGTCCACCATTGACCAAATATTAACATTGCGGCAGATCTTGGGAAAAACGCAGGAGCTTCAAATCGATACCCACCTTCTATTATCGATTTTTACGCCGAATTGCTCTACAGAGAAATGTCTAGTTTTGGCATCCCTGTCAAACTTATCCGTTAGTGCAGAATGACGATAAAGAATGCACGCTCTATCAAGGTCGGAAATGATCTCACCGATGCATTTGATGTCAAAAAAGGTTTTAGACAAGGCGATGCACTGTCATGCGACTTCTTCAACATCGTTCTGGAAAGAATTGTGCAAACGAGAAATTATAAGCAGTTAACAAACGTTCCTTCATCGTGTTCTAACTCACAATGCATACCAATATGACGCTTTAAGTGGATTAAAGGGTGTCTGATAATACTCTTGAGGATTATCATATCACTCCAAAAAAGTCAAACTTGCTGTTTGTTGACGTATTCATTAAAGTTGTTCAGTTGTTAGTCTTATGTGAAAATGACAAACCAAACTAAAAATTAGTCACTCAATAGCTGACCTATTCAAATAGTGTTGCCAACATAAACTGTTATACCATTAAAAAGACACTTGTTAGTTTTAGTTGATTTGAATTAACCTTGGTTTTCATGAACAATCAAAGATTTTATACAACTTTCAATTCCATTCTGTAAGACAGTGTATCATATCTTTATATTGTACCAAAGTAAATATTTCAGTTTGATTATACTTGTACTATGTCTTACTCCAGTGTCGCCAATGGGTTGATTTAGGGGTCCTTTTACACGGAGCACTAAGAGTTAACCGCTGTGTTAATCCCAATCATAAAATCAATCTGCACTGAACCGAATGGGTTCATCAGTTACCATTTTCGTGTATAAGATGAACAACAGTTCGTCAATATGATGAACGTTCTAACTTTTGAATCCCGTACATCAGTATCAGTTATCAACTTGGTTCATCAATATGATAAAAGAAATTTCGCCTTAAATTTTTCATTGTATTTACTACAGCATTCATAAATGTGATGAACGGGTTTGAACAATTTTCTTACAACAATGATGAATTCATTCAACAATATAGTGGAGAATTTACAATTTTATAAAATATTCATCAATATGATGAAACAAATTTCTTTAATATTATAAATAAAATAGTAACATTGATGATCGCTTTTACAAATATGATGATTAATTTTATCAATATGGTGACAATTTTTTTTTAAATGTAATGTAAAGATTGATTTCATCAATATAATTCATTAATATGAAGAATATGATGAACTAATTGTTAAGAAATCATTCATACATATAATGAATGCGTTTGTCAATATGTTGAATAAATTATTAATAAATATAATGATTACTTTCATCAATATGATGGTGATGATGATGTGAAGAAATTAGTCATAAATATGATAAGTGCATTATTCAATTTGATAGATTAAATTTGATGAAATATGACATTTTATGAAATTATTTATATCAATGATGAATGTGTTCGTCAATACAATGATCGAAATGTGAGAAGTTTTTCTTAAATATGTTGAATGTACTTTTCAATATGATGAACTTATTGTTAAAACTTCACTCATATGTATGATGAATTTGTTCGTCAATATGGCGATTAAATCCTTCAAATATATATAAACATATATGATAATTGATTTCATCAATACAATGAAAAAAATCATAAATTTGAAGAATGCAAGTTTATGAGTTACAAGTATGTTGATTACCATCCAGTTGTCAATATGATGAATTAAATGTGAGTCATAAATATAATGATTGATTTCATCACTATGAAGAATTTAATAAATGTGAAGAAATTATTCATCAATATGAAGAATGCATTCGTCATTATTATGAAAAATCATCAGAAACTTGGTTTCATCATAAACATGAAAAGTTTGGATGAACTGATGAAATTTCCCTTGCATACATTTGAATGGGATTGGTGGTTAAAAAATTGATTGAACTTGATTCTTTATATAGAAGAACGGTTCATCAAGCAAATTTCGTTTTTCATCCAATTTCTTCATCAATAAAGTGAAAAGTACATCCATGTGATGATTTTCAGTTGATGAACGTTATTTTTTTTTTTGAATCAATATGATGATGGTTATTTTTTTCTTGGTTTTCCAATAAAAAGTATTTTTCACAAATAAGAAAATTCTCTATTATTAATTTTTTTTATTTATCAAACAAATGACAAAAAGTTTAGTAATATTTTTGTGCACAATTTTGAAGATCAAATTTTTTTTCAAAAAAAAAACCTTTAGATATTGTGTAATTTGAAAAAAGTGTACTTTCCAATTCGCGTTGCAACTCTACTAAAATTTCATTTGACACGTTTCACGAATGCCAATCTAATGTTTTTGGTCTTTTGTGTATGTGTGTAACTTCCCATCAATTGTACCAAAAAAGGCTTTTTTTTTACAAATATTGTTAGATATAAGCCTTTGTATTTGAAGAGCTTTTGGTAAAGTATAATACTTCTACGCTTGCTGAGAAAATCTTAATCCCTCAGATTTTTGAAATTTTAAGTATCCAAAACTATTTGTATTTTATCGTTTAAATCACTATATTTGAAAATTCGGGAGGTAAGATTAGTTTTTGTCCCTGAAGGTTCACAATTTTAAACACAATTCGAAGCACCTTTAAGTTTCCCTTTCCATTAACAACGTTGCTAAGCATCTTATACCTACATATGTCATGGTAACCGCATAATAATCAAAAAAGCCATTAAAATAAATTAAATTCACTTTATGAGAATGCCTTAAAGGGATTCATAAAACAATTTATAGCCAATCAAAAATATACTTTGTAGGTACATACTTATACATATACATATACAATTGATTAAATTCTCATTCACCTTCCAATGACAATCTGCCGCTCTAAGAGAAGCAATTGAATTTGTATTCCTTACCGCTGTGGCGGCGGCGAGCGGTCCGGCGGGCGGCGCGCGGCGTTGGAAAATATGGTCATCTCCTTGAATCGAATTTTGAACCTTTATACAAATCATACTGCTCCAATTCGGACGACTAAATGCCCAGCATTCTTCATGCCAATGCCAATGCCAATACCCAGCGAGGAGCACATCGCACGAGTCTGATGCTGATCTGGAAATTCTCAAGTCATGATAACGTCTCGGTTTGTGGTATTATGAATTTGGCATGGGGGGACATATATAGCGTCAGATATATGTATGTAACGAAGCTCTCAGAATCCAATCGAATAACAAAATCGGAATGCGTTTTGCAGATCTTTCCTCAAAAGCGATCTTCAACTTCTGATGATTCCAGCAAATCCCCCGAACCCATAACTGAACCGCAAAACCAATCGAATTTTCCAAATGGTCGACCGACGAACGATGGAGCGTTGGAGCGATGGAGCGACCTCAGGAGCAGACAATGATCACATTATAATGAGATATGCTCGCGCGACCAATTTCTGCTGCATTAATCATCATTCCAAATCGGACCGTGCCTTCTTCTTATTGTTGTTGTTGTTATTGGTTTGAATGCTGCTCAAGTCCAATTGGAAGGAATCCGCATATCATTGCAAAGCGACGCGACGCAAAGACTTTTGCTATATAGCTTATGGGGAAACATATAAAGGAACCAAAGTCAATCCATAAAAATTACATAAAAATCGCCTGCAGCGAATTTAATTGCGAATTCGAAATAAATTTGTCGTCGTCTTTGTTTGCCCCCTGTTCTTGGTCAAATCGGGAAGAGGAAGAGTCAAGGCGGAAGGATCCAATCAAAGGGTGCAGTCTTAGTCGCAGTCGCAGTCTACATACAAACTTATACCTTCCTTCAAAGGACGTACATATATATGTACCTATCTACGTGTTGGCCAGGTCGTCTGTGCTGGGCAGCGCAAATCTTATCTTATTATAGCCATAACCAAGGGGGTTAGTATAATAATGCAACTTTAATAATAATATTCCACTCTGTGATCAGGTCCCCTGATTCCCGAGAGTGAGAGAATGAAGTTTTGATTTTTTTTCATTTGAAATCTGGTTTTGAATGTAAGCATAAGTCTTATTTATAGTCAATCACTCATAAAATTTTTGTTTTTTTAGAGCAAAATAAGAGACAACTTGTGGGTTCTGGAGCTAAAGGGCATTGCAGTATTAAGTCCATTTATATATGGAACAAGTTAGAGTTACCCAAATGGTAGTTAAATTACGCAACAGTAATAACATCAAGGACTTGATCGGAAGGATAAGCGCATGACATAACTAAATTCACTTTTGTCCAACCTTCTACAAAGATTTTTAACATTTTAACTCATGAAACAAATTGAAGCCTTGAAAAAGATTTAAATTGTTTACATAAAGATTGACATCTATGGGTTGTTCCCTGGATATAAATAAAATACAATTTTATAAAATTTCAAAAAAAAAAAATTAGTTAACATATGTTTAACTTGAAAATTCCTCTAAATAAGAATGTAAACACAACAACATTTTTAAGATCACTTCTCCTTAAAAAGGGCTAAAATGAGCCGTTTTACTTTGTTTCGGATTGTTAATATATTTATGAAAATAATTCATTAAATCAAATAAAAATTTGAATTTTGAAAAAGATCACGAGTTTATTCAAGAAAATATAACTCAAATACGACACCAAGAACTTTTAAAAATTATTATGGTGTTCCACAAGGTTCCATCCTGTGTCAACTGCTGTTTACTCTTTTATTAATGAAATTCTATTTTCTTAGGATCTTTGCTGTGGATTGGTTATTAAAAGTTATACTTTATGGCCTTGTAGAAAATTTGTCTTCTTCTTAAAGCCTACAACGCTGTTGGAGTAAAATAAAAATCTTACCTTACATATAGGTTATTTTAACACTGAAAGCTGTTTCTCGGTCATAGTCCTTAGTAATGGCTGTATATATATATTTAAAAATATAAGCATACAGCAGGCTCTGCTGGCGACATTTGCTTTTATAATTAGCATTAGTTTTTATTATGTTGCCGAATTTGGGGGCTATGATCGGAGCTAGATTCCTACTACACATCCAAGAAATCGGAAAAACATATCAGGTTTACTTGATCACCTGTTGCATCTGGCCATTTAAAATATATTTTTCTAAGCTTTGACAATAATATCGTCGTAGATAGTTGATACTTTGGCAATATTGAATTAACAGCTTACTTCTCTAAAAGAACAATTTTTTGTAAGTTTTCCAATAGTGATTGAGACTAAAAAAAAAATAGGTGGTTACACCACTCGTAGAGAACAAAGGCGTAGTGACTTACAATTTTCAACCAGGGATTGAGAATACGTGAAAAGAATTATTCTTGGAGGATTTGTTAATTCACAAAATTGGCAGTATGTGTGAAATAAAACATTTGGGTGGCACAAAGCAAGACCTCTGGCTGACAGTCCTACACACTAAATATTAAGCCACGAGTGCGTAATGCGATGATGGAAACTGCCAGCAAACAGTTTTGAAACAGTTATGAATATTAAGCGGCTCGGAAATGACGCAAGAAAATTCTTCCAAAGTGAGTTACAGTTTAGAGAGGGTTGTGCTGAAATGGTGGCATTAATTAATAAGGCGTGGAGAAAAAAAATAAAGTCAAGTTAAAACTTGAAAGTAATTTTGTAAAGGGTTTTTCAATTGGCGCGGGTAGATTTTGGCGTGCTACCATAAAAAGCCGAGGCAGGCAATTGAGTAATGTCATATTTCACAATTAATGGCATACATGTGCCTTTCAAATAAAATATAATTTTGTTAATACCGCACACTTGCGCTTGTTTTATTCCACTTCCACATCTACGCGCTCTTATTGAAAAACCCTTTATTTTGGAAAATTCACACAACATCTTTAAAAATTACAGACTTTGTTTTATTTTGCTATCTTTACTAATATTGTAGAGCTTAAGAGCTTGATTGTTTGTTTGAACGCTCTTATATCAGGAACTACTGAGATAGATAGTCCATTTATTTAGAAAGGCTATAATATGCTATAGAATAACACGAATAAGAATAATACGAGTGGAACACCAATAATGATTGTTAAAAATTCTTCAGCATAATATGTCTATCTATATGCTTCTAGTTGCGAAGCACCAACAAGCCTCGGATACGGACGGATTCACTGTTGACAACCCAAGCAAACGAAACAAGGACAACGAACTTCGGATCTGTACGTGGAATGTTAGGTCCCTTAACAGACCACGTGCAGCCGAACAATTAGCGGAAGCCCTAAACTGATGGAAGGCAGATATTACCGCCATCCAAGAAGTGCGATGGGATGGACCGGGCAAACGCAAATTAAAAGACTGCGATGTATACTACGGCGACTGCTACCGAGAACAAAGGCAGCGTCTATTTGGGTGTGGATTTGTGGTTGGAACTAGACTCAGGCAAAAAGTCTTGAGTTTCAACAGTGTGAGCGAGCGCATCACGACAATCCGCATCAAGGCTAAATTCGCCAACATAAGCCTAATATGCGCGCATGCCCCAACAGAGGAGAAAGATGAAGACACCAAAGACATTTTCTTCGAGCTCTTGGACAAGACATATGAGCAGTGCCCTGGCTATGACATTAAAATTGTCTTAGGAGATTTTAATGCCAAGCTAGGAAGAGAAGACATCTTTGGTGGCACAATCGGGAGATACAGCCTGCACGACACCACCTCCGACAACGGATTCAGGCTGATCGATTTCGCTGCGGGGCGAGACGTTCTGGTAGCTAGTACGCAGTTCACACATCTCAATATCCACAAGGGGACATGGAAATCTCCTGATCAATCAACTGTCAACCAGATTGACCACATTGCGATCGACGCACGACACTTCTCCAGTATACAGGATGTCCGAACATTCCGAGGGGCCAACATTGACTCGGACCACTACCTCGTTGTAGCCAAGGTACGACTACGGATATCCCGATCCAAGCCAAAACAAGGAAGTACTGTGAGAAGTTTCGACGTTAGACGGCTACAATCGCAAGAGACTGCCATGTCCTTTTCCGATCGAGTCTCAAGTAACCTCTTAAGGAGTCCTATGCTGCCTGCATTAAGCATTGAAGACCAGTGGCAACATTGTCTTGCGGCCATCAGAGATGCCGCCTCTGAAGTGCTAGGTTTCACACGGCCACCACAGCGAAACCCCTGGTTTGACGACGAATGCCGGCAAGCGCACGCAGCGAAACAACAGGCATACAAAACGGCGCTGCACAGGAGGACCAGAGCTGCTCGCGAGCTCTACGAGCAGAAGAGGAGAGAGGAACACCGGCTTCTTAGACGAAAGAAAAGAGAGCATGAGAAGCGCGCGATCGAGGAGATAGAGGGATGTCACAACAGGAATGAGGTTCGTAAATTTTACCAAAAGGTAAAAAAAACCTCCCAAGGGTACCAGCCACGAACCGAAGCCTGTAAAGACGATCAGGGGAACATCGTTGTAGAACCGCAGTCTATGCTGAGAATATGGAAAGACCACTTCTCCAAATTATATAACGGCGATGACGAATCGAATTCCGCTGTAAGGGAGATAGAACCACTCAACCTAGGCGACGCAGATCAACAATTCCGCCTACCCGACCTCGGCGAAGTGAAGATAGCTATATCTAAGCTGAAGTCAAACAAAGCTGCTGGAGCTGACGGCATCACTGCCGAACTATTCAAAGCAGCAGGGGATGAATTGGTAGGGAGCATGCACCAACTCATCTGCAAAATATGGTCGGAAGAAAGCATGCCCGATGAGTGGAATCTCAGCATAGTTTGCCCGATACATAAGAAAGGAGACCCTCTAAATTGCGCCAACTACAGAGGCATCAGTCTCCTTAACATTGCGTATAAGATCCTCTCTGCCATATTATGTGAACGTCTGAAGCCGTTCGTCAACAACCTGATAGGTCCTTATCAGTGTGGCTTCAGACCAGGAAAGTCCACTATCGACCAAATATTCACACTACGGCAGATCTTGGAAAAAACCCAGGAACTTCAAATCGATACCCACCATCTCTTTATCGATTTTAAAGCCGCGTATGACAGCATCTATAGGGAAGAGCTCTACAGAGCAATGTCTAGTTTTGGCATCCCTGTCAAACTCATCCGTTTGTGCAGAATGACGATGGAGAATGCACGCTGCTCCATCAAGGTCGGAAAAGATCTCACCGATGCATTTGATGTCAAAAAAGGTTTTAGACAAGGCGATGCACTGTCATGCGACTTCTTTAATATCGTTCTGGAAAGAATTGTGCAAAACTCAACCGTCAACACTAGAGGCACAATCTTCCAAAGGTCTATCCAATTACTCGGATACGCAGATGATATTGACATAATTGGAAGATCAAAGCGTGATGTCAGTGGAGCGTTTTTGAGCATTGCGACGGAAGCGAAGAAGATGGGTTTAGTGGTCAATGAGGGCAAGACCAAGTATATGCTGTCATCGAAAAAGGACATTGAACAACGACGTCTTGGACAAAACGTCACCATGGACAGCTATAACTTCGAGGTAGTTAAGGACTTTGTCTACCTAGGCACCGCTATAAACACAGACAACGACACCAGCGCTGAAATCAAACGAAGAATAACTCTTGCAAATCGCTGTTTCTTTGGACTTAGAAGGCAATTGAGAAGTAAAGTCCTCTCTCGAGCATCTAAAATCACCATCTATAAGACACTCATCATCCCGGTTCTCATTTATGGCGCTGAGGCCTGGACCCTGTCAAAGAAAGATGAGAACGTCTTAGGATGCTTCGAGAGGAAAATTCTTCGGGTGATTTTTGGCCCCGTACGTATAGATGGAGAATGGAGGAGAAGATATAACGACGAACTGTACGGGCTGTACAGCGACACTGACTTAGTTAGCAGAATAAAAGTCCAACGGCTTAGATGGCTAGGTCATGTAGAGCGAATGGACATCAACGCTCCAGCCCGGAAGGTCTTCGAATCCAATCCCGAGGGACGGCGCAGTAGAGGAAGACCGCGACTCAGGTGGCGCACTCAGGTGGGTGAGGACCTCAACCAACTTGGCGTGCGAAACTGGAGACAGCTAGCTAGGGACCGAGCTGGCTGGAGACGCATGTTGGTTGAGGCCCAGGTCCGCCCCGGACTGTAGCGCCACCTTAAGTAAGTAAGTAAGTATAATATGTCTATCTTTTAAAGTTGGCTCACTATAACCTTTCTATGCTAACGAAACTTGTTTTAAAATTAAGCATGTGAATAACGCCGTAGGGTGCAGCTATTAAGCTACATTATTGTAAAATTTCATTAAAATTCATTCAGTAGTTTTGTGGTAAAGAGTAAAAAAAAATACATGAGTACATTCAAAAATTTGTCATCTTAAGTTTTAAGTTTCAAATTTTGAATGGGTTTTTAGCTGGTGGATTGGTTTTTAGCTACATGAGAAGTTATTTTTGGTTTTACATTTGGAGACTGCCAAACTGTATTGACATTTATGTTCAATAAGGTTTTGTAATTCATCTTGAATCGTTTAAAGTCAGAAAAACGATTTTTAATTGTGGAAATATAAGTTTAAATAAATAAATCTGTATAAAGTTCATTGTGCAATTGTGCGTTTATAGCTATGATTCTCATTTCATGGTATAATAGCTTAGTAAATAAACAAAATTGCCCAATACATATCCAAGAAAATCACATTTATTATGGCTGAATCACAAACACGCTTCAGCTTCGGCTTCGTCTGCGTTACGGTGGGCCTGCTTCGAGGTTGCTTTGAATGACATTTCTATTATTTCATCCCTCCAAAGAGCAAATATTTTGTTTGTTGACATTTTTTTACAGCTGTTGAGCTGTCAGACAAAGCAAATGTTCAGATAATTGAACTAGAGCTTCCGTTTGGAGTCACATTACGTTACATTACGTTCTTTTCTTTACGATTGTCAAACGAAACGTGAGGTCGAAGCTCCATTGTGATAGCATGCATTGAATTCCCATGGCTGAACTCGTAAACGTCAAGCGAAGCCGACGCTGAAGCGTGTTTGTGATTCAACCATTACATCCTCCCTTTGCGGTGAATGACGAATCTTATCCAGCGTTGCTGATTAATTTTTTGTTTCCAAAAATTCATCTGCTAAGCATCGCAGACTTGTAGTTCCAAAAATGGTTTGATCATATACATTTATTCCGATTTCAATTTAATGACAACTTTATTTACAAGAGTGGCCATGATCTCTCTCTCTTTCTTTTCTGCGACTTTATGCCTTTCGATTACTTTTTATGTTAAGTTATGTTAAGTCGCTGATTTTTGGTGATAAACCAGCAAATCTTGATACATTTTATGCCAATATTTGATCCACTATACGGTCGACTAGATTCATCTTAAAAAGAAGTTCAAAATGTGGACAAATGTAATGATTTGAAACTCGTACGTAGTTACTGCGAAAAAATGTCGGAAATCATATTTAAGAGATAAATGACGTTAAATTATGATATCAAAAATTAATTTCTACAGTTTATTTGTCCTGCATTATTTTTTAAAGTTATAAAGCCCTAAAAAAACACCTTATTCTAGCGTATGAAAAATCGATGTTTTTATAGTAAAATATTTTGTTATTTTACCTACTTTTGATTTTAATATGCCCTATAGACCGAAAGCTGATTGCTAAATTTTGGCATGAAAGGAAACTAGTTAATATTAAAAATGTAGGTATAGTTTTAGAAACAAAAATGTTAATCTACCCGCCCTTATTGGCAGCGTAAGTACAACTGTTCCGAGAATTTAAATGGGGGGGCAAACCATCATTGAGGCATTGCATCTTGATGTTTTCGACAGACGTCTAGATGGCCGAATTTTTCCGGCATAAGTTGCCGAAATGCTTTTTTTTTGCCGTTCTTAGACTTTGGGAAACCACTTCAAATTGGTTTCTCCCCGGATTGCGGATATACACATGACGGACATTTAGTTGGCCGTATTTTCGGAGACGTCCACAGTCATAGACTATAATGGTTTCACATAGTCCTAAATAAAAACACTGAGATGTTAATTCACAAGATTTAAGCTACTAATAAATTCAGGATAATATATTAGCCGCGTTTTATTATCACCATGATCTGATCCGGATCAGATAAATAATTTAATTTAGAGATTACTTACAATTTATTTGAACATCTTTTCTCCCATTTGTGCTCCAGCTTTCTCGATTCTTTTTATATTTTTTGACGTTTAAAGCAGGGTTGCCCAAAGAACATTTTGCTCAATGATTTTTTTTGTTCCTTTTTTTCTGGGGAAAATAATAACCATAAATTATGTCAAATATACATTTTTTTGGACTTGAATCTTTTAATTTCACCAATTAATATCTAGTTTTGTTAAAATATCTAATTATTTCATGGATTATATACCAAATAAATAAATATAAAGCTTCTCGCTTTCTATTTAAAAAATATTTTATTTCAGTCAAATGGAAATGTTTATATGGCAATACAGGTTTTATTTAATTTGTTTGCATTGATACCAACATTTACATGTGAAATTACAATGATAAAGCGCTCCTTGTTGTGAAAAAAAGAATTAAATTTTGGATCTCAAATTGAGATCCATACACAGAGCAGGATCTTGGGTTGTTGTTGTAATGCATGTAAATTCAAGATCCGGATCAGATCATGGTGATAATAAAACGCGGCTAATATGTTCAGGAGGTTACAATTATCTCCGCTGGCTAGATTGTTACTGCTGGCTGTTTGGTTTATGACACAATTTTTTAATTAAAAACAAAAAAATACATTTTTAATAGATACCTACGTGTCTCTTCAGTTTCTTCCAATCAATCGTAACGTCACTGTCATTTTAATGCAAATGACGCAACCAACATGAAAATCAACACCATTTTGTTCCCTGGGGAACTCCTGTGTTAAAATATAATAAAAAGGGTTAGGGAAGAGCTTCTGATTGCATTCTTGAATTACCTACATGAGTATTTGACCTCACCAACAACACAAACAAAACTATTTATTAATAAAGTCTTTAATCAATGAAGGATTTATTTTGTAATGAAATTATTTTGGTTATCAACGTCATCGTACCACTGTAATCTTTTTTTATAATTAATTGTAAAACTAAACAAGAATATAGTTTTGCTTTTGTATGCTGTTACGAATAAATTGTTTAATTATATGAAAATAGACATAAGCTGTAACATTTCTTAGTTATTTTGCAATAAGTTAGTGTCAACAAATATAGCACCACTTGTTCCAGGCGAAGATCTAAACACAGTTGGACCATAATCTACAAATAAAACTTTTTTTCTTCAGTTCTCATTTTATTCAGCTTCAATTCACAAAATGGAAAACATAAAATACAAATTAAGTATACTACCTAATTGTTCCTGACATTTTCTTGACCTTAAAACTCTCCATTTTATTTAATTAAAATTAATTCTGGTTCGATTTGTTTATAATTTTTAAAGTTATTCTAACAAATGTTAAATGTTATCAGCTTTGAAATATAAAAACCAGACCACTGTGGATCGTTATTTGGCTATTTCTCGTTGTACTTTGTACGTATAAAGGGTGGTTAAATTTTAAAGGCCGAATTTGAATGTGAACCCCACCCAAACGTCAAGTTTTTTTCTGCATTCCATTTGACATTTCACAATTTCAGACTAATTCAATGGTAATCATGGGAAGATTGCAATGCGTACAAATTACAAATTATTCAGGCTTATTATGAAATTAAAATGCATAGGTATTGTGCACTTGTTGATTTTTGAAAAACATATGCATCCACAAAGAGTGAATATTTGTTGCGGTTTATGAGCTGGCGGCATCATCGGGCTATATTTTGTTTTCAAAATAAGGCCGATCAGGCACTTACTGTGATCTGTGAATGGTATTCGCTATCGTGACCGTGAGATGATAACGATTTTATTATGGAATCGAAAGATATGGATGTGGACTATATGTGGTTTCGATATGGACGGTGCCACTTGCCACACAGCCAACGAAACAATGGATCTCTTGAGCGACAAATTCAATGACCGTGTTATTTCACGTGGTAGCGATGTCAATTGACCGCCAAGATCATGTGATTTGACACCATTGTACTTTTTTTTTTGGGGTTAGAGATAATTCGGCACATTAATGGCATAGAACCTTAGTTATGCCTCAGCGTCATCGACACCATCGGATGAAGGTGTGCTGCCGTGACCGGGGCAGCCATTTGGCTGATACTTTGTTCCATACATAATTGAACCATACCAATATTATCATAATAAAAAGATTAAATAAATTGTGTTTAATTCAAAACCAACATCAGCCCTTAAAGTTTAACCACCCTTTATATCATGGAACCCCAAAAAACACGCCTAATATCAATATTGTGAATGAAAAAACCTTTATTAAGTCCATTCTTAATTTTTGAAGCTGATTTTCAAAATTAAAACAAAAATGCTTCGTTCTTGTGTGTTTTACGTAGATACTTTA
Organism: Eupeodes luniger; assembly: GCA_951509635.1. Classification (NCBI taxonomy): domain Eukaryota; kingdom Metazoa; phylum Arthropoda; class Insecta; order Diptera; family Syrphidae; genus Eupeodes; species Eupeodes luniger. The sequence continues at coordinate 298,897,127 of OX608073.1, forward strand.
GACTTAAAAAAAAGTGCTTGTAGATACATAAATTCTTATGTTTCAACTTAAAAATGTGTGTTTGACAGAATGAAGGCTTTTAAACTTAATTTAACAGAAGTAAATCATTTAAGTGCATTTAACTTCTAACAGATCAAAATATGATAAAAAATGAAACTGGGTATGTTAGTCGGTTAAATTTGTAACCCTTGCGTACAATATTGGCCTATTTGTATCCCGTTAAATTTTAACTTAAATCAATATTTTACTACCTAATTACCTTGCCTGTCTTGTCACCAAATCATTAATTTTTCTTTTTATAATTTGATGCAAAAAGTCCAATGACAAAACCTAAAATCAAAATCTATTTTATTTTCAAGACAACACATAAATAGGTTTTGAAGGATTGAATTTAAAAATCAACATTTTCGCATCTTCCTCAAATTCACCATCACAAAAAATCCATCCATCCATCCGTCTATCTATCGATTACCAGTGAACCTGAATAAGTCTCAATGGCAACTTTGTTAACCGGAAAATAAAGTAGGCAAACAAAAAGTAAAAGACATTTTAGTACCGCCTCCTGTCAATGTCTGCGACCAATCACATGTCAGGCCATATTGAAAACTGGGCAGCTCCAGAGATGATTCCACCACACTCTACGACTACACGACTACCCCATACGAGTGCACACGTCGACGCACGAACCATTTTATTTCACCGAACGCCAAGCGATGTGAGACAGCGACAGTGACGACAAGGAAGATGATGCGTACTGTGCACAATCCAACAGTGACGGTCGGTCGGCGGCGGCGGTGATGATGAGAATGGGATGGATGTGCTCTGCGCGTCGCGTCGCGCACTCACGCTCGACTCCGATGATGGTGGTCTGTTCAGGGGTATGGTTAATATTAAGAACGTTTGATGTCAGTCACTCTCACACACTGGACTGGAACTGGGTTGGATGATGAGAGAGAGAAAGCATGTGCGTGTGCGTTTTGACTTTTGTGTGATATACAAATGAAAAACAAATTATTGACAGTTTGTTTCAGTTCGTCTATTTGCCGATTCACGCGCTGCTATCGATGTGGAGAAACTTTATTTTCTCAATGTAGTATTTTTTTTCTTTCTAAGCAGACTTTAATTTATGATGACAACATGCAAAGCGTCAGCGTGTATTATTATAGGAATAGGGGAAACTTTGCAACTCTCAACTCGCAACAATGTGGCTACACGGGGACTGCTGGATGTAGGTACCTACTATAGAATGACATTAGGATTATGTTGCTGTTAAATTGACAACTGTATCGTGTGATAAATTAGATGTTTCAGCTAGTTTTGCTGTTAGAAATAGCACAACATCAACTTATGGCTTATGCATATGTATATCGTGCGAAAGGTGATGAGGTAGTTAAATGGTTTATTACGGTTTTCAGATTGTTTGACAATTGGGTAGTTCGAGTTATTGGGGTTAATAAAAGGAAAATAAGCAGAAAAGGCGGATATAGGTAGATACCCGTAAAAGGTTGTCAATAAATTTGGACATTCCTTGAAGTGTCAGTGTCATTATGGAACAACGAAAACAATGCCCTCTGGAAAATGTTAGTGGACTTTTACTTAAGATGGTTTATACCTATACATATGTAGGCTCTGAAAATTGATGTATAATGATGAAAATGTGATATCATACCTCTCTATACCTACAGACAATTTTACAGCTTTATCCTCCTACCCAATTAAGTTGAATATTTTGATTCCTGTGAATATTTCGTAAAATTTGAACACGATTACTTAAAATCTTCTTTTTTAAATTTTAAACCTTCTAAGATTCTAAGGGGTTGAAATACATAATATAGGTACTTAAAATTATACGTAATCTTTTGGATGCTTTTTAAAGATGCACATAAACTTTCCGGCGGCTTTTTTCATTTATATTTATGCTTGGAAAATAGAATAAATACCGAAGAGTGCTTCCAATAAGAACTCGTTTGTAAACTTAGATCCTTGAATTTTAGGTTTTTGATGATATCAACACGATATTTGATAATAGTACATAATTATCAACAAAATTAATGAATCGGTATCATAGTGATCAATTATCAATATTTTTGATAAATAGTGAATTAAAAGATCTATTGTGAATAGCTTTATTTATAAACTCGGTATTACGGCTATCAAACATATTGATACCCATCAAATATTCTATATCAGCTACAAAATCTTCGTTGACAAATGTATCAAATATTCGTAAATGGTAAAGAATTGTAATTTAAATACGATTTATAAAATGTTTTTTGTAGTTTTTATTGAATATACAAATTGAAGAACGAAATGCCTTCACTAGAATTGTTGTTTGAAGGCAATTGTACTGAGGAACGAAGGTTTATCGTGCAAGCTAAAATAAACAGTATTACGAGATGCTTCAAACCCACTGGACAAATTATAAATTCATGAAATAAAATAAGCAAATTAAACTTGGTATTACGGCTGTCAAAAATTATGATATCCATCAAATTTTCTATCAGCCACAAATTCTTCGTTGATAAATAGGCATGGTACCATCAACTGAGCGCTCAGAGATTTATGCACAAATGCCTTTTGCAACCTCAGGATTATCCTCCATTAGTTCCACAAGCCTTTCTATTTGTTTTCTGTTGCTAACTATTCTACTCCTAAATAAACAAAATATGATTAACAAAAAAGAGAAATTTATTTAATGAAAACAACTTACATATTATTCCGCCGAAATTATTTATGGAACAAAATACAAGAACTCAACACAAATGACAAACGTCAAACACCAAACAAAACCTATTCACAATCCTATATTGATTAGTATTCACAATGGGTGAAAAATTATCATTTGATACTCATAATACCAAATTATCAATAAATTGATAGAAGTTATCAGTTATTAAATAATTGATAGTTGATAGCCATAATAGGGCTGTTAATTTAAATTCTAGTTCGTGCAAATAAAGGTTCGTTTTATTTCCATAACAAAAACAGTTTTGATTATTTCCATGAAATTTTGAAATTTTGAAAGTCGATACAGTTTATTAATACGTTCATTGAATATTCTACTCAAAATATCATTGAAATTTTTCAAATCGTTCATATTTCTTACCATCACAGGAACAAAAGATATTCTAAATGACACTGAGTAGACATAATTTATTAAAATATTTGACAGTTAGGGGATAACTAGTTTTTGTATTGGTATAGATTTATGTCAATTTAAAAGTCTGATTTGTGCGATATGTCAAATTAATTGGTCAGCAAACAAATGCGGTTAATGAAGTTCAATAATTCCATTATAATTATACGCATATTAGCTATATATGTATGTAGGTATAGAAAAATAAAAATATGTGCATATTAATAAATTAATTAAGAAAATTTAAATAAAATTATCTATGCGTGGGACAAATAACAGTGACATCATTGTGAACAAAAATTTATAATTATACCGAAAAATCACGCATATACCTATAACATATTTTATTAAAATCATTTCTTAGGTATATGAAGTATTAATATTTAAAGAATTTAAATTGAATAAACTTATTTTAAAATATTTGTAAATACTAACACGCTAGAAAGAATGAAATTATAGCAACAATCACAAAACCAATGCCGTGATGTGTGTTTAGAACTGTCATACTTATAGTTTTATAAACTTTATTAGCCTGTGTTCACACTTTGCACTCCTAGATTTATTAAAAGCTTGCTCTAATTCATAAATAAGTCATAACCTTCTCGTATATACAATAAAGAGATTGCAAGGCCTGCCAAATCGTAACTCAGTTCAAACTCAAGGCTCAATTTTCAATCCAATTTTAGAAAGTCTTTTGACATTTAAAATTTTGACAGTAATTGTGAGAAAGGCTAAATTTTAAAATTTATATAATTTCCAGGGTTATTTCTTAAGGGAATTTTAATCAACGTAATTCGCACAGCAAAAAGCAACATTTGGTTCCATTTTAAACAGACTTCAAAATTTAACTGCGGTAGAAAGTTTAAAGCAGTACGCCCACGACCTTACATGGCATAATGGTCATGAGGTGGCAATTTATTTCAACTTTAAACTATAAATAATTGAAGTTTAAACTATTATGTTCAAATTGTTTTCTAAAATTTTATATTTTTTATAATTAGTTATCAGAAAATCCCCGCTTTTCTGTTATTAATTGGAATGGAAGTTTATTGAAGCTTATGGTTGCGTTATACTAAAACAGTGCAGAACAAAAAGAAGACTGTCATAATGTGACTTAAATAAAATGCACGACTGGGTCGCACGAACTTGCTCCTGTATTCAAAGAGTCTGTTTAAAAAAGTATCTATGTATAAGATTTAAAAATATACCTGTAAAATAAGTTTGTCTTCAAAGATATAAATGCCATTTGATTTGTCGAAAAAACCTCCATTTTTCAATTTTTTTGGGAGGGGGTTACATTCAATGCAGTTAAAATAATTTAAAAAAAAAATTAATTTAAGATTCAAAATTTTACCTGAAAAATAAGTTTGTCTTCAAAAATTTAAATGCCATTTTATAAATAAAAAAGTCCTTGATTTTTCAATATTTTTTTTCGAAAATCGTTAGAGCGGTTTTTTTTTAAATTAATTTTTTATATATAAAATTTTTCAATTTTGTTCTAAAAATATTTTTGGTATGCAGTTGTTTAGTGATTGTAAATATACGCTCTATATTTGAATTTTGTAAAAAAATGTTGGCCCGTTTTTGAGATATAGAATTTTGAAAAAAAAAAATTCAATATTTTTTTAAAAATCCAAACAAAAAAAAATTGCACTTTTGATAATTAAATATTGTTAAGGCAATATAAGAGCTCATTCAAAAAAAAAATTGTTGAAATCGGTTCATAAGTTGCTGAGAAAATTAAAAAACAAAAAAACGGTTCTATGAGCGGTACCTTTCCTGAGCAATACAAAAATTTGTTTTTCTTATTAAAAGAAGCCAAGTTAAAAAATAAAATTTTAGAAAAAATTTAAAAAAAATCTATCGGTTTGTTTTTGAGAAAATTATCGAATTATCGTTTTTTGACCAAAAAAATTTTATGGGGGCCACTGTTAGTTTTGATCTTAATAAAAAAATGAAAAAAACGCCTAACGCGAATCTGCTCAAAACCTTAACTTCCAAGTTTGAACTCAATCGACCCAATGGTTTAGGCTGTAGGAGCGTGGACAGACAGACAAAATTCTGCGCGAATGCAAAACTTGCCATATAGTTCCTATATGTCGCAAGTAAAAATTTAAACATATACAGGGAACGCATCTTTAAACATATAAGACAAAGCTGTCAACATTAAGTGAACAACTCTGAACTCTGACTGTAAATATAAACTTCAATATATGCCAAAACTGACAGTTGTCGCGTTCAGAAATCTATCCATAACTATCCAGGTAATAAAGAAAAAGACATCTCAAGCTTACCCAAAATATTCGGTTTACTTAGCTGTCGAACTTAAGAAAAAACTGATAATCTTCACAGTTCATATATATCCGGTTGCGAGTACAACAAGCCCAATATTAACTTAACAACTGTGAACACATCTTTAAATGAATGTAAAAGCTGTCAATGATAACTAAGCAACTTTGAACGTACACTGTAAAAGTGTAAATACATCTTTAAATAAATGACACAATTGTCAATGTTAACTTTACAGCTCTAAACATGTACTGTGAACACATCCTTAAATAAATAACAAAGTTTTCAGTGTTAACTTACATAATAACTTTGAACGTATATATTATATACTGTGAACGTATCCTTAAATGACAAAGCTGTCAATATAAACTTATAACTTTGAACTTACACTGTGAACACATCCTTACATAAATATCAAAGATGTCAATGTCAAAATATTTAGGAAAAACAACATTTTTATGGATGAAGTAAAGTTTAAGAAAAACTTTTGTTTTTATTAAACGTGGCTTCGTCAACAAATATCATATTCAACAAATAGTCTCTCATTTTGATTTGCTAAGTTGTTCTTTAGCTTTGGTTTTTGTAAAATTTTGCATCATATCTAATTTATTTATTTTTGAACTATCAGCTGTCACTTTTTTGGCACTGTTAACAAATATTAAACTACACTCATGGTGGTAAAATTAAATATAGCTTTAATTTTAGGTTGAATAAGATGTACATATATTAATCTCTAAAAACTCAAGGCTATAAAAATGATGTGCACTATTTATATAATCATCATTTCTTTAGTCCTTGATATGTATGAGTTTTGTGTTGTTTTTGTTTACATTTTATTTATAAGAAGGAGTACATAAAAAAGTTATATCTTTTTATAAGTTGAACAAGAAATTAACAACAATCTTGGACAGGATGCTCGTAAAGTTCCTCTAAAAGCATATGCGTTATTCCTTTGGGAGAGTTCCCCCCCTTCATCATCAGAGTCCGTTCATAAATTCACGCTATAAAGGTATATGAACTTTTTATTTTTTGTTGTTGGAAATGTTGCATGTCTGTGAAATTTGATGAGAGATCGAATGGCAAAACCATGCTGCGTCTTGGGTGCTGTGGTCTGGTCGGCCAGCGCGGAGCGGCATGGCAGTATAAGCGGCGTGAAAACGATCTTTGATGTTCTGTGTTCTCGCATCATCTGATGTGAGAAGAAAAGAGGAGGACATGACATGACCTCATGTTCCCCCAACACGAACTTATGAAACTTTGTTCGCATAAATTTCCACAAAACTGTGAGCATGCAAAAGCAAAAGTAGGTAAGGTGAGACGACTACGAGCGACCAGCGACCATCAGCGACGACGAAACAAAAACAAAAATAAACATCAGACACCCCAGACCCAGACGCAACAACTCGAGAAAACAATCCCATTATCGCACCTTAGATTGGGAGACCGATATTGGGACGTGAGAGAGAGTGAAATCCTCCCAGAAAAGTCATGTCGTGTCCCAATCCATGTGGCCCTGCTAGGGCTCTTCATTTATCATAATTGCCTCAGCGGAGCGACGCGGCGGCCGCCGCACTCGACCAAACAGCAGGAATTCATCATTCCAATATCCTGTATCTACAGTGAATCAGTTGTAGTTCTGTGCATATTACATTTCGATTTCGGTGGAGATGATGGGACGCTATACGCTGCGCTGGAGGTGTGGTTGACGAGATGACGCGAGCGACGGTAGAAACGAGCGGGATCGGGTGGCAGCAGCAGCAGCAGCGATTGCGCATGAGATATTTATGCTCGTTTATCTGTTTGGTGTGTCTGTTTGTTGGCGCGCGCGCGCCAATGCCAACTTTTGTGCGCCCATATGCGCCCAAGTGATAAACTTCAACCGGGGGCTCAATAAAATATCGAATTTATGGGGCATAAGTGTCTGGCGGGCAGAAATTTGCAATTTTCGCCCTCCAGGAGTAGGCAGGAGGTATATGTACAAAGCGAAAAGTTGATCTTCTTCGATGACTATGAAGTTGAAGTTGAATCTGAAGCTGAAGCTGGTGGACGGTATGTGAGGTTCGTCGTCGTTGCGACGGCCATGCCACCGCGCCATCACCATCACTATCACCGTCGCTCGTACGTCGCCTTCGTCGTCGTTTCATCTTGTTGAGACGACAGTCGACTCGTTTGGATTTCGAATCGGATTGGAATCACATTGATTTGCTTTAACTTAGGTTCCAGCACCAGCACCCAAGTCCCATTCTCAGTCCCATCACCAGCATCACCATACGCTGGGGATATTGCTGGTCCAGAGCCAGCCATACTCGACCTCATTCAAAATGCTAAGTTATGAGCTACATATCGAAGGAGAACTGATTGCGGGACACCATTCGAACAACATTTCTAATTTGGGACACAAGAGATAAACTTGCAATGTGCCAATAATTTGGTGGATTTCATTTGAGGGCCCATACACACTGACCAGAGAGTTTTTCTCTGATATGCAAAATCCCTTTATTTGTTTTTGTTGTTTTGTGTTGTTTTTTGAGGATAAGGGGCTTGGTTATGCATATATTGAGTGCGTCTTGATTGTAAGTATATTTTAAGGTATGATCAGACCATGTCCAAGGACATAATTTTGTAATTTTATCGATATACCGCGCAATGTGAATGTTTTCTTTTTCTTATTGTAGATAAATGTAAAATGCAAATTCTGTTTTTGAAAAGGTAAATGTGATATCTCAACATTCCAATATACTCAGCTGGTGTGCTGGAATCAATTTTACTTTGACATGAAGAAAAATAAAGGAAAAAAAAAACTAAGATATTCCGACGGAAACTATAAGAAAGATGTCGTTTCGGAGTGAAATGAAATTAATGGTGTAATAACTTTGTTTCTATTTTGACAGTTTAATATTCTGATTGCAAGATGGCGGATGTCATATAGAAAAAAATTGATTGAAAATTGTGGATAAACTCAATCTTATTAGTTATGATGGTTTTGAGAAATATATTGGATAAATGTATAAGAGAAGATTTTTATTAGTTTGACCTGAACATTGTAATATTCATGATTTACTACATTTTGTAAATTCAATATAAGATTTTGACATTAACTGGTAGCATTTTATAGTGACAGCAAAAGCTTTTCAAAAATACATGCTATCTAAAAATGTAAACGTTTTAAGTGTAACGAAAGTAAGCTATAACATTACTGACTTCAGTTTCCTTCTCTCTTGCTCTTTCTAATTCAGTTCTTCTTGTTAAGTGAACAATAAACAGTAATTTGTTTAAGGTTGGTGCACATGTTACTGTAATATTTATGCAATTGAAGTGACAATTATTTTTTTTCGAACTAGATTCTTATCAACTATGTTGGTTCACTTGCCTCGAAAATATAGAGTGGGTCATCCATCCAGTAGTTCCATTTTAAACGTTGACATTGACAGCTGTTTCCGGATCAAATTCTTCACAGAAAGTCAGTGTCATACAGCTTTTGCATCGTCGGAGAAAACCTAAACATTTACCAGTTTTTTTGGCAATGGCAAATATGTGATAACTCTCCAAAAGATGGTTTTTTATGCACATACCTAGAACTTAAAGCTGTTCAGTGTATTCGATGGAAGTAGCACCCATGGGAAAGTGGCATTGAAGGTGGGTTACACTTTTGAGACAGTAGAAAGCATTGGATTTTCGAAGCATTCAATTCTACACTGTTTTGATTCCAATTGGACAAAATTGCACAATGCTGTCAAGACCAGAACTCAATGAGCTATTAATAAGCTGCCGTTGGTAGTTTGCATCCTAACGACAAGGATTTGAATATAAGAACAAATATGAAACGCTAAGGGTATTGTCATCAGCGAAAAAATTAAGTTGGTAAGAAGTTTCAGACAAAAGATCACTTATAAAAATAAGGAAGAGTGTTGGAGACAAAACTGAGCCCTGGGGCACACCAGCGTTTATTTTGTGGATATCAGATTTAAGCCCGTTCAATACTACTTGAATTTAACGGTAAGAAGAGATTCGTCGGTGCCGTGCAATAACGCCGAGCGAAATAACGCCGAGTTCTGAAATTCGGCGTTATTTCACTTTAATAAAGTGAAATAACGCCGAATTTTAGCATTCGACCTTATTTCACTATGGGAAAGTGAAATAATACCGATTCGGCGTTATTTCACTTTTGGTCCTATGCAAAATGCTTATTACATCTCAGTCTTAAAACTTAGTATTTTGAGATTTTGCTAGCATTTTTACTAGAAAAATCCAAAAATATTGAGATCTAGATTTCTCCAGGTGTCAATGACACTTTCTATACTTTGAAAAAAGTTGTTAATATAGGCGCCTGCCTGGCGACTTTACATACCCTAAGCGGAGCAACGGAGTTGCGTGAGCGGGTGTGACCCCGAAAAATTCTCTGTTTTCTCTCTTTCGGCTTTATTTCCCAATTGTCATTCGGCGTTATTTCACTTTTCCAAAGTGAAATAAAGCCGAATGCTTAAATTCAGCGTTATTTCGCTCGGCGTTATTTCACGGCACCGATTCGTCAATATCAAATAAACACATTTTTGATAAGAAAGCTTGATGATAAACTTTATCAAATGCCTCTGAAATATCGAGTGCAATAATCTTACTTGCTTGAAAACGATCACCAATTGACCTATTGCTAGAAATTGGAAGAACAATAAATTGAGTATACGTCAGTAAATGCAATTATCTCGGAGTAATAATTTCTAGAAAATTTAACCTTGAAAAACCATATATTAGATAAACAACCGAAATGAAAAATTGACCTAAATGCAAAGACCTGGAATACGAAGAAAAATATCGCATTTTCAAATCAACAGCGAAATCATTCACATATTACGCAGTTTGAGGAAGTAGAGGAGCTTTTGCGATATTTCCTATAATGAACTTTGAGGTTATCAAATAGTAGCGTTAACCACGTTCTAATGCTGGCAACGGGTTTTTTGCCTTTGCTTATATCAACATTTAAGATGTACATAAATTGACTACATATTTTAGAACAATAGAAATGGGGTAATATGAAAAAAAACATCATGCTTAAAATCTTGGAGAAATTTAGCCGAGATATGAACTTTCACTTCAAGATGATAGAACGGCAAAGCGAACTCAACCGTTTAATTTAATGTTGGCAAGGCAAGAAGCTCGGTTCGTAGGTGCATATACGCGCAACCTAATAACATAATCGGGGGAAATAAAAATAAATTAAGTGGCGCAACAGTCCGTTGAGAACTAGGGTCTAGTGACTTACAACTCTCAACCATTCCTGTGTGCGAGTAATATTCTCAGGAATGGAAGGGACCTACAGTTTTATGCCGAATCCCAACGGCTAATTTGAGAAAGCACTTTTCATGACTAGAATTACTCTTGAAGGATTTGTCAATTCCTCGCAAGAGGCAGTACCAGTACCTTGAGCTCCTGGGTCAAGTGGATCTTGTACGGTTGTAGGCCCAAGTCCCGAAGCAAAATTCGACAAGTTGAAGTCTGCGAAAGGCCGAGTTCTTGTGTACGGCGAGGCGGACCGCGGCGATGTTCTCGGCCGATCTTGCGTTCCTTGAACATACGGGTGTTGGCTGATTGTTTACTGAACCGGTCGTCTCAAATTTTGCCACCAAACGTTGAAGAGTCGATTGTGAAGGGCCACCACGTCTACCGTAAAATGGGCGCAATGCGCACAACGTTTGCGTTAACGAACACTCATTTTGATAATAAAGTTTTATCATTTGAACGTGCTGTTTAATCGTGTAACTTGCCATAATGATTTGGCATGAACAACTCATGAATAAACAAAAGATTTGACAGATGTCACCAAAACAAAATTCGCCAATTGAAATGCGCCAATTGAAAGGCCCTTTATAAAAGCATTTCTAAAACTCCTTCAATAAAAAAGCGCCCCACATTATTATCGAGTCGCCCTGGAAATATGTCGGTTTCTCCCGTAAGTCACGCCAATAAGAGTGCTGTGGTGCCCGATTCATTTTAGACTGCTTATTTGGCCCAACTTACGGTTGAATTCTTGGTCCTGGATGGCGGGCCGACTGATTCGCTCATCGCGGTCACTGATCTTTTTTTCTTCCTGATCGTGTCACAATACAAATTATCAATAACCCCACGACTTCTGCTGATTCTCCTCGAAATCGTATTGACGCTCACATTCTATTCCCTTAAGCCAAAATTTAACCATTTCGACATCGGATAGTGCCTTACCACGTGACATGTTTATTTTCGCACATTTTTAGCAAAATACGATTCTGTGTGTTTTTGAGAACTATTGGCGATTTTCTAATATCGAAAAAAATGGATAAAATGTCTCTATAAACGAAGAATCAATCGCTCCAAAATACTTGAAAAAATCAATGCCCATTTAAACAATTAATCCGTAATGCTACATAGCTTTCTGAAATGCATATTAATTTACCTTTGAGCTTAATTTCTTAGGTACTGTCAAGTATATAAAGATTCTTTATTTAACCGCACGTCAAGAATGTCAAATGCTTTCAACAACTCTGCTTAAAAGGTTATGTTCACCGGTTTCTTCTCTTAAGTCCCTCTCTATTTTTTCTTAAAATAAAAAGAAGTACAAAATTAAAATTTGTAAATCAAAAACGACAAATTGAAATATTTTTTTTTTTTTTTGTAAATTCATTTTTATTAATTCAATCTTAAACCTATCTTAAAGCTAGACAAAAATTCATAAAACTAGCCTAATTAACCATAACCATTAACCTAAATAACCATAAGACTATACTTCACAGGATCATTTCTGTAGTCAGTCTTCTCTTACTTTTGAACAAATTGAAATCTAAATAAACTAACACGGTCAGGAAACTTTTTTTTGCAAAATTGCAATTTGAGTTTTTCGTTTTTGTGTGATATGTAGAGCAGCTCTTTTAAAACTAAACATCGTTCTTAAAAATATCTTCAAATTCCATTCATTAAAATTTGAATTCCGCAATTTTGTTTACTAACTTTGCCTCATCACTGAAAATGATATTTATTCTACAAAAATCCGGATCATTTTGATGCATTTCAAGTAGAAGGATTTCTGTGTTAACTTATTTTTAAAATCCTAACGACCTTAGTTCTTTTGCAAAATAACATTGGTTTGATGATGCCCTTATTCCAAATAATGATGAGGAATCGAAAAACCCACGTTTTCGTTAAAAATTGGGGTTGCGGGACCAACATTCTCAGTTGTTCATGAGCAAAGTGGTTTCGATTTAAGCAACGTGGTTTCGATTGTGACGTCGCAATTTTATCCCAATGGGTGCCAGCCAGTTTAACTTTAGAAGGCGTTTCAAAACGGCCCAAAAGTGCTTTAGTTTTGCGAACTGTCAATGCAAAATGCTTACTTATCTCGTAGTGATTTAAAAAAAATGTATTGCGATGTTGAAGTATGATTCCATTTGTCAAAAAGTGACAGCTTCAAAAGTGACAACTGTCAAAGTAGATGGCTATTCAAAATTATAGCTCTTTTTTAAAAACTCTGTGCAAATAATTGCACGGTAAGTTTAATTTCAATACTGCTAAAATTAAAAAAAACGTCGACAAGAATAAAATTAAAAAAAAATGTTTCAAAATATCGTAATTTACAAAATAAAAGTTTCAAACAAATCTTTTTCAAGCTAAAAACTAATTTATAATATACCTGACCTAAAAGAAAAAATAAAGAAAAATGTTCAACAACACGAAGTGGCGCCTATACCATTTAACACACCAATTTTTATGCTTCTCTATATTTTAAAAACAATACAAAAATTATAACAAAAAATGCATCTTTCTATACAATCTTTCTTTTTTTTGTCTATAGAAATATTTACAAATATTTATATCTTGTGTTGAAAAACAAGGAAAACGAAAGCCAAGAATGCGCGCCTTTTCAATGAACTGCATTGCCTATAGCTACAATATATTTTTGAAGTGTTATAGAAATGTGGGCGCCAGATGAAATGTAAACTTTTTGACAGATGATGATTTCAAATGGAAATGGATGATTTTTGAAGCAATGATAATAAATATTCTCAAATTTATTTCAAATAATTTATTTATGTAACTTGTGGGAGGAATGCACTGATGATGATTATTCTAAATGAAATGGTTAGGGGTTTCCTTTCTTTGATTTGGTAGGAAATCTTAAGTACTTAAGTATTAACTATTTACTTTAAAAAGTATCTTTATAAAATCTTCAAAATACGCACAGTCATTGTAGAAATCCCTCATTAGATTATATGGATTTCAGAAGACTATATAAGTATATACCACACATAAGAAAATAGTTTACCTATAACCAAGCATTTAAAAACTAAAATTGGCGAACAAACAAAATAAACCACTTGAAGGCGTTTCTCAATCATTTAGGCCACTGCCAGCCAAATATCTATGTAAACATCTGCAAAACTACCTTCAGCCATCCACATCCAGATCCAGCACCTCAGCGGAAAGAGCATTTCAAATTTGTTTCAAATTTCAATTTCAATTCCATTTCCATCTCGAAAATTGTGTAAATTTCAGCTAAACAAAAGAAAAATAAGCAAAAATTGTTTTGAGTATTTAAAATGCTGAACAAGTGATATTCATATCTTTTCAAACACCATATCATCCCCGCTTCGCACCTTCCCACCCTCCTCCGTCATCCTCCTCCTCCTAAAGACTTAAACTCTTGGGCAAATCGGTATCGTTTCGTTCATCCATCAACTGAATTATTTTCAGCTTCCAAAAACAATTTCATCAAAAACAAAACAATATTGAAAAACAAAAACGAAACGAAATAACTTTCTGTTGAATTTCATTTGAGTTTTCTTGTTTTAGTGTTTTTATTTTTTAAAAATATATTTTTTCCATTTTATTTTTATGTGAGCTGTTTTCTTTTTTCGATTCGTCTAATTTCTGTTGTTGTAGGTTGCTCAGAGCTCAGGATGAATTTATTTCAAACACTGGGGCATCATCGAAGCACTCCGCTCCAGCTGTCAGTTGATTTGATTGGCATTTTGACTTGAGATACATAAACGCCTGCTACACTATACTGATGGGGCGATCTTCTTGCCGCCATCAGCGCCGCCGCTGCCGCCATCGCCACCACTACCGCCAGAGTCATAGCCATCGGCCGACGCCGCCGCCGCCGCAGTCGCCCCTCTACCCTCACCAGAACCATCTCTTCTTCCACTTTTACAAGCATCATGCCACCAACAAAGTTGTATTCATCCATCGTATATATCCTCAGAGTCAGATTCATAGTCAGAGTTTCATATAGCCTGGCGTAACGTTGTACGTTGTGTTGATGGTTTAAAAATCATCAGTTCCAACCATCAGTTGTAGTCGCAGTCGCAGCGCAGAGGCAGTCCTATAGTGCGTTTAGTCTGGGGCTGGGGATTTATCTTGTAGAACGATTTTGGTTTGCATCTTCTATCCTATCCTGGATTTTATAATAATGCTGCTATTTTATTCATCATCATCATTACATTGTCTAACTTGTGTGCAGGGCCGTCGAGAGGAATTCCGGGCCCGGGACGGAAAAATCTCGGGCCCCCCAGATATTTACCATTTTTTTTAAAGTTCATGGTATCGTTCAGTTTAGTTGAAATGGAGGATGGATAGAAAATAATTCTACATTCGATTAGATCAGAATCCCAACAGAATCATGCATTCAATTCGATACATAGTGTAGCAAGTCCAGAAACACAATCTTGTGATGAGCATGAACGATGAAAATTCTTTGTTCTGGCAAGGATGCTAAATGAACGTTCGGTACTAGCTACGGTTACAGGTACGGAGAGCAACACAAATGTTGGAGAAAATCGTCTCCAAGTTCTGGAAATAATAGTATTGAGCAAACTCAATGGCGGAAGTTCTGCTTCAAAATTGGCTTTATAAATGTGTTTCAGATGAATTATTTCTTCTTTCAACTCTTGAGACACATGCGAGTTATACTTTTGGATGAACCTTGTAGCGCAGTTTTTAATCTCAATTTCGTCCATTGTTGAAAACTGTCATACAAATGAAAATGTAGCATTTAAATTCTTTATCGTATCGATCTAACGAGAAATTCCAGATATAATTGAATCAACTATGACGTAAAAGGTGTTTTTCTTGAAACTTATTTCTTCGTCTGTTTCAATTTGCTCTTCGGCTCCTCGATTTTCTCCAAAATGCCTTTTTTGGTTCGATGGGAACGATTCTGGAAAATCCCCCAATCCAGTAGCAACTGCTTTGCATTCAGATAAATTTGATCCCATTCGTTTCGAATAAAGTTCAAATCGGAGGACAAGTTGTCAAGATTTCGAATTTCAACGTCAATAGTCATGTTTCTGGCTTGAAGAATGATACTTCTTTTATTTATAGCGCTAAGAACCTTGCACCAAATCAAAGACATCAGGACGCATTCAAATTTGTGCATATATTTTAAAACGCCATTTACATCTCTTTGAGCTTCAGCAGTTAAATAAATATCACTTAAGGCTTCTAATATTGTTCTAAGGTTTTTCATATGGTTTCACTGCCTCAATTCTAGCTGACCATCTTGTATCGGAAAGTTTGTGAAGGGATCCAGGCACATTTTTCTTAAGAATTTCGCTGAATCGACTCCATACAAGTTAAGGCTGTGAGCTCCACATGGTGAATACACGGCATTCGGATTTTTGTTTAAAATATGACTTTGTGCACCATTATACTGTCCTTTCAAATTGCTTCCATTGTCTTCTAAAGGGATTTCGTTCTCTGCCAATGTTTCCCAGATCAAATCAGCTATTGCGGTGCCAGTTTTTTTTGTTGCAATCGACAAATTCCAAAAACCGTTCTTGGATGGTGAACACATTTTCTTCCAAGCGCAGATATCGCAAAATAAATTTGTTTTGTTCCACTTGACTTGAATCGAGTGTTGCATCGACAATTATAGCGAAGTATTTGGTGTTTTCAATCTCCTCTCTCTTTCAATCATGTAATGAACTCATTTTGAATCTCAACGGAAAGGTAGTGGACTTGCAAACGTTTGTGTTCTTGTTGTGAAATTCTTACTTTTTCCAAGTGCTCCTGAAGAAAGGGGTCATAATGACTAATTAATTCCAAAATGCCCAAAAAATTACCATTATTTGGCTCTCCAATAAGATTGCCATCGCCTCGTATTCCTAGTCCCCTGGTGGGATTTTCCGGTTCCCCGAAACCGAATCTAAAATTTCGTTTACAGCAGAAACAAACATAGAAGAAAAGAAACTTTATAAAAACAGAAACCGAAATGAATACTTGAGTTTTGTTTTAATTTGCCGGCCCACTTATTTTGACTTTAAAAATTTTCAAAATAAAATAAATTTGAAACTTACGTTAAATTAAGTAAGAAAAGTGAAACAATTTATTATAACTTTCTTTCAATAGTTCAGAGTTGCCCAATTTTCCATTAAATATTAACAAAAATGTACACCAATAATAATCAGGGGCCCAGATCGGCAAGCTTGTGACTGATATATTGGCATATAACATGCAAACAGGGGCCCAATTGCGAAAGCATGAATGATTTTTAAATTTTCGGGCCTCTAAAAATAAGTGGAATACATGCAAACAGGGGCCCGATTGCGAAAGCATGAATGATTTTAATTTTTTGGGCCTCTTTAAATAAGTTGATGATAAATATAGAGTATATTCTCATTGCTTTCAATTTTACGGGCCCCTAGAAAATTCCGGGCCCGGGGGGTTTCCCCCCCCCTTCCCCCCCTCTCGACGGGGCTGCTTGTGTGTTCAAATGTAAATAGAGATGTATTTTGTTTCCTTCTCTTCTCAAGGCTCCGTTGTTTCTACATGAAAATGAAACTTATAAATAAAATAAAATCTTAAATCATTTTGGATGTAGGATAATAATCAAAACTTATAGAATTATTTTCCTTTATTCAAATGAAAGTCTGATCAAAATTACAATAATAGGTAATAGAATTTAAATTTGGATGATTGGCACAAAACTAGAGTCTTCATCAGAATTTAAATTCTTTGAATGTTCGTTTGTCAGCCTTATTTTTTTAAGGGGTTATGAATACCCTTATAATGATTAAACACAGTGCTATCAATTAGGAAGGGAGAATAGGATTAGAAAGGAGATACCGATTTTCATTGGTTTTGTAATAAGTAATAAGTATTGATCCTGTTAAAGCATTCCACATTCTTGTAGTGCGGTTAAAGAAAGAATCCCTATAATTAACAGTGCGTTCGAAATTGGGCTCGAGGGTAAACTGGTGAGCATTCCAAGAATTACGGGTATTATGGTTGAATTGTTTGAGATGAAGAATGCATCTGGCGATTATAATAAAAGGATGATAGGCATGCGACCTTGTGGCAGTATTCAAGAGTAGGAAATGTCTCAATTCAGTTAGAGAACGTTTGCCAATCAGTTTTAGAGCTGTATTTTCATTTCTATCTTTATAAGAGACGCAAGTACCTTATTGGGGCATCAGCCAAAATATTAATATTGTACTCGAGTTTCGGAGTCCAAGTGCGAATTTACACTTCGATGCATACGAGTTAGTACCTATAGTTTTGGTGGGTAAAAACATAAAAGATTTGGGGATTACGGGTGTTACGAGAGTTAGTGTTAAAAGCGATAGAGAATTTGCCTACATTCTTCCAACGAGTTCAAGTTGCGAAGTTTCAGGCGGTCAACATAGGGAGGAAAAATAATAGAATTGTTCAAAGAAGGGAAAAGCAAAGGAAACGAAGTTGGATGCTCTCGATTCTGGAAACATGAATACTTTGGAATGGGCACCAAACTTGAGACACGTATTCGAGGGATGGGCGAATGGATGAGAGACCGTGTAACATAGGGGTCAGAAAATTCCTTGGACCAACGTTTAACGAAACCAAGTGCTGAGTTGGATTTGAGAATGTTATCGTCTATAAGAGAAAGGAAAGTAAGCTCTTGGTAACATAAATGATAAGGTATCTAATGTTATTAACAGTAGGTATGGTTTGATTGGGCAAAAGGTTGAGACGTTGAAGAGTCTTTAAGCGATTGGAACTTGGCAATATTAAGTTCCAAGCTGTTTTGAAGACAACAAGCTGAAAAATAATGAAGATCATGTTGAATATCATATAGTGAGACAGAAGAATGCTTTATGACCCTTTCAATATTGTTTGGTGTAAGAATGAACAAAACAGAACCTAGGTGGTTGCCTTGTGGAACATCAGGGGTAACAAAAACTTCTTGCATCGTGTAACGGAGAAAACCTAAACATTTACCAGAATGTTTGGCAATGTCAAATATGTGATCACCAAAAAAGAGATGATTTGAGACACACATATACCTAGAACTGAAAGCTGTTCAGTCACCTCGATGCAAGTACTATCCATGTACAGTTGCATTGGGAGAAGGTAACACTTTTGTGACCGTAATCATAATCAGCATCGCGTTTTCGAAGCATTAAATTCTACACGGTTTTTGATTCCCCATTGCACAATGCTGTCAAGATCAGAATTTAATGAGTTTATCATACGCTGCCGTTGATAGCCCACATCTGAAAAATATAAAAACAAATACGAAAAGCTGAGGGTACAATTAAGTGGGTAAGAAGTTTGAGACAAAAGTTAATTTTAAGGAAGAGTGTCGGACACGGAACAGAGCTCTGGGGCACACTCAGCGTTTCTATTGTCCATTAGGAATGAAACCTAAAGAGTAGGACAGATGGAAAAGCTAAAGGCATTGATTTTGCCAGCTTTAAAGAAAAAATCTTCAGAACAATAGCGGGGATGCCATCTGGGCTAGAGGATTTGTGTGTGGAGAACTCTATCTATTGCACGGATGCGAAATAAGATTGGTCCGATATAATCATTAACGCTTTCAAGTATATGCGGAGTCATAACACTCTCTGGCAGCGTTGAATTGATGTTTTTTTTTCAAGATTTCACATATTTTATTTATAACAAATTAGTTCTTACAATATAAGTTTCAATGACATTAATAAAATAAAATAATAATAAGACAATGGCGTTGCCGTTGCGTTGAATTGATGGCAAACTTCCTAGCAAAGATATTAGCTTTCTGAAGAGAGCTAACAAATGCAGTGTCATTAACAACGAGCGTAGGAACCTTTTTACCATTTTTACCGTCGAATATTGGCGTAATATGTACTGTACATATATATTATATTTCCTCCTGCACTTAGCCCAAAATGGAAAAATTCAGCAGCTCGTTTTTGTTATATTTACGAATAATTAGTTTTTGGAAATTTGTCTCTGTGAATTTAACAACAGAGCCAATTCAAAATAGTTACAAGGATAGTTATTTATTCAATTACGTTAAACACTAACGGTAAGTTAACAAAAAAAATGTACAACTAAACAAACGATTATATGTAGTTAAAAATTTCAATAATGTGTATATGATCACTAAAAGTTAACCATGCTTCCAAAATGATGCCTAAGTCTGAGAAGTTAGAAAGTTTTTCCAAGTTCGTAGAGTTTAACATGCATTCATATTCAAGTACATGATATTTGCGTGTAAAACATAGTAGGCGTGTTTTTTTGGCACAGCTATCCGTATCTGCAGTGGGAGCTTCCATGTATTACAAATACAACACGCAGCAGCGGATAAAACTTAAACTTAAATCTGGCTGCGGATAAAAAAATTTAAATTTTTTCGAGTATCGATACTCGATCGGAGAAAAATTGAATTTCTTTGGTTGATAATGGTAACTCGAATAATCGGATAACTCAGAGTCTCGAAGGATTTGTTCGCAGAGTACAACGCACTTTAAGCACGCGCACTTTCAAGCACACTTCTCTGTTTGACATTTGTCTAAACATTTGTTATTAATTTATTTAAAAAAAAAGTTAAGTTTTTATAAAGAGATTTCGTAAGCAATTACAAAACTAGAATTCATCTACATATGTACTATTTGCCAGGAAAAATCTGAGATTTTTACACAAAAATTCAAAAGCTATTAGAAAATGACATATGTAAGTTAAATATTTTTGAAGTTTTTCTGACACCAAAATTAAACACAATAATGCAAAAGGCTTAATTTTTGGTTTAAAAAAAAAACAATTTTTGTAGTTTTTCTTTTAAACAAACGGCGCTAGAATTTACCACTTAAGTTAAGTAAAGGTTATTTATACAAATTTTGACAGTTTTCGCAGCTCCAGGAGTACCCCTACTGTAAAAATTAAACTTCAAAAGTCTTCCACATTTCACATACGAATTTCAATTTCGATCTTTCGACCCTGCACATAAATGGGCCACCTATAAGAACTTCAATTTCATGAACGACGACTGACCAAATCTACTAACATACCCCAATATGTCAAAAACTTATCCGAAAGCAAAATCAAAATAAAAAATCAAACTTTTAACAAATGCAGATGGATGTACAAATGGAAAATCAGGAAAATAAAAGTAAATTAGCATTTATTTAAAATTATAAATCAGGTAAATAATAAAATTCTTTCTTAAAATATGTAGCATCAAGAAAAAAACCTGTACAAAGGACGAGAATGATGCCTTGCTGGACTTCTATACGACTATACGCTTCTTTTGCTTTATTATCTGACAGCTAGATAAGTCTACTAACTTAAAAATAAAATAAAACAGCTGCGTATGGGCAACTGCACATACGTTTTTTTGGAAAATCGAATTTGGCTGCAGATAGCGATGCCAAAAAAACACGCCTATTATCTAAGTTTAAATTTGAAAATATTGTATTTCAGTACAAATCATTTAAATCGGTAAAGAGATGATTGAAATTATGTACATTTTTCAAGTCAAATTGAAATTGATTATAACAGGTATATTATATATTTAAGCTTTAATTATTAATGCAGGGTATGGTGTCGATCTTCATATAAAAGTTGCTTTAGATAATAGCAGTGTCAGCATTAATGATGTTAGAAATATAAACAAGATGAAGTATTTTGTTGTTGCTTATATTTTAGATTGAGTTAAGTTGAATGAGTCCTAGGGAGACCATTGCGTCCATAGTACAAAATTCAATATCATTGCTTATTGTCATGTCTGGACCATTCAAGATTAGGTAGATTGAAGTCACCAATTACAAAAACTTTATCCTCAGGATTTATGTTTTCAAATAGACTTTTCAAACTATCATAGATTTTCTGATATGAATTATAGTTAGAACTTGGTGGTATATAGACAACAACTATCAATATGAAGGCTATCGAAATCCATTCTTCAAACTTCATACGCACCTGGTTTCCAAAAAGTTGCTCCTAGTGAACTTCTTCTGAAAACTATTCAATTCGGTTTTCAATTCCAGCACTCTCATGAATGAACATAATTCCTTGTCCAGAAGTTCTTTGAATATCATCTTTGGTTTCATAATTCTAAAATCGACACAGAAATATTCAAAAAAAAATTCATATAATTCATGCATTTTTGTACTCAAAATAGATGATGATAAAGTAGAATACAGCTTGATTCTTTAAATCAACACGAAAAAATTAATACTGGGATTAAATATTTAAAAAAAAGCAAATATCTGAATTATGTATGTATCGAATATTATAAAAATTCCAGTCCTAAACCCAAAGAAACAACAAATCTCAGATTATTTAAAACAAAATTGCTTTTTTAATTAACACCAAATCGATCGCATCAATTTTTTCGATACGACAAATGAAAGAACTGTAAATTAATGCACAATTAACATACAACACAATCGCCAAATTATACAAAAACAACAAAATTATAATCATTCATTTATTTAAAATTAAAAAAAAAACCAAAACCACACATAAAAGGGAATGCACCCTGCAGCGTTGATCACTCAAGAAACACCGGAGACCGCTCAAAGACCGCGGGCCGCTCGCATACCGCGTCCACTTAAATTATCAATAAATTTTAAATTTAATTTTTTGTTTTTAAATGATGGTGATAATGATGATGATTATAATGATGATTATAACGATGGTGCTAGTCGCTGGTGTGGTTCTTATAGTTGTTCCAAAAAAGTTAACTAAATTATGTATATTTATGAATGCCTATGTTTGGCTTGTAAATTTCAAATATTCATCGAACAATCACTTCAAATAAAAAGAGATTATTCAAAAATTCAAAAATTTTAAAAACTGGTATGCAAAAGTTATAATAAGGCGGAATTTCTTGAATTATGCCCTTTTAGACGAACTTGTTTGACCAATTTGGTCATTTTGTTTTCTTCTTGTTTGTAAATTATTCAAAAAAGTTAGATATAGAAATGCGATATTAAAATGATTTTATTAATATTTAATAAGAAATTAATTCGCAGATAAGGATATAAATAACATTTGTAGTATGATGAGAAAAATAAAATAAAATAAAATAATATTTTAAATGGTTTTGGCTTTTGTATGTGGATTCATAAATATCAGGTTGTTAGCATCTGTTTCACCATATTATGAGTGTTATGGTGTTGGATGGAACTGTGATGTGTGTCATTTAGATAAAGTGGTCATTAACTTATACTTTTTTTTTGAAAGATTTACTAATTCAGAATATGAGCTCATTTTTATTGAATATTTCAAAGGCGGATTCAATAATTGCTTTCGCATATAAGCGTGAAATTAAAGGGGGCGTTGTGTTTCACTTTGAGCGTTGTCTAACATCTTGAAAACAAATCGTTATAAAAACATAAAATATTTTTGTTTTGGTTTTAGGTGAAAATAATATTTAATTATTTTTGTATAAACAAAAATGTATATATCTAGTATTTTGTAGAATATTTGCATACATAAACAAGCTGGGCCCCGCGGCGTTACTAGCATGCTTTATTTTAGAACAGTTACCATAAAAAAGGTAATAATGAGGCAACTTTAAAAAACGACTTATGCTGTTGATGCCTTTTCTTAAAACTGGTGAAGGGAAAACATTTTAGCAAAAATTTAACCTTTTCCGCATAGCACGCAGTGGAAGATCTCAAAAGGGAAAAATCCGATTTTGAAAAATGTATTGGTGCTTCGCTTGTATTAGTTTTAGTGTGAAGTTTTATAGCATATAGCCTTTCTAAATAAATGGTCTCTCTAAAACTGAAAGAATTTTTTAAATCGGTCCAGTATTTCCTGAGATTTGCGCGTTCAAACAGACAAACAAACAACCAAACAAATAACCAAACAAACAAACTCTTCATCTTTTTAATATTCGTATAGAAGTATAGATTTGGATTTTGTGTGAGATAAAATGTATCTAAGCGTGAACAAATTTTTCGAACGGGTTTTCTAATATGAATTTTCATTCATGTACTGATAACCATGATTTGAAGCAGCAATTTAAAAATAATCGATTTTTGTGCAAGTTTTCGAGGTCTGACACAAATTTATGCATGGATGTCAGAGAGCACGGAAAAAGTGTTATAAGGTGACAAATTGATGACAATCCTACACATTTTATAAAATGTTCAGATCTAATAAAAGAAACTAATTGATTTGCAATTAATTTGCGTATCTAAATAAATAACTACAAATGCATATCTTTCGATTCTGATAAATGTGTGTGGAATGCAATTAAGTGCTGTTCAATGTTTGTTAAATGACAATCATATAATATTTTTTTTTAATTCATTCGTTATGGACAGTTTACATGTATAGAATAATATTAAATTTCACATTTAAATAATGTCGGTTATTGACTATACAGGGTGGGTCAAAAGTTTGTTCCTATAATTTGAAAATAGCCATAACTCTTCAGGTTTTCTTTCTTTCTTTTTCAGGTTACTCATAAAACAAACAAACAGAGCTTTAGGGAGGACCAACCTTTTTTAATTTTATGACTCCATAGTAATGGAGTTATAACCGAAATAGCTTATCGGCGTCATTTTAATGTGCGAAGTTCACCCTCTCCATTAATGATTTCAGCACTGGTGGCACGCTTTCGTCATCTTACTCGAGCTGAAAAACTTCGAACTTCCCGAACTGAAGAAATTGTGGAACGCATTCTTGCAAGTGATGTGAGAGTCTAGAAACATCGACACGAAGGTACTCTGGTCTAGTCGGAGTGTTCCGTAATTGACTGCGAAGAGTTCTAAGAACCTAATTGCAGCAGTTTCTATACATCAAAATCCCATTTGGGCAAAGGATTAATGTCAGGAGATCCTCAAGAACATGTTTTTCACGCAGTACAAGCAAAATTTTTGTATGCACCATTAATTGATTCTCAATTTGAGAACAAAGAAGCATGAGAGTAGCGGCACGCAGTACTAAAGAGGTTAAGAAAGCTATCCACAAGCTTAAGAACAACCAATCCGCCGCGCCGGTTCGGATATCCTACCTATGAAACCCTTCAAATAGCAAGGCGATATAATGATGATGGTATACATGCATCAGCTTATCAACGAAATGTGGAAATGAGGAAATAATGTACTACGACAGGTCAGATAATAGCTCAACATGCCCAATCTACAAAAAGGCCATCCTAATACGTCCTGCAAAAATTACGGAAGCATATTCCTGCTTAAAGTTGCCTAAAAGTACTTATACAACATACGGCTTAAACCTTTCTACAGTACTATGCTCTTCAAATCTGGCAGATAAACGACCGACCAAATATTGGCATGGAGGCTGGAAAAGACCGACTTCAAGTCAAGACTCATCATTTTTGCATCGACTTAAAGCTAAATAATGATAGCTTAAGTCGCCAATAGCTTATATTGGTTATGTCGGCTTAAACCTTTCTTCAGTACTACGCTCGACACGTACCAGTGTGACTTCAGATCTAGCAGATCAACAAAAGACCAAATATTCACATTGAGGCTGGAAAGGACCAACTTCAAGTCAGGTCTCACCATTTTTGCATCGACTTAAAGCTGAATATGACAGCTTAAGTCGCCAATAGCTTCTATTGGAAAGTTCGGATCTCGAAATCCCAACAAACTGATCCAGCTATGCCGTATGATGATGTTACAAAACTCGCGATGCAACGTGCGAATGGGTAACAGCCCATCTGAAAAATTCTACACATGTGAAGGGTTCTGGCAAGGAGATGAGCTATTATGTGATTTATTCAACATAAATTGATGTAAGCTTGGACATCACATCTTAAGTCTTCCCACTGCTTGGTTATAAGTACATCGGATGACATAATCGGCCGCTCCAAGCAAGCTGTTCTAGAAGCATTGGTCTAGAAGTGAATGATGACAAAATATGCTATTTATGCTATCAACAAAAAAAGCCTCATCTGTCCACCGACCGCCTAGGACAAAACGTCATTGTTGTTAGAAGTAATTTCGAGATAGTCAATAAGTTCACCTGCTTCGGAATAAATATCAATTTCACAAACGATACCTTAGTGGAAATCCGACAATGAATTACCCTAGGTTAGGTTAGGTTAGGTGATAAGGGGTGTGCACAGCATGAAGCTGTTGCGTACACGGGGGCCTACTGGTCCATTGTGATCCCCTGTAAAAAGTAAAAGTTAGCATCGATGCTCCTCAATTTTGCCGATTAACGTAGACTGGCTCGTTAACTAACCAGCCTGTGCTATCTATAAATTTCCTCATGCTTGCCATTGAGACCTGTGCTAGATCATCCATTTCTCCAACAAACCTGTTTCCGAAATGACGGAGTCGGCTGGTTTGGAGGTTTGGACAGTCACAGAGCAGGTGTTTAATGGTTTCTATTTCCTCCTCATCCTGACAGCTCCTACAAAAATCGGGTGCAAATGCCCCTATTCTGTTAGCCATTGTGCCAATGGCGCAATGACCTGTTAGTACACCTATCAAGATTTTAATGTTCTTTTTACTCAGCGATAGAATATACCGAGTTTCCTTTTCATTTGTGTTAGGCCATAAACTTCTAGAGATTACGCAATCGTCCCTGGATTTCCAGGAGTTATTGATTTTCTCTTTTAGTTTAAGGTCTATCTTCCTCTTGAGTACCCCGATCGGGACGAGTGGTCCCCTAACTGAATGGTCGCTACTACTTGTGTCTGCTTCTGACCCTTTCCTGGCTAGTTCATCTACTATATCATTCCCTTCTATATTGCTATGTCCAGGAACCCAGCAAAGCTTTACCTGGTTAGTGGGACAGATTTTATTTAATTCCTTCCTACAGTTTAAAAATGCTTTTGATCTTATGGTCTCACTGGCTAAGGCTTTGATAGCAGCCTGGCTGTCCACGAAAAAAGTAATCTCCGAAGAGCTTAGCTTTTCGTGATGTGCCAATTCAGCTGCTTTTCCAATGGCAAAGATTTCGGCCTGAAAGACACTACAGTCAGGTGGGAGTTTATATGACGCTCTGATGTTGAGAGATTGGCAAAACAATCCAGCACCTGTTCCTGATTCCATTTTTGAACCGTCAGTGTAGAAAGGGATACCATGTTTACTTATAAGTGAATTAGGATCCCAACCCTGTCTTTCTGGTATGAAAATAGAAAATTTCCTATCGAAATCTAGTAAAGGGGGGATGTAATCGGTGGTCTCCATCAGTCCTGGAATCGTGTCATATCTTTGTAAGATTGACCCGTGTCCATAAGTGCTGTGCCTTCAAAAACTTAGTTCTCTTAAACGAATTGCAGTTTTGGCTGCCGTGCACCTTATGAACTCATCCAGAGCCGGGAGGTCCAAGATCATTTCCAATCCAGCTTGTGGTGTGGATCTTTGAGCCCCTGTTATTCCTATACAGGCTAGTATCTGTACCTTATTCAGGTTCTTGAGATAGCTTGATTTTTCCACCGCCTTCCACCATACAATAGAGCCATAGGTAAGAATGGGTCTGACAATCGCTGTGTACATTCATTGGATGACTTGCGGTCGCATACCCCAACGTACACAGAAGGTCTTTTTGCATGTGTAAAATGCACATAGTGCTTTTTTCATTCTCTCCTCAGTATTACGTTTCCATGTAAGCTTGGAGTCAAGGATTACTCCTAGAAATTTAGCTTCCTTAGAAAGTTTTAGAGGAATACCATTTAGTTTCAGAAGGTTGAAGCCCTCCAGTTTCCGTTTCTTCGTGAGCAAAACTAGCTCTGTCTTGGTGGGGTTGACCCCGAGACCGTTCTTAGTTGCCCAAGAAGATAAATCCTTTAATGCATTTTCCATAATGTTTTCGATGATGGTAAGAAACTTGCCTGATACCAAAACCACTATGTCATCTGCATATGCTACGATTTTAATGCCCTGATCTTTGAACTTTGTGAGAATTTTGTTGACTACGAGGATCCAGAGCAGGGGTGAGATGACTCCTCCCTGTGGTGTGCCTCTAGTAACTGTTTTCTCGATAGTGCTAACTCCTATTTGAGAGTTGATAATTCTGAATGAATTACCCTAGCGAACCACTCTAATTTTACCAGTTTTACTCTAAGCCTAAAGGGCTATCAAGAGGACCTAATCTCCACTACAAAGACCAAGGGGTTAGAAGTAGCGCTTGGTCTCGCCGACTGGAGAGAGCTTACGATGGAGAAGAACGCAATATCTCAGGCTGATACCCTCAATAGATTGAGACCCGGATAAGAAAGTAAATAAGCAAGGAGTTCACCTATCTCGGAAAAGTGGAAATCCGATCAAGTATTACTCCAGCGAACCGCTAAAAGGCGAATTGATATAGGACACTTTCGAAAAAAGACCCTCCATTGAACAGGAGCCGTTTATGTAAGTAGACTTTTTCTTTGGGATTATTTGAATGGTAATGTAAATAGCAGCTGAAGGAGAGAATTCAGACGTCTTATGACGTATCTGTGAGCAATAAAATGGTGCTCATTTGATTGACATAAGCTTCGCCAAAAAAAATCTCCATCAATAAATCTATAACATTTCTCAGCACTTTAAATAAGAAAGTCATGTTTGATCCACCCTGTAGAATAATATTAAATTCAAACTTCAATACTGTCGCTTATTAACTAGCTGGCAGAAAACCAAAGCTTATACCTTTGGAAACGTGTGCTTATTTTTATCCGTGATCAAGTCGCCGCCGTAAAGTCAATCAACTAAGCAAAATTTTGGAATTCTTGTAGTTTTATTTTCTAAACTTTTGTTGCAAGTGCCTTTTTTCAATTTTATGGAATTTCAATTGGTCAGAAAAACATCCTTCTACCAACTCAACTCAAAACCCCCTCAAAACCTTACTTTCTTATATGCAGATAAGTGTAGTAAAATTTTATTCATCAAGTCATCATGTAAGGAATTTTCAAATTTAGGACTTCCGTTAAGGAAGCCATCAGTTTGGCCATTTTTTTGATTAATGACACTGATGGGGTTGAGTCCGTCCGTCCGTCCGTCCACCATGGACGCGGACTTTTTATTTCCGATTCCAGTGAAACCAAGAGTCCACCTTCTTATAAATATAAATTGAGTGACATTTCGTCGTCGTCGACTGAGGCTGAGGCTAAGGCTGAAGCAGCTGAGAGGGTTGTTGCAATATCACTGCCGGCCGCCACCGCCATTCACCATATCATCATGAAACCGCCATTGCCTTTATACAATGGGGCTGCATTACGAAGCCAGCGAATGCAATATCACTTATCAACCAATGCAATCGCAATTGCAGCCGTTTTGGTTTAATGGCGAAAACGAAAAAACTGGAAAATTGTTTTTGATTATGGAGAGAATATTGTTTCCATTCCAATTGAATGTTTTTGTTTTGGTTTTTTGTTTTTGTAAGTCCTGCAGTCTTTTGCATGGGTCTTTTGTGACAATCGTATAGTCGGTCTTTGGTTGTTCGCCCGTCCCGTTGCCTGTCCGCGTCCGCGTCGTTGTCGTGTAGGTAAAGGTTGTGCTATGGCTCTATGTTGGTCTGGGCTGCCTCAGATTGCATGCAATGCAATTTGCTCCCATCCAAGACCCCGAAGGCCCGAACCGAACCAAACCAAACGGCGAAATGCAAAATGGAATCAAAAATGGCACTTTACATGCGAAATTAGTGGCATGGTGGTGTGGCCGTGCTTGGCTCGTTGCATATTACATATGCGCCCGGAGCCAGAGTCTCGCTTTACTTTAGCCACTGTCTGCGAGTTCGATGGAGAATTCTATACCTTAGAGTGGGTATATACTGAACAATAGTATACCTTGCCTATTACCTTACCTATACCTCTATACTCTCGTTTAGCCGGACCATTGAATGTAGACATTTTAACCATTTCGCAGGTGGGTTTTGCCCAGGTCTTATGGGCTCTGCATCCGCGTTTAAGTACTAGATACTTCTTTTTTTGGTTCTTTTTACTATTTTTTGGTTTGGGTTTGGTTTTGTTGGCGGGGAATTCCGATTTGGATATGAATTTGAATTTCCTTTATATGGAATTCATTAAGATTGTTATACAAGTTTGAGTTAAGGAGGTTGCTGGTTACTGGTGGAGTGTGTAAAATGCTGCATGCAGCAGTTAAACTAGAGGCTGCAGCATTCAGCTATACCTACTAAAGGCTTTATGAGAAATCAAAAGACTGATGTTGGGTGTGAATGTGAATGTACCTGCACCTTAAATGGTTTTTTGATATGCGCATGTGCAATGAACTACTAATTATACGTAGGTAAGGAATATACATATCTAAGTGAAGATAATTCTACCTACATTCAAATCTATAAGAGAAACCCATAAGATCCTTACATCTCAACGTTGTAGGAAAATAGTTTTCCAATCGCTATTAAGGATCTTTGAATGATAATGGATAAGTAGGATATTCTATATATGCATCTGAAATTGGTATTTAATAGATATTGATTTGAACTTTAAAAATTATAAGATCAATGGTAATACATAAGGCCCTATAACAGGTGTGTCTTCGACACCTATAAGAAGCTGTTAAAAAAGTTTTGCAAAGTTAATCCCAAATCTTTATTAGCTTAATCCAAGACATCAGGGCTCAACCTTTTGACTATATATTTGCTCTTAAGGCTTTAATAGACCAACAAATTAAAGAAGGTTAAAATTTAAGGAAGTACTATACTCTGCTTATCAGTGGTGTAGCATGGGCATTCGCCGCCCGGGCCAGGTATAGAATCCTCAAACTTCGATCGTACAATGAATTTTAATAAATCAAGTGGATCTGCATTACTAAATTTAATTTTGTTTTCTGCAGCATCAACGATTGCAGTCGATGTCGTTCCAGCTGAAACTCTTGAACGTCTATTTCAGCAGATGCATGGCTCAGATTGCATTGAGTGTCTTATGAGTATAAGAAAATTGCTGATGTTACAAAAACTAAATTTTCGGGCGAAAACAGCTTTCGTCTCAACTCTTCGTCATAAGACAGGTTCGCATTATTTCATCAAACATGATCTTTTAAGCAATTCGCCTTCGAGTTCCATAGAAATTCCAAGCTCTTCACACATATATTTTGCATATCTTACGGCTGCTTCTATATCCATACCTCTCGTTTTTCTAGTAAAATTTCCTCTAAAGCATGTATTTTTCCAGCACTGCAGAGTCTTATATCAAGTCCTTACGTTTTTCAATATCTTTGTGCGTCATTCACTTCAAAAAGAACTGGTTTTCACAAGCCCAAGAAACAAAGACAGGAAAACGACTGCAAAGTTCCTGCATCGCCTGTCCTGTTAAAACGTTCGCCTGTCAATTCAAATAATATTTTTAAAAAACTCAACTTCTATGTTTCAAAAAATGGTTATAAATTCGTTTTGGATTCCCGGTGACATATAAGTTATTGAAGTTTTTGGAAACATGTTTTATCTTATGAGATGTTCACGAAGAACTGGATCATATTTAGCAATCAAATGTTCCAATTCCCAGAAGTTCCCTCTATTTGGCCACGCAAGGCCAAATTTAGTTTTGAATGGAATTTGATGCGATGTCAAACATTCTGTAAAGAATTTCCTGCCATTTTTTGTTTCATTTTGAACCATGTATTGAGCTTCTTTGTCAATTATCTGTCCTTTTCACATTCTGCTCTCCAATTCCTTCCATTTACAATTATTTTGCTGGTGAAGTGGACTGCTTTCAAGAATTTGAACCTTAGGATTTAATTTCTACCATAAACTAAATCCTTCAGATGAGCAAAACTTTGATCCAGTTGATCATTTTATGTCCTCAAATAAACGGCAGCAAACACAAAATAGTAATGCCTTGCTGGTAGAATAAGCCATCCATGTTCTCAAAATCTTCTCACCGTTTGTCAATCTACGGTAAAACCACTCCTTGGTAAGCCGCCTTTTCTCTCCTTTTAAAGTAGACGTAGACGACGAAATCAGAATGAATGTGTTGAATTATTTCATGTCCATGCTGAATGAGGTACAATCGCATGTTTTCGTCTATGATTACTAGCCATTTCACAATATAAATATCCCGTGTTGATAACCAGGCAGCGCCATTTTCGCCTCCATTTCCAAGATATTCAAATTCATGGCTTCACATGCACATGCAGATGCAGACTCTAATTGACAAGATGTAAATGGAATTGGATTTTCCGAAGCGATGCGAAAATTTTGCTCTGGATCCAGATGAACAGTGTCAAATTCAACAGCGAGCCGTTTCAAATTTTTCTTTGGTTTTTGCATTTTAGTTAGGAGTAGAATCTGGCGTCTCAGTAACAGAAACCTTTAGGTATTTAAGTAAGGGCCCTTCATCTTTTTTAATAATTTACAATTTGGCTCTCCTCTTATTACGATATGACGCCCCACTTTCTTTAAATCTTTTCTTCCTTGGTTCTTAAAAAGAAATTGTAGTTAACGCCCCTAAAGTTTCGGTTATCCACTCCGAATTTCTGTAAAAAATACTTTAATAATTTATAGACGTTAATCGATACTATTGTTTAACATGATGCAAATGTTTAGTTAACTGAATAAACTGACAATGACAGCTCGATGATTAGTGAAAGGATGCGTTCAGAATTAAATTAAAAGTTCTAAACCCGAAACAGAAAAACTAACATTTTTGATTCTTTACTCTTTAAATTCTTTTAAATAACAAAAATTAATTCGTTACAAGAAATATTCTTTAAAAAATGTTTGAAGGCAGCAGCGTTGTTTACAAGCTCCGCCCCCTGTTTTACTCGTATACTTTATTTTAGAACAAATTTGGTTACCATAAAAATGGTTATAACAATCCAACTTCAAATGATAGATATGTGCTGTCGTGGACTTCTTTTTAGAACTATTTAAGGAAGACAATTTTGTCATAAATTATTTTAGCAAAACTTTAACCGTTTCAGCAGCATAATCAGTAGAAGCTCTCAAAAGGGAAACAAATACACGATTTTGAAACATTCTTTATTGGAAGGAGTCTTAGCGTGACATTATATAACCTCAATAAATGGACTTTCCAACACTGAAATAATTTTTCAAATCGAACTAGTAATTTCTGAGATTAGCGCATTCAAACAAACAAACAAACAAAATCTTCATCTTTATATTGGTATGGATTCATGTTCTAGTAATTGATTTTTAAGTTTTTACATAATGAATTGAATATGAACAGAAGAACAATTTGTATACAACTAGCGGTCCGTTTCAGCTTCGAATGGGAAAAGAACACAATACCACTATCACATCAATATCTTCCAACGTTACAGCTTTATTTTTGGTCCAATCACAACGCCCAAAAACTGCTATAAAAATTGACACGTTGGTTGAGTTTAATAATAACTATTTTTGTATTTTCTCAGGCTCGAATTCGTCAATTCTTCTATTAAAAATAGGAATTAATGAAAAATACGTTATAATATGGTTTGTGGATTCTTATTTCAAATATCGAAGAGAAATCCGGAAAATTGGGGTTTCGTCAGCACTACACGGGTTAATGCAGCAATATTCGCACTTGCACTTAAGCGACAAGCACGGTTTTGTTTCTTGACATAACTAACTTTTTTCAAAAAGTTTACGAAGTATCGTTTCAATTTATGCAATGACCTAACTTCTGCAACCTTACCTACTAGAAACCATTTAAAACTTTAACTAAGAAAACAAGGAATCCTTTTATTGATCAATATTTTAAAAATAGCAAATTCTTCTTGAAAAACTGCACAACTATAACAAATTTTCGAATCTACTT
Organism: Eupeodes luniger; assembly: GCA_951509635.1. NCBI lineage: Eukaryota > Metazoa > Arthropoda > Insecta > Diptera > Syrphidae > Eupeodes > Eupeodes luniger. The sequence continues at coordinate 298,930,444 of OX608073.1, forward strand.
AAGTAAACGGATTTGACTATAAAATATAGTTTCGTATGCTAATTTTATAGCCACATTTATCTCAATAAAACATGTTTTTATTCAAATATTTCAAAAATTGATATTACAATATTTTTCTTACATACATATATGCGCCTAATATTCTGTTACCATGTATATTTATCAATTTATTGTTGAAATGGTGATTCTCTAATATTGGTGACATTAACATTGCCATTTTGAAAAATTCGAAATTAAGTCAAGATTTAAAATTCTAATTAAATTTTTAATCAATTCAATAATAATTTTGCTATATTGCTCATTAATATACATAATATTGTAAATATATTAATTTCTAAATCTTACCACAAAATAAAAATATGTATTCGATTGTAAATTAAAATAACAGGTCATTTGTTATTAAACCACAGCTACTCGTATCATATATAAAATAAAAAAGGAATAAAGTTACATTGGGTGTAGAATATGAATATTCATTATGATGGCGAGTTACATCAATAAATTGTTTAACTTAGAAAGTCGTTAGAATTATGTTGTTTTTCTTAACGAATATAAATAATCTCACAACTAAAATAAATAAATATTTTAACAAAAACCTGATGTTGGAAAAAAAAGACCTCACAAGTAGATCCATGAACAACAATACAAAAGAATGTCGATACATTGTTGTAAGTTTATTTGTTACAAATATCATAAATAAATAAAAGCTTATAACTAGAGAGACAATGAGCTTTTAAGACTTGTGACCCACTTATTGAAAAACATTGTTAGTCCATTATGTGATTGAATATGTTAAGAAAGATTGGATTGAAATAGTGTTTTTTTATTTATAATTCTACGAGTATATGATCAAAATGCTGTATGATACTATTTGATCCTCATTTTATACGTCTTAAATTTTGTATTTCAAAAAATTGTAAACTTCGAATAGAATAAATATACCAAAATTTTGTGTTTTTAAATATTGTAATGAAGCATAAGACTTCTCGTCTATCACCTCGAGTTTGAAAAGATAAAACATAAAACCAGCCGATGCATTATAGGCATGGCAATTGCATGCACTGCACATATTATGAAGATGCCAGGGTTTGTATAGTATAGCTTTTGGCATTTATTGCTTTCAATTTACAGTGACTTTTCACAGAATACTTCGTATAAAGAGGTATAAGTAAGTAACAGATAAGTGTACCTAGCTTAGGTACCATGTCTTAGAGAACTTCTAACGTGCCGTAAAAATTATATTATTAGGTTATATGAAGTACCGTGTTGTTTTACCCTTGTATATAATTTGTTAGTTTTAATTGTAAGGAAAATAAAGTATATGAAATACTTCATTATCCGAATATTGGGCGTTGCAGGCCTTCCTGGCTTGCTTGAACTTATTCCGATTTTCCTCACTTGGATTGCCTTTAAAACAACGGAAACTTACCTTTTGGCCCTAATAACCTCTTTACAGCTCCCATCGAACCATGCGTTTTCCTTACCCCTTGAACACAATGAGAATTCGCTAGTCGCGGTAAAAATCGCTGTAACATAAGCTGTCACTATAAAATCGCTCACTATGTAGCAAAGGTCGCCCACAATGGTGTAGCGCAGGAAGAACGTCAGCTGTCATTTTTTTTTGACATTTATACATTTGTGTTTAGTTTTGTAAGACTATTCATATTTTTGGGTAACTTAATTTTCAATTTTTAAATTAAAAAATGGACCAATGCAAATGTGCTACTCGGGAATGAAGCTTTTAAAGCTTAAAAATGTAGCGCGACTAATAGCGGAAAGTAGAAAATTATTCAACAATGGCGACAGCGATCGCTGCAGCAACAGCTTCCCATTGTGGCGTTGTGTACTATGTATTTTCGTATGTTTCAACTTTGACAGCGCGACAAGCGGCCGCTACAGCGACTTCATTCTGCTGGGGCACTTGGGTCTGATGCTTTTAACCGTATTCAGGATAAAAGTTCTCATTCCCAGGAATCAAACTTGTGATCATATCAGCGCTGGCGTCAACGTCACTATCGAGGAAGCATAGTGACCAGTTAAAGATCCTAAAATAATTATTGAGACCGTCCCAGTTGGCTTTCTCGTATTGCCAAACGGTTCTCTTAGAAGCTCTTTCTTTAACTGGAGAGTTTGACACGAGAAATTTGCTGATATCACACAATGGTCAGATGCGCCTAGAGGAGATGGAAATTTAACAAATTTAAGAGGGAAGCGTTCAAAGGTCAAGTACACTTTATTACAAATAACTCAAAATCTATACTTAAATGTTTTTGACTAAAAAGTAGGAACCTTTTGCAGTTTATCATATTTTACACTTTTTCTCGTTAATAGATTTGGAGAGACAAGGTGGCGAAATTTTGGGGTGCAGTACATGACATTGAAAAATTTAATAAGGTCATATGTTTGAATGGTACATTTTTGTTTGTTGCTATGCCAAGAAAATAGAAATCTAACTTTCAGAGTGGCACTGTCTTGAAATAAATACATTGCTTGGTTTTTGTTAAATAACAACTGTAACTTAATATTAATTTCAAATATTTGTAGTATTCCATAAAGTTTTGGAAAAATCATAACTCTTAGATTTCATCCGTCTAAAATAAATCGCTGGGATGCGACCCACACTGATAACTTTTCATCCCGTCTGTCGATTTGTCTTGCTTAAAAGGTTTTCGTGTTTTGTTAAAAAAGGTGTCAGTTGAATTATTTAAACAACATAGGATGCAATAGTTTGATTTCAAAATCTATTTTTGTTGAAGAGATTTTTAGTCGAGAACCAATTTTTACAAATGTTAGTAGCATTTCTTAAAAGTTTTTATTTATTATATAAACAAATTCAAATTGGATGAAATAAATTAATTTGAAGTCAATATATTCTATTATTCACGAGATATCGAAAATCGAACATCAATGTTTAAAAATTTTGCGTACTATTATTTAGATTTTAATTTTTTTATGAAAAAACTGACTGTTGGATTTTTATAAAAAATTTTACGGAATGTTGAAAACAATATTCCTTATAAGACAAAATTAGTTTAAAGCCATAATCTCAAATTTTCGAAAAGATTTTTGAGTCGAAAATCTATTTTTACCAACTTTTAGTAATGTTTTTTTTTAGGTTTTTATTTTTATAATCGATTTTTCTCAAAATTTCACCAGATGTCGAAAACGTTATTCTTTGTTGGACAAAATTATTTTGGAGATAAGGTCATTTTTGTTCGCAAAATATTCTAGGTGAGAAGTATTTTTTGTTAGTTATTTTGGTTTATAAAAAGTTCCGTTGGTTGTAATTTTTTCCAAAAATATACTACTTTGGTACCACGTCATAATACATAATATAAAGTTTAATTTAACTCGCTAGCGTTATTGGTTCGTGAGATATTTTGGGTAAACCAACATTTTCACTTTTTTTAAATTGCTTTGATAAAAAAAACACCACGCATTTTTTTAGTTATTGTAAACGGCCCGATTTGTCGAATTAATAATGTTGACATTTCTCGAAGTTTCAAGGTCCCTAGAGTCGAAATAAAAGATTTTTAGAGAGATGTCTGTGCGAGCGTGTGTACGTACGTTCGTACGTCCGTACGTCCGTACGTTCGGGAAGTCTTTTGTGTCGTCCATATCTCAAGAACCAAACCAATGGAATACATATATACTTCAAATAAATTTTGTTATACAGATAATAATGTAGAAAGATTCAGAAAGGACTCTCAAAAACATAGAGTGTGTGTTTTTTTTTTACCATAGCAATTTAAAAAAAAGGTGAACATTTTTGTAAACTCTAAATATCTCACCAACCAATAACGATAAAGACTTGAATTAAATTATAACGCGATAATACAAAAAATAGTTAAAATAATTAAATCTACACTAAAAGTTGGTAAAAATTGGTTATCGACTGAAAATTTTGTTAACAAAAATAGATTTTGAAATCAAACTATTTCATCATATCCAAAATATTGCTAGTAGTTTTAATTTTTTAGAGTAATCCAACTGACAACTTTTTTAACAAAACACGAAAACCTATTAATCTTTTAAGCAAGACAAATTGACAGACGGGATGGGAAGTTATCAGTGTGGGTCGCATCTTAGCCTCTTTTTGATAGTAAAATTGATGTGATTTTTAAATTCTAAGTTGGAACATAAATTAAAATCTAAATCCTTAAAAATGAAGAAGCGAAAAGAGAAGCTGTGAAATACAATAATCAAATAGGTACACTTACTATTCGGTTTTTAGTCAAAGTTATATCATCTGGCATTTTGAAGGGTTAAGAAAAAGGCCATTTTTTGTACACCCAAATGTAAATCTATCAATATCAGCCTCTAAAAGAATACAATCGTGATTGAACTTTATGATTCTGAAAATCTTTATGTCATCAGCAGAAATGAGAATTTACTTTACAGTAAACATGAAGTTACCTCGTCGTTAATATACAGGATGAACAGAAAAGGTCCAAGATGGCTTCCCTGTGAAACATTGTCAGATTGAGCAACTAAAGGTTCTCAAAGACAATTTCTAAATTTGAATTCGAGGCATCTATTTTCAAGGTAAGATTTAAAACCAAGAGCTTTAAGTTGGAATAAAATAATTCTGTGTCTAAATTAGTCAAAAGCTTAAGAAAAGTTGGTGTATACGCCTTCGACTTCAAAACCTTGTTCTAAAGCTTTTGAACATTTGTTTTTTAATGAGAGGAGATTTGTAGCAGTTGATCTTTTTCGCTTGAACCGGTGTTGCTGTCCACAAGTTAAATTTTTACGAAAAAATGCTACACCCACAAAACAAGCTTTTCCAGAAGTAAGGAATGCAAGAAGGTTTTGCAATGGACCTGTAATTTTTTATATCCGTCCTGCGACCTTTCGTGAATATTGGTGCAAGATATGACTTCTTCCATATATGGGCAAATTTTCCTATTTTCAAGGAAGGTTTAAATATAACGTAAGGGTTTCAACTTATACTCATTTCTACAATTTTGTATTCCTATCGGGGGAATACCAATTACAAGACGGACATAGAATCAAGAATACCTACTAGAATTTGTAGCACAGGGATTTGTTTGCTTGTGAAAGACTTTGGACACTGATAGGACCTTATTTCTACTGGAACATATTGCAACAACTTACTTCTTCAATAAAATTGATTTCGTTTTTCTCGAGAAAACTTCAGGTCCGCGAGAAAGATAAATGATCTCTTATGACTAAATCAGAGCCTTTTTTCGTCCTTTAAGTTGTTTAAAATCACTTCAGTTCGATTGAAATCTGAAGTTCTCATTCTCCAATTCGATTCTTTATAGGTATCGTTTATACTCAGGTCTTAGCCTGATGCCTCATATATGTATGCATTTGCATGCATGAAAATTGCGTATACTAAGTATGCGGCATTCGTATAGTCTATGCAAATAAAAACTCCCACCTTGTACCAATATAAGAGATGGTCATTAAATATGCAACATCCCAGGCCAATAAATAAAGAATAAACACGAAATGCCTTCACTTAAGATAAAAGTACTTAAAAAAACAACAAAAGAAAACTTGCAACAAAACAGCGCTAACTACAAATTACCATACCTCTCAATTATCGCATCATGCATCAATAACATCGATTGATGCACAAAGGTGGTTCTTAATTTTTCTTCTTCAAAGGTTTTTGTTTTTATTATTTTGTTGTGTTAAAACATTTCCATATGAAGTTGTTAGCGAAGCAAACATAATTTCATCGCCACGGAGACACATTCCCGCCTCCACAGCCTGCCCATATAGCCAGAGTCAACAATAACTCTATACGCAGCAACAAGACGGGGCCTAATTGAAAGTGAAACATAAATTTATGCAGCGAAGACCATCGACCACCGCATACGGCCAATACCGTCGCCACCGTCGCGTCGTCGCCGTCGCGTCCGTCGCCGCTGCAATAGCGTTCCATGAACCATATGCACAAGACAATTGCCCGCAATATCAAAACCACCATACCGCACCACTTTTTTGTGCCCGCAGCATCTGAGTTCGTTTAATATATGCAGCACCATGCATCACATGGCCGCCCGGTACCTACCTACACCTACGTCGAGGTCTGAGATTTCAATTCGGAGACCTCTTGAGCTGTTTTGGACGGTTTTTTGTTGTATTGTTTCGTTTTTTTTTTTTTTCGTACCCACAGACGTACCCGACACTGCAGAGGCTTCACCTGAAGCATATGTCCTAGCTCACAGCTCAGCATCAGCTATGGCCGACGACCGTAGACCGACGACCGACGACGCTGTGGGTGGCGTGAGTGCTATCTGATATATGTACACGGAGACGGGTTCATCTGGGGGTTTCCCTTGTAAGATTGCTCAAGTGCTCTCAAGTCTCAGTGCACACACAGTGTTTTGGTTCGTTTTGGGGACACACAAAGTCCGTCCTAAGGCTGGATCCACATCTCGCACTTGAAGGCCCACACTTGCGTTGGTCGCGTTGCTTCGTTCGGCCAGCATATGACCACGCGGGAACGGGAATAAGCATTGCCATTGCTCCGAATGTGATTTATTCACTTGAAGTCCGGGCAGCCATCTGGGAGACTATATACAAAAAGTACGCACGGGACGCACCGGAGGCAGGAAATGGCAGTGGAATATGAAAATAAAAACGACTTCCAAGCGGGACCCTAGGCTTTGGACTTTTTCTGTTTCTTCTGCGGCTGCTGCTAGACACTGCGGCAGAATGTGTATTGTATAGGTAAGGTATATATTTACCTCACTGGAGATGAAGAGTCATTGAGAGCTTGCGCGTCCCTAAGAAGCGACCGCCGCTGCCGCTGCCGCTGCCGCTGCCGCCGAAGCCGAAGCCGAAAACAAAACGCCAAATCGAGATGTCAGTTTTAATTTATGCTCCTTGCGTCATACTTAACCCGTTCAAGTTCGAGTGCGCGCATGCGTGAGATCTTCCTCTTGCGCGATACCAATCCAACCGACAAGACCTAACGACGACGACGACGAGAGCAAGTGACGGTCGCAACGTGATGATCATGAGATGGCGATCTTTTTCTTGGATCTTCAAGTTTTCTGGGTCTTCTTTGTTTAGTTAACAACTGAAGTCATCTTGAAAGTGATCAAAGAATGAGCTGGAACCTCTTTAAGTCGTATGGTGGAATATCCTTTTGTTGTTCGTCATCTTCATATTAAATACAAAAATTCTATTCGCTCGGCTAATGGGATGATTATAAAAATTATACGGCTAAATATTGGAGATGGATATTAAGATCTGCTGATAAAGTGAAGTCAGTATAGACATCAAAATTATCACGTTAAACGGGAATTTGATGTAAAAAGTTATACAGGGAGAAGATCTAAAAATGTTCAAAAGCTAAATTATTACTACGTAGTCAATATGACAACCAAATTGAAGTTGTTCTACTTCTGAACTACTTCTAGTGTCATATTGACTACTCAAAATTGTCAATCATAAATTATTCTATTCAGGTATAGTCATTTTTTAAAATAAGGTTATCATATTGACTATTTTGGTAGTCAATACTACAATTTGGTCACATTTCATGTTGATTATCCATGATTGTCAATAATACAATTTTTTTTGTTCTGTGTAATGTCATGCAGCTTGCAAAGTATACCAAGTCGTCTGAGTTTTGGAACCTGGTCCGAAAACTTAATGGAACAAAATTTACTATTAGCCCGGATCTTAATTCAAATAGACTGCTAACATATTTCGAGCAATTATTTAACCCAGATGCGCCAAATAAGTTTCTGAATCAGTATGCCAAACCTGGCTTCAAAAATAATATTTTAGATGCTCCAATTTCAAAGGAAGAAATGTTTATATCGATAAACAACCAAAAGAATCGAAAGGCTGCGGGCTCAGATGTTATACTCGCAGCATTCTACATATATGGTACAGATACTCTTGTTGTATCTCTAACAGCAGTATTCAACCAGATCTTTGACGAAGGAACCATCCCAAATCAGTTCAGCGATGCCTTGATTTTCCCAATCCACAAGAAGGGAGTTCCGGAAAACTACAAAGGAATCTCGTTTTTGAACTCGTCATATAAGATATTTACATCGATTCTGCTCAGTCGTTTAGTGAGTTCCAAGCTGGCTTATCAGATCGGGATACTCCACCGTCGATCACATTTTTGAAATCCGCTCGATTGCTGACTCGTTTCTATCGAGAAATAAGAAACTATTTGCATTTTTCGTTGATTTCAAAGCTGCTTTCGACACCGTGGATAGCAATACCCTATTTAACAAGCTTTTCCAGATAGGAATGAATGAAAGACTATCAAAGCACCAGTGTGGAAAGGCCAATGCTTATCAAAATGGTTCCAAACGAAATCAGGAGTATTGTGCACTCAGTCCAAGCTTGTTTGCACTCTTCATTCATGATATAGTCGAAGCATTACCAGCAGGAATCGAGTACGCAGGCGTTAACATTAAAGCTCTTCTTTTCGCTGACGACATTGTTCTGCTCGCGTATATTCCACAGTCCCTTCAGCTAATGATAAATAAGTTTGCTGAATATTGTAAAAGGTGGAACCTGGTGGTAAGTTTTAATAAATCCAAAGTGATGGTTTTTAAGAATGGCGGTGGAAGATCGGGTGCAAGTGAGCAATGGCACTATAATGGTGAAAGAGTAGAGTTGGTGAGAGAATACAAATATCTAGAAGTCTGCTTTACTTAAAACTTGAGCATGGAAAACCATCTCACTGATAAACTTGTTAAGGCGAAAACAGCTATAAACGTAGAATGGAAGCAATGTTTTAAAAATAAAGAAATTACGCATACCAGTAAATTTAGGGTCTTCGAAGCTGTATCGGAATCAGTTATGTTTTATGCGGTGCATGGTTGGGGAGGTCGGAAATATGAACAAGTGGAAAACTGCTCAGATTTTACATAAAACGGATTTTCCACCTTCCTTCGAGTACGCCTAACTACATGATCATGCTGGAAACGGATTTATCGCATTTATTTATAAGAACACTCAAGCTGCAGGTCGAATACATCCTCTAAGCTCTGGATATGCCAAGTTATCGTCTCTCAAAGAAAGTAGTTCTTCAAACAATCCAATCCCGAAGTGGATGGTTTAAAGACTGGATATAGAACTAGCCGCGCAGGTGGATGTTGACCTAAACTATAGTAACCTTGCCTCTTGGAAGCCAACTTTATATCGCCTAATAGCTTGTCTGGATGAAGCCTCAAGAACAAAATACACGGAGCAAGCCAAAAGCTCACTGCACCGCATGATTTACAGTAGACTAGACTAAGATCTCCGGGAAAGAAACTACTTCCACGACAAATATACCATCGAACAAATTCCGTGCATGTTCCGGCTAAGAGGTGAACTCCTTAATCTGAACTACATTCCTTGACGTGAGGACTTACTGATTGTTTGCAACCTGTGCAACTTGAAGGAGCGCGAGGATGTTTTTCATTTTGTTGGACGATGTGCGATATTAAGAGAAATAAGAAGACATAGGCAGTGACTTTCTTTCAAATACTGATATCATAAGCCTTCTATAGGAAATGGATGACACAAAGTTATATGTACATTGCAAAAAAGCACTTAAATATTGACATCCAATTTGAAATGAAGCGTTTTAATCTTAAACTGCACTTTCTTTTTTTCTCTATGTGATATGTTGACATATTTTGAGAAAAAAACTATCAATTCGATTTTTATCAAAATTTGAACAGATTTTGAAATTATTATTCTTTGTTATTTAAAGTTATTTTTGGAAATTAAATTAATTCTTGTTAGAAAAATATTTTCGGTGACAAATATTTTCTTTCTGTTTAATTGATTTATTAAATGAAATAGTAATAATAAATAAAAAGCACTGGTTTTTTATATACATAGTATCAAAACGGAAAACCCTGTTACCTTTTTGACCATATACCTATATCCATAATGACCATAAGAAAACACTTCCCACTCTCCACCTAATTTCATGATACTATACTATTTTATCTCACGATCAACGTATAGTTTCCAACACTATTTGTTGGTTCTGCCACTGAAATCAATTTCCATTGCGTATCATTTTCAAAAGATCCAAATATATTTTCTAATGGGCCATGGGAGCCGTTTTCACATATTATCATCGTCATCATCACAATCAAAATAATCAGGCACAACATTTTTGAATTCTATATTCATATGAATACGAGTCTACAAAAAAAAAAAAAGAAAGAGGGAGGGCTGGAGGTCTGATACGATGATCTTTGATCGCCTTAAATTAGCTAGAAGCTAGAAGAATGAACTCCAATTAGTAATTCTTACTGCACAGCCTTTGGCAGCAGTGACCGCTCTTAAATTTTAATACTCGTATCTACATACATATGTATATCTCGAACCGGACTCGGTCTGGATTAATCCCACATGTTTTTCCCGCACCAGATATACAAATAGGTATAATATGTATAATGATAGTGGCATAATCGAAAAATTAAATATTCAACAACCGTAATAGGGTTTGACTTGGATCTTAACATTCTCTAACGTCCATGGAGCTAATAACTCTTGTAAAGTGTCTGAAGAAACTGTTTTATAAATGTGTTTGAGGCTTTTCTAACTTTAGACAAAAAAAATAACAGAAACCGAACAAAACACAAAATTAAAGTCGCTCTTCTCGGCCTAAAATTATATTTATGACAATTCGTAGGTATATCTTATACCTTAGCTTAGCTTACCTTACCTTATAGCTTAAGTTATAACATTGGAAATGATATGCCATATCACTATGAATTTTCAATTCCATTTAAATCTTTCGAGTCAAGTCTTTGAGTAAATTCTAAACAGCCCACATGAAAAGAATGCGTGTTCTTAAAAATTATAATAAATAAATAAATAATTGCAGAAGATATAAATTTATAAAAAATTAAGTTTGAAAAGGCTTCAGGTCACACATTATTAAATATTTTTGCTTCAATCATAGATAATGGCTAATCGATTGGAAAGAAATTTTAATTTTGTAAAACATTAATTATTGGAAGGGAATAAATTGACTGAACTGTAAAGACTAGACGATACTATCTAAAAGGTATCTGAGACGAGACAGCATATTTAGAATCGAAATTTACCGAGACTTCTATTTGTTCTTGTCAGCCTTTCGACTTTTCGAGTTTGATAGTTTCAGCACAAGAAAAAACATTTATTTTGAATTAGTTGTAAAAATTGCTTTTACTTTTCCAAATTAAAATCGAACTTCGAAAAAACGATCAAAATGACGAGTGAAACAAAAATTTGTAAATGCAAATGTTAAAATGTAGTTCATTTTGGTTAATTAAGATTTCAGTTGAATTTTAAAATAACATTATCGAAATAAACCTTAGACCTTTTTGTGATATCAAAAAAAAAAACAAAATAGTGTAAAATAATGTAAGTAGAAGGAATATTTAAACCCCCATCTTTTATTTGATAATGACCAATATTTTATTAAAGATATTAATTTGAATAACAATTTGAGGTTAGGTTGCCTAGCTATAACCTGAAACTAAGTTGCAAAATATTGCAAAATAATAGTGTATTTTTATGTTCAATTACCCTAATCTGTTATTCACAAAAATTTTACAATAAAATACCTTGACATAATGATGAAATCAAACTAAGGTTGGCTGCTTATATCCTGGCCCTATTGGAAGGTTGCCTGACTTAAAGAAGTGGTTCTGTGAAGTAAATATAACCTTGATTTTAGTGCAAAATGAAAGGTAATTTAACTCTATTTCGAACAATATTGATTTGCATAACCAAATCCTGGCATAACCCAGGGTTTCCTGCATTTGAAGTGTTAAGCTTTTGGTAAGCATAGAAAATTGATATTTAGTCGAGAGTTACAATTTAAATGAAATGTTATTAAGTTATCGGTTTAATAGCATAAGGTTGCCTTACCAAAAGTTGGCATAACCTAAGGTTGACTTCATTTTTATTTCTAACACTTTGGTATAAGTATAGAGAACTCATCTCATATGATATTTAGTCTATTTTTTGTTTTAAATGAAAAGCACATTAAAATATCCGTTTAATAGCTTTAACCAAAATTGGTCCAACCCAGGGTTACCTGCATTTGAGATTTAAGTCTAAGTCTTTGATAAGGGTCAATCACTTTACTTCATCTATTATTTCGTTGGGTTTGATGTCAAATAAAAAAGTGTTTAATTATATTTTCAAATGCATAGGGTTGTCTAGCAAGAATTAAGTCCAACTTATCTTGTAAGCTTATGATAATGCTAAACATCACTTTACTTTTAAAATTAAGATATTTCTAGTGCAGTACTCTATAGCACTGCGTTACCCTAGTAACCCTTACTATTGTAATCGATTCGTAACATGGTTTTTTGTGTATATATGTTATATGTACATGTACATCATCAAATGTTATTTGCACAGTATAAGTCCTTGTTCAGAACAGAGGACAGAAAGACAGACGAACTGAATAATCGGACTCACTTTTTCAGACCTTGGTGTGAATTCCTGATTCCAAAAATTGATCAGAAATGACAAACCTATAGTCTACGAAGTTGTTTTGTAGCAATATACAATGTTTCGATTTTTGACATCACTAACATGTTCCAAAAGCTCAAATTCCTCCAAGATAACAATACTGGTGCTTCACGACAGCTGAAAAGTTCTTTAATTTTGCGAATTGTGACTGCAAAATTATCTTTCATTTTTGAAGCCAATTTAATCAATTTCAGTGAGTTGATATAGGATGCATATTAAAATTTTCAGTAATGGAGTAGTTAAAACATGTCAAATTTCAGAAGGTGACAGCTGCAATAGTGACAACCGCTCAAATAGTGGCATATGCAAAATAAAACCTCTTTTTAAAAAAACCCTATATCTTGTATTGGTAGTCCATATTTGTACAGGTATCAATGAAACTTTAGGGGTTTTAAGCATTCGATAGCATTCGACCATGCGATTTCAGTACAGCGGATACTTTGTTTTACACACACGATACAATCATCGCATGCGATTCAACTTTTGTACGATAATCGGTACAGTAATTGTATCGTGTATTGGGCGCTTTAGAATTTTCCCAAACAAAAATTGAAATAACTAAATCTCAAATGTTATTATTTTTATTGTACTATTCGTACTAAATCTCAAATAACCATTTCATAGATTTTTACTTTAAATTTATTGACTCTATTACAAATCAAACACATCTGAAGCACAATTGGGAGATAATTATTACTTTTCGTAATTATAATTATTACATGTAATTATACCTATTTGAAATTTATACATTTTAGTTACTTTTGAATTAAATTGAAAAAATATATACTTCAATTACTTGTAATTGTAATTGATTCTAAAAATTCACTTACTAATTACTTTTAATTGAAAGTTAAAATGGGTTTGTTCAAATTTGTGAAGGAATTAGTTTTTAAAAATGCATTTGAGGTAATTCATGATTTTGTTTTTTAATAAAAAATAAACGAAGTAAATACATAAAAGTTATATTATTTAACAAAATAAAGCATTAAAAAATAAAGTGTAACTATTGACAAAATAGCTGAAATAGATATTTAAAATACTTTTGTTTTGTTATATCGAGTAAAATGTAGCTGACGAAAATTAAATTGAATTACATTTTTTGTTTTGATCATTATTTTTGCTTTCAGTTTCATTTATGTAATGAAATTGGAAGTAATTAATGTTTTTCAATTAAATGATATAATTGTTAATTCAAATTCTTCAACTACATTTAGAAGTAATTAAAAATGTACATGAAGATTTTAATTAAAAGTAATTGTAATGAAATTTTGTTTCAATCAAATTCAAATTTATTTCTTCTTCAATGAATTCGTGTTACATGGTAGAATATTTATAACATAGAGATTAGAATACAATGATTCTTAGCAACTAAAGATTTTATAATATAGAAAATTCTTATGAAAGTGGTAGTTATTATAAAAAAAATTGGAAAAAAAAAACTCAATGGATGCAAAAAAAAAATTAAAACTATGAATAAAATAATCTTAAAATCTAACTTAATAATAACTTTAACTAAATTGGCATGTGTAAACAAGTGAATTTATTAATACATTATCGTGAATAGAACATTTGTTATAAAATTTATTTGAAATTGTTGTAATTTTAGACTTGATTGTTGGAATTTTAGTAATGTCATGTAATGCTAGTGTGGAAAAATGCCAGGGAAGATGCATAATCATTTTTGGAGTTTTGTTTTGACAAATTTGAAGCTTCTTCAGGTGACATTTAGCACATTTATACCAGCAAGGAGCAGTATATACTAATGAAGGTAGAATTACGACTTTATAAAGAAGAATCTTATTATCTTTGCTTAAATAAGAATTTTTATTTAAAAGTGGAAAGAAAATTTTTATTAAAACATTTACTTTTTTGATAGAGGAAGTAATATGATTTGAAAATGTTAGCGTCTTATCGAGAGTAATACCAAGGTATTTAATTGTTGTTGCCCATTCAATTGGAGTGTTGCAGATCGACAAATTATATTAAGGTAGATTTGAGGCTTTTCTCTTTCGTGAGAAAAATATTGCTTGAGATTTCGATGGGTTTATTTTGATTTTCCACCTGTGAAAAAACTTTTTGATATTAAATAAAGCATTTTGTAGATTAATTAATATACTTTGACAGTCGTTTGAACTACAGAATGTAGATATGTAGCTGTATCATCAGCAAAGAAGGCATTTTCACAGTTTAAATCTATTGGAAAATCAGCAATATATAAGTTATATAAAAGGGCGATAGGGTTGAATCTTGTGGAACCCCTGCTTTTATGGGGAACAGAGGTGATGAATCAGACAAAATTTTGACATAAAAAGGCCTATCTGTAAGAAAGCTTTGAATAATTTTAAGAATGTAAGTATAGGAAAATTTTGAGTTAATAGTTTATGAAGCAGGCCGTTGTGCCAAACACTGTCAAATGCCTTTTGAATGTCAAACAAAACCATACTTAAGGATTTTTTATTTGAAAGCGATTCTTTTACTATATACTTGTGATTCTTTTTATTTGGTGAACCGTTGAGTGTTCCCTCCTAAAACCAAACTGTTCTATTGGAACAAGACTGTTTGAATCTACATATTCATTCATCTTAAAAAGGATAATTTTTTCAAAAAGTTTGCCTAAACAGCTGAGTAAACTTATTGGGCGATAACTAGATGCCTGTGTCAATGATTGTGTAGGTTTAGCTATGGGAATTATCTCAGCAATCTTCCACCTTTTTGGCAAATATCCGTATCGAAGACAACTTTCAAATAGGGATGTTAAATACTGAACAGCATTTTTTGGTATGTTTTTAATGACCCTGTTTGAAATTTTATCATTACCAGCAGCTTTTTTTATGCGAATAGAAGCAATGGTGTCTGTAACAAGAGATATTGGTATGGATATTATTTAATTCTATTGAAAATAGATTAATAGAGTAAATACTGTTTTGCACTATTTGTTTGGTTTAAATGTCGCTAAAGCCATCTGTTATTGACTGACTAGACCGAAAACATTAAGCGAATTCAGTAGCCTTCTCTTTATTCGTATGAAAAATTTGGCATTACATTTGAGGTATGGGATTCTATTATTTTTTTCTTAAAAATCTTCGAAAGTTTCCATATTTGTTGATCATGTTTATCAATTTGGGATAACATTCGATTGCAGTCTTTATTGAGAATTTCCTGCATTTTTTGTATAACTAATTTGTTAAGCAAATTCAATTGAAATTTCAGAAATAGGTCTCTTGACCTATGATAACGTCTACGAATTAAGTTCCTAAATGTTATCGTCCTTTGTACGTCATTTGTAAGCAATGAAATTTCGCTTTTGTTTTTATGGGAGGCAGAATGCAAAGGGACATTCGCCTTAACCCCCTCATTGATGAAACATTCAAATGTCTTTACTTTATCATCAATTTCCTCTAACGTAAATGTAGAAGGTTGAGAAAAGTCAGAAAATTAATCGTTTACGTGACGTTTAAATTTTTTCCAATTAGCCTGATTGAAATTATACTTTTCAGCTCTAGTCGCAGTGGTGAATGATTCATTAAGAAAGAAAACAACAGGTTTGTGGTCAGATGAAAGATCGTTTATAACAATTGGGCGAGAAATATTGTCAATTGTATTTGAAAGTACCAGATCTAAGGTTGAGGGATGACCTCTACCATTGGAAGAATAGTAAGTTGGCTCAGATGGAAAAGCAATATCGAAATCTTCGAAGACCTTAAGTTCTGACAAAATTGTTCCCCAAGCGTTTGCGCGAACACAACCCCATGACGAATGACGACAGTTAAAGTCTCCGCATAAGAGAAAATTCTCGTTTGTTCTTATAAACCTCAAGATGTCAGACTTAAATTTTCGTTTTTTTTTTCATTAGTTATTCTACTACCGCCAGGGGCTGCATTCAACTTCAATTGATAGTGTTTCTATCAAATAAGTTTTACTAATTGGAATTAATTTATGTTTCACAGACTTGTTTACGAAAATGCATACACCTCCCCCCTTATCTGTTAATCTGTCCAATCTGTAACAATAGTAGTTTCTGTTACACATATATACGATATTTGGCTTAAGCCAGGTTTCGGTAATCACTGCGATATCAATTTTGTTTTCAATTAAAAAATTAAAGTATTCTATTTCTTTGTTTTTTAAACTTTTAGCATTCCACAAAAGCATTTTTAATTTACTGGCCATTGTTAGTATAAAGAAATTTAATGCTTAAGATCAGCTATGACGTTAAATTGATCTTGTCTACTTTTACATATAGATAATTTACTTAACATTTCATTTTTAAGTGAAATAAGTTCATCAAAACTAAATACATTGTTGTTTTGGTTTGGCGGTCGTGGTGCTGTTGTCATCTGTAAACTGCTACTGGTGATGGTGAGTGTTGTTGGAAGGCTTCTTTTGTTTCAATCATTTTAATTTTTTAATTCTAATTCGTAGGATAACGTTTTATTGACTTTTTTCCAAAAGATCATATTGGGGTGAACCTTGAGTGCTTTATTGAAAATGCAAAATATTCCTTTAATTCAACTTATGTGTGAAGTTACGTCTTTTTCTAACTACATTATGAACTCATGAAGGAATTTTAAATCTTATTTTTACACCTTCTGATTATTTCATGTCTCCAAGCAGTCTCGTTTCTTGCCGACGACGGACGTCAATGCGCGGGTCTTTGCTTTTGGTATTTTTTTTTTGAATACCTATCAAAAATTTTAACCCAAACTCGTTCAATTAAATTGACTTAAAAATCAATTCCGACACCGAAACAAATTCTGACAGATTTGCTCTCCCACTCAAATAATTTAAGGTTAAAAAGAAAAAGAGTTACAAATTAAAAAAAACTCCAACCATGTTATGATTAAACACACAGAGCCGCCACTGTGTCTTGAAAGATTAAATCACATATTGATAGGCAGCTGGAATTTTATGCACAGCATCGCTGCGCTGGCGATGGTGATGATGATGATTATGGTGATGGCGGTAATGGTGACGGTGAGTAGGTAGCCACAGTTCGACCGACGAACGGACGAGCAACGATGACGGTGAGGATGAGGATGAGGGTGCCCCTCGAGTCGAGTCGAAAGGGTCCTCGCTTAAGTGTTATAATTATTCACAAGAAAAGTCATCAGTACTAGGAGAAGTCTTTGTAGACCACCGCTCCAACTCCAATGAAGCAGCAATTTGCTTGATGAATCTCTTCGTTCTATCTCTGTCTTTCTTTAGTTTTCATTGCTTTTCTTGAAAAACCTCTCAACTCCTTCAGATCGTCCATAGGTAGGTATATACAGAGAGAGGTAGCGCACTTGTCCATATTGTGGTCCAATGATTCTGGGTATTCAAATTTACTTTGTTCGGCTCGGTAGCTCAGGCTCAGAGACTGAATTCAGGCGGCATAATGCACACGCACAAAAGAATCCCGATCTGGGATCCACTTGTTCTGGGGAGCGCACTTGAGAGTGTTTCCAGTGTTCCTTGGTTTTTTTATTGTTGTTGTTTTTGCTTTGTCCAAGTGGTGTTCATCTGCCTGTCTCAATGAACGAAGGCGACAAACACCAAACGAGCTCCTCAGAGCTGCGCTGCTGGAATAGATTCAAGATACGAGTTCGAGTAAAGTTCTCAGCAAGAGTTCGCTCGAACAAAAAAAAAAAAAAAAAAAACAAGGCAAAGAAAAAGCTACCCATCAGGACATTGGTGGAAGTGGCATTGGCAGTGGCACTGAAAGTGCCTCCTCGTCGATCGTCGCAGGACGGATGGCCTGGGCGAACAACGAGGACGGCAGCTCTTTTTGAAATCCTAATAAGTAGTCGCTTTAGTGAAAATCTGTCTGTCCATCTTTTGGTGGTACATGGTGCTTCTAGCAGTGCAGTGGCTTTAACAACAAAAACGACGAAGGACGGTGCGGTGACTGAGACTTATGCTGAGGAGACTGGCGGGCGCGGAGGCAAAGGCGGGCGTTGAGCTCCATTTAGTTCGGTTCGATGGATTACCATGAGGATACCTTGTGAGACATTTCTTCTACCGCTGCTGCTGCTTCGACCATCACAGTATTGGCTTTCCTCTGATGCTGCTTGCAAGAATCCACACTCGGGTGACTCTCTTGTGTGATTGTTAAGTTGCCTCTGACTGTGATGCCAGTTCCCAGCATTCAGCCTCAGCGTCCAGCATCCAGCATCCCGAAAGTGAACTGAAAGGCTTACTACAAACGAACGAGTATATATGACTCGCTCATAGACAATGCGGGCAGTTTTCGCATTCCTTCAGGAGGCAAATGTGCGTGCCTGCTGATCAATCTTGTGTGGGAAATAATCCGATTAACTCCTTTTGCGGGTACGCGTTTGATTGGGTTTCCTTTAGGAAGGTATATAGACTCGTTGTTCATATATGACCATCAGCATATCACAGTAGGTTCTCGTTACTTTAGGTACGGCTTTTGGAATTGTGATGTGATGTTCGGGGATATAGTACCTTACCTACCTCATATAAGAATATAATATAAACGACTTTAACAAAGCTGATGCAAAAAGAGGTTTGGTTAATCCGCAGTGTGGTGTTTTGTTCTGTTAGATGCCAATTTCATATCCATTCCATAGTGAGTGGTAATTTACGTCTTTGTGAGATGAGATGTGAATATGGCCCGAGCTACTTATATAATCCTCGCAGCGTTGAGCATTGGAAGGAATAATGACGTTCATATTATGGCGTGGGAGTTTATTAACTTGTCATTCTATTCATAGACAGAAAGCTGGACATCGCATATTATAAGATTGGATGAGGTTGATTTTGTGGTTTTTTTAATTTCATAAAATGGTTTAAATGGAAAATATAGATGTTGAGCTTGAAAAAGGTTAAGGAATTATTAATTTTTTTCTTGAATAATAATAATAATTTTCACAGTTTAAGAGGGAAGCTTTTAAAGGAGATGAAAGGGATCAAGTTTGATGAATTGTATGAAACAAACCAAATCAAATTAGATCTACTATCAAACGAATCGATCATCTTGGCTTAACAGGGGACGTTAACCTCCATACCCAAATTTCAATCTTTTTAAATACTAAAATCAATACCTTGAGCTCATTCTTGAAGTTCTGAAAGAAAATTATAACTGCAAACTTACTCGTTAAGGACAAGAAGGCACTGCAAACGGTGTATTGCAGTAAAACTTGTGTGCTTTAAAGCTAGGTGATAGATATTGTAGGCAATCATTTTCTGACCGCTCACAATTTGAATATCATTTCACATTCGCTTATAACTGTCAAATAACGAATTTCTTTACTTTAAAGCTTAAGCTCGTTTCGAAGGGATACTTATGGTTATTGTGGGAGGCTCGTGAAAGGTTATCATTCCCATAAGAAATCATCACGAGAATTTCGCGAGATGGCTTATAGGCTGTTTCATACACATCGATCTTGTCTGTATTGTTTAGATCCATACCGTGAAGCATCGATAGTAGTCTTATAAAAATTATTGAAGCGGATTTCTTCTAGTCCCAATGGATGAAATATACGGTGGCCTTTTCCATCTCATTAAGTTCCTACGTGATTGTACGGATTTCAGCAGTATACCGTGGTAAACCATCTTATGTGAAACAGACCAAGGGCATTTAGCTTATAGATTGATAAAAAGGGATGTAAACTCCAGTTGTTGCGACGGCGGCGGTTTTCTTAAAACGATTGTACGGAAAGAAGCTGTAAAGCTACGTAAATGTAAACCATTGATAGGAGGGCGAAGACATAATCGCTGTAGTTGAAATGGCTTTTTTAAATCGACCTAATTGTTTTCTGAATCAAACGCTCAGTAGCGTTTCCAAGGCCGTATTTGTAAATTAGTTGTGGAGAAAAAAGTTTGTAGCTCGACGATTAAAAAAAAAAGTGGTATGTAGTGCTAGGTTGATATCAAGTTAGCACTACACTTTTTGATTTTGTTAAAACTACATAAGTACGCAGTTAGTTGATAATTATTTGTTGTAAATTAGTTGTCAAAAAAAAATGTCCAAACATTTTAAACAAAAAAGCTACAATTAATTGCATCGTTAGATTTTCGAATATCCTTGTTTTATGCCTGGACTCACGGTGTCAAGTAAGCACTACATACCCTCTTTTTTTGAAAAATCAAAGTAAAACAAATGTTTGGAATTTTTGTCTTTCCACAACTAATTTTAAACAAAAAAGCTACAATCAATTGCATTGTTACATTTTCGAACATCCTGGTGTTATGCCTGGACTCACGGTGTCGAGTTAGCACTACATACTCCATTTAAAATAAAAATTAAAGTAAAACAAGTTTTTTGGAATTGTTTCCTTTCGGCAACTAATTTACAACAAATAATTATCAACTAATTGCGGACTTAGTTTTAACAAAATCAAAAAGTGTAGTCCTAACTTAATATAAACCTACATAGCACTACCTACCACTTTTTTTTGAAAATCGTCGAGCTACACATTTTTTTTCACAACTAATTTACAACAAAAACGTTACTATTAACTGCATACTCAGTTTTTTTAAATTTCGAAAAATGTATTGCTAACTTGACAGTCGTTCCAATAACACTCCTTTTGTATAAGCCCGATTATTACAGCCAATTTGATTGCAGCACCGTTTGCTTCTAATTCGATACTGCCAATGAGCTGCACGTCTCCTCCTGTATGTAAGGGATAAATCTTCTTTCGCACATGTATAGTTGCTAGATTACTGCAAGATCTTGACATTCACAGACCCGCTGGCCCGGATAGTACCCCATCTTTTCCATCTATCCTACTCTACAGGTTTCTTTCTGAGTTGATGGAGTCAGCATTTGTCCAGCTTCTCTCTCAATTGCACTTACGTCCATTCTTTCTGAGGTCATGCAAACGCTGATCAATTTTCAGCTCAAGAAATATCTTGAAGAACGAAAGCTTCTTAATGAACGGCAGTATGGCTTTCGTAGCAATAGGCCCACTGGCGATCTCGTGGTTTATCTCACCTTACAGTGCAACAAATGTTTACATTGTTTTGGAAAAAGTAAAATTGTAGCACTTGATATTTCAAATTCATTTGATAGAGTTTGGTATCAAGCTCTCTTATCTAAAATGCGTGCATTTGATATTGATGAATCTCTTCTTTGTTATGTTAGAAATTACCTTTCGGACCATTCAATTCAAGAAGTATTGGACACGTTAAAATCAGATTTCCATAAAATTGACACTGGTGTGCCCCAGGGCTCCGTTTTGTCTCCGACGCTCTTTCTTGTTTTTATTAATGATCTTTTATCTGAAACTTCTAACTCATTTAATTGTTTCGCTGATGACAATGCCCTCAGTTTTCCATATTCGGTTTTAGAATATCGTCTTTATTATCCTTCCGATGTGGACCACCAACGGCAGAGTATGACTGACTTTGGCACCATTGTCCTATGGAGAATCAAAAACCGTCTACAATTAAATGCTTCAAAAACCCAAAGCAGTTTACTGTGTAACCCTCCCGCAATGCCACTAGGCGTCAAAGTGATTGAACAGATTTCAGTCCTAGGAATGCTCGTCGCAAACCATCTCGTGTGGACTGATCAAATATTTTACATTACCAAAAATGCTGCAAGAATTTGTCTACCCATTCTGATCTAGCTATAATTTACAACTCTTTGGCCTGGTGCCCCAATAACGCACTTAAGTCTTTTAGACATAATTGAAAAAAGAGCATTCTTTCTCTGATTGAGACATATTGAAAGAGCCAGTTGCATTCCTCCCCTCAAACAATTCAACCGTATAATACCCGTACTTCTAGCAATGCTCATAAGTTTACCCTTAAGGCCTGTTTTGAATCTACAGTTAAGTACGTCAATGATGAAGAACCACTTCTGCAGACTTTAAAACGGTGACGACGCACGAACCGAATTCCGCTGTCAGGCAGGATGAACATAGACGACGAAAGCCAACAATCCCGTCCTCCCGACTTAGACGAAGTAAAGATTGCCATATCTAAGCTGAAGTCTATAACAAAGCCGCTGGAGTAGATGACTTGAATGCCGAGCTCTTTAAAGGAGCTGGAGATAATTTGGTTAGGAGCATACACCAACTTATCTGTAAGATATGGTCGGAAGAAAGCATGCCCGATGAATGGAACCTCAGTATTGTTATTGTTTGCCCGATTCTGAAAAAAGGAGACCCTCTTAACTGCATCAACTATAGAGGAATCAGTCTACTTAACATCGCTAGGTTTAACGGTTAATGACGGCAAAACAAAGTACATGCTGTCGTCAAGAAAGGACTTACAACACCGACGTCTTGGTCAAAACGTCACCATCGACAGACGCAACTTTGAGGTAGTTAAGGACTTCGTCTACCTAATCTCCACTATTAACGCGGAAAAAAATAGTCTACGACTATTATTAAAAGTTCTCAAGTTAAAACAAAATACCTTATGCCAACGAAAAATCCTTGAAAATAAAGCCAAATCTTAGAAAACTTGAAAAATGTGTCAAATTTTGTGTATGATATATCTAATATTAAATCGAATCTATGAAAATATCTGATGTCAAAGGGTGTCGAGCTCTGGAGAAAAACCTTAGATTTCTAATTGAAACCTCGCTCCAAAAATGCTATGATTATGAAAGTTGGTATAGAAATACTTGGTAATTCAAGATTAATGTTTATTATTTTAGGAAAATCGCCTTAGATAAGCTGTTTGTGTTTTTCAGGCCCTGTGCTTTTTTCGTCTTGATCCTATAAAATTAAAACTAAAAGAAATAGTAAATTTTCGAGAATTACATTTCAGAAGCTTTCAAGTACCATATAACAATTACCATCTTCACCGATGGTTCGAAAATGACTACTGGGGTAGGGGCAGGTTTCTACTCAGAAAATCTTAGCCTTGCCAGTTCATTCAGACTTCCCGACCATAGCAGCGTCTTCCAAGCTGAGATCTTGGCAGTGAAAAACGCTGCTAATCAAATATCCATGATGGCGATATCACACGCTGATATCACCTTTTTCATTGATAGCCAAGCAGCAATAAAAGCGATCTCTGCCACGCAAATCAAGTCAAAGCTTGTTTCTTGCTGTCGCGAAGAGCTAAGGGTTCTTGGTATGCAGCACAACGTAAGACTCTGCTGGGTTCCCGGTCACAGTGGTGTGCCAGGAAATGAAAAAGCGGATGAGCTTGCAAGAGAAGGCTCGGTACTTGATCCCTCTCTTATAGACCACAACATCAGAATCCCTCAATGCGAACTAAAGAGAAACATTAGTAATAATATCATTCAAAAAGCAAATGATAGATATAACCTATTAGAAACCTGCGGTAACACCAGGAAACTCTGGCCACATTATGACAAGGAAAAATCCAAAAAGATTTTACTTCTCAAAAAACAGTCCCTAAGATCCCTCATAAGTGTGATAACGGGACACAACCTACTTGGCTACCACAAAAAGAAGATGGGGCTTAGTACGGACGACATATGCAGAGGCTGCGGCGATGAGGATGAGCACGAAAACACGGCTCATTTTCTATGCCACTGTCGAGCACTCTGCCGTACCAGATCAAAATTCTTAGGCAACTATTTCTTCAATGAACTAGAAGAACTATCTGAACTCCCAGGCAATCGCCTATTGAACTTTATCAAGTCCACCAAATGGCTCGATCAACCATAGAATTCATAGGTTAAATCATTTTTTCAGAAGTTACAACACTTCAGGGTATCACAAAGGATCTACATTGATCTAAGTGTGACGGTAACAAAATCAACTGTCAGCCCATATAACCTAACCTAACCTAACCATATAACAATGCACACAGTCATATCTACAACAATTATGTACTTTAAAAGTTTGCTATTTTATCATTTGTTCTACATAGACAAATATTTAATTATATTTATATAAGAAGAAGCCAAATTTAATCACATTTCTGGCTTTTCAATCAAGAATTTCAATAAACACAAGAAAACCTTCTTAAAATAAACATTTCTTGGATTATATTTAACTCAATGAAAGAAAGTTCAAAAAATATATTTAAAGTGGTGAGGCGGCGGTGGCGGCGCCAACCTACAAACAAAAAGAAAGAAAAAAACAAAAACAAATAAATTCAAATCCAATTCAAATTACCTGCTCCCGATCCCAATTTAATTGAAAGTTTCTCAATTGCTTATATGAACATGAAAATGTATATTTTTCAAACATCAGAAATGAGTATTTTCAAAACATATTCAAAAATACCTTATACAGCAGATCGATCTAAAGTACGCGAGTAGGTACTATACACATCGCATCGCAGCTATATACGGTACCTACATCATCAGGAAGACTTTTTCGTAATCAATCGCAGCTGGTTCCACCTTGAGCCAATCTTTCCCATTAGCACTTCAATTTTTCACCAAATCAAATGCTCACCTCTTATAACATTGCACACCCT
Source organism: Eupeodes luniger (assembly GCA_951509635.1). Classification (NCBI taxonomy): domain Eukaryota; kingdom Metazoa; phylum Arthropoda; class Insecta; order Diptera; family Syrphidae; genus Eupeodes; species Eupeodes luniger. The sequence continues at coordinate 298,955,290 of OX608073.1, forward strand.
GGCATCATCTCAAAGTGATAGCAGATAGCGCACTCGCTCTGTGCAGATCAAAGGACCTTGTAAAGACTTGAAAGGAACTCTCACGCTGTGTTGGGTTCCTGAACTTTAAGAATGTATATCTTCGTCGGCTGGCGGGCGTTGCTCATCGTCTTCGTCTTCTACCTCATCGTCGTCGTCGTCATCATCATCGTTTTCTAAAGCTATGCCGCAATTCCACCCGAGTACCCGACCGACCGATGCGCAAGCGACCTCCTGGGTATAAATAATAAACCATTTCCAATGATACAACATCAAACGTGATGGGTATTTAAATAAATTTCCATAAGACTCCCAGCTGGGAGCTGAAAATTCTCCCCCTTTATACACCTTTGCTTCCAAAAATATTCATTTGAATGGTTTTTTTTCTCGTTTTTTAAGCTTTTTTGTTTTCGAACTCAAAAATTGGAATTCGATTTCTTGTGTGCTTGAGGATGAGCTGCGCGAGTTTCGACAGGCAATGACATAAGTTCACTTTGTTAGCTCGTATCGCCAGCAGAAGCAGCTGACTGAACTGAGCGCGAGCAATGACGATGCTGACGGAAAAGCAACTCCAAAGTGTCCCAAAAATGGGGTTTCTTCATCACGAAGAAGCGAAGCAGGATTGCGTTCACCATCATCCGCACAATCAGTGGAGCATCTTCCAGCTTCGCTTCGGATAACAAATTAACCCAACGACCATCAGAGGAAGCGACGGAGGAACAAAAACGAAGGAGAATCAAAAATTAATTTGCATATTAATCAAGGAGCGCTTCACGTTTCACCTTTCACGTACCATACTCGAATGATGGTCGACCATAGAATATATATATATGTAGATGCCTATATGAAGATCTTCTTATAGTCCGGATGAGGCTTCAAACGGACTGCGCCGTTCAACTGAACCAAAAGAGCAAGAGATTCGTCCAATGCAAGTGAGAGCCGTAATTCGTATCTCATTGATTTATTAGAAATTATTTATCACTCATTAGTGGCTCATTCAACACCAAGGTAAGTCGGGTCGCCCCAATGACGGCGGCCGGCGGCGCGGCGCTGCACTGCGCTGGCGACGACGACGACAACGACGATGGATAGTGGCGGCGGCGGCGGCGGTGCTGCTCTTCGATTCTTGCTATCGAAAGGTCTTCTATATGTTTAAAGTCCAATGTCTATAAGTCCAATCGCATTAATGCAAACTGATGTGGACTTACACACAACGGACATGCCGCTGCTGCCGCCGCCGCCGAAGCGATGATGATGATGATGATGAGGACGTGATGTGAGAGGGACACCAATTAACACGTCCTAAAATCAAATACGCGTAAGTTTTATCTCTTAGATTAGAAGACGGTAATACGTGAATTTCGTGCGGAATTATTTGTTGTTTAAGTTTTGAGTTTTGTGGTCTGATGGTTAAAAGTCTTGGTTTTGTGATTTTTTTAGTTTGATTTTAAGAAAGGACGTCCAGCAACCGAAAGTCTTTAAGAGCTCTCTCACATTCGATAATCTTATAAAATATACCGACTTATGGTACGGGATGGGTACTTATAACCGAATCTCAAGTCGTTATTCTAAGTTCAAGTTTTAAAAAGTAAATCCAAACGATTTTGTTTGGTTTTTCTTTTACAAGAACGAGGTTAAGAGTTTGCAAGGTAAGTTTTGGCGAGATATTTAAAAGGTTAAATTTATTTGCTGATAGAAGTTATCTTAATACGATTACTGCAAATATGATCAACGGCCCTTCAACTAAGTTACTGTGGTTGAACCTTTCACTACAAACATAGATGCATGCAAATAGTTTAATTCCATTCATGATCCGGTGATGGCGCCAGGTTGGAGTTCAATGCAGTCAATTAGGTCATCTTTAGTCCTAATAAATGATTCGGAGTTATAAGTTTTTAAAATATAACCACTTATGTTTTACTACAAGGTTTTTAAAGAAAATGTGAGTTTTTTGTGAGAAATCAATGGAGGGTTTATTCATTGAAAAGTGGAAGGTTTGTCATTGAAAACGAATTGGAAAACGAAAACATCTTCCACAAGGCCACAAGAAAAAAAAGTTAAAGTATTTAACTACAAAATCTGGGTGGTGAATTGTGATCTGATCACTATTTCGAGAATTAACACGTTTAGGAAACTTTTCCTGCCACATTTCGACCGATTCGTTGATTGTATTGGAACGAACCTTACACAATAAATCGGAGTTTGAAAACTCTAAAAGTCTAAGCCCAAGTTTTTTGCTTTCTTTTTGAAGAACTGGGACAGCAATGAGTCTATCTCAGCCTTGCACAAAAAAGCATCATCGTCGTCTTGTAGAAAGTAAACGTAGTCCACAACAAAATGTTAAATTCCTGTCCTGTCACCTTCAAAAATGGAAGGTCCGAGCACACCAGAGTCCAAAAAGTTTACTAAACTTTTACACATTGAGGATGAAGACGCTGATAAGCCACCGAGTCGAAAATAGGTGTCATTATGCTGAAGATGAGTTTTTGATATAAACATCCATATCATTTTGATAAATTTAAAGGATCCAATAAGCGAAGATACAAGGTTGCTAGTGATCGAACGACTTGAGTTTTTTTCTTAACTGAACTGTTAAAACCTTTAATTCCCAGATTGTATTAAAAGTACTATGTGAAGCCGTTTGGGAAATGCCGAATTATAAAAATCCAGGATGAACCAACAAACGTGAATTTTCGTCAACTCTTCTACAGCAGTTATCTTCTCAGTTCTTCTTGAGTGATGACTTAGATGACTTATGGAGTTTCGGTTCTTTAAACGATTCCAAATTCCACCGGCTTAAACATACCAACCGTTTTATAATTGCCTTCCAACGACCTAAAACAGCTTTATTTTTGCAAAGTGTGACTGCAAAGTTGAAGTAAATTTTTACAATTAGTTCTTAAAACTAAGTTATGGTGTAGTTCTTGCTTGACAAACAACTGTTGGCGATAAGAGAAGTCTTGTCTTGGCTTGAAGAAAACTTGATATCAAAATCTGATTGCGGATTTTCTGAGGCAGTTAAGTTACCATTAAATATTTTACTTGAACTTTGTCTATACAAACTCTATAATAGTCCATAATTGTCGACTATCTCTAATAGGGACAATTACCTGGCTGGGTGACAGGGCATAGAAACATTCCAGGAAATTGTAAAGTAGATGAACCCATCAGAAATGGTACAGTACAATCCATTCTGTCACGTATGGCTTATGCATACCAATCGCTACGTGTAAGCTTTGCCAAAACAAGACGCTATAAAGAAAACCAACATCACCACCTGTTAGGCCACGAAAAATATTCCCTTGATATAAAGCGCTCAAGGTGCTCAATATCTAAAACCATAACCGGGCACTGCCTAATAGAAAAGCACACTACGTGGCTATGCGTATTCTCAAATGACTTTTGCAGAAGCTGTATGGACGAGAAAGAAGATTTGCTTTAGGTCAAAAACGTAAGACCAACCTAGGAAAATTCTTCTATTACGACCTTAATGATCTCAAACACATTAACATAATTGGTTTTCCACGTTTCGCAAGGAACGCTAATTGATTTTATTGAGCTCAGAAGAAGGCCTACAGATTCATGTATTAACACAATGGGTAAACAACTGGCCTAAGTGTATCTAACTTTATCACGGACAACCACTTCAACATAATCTAACCTAGTTATAAAACAATAAGTTAAGGTAACAGCTTCATTGGTTCATTTTGCCTACCACATCTTTGAAAATTCTTCGTTTCGGTTCCTAAAATGCATTTGATATTTTCTGTGAGTCAGCAATTTCCAAAAGACTTCCAATTCAAGTAAGTCTTATAGAACTTCTAAATATCTGTAACCCTAACATTTGAATTTAACTTAGTTATAATGCCAACTTTTTTTTGTTTGTCGAAGTTATGTAAATAAATTGTTTAAGTATCTTATTCAGTCATTTCAATTAAGCCACACTTTAAAAATCAAAAAGAAAAAAAACAATATCAAACCATTTTAAATGGTATGCTCTCAACTCAACTCTCACAGTTGATATTTTTTACTTCGATAAAACAGCTCTTTTAGATTAAAAACATCGCGAACCCATTAATAAATCAATGAAACAAAACAACAATAAAAAAAAAACTTAAACTATAACCGATTTCTAATCGTTCCACGTCATTTCCACTTAACTTGATCGATAGCTTAAAGGTCGGCAATCCTTTGACAAAATATAAAATCTGTCCAAAGGCAGGCAAGCAGGCACACTTAACCCTAACTCAACCAACACCACATATAATCAACAATGTGGCAATAAATTCCATCAGGTCTTCAAAAATATTCAAAAAAAAAAAACAAAGGCTCTTAAGACCAAGTTGAAAAACAAAACAACAAAACACACGTCCAAATCAAAATATGTACAGCGAAACAATTCAATCAGTTTTGGAGAAGCTGCGCTTGGAGCACCTCGAAAACAAAACAAAAAATGGGCATAATAGCTAAACACTTGTAATCTACCTGCTGTACAGTGTACACCTCCAGCTCCAGCAATGGGCTTGAGAATCTAATTGAAAATTACCCGTGAACAATGTCCGAAAAACCTCTCCAACAAGCCAGCCTCCTTTTGTGTGCCCGTCTGATGCTCTGTCTATCTCTCTGACACGCTGAGCCTATCAATCTTATCAGACGGATTTTTCCCAGCTGTCACCTAACCATTAACCTCGTTTTCAATCAATTTTTTCTCTCAAAGACCCATCATATTCGAATCGTTGAAGATGATGTTTGGTTTTGGTGAATCCGTCAAAAGGCTGGCTTTTGAATTGAGGTGAGATGGTACTGGGACTGGAGCTGGACATTGGATTCACTGTTCACTGAGAACAAGTACTCGTATAGTCGTATACATCGTCAGACAATGTGTATTATTTTGGAGAACAAAGGCCAGCACCTGGAAATGGAATGCGTGGCGTGTTCGAAAATGAGATGCACAACAAAAGGGAGAAATCAATTGGAAGACAAAAACCTACATCTCGCGGACACATTCAACATACAAAAAATAAAGATCTCCTCATAGAGTCTTCATATGTGAATCCCGATTCCCAAAAAGCAGGTAGAAACGATAAGGCGATGAGGATCAACATAGTGAAGCTGAAGGTATGTACGTATAAACATCTCGATCTTGCTGAGATCAATTTTGTTTGGCTTGGCTCCCTTTTTTTTAAATCTGTGAATTTGAATCTTTGATTCTTCTAAATAGGTCCACACACAGTTCCAAATGGAGTTCCAGATTTTACTGCGAGTGTGGTGTTTTATTTTGTTGGAACAAAATATGCGTGGCATGACGACCATAGCCGATGATGATGATGACGATGAAGACGACGACTTCGATACCAGATCCGACCTTATCTCCAGTGAATCCACATGCGGCAGGGCTTCGACTTATGCATTCAAACGCAGCGGGTGGCTGTAGCATAGTATCCCGCTTGGGTTTGGGAAAATCGTGCATTCGTGATACTTGGGGTCCTGATGATGGAGCAGCATACGTATAGTGCCGATGATGTCTCGTCGGGAATCATAATGGCTTTGTTGTGGACCGAGCGGGGAACCGATGTAATTATCTAAAACCACATATTGATTTTCATCTTTACTGTCCGATTCGTTATGAACAAATCTGGAGATATATTTTTGTATTCATCTCTTATGGTTATTTTTCGTGTTTTTTGAAGAAGGTTTTGAATAAACTTCAAGGTGGGACATGAATTGCAAAAGGTGGGAAGTAGACATTTTTATTATGAAAAGAAATGAGTATTTAATGAAGTTTGGCTTTGATCATTTATTTTTTTATTTTGCCAAAAAGGATCAAAAAGTAAGGAATAAAATCATATTGAATCAGAAGAGCTCTTTTTTGGTTTAGATATACAAATGGACGATTATTTTATTTTTATATACATGAGTCTGAATGCATTAATATAAATAAGAATGTTTTACCATTTCGAATTAATGAACTCGAAGAGAGATTGGACTTATGACAATAAAGATCCAGCAACTGACGATCTTTATGAAGTTTTCCATTGGGCAGAAATTAATTGATCAATTTGTCGAATTGAAAATTTAAATATTTTCCGAAGTTTCAAGTACTCTAAAATTTAAATCCAAGGTTGTACGGCCGTATATGTTCGAACGGTCGGGACAACTTTTTTGAATATTTTTCTCACAAAAAAATGAAAAGCTAGAAATTTGATTTCGACTCAATTATCTTAAGAATAATGAAAGACATTAGGCGTGTTTTCTTGACATCGTTATCTGCAGCCAAATGCGATTTCCCAAAAAAACGTATCCGCAGTTGCCCATCCGCAGCTGTTTTATTTTATTTTATTTTATTTTTAAATTGGTAGACTTGTCTAGCTGTCAGATAATACAACAAAATAAGCGTAGAAGTCCAGCAAGGCCTCCGTCTCCTCCTTTGTCCAGGTTTTTTTTTGTTGATGCTACATATTTTAAGAAAGAATTTTTATTATGAACCTGAGTTATAATTTTAAATAAATGCCAATTTACCTTTTTTCCTGATTTTCCATTTGTATCAACATCCTTCTGCATTTGTTCAAAGTTTGATTTGTTATTTTGGTTTTGCTTTCGGATAAGTTTTTGACATATTGGGGTATGTTCGTAGATTTGGTCAGTCGTCGCTTATGAAATTAAAGTTCTTATATGTGGCTCATTTATATGCAGGGTTGAAAAATCGAAATTTAAATTCGTATGTGACATGTGGAAGGCTTTTGAAATTTAATTTTGACAATAGGAGTACTCATGGAGCCGCGTAAACTGTCAAAATTTGTATAAATAACCTTTACTTAACTTTACTTAACTACAACGGCCACTTTTGGTAAAAAGTGGTAAATTTACAAAATTATAAACAATTTTTGTTCTATCTAGCGCCATTTGTTTTAAAAAAACTACAAAAATTCTTTTTTAAACCAAAAATTAAGCTTTCTCCATCATTGTTTTTAATTTTGTGGTCAGAAAAACTTAAAAAATATTTAACTTATGTCGTTTTCTATAATTGCTTTTGAAATTTTTGTATAAAAATCTCAGATTTTTCCTGTCAAATAGTACATAGATGAAATCTAATTTTGTAATTGTTTACTAAATCTCTTTTTTTAAATAAAACAATAACAAATGTTCAGACAAATGACAAACAGAGAAGTGTGTTTGAAAGTGCGCGTGTTTGTACCTATGTGTGAATTTTGATAAAAATCGGATTTTTGAATCTCGAATCTATTTTTTTGAATCTCAAGTCTCAAATAGATCATGAAATCTGAGATTTGTCCACTTTTTCCTCACTTGTCCGACACCTCTTTTAGCTGTCAGATCCACAAATTTAATTTGACTCTAAAGGTTTGACTACAACGAGCACTTTTTGCAAAAAGTCAAAAAGTGAACATTTTAAAACTCATTTTGTGACAGTTTTTCCACCCCAAAATTAAAAGTAGTGATGCAATTTTTGTAGTTTTTTTTTTTCAAATTCAGGGGAGAGTAGGTACGATAACTTTGGCGACAAAGTTTAATGACGGATTTGTATAGAACAGTTAAAAATAAGCATTTTTTACTATTGGAGGGGGGGTCTATCTCCCCCCGTTTAGGCGGTAGGGGCAATTTAAAAAAACATGTACATTAAATGGAAAAAAAATAATTACAAAATAACGGTAATACTTACAGCTAAGTATTATACCTTTTTTTAAAAGCCAACACTTTAGTCTATTAGCTTGTTTTTAAATCAAGTCAAAACTATGCATAGTTTTTGAAAAAAATTGTTTTAAACTCAAAATTTGGTCAAAAAAAAAGTTAAAAATATGGTTTAAAGTGTAATTTTTCAAAACTTTTAGATTATCTACTATTTTTTTTAGAATTCATTGCTCTTATTTGTTTTTGATCAAAAACTGAAAACTAGATGACTTTATGTCTTCTAGTTCTTGAGAAAATTGAAAATTACCAAAAAAAATATTTTAATTAAATTACTTTTTCCTTGCTTAAGTATTAACGTAGTCTTATTTTGATAGTAATAATCGAATATGGATTAAGATATACCAAGGATAAATTAATTTTTCATGCATAACCTTTGCATGCATCCCATCTTGCACCCACCGCACCTTTCACCCTCCCCACCTTGCACCCACTCCACCTCGCACCCACCCCAAATCCTATAGTGTGCCCAAGCAGGGGGGTTGCAGGGGGGCAGCACCCCCCCCCCCCCTTACAGATCCCACTGTTGCATACACCCAAACTCGCACACACCTTACTGTTGCATACACCCAAACACGCATTACGCATACGCAAATACCATTATTGCTATCAAAATAAGAACACTCAAGCAAAAAAAATAATTAAATTAAAATAGTAGTTGTGGTTATTTTCAATTTTCTCAAAAACTCAAAGACATAAAATCATCTAGTTTTCAGTTTTTGATAATATAAATAATATAATATAAATAATACAATAAATTCTGAAATAAAAACAATGGTAGATATTTTTGAAGTATTGAAAAATTACACTTTAAACCTTTTTTTTAACTTTTTTTACTCAAATTTTGAGTTTAAAATTAAATTTTTTAAAAACTACGCATAGTTTTGACTTGAATTAAAAACTGGCTAATAAAACAGAATGTTGGATTTAAAAAAAGGTATGATACTTAATTGTTAGTATTACCGTTATTTTTTAATTAATTTTTTTCATTTTAAATAACAATTTTTTTAAATTGCCCCTACCGCCTAAACGGAGGGAGATAGACCCCCCCTCCCATAGTAAAAAATGCTTGTATTAAGCCCCTCTACCAAAAACCGTTATTATATCTTGTCGCCAAAGTTATCGTACTCGTGCCCAAATTCAAAAAAACACTACAAAGGAAAAAAAATGACTTTTGTAAATTTTCCACTTTATGCAAAAAGTGGCCCTTGTAGTAATACCTTAAATTTAGCAAATAGAAAACGACATTACAGAAGAAAAATATTTAACACCATAGAGCAACTATGTGTGACTCGTCCTTTGATTTCTGTGCTCCAATATTAATTCAAAATAAACTTAAATAACAGAACGAACTCTGCGAACAAAGCCTTCGAGACTCTTTGAGTTGTCCGATTATCAGAGTTACTAACCTAAGAAATTCAATTTTTCTCCGATCGAGAATCGATACTCGAAAAAATGTAAAATTTGTATGCGCTGCCAGATTTAAGTTTAATTTTATCCGCAGCTGCGTGTTATAGTGTAATACATCGAAGCTCCCACTGCGGATACGGATAGCTGTGCCAAAAAAACACGCCTATTAATTATTATTATCTTTTTTTAATTTATACAAAATTTTATTTTTAATATTTTGTTAAACTCTTAAGCAATAAATACTCGATTAATGGAAAAAGTCAACACGTTGATTCTCTGACGTCACCAAACAGTCAAAATGTTAAAATTTTTCTTGGTTAACACACAGTGTCAATGCATAAAACGTTGACCAGTCAATGTTTTCCCAAAATGAGTTGATCTGTATGTGAATCAAAGTGACGTCAAGTAAACTCTGTCAACTCTGTTTTGTATTTATCTCAAAGAGGACAAAAACTGTTTTTAAAGAGCGTTTAAATAGTCTTAACTTTTATTCCATCTGATAAAACATAAAAAATAACTTGCTTTAAAACAATTTTGAGTTGATAGAAGGGGCCAAAAACAAATGGCACTGGTTGGCAAGGTTTTCTTCCTGGCAATTAAATTGCACTTTTCCAATGGGTTTGGATGGTCTAAATTCAAAATTAATGCATGCTGTCAGGAAGGATTTTTGATACAATCTAAATTTATGAAGTAGCTTTTTTTCAATAAAATCTGTGATGGTTTTTCAAATATATAATATCTTTCTACAACATTCATTTTAAATATATATTTACATTATTTCGCATGATATTTGAAAAATCTTCATAAGAAATTAGATTTCACTTGTCTAACAAAAAACGCTAAACCAATTATGTATTCCTAAACCGATTTCAGTAGAAAAAGGCAAAATAATGTTGAAATGTTAAAACTTGAGCAAATAGTAAAAATTAAAGTTTGGGTTCGAAATCAGCACTAACAATTAGGTCCAAAATGTGTTTTTCTAAACTAACAAAATAACCAACATACAATTTATTGTTGAGAGATATTTTGAGTTTAAACTTAGCCTTACAGTTGTATACATCGGTAATCAGACTGATTTTAATGTACATTGAGGCAGAATGGTGGATTGCTTTTTAAAAAGCTATAAGCCACGACAAATTAAATAAAGTGTAACGTTCAGCTTACCTATGCATAAGCGGATCGCTTCGCACGACCCTATCTGCGGCACTGGACACCCTACTCTACTTAACACTTCTTGATATATTAAGCAAACAAATAGATACAAGCTCTGCTATTCGCCTCAAAGCTTCATCGCAGTAAGTTAATAACAAATTGGCCACTCCGTAAATTTTAAGTATTTAAAATCAATTCCAAAGCACACAGACCACACCATCCCCCAACTGCAATTTGACAGAAACTTCCAGATTTCCATACCTTCCAGATCTTTCTGGGAGGATAGGGTACTGGGTCTGTCAACTTGTATACAGATGGATCAAAAACAAATGAAGCGGTTGGTGGAGGTTTGTGCTCTTAACGACTGAAATTAAGTCTCTAATTCCGCCTTTCCAATCATTGTAGCGTGTTCAAGGCGGAAATTTTGTCGATAAAGGAAGTCTTGTCCTGGCTTAAAGAAAAGACCGCTATCAAATCTCTGGACTTTGTCTCTACAAACTCTATAACAGTCCATAACTGTCGATCAGCTCTAATGGAGATGGCACAAAAATTAATATTCACCTTTGCTGGGTGCCAGGCCACAGAGTAGAGACATTCTAGGAAATTGTCAAAATCAGGTGGAATAACATCACCACGTGTCAGGTCACTTAAAATATCTGGCCTACACTATAGATTTAAAGCGATCTAGGTGCTTGCTATCTCTAATCAGATCGCAAATAAGCTCGATAATCGGTGTCATAACCGGGCACTGTTTAATAGGAAAGCACGCCACGCGGCTAGGCGCATTCTCAAATGACTTTTACAGAATATAGAAAAAAAACCAACCTCTCACGATAAGAAGGTTAGTAGAGAGCCACAAGATTCATGTGGTATCACAATGGCCATTAAACTGGCCTAAATGTGTCCTACTCCATCACGGACAGCAAATTTAACCTAACCTAGCCTTAAGATCCTCGTTTTAGTTGTGATGTGATAGAAAAATGTAAAGGCAAGATTTGACTGTAGGAAATCTTAATCAGGGGGGGTCAGAAGAAGCAGTAGTTCTGTCGAACAGTGTAATCTTCCATTTAGGGCAAACATGACTTTAATCTCAGCACTGATTATACTCTTGGACCACTCTTTGCTCGCATCCTGCTAAAATGCGTCTAAGTAAAAAGCCAACTGGAGTATTTCGGACACATATAGAGTTAATCGCTACCTCGATTCTAATCAATTAAGTTTTTAAACTAATTATTAAAATCTTGTAATTTTATTTTAGCTATTGTTCCTGAACTATTTTTAATTAATAGCTACAAACAACAATGGAACACATAAATTACGAGATCGATAGAGCTTTCTCAGTTGCTAGTCCGTCACCGCACTTTCAATTTCAAGGCTTATGGTTCTTATGGCAATAATTTTCAAAACATGGAAAACAAAAAATACAAAAAAAAGTAAGACTCACCTGTATTTTAAAATTAATTCATCAAACAATTTGTCAACTTCATTTCTATACTGTACGTTGCTATTAAATTTGGCCTGTCGATTTGGGACACAGTCATTGCGATGGCTGACCATCCCAAAAACGAGTCATTGTGTCCCAATAGCATAAACTCAAACATACCATGGTCGCAGGAAAGCGTCAACGCTTTAACTCAAAAATGTGTGCCAACTTGAGCGTCAATGTGCCCGTTGACAGCATTTTTCGCACTTTCTACTTGTAAATGCTTGTGAGACAGATAAAGTCTCCGAGAAATACATTCCATAAACATTTTAGAAATGTTTCACGTCTAGATTCAAAAACTCATTTTAGAAATATCTCTCTGTTTCTTAAACGTTGTTTAAATGTTTCTGCAATGTTTGTTAAATGTTTCTAAAATGTTTCTTTGGTCTAGTGCTTTGATAATTTGGATCTTCTTAACCACTAACTATAGCATTATGCTGTCATAATATGTTTGCAATTTTTGTAAGTTTTCAGCTGTTGTCAAAGTTACCAATGACATCCAGCTGTCAAAATATTCAGAAAGGTTTTAAATTTTAGAAATTATAATCAAAGCGTTCAGAATGTCAAACTGTGCTGATGGTTAAGCTCATTTTTGTTAAAATGGCTTTGTCAATAAATATTTGGACCAAAGACAATCATCAACCTATTAACGGACACCATTACATTCATTAAAATTGGCATTTTGGTGCGCTTTAAAAGCTGGTGGCATCATCGGCCCTTAATTCTTTCGAAATAAGAAAAGAGCTACCGTTACGGTAAATGTCGTGAGTTTTAAAGATATGATGATTGAATTTTCGTTTCCAGAAATAAATCAGCATCATCATACATTGACGGCATTTTTTGGTTCCAACAAGACGACGCAATTGGTCATACAAGCTTAACCATAAATACATTGCAAAATCATTTTGGTGACAACTTTTTGTCCAGAAGTGGTCCTGTTGACTGGCCCCCTATTTCGTGGGAATTAATGCATCTCGATTGCTTTGTATGGGGCTATGTGAAGTTACTGTCATATGTTGATAAGTCAGAACTGATGAAATTAACTCTGTAACTCGTACTCATGGTATTACTTTGCCGAAAATTATATTTAATCAAATTATAGAAATACAAAATTTATTCGAACAATATTTCTGCCTTGTTCAATTATTAAAAATCATCAAAACAAATAATCGATATTTTCAAAAAATCTACATAATTAAATAAACATTTTCAAATTATTACTTTCGTGATTTACGATCTCATCAATGGTTCAAGAGAATTCTCAAGACTTTTGACAAAATAAATACTATTAGCAACTGCATTGTTCCGATTCCTCCAAAATGTCTTTACATTCATTTAATCAACTGATACTGGCACAAAACACAACAAAAAGGTAAGATTTGTCAAATTTTAAAAACCTATAGAAACTCGAAACTCAGATACTAAACCACCATCATTAAAGAGCATGATCTAACTAAAGAACATTTATTTCGGCAGCCCTCAAGAGAATTCGCTTCAGGGTAAAAATCGCCTACAGTTCGTATTTGTAACTGTTCTGTGGTTCTTTTCTAAAAACAGCATCCTATCTATCAATAAGCAGGATGTTCTAAATATCTGTCTACTCTACTCACAGTCTCGGGTCGACCAAAGGCTTCTCTGAAATCTTTTGGAAATCTACTAATTGGATAGAAAAGCTGATCCAGAAATTATTTACAGGTTAAACAAATTCAGTAAGTTCAACCTTACAGCTATTTAATACAATCATCTCATATTCTCATTTCATCGTTAAAAGCCGATTAATGTTCCAAATTTATTATTCAGATTTTATTATAGGTACATCTTCCAGAGTTATCTAAAGAAATTAATACCTTTCCTACCTTGCTGCTGTATGCTCACCAAATGTACCTTATAGTCTCATATGATGCTCACTTTTAAAATGTGAGCAATCATTAAACTTAACTGCACAACTTCTGTTTCCGCATTTCTTCCATAGTTCCAACTCAACACCTAATCCCATATCATGGTGGTTTTAGATATACCTTCATCATTCAGGAGCTATATCAGCTATGTATATGCGGATATACAATGCCACATGATTTACACTCAATTATTGACCGATAGTTATGGGGAAGCATTATTAAAATTAATTTCCTCCATGAGTCTTGTGTGAGGTGAGATTTATCCACATGAGCAACATTGGAGGATTGGGTCTTCTGTGTCTTACCTTATTCATTTCATACCGAAGCCGAAACAGCCATATGGCTCGCTTCTGAGATGTATATAGAAATTTTCTATCATAATTGTCCAACGGACCCGCAGTTTAAAGATGATGAGACCATTGTGATGGCAAGAGGCTCTATAGAGCTAAGCTATGCTGCATCATGATGGTTGGGCGCGAATGTCGTAAATGTTATCTTTCAGGTAACATCTCACCTGCAGATAATCAGCCAGAAGCCGCACACAGTTCCGATGGATATTCCTTCCATTTTGAGAGGAAAGAAAACAAAATACAAGTGTTCCCCTTGCAACAGACCAAAAGACCGACCAACCCACCCGTCCGACCCTGCACTACGGCATCAGATAAGATGTACGAATTACGAGTATATATGTACGTGCAATGGGCCTCCAGATCCCGAATATGCTACTGCACCAACACGGCAACGCGCTGTTGCTTCTGCCGCTGCCGCTGCCGCTACCGCTGCACTGCACTACGCTCCTGCGCTGCATGCAATGCATCCTGGTCAACGTCCAACGGAGCGCACTCTAAATCTGGAAGCTTATCGCATGTGACAAGTTATACGAGTTTTTGATTTAAATCCATTTCGTTTCGGGATTCCACTTAATGTGATCCCGGTGCACATAATGGTCGAATGGAGAGGATTATGACTGGAACTTGTTTGGTTGCTTATTAAAATTTCTTCATTCCCTGTCCCTCACTCTTTATGCTATAGGATCGAGAATGAGACTGGGATCGGAATCGGGATCGTGATCGCGACAGAGAACTCAGTATCCCTCTATGTGCGTCGAACCGGACTGGATTTCCATTTCAATTTCAATTTGAATTTGAATTCGAAGAGCGGGATTTAGTTAATTAGTTTTCAATTCTTTGATCGCTTTGGTCTCGGTCCGTCTATCATTTTTATGGAGGCTATAAATCTCGGAATGGGTTAAGGGGCGGGTTTTGGATTCATTTAATATGTATATGAATGTATAGTCTCTGTTTCTGAGGCAACGATCCAATGATCCAACGACAACAACGTACGATCGTCGGTCAGCGATAAGAATTCCAAACTTCCCAATCCACTGATTTCATGGGACCGAAATGTCACTAAACCATATCTTTCTAGTGCCCAGAGCTCATATGTATGTATATGGTTTAAGAATAGAGAGGGGCTATATGGACCAGCAAATGAGTTTGTCGTCGTGGACTTCAACGACAACGGCGGCAATGATGACGACTTCGACTTCGACATGGTCAACCGGATTCAATTCGAATATGGTGACATTTGCAAATTCAAAGGCGATAAGCGATCTTTACTGATCTATTCAGTTCCGCTGCAGCTTGCTTATCGAGTCGATCAATCAAGGTGTGTTGCCTCTGAGCCGTAAGTCTGACGATGCCGTTTGGCTTTGGAGTGTTCATTTTCATTTCAAAATGTTGCGGGAACCTAATTGATTCTTTTTTTTTGTTTTGGCTTATAGCTTGACTTGGCTTGGCTTGGCTTGGACTTTGATTTCACAGTGAATCATTAGCCCCCAGCCGTAATCGTAGCCATAGTAGCTATAGCTGTAGCCGTTAGCCGTATAGAAGGTATGATCAACTTTTATTGGTAATTAATACAGATTGGAAGCCTGGGAAGTCGATGTAGCTATTGATAGTTCTTTTTGGCTGTTTTCATTTTTATTTTCAAGTTTTATTATCATTTTGGTGGAGAGTTGGCGCCTCTGGCTAAATGAGTGTACTTTTGTGGGACATTTTTATAGCGTCGTAAATTTAACGCTAGTTAAACTTTGATTTTATACTCGTATTTGTTTTTTTTTTAAATTTTATTTCTCTTAAGTTAAGAATGTTTAAAAATCTACTACGGCTGTCTTTGGATTTGGATGGATTTATTAGACTTGGTGAGATGTTGGTGTCAGTTAGGTAATTTAAGTGAAATATCCAATTAGATGGTGTCACACTTGTGTTATGGGAATATTTTAAGACCTGAAGAAATAATTGAATGGTGAAATCGAACTCTTTAAATAGGTGTGACAAATGAACATGTCTATAACTGTCTGCGGTCAGCAGTAGAATTGACAACATTAAGCAAACTTTAAAATTGACATTTAAATCCTATGTTTTGAAACCACTCAACCCAGAAGCGTATATATCTACAAAATGGTTGCAATGGTCTGAAACTCAACTTAAATTAAAACTTAATTTTTTTACCAATGAACTACACAACCAATACTGAAGATTCTCCGAATTTTATGTCAACAAAAGTTGTCTTAGAGCGATAAAGTTTTTAACTTCTTTTTAAAAAGATTTTCAAGATCAAAAATGGTATTCTTCCAATAATGTCCTAAATAGTTACAAGTGAATTTGATAGAAGTTGAAACCCACTGCAATATTTATAAAAAGGCTAATATCACACGTCAATTTCAAATAACCAGTAGATCCTTCGCTGAAAAATACTAGTTTCAGCAAATTATCCTATCTTATCTATTATAAAAGTCTTCAACGATCCTAGAAAATAATAGATGGACAATTATTATTAAGTATGTTTTGTTCAAATCCTCCCTTAGTTTTTATTTGATAAACCCAACACAATTTAAATAAATTTTTTTACTACATTTATAAATGTTTGAAGGTTCAAAGCTTCATGATTATAGATTCTTTGAGTTCTTAGAGTCAAAGTCAGAGCTTTGCGTTTTAAGAACGAAGGAATTGCAAACTATGCCTGTATATAAAAAGTATAATTTCTGGCGGCCATCTTAAAAAAATATTGTAGATTCAACCTTAACTAACAATCTTTCCAAAATAATTGGAAATATTTAAATATTTATAAATGAGCTTATAACAAACTTGTCAGAAACGTTCCTAGTTGGCTTCGGGACTCAAGAATGTCTTCAAACTTGTATAAAATTTTATCATGGTGGTTAGGAACTAATGTTTCTAAGCTTTTCAAAGTTCAACCTTCAGAAATTCGATCTGTGGCTAAGAAATAAAACCCATGGTTTAAATATGCACTAAAGCCTTGACCTTTCAGTCTTATGGTGCCTCAACCCTAAGTACACTGGCTCCTTTGGGTTTAATCTTTTGTGTCATGGAGTTTCCTTTCATTATTTATCCTATATTTTGCATTGGTTTTAGCTTCATCGACTTTGAGAACGATATTTGCGGTTTTTGTTAGGAGACTATAGCCCATAGCAAGGAAGCCTGAAATCCAGTAGGTCCCAAGCAAATCCCATTTTAAAAACATCAAAAGCCGACACGCAAGTCAGAAAACACTTTATAAAATGTCTAATTATTCAACAATCAGAATATTTTTGAGTATTTTAGACATTTTTAAAGCTTCCAAGACATGGATAGAGACATTTGGGTCCAAGTAAGTCCATAAATTTAGAGTTTTCAGCAAACGATGAACCTAGATTTAAGGTTAGGCATCTCTCCATAAAAAGAGACAAAACGAAGTTTTTGCTGGCGAAGGCTCTTGGAATTCGGACAAAAAACATATTTTGACATGTTCTTATATCATATTTTGGTCCAGATGTCACACGCAAAGGGAAGTTCTTAACCGCAGTCAAATGTTGAGGGTATGGAAGGACTACTTCTGCAGACTGCATAACGGCGACGATGAACGCTGTCATGAAGGATGATCCATTTAATACAGACGACGAAACTCAACAATTCCGTCTTCCTAACTTATAGACAAAGTAGAGATTGCCATATCTAACCTGAAGTCTAACAAAGCCGCTGGCTGGAGCAGATGGCTTAAATGCCAAGCTTTTCAAAGCAGCTGGAGATAATTTGGTTAGGAACATGCAATAACTTATTCGTACAATATGTTCGGAATAAAAGCTTACGCGATGAATCGAACGCCAATATTCTGTACCCGAACTGAACTGGCCAACTATAGGTAGAGAAATCAGTCTCATTAACATTGCTAACAAAATCTTCTCTGTCCTAATATGTAAACGTCTAAAGCCCCATCGTCTTCAACGTGATAGGTACTTATCAGTGGGGTTTTAGACCAGGAAAGTCCACAATCGAAGTGTCACATTACGACAGATTATGGAAAAAAAAAACCAAGAACATCAAATCGACATCCACCATTCATTTCAAGGCCGCATATATTTCATCATCTAATTCTAAAGGGACGAACTGAAACGAGCCATGCCTGGCCTTGGCATCCCTACCAAACTCGTTCGTTTGGGTAGGATGACCATATAGTATTGGAGCTGTTTTATAAAGGTTGGAAACAACTCCACCGAAACTTTTGATGTCAGAAAAGGCTTTAACATTATCTTGAAAGAATAGAGCTCCTACGTTAACACTAGAGGCACTATCTTTCAAAAGTCTATCCTATTGATCGCATATGCTGATGACATTGACATAATCGGAAGAACTCAGCGTGATGTAAATGGGGCTTTTGAGAGAGACAAAAATAGTGCATCCCGTCATCAAGAAAGGACCTACAACACCAACACTTTAGGTCAAATGGAAAGTTACAATTGCTAATTGCTGTTTCTTTGGGCTAAGGAAGCAATTTAGAAGTAAAACCCTCTCTCGAGCAACCAAAGTGTCGCTGTATAAGCCTCTTATCTTTTCCGTCTGTCGTTAGGATGAAGAATCATGGACTATGACAAAAGCGGATGCAAGTACCTTGGGTCATTCCGAGAGAAAAGTTCTTGACGTGGCCTACGGTCCCGTATACGTAGAAGGTGAATGGAGGGGAAGATGAAATGATGAGTTGTACTGGCTGTACAGTAAAGTAAACTTAGTCAAAAAGGATAGAAGTCCAACGAATGGGATGGCTAAGTCAAGTAGATCGCATGGAAACCAATGTTCCCGCCTGGAAAGTCTTCGAATCCACGCAAAACAGGTCAGGGCCAGTAGAGGAAAACCGCGGATCAGGTCGTGCGCACAAGTGGAAAGTGACCTTACTCAGCTTGGAGTGAGTAACTGGAGAAGTTTGTTGGTTGAGGCCCTAGTTCACACAGGACTGTAGTGTCACTTTAATTAAATAAGTATAGGTTTGAGCTACAAAATTGAAATTTTCACAACAAATTTTGTTTTCAAAAGCTACAATTTCTGGAAAACACAGGCTTCAGCAAATTGGTCAACAAGTAAATTATATAATTACCACTTTAAAAGCTAAGCTTAATTGTGTGTGTCCGTCCGATAACTTGTTTCAGCGAAATTTTGAACAACAAATTAACGATTATACCTAATAAAACAACATGTTTGCTTTCCCTTAATCCATTTTAAAACTTTACAAAATTAGAATCTTTTGAGTGTCCATAAATATTAAAAGACATTGTCACGACTACGATTGCAATACCATATCCTTTTCATGAAATTTTATATGATCAATATACACATTTTCAGCTTTGTGTTCTCGACAACTTATGGAATTTCATCTTTGAAATCTTTAATCGATTGTGAAACATTGCTTTAGTTCTTGCCTATCACGTGATCTTAAGGAAATAAGACAGATGTTGTTAAATCACAAGATCTCAGAAGGCAATTGTGATTATAAATAAATAAAATAAATTACGAGGCGCAACAGTCCGTTGAAATAGGACCTAGTGACTTACAACTCTCAACCATTCCTGTGTGCGAGTACTGTTATCAGAGATGGAGGGGATCAACACTTTAAAGCCGAATCCGAACGGCTAATTTGAGAAAGCACTTTTCCTGACAAGTATTAATCTTGGAGGATTTGTTAATTAATCGCAAGACGCAGTACCCGTGAAAAAAACTTTAGATGGGCACAGACCGGAATTGAACCCAAGACCTCTGGCAAGACAGTCCAACGCACCAACTAAACACCGCAACAAACAGAACAGTGACACAATAAGCTTGGGAAATCTTTTCAAAAGTTATTGTGAAAATGGGCCTCATGACTAAACATGATTTTTCGATAAAAATCCAGGTCATTTTGATGGATTTGACACGACGCGACGCACAGTGGTTTCTTTCTATGGATGAAGTGGAAAAAAATCTACAAAAACCAAACGGGTGTACCGAATTTGTTAAATTTTGGTATGTGAGTTCAGTAGATCAAGTTCTTACCACGATAAAAAAATTTTGAATCTAACTCAAAAATTACGCATGTTTACCAACAATTTGTAAGAAAAAGTGAACTCAGTTCACTTTTTAGCGTTCCAATTTGCTATGTAAAAAATAAAAAAAAATCATAGTCTTTAAATTAATATCGTATAGTAATGCTACAAGATCGTTTAAGATCTAATTTTTTTATTTTTTTTTTAAATTATACAAAGTGATCCACTTAAGGTGTGACAAAAAGTATGAATATGAATAATGTATGTGTGGTCGATACAAGAAAAAAGTCGTATGTGAAGAGTGTTTATTCCCCCTCGTTTAGGCGGAAGGGTCAAATTGGATTGAAACAGAATAAAAATTATTATAAAACAACGACAACACTTTTAATGCCCTGTTATAGCTCATTGTTTGAGAGTTCTTGTTTTGCAAAAAGTTATAACAGGGCCATTACAAGTGTTGCCTTTGTTTTATAATAATTTGTTTTCTGTTCAAGTTTTTAGAAAATTGCCCCTCCCACCTAAACGAGGGGCAATAGAACCTCCCTATATATAATATGTATGTATGTACAAGGAAATAATTAATGCAAAAGATTCTGAGCATCTTCACTTAGTGGAATGGATTCCTTTGTTTTCGGTTCAGGCCTTAGATACGTAATTTTGGGATCCGAAGATGAAAGTATAAGATGAATAATGTCCTCATTAGTTGCCAAGCGGGAACACTTCCTGGTGTTATGGATTCTGTAGTGTCTATAATCTTTGTTTCGGCTTTCTTGTGCTTCCTCGGAAAGTGATCCTACAGGTAACGCAGCTGCTTTTATTATTTCAGCTCCGTGTAGTAAAATTTTGTGCACAGTGGCTGGCATGTAGTACCAATAAGGATACAGCGCAATCGCCAAAATAGCGGTTTCCTCCGTATAAGCTCCAAACTTTTCTGGCTCAATAGGAAAAGTGCTGCATATAGTCTCCAGGATTACACTTAGTCTTTCAATTAATCTCAAATCTATCCTAGTTATTCCTGCTGTTATAGCTGCATGTCCAAAATATTTTCGAGAGGTGTTACCATCGTTAGTTGTACCCAATCCCTGTTTCACAATATCTACTTTTAAACCTAATTTTTCAATGAATTCTTTTTGAACGCGTTTTTTTGTTTCTAGTTTCATATCAATAGTTGATTTTGTGGTTCTCCAAGTCTTAAAATTTAAGTTGTAGCTTAAATGCAATATATATACCATGAACCGAATTCGAGCATGTAACGGAGATAATCCTAACCTTAGTGCTTCTTGATTTGAGAGTTTGGTTCGCAGGGCAGACAAATTGTTCATATCGGTCGGCTTTGCGCCACAAATAACGCAACTACTTGACGAAGACGTATTCGTCACTGCCTGAGCCACCTTACCATCTATCATGGTAAAATGTAATTCATGCTTAACATTAATAACATGGGAGTCAAAATGTATTATTGTTTCATGTAAATTTTTAAATTCATTTTCTACTCTTAGTTTTTCTTCGCGTATAAGTTCAAAACACTCTTTTTTTAATTGAAATTTTAATGGTCTACAATAACGTGTAGAAGAAGGTCGTGGATTTGTCCAAATTTTATCTTCTGAATTTGTGACGTTTAACTGTAGGGGTACAATTGACGTCATAAATAAATGCGAATCTGAAGAATTTAAATTATTATCCGAAAAACTTTGCTTGAACTCACTTTGGCCTGAGGATCCATCACAACCCCATTTAGTCACAAGGGTAAGATTAAAGCTTTTTTTTTCTTTAATTTTATCAATCTCATTTGAGTTGATGATTCTCTTTGCTGTGTGGTCAATTAGGTCTTGTAAGGGTATTTCAGCATATGTTTCTGCTATTTTAATGTTTTCAGGATAACACTGTGCTTTTGATTGTAAAATTTGTTTATATGATGGAAAAATATTGTGACCAATATCATCAGTTCCTTTTTTAATCACTTCATATTGATATTTACTAAGTTTAGTTTGAATTATGAGAGCTAAGGCATTGTCAGGACTAAAAAATGAATTAAGAGTAGTTGGCAAAGCATGCGGCAGCATTTATAAGATTTTGGGATGTGTTTGCCTTTAATTCCCGCACTTTGTTTTTTTGTGTCCTATCACAGCACTCCTCAAATATTTTTTTTGGCCTCCCACTTGTAACCACATTTGAGTCATTTAAACGAAAATCAACACCGTTTTGATTAAAACATACCGAAAACTTTCCTTTAACCCATTCTTTATGTTTAATTAAAAATTTTGAATTAATATATCGAGTGGACTTATAATTTTTTTTAAAGTTTGGCAAGAATCTTTTTTTAACTTCAGATATAATTTGGGCAATTTTATAAGGTTATAAATTAGGATACCTTTCATTTAAAAAATTTCCGAGGAAGTTAATCTTTTGACTGAAAAAGATATCACATAATACTCTTTTTTCTATTGCAAAATTAGACATTATGAGACTTTCAAAATTAATATTAACTCAACCAAAGCTTAAGCAAAACTGCAATGAAGATCTTATTGATCTATTATTATGTAAACAACTTATTTAATTCAAATAGCTGTAAAATTAAAAACTGTAATAAAAAACTCAATTTTGAGTGCTTTATGAGCAACACGCTCCCCTGCACTCAAAAGCCTCTTGCGAGCAAAGTGACTAAAAGTGGCCTTTTATTTTTGCACTATACATAGTTCATGGAATAGGCTCTCAAGAAATGTTAGTGTCAACACTTAGCTCTTTATGTAAAGTCCAATAATTAACAAAAGTTACTCATTCTTGATGGAGCTCTATTTTAGAGCCATATATTTTTGTATTGGTAAGGAAATTTAACAAACGGTAAATGAGATATTGAAGCAAAGTATATAATTAATAAAATAAACCTTTTTTTTTGTTAAACTAAAAGGGGTCATCATACTAAAAAAAAAAAAGCACATGAAAACAACTGAAAAAAAAATGTTTAAATTCTTTGAATCTAGACAGAAGCCACTTTGGGTTAATGGTTTTGCGAATTTGAGTGATAAAAAAATACAAAATTGAGTGCATTCTTTATTTATACTGTATATGCAGAATCGAAAAATCATATTAAATTTGCTGTGCAAATTCTTTGACATTTGGGGGTTTTTTCCACTCTGAAACCAGTGTGCGACGTAGCATGAGTTTTTGGGTTATCAAAAAGTCCTTAGAATGATTTAAAAAAATGGTTTCTTTTTAAAAGGTAGCTCTCTTTTACTAAGCAAAATAAAAGAAATTTGTTTAACTATAAGAAAAAAAAAAATATTAAAAAAACTCATTACTATTTTTATGGAAACTCTTAAAAACATTACCAGAAAAAAATGCATACAACCTTTACATAAAAAAAATGTGTAAACAAAAACCTAAGACCACATTGTTTTTACAATGAACCATAAAAGTCCAACAAATTATATCTCAGGTACATGTTCGGATATACATTTTTTAACGCCTTATTAGAAATTACAAAACCCTTTGACCACACACGCTTTTCTAACAACCCAAGACCCTTAGACCCCGGAAGATGGTCATATAAAAATACGACCATATAGTATAACCTCGTCACTAAAACATTAAAAAAGTGTGGCTATTAACCTTAAACCATAAACTGGAAGTATTGTACAAAAACAAAACATACAATGAAGCGGCAAATATCCCATCAAGGTTCGTCTTCACAAACGGACAGGTGAACAATGATCATTTATGATTTAACATCAAAGATAAACATATGCGCACGTTGTACCTTTGACATGGTAAGCCATGGGAAAAGATCCAACAAGAACAACGAAAAAAAAAAAATCTTCTGTGTCGGACATGTTTTTTGAAGTCGCACTTGTGACATTGTTTCATCAAAAACCGAAATACCATTTTAAAAACAATGAAGAAGCAAAAAAAAAACTGCAATCGTCAAAACTTCTGGGTAACGCCGTCGTTTGTACAAAGCAAAAACAGGCCGTTTCTTGACCCCTCATTGCGCAATGTGGTCATTCTCTCTCTTTATATTGTTGCCGACGCACCGCCACTGCCTGATGTCAAAAAAGTGTCCTGTACCATTATGTATTCCATACACCCAGAGGGCCCAGAGTAGAACAACAACATATTGACGCAAAGTGATTTATTGGCCCGAAGCGTATTGCCGTATATATTGCATGCAATTGAGCATAAAGATGCGCTGCAAAAGACAATGGCTACACAACAGCCACAGCAGATATAAGCCTAATAAAAAATTCATTAGATTCGGAATTTTAAATTTCCGGATCATGATGT
This sequence comes from Eupeodes luniger, assembly GCA_951509635.1. Taxonomy (NCBI): domain Eukaryota; kingdom Metazoa; phylum Arthropoda; class Insecta; order Diptera; family Syrphidae; genus Eupeodes; species Eupeodes luniger. The sequence continues at coordinate 298,979,588 of OX608073.1, forward strand.
TTTTGGGTCGAATTCAAAAGATCGCGGCGCTCGCTCGTGCGTATGTAAATGCTTTGGAGTTTCGCAAAATGCATGTGTGCCGCATCAGCAACGGCAAATACCTGCAGCAGGTGCGAAACACAAAATGCAATGTTTGATTGATTTATTGGCAACAAAATATACAGACGGAATAATATGTACACACTCTTGAGAAATTGATTGACGATTATCTTGGAAAAATGCGCAATTGGTATATTAATGCAATGAATTGTTCTCAATTTTATTATTTTTGTTTCTGTTTTGAAAAGTTATATGTTTGTTGGTACCTCGACTCTATTTACATTTTTGATGTTATCTTGTCATTGTAAACGGGGTTATGCCTTACAAAAATATTCACTTAAAATTAGAAAATGTATTTACATACTCGTATATTCCATCTTGAATGGCGCCCAACGTGAAACTTCGATCAATTTTAATATGGAAGCACTGCATGGGATCTTAATGTCCGCTCATTTATAAACGAGTTAAAGTGTAGATATTCGAAGTTTTACAAGACTATTCAACATAATATGCTTAAACAGAATATTTAATTTGAGTTCAATTATTATTGCGTATTTGTAATGGCGCTCAAATTGATTTTTATTGATTTAAATGCCGAAGCACGTATCACTCTGTTTCGTAAACTAGGCTAGGTATGCGGTCTTAAAATAGCAACAGATTGTTTTACTACATGGTTTTAGCTGCACGTTTCACATTTATGCATTCAAATATTCTCAACCTTAAATGGCGCCCAATACAAACCATTTTTTGTATTATTGGCTAAATTTGTTTTGCATTGTTAACGATGTTAGATTTTACTAGACATACCTTTTATCTCATGTTTTCAGATTTCAATGCTTACATTTACCAGAAATTAATTGCCAATGTGCTGTAAGGTGTTTTGCCATCCTACAAGATCTGTTAGTAGAGTCTTTTAATAATGTACCTTTTATTAAAGATTATTTTTGAAAGGCTTGTTGATTTTAATGTCGGGGTCTTCCAAAAAACGAATCTTAATATTATCTCTTCATCGAAAATGAGATTAGGTAAATAGATAAAGGAGTTCATGAAAAATTAACATAATTTTTCACCCCATTGCACTACCCTGAAGGATTTAGATCTTAGCATCCGAATATTCTCAATTCTAAATGGCGCCCAATACAAAACTACTCATTGTTATTGTAGATAACAATTACTTATCTATTCTTGTCTTGAAATTTTCTTCATGATTTGAACCAGGAAGGCTCAAATTCAAGCAGAAAAGGGTTGTCAAATCTAAAATGGCGTCCAACACGAAATATTCGAACCAGAAAGGCTCAATTTAAATCAGAAAAGGGATGCTAAATCTAAAATGGCGCCCAACACGAAATATTTACCAATTTTATTATAAACGCATAACAGGGGATTTAAGTATTTGTCCATTTGTAAGTGAGATTAGTTGTATATATTTGGGGTCTAATATGACTATCCAATGTAACATTTTATTTATGTAATTATATTCAATTCTAATATTATTTTTAATTTTCAATGGCACGTAGTTTTAAACTTTTAATTATTTAAACACTGAAGAAAGAGAACTATATCATTATTATTGTAAATAAAAAGTTAGGTATTTGAGGTCTTTAAAAGAGTAACAAAAATGTTCACCTGCACTTTTAAATAAAGGCATACTAATATTAACATTCTTAAATGGCGCCCAATTCAAAACTCTTACTTTCATTATATATTACATCATATACCTTGTCTTTTCATTTTAAACGAGGATAAGTCTAACAAGACTTATATATAGGTTTTTTGGCGCGGGTAGATTTTGGCGCCCCGTGGCAGCCATTTTGTTTTGGTGACGTCTGTCAAATCTTTATTATCAAAATGATTTTTCGTTAACGTAAACATTGCGCGCATTGCGCCCATTTTACGGTAGACGTGGTGGCCCTTCACAGTCGACTCTTCAACGTTTGGTGGCCAAATTTAAGACGACCGATTCAGTAAACAATCAGCCAACACCCGTACGTTCAAGGAACACGAGATCAGCCGAGAACATCGCCGCGGTCCATGAAAGTGTACAGCAGAACCCGAGGCAGTCTATTCCTCGCCGTGCACAAGAACTCAGCCTTTCGCAGACTTTAACTTTGCGAATTTTGCGTCGGGACTTGGGCCTACACCCGTCCAAGATCCAACTGACCCAGGAGATTAAAGTTCATGACCATAGACAACACCGTTTGTTCGCTGACTGGGCTTCGAATCGTTTGGAAGAGGACCCCAATTTTTGGCCGAAAAATCATCTTTAGTGACTAGTTGCATTTTTTGGATAAATGGCTGTGTTAACTAGCAAAATTGCCGTATATGGGACGACACCAACCCACGCGAGGTTCAGTAGTTACCGTTTGTTGTGGATTGGATTGGGCTGGCAGCGTAATTGGTCCGTACTTTTTTGAAAATGACATTAAAGAGGCGGTCACCGTAAACAGCGAGCGCTACATAACGATGATAACTAATTTCTTGTGGCGCAAATTGAACCATATGGACCTAGACGACATGTGGTTCCAGCAGAACGACCGAAGCTACGTGCCACACAGCAAACGCCACGACATCTACATCTAAGCCACCCTTATTCAAAAACCCTAATATTGATAAAGTTGTCTTCAAAAAAAAATGTTTAAATGAAAATAGAAATTTGTTATTAATTTTAAATGGCGCCCAACATACAACGTTTATTAACTTTAGTATAAATGCCCTACAAGAAACATTCTTCTAAATGTGAGGATGTAATGATATTGTTATAAACGTCTTCATTACAACTTTTAAATGGCGCCCAATTCAAAACAATTATTGGTTTAAATGAAAAAGCATTGAATAGAAATTCAAATCTAGTTCTTTTATTATAAATTCATGTAAATATGAGGATGGAAAGCTGATCCAAAAACAAAACACACAGGATGCACTTTAAGAGATTAGCAATTCTATCCAAACTTTTCTTATGTAAACTCACTTTCACTTTCGTGTTACAACTTTTAACATCCAAATTGAATATTTCACTTCAAAAATGTCACGAACTGTAAACCTTTGCTATGACAACAATATGACAACCTTACGACGTTACATATAGCTCTAATTCCACTGTCTACCATGGTGAGGCAGTCTATAGCCCAAATTAAAAATCACGACCAACTTGTAAACTATTAGGCATAACAATAATCATCTCTCACCTGTGTGTGACTTAACATCTATCAATTTGACAAACCATAACATCAGAAGTGGCGCACGTTATCAAGCCCTTGTTATATCCTTCCCTCCGTTACCGCAGCAGCCGGCGTGCTTTTATTGCAAACGAATGCACTGAACGGTTAAACTTTGAATTGGATTGTTCATCCATTATAGTGACCAGTAACAGTAATTAATATCGTACGACTTTTATATACCTACACTTGCAACTTCTGCAACAAACTCACGTTCCATGCAAATCCACTCTAGCTGATTTATAGGCATTCAGCAGCAACAGCGGTACAGAAAAAACACAGCGGCAAGTTGCAGGAAAGTATACAGAAAACAAAATTATATATTTTTTGAATCGAAATGTCAGCCGACCTAGTGAACAAAGTGTCAGTTTGTCAGTGACAACGGCGGCGCGGTGGTGGTGGATTGACGAAGCAGCGCGGTAAAACGTGAGACGAAGCTCTTTTCCATGATTTGAATTTTATTTTGAATCTCACTTCACGGAATTTATACATAATTTCCATTGCATTGCCATCAGACATCTCCACCATCATCCTCTTCCCCCACCCCCACAAAAAACACAATGCCCTTCGCCATCAACCATACGCAGCAGAAGCATCGCGCAATATTTGTATGTCAATGGTATGTAGTGAAATTATCCGCTTATTTATCGAAATGACAGCTGGATATTAATGTGTCATGAAATTAAACGTGAGCGGGCAATTTCCCAGATAAAACATTTTTTCCCTTTCGATTCAGCAAAAATAACAAAATACAATCAACAAAACAAAAATTACAAAATAAAATAAGAAACTGTGATGAGGTATAGAGGACCGTTTTTGTATACACCAAGTTGCAATATGCACCAGCAGCAGCAGAAGGAGTCATTGTTGGTTTGGTCTGGTTTGGCATTTGGACCTGTTACATATTCGATTTGAGCTCATCTGCGTATGGCCCACGAAAAGTGTTACCAAATACTCGAGTTCCTTGTTTTGCTTTTTTACCTAAAATCCAAAAGAACTGTCAAACATAGAAGGATCTCTTTGAGAAAGGTTATTCAAGGATATGCATCAACTATCACTAAAATGTCAAATTATTTAACAACGTGACTTCTTTGGCAGCACTGAAAAAGCACTAACTGATCGAATTGAGCTAATATCAAAAATCGAAAGAATTGTCGATATGGAACGATCTCTCTGAGAGAGGTCATTAAAGGGAAAAGAATCTGAATCTACTATCAGAGAAAACTTTTTATTTTGAGCTACAAAACTTGTCAAAAATGGCTAACTGAGCTAATATACCAATTAAGGAACTTTTGATATGGAAGGATCTCTCTGGGAAAGGATTTGAATCTACCATGAGGAAAATGACAACTGATTAAACAATGTGAATATTTTGGCAGCACTGAACAAACTGTCAAAAATGGCTTACTGAGCTAATATCAAAGGATTTTTCTAAGAAAGGTAATTAAAGGAAAAAAGGATCTGAATCTACACCAGCAGGAAAATGACAAATGATTTAACAATGTGAATGCTTTGGCAGCACAGAAAAACGTAGTTCATTTTGATATAAGAAACCTGTTAAAATGCCTAATTGAGCTAATATCAAAAATTAAAGGAACTGTCAATATGGAAGGATCTTTCTGGGAAAGATCGAGAATCTGAACCTATTATCAGTAATATGACAAATGATTTTGACTGCTTTGGCAGCACTGACAAAACTTTTATTCATTTTGAGCTACCAAACTTTTGAAACTGAGCTAATATAAATTGACAAATAGAAAAATATGTGAAGAGAGTTGAATTCTAAGTTCACTATTAACAACCAAATCCTTTCCTTTAAATGTTCAAACGGAAACCCTAGTCGAATCATCTGAAGACCACTTTGGTAAATGTAAAAAAATGTATACCTATAGGGAAACGTTGAACTACTGTGTAAACACCGCACAAAACGGGACTGGGACCTGCAGAACTGAACATTACCTGTCCGCAATTTGTTCTTTGTCTCTTTGCAAGGTGAATTATTCTCATCGTGTATAACCTACGGTATACCTGCCAAGGGGGGAAGTTTGTATTTTTTTTATTTTTTTTTTTATAATTACAGCCAATTAAATTTTACACGGCGTGAAAAGAATTATGAGACTTAACAACGGGATGCTTACAATGAAAACAATGAGCCATATGGAAAGTATATGGATGGAAATGGAAACAACCCAGAGTACGCTCAAGTAAACGCTTAAAAGTACAAACAAAACGAATCGAAACGCAAAACTACGAGTACGAGTATATGGGATGCTTCGAGACGTTATATTGTCAATACCTTTAACAATAATTTTACTTTTAATTGCATCACGTCTCTTGGAATATAATTGATGTTTAATATCTTTGTGTTATTTTCTTTTTCTTATTAATAAATTGTTGTTTTTTTTTTTCATTATTATTAAACGAAAATTACTAACGAAACAATGAATAATAGAATGGGAAGGTGTGTAATTGGTATTTCATAAGTTAAGCATATTGCTATGAGGTCGTTGACGATAAATTTATTAAATGCGAGGATACAGATGAATATTTTTGAAGGGTGACTTTATAAGGGAATGAGGAAGGGAAAGTAAAATGTATAGAAGGTGAATAACTTCTCTAGATGTTTAGAATAAAATTTTTAAATAAAAGGTGCAAGGAAACCATTTATAAGAAAACGAGCTGTGCCCCTCGAAGTATAAAATAAAAAAGGGTATAGTGAGTTTAACTTTAAAAGATAGATATATGCTGTTGCGGACTTTTTTTTAGAACTAGTAAAGGGGAACAATTCTGTTACGTATTATTTTAGCAAATCTTTATCCGTTTTTGCAGCATGCGTGATGTTATATAGCCTATAGTCTCAATAAATGAGCTTAATACTAATACTGAAAGAATTTTTCAAAACAGGCTTGTAGTTCCTGAGATAAGCACGTTCAAACAAACAAACAAACAATTTTTTAACATTTTTTGCCACATTTTTGAGAAGTCTATGCAATCTTGCTAACTAACCCCTTTTCTACTTCAATGCAATTTATTGCAATTGGTGCGATTTATAGACGTTTTAAGGTCCTTACTACCTAAATTGGTCATTTCTCCTAAGGATATTTCTATGTTTGCGTGTTTATTTTATTTCTTTTTTTTCATAGCCAGAGAGCCCACTACGCAACTAAGTTGTTGGCAACTTAACGTTTCTAGGAATTTTGCTGCCGGTATTAATTTTCTTAAGTGTCCTTTTTATGTTATAGATTGAGCTTTTAGTTTTCTGCGATAAAGAATATGTTTTTGATGTGTTTTTTTGTTTCCTATTGAAAGTTACGTGTAGTACCCGTGTCGTGATATTTTTGGATTCAATCCCTGCCTGTGTCACATAAAGTTCTTTTCACGGGTATTGCCTCTTACGAGGAATTGACAAATCCTCCAAGAGCTATTCTTGTCATGAAAAGTACTTTCTCAAATTAGCCCTTAGGATTTGGAATATAAAATGTAACTCAAATACATGACTCGCACACAGGAATTCGCCACTTAATTTATTTATTTTTTTGGAAGTTACGTAAGTCGTTATTTGTCATAGAATTATTGTATTTGTCATAATACTATACCTATTTATAATACTGTATTAAACATTGTTCTGTATGATCAAAATAGTGTATGTCAAAATTCTGTATCTTTCAAAATTTTGTATTTCAAAATTCTGTATTCAAAATGTTGTAAATACATACATATGTATGTAGGCTTAAAAAGAGAAATCGTTTTGATTCGTTGAAAATGCTCACTTTTCGACATTATCTTAAAGATTTTTTATTGGCGTATAAAGAGCAGAATATTTTCGAGAAAACATTATTATAATTTTTCACCAACCATACATATGTATGTACATACTTCAGCACAAAAAAATTAATTGACTTTTTCGTAAACATACACATCGATATTTTGATTCTTTTTTCTAATAAGGACTTGACAAATTTGAATTTAATTTGAGAACGCACCTTTCCAATAACCATCAAACTATTATTGCAAATTTGTTCAGTAAAATTAATATTTTCATCATGGTAAAGAATATGAACGAGTAACGTCTGCAAAAATGTTCTATCAAATTTGGAGTCGGTAACAGCAACTTTAAGAGCGTTAACTCCAATTTTCTGTCGTAATTCTCGCCCTGGACAACCAATTAGAAGTTAATACAAATAATTGAATCTACGTATTCCTTGTATGATGTTTTCGTGTCAATGAGACAACGGGTTGGTCGAAATATCGAAAATATCACTGCCATTCAGGTGTCCGTAGAAAACTATCCAAATCAGTCAATTCCACATCGCGGCGCGGCGTTCTCAAGCATTGGGCATCGCTGCACCACATTATGGAGTATTTTGAGTAAGGTTCTTGTTTTAAACTCATACAAGATCAAGTTGACTAAAGAATTATAGCTGACCATTTAAAGTGACGAACGTAAGTTCCCCACGGAAAGAAGTTGTAAAATCCTTATTGAACAACACTTACAATTCATTTCTGGTATCAAATTTGATCTGTTTTGAAAAAAGTTCTTAAATTTAAGTGTTGGTTTTTTTCTTTTGATGGTTAAAAAACAAAAATGTACACCTATTAACTTTTTAAGGATACAGTATTTTTTGATAAGAAATTTGGACAATATGACCTAACAATATTATACAAAATTAAGATCATATAGAGTTCTGCTAGAAAAAAGTATTTCGACTCTTTTTGAATATTAAAATTGTACCTATTGTTCTGGGGTAGTTATTAATTTTAAATTTAATATACAATCAAAATCAGATAAGAAGAAAAATTCAAAAAAAGTAATAGCCTTTCTCATGAAATGGTGATGTTTTTTTAAAGCGGGTAAAACGCTCTAGAAAATGTCCTAACAATAATTTTAAAATTTATAAAAATAGTCTACCGAGTGTTGAATAGTACTGTATTTTTTCATTTTTAAATACAGAATTCTAACCAACTACATTTTGATATTTTTTTGTTTATAAGCCAGCTGTACATTAATTTAAACTTATAAATAGTACAGGATTTAGTACATTAAATTTATAAATTATAAACAAGAATATGAAATTTATATGCATAGTTTAAGTAATGGTAATTTAAGACGATTAAAAAAAAAATTGTCGCCGAAATAAATGAAAAAGAGTTTATTCAAAGTGTATTGCAGATTAAATTCGAGAAGTATTCAAAAGAAATATCTTGGAATATATTTTTGGAAGTGTATTCCAAAGAAGATTATGTGACAGCATGTACAAAAAATTGCCTCCGCGATGTCAAAAACGTAGAGGTCATGGGCGCAATAAGATAAAGGGACTTGAGAAACAATAATTAAGTCTTTCGAGTTACATCTAAAAAAGCTGATGAGCCCAAAGATCCATGATCAAATCAATGAAGGTTGAAAAAAAATCGAGTAACGGCATGCTACCTTTAACTTGTAAGCCGATTGAAGTTCTGTAAATTGATCCCACCCATATGTAATTATAGGCAGAACGAGTGATTTAACTTAACTTTTATTTATCGACCAATCCTATATAGAATGTAGATGAATCTCCAGCCCGGAAGGTCTTCGAATCCAACCCCGAGGGACGGCGCAGTAGAGAAAGACCGCGACTCAGGTGGCGCACGCAGGTGGGTGAAGACTCCAACCAACTTGGCGTACAAAACTGGAGACAGCTAACAAGGGACCAAGTTGGCTGGAGACGCATGTTACATGAGGCCCAGATCCGCCTCGTACTGTAGCGCCACCTTAAGTGAGTAAGTAAGTACTAGATGAATCTTCATTTTAGCTATTGCATTCTTAATACTGCTCTCAGAAAAACTCGACACGGAAAAAAGAGCCGCTAAACAATTTCACATCATGTCTAACTCCAATGAAAGTGTTCTTTTCAACAAAGAGATACTAAAAGAAATTCTCCGCGAAAATAACACTGAGCTTGTCAAAGAACTTCCCACAAAATCCGACTTCCAACATCTGTTCACAGAAATCACAGCACTTAAAAGTAAACACAATGAGATGTCCGCCAAAATTTTGCAATTGGAGCAAAAAAACAAGGCATTAGAAATCCAAATGGATAAGCTAATCCAAAAAAATATTGAAAAAAATCTTATAGTTCGCTTACCAATTGAAACTAATGTGGACATGACAGAAAAAGCTAAATCTGTTTGCTCGGGGCTACTTAACCTCAACACAAACATTGAAATTGAGAGCGCCTTCAAAGTCCAAACCCGAGATAATCAAAAAGCCACAATTGTTATCCAAATGAAAACCCGTGAAAAAGCTTTGGGTGTTCTACGAAACTCAGCCAAACTTAAGAACACTGGTATCTCCGTCAGCAAAGACCTTCCATTTAATGTACGCCAAAGAAGATCAAAGTTAATCAAACTCATGGTACCACTCCGCAATGAATTCCCTAAGAAAAAGATTGTATTAAGAGACGATCGCTTGCATGTTGAGGATAAAATATTCACATGGGATAATTCTGATGGATTGAAGTGCGGAAATTTTGATGGAATCCAAACTTTGATACAAATATTTGGTAATATCTCAACAGGTGTACGAAATACTATAATCGAACTTATGAATGAAAGCCCAAGTAATGATAACGAAGTGCAACTGTCAAATTCGACAGCGAGTACAAGTACAGGGATAGTAAGAGTAAGACAAAAGAACGCCGCTGTACAGAACATGACTGGAGCTTTAGATAGGCACAGTCAATGAGCACCAGCCGTCTACTCGATTCAAGACAACAAAAAATATAAAATCTTAAGTTATAATATTTCTGGAATTAATAACAAATTATATGCTACTGAATTCTTTAATTATTTAAAAAAATTTGATATTTTCTTCTTATTTGAAACGCACTTATTAAATGTTGATCAAGTAAAATTTAACAATATTTTTATAAATTACGAACTAAAATGGATTCCTGCAGTGAAACTAAACATATTCGGAAGAGCAAGTGGAGGTGAACTTTTTGCATACCGTAAAAGTATAGATTTGAATGTAGAATTTGTTAACGTATGTAACTCGCATGTACTAAAATTAAGTGTAAGTACAAATAATTTATACCTGGTTCCTATCTACCTCAACTGCAACAAATGGCAACAAGATTTCGACAAGCTTTGTGACCTACTTAACGATTTAAATTCAAAAGAACTGGTTCTCATAGGTGACTTCAATGGTAGAATAGGACTCTCCCAGAACGATTTCTCGTCAGGCACAAATTGTGAACTTTTGAAATCAAATCGACAATCCAAAGACGAGATATGTGACAGGAAAGGTAGTAAAATACTTGAACTTACAGATGCTTTTGATTGTCATGTTTTAAATGGAAGTTGCGAAGGGGATTCAAAAGGTGAGCTCACATTTATAAGAGGCACTGCATGCTCGGTGATTGATTATTGTTTTGCCAATGCTACCTGGTGTGGTTTGATTACAGACTTTCGAATAGGAAGTCAGATATTTTCCGATCACATGCCGTTGGAAGTTGAATTTGAACTGATTCAGAATCATAATGAGCGAAATACAACTGAGCTCACTCTCTTGCCTAAGCTTTTCTGGAATAAAAACAATTTAATTGATTACCAAACATCGCTTAACATAGAACTAAATCATCAAATCACTTTTGAAGAAACACTGAGTATTGATCAATTAACGGATATAATCAAGACTGCATCACCCAGCCTAAAATTCTCAAGAAACAATGAGTACTGTAAGCAAAAATGGTTTGATCAGGATTGTATAAGGGCGAGAAACAAGTCATTTGCTTTTCTTAAATTACTCCGAAAACACGAAACACTTGTTTTCAAGCTATTGTATGCTGAAGCGAATAGAAAATTCAAGTCTATCTGCAAAACAAAAAAAATCGAATTTGAATTCAGGAATATTGCTTCAATTAACAATGCCCGATCGTCAGCTGAATTTTGGAAAGCAGTCAAAATAATGAATGGTAGTAAAAACAGAATATCAGTACAGCTCAAATCATGTGAATTGCATGCGTATTTTAGAGATCTCTTGAATATCACGCAGATATCCCCTAAGATTCAATATGCTGAACCCCGTTTTATTGATGACTACCTTGATGCACCGTTTGATATTGAGGAAACAATTCAAGTAATTAGAAATTCTAAAGACAATAAGGCTCCAGGAGAAGATGGAATTCCTTTCGAATTTTATAAGAACTGCACCACTGAATATGCAAAAGCCCTAACCGACACTTTTAACAGATGTTTTCATAACGAGGATATACCACAAAGCTTCAAAAAAGCCATTATATTTCCTCTTCACAAAAAAGGGGATTTTACAAATCCAGCCAACTACAGAGGCATATCCTTTCTGAATACCTCAGCCAAACTGTTTACAGCCATTATTTATAATAGACTTTCAAAATGGATTCAAAGCAAAAATATTTTACATGAATTCCAAGCTGGTTTTAGAGAAAAGTATTCAACTTTCGACCAAATATTTACATTGCTAAGTATTGCCCAAATTTACAAACGAAAACAAAAAAAACTCTACGCCTTGTTCGTTGACTTCAAATCAGCTTTTGACTCAATACCACGTGAAGCCATATATTACAAACTCCATAGAATTGGTATAAGCTATAAGATGATTAACATAATAAAAGCCCTGTATGAAAATAATGTAGCAACAGTTTGGGATGGGAATTTTCAATCGGAAGAGTTTCCTACGACAATGGGAGTGAAACAAGGATGCATACTGAGTACTTTGCTTTTTATATTATACATCAACGACTTAACTGATGAAATGGTGAGAGGAGTCGAGATAAACCAAGTCGCAATACCTGGTCTTATGTATGCTGACGACATTGTCCTCCTAGGAGATACGGTAAACAACCTGCAACTTAAAATAAATAAGCTTGAAAGCTACTGCAAATCTTGGAATCTAACAGTTAACCTCGAAAAAACAAAGGTTTTGATTTTCAGGAATGGAGGAGGTCGCTTTTCGAGGAATGAAAACTGGAAATACCAAAGACAAACTATTGAAGTTGTACGAGAGTATAAGTACCTTGGAGTTCTGTTTACAGCAAACTTGAATATGGAAAAACATCACAAAACAAAACTAGCGGAAGCAAAAAGAGCAATCAATTCTATCTGGAATACCTGTATTCAAAGCAAATATGTAGCGCATAGCTCAAAAATAAAACTAATAAAATCAACTGCTCAGAGCATACTTCTATACGCAGCTCAAGCTTGGGGATATACTTCGTCAAACACCGTTGAAAAGTTTCAAAGATATTGCATAAAACGAGTATTTAAATTACCTAGCAGCACCCCAAACTACATGTTATATCTCGAGACTGGTTGTTCTCCACTTATAATTACAACACTCAAGCTTCACTTCGAATATATGATGAAAGTAATGGAAATGAAAGATGAACGCTTACCAAAAGTTCTGCTGAAACACATGATAAATCAAAACAATGATCTTGTGAATGAATGGAAGGAAATGGCTACTTGTTATGGTTGCAATTTTACACTCAATCCAAGTGACGACGAGGCCACAATAAGAATCAAATTTGATACAATCATCAAGAGTGCGGCAACTTGCCTATACAACAATTACTTAAATGAAGCACGTTCTTCACAACATAGAATGTACTACAGCACCATTAATTATGTTTCAAATGAGGGAACATACTTCTTAAACAGATATACGTCAGATATGATAAGAAACATCTTTATGATAAGAGGTGAATTGATAGGGTTAAATTATGTGCCTCATAGACCTGACCTCCCCATAATCTGTGATCTTTGCAATCGAAACGAGAGAGAAGACACATATCATTTTATGGCTGTATGTCCAATACTCTGCGAGTTCCGGCTTTTGTATTTTGGAGAAAGAACTTTAGATGTCGATGAGTTTAAACGAATTCTGAATGGTGAACGAGGATGGAATACACTCTATACTTATGTGAAAGCTGCCCTGAAGTACAGACAACAAATCAGAGAAGAAGATTTTTAAGAAAAAAAAAAAAAAAATAATAAGAATAACAATAAAATGTATACTTTTTTGTCAATACTTAAATTAATTTTTGAATTTGTTAATAACTTATCTTATTTACAAAAACATTTATATTTTAATACAAAAATGTTAATCTAGTAGACGGCTCTTAGGCCAAACTAAAAGACTTTGTTTTAATATTACTATTGTAAAAAAAAAAATGTATTATCACCAAAAAAATAATTTCAATAAAAAGTCAATTAACTAACTAACTAACTAACTGCTCTCAGAAAAGCTTATATAAAATGTTAACGTTGATATGATTTTAAAATAAAGACGAAACAGGATTCAGATTAATAATGAACCATGAAAACATTAAAGGCCTAAGGATTGATCCATGAGAAACACCAGTATAAAATGAAAGAAACGAAGTCAGTTTACCATTTTAAGATGCAGTTTGCATACGATTGGTAAAATATGAATAAATAGGGTTCTTACTTGCATTAGAGAAGTTAAAATAGATAGACAGTTTATTATAGAGAACATTATAGTTCACGAAATAATAAAAGTCAAGTAAGGTTATCACTGCAGAAAATGTTGTGTCTAAGGCATATCTTATGTCATAGGAGACATTAAGCAAAGCTGAAACGGAACCATATGTCCAATACGGTGCATTTCGATTTTATATAGACAAGATTGCTTTTCCTACTTGATACTCATCTACCGCACTTATCGATCATGCATCTATACAATTGTTCTCTGCCATTCATTTATTTATTTAAATCTATCAAGTACATCAAAACTTTCTTAAATTGATAAAATAATACATATGTATGTATATGTATATAGATAATAAATTAAGTTCTATAACAACTAAAATATAAAACTTATAATGAATTTAATATTGTGGCTTTACATAACTCTCTATTAATGTTAAAGTCGATTAAATGAAAATTTTGATTAAAATAAAAACAAGAATTGGTTATAGGGTTATTCTGGCCATAGTTGGTGTAATGTCATTAATATCATTACACCAATTTATAAATCAGGAAATAGGCAGGATGTTTCAAACTACCGCCCTATTTGCAAGATCTCTACCGTTCCAAAAATTTTTGAAAAATTGGTTTATGAAAAATTAACTACAATGGTAAAACATGTTATCTCTCCCTGTCAACATGGGTTTCTCGCTGGTAGATCTACCAGCACCAACCTAACAATTTTTTCAAACACCATTTTAAACGGGCTCGAAAAAGGGTTCCAATTCGATGTTGTTTACACAGATTTTTCCAAAGCTTTTGATAGGGTGAACCATGATATATTACTTATGAAGTTGAATAAAATTGGTTTTCATTCTAATTTGCTGAACTGGATACGGACATATTTAAAGGGTCGCATTCAGTTTGTTCGTATTAATAATTTTCTTTCATCGCCTATCAATGTTACCTCGGGTGTTCCACAAGGAAGCCATCTCGGTCCGCTTTTTTTCTTGTTATTTATCAATGACATTCCCAATGTTTTCTTAAATTCTAGATGTCTAATGTACGCAGACGATTTGAAAATCTTTCGGTGTATAAAATCTGAACAAGATTGCATATTGCTGCAAGAAGATCTTCAAAAATTATCAAATTGGTGTTGGATTAACTCCTTACACCTTAATACTGCTAAATGTCAAAGTATAACGTTTTGTCGAAAACGTACATCAATTAATTTTTCCTATAGTATAAATAATATCTTTTTATCTATAGTAACCTTTAAAAAAGATCTAGGGATAATTTTTGATCAAAAACTTGATTTCTTAAAACATATAGACTTTTTAGTTGCCAAAGGTAATTCTATGTTAGGATTTATCTTGCGCAATTCAAAGGAATTCTGTGATCCTCACACATTGAAATGTCTTTTTTTTGCGTTCGTTAGATCTACTCTTGAGTATTGCAATACTATTTGGAGCCCTTTGTACGAAGTTCACTCTTTTAGAATTGAGAAAATTCAAAAGCGCTTTACAAGGGTATTAGTAAAAAGGCTTCATTGGAACATTGATATGCCTTCCTATGAAACAAGGTGTAAATTATTTGGAATCTTGCCTCTTAATATTCGTAGAAAGTTCTCTGGAGTTATGTTTATTCGTGATGTTTTAACTAATCATATTGATTGTTCGGAAATTTTGAGCTTAATTAACTTCAATGTTCCTGCGGAGGATGCTTAGAAACCAAAATTTATTTAACATTCCATTCCACAGAACAAATTATGCTGCTAATGAACCATTGACCAGGTGCTTAAAAGAATCCAATTCTGTTTGCGATATGATCGACTTTTGTCTTGGTAGATTTTCATTTAAAAACAATTTACTCGTTATTTTGAGAAACCTTAATGGTGGAAATGTTTAATATATAAGTATTTATTTATTTATTGTTTTTTATTCATTATTGATTTTGTACGTATATTATTATTATTTTATTATCGAGTAATCACTAAAGCATTGTAACTTTGTTTGATGAAATAAACACTAAACTAAACTAAACTAATGTCTAGGGATGTTGAAGAATTCGTTTTCTCTAGGTCTGAGGCAGCGTTGAGGTGCATAAAACCAAAAAAAGAAAGCAGAGTTGAACAGTCAATATGACCAGATATGACATCATGAGCAAACATAGTTAAATAGTACGATCTCCTTTTATCGAGGGGCTTTAAATCAATAAGTTGACATCTCGTTTCATACGAAGGCATTTGCGGATAAGAGTAAAGTTTGCGGAGAGCAAATTTCGTGAACTTTTTTTGAACCCTTTCAATGCTAAACATAGTTGTGTTGTGGTAGGGGCACCACACAACAGAGCAATATTCAAGAACAGAACGAACTAGTGCAACGTACAATTATTTAAAAGTATACGGATCTGTAAAATCCTTTGAGTTTCTCATAATAAAGCCAAGCATTGCGTTAGCTCTGGAAATTATATAATCAATATGAGAATTAAATTTAAGCTCCGGGTCAAAAATAACCCCCAGATCTTTTTGCAAATATAACCTTTTAAGACTAGTATTGAAAATGGTGTAATCAAAAGTCATAACTGAACATTTATTAGTATTCAAATGCAAGCGATGCTTGCTACACCACTCGGTTACACTTTCAATATCACGTTGAAGTTGAATACAATCTTGCAAGTCTCTAACTTCCATAAAAATCTTAAAATCGTCTGCAAATAATAGCTTTTCAGCTTTTAAGATAACAGAAGGTAAGTCATTAATAAAAATTAAAAAAAGGAGTGGACCCAGATGGCTTCCTTGGGGCACTCCTGAATAATTATTTATAGTTTTAGATGAAATACTACCTATTTTTACGGATTGAATGCGATTGATAAAATAGCTTCTTATCCATTTTAAAAAATTTGAATGGAAACCCATGCCTTGTAATTTACATATAAGAACGTTATGTTGAACGCGGTCAAACGCCTTAGCGAAATCTGTGAAAATGACATCTACTTGATTTCTAGTTTCCATGGATTGAAGGCAATAACTAGTGAAGATTGGCAAATTTGTCGCAGTTGACCTTCCACCTACAAAACCATGCTGAAATTCAGATATGTATATATTTCTTTATCAATGCATACATTTTCTTTTTTACAATAGCTTCAAAAATTTTAGGTATGACTTGAAGCTTAGCTATTGGCCTATAATTTTCGACTGCCTGTTTAGATCCAGATTTATGAATTGGAGATATGAAGGAGTGTTTGCAGCAATCCAAAATCACACCTTCAGTAAGAGGAAGATTGAAAATTAAATGAAGAGGAATAACGAAGCAAGATTTTAGTTTTTTAAAAAAGATTGGAGGTATATTATCTGGCGCAAGGCTAACAGAGTCTTCAAGAGATGATAATTCAAAAAGAATCTTTTCATTTGAAATTGATAAAGAACCCAAATCCAAGGTGGAGCTAACTTCACTTAGAAATTCAGGATCAGAATCCTCCAGAACAAAATTCGATTGAAAGTAGCTTGCAAAAAAATCGCAAATTTGACTAAGGTCACTACTAGTTACTTTGTTATAGCTCATAGTTGATGGTATACCTGAAGATTTCTTTTTTGTATTTATGAAACTCCAAAAAGCTTTCGAATTTTTTTTAATTTTTGATTCAACTGACCAAAGATGCTGACGGTATAAAAATCTTTTAAGGAATTCGTATTCTTTTCTTAATCGGCAAAATTCATTTCATATTTGAACGACTTATCTAAGCTATTGTTAACAATGTCCGAATTAATATATGAAATATCAAATTTAACAATTAATGCCTTGTGGTGTATTCCACGATTGGCCAACAAATAATAATAATGTTCTGTTACAAAAGCATCAAGCTCCATATGTGTATCACTATCGGATGTTTTCTCCATTACTGACTATTGCCAATACGAATTACAAAATTTATTTCCATTATCAATATTCCAGATGTTTTTTTTTTTAACCGTAGTCATATATTTGTGCATAAATATTCCAATCAAAGAAATATGCCGTTGTTATATTTTGTTGATAATTTTTTAAAATAGAAACCTGTACAATGTAAACTAAGGCGTATACGTACGTTTTATATCATTAATTTTTTGTAAAAATTCACACCTTCCACAAAAAATACATAAACGAACAAACCAGTCCAATAAGTAATAATTTATCATTTGGGCTGTCCGTTATTCAATTGTTTTTGGAATGTTACAAGCCATACATAATTTTTTTTTTTAATTTTTATTTGCTTAAATTGATTTATCTTAATATTCAAAACTTCTTTCAAAGTATTTTAACTTTATTGCAAAGCTTTCCATACAATATTTTTGATTTTTAATTTTAATGCAAATATGAAAGGGTTTTGCATTTACATTATTTTTGTGATATGAAATATTTTAATCACTTTTAAAATAGAACTTAGAAAATAAATTCATACCAAATGAGAGGCTCAGTTTTGAATTTTTGTTGGAAAATTTCATTTTGGAAAAAAAAAATTGTATTCCTCAAAGCCAATGTACTTGTAAAATATATGTTACGTTTAAAAAGTTTTTAAAAGAGTAATAATTAAATTGTCGCCTTAAAAACTAAGTATTGTTTTAAAAGATAAAGAGCTTTGCAAGACTAAAAAATAGTTATACACTGAAAAGCAAGCACTCCGATTAGCATCTTGTAAAAACTCCGCTGATTTTTGGAAACTGGCTAGGGAGCTGAATGGAAAACGTTTTACTATCCACACAAAATTGTCTTCAAATGTAATGCATTCCCATTACAAGGATCTTTTAATTCATGAAATAACACCGACAAAGTGGCAATTCGCAGCACCTGGATTCGTATAGTCTACTCTCTGGAATGTGCATTTACATTTAGCGAGTTGGAAGAAACGCTAAAGACGCTTAAAGATGGAAAGGCAGCCGGTTCGAATGGTATTTCAGTGGAATTTTTTAAGTATGAGACTGTCATGCTCATAGAGCACCTTTTAAAACTTTTAATACAGTTTTGGAGGGAGAACTGTCTCCAGATGAATTTCGAGATGCTATTATATTTCCAATCCACATCGTTTTTGATGCAGCTAACTACAGAGGGATTTCCTTTTCAAAATACATCTTATAAGATAATTACAACGATGATGCATAAGCTTGGCTGAGAATTTCTTGAAACAAAGGATAAAGCTGTATGTATTTTTAATCGATTTTAAAGCAGCTTTTGACACAATCGATCAAGGTGCACTATTCTATAAGCTGTATAGTCTTGGGATATCATTGAAGTTTGGTCGCGTTCTTGAGCACCTATATAGAGAAACAAGGGCGGATGTATGGACAGGTGAAGAACTCTCAGACTGGTTTGAAATCTCATCGGGAGTGAGACAAGGTTGTACAGTACATTAAGAGCCCCCACAGACTGCAGTCTTTTTATCGGCCGATAGTTTGGTCGGCTTCTTAATCAGTATGGAGAGGAATGCATATGCGCACACTACAGCTATTCAGTATCGGCCGATAAAAAAGTTTGATGGGCCACACGATTACATTCAAACTAATCTGTCAGCCAACTATCGGCCGACTGTTTAATCAGTATTGACGCATACACGCCTGCGCATACATGATGATTGTTTAGTCGGTCTATAGTTCAGTTCGCTCTGTGATTTGGCGTCGTGTGCGTGTATGTTGAATATGTCGTCGCCCAAATTACAATTGTTGTTGTTGTCAGTTACAAACTAGTTCGAGAATAGTCGGCCGACTGTTGGATAGTCTGCGCCCTGTTCACCAACCAAACTGTTTAGATGGCTCGGTGTGCGCACTTTCAGCCCAATCCGACCAAACTATCGGCCGATAAAAAGTCTGCAGTCTGCAGGGGCTCTAAGCCCTACTTTGTTTGCACTATTCATAGACGACCTTTTAGACTACCGGCCGGGTGGAGTAGATTTCGCAGGGATGCGGATTAAGGCACTTCTGTTCGCAGAAATTATATAGTCATGTTTGCGCATTCACCGGAAACTCTACAGCATTAAATCATAACCTTGGAGAGAACAACTATTTTAAGGATTCCAATAATGTCCGTGTGATTTCTATGATGGTCAGCCTACTTAGTGAACTAATAGATTTAAATTTCCACACAGACCTGATTCACCCCCAGAGTGTAATATGTGCGACCTATCAGATTCCCTATCCACTTCTTGGGAAAATGCCCATTTCTCAGAGAAATCAGAAGGAATGTATTCAGAAAAGGTTTTTTATCGGAAGATCAAGTGATAAGCTTATTCAATGAAATGAATGTTGTCAAACTTTATGAATTTTGCAAAACTGCGCTTAGATATTGTAACGAAGCGTCACACTCCTACTACCGACCGACACCAATCAACCTCCATCTACCGACCGACACCAATCAACCAAGTGAAATAAGTGACACCAACACGCAGCCGAAATACAAAAACAAAATACATGCGATATTGTTGTTCGTCATTATAGAGTTCACATTTGGTTCCTGCAGGAGAATTGGCTTATGGACCCAAGAAATCCGAAGAAAGAGGAAGCTTGCTCGCCGAAGTTTATTAAAGGTTTTGGGCTTTATATTCAGAAGCGCAAGTTTCCCCCGATATTCCCCTTCTCTATTAAGAGTCGATGGGCCGTTGCTCCATAGCGTGCTGTGTAGTAACAACAAACTATTGTGTTATTCCCCTTCACCCTTCCGGTGTCGACGGGCACTTGCCGAATTATTGTGTTATTCCCCTTCACCCTTCCGGTGTCGACGGGCACTTGCCGAATTATTGTGTTATTCCCCTTCACCCTTCCGGTGTCGACGGGCACTTGCCGCATTATTAAGTAATTCCCCTTCACCCTTCCGGTGTCGATGGGCGCTTGACCGTAGGATTAAGTTCGTATATATATAATAGGTATTATTATCTATAGGTATCCTATTGTTTAGTCTTAAGCCGCTTTATTGGATTAGAAAAACTAAAATCTGAAAAAGGAAAATCTAATTCTTTTTATTTGGAAAAGAGTAGTTTGGTCAACTCTCTACTCGAGTTTCGTGCTTTCTCGAGAAGACGCTGGAGTCCGGCGAGCTTACCTCAGCCTAAGATAAAAGAAGCATCACAATATAGAATTGCTAAAGTGAACAAAGATTTCTGATTGTTTTTCTATTCACTGCTTTTAAATTATTTTTAATCTATCATGAACTCAAAACCTTTTTTAATATTGAAAAGTGATTATATTGAGGGTTTTTTACATTCATTGTGTTTTTTTTGTCAATCTGGCAGACGGTAATCGCCATGCTATAATTATTTTTGTAAACATTTTTGGTGTGTAATGTAAATTTTACTTTAATTCAATAAAATATGTATCTATCTATTAATCTGGAGTTGAAAGTTATCTATGAATTTTAGTTTATATAGCTAAGAGTACCTATCTTCATATGTACATCACGTATGGCGTATGAGTACTTTGTGAAATTATTAGCATTAATTGATAAAGGTGTGGATAAACATTTACAATCATTACATTAATAAATAATTATGAAAAATTTCAATATCCAACCTTTTCCAAGTTTATTTCTAATCAAAAGTCAAAATCATTTTTCTTATAAAAAAAATCTTATTAAAAATTACCATGAATTATTATTCTTTTAAAAAAGAACTATCTTTATCTATTTAAGCTGTTATACTTATTTTTCATTTTTCTTAATCTTATTCTAATGCATATATAACTAAATTTGTCATACTTTATTATTAATACCCCAGCTTACACGTGTAATCTCAACTAAAAACCATCCCAAAAACATAGACACGAATTTTCTCACTCACTTCATTTAATTTTATTTTTTCATAACATAAAAACCTCTTATATCTTTATTTATACATAAAAAACATATAAGTACGAGTATTCAAAAAAAAAATACAAAAATATAAGCCCGTTGCTTGATTGTAAACAAGAACAAAAACATAACCTTATTAAGTGCGCGGCACTCCCGAATATTTTATATATTCCGCACACACAAAATGACTAATTAACCCGACAAACTAATTAACACACCGGTGACATAAATTCGTAAAAGTCTCCTCTTTCTTTTTGTGACTCTAAATGAATTATGACTATGACAATGTCCACATTGGGTATGGGTAACCCTGATGATGCGAGCGGAGGAGCGGGTATAGGTTGTTTTATATAAATGTGTACCTAACCACTCCATAAAAACGACGACGACGACGGAACAGCGAGGATCCCAAATGTTCCCAGGCGAACAAAATATATGGGCCTTTGACACGATGCTTGCCTGCCAGAGCCAGGCTGCTGCCTTCTCGACGACCGGACCAGCCTACCAAATTAAAGCCACTCCATTTTAAAATACATGGATACATGTTTATAGATACACTTGCAAATGATTGAGGATGAGGACGAATATATTCGAAGAGCATCCTTGCGTCGCGTCGTGCGTCGTCATCGTTTCCATTCAGATTCTGAACATCGCCAAAAATTGGCCAATCGTTGTATAGATCCAAAGAAATGTTATTTATGGGTCATCCTATAAATTAAATCATTACCTCGTTAGCGCGACGACGACGCACGAAGAAGTCTAAGAGGAAAATAAATTTATGGACGCAAAGTCCTTAAAACCCAGAGTGCTTAAAAATGGTTTCCGAGCAACTTTTGTTTTTCTCTTCTTAGAGATCTGTGGCGGCAAATCAATTGAAAAATACCCATCGTCATCGAGTTGTATATTTATTTATAAATAAATTCTTTACCTTCATCTGTCAGGTGGTGGTGTAGGTACCTCACAAACTCGTACGTCGAACGTATCCAAGGATAAAAGGACTTTCAAAATTTATTTCCAAGCTGAATATAATACATATTCGCTATTTGTGTTTTTGTATACGGTATACCAATGCCTAAATATTGGAATTACATATTTAATTTTGTACATACATTTCCATTAGTGATTCTCTCCTGATGTACGGATCCTTCGGCTTCTCCTGCGATGGCAAAAAATAATAATATCAAACCACTCAAAATCCTTTCTAATCCATTAAATCATCCCGTCGCAACCGCATCCCAATCGGATCTAAGCCAACAGCCGAAGGGAGTGAAGAGCGAACGAAGACCAAAAACGGAACACGGGATGAAGAAATAACGCCGTATATACAAAAAAGAACCAGAACCACACGTCGGAATTTCTTCAATACCGATAATATACGTCTGACACTAATCCTGTCACTGACAAATACCACTTGATCCACATATGACAGCCCCGAGAAGATCCTATCGTTTTCTTCTTCTTCTTCTTGTGTTGCTGATGATGTTGCTGCGTCTTCGCCGCCATCTTCGCTTTCGTCTTCGAGTCTTCGACGTGTGTACATTTGCCCTTTACTGTGTTTTATTTTTATACTTGTGGTAGAAATGACAAGGACGATTAGGCAATTAGCAGAAACGTTGAAAATAGTATGGAATCACGCGGCAAAAACACTCAAATGACTTCAACAACAACAAAAAGGACGAATAAAAGGACGAACGACTAAATGTGCGGATTTAATCCGTCGTTCGCTTTGTCTTTCTGTCAGTTTAACAGTCTGAGCCTGGAGTCAAAATCTTACGCGGGATTGCGTTCAAGTTGAGTCCGCTTGAGTAGCTCTAGATCTCTGATGATGCATATATGTACATAGGTATAGGTAAGTCAGAGTCGTATCTATAATACTCCTTCGTACGTTTTGTACTTAGGATGAAATCCTTGTAGGCGCTTTTCACATCAAATTCGTCATCATTTGCTTTTGTGGCATTTTCATGACTTGCGCCCACCTTTATTAATTGGTTGAATAAGTACAGTGGTGTGGTGGCGGTGCGCGGCGGCGGCCTGAGCGACGCGGCTTGGCGTAGCGTGTGTTTAGTTTGTGCGGATTTCAGTAGCACTCTAGTAGACATATCGTGTAGGCAATTTGCATCATGTGGGCTTTGTCAGAGGCTCATCACGTTGATTAGAGCTGATTTGGATAATATGCATGTGGATATAATAGGTAGACTTCTAAACTGTCTATTTTTTTTTTTACTTTTGATAGGAGTGGTATGGTGAAGAAGGCTTGCAGTTGGAAAATATAGATTTCATTTTAATTAGGTGCAAATGTGGAAAAGGAGATGGAACATTATTAAAAGGGTGGCTAGATTTACACTTTTAAATATGCGATTTATAATTTAGCAAACTTTGTTTATTCAATTTAAGTAACGTTAAACCTGCATAGGGTGAATACTATCTATAACTTTGTTTATTGAATCGCAATCGATACATGAAAAAAGCTAGATTTTAAAAGGTACTTTAAGGCACGTTATTCGCAATGTACTCCTCCTGATTTGTAAAACCTCGTATGTTTGAAATGGAAAATAATTTAAGAGATAAACAAAGAAAACCTATTTTTAAAGGGAGAAGTTATTGGTGGTCTTCATCTAAGGAAATAAGTGATCTTTACTCGAATTAACAATCTCTGCATCAATCCTTACCACTAGCCGAAGTCATCTAGTTACGAAATCCAATGCATTTGGCATCCGGCTCTGCGATATCTCTACATAAGTGAAAGTCACCTATCAATTAATAACATTTAATCTCAGAAATTAATAATATATCATAATATTAAATTGCTTAGGAAATTTTAATGCTATAAGCTCGTCGATTATTCCACAGCTTTGCTGGAATAATGGACAACACAAAAATGGATTCAGGCTTATTGATTTTGCTAAGGAGCTTAACGTGATGATAACTAGTATGCCTTTTCACACCTGAATATCCACAGAAGAACTTACAGTTCTCCAGATCAATCTACTGGTCAACCAAATTGACCATGTTGCGTTCGACGCTAGACACGTTTTCAGCATCACCAATGCTCGAACATAGATACGGACCACTACGGGTTTCTAGATCTAAGGCAAAACAGGGAGTTGCTGGATGAAGATACAACGTCGAACGGCTTCAATCTCAAGAGATCGCCAAACCCTTCTCCGACTGAGTCACAAGTAACCTCTTTTGAAGTTTTCTGCCGCCAACACAATGTAACAAGAATCAGTGATAACAGAGAAGCCGCCTCTGACGTGCTGGTTTTCAAACAAATACTAATAAAGAATGTCGCCACACAAGTAGCACGCAAAATTGAGCTTCGTAGAAGGACGAGAGCTGCTCACGATCTCTATGAGCAGAAGAGGAAAGAGGAAATTCTCGGAAAGAAAAATAGAGAACAAGAGAAGTGTGCGGTAGAAAATGCAGAAGCAGAAATGAAGTTCAAACTGGTGAAACCAAATTCTGCAATCAGGCAGGGTGATACGTTTAATACAGATGACAAATGCCAAAAACCCCCTCTTCCCGACTTAGACGAAGTAAAAATTGACATATCTAAGCTGAAATTTAACAAAGCCGATGGAGCAGATTGCTTAAACGTTGAAACTAAAGACGAATCAGTCTCCTTAATATCGCATACAAAATCTTCTCTGCCGTAATATGTGACGTCTAAAGCCCAATGTCCACAACTTGAAAGGTCATAATCAGTGTGCTCTTAGACCAGGCAACTACACAGTCGATCAAATATTCGCATTACGACAGACCCTGTAAAAACTTCATGGACATCAAGTCGGCTACCACCATCTCTTTATCGGTTTCAAGGTCGCATATATCATCTATAGGCAGGAACTGTAATGAGCCATTTCTAGTTACCTAATAACATTCCTGTAAACTTGTCTGTTTGTGCAGGATGACAATGTAGAATTCGCACTGCTATATAAAGTTTGAAAACTACTTAACCGAACCTTTCCATGTCAAAAAGGCTGTTTTCCGGTTTTAGCGTTTAGCGGTTAATAAGGGCAAAAAAAAGTACATGAAGTCTTCAATAAATGACTTTCCTCAAATCGACACCATCGAAAGACAGAACTTTGAGGCAGTTAAGGACTTTGTTAACATGGGCTCCGCTATTAATGCAGATACCAACACAAACACTTACTCCCGCTAACCTCTGTTTCTATGGGCTAAAAAAGCAATTGAGTTGTAAAGCCCTCTCCCAAGCAACTAAAGTGTCGCTTTATAAGACCTTTATCATCCTCGTCATGCTATACAGTGCAATTGCTTATTATACTATGACAAACGCGGATAAAAGAAAATTTCTTCGTGTGATCTACGGTCCCGTAAATGGTACGACGAAATGTACTGGCTGTACAGCGACGTAGACTTAACCAGAAGAATAAAAGTCGAGCGACTGAGATGGTTGGGTAACGTAGAGCCAATGGAACCCTACGATCCGGAGACAGGACAGCGCAGTAGAAGAAGGCCGTGGATCACTTGGCATCTAGACACATCTAGATAGGGAACAAGTTAGATCGAAACATTTTGTTGAGTTCTGCAGAGCCAATTTAACTTAATAAACTTTAACTGGCGAGATACCGATTATGCTCAACACCATCATCTTTAGAAAACCAACTCCTTTAGTTAATTGGTAAAAAATAAAGACATTGGGCCTTACTAATAATCAAATTTAGTGTTAAGGTTAAAAGAAAATCTCCAGACTTTAGAAAATTCACATACCAATAACGAATTTAATATCCAGTTTAGGCGTTAGCAAAACGTCAAAATTTAATACACGGAAATCCATGTTTAAAGTCGAGCATTAAAAAAAAGTGTTGCCTAAGTGCTGTTTTATGGTACGTAAATTTGTATTTAATACTTAAATCTTATCTCAAGTTATCTGGTCGATTTCCATTGGTAAAGGTATATTTGAGGCTGTGAATGCAAAAGTGGTGTATCCCACTTTTTGTAATTGGGTTTGAATCGACTAAAACAAGCACATTAGCTTTGAAAAGAGTAAAGTTATATTTTTTTTTGCAAAAATTAGATATTCAAGAATATAAAACTATGTTTAAAATAATGTATTTCCCTAAGACAAAAATATGAGAGACAAAATAAGCCAATTTTTCAAAATAAGGTTATGCCACTTTCAGATTTTTGTTCTAAAGCTTAGTATGCAGATCACGCTTTCATACAAAATTATCTCAAAAATGTAGGTAAAGAATTTTGTATGGGAGCTAAAATTTAGCACGATCTGCGTTCTAGGCTTAAAGTAAAAATGAAGTACTTAATTTAGAAGTACTTTATTTATTAGGGGTATTTACGATTCGATGCAATTAATCTAGTATCATTGCAAAAGTGTAACGTTGTAACATTTTCTTCCAAACTGACAACGACGCCAGACAAATTTTATACTCCATCTTGCGAATCGAAAAGAAGCTCTCGGGACAGTCAAAAGGAGAAGTTATCCATGTTGTATACTCTTTTTTTCATTCCTACTGAAACTGAACAAAAAGCAACGAAACGCAATTATAAACGCATCATTTGACTTAATTGTATTCGCTTATTTTCGTATTTGGGGCTTTACACTGCAGTATGTAATTTATATATTTCAAATGATCGAATATAATACTAAAAAAGGGCTATGGAGAGATTATGTAATGTTTGCTTAAATATTTAGTGCGTTATAGTATTACGTTCGTTGATTTTACTTTAAATACGTGGCTAATTTGTTGATTCCGTTTTATATATTTAAGAAATATATTTCCTTGTGAAAAAGATGGTGTTATAAATTAAAATTTAATTTAAAAGTCACTTCGACACTTCAAATCAATTGTCGTACTAGAAAATAATACAAGTACTAAAATACTTGATGTTAAAAAGAACACGGCAATACTGAACTTTGACAGTAATTTCAAATAATAAGAAGGGAACTAATAAACCAAAACCCACCTGTAGTGACCAAAGAATTCATTTTCATCATATTTCGTAAATGGATCTATCCTTTCTTTATACATTTTCACTTTATGAGATGAAGAAGTTTCTGCGATTATTTCAAAATCTAGAAACAGACCTTCGTCAATTGAACTCATTTTTCAAAACTTATATTTTTGCTTTTGTATAATAACAAAACATTGATCTTTGACAGTTCTGACAGTTCAAGCAATTTTTGTTCTTATTTGTAGTAGATTTTGTAATAGATTCAAGGAAAATCTTGAGACTAGTTAGTGAGAGGGTTAAATTGTTTATTGGTAGCATTTTATTAAAGCTCAGCACTTTGTTTTAACCTTCCAGTTAACTAATAGTCGACATTAGCGTTTGATTATTAGTAAGGCCCATTAACTCCTAAAGCATTTTCTAGCTTATCCAAAATATAGTTGTTAATTTTCGGTAAAAAAAATCTATATATTACGCCTTTTTTACTATTTCTAATGCTCCATTCAAAACCAAACTTAAACCTTTTTTAAAAACAAAAGAATCTCAAAACTTTTATCAGTATTCATGCAGAAATATGGTATTAAATGACTTAAATTGCTCCCTCTTATCATTTTCCCATCAAACCAAATCGCTTGCCAAATATTATAATCCCATTAACACCGCAGTTCCCATAACACACTACTTATCACTTATTTGAAGAGATATGTACGCTTAAAAGATATCGCATTATGTCGCCTAACCAATTGCTTATTAATAACTCAATTGTTCCAGACATCCGCTACTATTTCCAAACACCATGTTTTATGGAATCACAAGACTTCTTTTCTTACATCATCATTGCTTTATCGTCATCCTTGATGATGCTGATTTGAGTGACACTTCCAAAAAAGGAACATCAAAACTCATTATGCAGCTTATTGTTAAATGCATATGAATCCTATGTTCTGTATTTATTCCCACTGCTATCACGGCAAACAATGAAAAGTGTCAGAGGTCCTTCAAAGAGAATAACGATACTTTATTTTTCTTTTAATTCAATTAACATTCTATTCAAACAAACATGTCCTTTTTTCCTTCCGTAGCTTCGTCGCCGCCGCGCCGACACGACGAAGGAGTACATTTCTAAATGTGTTTGACTGGCTTTTGTATGGTGATCCTTTTTTGGTCTTCCTTGATATGGACCGAAATAATAGAGAATCACGGCAGCTTACATGACTTCAGCAGCTAATTTTCTGCGCTTATCCACGTCAATGTCGAGTTAACATCTATAAAGAAAATAGACAAACAACAAAAAAGGAACAGGAATAAATAGAACAGGAACAGACAAAACAACAACAACAACAAATTTCGGGAAATTGTCACTCAGCGAAAAACCCTCTCAGCCCCTGATCCGAGGAGGGTTGGTTGGCAAGCATATACAAATTTAATTCGATAATGTTTCTGTTTCCTCCTGATATTCGGATACCCGTCCTCGTATATGGAATTAAAGCCGCACGAAAAAGCAGGAGGAGGAGGAAATCATTCGTGGAAAAAAAGCCACAGCATCAGAACAGAGTCCTGCCTACATATGTATACGCAACATCAGTACTGGCAGCCGGATAACCCCACCGCCGCACCGCCACCATTCACATATACCATAGTCTCAATCTCGAGTCGTTGTTACACAAATGTCAAACGAGCGACCCGAAAAACACTTGCTGGTATACAAATGGTGAATTTTTTATCACGTCGACGTCATAGTCACAGTCACAGTTACACATCTCGCCCCTGGATTGGAAGTGGAAGTTGGATTTGGAAGACTAAGCATATCTATAAGCCGAAGATGAAGAAGACGCGTTACTTCGTCCGCGACGAAGAAACCAGCAGTGGCAATAGCATCAAAAGCAGGACGTTAAAAACTGGGACTGTGACTGTGACTGGGAGGATGGACTACCAAACAACACATTAACCAGATTCAGGAACTACTGTTCTGTTCTGCCCTTGCCTCTACCTCTGCCTCTGCCTCTACCTCTACCTCCGCAGTTGTGCTTATATTTTCATTTTGCCATTTTTCGGGTTGGGATTGGAATTGGGATGTGTGTTGCTACTAGTGCCTGTATGTGCAAATGTCAAACGTCACAATTTGACATGCATGTGACATATCAGTGACAGCTATGCATTAATCAAATTCTCTTCTCTTCGGTGAATGGCGTAAATTTTGTACGCCCTTTGTTCGTTTCGCGCGAACGACAGGATAACTTTTTATTTTTGTAACGTTCATACCCCGATTCTGGATGATGTGCGATGCCTGACTCTTGCTCTTCTGGTATAGGGCAGAGCTAATGGGGAAGGGGATATGTGTGTTTTAGGGAAATGAATACGTAATGTGTGAAGGGCCACTTACATCATGGTTGGCTTTTGAATATTTGTTTCTTATTTTGTTGTTTTTGTTTTGTTTTATTAAAATAAAACCAAGAGAAACTCTTTCTTCCTTAAATTCATACAAGCTGGTTTATTTGGGTTGGGCTGATGATGTGAGCCTGAGCTGGTGCTGGGCGCAAAACAGGGAAAAGTTTTTGTCTTCTTCTCGAAATTAGAGGTTTTTACTTTAATGGAAATCTTATGTGAAAAAAGGTCTTCTTTTTCAATTAAGTTTAGTTGTTGTTGGAAAGGTTAAAAATAAAAATGAAGGACACCAGGAAGATTCGTTCGGAGTTTCAGGTTCTTCTAAAGGGTGCATAATAATTGAAGGTGTAGTTGAAATTTGTTTGGATTAAAGGGGAATTGAAATTGTAACAGTTTTGTTGTAAGACTTTTCGATGTAAACGTGGTAAGATCTGCAAATTCACTCATGGATTCGCCATTTTCGGATCATGTCTGACATTTGCTTTTGGCCATCTGTTATAGTTTGTCTTAATTATGTGGATTATCTTGACAGACGGTTTCAATGTACGTTCAGGTTCAGCGGAGGTTCAAGAACGGTTTAACTTTTCGTTTGATTGAATAAAGATATTGTTGGATAACCTTGAAGCTTGCAGGTTCAAAATCAAATCATTTGACTATAAGTGGCCATACAAACCCCAACATAACTATTACACAGTTTCCCAAATGTTACAAAAAATCAAAAGTATGACTTTGGATCGTCTTAAAACAATAAGAGAATAATTCTTTAATTTTCCGGACTGGTCCGTGATAAGTTCGGTTCGTTCATAATTCTTCGAGTTCGAATGGAATATTTATGATACTTTCTTTTTCCGCATATTTTATTGATTAAGTCAATGATTTCAAGCTATCATTGGTTTTCAACATTAAAAAAAAATGTTGTCTTGAGATTTGAAAGCGATTAAAAAAGTCTAGTTTGTTATGTTTGGTGTCGTTTTGAAGCAGATGAGTTGTAGATATTTTCTATTAAAAAAATAAATAACTTGATCAAAAACTCAAAGCTTTACATTTTCTTTGTATTCCCACCTTCAACCGAAATTTCAATGAACAACTCTAACCTCTAATGCTTGATTTTAATCAGGAAATGCTTGATTCCAATCAGGAAATTTGTGTCCATTGATAGGAATGTTGTGTGCAATGACAGAAATTTTCAATGAAAGCTATAATCAACCTGTCAAAAAATTCCAATGATTCATTTTGTATGTGTTTTATTAGTACCTAAATGTGATTTCAAAAATTTGACCAATATTCAAAATTCGTCGATGATTTGCCAAATTTTTCAGTGATTTTATCCCTCCATTACTTCAAAATCCTCAGAATTTATGAGATTTCAAAAATGTATCCGTGATTTACCGAATGTCTTAGAATTTTCCATTATTCATGTTGAACGTAATTTTTCGGGGCGTCTTTGATTTAATGGGTTCTTCCGTAATTTTTTTTACGAATTTATTTATAGTTTAATTGGTTTGCTGAATTTGTCTCAAATTTGTGAACTAAGGGGCCTATTATGTAAGACAACTAAGAACAAAGTTGAGTTGTAATCCGGCAATCGGTATTACCGATCACAACTAGTTGACTGTCACAAGTCAACCAGTAGTCAACTGAGAAATGGTTGACTTTTTAAGTGTGTTTGGGGGTATTATGTAAGCCAGTTGAGTTGTCTCTCAGTTGAGATTGTTATCAAAATTCAACAACTGCTATTTACCGGTTGTGTAGTGCATTTGTGTGAACAAAAAAATATGGGTGCGCACCAACAGCGAATTGAAAAGCAATTTTATTAAGAAAATGGAGAAAAAAACGTAAGTTTTACAGATAATAATATAAACGTTTGTAAGAAAATAATATTTTTAGACAAAAATCACAAAACCTCCCCAATTTGAGAGGTTGATTGAGGTTCATCAGCAGAAACATACACTTACAATCATGACATTCAGAATGTAGTAACTTTTTCTATTTATATAGAGATGTTGAAGATTTTTTTTTGTGCTATGATTCGAACATGAGTTCCATTGATGCATCCTATTACTCCAAGAAATCTGGTTTTCTGGTAAAAATGAATCTTCGATAAATTCAAATTGGTCAGATATGTTCTTCTACTACTGTTGGTTGAGCAAGGCCTAAATTAAAATCATTACCACTGCACTTTTGGCACATTCCTTCTGCCATGAAATGTGGGGCATTGCAGGGTTTGAGAATTGGTGGGAACGCTTTGGTTGTTTCAAATAATATTTGATTTCGTTTAGCACATAACCAAATGTGTCTTTGTCGAGTCTAAAATAACTTGTAAATCTGCAACAACACTTCTCACCAAAGAATTTGTTTACAAAAACTACTTTTTGTTTGGAAGTTCCGATAGATTGCAGCGATCTCTAATATTTTTTCTCATCAGCGCAACATTGAGAGGATTTTCTTCTTCCGAATTTACAAGAAACAAATCAATACAACTCTAAATTTCGTATTATTTTGTCTTTTTAATAAAATTTTGCTTTGAATTCAAAAGTTTGAAATACCTACGTATTTTACTTTACACAGCTGATTTTGACACAAAAAAAGCACATAAAAGTAGGCAATGTATTTGGTCTACTCAACTGAAAAAAGTTGTCTCCCATAGGCCATAATACGAATTTTTTTTGCAGTTGTCTTCAAATTGAGTTGTCTTGATTACAACTCAACTAAGTTGAGTTGTGATCCATAATAGGCCCTTAAGTCTCAAATTCGTTCTTAATTCATTTGTGATTTTCCGGATACATCCGTTTTATATTTTAGATTCATCCATTATTTGCCAGTTTACCAGAATGTTACCAGACCGTAAACCTATTAACGTAAAAAAAGTAAAAAGAAGATAGTTTAAGGTCCATTGGGCCTTTTATTCTACAGATCGGCACGTTTAAATAATCACTTCAACTAATTTAAGGTGTTAGGGCACCCCTGAGCATTAAAATTTGTTTAACAGAAATACTACAAAATAAATCGAAACTATAATTTTTGAAATCCTGAACCCCGAAATGACAACGTCTCCTTTTTTGGGGTCTAAGGCAGTACCAATAGATCATGTAATTTTTTTTGATAATGAAGATCCATCAACTTTTTTTAATTATAAATTGAATTACAAAACAAGTGGCGCACCTTGAAGTTTCAGAATAATTTCAAATATGTTAAGTTTTTTAATACAGTTCTGTATTAACATTCAACATTATTAATACAAAATAAAACAAAATGTGAAGAGCTTTGAATAGAAACATAAATAACGAAAATACATAGGCAAAAACTTTCAAATATAGCATTTTTTCAAACGACTTTTCGTTTACTTAGTAGAGGGTAGTGCCTCCCCTAACATCTATCAAAGCTTCATTTCACCGCGGAATACCTTATTTCACTTCTCCGTCAGAGCAGATTTTAGCCCACTTTGTGTTTTGGGAAAGGACAGGTCTCTTCCTTATCATTTTTCCCAGCAGATTCTAAATGTTCGATGGGATTCATGTCCGGGCTCATGACATGCCAAGCCATCACATCGATTTGCACTTCTTCGAAGTTTTTCTTCACGCACCTGGAAACATGAGGCCTCGCGTTGCTCTGCATCAACAAGAAGTTTTCAACAATAAATGGTGCCAAAGGAACATCATATTCCGTAGCTCAGTTTTTTCCGAGCATTGAAATTCCTGCCATATCTCCTGATCTTCTCCACACTCTGTCACGTCCATCTGGTGAGCGTAGACTCACCTTGGTTGGTCTCGTTACAATCTTAATAAAGGCGAGCAAATTTCACCCGAAGTCGCTTATGTTGTACCTTAAGTCTTGGTATATACGAGGAGGTCTTCTCGCTCTCAGACCCACTAAACTCTCGCCGTCTCACCGTTTGAGCATTCACAACTGTCCCTCTCACCAATCGAAGTCTGCAAGACAGTTCAACCGCTGTTTGGTGACGATCTCGAAGGCTTTGAAGCACCAAATATCGATCGTCCTTGCAGGTGTTGCTCTCGGGGACCTGAGCCTTGAAGCCGGGTGCATGAGTTGGTTTTCCTGTATCTTTAAATGGCTCCTCTTAGCGTCGTCCTTGTTTTATGATGATAACAGCGGCATACAACACACTTTATAAAAATCTGTTAAAAACTGATAAATATACAAATTAAAACAAACCCAACGTTATTAATCTAATAAAACATTTAAGGGATTACGAAAGTCAAACAAAATTGCTTTGTATGAACAAATTATTAAGATGTGGTGTTACTTAATTTAAAGCTCGTAGGTATCACATGGAAAATGGAAAAACATAACATAACATAACATAATATGTTATTATCAAAATAATTACAACATATCAAACAGTATGACCGCTCCACTTTTTTTTTAAATCACTCTATAGAGTAAGTAAGGCTTTTATTGAAAAATGTTGCCACAAAACTGTCTTATATTTAATTAAGTATAAATACAATTCCTCTGTACGTTAAGTCCGACCAACTTAACAAAACATGTTTTGAGATAAATTCATTTGAAGTTTTGAGTACTAATAATAGAAAATCAGGAATATTTCTTAAAGGTTGTTTCCCATCAATATGACAGCATTTTTGAGTTCCAAGGACACCATATTGGTATGACAAATAAAACACATTCTTCATCAACTCTCTATCAAACTAATTGCCATTATTAAAGAACATATGATGGATCCAAGTGTCACGTTGTGCACGATGGTAGGTTGTCAGATGATTTTGAAATCCGAAGCGGAGTCAGACAGGGCTGTATTCTGTCGCCAATATTGTTTTTGTTGGTGATATGCGATGTACTGCGCGCAGCTTTGTCAGGTAGCGGAGGAATCCAATGGACTTTGACATCCTATTTAAAGCACTTGGATTACGCGGACGATGTTTGCTTACTCTCTCATAGGATCATGGATCTCCATCCATCCATCCAGAAGCAGAAGTTGTGGGGCTGAAAATTAATTCCGGCAAAACAAAAATGATCAGCCTCGGATCCCGACCATCCTCTCACATAAATATTTCCTCGCAACCGGTGGAAAAAGTGGAGAGCTTTCAGACCTTGGAAGTATCGTCTCCATCGAAGGCAGAACCAAACAAGACGTCATCTGCCACATCGGCAAAGCAAAAGCGGCGTTCGGTATGCTGTCGAAAATTTGGAGGAACAATTCTATCAACTTCAGCACAAATGTCGAATCCGTGCTTCTTTATGTGTGCAGCACTTGGAAAGTTACTTCAGCCATACCAAAAAAGCTGCAAACCTTCGTGAATAGAAGTCCTCGTAACATCCTAAGGATTTTCTGACCAAACCGTATATTAAATGAGGTCCTTCATAGAAGGACACGTCAGGAACTTAAAGACTCTATAATACGAAGGCGTAAATGGCAATGGATTGGACATACGCTTCGAAAAGGTAATGACTGCATTGCAGGCCAAGCAATGCAGTGGAATCCGCTCTCACAAGAAGGAAGAAGAGCTGGACGACCGAGAAGCACATGGCGCAGGACAGTCGAGGTGGAATCGGCGTTACTGTAGGCAAGAGCTAGAGGGAGTTGAAACACATCTCCGGAAACCGTACACGATGGCGCGTAGGCGTAGTAGAGGCCCTATGCCCCTTAAGGGGTTCCCAACGGACTTAACAGGTCTGAGGACCTAAGTAAGTAAGTTCATCAACTCCCTTACAACTTTCTCTTATCAGTCAAACATTTTTATTTCATTTGTCGCTTGGATTTGGCATTACATTGTAGGTCTCCTTAAATTGTTCACAAAATGAAGGCGTGAATGCTAGAGCAGTTGTAGTAGCTAGTAGCCAAATTTATTTTTATTTGTAATGAAGGGGACCCACAACTTTTTTTCTGTCAGTACCATGGTTAGACCATAAACTAAAGGCATTAACATCTATCCACTGTCAATTATTGTCAAATTTTTTCAATTAAAATTTATTCATTCAATTGTAACAGTTAATCACTTCCATTATCCCTAAATTAATTCATGGAGACAATAATTATATATTTTTATGTTTGCTTAAACGCATTTAACCCCAGCATTATAGACATATTACAGTCTCGTCAACTGTTCTATGACATGATCACAACATGTCGTCACATCTCGTTTACACGCTCTACGTGACGTCAGTAATGTCATTTTTCATTTTTTCTAAACGCCTTCCCATCAAATCATCCAACTCTATTGTACCCGTATCACTTGTCTTCCTTGGAATTTGTTCCTTTTTTTCCGTCCTATTTTTTGATGTAACTGTATAAAATTCTTTCCTAAATGAATTTAAAAAAAATTGTTAAAAAGGAAAGTCATTTCAAGTAAATGCATATTCATGTTTCAAAAGTGTATGTTTCTTCATGTACCTATCTATAAATATTATTAAAATCAACGCAACGCCCCGAGAATTGAAATCAACAAAACTGATTTGGGTTCTATTGGGATTGCAAAGACCATCAAGACCCAGAGACCATCATCAGACATAAACCCGCAATGGTTTAATGATGATGGATCAAAATTCACGCAGAAGAATTTATTGAGATGATTTATGATTCAAGTCGATGATGATGATGATTATGATGAGGGACGTTGGACCATGGACCACGCACGGCTACGGCGGCGACGACGAAGACGACGACGCATTGTGACGGACAGGGTCTTGTATTATAATGGCGCCATTTCGACTAGGCTCGATTAATAAGAGAGTCTATACGAGTATAGGAAACGTGATGCACGCGCTAATGATCTAAGATAAAAGACTGAATTTAGTTGAATAGATTCAGATACGGAGATTTTATGTGTGCCATCTTATTTCTGGAGAAAAAAAAAGAACATCATCAATGCGAAAGCATCGACTATCACATTATGGGTTCCTAATTGGACGTCTATGATGTGGTGTGGTGGGAATTGGAAATTTATTTCTTAGATCATTTGATTTTGATGGGATTGTGAATTAAGAAATTATCTATCATAAAAGAAAGGGAAAAGTATACTTGATGATGTTTTTTATCGGAAATGTGTGTAAAATAAAAGAGGATTTTAAAAATAATATTTTAAACATCTAAATTTTCGATTAAGTTGTTTCCAACTTTTATGGAGCAGCGGAAATTCTCCCAGGTCATTCTGCACAAACAGACGAGTTTTGCGGGGATGTCAAAACTACAAACGGCTCTATACAGTTTGATCCTATAGATGCTGTCATATGCATCCTTGACATCGATGCAAAGATCGTTTTGGTCGATTTGATGTTCTACGCGTTTTCCAAAATCTTTCATAATGTGAACATCTGATCGACTATGGACGCTCCTGTACGAAATGTTTAGGAAACTGAATTCTCTATATAGGTGGGTGCAGTTAAGACGGTCTCCTTTTGTCAATATCTCACTAGAAATTTCAAGAATTTTCGGAGATTGTTTGCTTAGTCAGTCTGCAAACTGTAGATGCAGATTTGTTGGTCTTCGTTGGGATTTATTAGCTTTGTCTATAAAATTCTAGATTCATCATATTGTTTATTTTTATTGCGAACGCAGGCAAATTGATAAATCATCAGCAACACTTTTACTTCCAGTAGTGATATTTTCGACTGAGCGTGTATATTGACAATTCAAAGGTCTTATACGATATCAGTTAAGCTTCTACTTTGTTCAAATTTCTTCACAATTTTACGGATTGCTTTTACAATAACCGGTCAGATGTGACGTCGTTTAATGTTTGAAAAGTGACTTCATTTAAATCACCACTTTTCTAGTAAGTTTTACTTATTTTAAAACTTTGTTCAATCTTAAGGCGATATATTATCGTAAATGGCAATTAATTAATTAATAGTGTCACAAACACTTCAAATGACAGCTGAGTTTGACAAGTGTTTTTTTTTTTTTTTCAAAATTGCAGATTGACAGATGTAAAGTATCCGTGGCGTGAAGGTAAGTGCGTAGGACTGTCATGCCAGAGGTCTTGGGTTCGATCCCTGCCTATGCCATCTAAAGTTTTTTACACGGGTACTGCCTCTTGCGAGGAATTGACAAATTTTCCAAGATTAACCTTCTTGTCATGAAAAGTGCTTTCTCAAACTAGCCGTTTGGATTTGGCTTAAAATCTGTAAGTCCCATCCATCCCTGACAACAATACTCGAACACAGAAATGGTTGAGTGTTGTCAGTCACTACGCCCAAGTTCTCAACGGACCATCCAATTAAATTGATTTGACAGTTCCAAGAAATAGAGTTTTCTAAGTGAATGGCATTCCTGCGACCTCGGTGGCACTCCTCCATCCAATAGTCCAAATTTTCGATGAAGCTAAATATAATTGAGGTTCTAAATGCCTTTTTTGTTCCGAATTGTCTCATCCTTAAGCCCTTGAATTGCTGGCTTATCGACAAACACCTTATCTTTCAAATAACTCCAAAGAAATAAGTCCAATGGTGTCCAATCACATGATCTTGGTGGCCAATAGACATCGACACTACGTGAGATAACACGGCCAT
This sequence comes from Eupeodes luniger, assembly GCA_951509635.1. Lineage (NCBI taxonomy): Eukaryota > Metazoa > Arthropoda > Insecta > Diptera > Syrphidae > Eupeodes > Eupeodes luniger. The sequence goes on from OX608073.1 coordinate 299,017,896, forward strand.
TGAATTTGTCGCGCAGAAGAGCCATTGTTTCGTCAGCTGTGCAGCAAGTGGCACCGTCCTGTTTAAACCACATACGTCCACATTCCATTCCAATACTGGCCATGAAAAGTTCCTTATCATCCACGATATTGAACACCGTTCACAGTAACTGCCTGACCGGCCTCATTTTGGAAACAATACGCACCGATGATGCCGCCAGCTCATTAACCGCATTCTCATTTGCCCAAATGCCATTTCTTGCCACCATTCAGGCCAATGACGATGCTTGAAATGGTCAAGAGGCTTTAGTTCTTGCACCTTGTAAGCGTCAACGACGCAACGGGCTTAAGAGGTACAATTGTTGGGCATGGCGAAGAGTTGAGATGGATGACTCTTCAGCAACACTACCGTCAACTGCTGCAATATAAAGCTTGTTATGACATCACTTAAATATTTATTTATGTGTAAACGTGTAGAAGCTATAGACTTATCCCAATAAGTTTTTTCCTTGAACGATTAAATAGCTTTTATGTATTTATAGATTATAAAATAATAATTCAAACGAAGGTATATGGCATATACATGTACAGGTACTCAAACTAAAAATTAAGTAATAGACGATAGCAGTTTTCAAAAGTTTCCATTGCTCTAATCTTTGCTGCACACACAATATTATAAATACTGCAAATAAGAGGTCACGACCTCTGTCATCTCACAGTAAAAGCAGTAGCTGAGCTGCAGCATTAGCAGCGTTCGAAGCACAGCAAAAGCAAAAGATAACAAAATTTAATTGAAATTAACTTCACATTCGTCTGCATAATGTGTCACTCATCAAACACACCCTCTTTTTTATAAATAAGTTCTTAAGTCTAAATAGGTAACGAAACGAGATTCCTAAGCACTTGTTTGCTCACAACTTATAGATACTCGTTTAATAATAATAATGTAACCAAAAACTGCTGCAGAATGATACAACATTTACATATCAACTTACGTCGTCCATGCGAAACAATATTTATACTTCAGATACACGTCGAGTAAATTAATGCCAATGGAACAAGCTTAAGCTCTAACAAATATATCTACAAAGCCGCCTGTCAGATTGTCATAAAAGAATTATCTGACGTAATTTAAATGTCAAAATAAAAAACTGTCAACAAACAAAAGTCATAAATCTTCGGCATCATATGGTTTGGTTATATAGTCGTAGGTATGATGCCTAATAACCGATCTCGTCATCACATCACCATCATCTTTTATCGTTTTGTTCTTGTTGACGTCTAAAACGACCGACCGAACCGACGAAGACGCACGACGGCACATTAGTCACCAAAGTTCTCAATGTTTTGGCATACACAATTTGAGAAGAAATAAAATAATAATTTTGCAACATTCTAGCTGTCAAGAAACTGACAGTTTGGACAGTCAGACGCTGCAGGTCATCGTCATCTTCATCATCGCAGCGTTTATTCTTATATTCTAAGATGACCCTTCTCTCAAATATGTATGCTTGCGAGCTGCGAGTGTGTGGAAACGAAATGACTAGATGTGTAGATTCTAAACCCTATCATTAATCTGACAGCTAGTGTGCTGTCTAGTGACCTGTCATCCCCGTGATCGTACATTTCCCTTGAATTCGATCCGATAGCGTAGGCGGGGTAGTATAGATCTTGCGGTGTGTGTTTTGTGATGGATAGGCATTGGATTTAGATATATACATACCTAAGGAAAAAGAGCGCGGAGACTCTTCGTTGAGACGACCTTTCGGCAATTTTCGTTTTTGAATTTTTGTAGACAGCTCTGAACCACAATGCGATCGCATGATCTTTCTATTGTGTCTGTTTGAGACTTCTACGATAAGTAGATCCTGTCATGAGCGATCTCATCAGCCGCTTGAAGATAATAAGAGGGCACGACGAACTTTTGGAATTCCATCGTCATCGAACACGGGGTGGAAAACGTATAAATTGTAAACGGATCGCTTGAGTTAGATCGCAATTGACAGTTTGTGATGGCGCAGTCAAAGTGACAGAAAGATTGACATATGCTTGCGAGAGGAGCTCACGCGCAAATTGTCACCCGAAATATTTGAAATTTGATTTATGTGCAGATCTCGGTCAGTATAGTGGCGAGTGGCGAGTAGCGACTGACTATGGCGAACCGATAAAGTAGCTAAGGCACATAACCGCGAACCGCACACCGCCGCCGCTCCCATCACTGCTGATGTTGCCAGTTCTGCGTTCTGTTCTGCGTGGTGCCCGGGTCCGCAACGTAATTGACGGAAGTGATTTAGTGATCATTCGTGGAGGTTGGAGGAGGTGGAGGAGGTGTTGATGTGCGGCGGGGGTACGACGACACAGTGGGTTCTCCCGATGATATATTGGCAGTGTGCAGCGCTATAAATTTTATTGATTGGACATGGACACGGTTAAGTGACTTCGAATAATTTGTGATTTTTGTTTTTGTTTGACAGTTGCCAGTTCTTAGTTCTCCCAGTTCCCACCTAGAAAATTAAAATGAGTATATGAGATAAGGAGCGACTGAGCGACAGAGAGAAACGCTTTCAAATTCGAAACGAAAAGTTTTATTAATGATCAGCGTGCACATGTCATTTGTGTGTGCTTCCACGCGACAACATTTGATGTCCAAGTAGTCTACTTTAATAAGACATGAGATGAAAATGATGGCTGGCTATGGTTGTGGCTATGGCTATGGCTACTCGCTCGCCTGCGCCTCTCGTTGTTTGGTATGATGGAGATGTTAATTGCAGTGTGACATGAAGGTGTTCCTTCTGAATAAATGAAGTGTCATGCTGGGGGCACTTTTATATATCCATCCGTGGATTGTGGGTTGATCACATCACTGATGGCTTGGCTTTTATAATTTTTTTTCTTTTGAGTTTCGTAGTTTCGTTTCATTTAGTTTTTTGTTTTTGGATTTGGAACTGGACGTGGACGTGATGCGCGGCGCGGCGCCTTTGGATATATTCTCGCTCCAAACCAAACCACCATATAATGACATTCAAGTATATGCAAATGAATGTGTATAAACGTGAAGTTTAATCAGTTGAATGTTTCCTATATCACAAAATGTTTTTCAGTTCGGTTTGGTTTTTGGATATCCCGCGACCTTTTTTTTGGAACACGAAAATTTATTTGGATCTTTTGGTGGACTTGCTTTATGGTGTCTCAAATTTCGGTTTTATGGTAATAAGTATGGCATTATGAACACCTTTTTCCATTTTCTTTTTGGGGAACTCATAGAACTAATTGTAGTTTTTTTTTCTTCTCATTCCCATTTTATATGTTGAATAAATTAAAGGAATGGATTAATAATGTTGCTGATGGTTTATGAAATTAGTAATAACCGTTGGGGGTTAATGTGATAGAAAACTATTAGGATAGGAATTACATACTTATAATTCTATGAGAGTGCTTAAAGTAAGTAATGTTGAATTTGCTTACCATAAAAATATTCAGATACTTCAGAATGGAGGTATATTTTATAAATTAAATCATTTTCGGGGATACTTTAATGTTAAGGTGTGTTTACATGAAGAAATAGGAAAAGTGTCGGGGAAATTTTGAGTTTCAATTTTGTGAGAAAATTACATGGTGTTTTTTAAGAGCTTGAGAACTATACTCGTAATAATACAAGATAGAAATATTGTTGAAATTTATATTTTCTTGTTCTTATCTGGTTGATAATTTCGTGGTATTTATTTTTTGAACATGATTTCCGGCATATTTCCACCGCGGCAGTTAAATAACATTCGATTAGTCCAATTTTTCACTACTTTTTCCAATAAATCTGGCCGTATGGCCCTAATGGTGGATTGAAAATTGGAATTCAAGGCTTGAAGATTTGTTGTGTCAGCAAAAACTAGTAACTTGACTTAGCCCCATAAAAGTAATTGAGAGGCGTTATGTAGCCACTAACGAGAAGGCCATACAAGACCACTTCTGGAAATAAAAATGTTACCAATATTTGTTTCGACGTGACGTAAAACAATACATAATGAATTCCTAAACCTTACTGAAAAGAAATGTCAACACAGTTTGACGTTGGAGTTATGAAGTTTAAAATATATTGATGTTCTTTTGACGTTATTACTTTATAGTAATACTAGCGGCCCGTCCCGGCTTCGCACGGGTAGACATAAATAGGTACAGATATTTAAGTTAAAAGCATGCTAATTAAATCGGCCATGAATCACTAAATTAGAAAACATTTTTTGTTCTATCATTAATACTCTTCGCAGCGTATGCGATGATGTACACCTTCGGTTGGTTTTAATAGGAATTTATAAAGTTTCTATAGTAATCTAGTACTAAATATAGCCTGAGTAACATAACTCAGTGATAATGTAGCTTTCTAATGAAAAAAGAATTATTAAAATCGGTCCAGTACTTTTTGAGTTTATTACATACACAAATACAAATCTTTCCTCTTTATAATATTAGTGTAGATAACATGGCTAAACTCATCTATAGAAGCTGAAATTTGTCCACCTAAATATGTAGTATACCGAATTGCAATAGTATTTATAAGCAAGGAAATGGTGTTTAAATTGAAATGAATATGAAATGTATTCTTCAGCTATAAATGAAATAGTTGACCTGTTTGGAAGTTTTTTTTATTCTACTCTTTGGAGATTTCAACCTTACTAATTTGAGCTAGAAAATAAATGAAAATAATAAACGAACCTTTGACGCTATTGTACGGGGTCCTGTATTTCAAGGATTTAAGTGCTGTATCTGTATACCATTTAGTGATAAACAAAATATAAATGTTTCTTCTTCGTTTAAAAATGTTGATTTTTTAGCTATTATCTTTTTGGCAACACTGGTTTAAACAGCTGACGCACGTTTCGTGTTTTGTTTCACTGTCAAACATCTTCAGTTTGGTCTATAATTTAACTTGAAAAGTTGGCCGAAGATCCACTTTTTTACCGAAAAATTGTGTTCAGCGACGAAGCTCATTTTTGGCTCTATGGGTACGTAACTAAGCAGAATTGTCGATTACGGAGTGAATATCAGCCAGAAGCATTGCAAGAGCTACCAATGCATCCACAAAACGTCACAGTTTGGTGCGGTTTATGGGCTGGTGGAATCATTGGACCCTACTTCTTCAAAGATGATGCGAATCGTAACGTAACTGTGAATGGTAAGCGCTACCGTGAGATGATATCTAACTTTTGTTTGCCTTAAATGCAAGAGCTTGACTTGCATGACATATTGTGGTTTCAACAAGACGGTGCTACATGCCACACAGCACGCGCAACAATGGACTTATTGAGAGGCGAGTTCGATGAACATTTTATTTCACGTTCGGGACCGGTCAATTGGCCGCCTAGATCGTGCGATTTAATATTTTTAGACCAATTGTGGGGCTATGTTAAAGCCCGCTTCAATTGACGCATTGGAAGACAACATTGAAGCATTTATTCGTGAGATACTGGCCGAAATGTTGGAAAGAGTATGCCAAAATTGGACTAAGCGGATGGACCATTTGAGGTGCAGTCAAGGTCAATATTTGCATGAAATAATCTTCAAACATTGAATTATATGGACTATACTATCGATTCAAATAAAGATTTCATGCATTTTTCTGAATTTTTTTTGAAAAACTTTCTTATAGCTTTTAAAAAATCACTCTTTATAAACTATTATAATCAGTTCTCTTACTATTGAAAACTATTTAAAATTACGTTCCTTGAAGACAACTTATAAGAATTATTTTTGTGATATAAGGTGCATCTTAAGTTCTTTTTGAAGTTTATAAACTTTGAAAGGAAAACTTAATTTTTCAACCATCTGTGCAATATAATTTTTAGTCTATTTGCTCAACAAACTTATACGTCTTCTAATCTTAAATATTATGATAATGCAATCCGACATCGATTAAACTGTGATACACCTTTTCTATCCTGGTATTGCAAAACTATCATTTTTCTGTTAATCAGCCTGAACAACATGGCTTTTCTTTTCAAAAGTCTACATCAACGAATCTCCTGGAAATCAGAAATCAAATTAATATTAATATGTAAAATAAACTGCAAGCGGATGTATTTTAGGCTGATCTAAGCAAAGCATTGAATGTATCAACCACTCCATACTGAGGTTAAAATTGAAGAGGTACGGATTTCCAGAGTGGATCAAAACTTGGATCAAATCTTAATTAAAAAAACGTATACCAGTATTTTAAATTTTAAATCTAAAATAATTAAAGTGTGGTCTAAAGTTCCTCAAGGCATTCACATTGGACCCCTGCTATTTTTAGTGTTCATTTATGATTTGGGTGTGGATCTACTCTTCTCAAAAATCCTTATCTTTGCAGATGGTTTAAAGCTTTTCTATACCTTCTTAAATTCAAGTGAATATCTGTTTTTGCAGAACGATTTTGACAGAGTCTTTGAATAGTACTTTTCAAATGGAATGGAGCTTAAGGGGGTATTCTAGTGTAGAGACATGAATTTCACCCGGTTTTTGAAGCGTTGTATAAAGGAAACAAAAAATATTTGTAGTATACATTTTTTTATCATTTGTTTATTGATTTGTTGTTCATACATAAAAAAATTAATAAAACAAAAAAAATTCAAATTAACAAAGTTACAAGCAGTCAAAGTGGGGGGTCTAAATAAAAGAGGGTGTCTTGGCGTGCATCCTACCAACCCTCCTGGTGATCTGAAACACAAAAACCAGACGGATTCTTAATTATTATAGATGTGATAGATATGATGATAAAAAAATACGTTTTAACAAAATGGCAGCAGTTTGAAAAAAAATGTTCTTGTTGCATATTTTTCAACAATTCCGAATTTTTTAAAAATACTAAATGAGAAGTTATATTTTTGGGCAAGGACCACACGATAAAGAGATGTATAAAGAACATCCTCTCCAAATTTGAAGTAAATCGGTCTATTAACTCGATATATCCTTACCATCAGCTCGAAAAAAGTAGTTTCGAGAAAAACGCGTTCAGAGTTTTGATACAAGTTTTCGACAATTTTACTTATAGAATGATACAGAATACGTATGTGCATATTTTTAATCAGCGATTCCTGCTGACACGTTGTCAGAGCTAGCACTTCCACTCAGTATAAAGGTTGCCACAAAAGTAACTTAAAATGAAACTAAAAGGACAAAACAGTTTCTATGACCTTCAAAACCAGTTTCTATGACCTTCAATTAACTTGTGAAATAATAGGAATATTAAAAAATCCTTTTAAACGCATATTCTTGAATGTCTAAACTTTGAAAATAGGTATGAAAAAAAAATGTTTGATTTTTTCAAAATTCTACACTAATATAAAAAAGTGTAAGCTGATGTCATACCCTCGGAGAAAAAAAACGAATTATCACGAATTGGACACATTTATTATTAACTTCCCATAGGAAGTTATTGTAATGGGTCCGATTTGTCAAATTGAAAATTTTGTCATTTCTCGACGTTTCCCTAGAGTCGAAATAAAAGATTTTTAGAAAGATGTCTGTGCGTGCGTGTGTACGTACGTCCGTACGTCCGTACGTTCGCAACGTTTTTTTCGTCGTCCATAGCTCAAGAACCAGAAGAGATATCGACTTCAAATAAATGTTGTTATACAGATAATAAGGCAGAAAGATGCAGAAAGGGCTCTCAAGAAAATTGCGTGGGTGGTTTTTTTACCATAGCAGTTTAAAAAAAAAGGTGAAAATTTTGGTTAACCCTAAATATCTCATGAACCAATGACGCTAGAGACTTGAATTAAATTTTATATTATATATTGTAACGTGATACAAAACAATTATATTTTTAGAAAAAAATCCAATTAACGGTTTTTTTTTATAAATCAAAAAAACTGAAAAAAAAAATTTGTCACTTCGAAAATTTTACGACTAAAATATGATTTCATCTCCAAAACAATTTTGTGCAACGAAGAATAATGTTTTTGACATCTGATAAAATTTTGAGAAAAATCGAATTGACAGTTTTTTTTACAAAAAATAAAAACCTAAAAAAAAACTTAATAAAAGTTGGTAAAAAATGATTTTTGACTCAAATATCTTTTCAAAACTTTGAAATATTGGCTTTAAACTACTTTTATCTTTCAAAAAATATTGTTTTCAACATTCAGTAAAATTTTGAAAAAAATCGAATTGATAGTTTTTTTTACAAAAAATTAAAAACCGAAAAAAAATTTAACAAAAGTTGATAAAAATTGATTTTCGACTCAAATATCTTTTCAAAAATTTGAGATTATGGCTTCTAACTAATTTTAACTTATAAGAAATATTGTTTTCAACATTAGGACAAATTTTGAGAAATGTTGGATTGACAGTTTTTTTTTACAAAAAATAAAAACCTAAAAAAAAACAATACTAAAACTTGGTAAAAATTTACTTTCGACTCAAATAGCTTTTCAAAAATTAAAAATATTGGCTTCAAACTTATTTTATTTCACAGAAAATATTGTTTTTAATATTCAGTAATTTTTTTTTATAAAAATACAACAGTCCGTTTTTCATAAAAACAATAAAATCTCCAAAAAATAGAACGCAAATTTGGTAAGAATTGATACATTTAGACAAACTTTTAAGCAAGACAAATCGATTGATGGGATGGGAAGTTATCAGTATGGGTCGCATCCCAGCCTCTTTTTTTGGATTCTTATTTGATGCTTTAAACTATCAAAAGCTTAGAAGTCTTTCATGCATATTATATTTAAATCAGTTTCGCCATCCTCAGTACTTGGAGGTTAATAAACATAAACTCGTAAGGCCAATTTTGATTTATTCCAACATCCTTCTATTGGACTCTAAAAAGTTACAAGTGTTACTTAAATTTTTTAGTTTTGGTGATCAGCCAAATTATTAACATCGATCAATGTTAAATCAGTTCATGAATTTTTTTCAAATTAAACTTGATTTCTACTGATAATGATAAAAGATTTAGATTAAATTAGACAAAAATAAAAAAAATACATCCTGAACCAAAGCCATTTCTGCTTTAACATAATTTTTGAAAAATTATACCATCCTACTATAATATCAGTTTGAATAAATAATTAACAAAAATTAAAAAAATATATTTAAAAACCCAAACATGATGCTACTGGGTATATAATTACTTCTAATGTCAAAATCCGCTTCTATTTGCATAATCTAGAGCTATCGAATAACAGTTTGTTTCGATCTATAGATATATAGAAACTTGAAGTTTGATTTAAGACCAAAGAAGTCTAATCTTTTGATATAGGCTTCCCATCGTCGCCATAATGCCCCGTCATCTTAAAATCAAATAGCAGTAGCAGGCATTGAAGTAGCAACTGGTATTCCATTATTAATTGTTTCGATTTCGAAAATTGGATTTTTTTGTTTTGTTAAATAAAAGAAGAACATTTAAATGTTTAAATATTATAGATATAGGAAAAAAAGATACGTCATTAAGATAAAAGATGCAAATTAGACAAAAACAACAACAAAACCTTAAAAAAAACTCAATTTATTCGACAATACCTGTTGATAAATCAAAATTCGTTAAAAGCCAATTTGTATTTGTCCTTTCTTTTCTTTTGTTTTGTTTTGGTCTTTTTTAGATATTTTTTTAAAGGTTTGTTGTTGTCTTGAAAACATTTTTAAGTAGAAATCTAGTTTTAATGAAATCGGACAAGAAGTATCGATAATAGTGAATAATTATGTAAAGCAACCATGATTTTAGGGTTCAGCTTTAGCTTTGAGCTTGAGCTGTGGGATGGCAATGGCATTAATAAATTGCTATGCTTTGCAGATTGATTTTTCTATAAAGTCTCATCATCAGCTGAAACAGGAAAATGAGATCATATCTAATGATGATGAAAAAGACGAGCTTTTTGTATCATTTAAATATTACAAAATCCGATGGATGATTTGAGGACAAAGTTCAGTTGACTAATTATGATTTTTATATTCTGTCATTGGAATTTTCATGTGAACAACCCTTTTTTGAACTTTGATCAATTGATAGCTGTTACGATTGATTGTATTTTAAATTAATATTTTTTTAGATAATGATTGCTTGTATGAGGAAGTTAAGTTCGATTAACCAGTGAAGCACTAATATGAACAAATAGTTTTTGAAAACACAAAGATCAATAATTTCACTCTTCCGGAATTCAGCCTTATCATTAGTCTTAACTCACATATTGTCATCTAGTTCAAGACAAGATATATCAACACCGCAAAACACCGTTTTTGTTGAGATTTGTAGTACTGATCCCACCTGAAGGGGATTACGATAAAGCCGGATGTCCTAACCGTTTCTTTGTACGACTGAATGAAGGAACTTCCCCTTAAAGAGGGACTATAAGACAGCTCCATTCTAAACGTTAGTTTTTGATCAAAGTTAAGTATGATTTGAGAGATTATATAAGTAAGCATTATAAATGAAGCTATACCACTACAAAAACGGTGAACATTGTACAGTCTTGTTTCTTAAAACTAAAGCACTTTTAGGCCGTTGCGTGAAGCATTTCTGCCGGCAATAGTAAAACTGGCAAAAAATTGAGAACAATTCAGAATATTGTTGCAGTAGCTCGTAGCGGACGAACGCCCAGGTTTGACGTTTCATTGGCTATCTTTTGAATAATGCTATCTTAAAACGCACCACAATTTAAAGAAATTAAGAGATATGTTACCCGATCAAAGGACTGAAGAACAACAAATCGTTAAGGCTTGACAGCATTCCTGCAGAATTGTTAAAATCAGTGTCAAATTAATTGAGAACATTTTCGCAACTGCAATGAACGCTTTTTCAAAGAGTGGTGATTAGCTTACAAGCTTTAAAAAATTGGAAGCTTGTTGAAGTGCGAAAACTGGAAAAGTATTTGCGTTTGTCCTATAGTCCTCAAAATAAAAGCGTGAATAGTTTTAGAGCGCTCAAAAGAACATCTGGAAGCAACACTTGACGCTGAACAAGTAGGATTTTGAACTGCATTAAACAAATCAATACCATGCGTTATATAACGATCACTATTTCACCTGTTGTTCGTTGATTTTGACAAAACTACCATCAGAAGACAAAAACGGTAGAGAGAGAAGCTGAAATCAACACAGGAAAAAGTGAAATGTTCAGCCTCGAAACCTCTCAGTCATCCTCTCTGATAAACAACAACAACCAATACCAGAAGTATTGTTTCGAAACCAGAACCCGGAAAATAACAGGTGTCTACATAATATCTTAAATGCACGTTGCTCTTTCAAGGCGCGGGAAGATCTCACTGATGCTTTTGATATCAAAAGACAGGCGGTGCACTGTCATGCGACTTCTTTAACATCGTTTTAAAAAGAATTGTGCAAAATTCAATTGTCAACACTTGGCACAATCTTTCAAAAGTCCGTTCAATTACTCGGATACGCCGATGAGATTGATATAATTGGAAGATCAAAGCTTATGGACATCAAAGACCATATACATGGTACCTATGTAGTTAAGGACTTTATCTACCTAGGCACCGCTATAAATTCGGACAGAGATATCTTTGGACACAGAAGATAATTAAGTAGCAATGTCCTCTCTCGAGCAACTTAAGTCATTCTTTTCTCATTTATGGCTCTGAGACTTAGACCTTGTCAAAGCAAGATTAAAATATCTGAAGATGCTTCAAGAGAATTAATTAATTTTTCGGGTGGTTTTTGGTCCCGTCTGCATAAATTTATAATGGAGGAGATTATACAACGACACACTGTACGGGCTGTACAGCGACACTGAACTGGTAAAAGTAATAAAAGTTCAACATCTTAGATGGCTGGGTCATGTAATGTGAATGGACATCAATGCTCCAACCGGAAGGTCTTCAAATCAAATTCCGAAGGACGACGCACTAGAGGAAGACCGCAACTCAGGTGGTGCGAGCAGGTGGGAGAGGACCTCAACCGACTTGGCGTGCGAGACTGCTAGGGTCTAATATAGCTAGAGACGCATGTTGGTTAAGGCCCAGATCCGTCCTGGACTGTTGCTTCACATTAAGGAAGTAGGTAAGAACAAACTATCTTACAGATTTTCTGGCCCAATCGTATATCCAATGAAGAATTGTATAGGATAACGGGTCAGGAACCCATTGACTCTGATAATCGAAAGGGAAAGTGGCAATGGATTAGACACATGCTTTGAAGAACTAATGACTGCATTGCAGGGCAGGCAATGCAATATATACAATATAATTCAATCATGTTCGTATTTTCTGCCGTTTGTTGACATAATACTTATTTTAAATCACAAATCTTGTTAAAATATTTAATTTGAATACTTCAAACACACCTTTAAAAATTCCTTTAATCTTTCTGATGATGTAGATTTAATTCATAATCCCAAAAATGCAAAAGCTTGCACTCTGTCACAAAAAAACCATACCTCTTTTATCTTCTATACACAAAAATATGTATGTATAGAAAGTCCGTGGTATTAAAACAATGCCAGATTTGTCCATGTCCGATGTCAGCGTTCAACCAAAAAGTTACTTAACGCGATTTTAATAGTTCATTAACAATGTCATGCTCGTGGTAATTTATTCGCGTGATTTCGCAGCATTTTCGCTTTTACCAGAAATTTATGTCTACGAATTGATGTGGGAGTAGGCATCCACTCCACCCGACTACATAGGCATAGGTATACGGAGACAATGTTGGACCGAAATTCATGCCATAAAATCCAAAAAGCTATAACCCAACCAAAGAACATGAAGTAAAACCATCCAGGTATCGTCGAATAACTCGAAAAAGGGGGACGGCGACCAGCGGGGGCGGCAGCGGTAGAGAGAGTATATCTATAATATACAAATAAAGCCATCGTAAATATCAGCAACAAATATTCGGTTCCATTATGCAGGGGTGTCACCTCAGACCCTGACCCATCTCCAGTCCTGCCTGCTCCAAAAAGCATCCTCCAACCTCCCCTAAAATAAAGTGCATCTCACTCGGAATATATACAACAAGGATATCGGCGTCAAAACACCATCATCAACATGAACCGAGTGCGGAAGTTCAGCGAGTCGAATGATGATGCATTGGTCCTGATCCTGGTTCTGGTTCTGGAGAGTGCATTAAAGCAGAAGCACGCATTTCATAATGCACTTGGTCACAGAGATCGAACTTTTAGGGGGTGGTAATGGTTCTCTATGGGGTTAGGGTTAGGGTTTGGGTTGGGGGATGGTTGATGGTTGTTGAATTCTGAGTGTTTTTAGGTAGGAATCCGAACTCTCGATGCTTCACTATGCTCGTACACGATTTATAACCATTGACCATCGATCACAGTGTACTAAAGCTGCAACATGCAACTCCATGTGGGGTTTGTATTATTTAAATTTACAGCACGTTTCACAAATGACCAAACAGTAATTTGATAAATTTATTAAATTCGATGGATCATGATGAGGGCGGTAGTCCGACGACTGCCCGACCGACATGGCAAACCGAGCGTCAACGGACGAAGGACGACGACGAAATACCGGCGACGCGTCCGACGAAGGACGTAACGACAAGGTAAAGGAAGGTACATAGTTTGGCATAAAGGCAATATTATAATAGGCATCATTGTAAGGGCTAGTTGTTGGCTTTTGTGTCATTGGCATTGCTGATGCTGAATTCTGATGCTTACGAGCGAGAGATGAGATGAGAGCTCTGCTGCATCAGTTGCAACTTGCAACAACATTGTGTGGCATCGGCATTGGCATCCGATGCCTAATGAAATGAATTAGTTGGATGCAAGGCTTTGGTCAGTGAACCGCCACAGCTTATTAATTGAGGTGAACATTTGACAGCATCCGATGGATGAGCGAGCTTTCAGTGTTATGTGTGTTTGTTTGTTTGTTCGTTTGTTTGTTTGTTTGTGTAGGATTTATGTTACAATTTATTTCTAGATTTAATATTTTTTTTTTAATTTTGGTTTCATTTTGTGTCTGATGCGATGTTGCATGCGGAGATTGTTTGGTTTTGCTGCGATTAATTATAATTCAATGGTTTCAAACAGATATTTAATTTTATTTTTTAATTTGTGTTATGCATAAGTATACATATTTGGTAGTGTAGAAGGTTCTTTAAATTAACAAATTATTTCCAGATGAGTTAAAGTTTTGATGTAAAAGTTGAAACATACTTATTTATAGACGTTGAAAAATTATTGAACAAAACTACACAATTTAATAAATTTTATTCAATTTAAAATGTATTTATATAACATTTCCATTAAATGTTGAACACTTAAAAAGACGAACAAGATCAAGTCATTTCGAGGTTTTTAACTATCTGAACATTGTGGGAAGGATTTCAAATTCAAAAATTATACAATTTCAAAAACAAATGCTATAATATAACGCCATATATTTTGTTTATAATTAAATTTTAAGATGAAAGGACATACATATCATACACAAATTTCTAAACAACTTGGATTGCATTGCATTTTGACCAGTTTTTCAAACAACTTTTGTATTTTTTAGAAGCTATAGTCTGGGTCAAAAGACCACAAAATTAAATTCGATAATGTTTTAATACTTTGTTTGGAAAAAAAAATAAAAGGGATATCATAGGGAAATGTAGTAAAATGCCATGTTCTGGAGCTACTTCCCATTTAAAAGAGTTTCTGTGATATAACACTTCAAAAATCGCATAGGGTACCGTAATTGATTGACCGACCAACCGGTCATAAAAAATATGAAGCACTTCCTAAAATCACAGAATTTTGACAATTCATACAAAGGAAAGTCTTGTGCTGTAAGGAAAGGAAGTAGAGTTGTTGGTGTGCATTTGAAAACACAAAACACAATCTAGGCATAAAAACTATGCACTCAGGAGGCGTGGTATGCACCCACTTTTATAAAGCAGATATGAGTTAAAAAGTAAGAATTGTAGATTAATGAAGTTAAGCAAAGTGGAAGGGGTCAAATATGAACACAATGACAAAAATCGAAAATGCTTTTTGTATTTTCTATCGTGTATAAAGAAAATACTTAAGATTCTTGTTGAATGATAGAATTAAACAGAATGAAAGTGATTGAGTCAGGTTTTTTTTCAGACGTGGTCGGGGATAAGCAGTCGAAAATGGTATTTTTTTACGATTTTGAGGTCGAAATGATAACGACAAGAGTGATACATTAATAAATAAGAAAAAATCCAATCATTACAAAAAAGTGTGCCCAAGACGTTTTACTTTCAGCCATCAGCTTGCCGGACGCATTTTAACCTTTTTTAAATGCAGTTTTCAAATTAAGACCCTGTTAAATTTTTTCCTATTAAGGTATAAGGTAAAAGTGTAGTGCCCGTGGGATAATGGTTAGTACGTTGGACTGTCATACTAGAGGTCTTGTGTTCGATCCCTGCCTTTGCCATCTAAAGTTTTTTTCACGGGTACTGCATCTTGCAAGGAATTGACAAATTCAACAAGAGTAATTTTTGTCATAAGAAGTGCTTTCTCAAATTTGCCGTTCGGATTCGGCTTAAAACTGTAGGCCCCCTCCATTCCTGACAACATTACCAGCACACAGGAATGGTTGAGAGTCGTAAGTCTCAAGGTCTTAGTTCTCAACGGACTATTGCGCCACCTTATTTAACTTTTAATTTTAATAAGGTTAAAGAATGATGTACCAATACATCAAGAATTTGTTTGCACATTATATAAAATAAATGAAGTACGATTTGAGTTGTTTTACGAAACTTGCAAACCAACTTCGGGAAAAAAATTCTGCTTGCCAGACGCATTTTAAGCTTTTACAAATGCGTTTTTAACTTAAAACCATTCTTACTTTTTTCTTATAATATATAACCATAAGAATGGTATAGCAAAAATTTGAACTATATATCCAAGACGTATAAGACGAATAAGCTTGTTAAAAAAACTTACTATTTTAAAGAGGACATAATTTGTTTCAAAAGTTATCAGTGTAGTTAGTTATCAGGAAGCAAATCAGCCTCTTTTTCTTTTTGGAATCGGTCCCCACCAGAGAACTTATACCGCTTGTAATTTTACTTGAAAAAGTAAACAAAATTCCATGGAAGTATTTTGAGAAACAAGACTTGACGGGCGTTACTTCCTTTTGCCTTATGTAATTGCAACTCAACTTATTAACAAAAAAGAAAATAATGGTTTACCCTTCTGGAGCAATACAAAACATATTTTTAACTTCCCATAGGAAGTTATTTTAATAGGTCCAATTTGTCAAATTGAAAATTTTGACATTTCTCGACGTTTCAAGATCCCTAGAATCTAAATAAAAGATTTTAAGAGAGATGTATAAGTGCGTGCGTGTGTACGTACATTCGTACGTCCATACGTTCGGGAAGTTTTTTTCGTCGTCCATAGCTCAAAAACCAGTAGACTCCATATAAATTTTGTTATACAGACAATATTGCAGAAATATACAGAAAGGACTCTCAAAAAAATTGAGTGGGTGGTTTTTTACCATAGTAATTTAAAAAAAAAGGTCAAAACTTTGGTTAACTCAAAATATCTCACGAACCAATAGAGTTAGCGACTTGAATTATATTTCATATTATATATCGTAACGTGATGCTTAACAAGTATATTTTTGGAAAAAAATCCAATTAACGGTTTTTTTTAAATCAAAAAAAACTGAACAAAATAATTGTCACCTCAAATATTCTTATGAAGAAAAAATTATTTTATCTGCAAAATAATTGTATGCAACGAAGAAAAACGTTTTTGATATCTGATAAAATTTTGGGAAAAATCGAATTGACTGTTTTTTTATAAAAAATAAAAACCTAAAAAAAAAATATTACTAAAAGTTGTTAAAAATTGATTTTCGAATCTAATATCATTTCAAAAATTTGAGATATTTGCTCCAAAATAATTTTATTTTATAAAAAATATACATAGTTATAAACATTCATTAAAATTTTGGAAAAAATTGATTTCAACATTTTTTTATAAGAAACTAGGAAACCCGGCGAACACTGTTTCGCCACCAGATGGCTTCGTTTTTTGTAACATTTCGTTTGGGGATTAAAAGATGAAGAAAAATTTTTTTTGTTTCATATTGGAAAAGGAAAAATTTTATTTCATTTCGTAATGAATTCATTTCGATTACAAAAATGAAGTGTAATTTCGTTGAACTTCTCTAAGTAAAAAATGAAAGTGAATCCAAAGTAAATACTGAATCGAAGCGTTATACTTGTCCGCAAATTATCTGTTTCATTGAAGTGCTCTTTGGTAAACCACATTTTTTGTTTTTTGGTCTGACGTTAACACAAACAAAGCGGATGGTTTCCCAACTCGTTTTTTTTTCCCAAGTCTTTTCACCGCAAGTCGAGTACCGTTGTAAAGTCGCGATGGATTCAAATTACGCAATATCATAATAACTGAACCAACTTTGAGATGCAAGTTATGTGGTGGAAATCCTGGTAACTCCAGAGAGTTCAAAAACTCCGTTGGATAATTTACTACATTATCGGGATTTGTTATGGAACCAACGGATTTGTATGTTCATCATTATTCTTTGCGGCGAGAATTGCTTGTTGACTAAACCAGGCATAATTCTTCATAATTATTCTCTCTAATGTTTGGGAAAGCATTTTCAATAAGAGCTAATTGGGAGTCTACAATTGGCAAAAGTCGTTGGTAAGAGTAATTAATCCCGTTGTCGCATCAACTGGCACTTTTCCATTTTCAACAGCTAACAAGTTTGGAAAATTGTGCAGCACTTTGATCATTTTGAAGTTGAACTCTCATAGTAGTGGTTAGCGATAATGTTTTTACGTTATTCCACAAAAATGATGCCATCAGGCAAGCATTCAAATCATCTGCAGGCGTTCCATGGGGAATTACTGGCAACGTCTGTCTGAAATCGCCTGCCAACAATATCATCAAGCCGCCAAATATGTTGTTACTTCGTCGAACATCCTTCAGTGTGAAGTTAAGTGCTTCAAGTGATTTCTTATGTGCCATTGTGCACTCATCCCAAACAATGAGCTTGTATTGCATCAACAATTTTCCCATTGCACTGGATCGGGAAATATTGCATGTTGGAGTATTAATTGTGTTTAAATTTAGTGGCAACTTAAGCGCAGAATGTGCAGTATGACCGCCCCATCTAGAAGAGTTGCCGCAATTCCAGATGATGCTTACGCCAAAGCTATGTCACATCTTGATCGAATAGTGGCCAAAATCAATTAACTGACAAATGTTTTCCCTCCTCCAGGTGCGTCCAGGAAGAATAGACCACCAGTATTATTGTCCACCGCTTGCATTAATGTTTCGTATACTTGTTTTTGCTGTTCATTCAGCAACAGCACATTATTTTGAACGAATTCCTGCAATGTATCAACATTGTATTGCAGCTCTTGATTTAATTCTTGGTTCAATGCATCGTAATGCATCGATCGATTTGGCGCAATCATTCCTACTTCATTGATTATCAATCAGAATCATTCCTTCATTGTAGATTTCATCGGTTATTTGCATGTCGGGATTATTCGTATCGTAAGCGAAGTAAGATATCTTCACATATGTCGTCTTTGTATTTGTTCCATAACTGAATTGGTTGTGAGGGGAAACATGTGGTGATGATAATTGCGAACAGCGTTCGTATTTGGTACACATTTGATAAAACAACTGAATCCGCAAGTGTTAAATCAAAATGAGGATCATTCTACAGCAAACCCAATATTTGACATGCTTCTCGATATGTTTGGCATTGGTGGCCATTCACAGTTTTCAAATGCGCAAATGATTTTGGTCCTCGTACATTTACCAACAGCAGTCGCAAATAAAAACATTCATCATTTCTAGGAGTGTACATGCGACCTAGCGTATCAGTGGAAAACACCTGTGGCCAATCTGGAACTGGGGTTTCTTGTTTGCGACGTTGGAATTTCTTTGTTGATTGATTCCAAGTGTAATACTTGGGCATTTCAACAAACATCAGCGCCGCTGCAAATGGATCTGCTTCACACATTGCTCGTTGTGCAGCATTAGCCTCAGTGAAGTAAACTCTTTGTCCATTTTCCAAATGCACTGCTAAACGTACAACTGTGGGATATCTTTCATGAATGTGAAATGACAATAATCACCACAGTGCTTCATTGGTACTGATGCATCTGCCCATTTGGAAGTTGCTGATTTCGTCATTCGCATTTTCCGACGCAATACCAAACACAGCCATATCGCTGCCTTTTGTGACGTGATAAAAAAACACTCACTAAATTTTTTTAAAAGTCGTTTTTGCATTTTTTTCTTATTATTTTTAAAACAAACGTTATTTTAAGTGGATATCTCTGACGTTTCTAGAGATATGGTTGACTAAACATAATTCCCAAAAGTAAGCTTTGGCTTAGAATATAGGGCCCTTGAAACGTCAAAAAATTTTAAAATTTTCAATTCCACAAATCGGAACTTTTACAATAGCTTTCTATAGGAAACTAAACGGAGTTCACCGCTTTTCTGTTGAAATTTTTCCTGAATTTTGTCTGTTATAAACCTCACGGAGTTCGAGACCTTTCCAACGAATGCAAAACCTTGGAAATCGGTTAGTGCGTTCTGGAGTTATAGCATCAGGAAGGAAAACCCGACTTATTTTTATATATGTAGCAGATAAAAACCTAAAAAAAAAACATTACTTAAAGTTGTTAAAAATTGATTTTCGACTCTAATATCTTTTCAAAAATTCGAGATATTGGCTCCGAACTAATTTTATCTTATAAGAAATATAGTTGCCAACATTGGAAAAAGTTGGGAAAATTGATTTTCGATTCAAATATCTTTTCAAAACTTTGAGATATTTGGCTTTAAATTGATTTTATATTGTTTTCAACATTCGGTAAAATTTTGAGAAAAATTGAATTGATAGCTTTTTAATAAAAAAAATTAAAACCTACAAAAAATAGTACGTAAATGCAACTAAAATTGGTAAAAAATTGGTAAGCCGGGCAAAAAAGGGCCCGCAAAAAAGCCTAAAAAAGTATGTATAAATTATTTCTTTGTTTCCAATTCCCTGAAAATTTAAAACCTATTGTTAAAATAAATTATTGTTGAAAAATCCATTGTTCTCCTTGCTTTCCGTCTTAAAAAAAAAAAGAAATTGGCAATAGACCCATATATTACACAACTTTTGTATTATTATGTGTGAAATATAACATCATTTAAATGGCTGCCCAGCTTCGCTGGATATGGTCGTTTGATTTCAGCTCCTGGGTGAGAAGTATTTTGTGGCAAAATTCGTGGTCTGCGACAGTTTAAGTTCTTGTGATCGACGCGGAATTGACTGCCTCGGAATCTGCTGCAGATCTTGCGTTTGTTTCATGTACGGGTATGGGCTGATTGTTGAGTGAGCCGGTGGACTAGAATTTGGCCAACAAACTTTGAATAGTGACTTGAAATTATGGCCAGGCCATGAACCCCTTAAAAAGGAACTAACGCACGAATCGTCGCTAATAGAGAACACCCATTTTGATAATGACATGATGATCTCTAGTAAGTGACTAATTAAAACAAGATATTTTGACAGAAAGTACAAGAACCAAGATGGCTGCCACGAACTGTCAAAATTAAGTCGTCCCTGTAGTAAAACCCGTTATTATAAGCTTAATTTGGAATAATAAATTACGAAATCTATATTTACATTAAAGTATGCATACCTATTAATTTATGTTTATCTCTTTAAATTATGATAATTTCCTTTAAATTTCGATCACTCATCAGCAATTAAACCAAAATCTAGATCCATTAAAATCTCGTTCGTCTTGTGCAACATAAATTGTGCCCCATTGTTATGAAGAAAAATAGAAACTAAATCGAACAATTGTTTTTCCCTAAACTAACATAGGTCCAAATAAATTTAAACTTCATATTAGGTTCCCTAAATCTGGACAGTGACATCAATAAATCAAAGGATCTGACTTAATTTTTGTGTCCCAAAACAAACAGTCAAAAAAGGTCATTCGAATTATTTCATTCTCTTTTATTTTTATCCTTAAATAAAATTTATTTTTTGTTTTGCTACAATCAATATGATTTTATATATGAACGCAGGTATTATTGATATCCCCCACCAAACAAAAACAGTCACAAAAAAAGAAATGATGAACTACCCAGGATCAGTTCTTGTGAGTATCCTTAATAAAATTGACACACACACATCTATCTATCGGAAAAACTAAAATTCCCATAAACAATCAACAACGTGTATAGCAGGGATAGAAAATTTAATCGAAGAAGATGAAATAATAAGAGGAATCCTCCAGAAAGAAATAAACGTTTAAATACAAAAATATATAAATATAAAAAATTAAAAGGAAAAGAAAGAACATGACCTTATATAGCAGTCCCCGTAAAGTCTGTCTTTCTGTTGTATGGTTGTTGGTATCCTTTGTCATTTATGGACACAATTCATTTTGCTTCGTTCCAAGTAATGTGATTGAGAGGATTACTGGACCGAAGCCATTTGTGTTTCGTTTCTACGTAGGTATATCTTTATATTGGGTTTGGCCGGCACTAATCCGAAGCCCTGATGGTTCGCGCGGAGGCCACTTTAAGAAATTTCGTAATAATTCATAATTTCTGTCGTTTTTGTTGTTTTGTTCTCTTCTTGGAGTCTTTTGTCGGTCATTGAAAATATTATCAACCTTTTTATTTTTTTATTAATTAAATTTCTGATTGGATCTGGAAATCTTCTGGAATATTATGTTATGGGTTGAATTGATCTTAAAGGAATTGGTCTTCTTTTATTTATAATAAGACTTATAAGTTAGTTTTGTTTTTGTTGGTTTTTAAATGTGGTTTGTTGAAGAAAGCCTTTGAACCAATATTTTAACATTGACTTGGAGTTTTTGTCCAATATTTTACTTTCTCATTAAAACTTATAAAGTAAACAGAAGTTTTCAATGAGCGGCATAAGTTTTTCTGTGACTTTTATCCCTAATTGACAGGTTTCTTGTTGCTCATACATTTTTATCTATTACGTCCGTAGTTATAGCGTTGATATTTTAAGATCAAAATCAATTGTAATTGATTAAACGATGTAGTTTTTTAATAAAAGGTTAATTTTATGGGTGACCAAAAAAACACAGGATCTGTAACCAATGCAGTCTCTCCAAATGTCTTCACAATTTTGCCAATTGCTTGCGTAGTTAGACGATTATATAAACCATAATCTCCTCTTACAGAACGATATGTGGGTGTGGCAGAATCACGATTTGTGTAGTAGATTTTAAATGCGTTGTGCGATTGTTAGGCGATCCATTTTCGTAAATGTCAAACTTTTAACTGAAAACAAAAAATGGTTTAACAACTTACTTTTATAGATGTCGAATTACAGCCGTATACTTTTGAAATCGCGAAATGGATAACCCCCTGTATATCAAATATACATATGTAGACTATTTATGACAGATATTATTTATCATTTTTAATGTCCCTCATAATTTATATAAAACAGATCATTTTATTTATTTGGTTTCAGGCAAAATTTCGAGTCCCAGATTGCCGAATTAAAAAACTAGGTCAAATTGGACAGAAGCTCACATGGAAATGGCCATTACATCCAAAAGAAAAGGGTGAACTATCCCAACATAATGTCTCCAGACCTTAAGGAACCACATTAAAAGTGGTTCAACAAAAAAGAAATTAGGCCTACCAGCAATTTTTACTACTAAGCAAGAAAAGGATTTTTGCTACAGAACAGTGAGGCTGGGAAAAGTTGGAATTTCACTCACGCAAAGGTATTAAGATACCAAGCCGCCGTATTCTGTAAACCAAATAACATCACGAACAACTTCAATACTTCGACGAGCATTCCGAAAAGAAAATGGTTACCATTGTTCATGTAACGACACCCTGAAATTTCGATTCGAAAGGCTTCAGTGATAAATTTTGCAAGAGTACACAATTTAAACAAACATTATGGTGACTGATCACTTCGAAAAGGTAAGGATCCTATTTGAACGGCTTATGGTTGCAAAACGGTCCCGAATGTATTTATAATATGGGAGAAAAAAACTGCGGAATATATCTTTACCACAAGCAGAAAGTTCTCATGGGACTGAGAGGTTCCAAACGAGTTCATCAAATCTCTAATAAACACTCTGAAACTGTCAGCATTGTTGGTTGTGTCAACTCCATAGGCACTGCCATTCCACCAATGGTAATTTTTTAAAGGTCAACGACAAAAGCGTATAATACCCGTGGCATGATGGTTTGTGCGTTGGACTGTCATGCGAGAAGTCTTGTGTTCGATCCCTGCCTGTGCCACCTAAAGTTTTTTTCCGCGGGTACTGCCTTTGGCGAGGAATTGACAAATTCTCCAAGAGTCATGAAAAAGTGCTTTCTCAAATTAGCCGTTCGGATTCGGCATATAAACTGTAGGTCCCATCCATCCCTGCAATTACTCGCACACAGGAATGGTTGAGAGTTGTAGGTCACTAGGCCCTGGTTCTCTACGGACTGTTGCGCCACCTAATTTATTTTTTTATTTTTTAACGACAAAAGCGAGAGTTCACAGATAATTTTCCAACTGGTTCCATAGTGAAGATGACATGAACCGAAGGATACATGAACCACTCAACTTTTGTTGACTTTATAGCCAATTTAAGTAAATACAAGACAGGAGGACCTTGTCTTCTGGTATTTGATAGAGCAGCCAGCCAATTGGATTATAGCATCGTTGATGAAGCACAACGATATGACATTACGTTCCCTCGAATAGATCACATGACCTCCATCCTCTAGATAAGTCAGTTTATCGATCTTTTGAACACGACTGGGATCAAGAATTGCTGAAATACGTCGTAGAGTATCCGGAAAGATTATTAAATAAAACCAGCTTTAACGTCATTCTTTCTAGCATTTTGTCAAAATGTATGACACACGATAATATAACTGCGGGCTTTCGATTAACGGGATTGTATCCTTTCGATAATGACGTCATTTCGGAAATAGCATTGGCTCCATCAGTTCTTTCTGAATCAACATGTTCATTGTTCATACAACGTGGAAAATATGACTGCCTCAACAAGTGCATTTGCTTTACAAAGAATTTAACTTGTCCTTAATAACGTTCCTCCCTCTACCTCTACCTCTACCTTAACTCCAATATATATATATATATATGGACTCGATGCTATGCTTCGAGCAGTGGAGCACACGGAGAAAGAGAAAGAAAATAATTAAAGAAGGTCCCCCCTTTAAAAAGATTTTGACAATTTCTAAGCTAAAGGCCAACAAAACAGTAACGCGAAAAAAGGCTCTCAAATTTAAAGGACAAGAAGTTATTAAGGAATTTCCGAAACGAAATTCATTTACATTGAATATGTCGTTATCCAAAATCACATCGAACAAACATTTTGGGATTGAAGCTTGGTATTGCCATGCCTGCAAGAAAGTCAGTTTGGAAGATATGAGACAATGTCAGACTTGGAGAACTTGGTACCATGAATTATGCGTAGGGTTGACTGAAGAAGACGAGGCTTTCAAACGTCCAGGTTGCTCTTAATAATATAAAAATAATTGTTTTTTACATTTTTAAGTTTAAACGTTTATTTCATCTGTTTAAATCGCTAAAAAAAATAATGAATATGTTTGCTTACTAAAAGGGTTTATCGACTCTTGAGACTGTTAAAACTGTGCGAAGCGTTTTTGTTAAGAGATGCAAGTTTTCATTTTGCGAAGAATTACAGATTTTCTCTGAGCCAAATAAATTTTCATTGAACCAACGAAATTGAAGTTGATACTTTGACGAAAGTTGCAGTTTAGTCTTTTTCGACATTTTGGTTCTTGTGAAAAAGCAAAGGCTAAAACTTGGATTTTTAAGTGAAAGCTAGGTTTTATGAGATTAAAAACAAGTTTTAGCTAGAAACTAAACTATTTCTTCTAGTAATAGCTATTTCAAAATAGCTCAAGCTGTATTAATGTGGCTTTAGCTTGTTTTCCAGCTTAAGCTTAAAATTGTGTGATTACTAAGAGCTTTAGCTTCGGAGGCTTCCTGATTACTTTTAAGGGGAATCAATAGAGCTTTGAGAAGGTACACTGAACTCTAAGCAGACGATGCAAATATTTTTGAGATATCTGAGTGATCCTGGATTTCAGTTCGGTGTAGAAAAAGATGGTATAGTTTGCCAACAAAATTGCGGAAAAGGCTCATAATCATACAATATTTTCGTCGTGACGTAGACGAATCGGAGCAGTAAAATCAAAATGGGCAGAAAAATACACGTTTCCTGGAGGTTTTGGAGCTATTCATTGAATCTATATTGCTATCTTCAAACTTTTAAGATTTCAGGATGAACCTGAAGGGTTTCTTAAGACTTTAAGTATATGCACTGAAGCTGAAAAATTCACAAGAGTAGACGCCCAGTGAGCATGGCTCAATTCATGACTCACGGGTCTTGGAAAGATCAAACAAATATTGACTAATGAAAGAGAATGTGCAAACAAATGATATCATATTCTTAGCGAATTTGGCAACGGTATAACACCTTGGCTTCAAACGTCTTTTGTACCGTTCAATACAAATAGTGTTGGATAGTTTTAAGTCTAAGAAACACAAAATAAATGCTGTTGTGCCTCAGGGCTTTGTTCTGCTTCCTACAATCTTTGTTATTTTTGTTATGATAATCTGTCTCATACTTCTAATTCACTTACCTGTTTCACTGACGAAAGCTTTTAATATTCGTTTTTAAATTCACAACCCGTGCTCTTCGAATGTGTATCTTGAACGGTAATGTATGATAAGCTCATTAAATTCTGACCTAGACAGCATTATGAAATGGCGAATCAAAATTTTAGTGGAATTTATTGCGTCGAAATTTCAATGCTGTTCGCCTTCTTCAAAACACAATTTACCAGCTTTGGCACCATCCATGAGTGGCACTTGCGTCAAGGAGACTAAAAATTACGAAATTCTCGGTATTCTATGTGTATCTCCAACCACCTCTTGTGGAAGGATCACATACGCAATTGTTAATATCTGTAAGATTTTTCTACCGTCGTAAAGCTTTTTGTCTCAACCTTTTTTTAAAGGTATAATATTGGATTATGCTCTAGAGAAATAGGCAGTTGCATTTCTCCCCTTAACCAATTCAACCGTAATACTGGCGCCTCCAGGAATTAGTATGCCCTCGAGACCAACTTTTGCCGTACTGTCAAGGACAGAGATTCCTTCTTTAGCCGTACTACGCGAATGTGGAGTACTTTTCTGCACTCTGACTGTCTTTCCCTAGAACCAATATACACTGCAATCTATTTTCAAACCCTCTCCCTTATGATCGCTCAGTGTCTTATCATAATAAGGTAAACGACGGTATAACAAGAAACTTCTTGGACTTATCCATCAATCATTGGTTAATTGATGTTAAAAACTCGAATCCCTGAGTTTCGAACAGTAAATAAACAGAATTGATAAACCGAAATTTCGCCTGCCTTTCTGTAACGAAAATGATAGTTTTAACTATAGGACAAAACATGTAAATAAACGAACGAAAGCTAGAAATAATAAGCTCAAACTAGAATTAAGTTTAAATACCCCAAAGAAGTCATTTCGATTTGATGAAAAAGTTCCAAGAAACCATTTGGTCACTTCTAAATTTGGTCTCTGTTCCCTATATAAAAGAATGTTTATACAAAGCTAAACTGAAATCCCCTCTGTGCCTGGTTCTTTCTTCAAAAATTATGTTTATGATTTGATATCATCAAAATAACACACCAAAATAAGAACCAAAATTTGATGTCTCTCCAAGGAAATTACGTAAAATTTTTCAACGACCATCACAAATCTTATATGCAAACCCCTTGTCTTCTTTAATTTTTTTTTCTTTTTTTAGAACTTAGAAGGTTCCTTAGAATCATAACTTTTGATTATGTAGTCTCGACTTCATTCGGCATTATTTGAGAAGATGATGATGATAGTGGATAATATGGTTATGACAACTTTTGGAAATCACATAAAAATGTGCGGTCGCATCACGTCACAATGATAAGAATCTCTCTCTTATTTTTTTGGTGGATATGATGGCATTTTTTCATGTACAAATCCAAATTAACACCATGTTTTTCACACTAATGGGCGGTCCAGTTAGCTGTTATAAGATTTTGAACTTTAAGATGTCATTAAAGAAACTATGAAAAGAAAAAAGATGCATTTAGATTGTAACTTAAAGATTAAATTGATACTCGTAAATGCGAAGGGGATAGGTGAGTTTTGTGTGTGATGGAAGTGGAGGGATTGTGAAATTAATGAAGTAGGTTTATGAGTTGGGAAGGAATCCAGAGAAATTTATTTTATAATTAAATTGCAAAGTTTCCCACAAAAAAGAACTTCTGACTCATTAGATGTAAAGGCACCCTAGTTTTTCAAGTTGACAATATGTGCACAAGATACTAGGTGAGGTACCTTATTCATTTTTTAACTCTTCAAAAATAAAATTCAATAATAAAAATTCATGCAATAAAGTTTCTCGTTATTAAATTACTTTAAGACAATATTTTTAAGTCAGAGGTGGAAAACGAATGGAACATTTTTTCAGTTACCCTTTTTAGGTACAAAAATACATTCTTGTGACCGACAAAGCTTACGTAATTCGAAAAAACGCAAGAGAAATACGAATTTTATTTAAACACAGCCAATTTGATACTTTTATTTAGATATTTTATAGGAATCATTTTAAAATTTCGCCATAGCAACAATGAATTGTGACAATTATAATCAGAAACTGTTCAATCGAATTGAATTGAGTTGAATCATCTTACACAGACGGAATGAAAATGATAGTCAAATTTGACTATCAAAAATAGATAGTCAATTATCAGTTTAGCCGATTCCACCCCAGGAAAAAAAGGAGAAGCAAATGCCTTCATATAGAAAAATTACGAATGAAGATTAGTGAAACAAATAAATAAGTGCTTTGGTAAGAAGAAGGGCTGGTGTGCTTTTTACGCTATATTCGATGCTTATTATTTTCCAAAAATAAATAAAACGTCAAACTTTTTTTAACAAAAACAAAACTTAAAGAATTTGCTTTAACAGTTTCAATTGTATTATTATGTTTTCTATGCTTCGAAAAGTACTTTTTTAAAAACCTTTACAAAATTTTTCTATTGAATGAGTTATGAATACCCTTATAATATTAAATACAGAGAAAGCAATTCGATAAGTGGGGTTTAAAATAGACTATATTTACGTACCAATTTAGTTTTACAATAATATTGATTAAAAAATCCGGCTAATTTGAGAAAGCACTTTTAATGGCAAGAATTACTCTTAAAGGATGTTTCACTACCTCGAGGCAGTACCCGTGAATAAAACTTTAGATGGCACAGGCAGGGATCAAACCCAAGACATCTGGCATGATAGTCCTATACGCTCTAACCATCACTCCACGGGTACTACAATAATATTGATTACAAGTCGTTTAAGACCTGGTTTAAAAACCGTCGGTCAAATTAACAGAATAAATTTCAACGAAAAAAACAAAAGTGAATTTAAATTTAAAATATTTGAAATTAAAAAAACGATTTGAACACATTTAAATAAACAGTCAAACAGTCTGTTTTTGAACGAGTGATGAATTGATTTGTTTGAAATGCATTTTTTCGATAAAACGGAAAGTGTAGGCTTGGCTTACTTCAACTTTGATCTAATGTGTTTTTTAATACACAAGTTCATTGTTAGGATGACACCAAGATACTTAAATTCTTCAAACCAATTTTTTCCCTGCCTCTGGTACTTCAATTTTTCTTAGCTGTAATATCTTTCATGTCCTATTCTAAAAATCATTATTTTGGATTTATTAAGGTTTACTGATAAATTCCATGTATCTCAGTATTTGTCTTACTTATCAAGCATAACTTGAAGATGTTCTTGAGATTCCGATTAAAGGACGATTTCATCTGTTTTCTCCATTTTCTCCAGCAATCGACAACCCTGGTCTTTCCTGGTCTTTCATGCCAGACGTCTTGGGTCCAAACCCTGCCTGTGCCTTCTAAATTTTTTTTGGCGGGTTCAAACCCTCTTGCAAGGAATTGACAAATCCCCCAAGAGTAATTCTTGTCATGAAAAGCGCTTTCTGAAATATAAGCCGTTCGGATTCGACTTAAAATAACATTATAACATTACTCGCCCACAGGAATGCTTCATGCTTCTGCACAGATGATATCTTCCCGTTGGAAGTCCAAACAAAGCTTAGGAGATTATTGTCAGAGGAACAGTCAATTGGATTGAATGTCAGGCTAGGGATCATTTGTAAGTATAAGAAAAAGAGTTTTGGAGGCAGGACAAAGCCCTGTAGTGTACCAGCGTTTATTTCATTTAATTCAAATTTTAAGAATTCTAATACCATGAACGGAAAGGAATTTCAAACCGAAAGATGGAAAAGAGATCAAATGCATGTTGATTTTGAATTCTTAATTGAAATAATCTAGCTCCAAAAAGATATATAGATTTGTTCCACTGTTCAGTGAGATAAACCATGGATAAACGTGGATCTGTAGCTCAGAGGGTCATAGGCTGAAACACAAACACGCTTCAGCTTCGGCTTCGTCTGCGTTTCGATGGGCCTGCTTCGTGGTTGCTTTGAATGACATTTCTAAAATGGCACTTCTGTCATTAGCAGCTGTTATTGTTTCTCAAAAGTTTGTTTTGTTTTTTCGTGCAGTAAAAAATATGAATTTTGAAATCGAGAAAATTAAATTTATCGCAAATGTAGCTTACACAGCCTAAAATAACCAATGAAAATCCCTCCAAAAGCAAATGTATTTTGTTTGTTGACTTTTTTGTACGGTTGTTGAGCTGTCAGACAAAGCAAATTTTCAACAAATTTAAACTAAAGCTTCCGTTTGGAGTCACATAACGTAACATTACTACCTTTTTTTCCTTCGATTGTCAAAGGAAACGTAAGGTCAAGGCTTCATTGTGATAGCATGCATTGAATTCCTATGGCTGAACTCGAAAACGTCAGGCGAAGCCGAAGCTGAAGCGTGTTTGTGTTTCAGCCAATACTGCTTGTCAATTAAAAGCTTCTTTCTTCAATATGTGTACATTTCCAAATGAAAATTGATCACCATTTCAATCACCTTGAAATAAGAAGCTTAGATTATAAATATTTGCTTTTAAATACTGCCTGACTGACCAGTTGAGTTGGGCAGATGGAATAGCTAACTGTTACAACTTTTCATCACAATAATTGTTGAATAAAAATTTGAAATTTCAGATCAATTTTTAACAATATTTGCCACAGAACTTTTTCTTTTTTCAAATGTCGATGATCGGTCTGACTTGTCGAATTGAAAACTTTGATATTTATCGACATTTTGACGTACATCCCGTACATTTGGGATACCATTTTTCGTCCATATCTTAAGAACGGGTGAAAATATCGATTTTAAAATAACTAATATTTGTGACGTCTAATATTTTACAAACAAAAAATAATTTTACCTCAAAAATAATTGTATGCGACAAAAAGAAATGTTTTTAACGTCTCGTAAAATTTCTAAAACAATCGATTTGAGAGTTATTTAAATAATATACAAAAAAAAAAACATTAATAAAAATTGGTAAAAATTGATTTTTAGCTCAAATATTTTTCAAACATAAAAAATAAAAGCTTCGAACTAATTTAATCTTATAAAAGATGTTGTTTTCAATATTCAGTGAAATTTTTATAAAAATCTAACAGTCAGCTTTTTCAAAAAAAAAAAGAAAAAATTACAAAAAGTTGGTAAAAATTGTTGTTCGATTCTCGGTATGAATGAAGGTATTCTTTTCAAAATGATTTTATTCAGTACTAAAATTTGTTGTTATCGTAAGGTTATAGTCTTAGAAAAACAACAACAACAACAATTTTCAAAAAATGTTACCTAAAATTGGTAAAAATTGATTTTCGACTAAAAATCTTGGGAATAAAAACAGATATTGAAATCAAAAATATTTTATCATATTGTTGCTAAATTTAAGATATTTTCTTAGAAACTCAAGTATTAGAAGAACAAATAAGGATAAATAGACTTCAAATTTTGTATCTCACACAAAATATTGTTAACAATATTTTGTTAGGGTTTTAGACGTGACAGAAGGGCACGAATGGGAATTTATCGGTGTGAGTTGCATCCCAGCCTCTTTCCTTTTATTTATTTTATTAGTCAGAGAAAAATGAAAGTTTAATAAAAACCTTCCAATAATTCAAAAATGTTCAAGATTGAAAGCTAGACAGATTTTAACGGTATACAAAAATATTAAAATGTCCTTACAGAATGTCACATTGACGCATATAATGGTTGATTTTTTTGAGGTTAGGATTTTCATGCATTAGTATTTGACAGATCACGCGGGATTTCAGACATGGTGTCAAAGAGAAAGATGCTCAGTATGCTTTGACATTTCATCATGAATAGACTTACTAACGAGCAACGCTTGCAAATCATTGAATTTTATTACCAAAATCAGTGTTCGGTTCGAAATGTGTTTCGCGCTTTACGTCCGACAAATTTTGTTCAGCGATGAGGCTCATTTCTGGTTGAATGGCTACGTAAATAAGCAAAATTGCCGCATTTGGAGTGAAGAGCAACCAGAAGCCGTTCAAGAACTGCCCATGCATCCCGAAAAATGCACTGTTTGGTGTGGTTTGTACGCTGGTGGAATCATTGGACCGTATTTTTTCAAAGATGCTGTTGGACGCAACGTTACGGTGAATGGCGATCGCTATCGTTCAATGCTAACAAACTTTTTGTTGCCAAAAATGGAAGAACTGAACTTGGTTGACATGTGGTTTCAACAAGATGGCGCTACATGCCACACAGCTCGCGATTCTATGGCCATTTTGAGGGAAAACTTCGGAGAACAATTCATCTCAAGGAATGGACCGGTAAGTTGGCCACCAAGATCATGCGATTTGACGCCTTTAGACTATTTTTTGTGGGGCTACGTCAAGTCTAAAGTCTACACAAATAAGCCAGCAACTATTCCAGCTTTGGAAGACAACATTTCCGAAGAAATTCGGGCTATTCCGGCCGAAATGCTCGAAAAAGTTACCCAAAATTGGACTTTCCGAATGGACCACCTAAGACGCAGCCGCGGTCAACATTTAAATGAAATTATCTTCAAAAAGTAAATGTCATGGACCAATCTAACGTTTCAAATAAAGAATCGATGAGATTTTGCAAATTTTATGCGTTTTTTTTTTTTTAAAAAGTTCTCAAGCTCTTAAAAAATCACCCGATATTTTTGTAAGTACAAAAATTAGTTAGAGTTACCACGATTTTTTTTCATCCTAGTCATTATTTCTCTCTTGGTATTCATAACTTTTGTAGAAAAGTTCAAAAATAACTCTTGTCTAACTCTTGATTTATTGACACAAACTTCACTTCAATAAAATACAAAAGAAGAAACTCTTCCAAAATAACATATTTATAACTTTTATTACTGTTTTATTAATATTTTGGTTCATAAAAATGGAACTCATCCTCTATAATAACTATACAAAAATAATAAACAATCGACTTGATTTTATTTCCCTCATCATACACTTTCATCTTTATTACAAAAACCTAAATTGATTCCATTTTACTATTAAATGTATAAAGATGTTCAAATTTTACGACAACATAAAAACCGACACCAAAGTCTTCATTTTACTGCTCCATATAATAAACTCAAACAACTTAATGATGAGCTTCTGAATAAATTTAATCCATCTAGCTTTGCACTTCCTGTGCTGATGTTAAAATGTATATACGAGTATATAAGAGTAAGGTCATGGTTACAATAAATTTAGAGATTTAAAAACAACAACAACAACAATAATAATTAGATGCTCTATAGGATTATAAATTATAAAATATTAGCTGACTCAATCAAAAAGTGCTGATAAATGATGGTGACACAAAATTATCCCAGTATCAGCATCTTTCGAATATGCAGTCCCAATTGTCAGACAGACATAAATGCGGATGCTCTCTGACTTTCGGAGACTCCAAAACGACACAAAACCCAACAAAATAAAAATAGTCAAAATGAGAGAAATATCATTCCATTTAACCGCATCACATTAATTCCAAAATACCCCCAAGTCACCTACAATATCCCATCATCATCAACATCGAATCGATAAAAATCCTTCCAGGACTCTACTCATATTATTCTCGCCCCTGCATAATACGACTGTACCGACTGCCGCCCTCTGGCGAGCGTTCGAGCAAGTGTCTACTCATCATAAGCAGTTCGAGAAGAGCGAGATTCCATTCCATGTTCAGTTCAGCATTCTCCACATTCCGACAATTCCATTGTCTGTCACATTGTTTACATTTCTAGGCTTTTGAGTGACGTCTCCGCGTTGTGTGTCCGTGTTGTGTCGTCTCGTTTATCTCCCAATTTTTTCTTCCCCCCAAACAAAAAACACAAAATTTTAACACAAAACAAAACTCACTTTCAAAAGTTTTAAAAAATACCCCAAATTGCATCCTTTTTAATTATCCCCATTTATATCGTCCATCATCTGGTTCGGTTTTGATAAGTTCCTTTTCGATTGAATTTATAATAAAAGTTTGATTAAAATTCTACAACGCGAACTTTGGTCCTGGAAAAGTCAATTTTTTTTTTCTTCAATTTTTGTTGTTGTTGTTGCAAGAAGTGTCAAAAGTTCCTAAATATCCTGTCTCGTATATATGTATGTATGTATTAGATTTTGTGTGTGTGTCGTGCTACGAGCGAGTGTCTGTCGCTCTGTCCAAAGGATGCTGTATAGCTGTTTAGTATAGTGTCTTGTATAGGACGACGCGCCGCCGGGATAAATATGGCGATGACAGGAATATCGCATGCGTTGTAATTCGGTTGTGAAAAATATGACAGACATCATCAGGACGAATTATTTGTATTTCATTATTTTTCATTAATAAAATACACAAAATTCCCTTAGAACCAAAACTCAAGGATATAAAAACAAATATTTGTAATTTTAAGTTTCGATAAATTATTCACATCCCTAAAACAAAAATTACTTTGAAAATGTTTCTCGAATTCGAGGATGATGATGAAAGTAATTTAGAAAACATGTGCATTTATGAGATGCTCCTGAGTCGGTAAGTGTGAATCCTTGTTTCTTTTCTATAGCGAATCCTTCCTCTATATAACAGGTGGACATGATTTTTGTTTGGTAAATTAGGTTAACAGACATCTATACTATTGAATGTACAGATTATTCGTGTGGGGTAAGTACCTTCCATTTTGAAGGATATTTTTTAAGGATGTGATTGTTGTGTGAAATTGTTTGTCTTCAAAATGAGATTTCAGCAAAATCCGATTTAGAAATCAAAATTAAGAGCCTAATCCTATTTTCAGAGAGAATATATACCATTACTCTTTGGCGGTAAAGGTAAATAAAAAGGACACCACATAATCCACCTACCAATTTGTAAGGATTTCCATTTATAGGTACCTACCTGATGTATGTTTTGTCACACAGTTTCAGGATTCTAGAACAATAAGTAAAATGATTGAAAAGGTGGTGACACTTTTCAGGACATTTGAACGTTTTGTGTTTTTTTTATTTTTGTTGGATGCTGTTATCCTTATATAGGATGATAGTGCGATGGTAACAAATCCTTGTGTGTCTAAAAGTCAATTCATCTTTTGTTGTTGGTTTGATGAAAAATTCTATTTTTCCAATTCCAACGCCATGGATAGAAAGAAATTGATTTTCCTAGATTCCTGAACACTACTATATATTGGTACCTAGAGCATAAGTAGTTCGTCCTTTTTGTCTATTATTTTTGTTCACTATACTGAGTTCTTTGTCTGAGATGATGTTCTCTTTGAGATGCTGATGTAAAGTGAAGTTACCACCAATAACGAACGAAGGTGGGGGAAATTGTCATCCTATAAAACTTAACATTTTGGAAATAAGACGGATGTGATAGATTTTTGTCAAAGGGCTTTTGTTAAGACTTTGTTTAGTTTTTTTGATTTTCTTTTTCAGGATCGAGAATTTTTGTTATCCTAGGTAATATCTTTAAGTTTTTCTTAGCCGATTAAAATTTCAATATCACACATGTTATTAAAAAATGAAGCAGATATCACGCTATGGGTCACAGCATGAGGTGTTGATCCTATGCTAAATAGAAGGTTCAAATAATTTTGAAAGAAGGGTTACTATATGGGCAGTCCCAGACCCATAAACACTGTAAAATTTAAATTATTATTTTTTTTTTTCAATATTTTTGATTTATGTTTTTCGATCGATGTATATTTATGGTGGACCATTGTTAGGTGAGGAATTATTATAATTATATGGAAGTTAAATTTTAAGAACCTCTTTTGTAGTTTTAAGTTTATGATAGGAATGTATCAATAAGATATTTTTTAATGGTTCTTATGGATAAGATATTTTTGTATCATAAATAACAAATAAGCATAAAATTGTTGTAAAATTTAAATTAGTTTAAGAATTAAATCACATAATTTAGTAATTTATTTTATACAAAAATCTATTCTTCGAAAAACATTGCAATTTATGTTTATGTAGAGAATCTTCGTTGGGTTTTTATTCTTGTTTTCTGAACTTAATTGTTTTGGTTTTTCAAATATGGTAAGACAAGTGAGTATAAAGGTGATCTATGAAGAAATGGTAAGCTTAAAACGGATGTGGTAAGATTTTTAAATATATTTTTTTTAATTTTATAGTCATCTTAAAGAAGCACTCGTCGTCGTATAAAACTGTGTGTTATATAGAGAGAATGCAAGGTATAATTTTCTTTCTTCATGAACGAAATTTCGAGAGCATATCAATTCAATGTTTTTCTTAACTTTGGCAAAAGAATTTTTATACTCACCGAAACGTTTATTTTTGTTTTTTATTTCTTTTTGACCAATATTGACTACTCTTTGCGAAAATGTTTTTTTGGGAGATGATGGTTTACAAATTTCCTTCATTTCACATCGATCGGAATTCAGAAGTGCTTCGCATAATTGATTACAATTTTTAACTTCCCATAGGAAGTTATTGTAATGGGTCCGATTTGTCAAATTGAAAATTTTGACATTTCTCGAAGTTTCTAGGTCCCTAGAGTCGAAATAAAAGATTTTTAGAAAGATGTCTGTGCGTGCGTGTGTACGTACGTTCGTACGTCCGTACGTCAAGAACCCGAAGAGACATCGCCTTCAAATAAATTTTGTTATACAGATAATAAGGCAGAAAGATGCAGAAAGGGCTCTCAAGAAAATTGCGTGGGTGGTTTTTTTACCATAGCAGTTTAAAAAAAGTGAAAATGTTGGTTAAACCTAAATATCTCATGAACCAATGATGTAGAGACTTGAATTACATTTTATATTATATATTGTAACGTGATACAAAACAATTATATTTTTGGAAAAAAATCCAATTAACGGTTTTTTTATAAATCAAAAAAACTGAAAAAAAAATTTGTCACCTCGAAAATTTTACGACTAAAATATGATTTTATCTCTAAAACAATTTTGTGCAACGAAGAATAATGTTTTTGACATCTGGTAAAATTTTGAGAAAAATCGAATTGACAGTTTTTTTTACAAAAAATAAAAACTTAAAAAAAAAATTAATAAAAGTTGGTAAAAATTGATTTTCGACTCAAATATCTTTTAAAAACTTTGAGATAATAGCTTCTAACTACTTAAAACTTATAAGAAATATTGTTTTCAACATTAGGAAACATTTTGAGAAAAATCGAATTGACAGTTTTTTTTTACAAAAATAAAAACCCAATAAAAAAATTTATAAAAGTTGGTAAAAATTGTTTTTCGACGTAAATATCTTTGGAAAAATTTGAGACATTGGCTTCAAACTAATTTCATCTTAAAAAAAATATTGTTTTCAACATTCGATCAAATTTTGAGAAAAATCTATTAGACAGTTTTTTTTTTACAAAAAATAAAAACCTAAAAAAAAAAATACTAAAACTTGGTAAAAATTTACTTTCGACTCAAATAGCTATTCAAAAATTAAAAATACATATTGGCTTCAAACTTATTTTATTTCACGCAGAAAATATTGTTTCCGATATTCATTAATTTTTTTATAAAAATCCAACAGTCCGTTTTTTCATAAAAAAATAAAATCTACAAAAAATAGTACGCAAATTTGGTAAAAATTGATACATATAGACAAACTTTTAAGCAAGACAAATCGACAGACGGGATGGGAAGTTATCAGTGTGGGTCGCATCCTAGCCTCTTTTTTTGATGAGAATTGACTCCTCTTTTCAAAAATATTTTTTTGTTGGGAGAATGTAACCGATGCCGTTTTAAAAGTTAAACTGTAGTGCAGTGCAGCACATAAATTACCCTAAAAACTTTATCTCAAAATTTTGTCCGTATTTTTGTATGGCTAAGGTTTTTATTAACTTCCCATAGTTAAGTTATAAATTATTTGTAATCGGTCTGATTTGATATTTATGACATTTCTTGACTTTCCAAGGTCCCTAGAATTTGCATGTATAAATACGTTCGTACGTTCGGGAAGCTTTTTTCTTAATTCATATCTCAAGAACAAGTAGAAAAAACAAGTTAAATAAAATGCACGACTGATGGGTCGCACGAACTTGCTCCTGTATGCAAAGAGTCTGTTTAAAAAAGAACCTATATATAAGATTTAAAAATATTTCTGTAAAATAAGTTTATAATATTGTTAATAATACTCTGTTCATGTTTAAGAAATATAAAAAGACAAGCACGGATCGGAAGTTATCAGTGTGGTTCGCATCCCACTACATTTTTTAAAATTTTAATTAAGGTTAAAAGTAATACCATAGTCAGCAGCCAGCTTTGTCCAATCTTGGTACCAACTTTTCGGAAATTTAGCAACATACTGCCAGAACAATTATGGAAGTTTTGTATCTTTCATACAAGTTATAATGTATAATGGTTTCATTAGTAAGACTAAACAATCTAACGTGAATCGTTCAAGTCGCTTAGGCTGGCTTTCCCTTCTCGCTTGCGTAGCTCCAGCCTAATTTTGAAAGTCAAATGGTATTCAAATCTGTACCAAACTGTCACTTTTCGACAATTACGTGCGGGTTTTCTGAACCGCCAAGGAGATGAAAATGCGCCTAGCAGGAAAAGTTTACTTCTTGTCCCAAATCTTTATCCGTTTCAATCTACTCTGAGCCCAAACTGAGAAGCATTAACGAGGCCAAAAAATGTTGTGCCTTCAATTTAAGTAAATAATCTTCTATAAAAGTAATTGATATACCAAAGAAAAAATTCAAAACTTTAGACCACCATTTTGGCTTTGGACCGCTTTAACTTATTTGGTCATACCAGTGTGATCGCTGTATTTTTGAAAATGTTTAGGAAATAAAATGTATTTGGATTTCTCACAACTGACGTTCATACATTAATTTTTTCCTGCAAAAACACCTACTATATATCAGAACGAGCTAGATAAAATTTTCACAACTACTGCCATGATTCTGGGTAATAGAGTCGGTTAAACTAACCAAAAATTTCCCTGCACGAAGACCTAAGATTTTTTAAAACTATCAATATCCAACAAAGAGGCGTGCGTCGTCATTATAAAAACAAGTCTGTTTTACTACTACGAAAATTATTATAATACGTCATCGAAAAGTAAACATTTTTACGAGCACTCTACTCAGTTTGAATTTTAAGTCCTTTGCTCTTTGGATTTCAATGTCAGGTATATTTTACTTGCATGCGCTGTTGGCCTTTAAAAAGTTTTTATTTGGAGAGTATTAGAGATACGGTCTTGAATTGTTCATTAAATATTCTTAAAAAACACTATCTAATTTTGAATTTTTACAAAGGTATGGACCCTTAAGAATGAATTGAAGTACAGACACCGTTAATTTTTTTCACGTTACATGTCATTCTACTTTTTTAAAGAACAAAAAAACATTATTTTGGGTATAGATCTTTTCGCCCAAACCATAACGCCCAACACTATAACGCCCAAATCCTAAAATGTCATAAAGCCCAAAACTGGTTACAATGCCCAAAAAGATAAAAACGCAAAAAAAACAAAGTGAATTTCGTAACGCCCAAATAAATTATAAATAAAAGAATTTCTAATTTGGGTTTTATAACATTACGACTTCTAGCATTTCTTATGTCTTATCACCCAACCGAAATCATAAAATGATATAAAGCTCAAAAAGAGAAACATAGTACAAAATATCACTAAGAAAACGTTAGAAATGTCATATCACTCAAACCAACATAACAGACAAAAATTTTTTTAACAGAATGCTCAAATGTTGAATGACATGGCATCTTTTGTGCGATGTGGAACTTTTAATATTTTGACTTTATTTTATTGGGAAATAAGACCAAACGTATTTTTATTTTGAATTTCAAAAACCTAAAAAAGTTTTAATGCCCAAAGGTTATGACATTTATAATTTATTAACTTCCCATAGGAAGTTATTGTAATCGGTCCGATTTGTCGAATTGAAAGTTTTGACATTTCTCGACGTTTCAAGGTCCCTAGAGTCGAAATAAAAGATTTTTAGATAAATGTCTGTGCGTGCGTGCGTGTACGTACGTTCGTACGTGCGTACGTTCGCTACGTTTTTTCGGTCGTCCATAGCTCAAGAAACAGAAGAAATATCGACTTCAAATAAATTTTGTTATACAGATAATAATGCAGAAAGGACAAAAAAGTTGAGTGTGTGGTTTTTTTTCGAAAATAAAAAAAAAAGAATATACATTTTTGGAAAAAATTCTAATTAACGGTTTTCTTATAAATCAAAAAAAAATGAAAAAAAAAATATTTGTCACCTCGAACATTTTACGAATAAAAAATGATTTTATCTCCAAAACAATTTTGTGCAACGAAGACTAAAGTTTTTAAAATCTGGTAAAATTTTGAGAAAAATCGAATTGACAGTTTTTTTTATAAAAAATAAAAACCTAAAAAAAACATTACTCAAAATTGGTAAAAATTGATTTTCGACTCAAATTTCTTTTCAAAAATTTGAGATTATGGCTTCCAACTAATTTTATCTTTTCAAAAATATTGTTTTCAACATTCAACAGACGGGATTGGAAATTATTTGTGTGGGTTGCATCCCAGCTTCTTTTTTATAATAGTTTTGGGTGAAAAGATTTAAGGCCTTTTTGAGAAAATTTAGAACACAAAGGAATCTTGTAGAGAAAAATACAAAAGTATATATTTTATATTGAAAGAAGCCAAGTTAAGAAAAATAAAATTTTAGAGGCAATTTCATAAAATTTTATCGAACCGTTTTTGATAAAATTCGAATTTTCGGTTTTTAAATAACACATTTTTATTTGCACTACTCTTATAGTTGGCATTAAAGTTATAAAAATAAAGTGCACGACTGGGTCGCACGAACTTGCTCCTGTATGCAAAGAGTCTGTTTAAAAAAGTATCTATATAATATTTAAAAATGTACCTGTAAAATAAGTTTGTCTTCAAAGATATATATGCCATTTGATTTGTCGAAAAAACCTCCATTTTTCAATTTTTTGGGAGGGGGTTACATTTAATACAGTTAAAATAATTTAAAAAAAAAACTAATTTAAGATTCAAAATTTTACCTGAAAAATAAGTTTGTCTTCAAAAATTTAAATGCCATTTTATAAATCAAAAACCCTTGATTTTTCAATTTTTTTTTTGAAAATCGTTAGAGCGGTTTTTTTTAAAATTAATTTTTTATATATAAAATTTTTCAATTTTGTTCTAAAAATATTTTTGGTATGCAGTTGTTTAGTGATTGTAAATATACACTCTATATTTCAATTTCGTAAAAAAATGTTCACCCGTTTTTGAGATATAGAATTTTGAAAAAAAAAATTTCAATATTTTTTTAAAAATCCAAACAAAAAAAAATTGCACTTTTGATAATCAAATATTGTTAAGGCAATATAAGAGCTCGTTCAGAAAAAAAAATTATTGAAATCGGTTCAAAAGTTGCTGAGGAAATTAAAAAACAAAAAAACGGTTCTATGAGCGGTACCTTTCCTGAGCAATACAAAAATATGTTTTTCTTATTAAAAGAAGCTAAGTTAAAAAATAAAATTTTAGAGAAAATTTAAAAAAAAATCTATCGGTTTGTTTTTGAGAAAATTCGAATTTTCGTTTTTTGAGCAAAAAAATTGTATGGGGGCCACTGTTAGTTTTAATCTTAAAAAAAAAAAATGAAAAAAACGCCTAACGCAAATCTACTCAAAACCTTAACTTCCAAGTTTGAACTCAATCGACCGAATGGTTTAGGCTGTAGGAGCGTGGACAGACAGACAAAATTGACCAGACGGAATCGCGGGACCCACTTTTTTCGACTTCTCTACCATCGTAATATCATGTTTGATTAAAATCTCGAGTTCGAAATTTTGCACGAATGCAAAACTTGCCATAAAGTTCCTATATGTCGCAAGTAAAAAGGCTTACGTGAGTCTGCTTCGGCCTTAATTTCCAAGTTTGAACTCAATCGACCCAATGGCGAGGCAACAGATTTGATTAAAATCTCGAGTTCAACATTTTGTACGATTGCAATACTTGCAATTGTTTGTCGAAAGTAAAAAGAACATCAGAAAGTTATTGCATCTTAGTAAATAAAAGGTCAACATTGAAACAAAATGCTTTATTACAGCGTACAATTTTGTACAAACATAATTTGTGTTTCTTAACAATTGCAAAGGAAAAGTTGGAACACTCGGGCAATTCAGGCATTTTCGTACTTTTATATTGATTTTATTAACTTCTAAATATAATTAGTTTGCAGTTTCTTGTTCAGTTATTTAATTCAATAATAATCAATCAAAAACATCAGATATTTTTGCAGACCTTTGTATTGTGTAATATATCATTTCATGAGAATCGCAGACTTCTACACCTTTCAAAACTTCTAACGCTTTTTTCTACAGCAAAGCTAAAATTGATTTTTATTAATTTTTATAAATCAGTCGGATTGTTTATTCCTCATAAACATATACTGGCTACATGTGATTGCTCATTCCGCCAATTTAAAAAATCTTTATTGAAAATATAATCTTTATGCACAAAATTATTATTTGCCATTTAATCCCTATAATTTCTTGACTTTTAATCAGATTTCATCTCGATGTCCTGATGATGGTTCAACAGGTTTTTTTTTTTTCTTTTCATACGTTCAGTATGAGTCAATATGACCTGAAAGTCATATATACTATATGCATAGTATATGTGTATAAACACAGGTATTCTGACCACCGACCGACCGCAAGTGGTCGGATATACGCACCGCGTGACTTGTGAAAGATTCTTCCACACAGGTTAATTATTTGT
Source organism: Eupeodes luniger (assembly GCA_951509635.1). Classification (NCBI taxonomy): domain Eukaryota; kingdom Metazoa; phylum Arthropoda; class Insecta; order Diptera; family Syrphidae; genus Eupeodes; species Eupeodes luniger. The sequence continues at coordinate 299,060,102 of OX608073.1, forward strand.
TACAAGTTTAAATAAATTTCCGATTCTCCATAAATATTCAGAGGCAGCAGAAGGGGGGGCAGAGATCTTGTGTGATGTTGATGCTGAAACTGATGGGATGGGTGCACTGCACGGGCATCGTAGGGTATATGATCATCATCAGAGAGTGTTCCAAGAGAAGGATTAACAACGGCACCAATCACCTGGCCTGGCCATAATGTACCTTACGGAATTCGTTGTTGTTAATGTTGTTTCTTTTTTGTTTGTGATTTTTTTATTCTTAACTTTTGAACGAAAGGATCAAATTTCAAGCTACAACGACAAGATTTCAAATCGAAGAATGCATCATTCTTGTTTCAATTCCTTCCCCTCAGGCCCCGTTTCTGAAACCCATGTCATTGCATTGGAAGGATGACTTCTCTTTTTTTTTTGTTGAAGTTGAAGTTGAAGGTGGTCATCGCACTGTGGGATCAGATCAAAGGTTGGACACACTTCTTTACAAACTTATAACTTTGGTTGAAGATATTTTGTATTTTATTTTATTGAAAAAACCAGTATAGGGAATTTATTAAAATTTGAAATATTATATATATGAAATATTATATATAGACTCATACTTCACTTTAAGTCATACGACTACGCTGCGGAGAAAATGAAGTTTATTTTACTTAAAGAAAATCTATAGCATTTTCCTCTCTGGAATTTAAAACTACTTTATTTTGTCAGGAAATTGGGGACTTCTTTTTTGAATCTCAAATATTCCCAAAGGTTCTATGTTCCCCAAAGGAGGGTTGATCTATGTTCTTAGTTAGTTGAACTTTTTTTCTTTTTTCTTGCTTAATTTCAAATACCTTAAGGGTTTAGATTAAATTCGTTCACTTAATGAAATTCTTATACTAGTCTTTTTTTTTCTTTTTGGGGAGGAACTTTTCTCTTCTTCTTCGCCCAGTGGGGAAAACAACCTTATATAAATTGTGTGCATTAAAAATGCACTCGAATGGATAATTTTTGTCGTTAGCATGGATGTGTCACATGATGATTGAAGGGTCTTGACGCGTGTCTAGTGCGTATAGAAACTATACTTGGTCTCAAGGGAATCTCGTGTGTGATGGCACTTGCTACCGTATATATATGTGTTTAATCCATTAGGATAATTTCATACGGAAAATCGGATTAAATTTGGGGATTTTGATTTCGTATAATGAGAAACAAAACAATTTAATCACATTTTTTTTCTGTTCTCACTTAAGGAAAAAAATTAATTGTAGAATTATGGAAACTTACTTTCTTACCAAATATTTTATTATTAAAAAGTAAAAAAAAAAACGTGTCCCTGTCCATGATGGCAGAAACCAAAAATAATGTACATATATTTAAATATTAATCAAGGAATTTATAGGAAATATTGTTTGTAAGAATCATTTATTTTGAATTAGTTATTAAGCTTTTTTAAAATATTAACAACTTCTCTCGAGACTTGAATACGACTTATTTTTGTCAAGATGCGACTAATATCCACTTGAGGAACCTACAATGAAGGAAAATGTTCTGAGATCGCTCTACATTTCTACAATCTACATACACTAGAACGCTCTATTACATGGAGTTCACTTTAGTTTGTTTCCTTTTTCTAGATATAGTAGGACCGTACCGTTGAACACCGTCGACACACTAGCAATGATATATGCGTTGTCATTTCTGAAGGTAGATAAATTGATCAGGAAGTTATTGATTAATCATATGCTAATAAGCAGGATTATCAACTAAAAACTCGGTGTCTTTTATTACTCGAAGAACTATCAGTAAAGGTACGCCGAAAGGTGGTGTTCTTTCTCCTCTACTTTTAGACTTAGTACAAATTGATTGCCTATACAGATGATGTTGATAAAGTGGTATCGGGGAAGCAGTCTAACACACTAACATCAATACTAACAAAATTGAACTTATACTTCAGGAAATACAATATTCCAAGCATAGACATTATTAAAGCATACTTATATTAATAGTTTACTGGTTCAGTTTTGAAAAGAAACAAAATACTTGGGTCTTACTTTGGATAATAAATTAGAGAGAATCAATAAAGTTACTGAAGCCCTATTCTCTTCCAAAACAAAAAGTTGTAATAACTGAGGTCTTAAAGCCCATAGTACGCACCCACTTGCTATAAATCTCGGTCATTAGACCGTTTCTTAGATATGAAGTAACAGTGTGTTGAACTTCGCTGGACACAGCAACAAATCGCGATAAACTCAGCAAAGTCTAACGAACAGCCTGCTTATTTTTGTGTGGAGTATTCTGCCAACCTCTTCGCTGAACATGAAAAATCTCTAGCTCCTAGTAAAGACCTAAACCTAACCTGCCAGCAAAAATTTGTAGCCTTACTTTATTACTTCATGTGGCGCTACAGTCTTGTGTGAACTAAGGCCTCACCCGATAAACTTCTCCATCTAGCTCGGTCCTTAGCAGATGTGTTCAATTTCGCATTAAAAATTGGGTGAGTTTACTTCCCACTTGTGCGGGCCAACTAATACATGGCCTTTCTCTACTGCGCTATCGTAGATTTGAAGACTTTCTGGGCCGGAGCATTGGTTTAGGTTAGGTTATGTTGAGGGGCTGACAGTTGATGTCTTTACCGTCACACTTAGATCAATGCAGATCCATTGTGATACCCGTGAGTATTGCTACTCAAGCTAATAAGAAAAAACCTGTGCTCAGTTAGTCAAGCCATTTAGAGGCTTTGACGAAGTTCAGAATGTTAGTACCTGGCGTACTAGAGAGTTCTTTTAAATCCCCGAAGAAATAGTTGCCAAGCAGTTTCTTCCTTTGATGGGAGAGTTCGGGACAGTGACACAGAAAGTGCGAAGTGTCTTCATGCACCTCCTCGTCACCGCATCCTCTGCATAGATCATCTGAACTGATTCTCATCTTTTTCATATGATTACCTAACAGATTATGTCCGGTGATTATGCTAACAAGAGATCGAAGTGATTCCTTTTGTAGCTGCATAATTCTTTTCGTTCTTTATTTGTTAAAACAGGGCCAGATCTTTCTTGTAGTGCCGCAGGTGTCAAGAAGGTTCCACCTTTCATCGGCCTTAATAGTTATTCTTTTTGAGATTTCCTGTTTTAAATAACAGGTAGGGGTGCTAACTAGCTGAGCTTGGCTTACGTCAAGCGTTGACCCTAATCTTGCTAATTCATCGGCTTTCTCGTTGCCTAGTATATCGCTGTGGCCTGGGACCCAGCAGAGTCTAATGTTGTGCTGTGCGCCAAGAACCTTAAGCTCTTCGCGGCAGCATGAAACAAGCTTTGATTTTTACCTCAGTTGCAGTAATCGCTTTTATTGCCGCTTGGCTATCAATGTAAAAGGTGATATCAGCTCGTGGCTCGTGGTATCGCCATCATTGATACCTTTTTAGCAGCTGTTGTCACTGCCAGGACCTTCGTTTGGAAGACGCTACTGTAGTTTGGAAGCCTAAGCGAGGCGGTTAGCTTGAGAGATTCAGAATAGAAGCATGCCCCTACACCAGTGTCCATTTTAGAGCCATCAGTATAGAAAGCAATTGACGACTCACTGGAGTATGGTATATTATCTATCCATTCCTCTCTGGTTGGGATGGCAGCCTGGAATGGTTTATGAAAATCAAGTTCGGGTATTTTATAGTCTGCTGTAGTACTATGACCCATAACTTTATGAAGGATCTGGGCATGTCTTATGGAACTGTTTATCCAGACTTTAGTTTGACTAAGTCTCAGGGCACTTTTGGCCGCAGATTCTTGAAAAAAGAGGTCCAGGGGAATTAGATTGAGTATAACTTCCAGTCCCGCAGTTGGAGTGGATCTCATTGCTCCCGTAATGCCAGTGCACGCAAGTCTTTGAACTTTTGTCAAAGTTTTCAGGTTCGTGCTTTTTTCTAAAGCTTTCTACCATACAATTGGTTTACATGCGTTCTTCCAGACATATCCATCTCAGTCGTTGGACTTTCATCCTTTTGGCTAAGTCTCCGTTGATATACAATCTATATAGTTCGTCGTTCCATCTTCCACTGACCATCTATGCATACGGGACCGTATATCATGCGACGGAGTTTTCTTTTGAAACGACTCAAGATGCGCTTTTGCCATAATTTATGCTTCTGCACCGTATAGCAGAACGGGACATAGCGACACTTTGGTCGCTCTAGAGAGGGCTTTATTACTCAATTGCTTTCTTAGTCGAAAGAAACAGCGGTTAGTAAGAGTAATTCCTCGTTTGATCTCAACGTTGGTATAGTGTTCTGAACTCATAGCGCGGGCCAGGTAGACAAAGTCCTAAACTACCTCAAAATTACGTCTTTCGATGGCCCCGTTTTGACCAAGACGTCGTTGTTGTAGGTCCTTTCTTGTTGACAGCATGTACTTTGTTTCACCCTCATTAACCCCTAAACCCATTTTTGCCACCTATATGAAATATTTTGTGAAAATTCACTGTGAATTGAGTACAGGTGAATGGCAAAAGCTATTATTGTCTAAAGTTCGGGGTTAAAGAGGGGAAGTGTAACGTTTCGTTAACTCTCTTTCATCTTTGCCATTTTCCTGATGTTCTTTCCTTTTTTTAGTTTGGGTAATAAATTCAGTATAGTAGTAGTAGAGTAGTTCCCGTAGCGTGATGGTTAGTGCGTTGGACTGTCATGAAAGGGGTCTTGGGTTCAATCCCTGCCTGTGCCACCTAACTTTTTTTCACGGGTACTGCCTCTTGCGAGGAATTGACAAATCCTCCAAGAGTAATTCTTGTCATGAAAAGTGCTTTCTCAAATTAGCCGTTCGGATTCGGCTTTAAACTGTAGGTCCCTTTCCTCCCTGAAATATCTCGCAAATAAATAGGAATGGTTGAGAGTTGTATTGCGCCACCTAATTTATTTTTTATTTATATTTAATTTAAGTTAACAGTGGGCTTAAGTTTTGCGCCAGAAGCAATTCTTCTTGGCTTAACAAAGTTCACATTCCCATATCCAACCACAAATGAAACTTTGTATCATTCCATTTAAGTGCACAAATTTGGAATTAAAAACCCATTCCACCTCTTATAAGGCACAATATGGCGCCGGACAAATTTTTCTTTTCACCTCCATCTCAGCATTAAAAAAAAAAGAACAAACTGCAAAACAAAATAACATTGTTTGAAAATTCAAAAAACATAAACAAAATAATTGCAATGTCCTCCCAATACGAGAGAACGACAAAATGGTACATAAAATCCACATCACCATGTTACGCGCAGTCTACGAGTATAACGATGCCTTGTTTTGTTTTTTTTTTGGTTTAAGTCTTCTCCACTTGCCACTTCAGAGGACCGCACATACAACGATATGACCTTCAGCTCCTAACTCTTTATTTAAAAGTCCATGTTCGTCGGTAATCGTCACGTACGGATTGTACAACAAAACGGTTTGGCTCGCAACATGCTTTTAATTACACACTCACCACAAGTGGACACCTTGTGTCAACTCGTGTGCGCTGCGCAGTTCCAACAGCAACACCGCTCCACGCTGCCGCACCGCCGCCGCTGTACTTACCAGACCATCTAGAACTACCTATATGATGCCAGAAGACACAGAACAGAGTTTTCCAAAGGTTCAAGAATCCATGTGACCAGATCACGTTGCTGGCTGCTCTGATCTGCGTCTGCGCTGCTGCAGGCCGAACAAAAGTTGTATACTTTAAGAATCCCAGGCTCAATTCAGCGCACAGCTCCATACGCAAAACACAATTTTACTTGGGACTTCGCTGGATGCTTCTTGCTTTGTGTGACTTACTGGTCTTTTGTGGAATGGGACTAATGCGTAACATGTTGGACCTGGACCGTGAACTATGTGATCTAGTTGCTCGTTTGGATTTGTTATTGTTTTTTTTTTTTTGTTTATTTTTGCTTAGGACACAGTTCCTAGTGTTCAGCTTGCGCCTTCTGAAGCTACATTCTTGATGTACCAATAGGTGTACGACGACGACGTACAAGTTAGGGTTGGCAAATGCTGCCTTATACGCTATATATACGCTATCTGTATATGAAGTGCTACTTCATGTTGTTTGTACTTTAAATTGTTTGCGTACAGTTGTTTGGGGCCGTATCCTACAATATACGCACATGTAGCCATTGATGAAGCCAGGACATAATCTCTTTTTTGATGACTTTAAGGCTGCTCTTAAGAACCATATACGCGTATTTTTGCTGGTAGTTAAATAGTTTTCAAACAATTACAATTACAATTACAATTACAATTACAATTACAATTACAATTACAATTACAATTACAATTACAATTACAATTACAATTACAATTACAATTACAATTACAATTACAATTACAATTACAATTACAATTACAATTACAATTACAATTACAATTACAATTACAATTACAATTACAATTACAATTACAATTACAATTACAATTACAATTACAATTACAATTACAATTACAATTACAATTACAATTACAATTACAATTACAATTACAAATACAATTACAATTACAATTACAATTACAATTACAATTACAATTACAATTACAATTACAATTACAATTACAATTACAATTACAATTACAATTACAATTACAATTACAATTACAATTACAATTACAATTACAATTACAATTACAATTACAATTACAATTACAATTACAATTACAATTACAATTACAATTACAATTACAATTACAATTACAATTACAATTACAATTACAATTACAATTACAATAATTACAACTACGATTTTGAAAAAAGACTGGGCTACTGGTTAAGTAGTTTCCTCTAGCCTAGCTTAAAAATAACCATACATGCATTAAAACGTTCCTTTTTTTGTAACATTTAAATAAGTATAGTTATCTTCTCCTTCTTTAAACAGGGAAGATTTTTCAAGCAATGGAATACTTTCCTTCAATGGATTTTTTCCCAAAGTCATACATGGCGTATGAGTACTTTTTTGGAATTGAAAATATGTTTGATTTTATTTGTTTACGTAAAATGTTAAAAATCTCACAACTTACAATGTAGATTGAATCAAAGAGTTTTGAAAGAAAAAAAGAAAAAAAAATACCTTTCGACCCTTTTTTTGGCGATTAGGCATTTATTTTCAAAGACACAAACTGAAGATTTCTTGGAAGGCATGAGACAATTTTGTGTCGCCGCCACCGCAATCCTCCTTGAGACAGACTGCAGCTTTATAAACTCAGCATCAAAGCGATTGATAAAAGTCGTCAGAATTCTTCCCCCAAAAACTAAACAAACAAAATTAAAAAAAATAAAACGAATACAAAAATCCTATCATCACGATTAGACCCACGCACCAAACCCAAAAAGATTCTTCCCAAAAAACAAAAAAAGACAAAAAGTTACACAAAAACTTTCTTGTTTTGGGAAGAACAATAAACATTTTTCTCATTCTAATGGCAAAGCAGTAGGAGCTCGAATTTAAAAGATAGCAAACGCAACATTTTAACCAGAAGAAATATTTTGTGTATATTTTTTGAAAAAAGACCTTAAGCGACGCATTAAACTGATTCCACTGAATTTTGCCCCCAAAAATTAAAAAAAAAAATAAGACTTTTCGTCCTCAAAAAAATAAGACAATGGGAAGCCGAAAATAAAGAAAAAACTAAATTCCAATGTAAGCTGAATTCTCTTCGATCTTTCATGGTTTATGTACGTTTTTGAAGCTTATTGGATATATGCAAAGTGCACCCAGATCCCAGATTTGAGACCCAAGTCCAGACGATAGAGGCTGAGGCATAGGCACATAGGCATTCTTCTTTATCCTCCAGATGGTGGTTATGGTGTGTTCCATTAGTACTCTTTACGGGTACTCCTTTGACCAGACCATAGCGTCATAGTCATCATTGTCGTCGTCGTATTGTAATCGGGCTGATGGGGCCAAGTCGGATGGGCCCAACGAATGTGGATTAACCAGGCTAAAATGTCATTTCAAGAGAGTGAAAGAGGAGGAAAATGCTTCTCGGCTGGCAAGTAGCGAGAGATGTTTTGTTCCTTTATTCCTTTTCCTAGGATATAAACATCCAATTCGACGCGGCTTGAAGTGAAGAAGATTTATTGCTTGTCCATGTCTACTGTGAGTTGATGTTCGTCCGAGCAGATTCTTCTTCTTTTTATTTTTGATGCTCGTCGTTGTTGTTGTTATTTTGTGTAGTTTGCAACTTCTCTTGAACTTTTAGACATCATGAACACACGCGATATTTAAACTTCATCCCCCTCCTCTTCCGACTTTGTATGCTGTGTCTCTCGCATCTCATTTTGTGGGGTGGTTGGCTCGTCTTAGGCGGAAGGATTTATTGCACTACCAAACCTGAACATGGAGATTAGCTCCTCCGCTTCACTTACTACCGCTACATTCAGGCCGCTGCTGCCATGGACTCTGTGTGTTGGCCGCCAGAAAAGAAGAGCAACCTCTTAATGGTGTATTTATTGCCGGAACAGATAGCCATTGACATTTAACATCGCCTCGAGATGAAGATGGACGGGAATGTGAATATCTTTTTTCTTTTTTTTTCTTTTTGTTGGTTCTGTAAGGCTTGGTTCGGTCGCCCTTATAGGTAGGTACTAAATGAAGACATCATCTTTTCAATTTAGTGTTTATTGACCCAAAGGACCATCGATGGAGATGAAGATGGAAATGGAAATGGAGAGGACCTGCATCACCAAACCAGCAGCGTCGTCGTCGTCGTTTAGCAATAACAACAAGAAGAACAACAACAATAACTGATGGATTTATGGGGGCCATTTTGAGGTCCTATATCATGCTTTCAAGTATATTAGTGTAATTAAAGTGGATAATTAGTCGAAATTGTTTTTATTCAGAGATTTATGATCTAACGAGGTTCTTATAGTGTTTCGCACCCTGATGATGACGTTTCTTTGAGTATATTATATTGAAGCTGGACGCACGAAGCTAAGGCTGAGTATGAGGCTAAGGCTGAGACTGAAGCATGAAGCATGAAGCACCATTATATAATGAAGAGCTAATGGTGCCGCTATAAGAGAAAAAGACACCACTGGCCATCTGACTGTTTGACAGCGACATTCGACCGACAATCACGCAAAGTCGTCGTTGTCGCTCGTCGCTGTCCGCTGTCGTTGTCTCGTTGTCGCTGTCGTTGTATAATTTTCGAATTAGCTTAATGCTCTGGGTGCACGGGAAATCGTTACTGCGAGATGACTTAATTGGTATTTAGAAGTCCATTTGGAGTTGGGGCCACATAATGATCTTCTTTTGATTGAGTATGGAACTATATATAGAGAGGCTGGTTATGTCGTCTTATATAGGTATAAGGTATAGGGATTTACTATAAGTCGTGTTTTCGATGGCGATTGTAATGGAGAGTAACCATTCAATAAGACAAATTATTATCGATATCAGAAAAAAAAAAACTGTTTTTAAAGGAGGTAATTAAGACAAAAAAGGAAGATATGGGAAGTTTTTCTTAAGAAAAAGATGCAACGGATGCAGTATTATTAACGATATTGGGTACATTAGTGTGTTCTTTTTTTAAATAATTATATATATTTTTATTTGAATTATCTGATAGTAATGGATTGGCTTTTTATAATTCTAAGTATTCATTCTTCTCGCACGCATTATCATTAAAATCTTAATTGGAATTTTCGAAATGGGAAAGTAATTAGTATTGATCAATAAATTATCAGCAAAAAAAATAGGTAGGTTTATTTAAATAGTTCGGAAGAAGGCGGAGATTTCCTTTGGGAACAAGTTTATTTAGGTGTTTTCATAATAAAGTTTGATCACATTAGAGCTTTAAACATTGATATTGAAGAATTTAATAACTCATTTAATGTTACTTTTATAAAAAATGGAAAGAAATATTAAATTCAAGTATACATTTCATGGTTTTTATGTTTGTTAAAACATAAATAAAAAAACTTTCCACCTACTTAACGTTAATTTTATTAGATGTTGTCTATTCGGTGGCTGCAGTAGAAGAGACCCGGAAAACAAGATTCGCTTAAAACTAAGAATATAAAAATACATAAGTAAGAAAAAGTAACGGAAACAAGTGGAAATGAAAATATTCAATATACGGAGTAAATAGACTGCGTTGCAATTGAAATGCAAACGTATAGATACAGACCTTTCAACTTTAAACTTGTTCATATTATTGTTTTAATATGTTACATCTTCCTCCACTTATTTACATTTTACATGTGAATAATATAATAATTAAAATATATAGAATAATTAAATTCTTCACCTAGAAAAACTTATAATAGTTCAATTCATAATGATACTTAAATTTATTTTTGGTTTAACTTTAGTTATTAACATATATTTTAAATTTTTAATTCGACTAGAACATCGTTCTTCGTTAATAATTACTTTTTGTCTTTTTTTCTTTTTAAAACAGGAGAAGAAGAAGACTTTATTTTTTTTCGGAACGATATCCGCAATGTACCATTTATCAGCTAAATTTATTTTACAAATTTGATTTTCATGAACAAACCGTTCTACTTCATTTACTGTAATCAAATATGTTACTTTACTTACAATTTTAAAAAAAAATTCCTGGAATCCACTTTAACATATTTACATAATGATTTATACACAATATAACTACCCTTTCAGCAAAATTCGATTTTACATTTCTCTTATATAATTTTCCATTAGCTTTAAACTTTTTTTCCTCTAAACTTTTAAAACCATTATGGTTTTTTACATTTTCTTCTTTAGGCATTACATTGTTTAACAAAATTTTAGGTTTATAAACAACATTTCTGAAAGAGATCTGGAGGTTACGGTCGATGGCGTATTCCGGTAGTTAAATAAAAACTCATGTACTTTATCGCTTAAAGACACTGAATTGTTTTCTTCCAAGCACAATTTTTTCAAAACCGACTTCACTGTTTGCACACCTTTTTTAGCCAATCCGTTCGATTGTGGATGATAAGGAGGAGATTTCATAACTTTAATGCCCTTGAAACTACAAAATTTTAAAAACACACTGGAATTAAAAGGTGGTCCGTTGTCCGACACAATGCACCCTGGAAATCCAAAAATTATAAATAGCTTTGATAACTCGTTTATTAAGGACTGGACACTCGTATTAGACATGAGTCTCAAATCGCAAAATTTATTGTACGCATCAATTGCCATTAAGAACCTTTTAGCAGCAAAATTAAAAAAAATCCAAATACATTCGTTCAAAAGGATACGTTGCAGTATTCCATTTGGTTTCAACCCTCTCACGTGGGACATTTTGACACTTCTCGCAAGCTGAACAATTCTTTGCAAATTTTTGTATGTCACTGTCGATAGCTGGCCACCAAACATAGGAATGAGCTAACATTTTCATCCCTTCTACCCCTGCATGATTGTGTAGTAGACTAAGCACGTTAGGTTTAAGAGTGGTGGGAACTACTACTCTATGTCCATAAAGCAAACATCCATCTTCAATGGACAAACTATTTCTAATTTTAAAAAGTGGTTTCAACTCTCCACTTATTTTATCTGGCCAACCAGATTTTGAGTATTCGAAAATACTTTTTAGTAATGAGTTATTCTGTAAACAGACGCGAATTTTTTCATTGTCTATCAAGGTATCTTCAACTTGAAAATAATTAATAGGAACATTTTCAATACCCGACCCTCTAAAGGTAGCCTTGACAAACAATCTACATGTCCCATTTTAGAACCTCTCCTAAATGAAATTTTGTAATTATATTGAGATAAAATAATCGCCCATCTTTGCAGACGCGCTGCGGCAACTGAGGAATTTTCCTTATTGGGATGAAAAATTTCTTTAAGAGCCTGGTGATCGGAGCAAATAGTGAATTCCTGGCCACACAAATAATGATGTTATTTCTTTACGGCGAAAATTATAGCCAAAGCATCTCGATGAAGCTGCGAATAGTTTCGTTCAGACGCCGCGCCGTAAGGGTACATGAAGCAAAATATATCGGCTTTTCTATACCGTTCACCAAATGACACAAAATTGCTCCGACCCCATATGGGCTTGCGTCTGTCACAACCACGATTTCCTTATTAGGATCATACAATTCTAAAATGTTATTTTTATGTAGTAAACTTTTGCTTTCTTCAAAAGCTTTTTGACATGATGCATCCCACACAAACTGAACTCCTTTTCTCAACAGATTATACAGTGGCTGTATAATGGTATAGCTAAATTAGGCAGAAACTTACCATAATAGTTCAACAGACATAGGAAGGAATGCAATTGTTGTAAATTTATCAGTGCCGGGGCTTTTATAATGGCATCTACTTTGTTTTTATTTGGACTTATCCCTTTCGAGGATATAACGTGACCCAGGTTATTAACCGACTCACATACAAACTTACATTTTTCCAAATTAATATGAACGTTATGTGCTTCTAATCGACTTAAGACTTCAAAAAGATTTTTTCCGCATCTTCTTCCGAAACCCCGCCAGTAATTATGTCATCTATATAACACCTAACGTATTTCATACCCTGAAGGATTCTATCCATTACGGATTGAAAACTTGCTGGCGCACTTTTAACTCCTAGCACAAGACGCGTATTAGCGAAAAGGCCCTTAAATGTATAATTTACTAACAATTTTGTAGACTGCTCAGTGATTGAAAGCTGCTGATAAGTTCCTTTCAAATCGATTATGGAACAAAATTTGCAACCTGAAAGGCTTACATAAATATCTTCAGGTAAAGGCATTGGATAATGCTGTGTTTCAATACACTTATTCAGTGTGGCCAGCATGGAAAATTGGTGTTACAGATTCTTTCAGGACAATCTCCGCCTCATACCCCACAACCGGACGGGTTAACTAAGACTCTAATAATTTTGAAAACTTACTTTTATACGATTTAAAACTTGTGCTTGGCTACTGACATTACCAATATATGATTCCATAAACTGATCCCTCCAACGAGGATATATATGGTCCAACCACGTGCGTCCATCAGACTCTTCCGTGGCAAATTCCCATCAACAACAACAATAGGCAACTTCCATGACTGACCACAATTGGCAATTTTGGTATCCTCCTTAACATTGTCGAGAAAATCACCGAAACGGCATATTTGTGCCGCAGCCTTAAGACGAACAATGAATTCAGACATCGACTCACCATCTTCTTGGAAGATTTTGTTGAATTTAAACCTCTCTGCCCTTTTGTTCTCCTTTATGGTGCGAAATGATCACGCAGTAAAACGAGCCGTTCTTCAAACGATTTCTCACTTGGAAGCTTTGGAATTGTTAGGGACATCAAAATTTCGTAGATGTCTGCCCCTACAATCGTGATGAACAACGGAGTACAATCTTCTTCCTTAATTCCGTTCACTTTGAAAAACTGTCGTAATCTGTATTCATATGCCTTAAAATTACTCCCCGGAACAAAAGGCTCAATGTTTCCAACAACGCGCGATATTTTTATTTTTTAATAACTTTCACATGTGAATACAAAAAAAATCCTCGTCGCCAATTTTATGTTTGTTAAAACATGAATAAAAGAACTTTCCACTTACTTGACGTTAATTTTATTAGATGTTGTCTGTTCGGTGGCTGCAGTAGAAGAGACCCGAAAAACAAGATTCGCTTAAAACCAAGAATATAAAAATACATAAGTAAGAAAAAGTAACGGAAACAAGTGGAAGTGAAAATATTCAATACGAAGTAAATAGACTGCGTTGCAATTCAAACGCAAACGTAGATACAGACCAAGGTGCTCCATCCGTAGCACCTTTCAACTTTAAACTTGTTCATATTGTTGTTTTAATATGTAACAATGGCGTCTTTTTAAATAAAATGATATATATAAAAATGAATGAATATATGAACTATAGAAAAAGATTGTATTACTTTTGAAGCTACATTTAAGTCATTATATCCGAAATGGTTCATTAATCACACTTCAACTTTCCTGGCAGTATTTTAGTTAGCCGATCTAATGTTTGATGAATTGGTCTGACAATTTTGGTATCAGTTTAACATGTAAAATGTATGCAGTACAGCTTCAAAGACTTCATATTGGACCTTGTCGGTTATCTCTATCAATGTTAAGTAATTGCTCTATACATTTTTGTACACTTGATGCTTAGTCAAACATTTGTTCCATCTGCTAAATGATGAAATTACTTATCTGATCCAAAAACTATGCTTTTTTTTAATTTTTAGAACAAAATTAGTACTTTTGGTTAATATTTCCAGCTTTTAGTAAGCGATCTCTTACATTCCTGCGTCAACCTAATCTTTTTAAGGTGAAAGCCCAATTCTTAATTCATTGAGGACAAGTAAAGCATTCCACATTCGTGTAGTGCGACTAAAAAAAGAATCTTTGTACTTTACAATACGTCCGAAATCGGGCATAAGGATAAATTGATGGATGAATTGTTCGAGGGTAGGAATGCAATTGGCTACAATTTATTAAACAATGATAGGTATTTTTTGAGTTCTCTTTTCAATTCTATCCAAAAGCTCCAAGTACATGATTGGAAAACCAGCCGAAATATGAGATTCAGACGAATGAAAGCCGATTTTACCGAAGGCGGGTAAGAAACTTCTTCTATTGTCGGAGAAAACCTATAAACACTTATCAGTGTTCTTGGCGACTTCAAACGTGTGCTTACTAAGCAAGAGATGATTTGTGATGCACCCACCTAGAACTGAAAGGTACTATTTAGTCTCCTCGATGTAAGTATTTCCCATGGATAGTAGCATTGGGGTAGAGTTCGGCTTTAGCGACGGTAGAAAAGCATTGAGTTTTCGAAACATTAAATTCTACACGTTTTTTGATTCCATATTTGACAATTCTATCAGGATCAGAATTAAATAAACTTGGTAGTCCACATGCGAAGGACTATAATGAAAATTCAAAAACTTATATGCAAAGCTGAGATTATTGTCATCAGCGAAGCATTTAATTGGCTAGAAGTTTCAGACAAAACATCATCTATAAAAATAAGAAAGAGTGTCGGAAACAAAAAAGAGGCCTGAGGCTCCGATTTGGTTCAGATTTGAACCCATCCAATATTAGGTACTTGAATGGAATGGTCCGAAGGATAATTTCTAAAAGAACAAAGAAAAGAATTATAAATACAGTATTTTCGATTAGGGAGCTCTATCAGATAGTTTTGAAACATCAAGTTCAATAATTTTACTTTCTCCAAAACGATGTAAAGAATTGTTCCACTGTTCGGTTAGATAAGCCATGAGATCACCAGAGGACCTATTGCTACGAAAGCCATCCTGCCGATCATTAAGAAACCTTCGGTCTTCGACATATTCTTGAGCTGATAATTAATCAGCGTTTTTATAACCTTGAAAAGAAAGGACGTAGGTGCAATTGAACGACAGTCAGAGGTATCTGGTTTTGATAGCGTTGAAGAAGACCTCTTCAGAGCAATAGGAGGGATACTATACGGCTAAGCGGAATTGTGCTTGTCAAGATCTTTAAGTACTCTAGCAACTGAACGAGTGCGAAAGAAGATTCGTCCCATAAAATCGTTTACATTTGTAAGTACAGGAGGAGTCATGTCATTCATGACAACAAACTGTGCTGCAACGAAATTGGCTTTATCAATCGAACTTACAAAAACATTATCATTAGAAACGAGCGTCGGATCCGACAATGACAAATGATTACAAATTTTAACTACCTTTGGGGCATTGTAGTATTTTTTGCCAGAATTTCTGATCATGAAAAAGTTTAATGCGTCGAATATGTCCGTCAATATGTATATGAATATGTAGTACCCGTAGCATGATGGATAGTGCGTTGTACTGTCATGCCAGAGGTCTTGGGTTCGATCCCTGCCTGTGCCATCTAAAGTTTTTTTCACGGGTACTGCCTCTTGCGAGGAATTGACAATTCCTCCAAGAGTAATTCTTGTCATGAAAAGTGCTTTCTCAAATTTGCCGTTCGGATTCGGCTTTAAACTGTAGGTCCCTTCTATCCCTGACAACATTACTCGCACACAGGAATAGTTGAGAGTTGTAAGTCACTAGGCCCTAGTTCTCAACGGACTGTTGCGCCACCTGATTTATTTATTTTATGTCCGCCAGGTCTTGAATTTATTTCGGTTTTTCTCAGTGGGGTTGACTTTGTATATCCAAAAACTTACGTCTTCGATCCTAATAACATCTTTACAGCTCGAATCAGATCATGAGTTTTCTTTGGGTTTGATAGATTTTACCCTATTTGGGATCAAAAATTTTATTTCACAAAGAATTAAATTTATAACCATATTTCCTAATCAAGGAGTCATAGTGACCAGTTAAAGTTACTGAAGAAATCCTGAAGGAAATAATAAACTAACCTCATATTCATAAGTACCCACTATTGCACTGTCATTTCTGGGACTTCTTATTAACTTGGTATATATCCAAAAGAGTGCCTCCTCACATTTTTCCAAAGGGTGCTATAAATTAACTTTCCATACACCTAAGCTATTAAGGTGTCTAGATTCATGAAAAAATTGGTAGTACCGTCCTTGCAAATGAACCAGGGTTTTTGATAATAAATGGTTTTCCAGTAAGAGGTTTCATTTTGATTTAAAGAAATGAATGGATTTTTTTTTTGTTTAAAAGAAGAAAATGTGTCATTAACAATAGAAATGGATAGAATCTAATGATTGCTACGACTACGGTTCCAGCACCATATCCATTTCATAAAATTTTATTTTTATTTGCTTCTTTGCGGACTCTAGCGCCACCTTAAGTAAGTAAGTCTTTGCGGCTGTATGTTCTCGATAACTTGACGAACTATATATTTAAGGTCTTTAAAAGATTGTGAAGTATTTTGTATCTTTCACGTTTCTTTAAAGAAATAGGGTCTAAAGGTGTTAAGACGCCAGGTCTCGGTATTCGATTTTTCTGATTATCTAAGGAGGTGTTTGTATGAAATTTTTATACTCGCAGTTTAGGCAGCTGCTTGCCGAATTTACAATTGAATCTTTTGTTAAAAAAAAATTTGAATCTTTTCGGTGCTAACTTGAGAGGTATCACCTTCTTGTTCAAAACAAACGTCATTCATATAAACATCTTCCAATTCTAGTAAAAAAAAACACAAATAACATCTCCGTAGCGGAATCTTATTCTTAAAAAGTGTATCGTTCCATTTTTGATAATGGCGTAATTTTTGCTGGTTGACAGTTGGCTTCAAAATTAACAGTTGCCCGAATAGTAAGCTATACAATATTAAACCCTTAATAAAAATAAATAAGGTGGTGCAACAGTCCGTAGAAAACTAGGACCTAGTGACTTACAACTCTCATTTCAGAAATGGAGGGACCTACATTTTGTATGCCGAATCTGAATGACTGGTTTGAGAAAGAATTTTTCACCACAGGAATTACTCTTGGAGGATTTGTCAATTTCTCGCAAAAAAAAGGACCCGTCCGACAAAAACTGTATGTGTTACAGGTAGGGATTGAAAACAAAACCTCTAGCATGACAGTCTTACGCACTATCCATCACACCACGGGTACTAAGATGACCTTAAATCATAGCGATATATTAAACAAAACACTTTAGTACCTCTTGTCTTTTTATAATGCTCGCATCATATAAGATTAAGAAAGTGAGCGTCACGCAATTTTGTTACATTTTAGCTCGTGAATACGCCAGTAAGCATGAAAGTATCTACTTGCACGCACTGCTTTTTTTCTCAAATTTCATGTGCATCTAAGCTTTGAGATAGAAATGTTTACTATCTCTAAAAGTAAATCTTATCTTTTAGTTATGCTGACCAGATTCAAAGCAACTTGAATCGTTACTTCTGTGCTACTCCTCAAAAAGCCTTGCATGTTGGTTATCTCAAAGAAAATGCATATCTTATGCTTATTCTTACCTAAGCAGTTCACATTACAAACACTCTCAGCATTTTATTTCCACTTTTCAAACTCTTTCAATCTCTATAAATTAATCTAAATTAATCCTCAAACAACTTCATAACGTAATAAGAATAAGAAACTATCTATAGATACAAACCTAACCTTCATTCTATATGGACAGATTTGAAAGTCTGAGATGAAAACAATTCCTAACATCATTTGCCAATTAAAAGATCATTTTTCATTTAACGTTATAGCAAAACTGAAAGTAAAAATAAAGACATTTTTATACTCAACCAAAATGAACAACAAAAATTTAAGACAGACAGACAGACGGAAAAATAAATATATATCCTTGGATAATGAAAATGACATTACATTCACACGCCTTGGCATGATTAATGATTGCGTTGACTAGATTCCTTTTTTATTTCGTCTTGTATTTTTCTGGAATGGTAGGTTAAAGTATGGGGTAGCCTGAAAAAGGTATAGGAGCAAGGAGTCAAAACAAGTTTTAACATTTTACCTTCCACACTTCGATTGATCATGCATTAATTATAAATTATTATAAAATTGAAAGAGGATACGACGTGCATTTGCACCTTATTTTCTTCCTCTGAGATGTTTGTCTCGTTATACATGGACTTCTAGAAGGAACCTTTTTTACTCTTCTTTCGCGTGAGGATATAGGAAGGTTGATGAAGAAAATTATAATAAAGGAGGAATTATTTTTATGAACCCATCAGACAAAAAGAAGGATCAGAACAATGCCACAAACGTGCGACTCAAAAACACTTTTTTGAATGTAGTATATTGACAAACGATTTTAAAAGGAATAAAAATGGGATCACGAAAGAGTTGATTTGAAAACAATAGGTCATCCATGGAAACCAAAAGAAAGGTGTTACTTTTTTTACCCAGATATATAGGAGAGTCCTTTTGTGGTCATAAATCATTTGGTAGTGTTAGAACAGAAGAAAGGAATATTTAATCTTTTCTTTTTTAATTTTAATGCGCATTCGTTTGTTTTGTCCTTGCTAACTGATACTTTCTTTAATTCTTGTTTAAATAGAAGTTAAAAATTACCTTTTCATAAAAGGTGTGTTATTGATATATTTTCAAAATTAATTCATTTTCAAACATTTTGTTGAAATACGTTTCTTAAAGATTCTTTCTTTCTTCCTTTAGATATTCAAATATTTAATCATTGTATTAGCATCTAAAATTCTTAAAGGATCTTTTATATTAATCGAGCTTCTAGACATCCTGGAACAGTTTTAATTTTATTCTAAACCGGAAGATCGAAGTTCTTTAATGCGAACTGGGGTATTTTTTGTTTTTAATTCTTTTTGACCAAAACGATGTCGTTTATTTGTTTGATGGGATTGGTTTATTGTATCTATAGAAGATCATCGCATTCCAAAAGTTCAACTCAAAGCCTTTCTTTTGGAAGTTAATACTTTGGCTATTGTTATAAGTTCCGGTATCCATTATTTGATTAAGCATTTGAAGTAATTAAAAACGTAACAAATAGAAGGCATATGCTTAGGAAGAAAACATAACATAAAGCCAATAATTTCAAAAATTCAAATGTTCCATAATTTGCTGAATTTGTGATGCTAAGTGGAGAAGGAAGTAAAAGAGTTGCATTTAAATGGTTTTGCCTTGACAATTAAGCACTACTGCTTGCTTTAATTACTTTTGTCGCGGTTTCAAGTTGGTATCATTTGACACCTGTCAAAACCAGCTGTCATTTGAAGTGTCATAATAATAACAAAGCGTAACAATAATGAAAACTTTCGAACATAATTACTTTTTGCGATGATATGTCCTTCATAATCAATTGACTACGGAAGCAATCGATAAAATTGTAAAGAATTTTGGAGAGATTGCAATTATTACTGATGTAGTGAGACCTTTGCATCATCGTAAGACCCCCGCAGACTGCAGACTTTTTATCGGCCGATAGTTTAGTCGGGTTGGGCTGAAAGTGCGCACACCGAGCCAACTAAACAGTTTGGTTGGTGAACAGGGCGCAGACTATCCAACAGCCGGCCGACTATTCTCGAATCAACAATTGTGATTTGGACGACGCCATATTCAAAATACACGCACACGATGCCAAATCACAGAGCGAACTGAACTATCGGCCGACTAAACAATCGTCATGTATGCGCAGGCGTGTATGCTTCAATACTGATTAAACAGTCGGCCGATAGTTGGCCGACAGATTAGTTTGAATGTAATCGGGTAGCCCATCAAACTTTTTTATCGGCCGATACTGAATCGCTGTAGTGCGCGCATATGCATTACTCTCCATACTGATTAAGAAGCCGACCAAACTATCGGCCGATAAAAAGTCTGCAGTCTGCGGGGGCCCTAATGCTAGCTGAGTGGAAAATATTGCAACTAATGACCGAGCCGAGATACAGTCCGAAATGTGAACAAATATGTTTAGACATTACAAATGAATCGCATTCTGCGAGCCTTTACGTGGCAGCCAGTTAAGTAGTTTTATCCAAATACAACATCTTTAGTGAAATAAATTCCGCTAAAAGATGAAGTTAAATACTGCTCTTGATAGAGATTTGACTTTTATTCGTGTACTGCGAAAAAATTTCGAGGTTTTCATTCTTAGATGTTGGTATGTTTGATACTTTCTTGAGTCTCTATGGATATTATCATAGATAAGGGCAATATGCAAAACGCCATGACTTCATTTAAAAATTCATAATAAATTTTGATATTTTCAGCACTACCTATAAAAATAAAGTACCCGCGACATGATGGTTAGTGCGTTGGACCGACATGCCAAGGTCTTGGGTTCAATCCTTGCCAGTGACATCTAAAGTTTGTCTTCACAGGTACTGCTTCTTGCGAGGAATTGACAAATCCTCTAACAGTAATTCTTGTCATGAAAAGTACTTTCTCAAATTAGCTATTCTGAATCGGTATAAAAAAAATGTAGGTCAACTCCATCCCTGACAACATTACTCGTGCAGTGCACAGAAATGGTTGAGAGTTGTAAGTCACTAGGCCCTAGTTCTCAACGGACTGTTGCGCCACCGAATTTATTTATTTACCTATAAAAATTAAACCTTAAACGTAAGTTGTCAAGTCTTCAGATTAAAATACAGATACCGAATTCAAATCTTACTTCGAAAAATCGATGTTTGCGTTCTCAACTCTTGTTGTGTTATGTTGTGTTCTTATGCTTTTTAATTATTCATTGTAGAAGTAAATAAGAATATAGTTTTATTTTTGTAAATTAAATTGAATAAGTTCTAAGGTCCCTAGAATCTAAATCAAAGATATTTAGAGAGATATCTCTGGGTACGTTCGGGATACCATTTTTCGTAGTCCACATCCAGAAAGATGCAAAAAGGACTTTCAAAAAAGTTGAGTGAAACAATACCGCTAGAGGTGTCAATTAAATTTTATATTATATAATGTCACTTGATACCAAACTAGTATAATTTTGAAAAAAATTAACGGTTTTTTTATGAACCAGAAAAGCTGAAACAAAATATTTGTCAAAATGATTTTACTTTCAAAATAATTTTATGCAACGAAGAATAACGTTTTTGCCACTTGGTACAATTTGGAGAAAAATCGAAGGAACGGTTCCTTCAAAAACTAAAACCTATAAAAAAAAACATTACTCAAAGTTGGTAAAAAAATGGATTTCCGACTCGAATATCTTGGCAAAAAATTATTACCTTCAAACTAATTTTATCTTTTAAGAAATATTATTCACGACAATTAGTAAAATTTTAATACAAATTCAACAGTCAGTATTTTCACAAAAATTAAAATCTACAAAAATACTACACACAATGTTTACAAATTCATTTTCGATTGTCGATATCTCGTGAATAACTGAAGGTATTGACTTTAATATGATTTAATTGTATGCTAAATTTTGTTGTTGACGTAAGATAATAACAAGATACCTAAATTTAATTTTTCTTTATAATAACAATAATAAGAACTTTAAAAAAATTCTATTAAAATTGGTAAAAAATAGTTTTCGCTAACTTTTAGTTGTTATTTTATAAAAATTTAGTTGACAACTTTTTTTTACAAAACATATGAAAATCTACGAAAAGAACACAAAACTGATAAAAAATGGGTTTCGACTTAAGTATTAGAAGAAGGATATTGTCTTAAAATTTTGTATCTCACACAAAATGTTGTTATTAACATTTTTTTTTAAATCAACGGTCGGATCAACCTAGGTCGCATCAAATCCACTGTTTGTTTATTTTTTTACAAAAAGTTAGTATCAACAAGAAACATTACAGTTAATCATCGATAGTGCCATTTGTTGCACGTTCTAAAGAACCAGTTTACTAAGACTATATTCTACGAACAAAGCCCTCTCCTTCAATTCTTATTTTATTCGGACTCATTTTGAAAAATTAAAAACAGAAAAACTAAAATTAAATATAAGTTAAAATAAGTAAAACTTTTCTGAAAATTGACGCTTGACTCGCTGATTTCAAATATGCTTTCGATAGACGTGTAGAAGGCCGCAGTTTTGTATTACGATCTCCGACTTTATTGAAACCACTTGAAATTGAACTCATCCGGTAGCCCTAGACTCAATGGTTGCGAATGTATACATAATATCGTCTAGGTGGCCGTGCATTTTTTCAAAAGACGTTGTCAAAAGTACGCTTTTTGGAGTTTTTGGGAATCTACTTAAGATTGGTCGCATTCCAAAGCCCTCGACTTTCTGGGTTCAAATATTTATACGTATCAGATATGAAGGTGACTAATTTATATATGTTATCAATTAAATTGTTCAGGTAATGTCTTGAAATATATGTTAATACAGGTGCACTTTTTCTGACGAACTTTTCTGTTATCACCATTAATAAGACTACGTGCAACTTTAATATCAACTGGTTTCCTTACACGTCAAAAATAAACCCTCAGTTCATTTATTCAGTTCTATGAACTTTCATATAAGTATAAAAACCGTATCGCTGCGGATAAATTTTTTTAGCATTATATTGAATCCCAAAAACAAGGCACAATATTATGCAGTGTACTTCTCAAGATAACACTTTTAAGCCGTTTTTAAAGGTATTTTTCTAAATTGTAACCAAATAAGTTAAACAAAAGTGAAAAAATAGAAAACATCGAATGCTTACATATATTGAATCCATCAAATTTCGTACGATTTCAAACATTTTTTGATTTTAGAATTGATTCATGAATTCATTTTCACAGATCAAATTTTAGGAGCAATACTATTTTCGAATATCAAATTCTTGGCATCTTTCTATAAAAAATGTTAAAATAATACAAACAAAAACATACTCTACATATTTTTATTAATTTTTTACTGGGTCAAGTATTTTATTTTTATTTGTATTTCGTCACCCGCTATCTATAAATCTTCTTATCTCAAAAAACAAGAAACAAATCTAAAATAAAGAAAGAACTTCTTCAAGAAGATGTTACACGCATTATTTTTGTGTAGTTTGTTATGTTTTTGTTTTTGTTTTTTGATGTCAGAAATGTTTTGATCATCTCCCCAAAAATCCAACACATTTTCCAGTCCCATGGGTAACATCATTCACATGACATTATAAGATTTAATCTTTTTCGATATCTTCGAATGGAATCATTTTTAAATGCAAATTTCCCACGTTTTCTGTAATTAAAAAAAAATAATATAATCTTTATCGGGATTCCATCGCCTTTTTTTTTAAATAAAAATGTAGTAAGTTTTTGTTGTTGTTTTGTTTTGTTATTTCTTATGTCTCTTTGGATATTTTTGGGTAAGTTATTGAGATCTATTGTTTTTACGAAATTCTGTTTTTGTGTTTTTACTTTTTAATGAAAATATCAAATCTATTTTTTTCTTTATAGAAAATTAGAAAAAAAAATAATGTTGGGCTGAATTAGGAGTTTTTTAGTTTACTGATGTCAATATAGTTGGAGATTTAGTTTTATCGATAAGGAGTTCTTGTTTCTTTTTTTTGGGTTTTTAAGATTTCAAAGTTAGATATTTAATTAAGATAGGGGGCTCGAGGATATCATTATTCGTTTCTTCGCTTACTTAAGGGAATAGATTTTTCGTCTTATGCTTAGCTTAAATCTAATGGTTTAACATCAATGCTAATGAATCCATCAAAAAGTAATTGATGAAATTTTGATTGTCATATGGTTGACCAAAAACAGGAAACAGAAGTTATAATTTAAAAGTGGAAGATTCTTTTATCATCAAACAACAACAACAAAAATTAGACAAAGGGTGTTTTAACTGGCCGAAAATTATACCTAAATACACTGAATCAAATCGACGGCTAATATTGTTGAAAAAGGTAGCCAATATGATGAAAAATTCATCAATTTTAGTTCAGTGAACGTTTTCGTGTTATTAGAAAATGAAGAAAAGTTCGTCAATATTATATAAGTATTAACTGATAATCTCGTACATCATTCATCAATATAATGAACTAAATTTCTCCTTGAATTTGAACCAAATGATGAATTCATCATAAATATAATGAACGTTTTTATTTTTTTTTAACAGTGATAAATTCATTTATATTCATAAATATGGTGGAAAAATGTCGTCGATATTGTGATTAAATAAGTAATATTGATAATCAAATCATCAATATGATGAACGTGAGAAAATCAAATAAACATATGATGAGTGCATCGTCAATTTGATGTATTGAATTCGTTGTAATTAGACATGAAATGATGAACGAATTCTCCAATATTGCGAACTAAATGCTAAAAAATCATTCATAAATATGATGAATACGTTCGTCAATATGATGATTTAATTGGGAAGAAAATATTAATAAATATGATGAATGTTAAGATGGTTGCATTCGTGATTATGATGAAAAATCATCAGAAACCTGGGTTCATACAAAATGTTAATGAGTTGGTGAAATGTCTCCTTCAGACATTTGTATGAAATTGCAGGTTAAAAAATTGATAAAATGAGATTCTTCATATTGAAGAACGCTTCATTAGGCAATTTTATTTTCATCTAATTTCTTCACCATGTGGGGGCAATATTAAACTTGATTGAACTACAAACATTGTAATCTCTGAAAAACTAGGAGTTATCGAGTAAATATTTCAGTAATTTGGCTACATCATTTCTGGTTCTTCGTACGAAATTAAACATAGAATTGGAAAAACTAACTTGTCAACTTTGCATTAATTATTTTATAGCTTATGTTCTTTTAATCACTAGAATTCCTATTTACTAAAAAAAAAATATAAAGACTGCATTCAAATGACTAAGTGATAAGAAATTTACTAAAAATTGATATCGGCTTTAAAATAACATTAAAGAGTTTAAGAAGTCAACGAATCTCAAGACAAGTTAAATTTAAGTCAATTGAATTCTTCAGTTGACTTGAGGTAAAAGTCAAACTCTAAGGTACATTTAAACTAATTATGAAGTCTTATACTCTGCTGAACACAGTATAATTCGAAATCTTTAACTTAATTATATTAAACTTGGTCTTACAATTGATATCATTACTTTTTTTGTTGATTAAAACCTGTGACAGAATTTGCAAATTCTGTGACAGACATTATGCAAATCTACAGAATGGTTTCTTTTCAAACCATAGCATAGGTTATTCTGACACTGACAGCCGTGATTCCTCTTCTGAATCTTGATAAAAAGTTAAAATTCTAACATTGGCTTGAACAAAGTTGGACAATATTGAAAAATTGTTTCCAAAATAGTTTTGGCCGAAATCAAGCTTTACTTAAGTTTGAGCAAAAAATTCGAGAGACTGCTATGGTAGTGTACAACATTCATGGTTATCGTCGGTCGTACGGTGCACAGGCGATATTATAGCCGAGAATGTGGTAAATTATTCAGATTTATCAACTCATTTTCGATCTTACCAACTCAACATTAAACGTGATAGCTTGAGGAGAATTCTGCTCAATGATCAGTCAATTGTATTCGGCAAATAAAATTGCCCGGAAGTACCCGTGGCGTGATAGTAAGTGCGTTGAACTATCATGCTAGAGGTCTTGGGTTCAATC
Source organism: Eupeodes luniger (assembly GCA_951509635.1). Classification (NCBI taxonomy): domain Eukaryota; kingdom Metazoa; phylum Arthropoda; class Insecta; order Diptera; family Syrphidae; genus Eupeodes; species Eupeodes luniger. The sequence continues at coordinate 299,085,958 of OX608073.1, forward strand.
TTGCGTGTGCCACCTAAAGTTTTTTCCGCGGATACTGCCCCTAGGGAGGAATTGACAAATCCCCTAAGAGTAATCCTTAGCATGAAAAGCGCTTTCTCAAATTATTCGTTCGGATTCGGCATAAAAACTGTTGGTCCCCTCCATCCCCGAAATGACTTGCACACAGGAATGGTTGAGAGTTATTCAAACTGAGGCTGGGAACAATGTTATGTTAAATGATTTTTGTTTACTTTAAATGAAGACATGGATTTGGATGAACCCTGGTTCATGCAACTAAATCGTGTTATCAGTCGTATTTACCAGTGCCAGTTAGCTGTTTCGATGCTGGAAATTGAAACCTTCGGTTATTTTTTGGCGAGGAACAGTAAAGAACCGGTGTTATGCCATCAATCTGCAAAACCATTCAATACCATATTCAGCCCGAAACCATCGACAAGGTCTTGGAAAATTTGAGGCAGTCAAATGAATGACGAAGTGTTACATAATAATTATAAGAATATTTGTTCTTACTAATAAGGCCTCCAAAAAATTAGAGTGGAGTGCGCACTTTATGCCTTATATTTTTTAAACAGTTGAGCGTATGAAAAACATTTGTCAAACAAAATTTAAGCTGGACAATTTTGGTAAATCAGCGGATATAATCAAGTAAAGACAAGTTTTAAAATAGGGAGGTCTACAACATTTCCAGCTTACTTTGGCGGACAAATAACCCCTTTTTTTTTGAAAATGCTATAAAAACATTCGGCTGTGTGGCACGTAGCGCCGTCCTGTTGAAACCAAGTGTTGCCAATATCCTCCTCTTCAATTTTTGTGAACAAAAATTCGTTAAACATGGTCTGACTGTAACGGCCACTCCTTGCTCATTTTCGAAGAAAAATGGCCCACTTACGCCTCTGGACCAAAATCAGCACTAAGCAGTGAATCGTTTTGGGTTTGTATTGGCTTTTCAATGTATGCGTACTGGTTTTCTGTGCCCCAAATGCGACAATTTTGCTTGTTTACATACAAAAGATGATTTTCTTTGGCAAAATCGGCATCTTCTCTGAGCGTTGTTCCCAGCGTTGTTCGAACGTATACACAACCATATTCGTTGAGCGGAAGGATAAAACTAATTATCTGACAAATCAGACATAAGCTAAGTGTTACCATTCACGAAATAAGCACTAGTTGAAAAAAACGTTAGATGGCGGACCCTATATTTCTCATTCCGTGGTGAAACCCTTGTTGTACTGAATTATAGTAACGGCACGCTCACTAATTTTGTTTATACTCTGAGACAGACATAGGCTTGTATACGGTTTTTACCTTACGGCAAAAAACCGGACGGCGAGATTTTGCTAGAGGCCGTGACCGTATAATATGAAAGCGTATGTCCTCTTTCACACGAGAAGGTTTCGTCCGTACGGTTAAAATCCGTACGATTTTTTTCCGTACGGACTTTGTTTTCACACATAACGTATTTTCCCTGTGAATCGTCTACGTTTGGTTTTTTTTTTTGATATTTTTCTTTAGTACAAGTGGCCACAAAAACGGACGGCAGACGAATAAAAATCGTCTGTTGTGAATGCGTTCGCGTAGTCACGTACGCCACTGATAAGACAGCGACGGCACGGTCGCCGTATATTTCAGTCGTTGAGACGGCTGTTTTAAATCGTCCGTACGGAAAAAACCCGTCTCCGTCCAGTATGAAAGCTTTAGTTAATTTTATTAGTTCACTATCAATGGCTCACGGATAAAAACCGTACGGACGAAACCGTCTCGTGTGAAAGAGGCCTACATATATGTTCTTCTTCGCGCCTCTAACAAAATGTCGCCGTCCGGTTTTTTTGCCGTACGGTCAAAACCGTGTGGTGTAAAACAAGCCATATGTAAGTGCGTATTTTTGGAATATAATTATAAAATAAGCCGTTCTTACAGTCTTCTAGATCGAATGTAAACAATCTGTTGAAACAAACATTTAGATTATTTTTTGTTTTGTTTAAATAAAATAAAAAACCGTTCTTGACTATTCGAATAATACAGTTTTGGTTTCTGATAACTTACAACTTTTTTTTTAATTAATAAATTAAAGTTCTTTGAATGTTCTTTTAAGTTATTATTTTATTTGAATAGGTCCAGCGTTCATTAAAATGTACACTCTTACGTTACTTATTCATCAAAAAGGTGAACCAAACTTCGTCTAACATCAGCAAGCTATATTTGCATAACTTCTTTAATCAATATAAACACTGCAAAAAAGCTTATAGTATACCATAAAAAGAACATTATAGATTTTCCTTATCATGATAAGTATGTATCTATACCTATTGACCTTATGTTAAGCTGAATTCGAAAGTAATCACAATGTTTATTGTCACACTTTATGGCACATGCATAACATCAAAAAACCGATAAGCACCCTATCACCTGTTTCGAGACTTATTACAGACCAAATTGAAGCTAAAATTCATCAGCACAGTAGAAGCAGCAGAAGCAGCAGTCTTTTCAAAGGTATTTAATTTTATCCATTCAACCCGTGTGAACCGAATCACTTGTCAAAGTCATAAAACTAATGACAGATACCATACGCATACCTACCACAGAATATACAACTTATAACCAACACAACACAAGACCAAAAACCCTCTCTATCTCTATATAGGTAGACTGTCTATAGACACCATTAGAGAGGTGAGTGTGGCTCATTTTTATCTCATGTAGTTTTATTTTTGTTGGTTGGTGGTATTATTCTAGTGGAGTCATAAAAACCTTAACAAAACGTGCAACAATAGAAATAACAATCCACTTTCTTTTAACAGTCATCGCGTCGCTCGTCATCGCATTGTTGTTGGTCGCGGTGGCGGCGGGCGGCGGCGCGCGGGCGGTGGCGTCATCATCGTCAGTGGGCTATAAAAATCTCAAAGACACAGAGGAGACATGTCAAACTTCATGCCGAGGTTATGAGCAATGTTGCCTAATCTCGCACCACACTGAAGTGTCATTCAAGTCCCTCCGCACTCGTATAGTGTCTAGAGCGTAGCTGAACGCTCAACACTGACGAAACTATAGACGAAAAAAAAGCAAAATAAACATAAAATAACGCGCAATTAAATTTAATGACCTTAAGGAGGAAATCCCATCACTACCTCACCACTTTTGCCCATCACACGCTTCATACACGGCATTAGTGATGTGCATTGACGTGAACTCGGGGGTGGTAGTGAAAACGAGGACATCGCAGTCGCAGCACCTGATAACACCGCTATATCGATGGTCGTCGCGTCGGATTGATTGCATTGGAGCGCACTATCGTCACCCATGCTATATCTCTGGAATTCTGGCGAAATTAGAAAATCATCATCATCATCATCATCATCAGCTATCAGGGTCCTAGGAATCATGCGGTGGTTGGGTTTTTACGCCCGGTGTGGAACGTAGGGATATACAGTACATACATACATGAGAAAGTGACAGCTTGTCAGTGAGAGTTTGCCGCCACCACCAACCATCGCCACCGACCGACGACGACGCCACCGATGCCGCATTTCAGAGGGATCTCTTGGCAAGTCCATTGTGGATTATGGAGGCATATTGGAGGTTTATTGCACCATTGAACTGTGACTATAGAAAGCGGTGTTATAGGTTTAGGTTTAGGTTTTTATGGTTATTGATTTTTCGCGAGCGAAGCGTCGCAACGGAGGACTCGACGCTGCCACTGCTGATTTAAGTGCAGCAAAACGAATATTATAGGAGTTAGCTTAGGTCGTGTTTATGTATATTACCTATAGATGTTGTGTTAATGTTTTGAAGGTGAATTAGGGTCGGAAATCGTACCCTGACGGTGCTGACGATATTGCGCTGATGATTGGGTGCTAAGCACTTTGAACTTGAAGTAAAATTTTGTTGATGGTCATTAATTTTTGTCATTCAATAAAAATTTATTTTGTTTTGATGGTTTTTCTTATGTTTATTGATTTTAAAAAGAAATAATAGAAAGAGGCTTTGCAATCATATTGTGAGGCTAATTATCTCTATAGAAATGCAAAATTGTCATGAAATAAATAAGGCGGCCGGCGCGACAGCTCTTATAGACAACCACGGCCTAGCGACTTACAACTCTTAACTAGTCCTGTCTTGGAGTAATTTTAGTAATGTAGGTTAGGTTAGGTTAAGGTGGCTGTTGACCGGAAAACCAACACATTTATACCAATAGGTTGTCCATTGTGATACCAAACGGATCTTAAAATCTACCTAACTCTTTGAACCAGTTAGAGCTAGATATGAAGCATTCGAAACAATAGAATTTGTCCGAATTTCTTAGATCACTAGGCATCAACATTTAAAGTGAGACGCTGGGTCATATGCAAAAAGATGAGTTCAAGCTCTTTACTCACTTTTCTGAGAACTTTCTTAGAGTAGTATGTAAATAAAATTCAGAGACTGAGATCGATCTCAAGCTGTGAGTTCGAACTCAAAGTGTTTAGATCGATCTCTCGACGAAAGCTCTATGTGAGAAAGTTTTAGTTTTGATATGCAAAAAGATGAGCAAACGCTCGATTGCATGAGATCGATCTCACAAATTGTTGAGGATGGGGTTTCTCTTATTCAGTTGATAAACAACTATCAAAATGGCCGAGTTTCTGAATAATTTTCTTACAAATCGTGTTTATAAAAATAGGAGATGTTCAATTGGTGAAGATTTTCGAAAATTGTATAGATTTAGTGAAATGCACAATTATTGACAGGTGAGTTTTTTAAACCCAAACCTGGAAACACGCGGTGGTGCTTTGAATCATCAAGAAAAAATGAGGATTTTTCTGAGTAATGTAGAAGATCTTGGATTTCCAAGCGGTGTTTGGTGAAGACATTGGTGTCAATCAATCAATGATATCTAGGGTGGTACAGCAAGTCGCAACAAAAATTTGCCAGCCGTGCAAGCCTTCTTCTGAAGAAATAGAAGAAGCGCAAAGGTTATGGAGCAGTAAGTAGTAGTTTCCTTACGCCATTGGTGCTCTGGATTGTACACATGTGCCACGAGGAGTACGTCAACTGCAAATCATACTACTCAATAAATATACATGCAACGCGGATGAAAAATTTACAAGCATTAAAGTTTGCTGGCCAGGATCAGTCCACGACTAATAGTAAAACTTTATTTAGTTCAGTTCTTTAACTAGAAATTCACTAAGTATTCAGCATTATTGTTTATAATTACACTTTCATTTTCGCTTTCAGAAGAAATTTTTCCTTCTTGACTTGACTGACCGCTAGTGCAAGTGCATACAAAGAGTTTTGAGATCGTTCTCATATCACTGAGTCAGAACTGTTGAGAGTGAACTCGTTTTTTTGCATATGAAACTGAATCCTAATCCGAGTCTGCTCGATCGATCTCACATGCGAGTTCAAGCTCGTCAGCTCTGACTCTGAGAACTTTCTCATCTTTTAGCATATGACCCACTGTCTCCTCTTTATCTTCACCAATCCAGCTTCTGCAAAATAATGGCAGTAGATCCAAGTCAAAAATGATACCTATATGCCTAAGCAAGAATTACTTTTGGAGGATTTGTCAATTCCTCGCAAGAAAACAAAAAAAAAGGTTAAAGCAAAACTCTATGTATAAGAGGCATGGGATTAAACAAAAGACCTTTAACATGGCAGTCTTATGCTCTTATCATCACGCCACGGGTATAACAAACCAATTACTGATCCAGACTTTTAAATAAGGTGGTCACACATTTAACGATGAGTTTTGGGCATTGCTTAAAAATGTTCTTTATTGTTTTGTAAAGGAGAATAACAAAAATTAAATAATAGAATGTGTATCATAACCTTACATTTATATATTTCATGACCCCCGACAACTCCCCACTTTCTGGATCCGCCATTGCAACAAACTCAAATCTCAGTATTTAAAAAACAGGATTGTTTGAAAATACTTGTTTTTAGAAAAGCAGTTAAATCAAAGCCTAATATGTGCACACGCCCCCACAGAAGAGAAGGATGACAACACCAAGGATCTTTTTTTCGAGCTCTTAGACAAAACATATGAGCAGTGTCCTAGCTACGATATTAAAATTGTCCCAGGCGATTTTAATGCAAAGCTAGGAAGGGAAGACATCTTTGGTGGAATAATCGGGAAAAACAGCCTGCACGACAACACTTACAACAACGGATTCAGGCTCATCAATTTCGCTGCGGGGCTAAACGTCATGATAGCCAGTACGCGTTTTCCACACCTCAACATCCACAAAGGAACTTGGAGTTCTCCAGATCAATCTACCGTCAACCAGATTGACCATATTGTGCTCGACGCTAGACACGCTTTCAGCATCATGGATGTTCGAATTTTCCGAGGAGCTAACATCGATTCGGACCACTACCTCGTTGTAACCAAGGTAGCACTTCGGGTTTCCAGACCCAAGGCAAAACAGGGAGATACTTGGAGAAGATAAAACGTCGAATGGCTAGAATCGCAAGAAATCGCCTAATCCTTCTCCGACCAAGTTACAAGTAACCTCACTCGACGTTCTCTGCCGCCAACACAATGTATCGAGAACCAGCGGCAACATTGCCAAGATGCAATCAGCGAAGCCGCCTCTGACGTGCTGGGTTTCAAGCAACCACCAACAAGGAACCCCTGGTTTGATGACGAATGTCAGTAGGAAAATGCAGCCAAACAACAGGTACGCAAAGCGGCGCTGCATAGAAGGACGAGAGCTGCTCACGAGCTCTATGAGCAGAAAATGCGAGAGGAACACCGACTTTTCAGAAGGTAAAAGAGAGAGCATGAGAAGCGTGCTGTCGAAGATGTTGAGAGGTCCCTAGCTAGATGTCTCCAGTTGCGCACTCCAAGTCAGGTGAAGTCACTTTTCACTTGTACTCGCCATCTGATCTGTGGCCTTCCTCTACTGATCTAGCCTGTGAGTGTGGAATCGAGGACTTTCCGGGCCGGAGCATTGGTTTCCATGTGCTCTACGTGATCCATCCATCTCAGTCGTGGGAATTTTATCCATCTGGCTAAGTCTACGTCACAGTACAGCCCGTACAACTTGTCGTTCCATTTTTTCCTTCACTCACCTTCTATGCATATGGCACCGCAGATCATCCGATGAAGTTTTCTTTTGAAACGACCCGCTTTTGTCATAGTACAAGCCTATGCACCGCATAGCAGGACTACATAATAGGGGTATTGTATAGCGACAGAGGGCTTTACTAATCAATTGCTTTCTTAGCCCAAAGAAACAGCGGTTAGCAAGAGTAGGTAATTCTTCGTTTGATCTTAATGAAGATGTTGTTTTCTGCGTTGATAGCGTGGCTTCGATAGACAAAGTTCTTAACTACCTCAATGTTATGTCTGTCGATAGCCGATTTTAACCGAGACGTGCGTCGGTGTTGTAGGTCCTTTGTTGTCATTAACCGCTAAGTCCATTTTTGCCGGTCTGCCTCAATATTGAAGAGTCCGCTGATTTCTTCCGATAATATCAATGTCTTCAGCATATGCGAGTAATTGGGCAGACTTTTAAAAGATAGGGCATCTAGAGTTGACGTAGGAGCTCTGGACTATTCTTTCAAGGATGATGTTGAAGAAATCGCATGACGCCACATCACCTTGTCAAAGGCTTTTCTTGATATCGAAAGGTTCTGTTAAGTTGTTTCCAACCTTTATTGAGCAGCGTGAATTCTCCGTGGTCATCCTTTACAAACGGACGATTTTAGCAGGGATGTCAAAACTAGACATGTCTCTCTATAGTTCGTCCCTCATAATGTCATAATGCAGCCTTGAAATTGATTACATGATGGTGGGTGTGGATTTGATGTTCTTGGGTTTTTCCAGGATCTGCCGTAATGTGAATATTTGATCAACTGTGGACTTTCCTGGTCTAAAACCACACTGATATGGACCTATCAGGTTGTTGACGATGGGATTAAGACGTTCACATATTTCGGCAGAGAAGATTTTGTAAGCAATGTAAAGTAGACTGATGCCTCTATAGTTGGTGCAGTTTAGAGGGTCTCCTTTTACTATTACTTTTCTATTCTTTTATAACTGCAACACAAATATTTTCGCCTGAGTCTGCATTTCGAAGATCAACACTTGACACTTCAAATGACACTTGAGTTTGACAGATGACAAGTTTTGTAATGATATACAGTATTTTTAATTTATTATAAATGTAGATTTGTAAAGCACAATAATTTGACCAATTTTCGCTCTCTTGCTGTGTAATTTGAAATCTCTCTCTTAAGGTTCTACGTTACAGTTACTCTTGTTCCTGTATTTAATAAGCTAACTACAAATTTTCTTGCCTCAAATTTCAGGAACAATGTAACTTTCTTTAATTCTCCAATTTTATGAAATGAGGTTTAAATAAAATTTCTAACATTTTGATTTAATTTATCAAACCGAAGTGAGAAAACTTTTTGTCATAATTTTAATTAACATACATTTTAGATTGAAGGAATTTTCAGGGCTCTCAATTTCTAAGCAATCATTAGATTAGAATTGTGTCCTTGGTTATCTTGTTAAGTTTTGATTATTTTTTTACTATCTGACATGGTACATTTATGGAACCATCATTAAATTCCTTTTCCAAGCAATTCCATACAAAAATATAAACACGATGGCGTATACGCACTTTTATTATTTCATTTACCTAAGCTAATGCGTTTTAATTGCTGGAGTTATTTAATCTTCTTGCTTTCTGATAAAAGAAAAGAATAGAATGAGCTAATAATTAACCTTTATTATTCAAAAAGATCAACAAAAAAAAAGATCAACATACCATAAGAAGTCTTAAATCTCCAAAACTACTTTAAGAAATAGAAGCCCCACAAGAGGGTGTCAATAAATTTGTCTAAAAATTTGACTAACCAACTTCTATTCGATGTAATTTACCCGAATAGATGTTCACCTGATGATGACCACAGCATTTCTATATCAACAAAAAACAGAAATAAAAATATCAATTTCAAAAATTTAGAAAACCCACCACAAGCCCGCACAACAACTCAAAAATTCCAGGAAAACCCACTCCGCACATATACTAAGTATCTATACTCCCAAAAGCAAGCTTGGCCACTTCGTTATCTAATCTCTCAGTAAAATCAGCAATACAAACTATAAAAGACTCAAAAAAAAAAGTCAAATCCCTCAAAGCCCCTCTCTCACCAACTCGGTATGACAGTTCCCGTGCAGAGCAAACATTTTTACACCACCACTGTCATTTGTAATCGATTTGAACATCCTCAAAACTTGCTAAAGATCATGTTACTTCTTTGCTAAAAAGAAAAAGTTTAAAAAAAAAAGTTAAATTAAAGGAGACAACCCAAAGTAAACAAACCGAAAAAAGGCAGCCTTTAATGACAACATCTATCCACCAGCAGCGGCAACCAGCCAGAGGCAAGTTGGTTGGTCTTGGTCTTGGTCTTCGTATATTGGTACTGGCAAAGTCCGAATCTAAATCTGAATCCGAAGTCCATAACACGCCACGTCGCATAACGCTGCTGCTGATATATCCAAATGCTGCGGGGAGGTCGATATTAATGACTTATCAAGGATAATTTGATACAACGTAATAAATCAAAATGGAACATGGTTCGGTTTTCTGATATCTCGCAGCTCATCGATGATGCCTGTATAGATGGCTGCTCTTCGATCTTGTCTCGGATCTTGTTTGTGCGTCCAGGCGCGCTTCTCTTCGCACCTCGATATTTATTTGTACGAATAAGTTGTAGGAGCCGCCTTCTTTTTCTATAGGTTTGTATAGATATGTACCTATATGTACATGTATAGGCATCAGACCTTAAATTGGTATCTCTTTTCGAAGGGAAATGTCATGCAGTGACAATTCATTTGATATTTACATTACCTATATATAAGCAACTTGCTGCGACCGCAGGTTCATTCTAAACTTCCATCAGCAGCGTTCAGCAATCCCAATCTCAATCCCTATCCCAGGAATAAAATAAGATACGAAATTAAGAGGAAATACGCCTCGATTCGATTAAGGGACGAGGACGATGGTGACGATGATGATGATGACGACGACGACGCGAAGAAGTCCCACAGCTGCTTGGATCTTCTCCGTATGTAGCCATCGGATTCGGCATCATATTCTCAACGTCCGTCGAATTTGTAGCCGAAGACGAAGCCGTAGCCGTCGATCGTTCAATCTCGTGTTGTCAAAAATTATTCACAAAATTTTTCATCAAACATATTTTTAATTTTTTTTTTTGTTGGGGGTTCGTGGAAAAATGATCATCAATGTGAGCCTGAGTTAAAGAGAAGGTGTCGGAGTGTGTAATGTCGCGTTAAATTCCAAGAAATCCTGACACAGATCCTCATTCCAATCTCAAAATCCTCGGGACAGAAAATCAACGAACGAACGAACGAAAAATATAAAAATCCAACGCAACGTATATGAGACAAATAAAACACCATGAAGTGACATGGAAAAAAGATACGTTTGTATATAGATACGAATTATGTACTCGTACACTCTCTTTCTCTGTTTACAGAACCGCATCCTCCAGAACCAGAGCTAAGGAAAAGTATCTCATTAACGCATCGAACATAACATCGAAGAATCTCATTCCATAAGCCCCGAACTGAACAGGCCGCGACCATCATCAGACCTGCATGCCGCATTTCATTGCCTTGCAACGCATTTTGATTGCGATATAGGACTTCGATTTCGATACCGATGTCAATGTCGATGCCGATGATGGTGATGTTCAAGCGATTTTTTGGTTTTAGAAAATGGGATTAAGAGACAAGAGTTCTATATACTACTCCTCCTCCTTCTCCATTACTCCTCCTCGGTTCCTTTTAAAAACCGAAGCATTCATATGCTGACTTAAGTGGATTGTGCTTGTGCTGTAATTAGATACATTTATTCTTTATGTGGCATCAATTCATCATTTTGTCGAAATCAGGGTGCACACATATGTGCTGAAGTGGTACATTCCTTTTTTTTGGTTTTTTGGTAAAATTAGGTCGGGAAACGTTTATAGTTGGAGTGGTTTTTTTTAGAGAAATTTCTCTTCGTGAGGGTGAACTTATTGAGCCCCTTAAAAAAAAGAAAAAATAAAACAAAGTGAAACGAAGGTTTAACGTTTTAAGATAACAACCTAAATTTAGATGAAATTAGTTGACCTAATTGTTTTCACCATAACATTTTTCAAAATCATATGTTCTTAAATTCATATTCAATGAATAATGGTGACAATGGGCCTTGAGAATAAAAAATACTAAAGCTATTTTTGGGTAATGATAAAGTTAGATAGTCACAGCTGTTACAAGTAGCTTAAATTAGACTGTTGTAGCTTATAGGCTTTGTTTTATGTGATAAGAAACAAAAATTACACTAAAAAATTCTAGCTTAAGCTTAATATTTCTAGCTTTCGTTTGTTTATTCAGAGTTTTGGCTTAGAAGCTTAAATTAAAAACTTTTTTCTTCACCACAAAGCAGCTGAATTTGGGATGTTTGTTTATCAAATCTGATTACTTACTGCATATAGGTAGTAAGTATTGCTTTTATTTAAATAGAACATTCCGACTTTTTAATCCAACTTAACCCATGATTGATGAATAAGTCCAAGAATGATCTTGTTTTATCATCTTTCAGCTAGTTAGTTATATCCACTGCCTATCGGATGGACCTGAACTTAGTTTCTGTACAGCTCACAGCAGTTCTAAAAAGACCATTCCTAAGGTTTTTGTCAAAGAAATCCGAAAATGGAAATAGAGCTTTGAAGGTTTTGTGAAAAAATTGGTTTATTTTTGGTTTATTCATTTCTGGGTGTTTAATTTCTGCCCTCGTCTACGATGAATTATTTTACTTAAGTTTTCAACTAGTTGTTCTTGTTATCTTTTCTGTCTTGGCTAGGCTAACTGATAATGAATGAAGATTGCATAAAGATCGTCAAGGAGTATTTTATTTAAATATTTTGTCAAATTTGGAAGCACAAAGCGCTAATGACAAGAGCTTTTGACCTAAACTTACTTACTTACTTAAGGTGAAGCTCAGTCCTCGTGAGAACTAGGGCCTCAACCCACAAACTTCTCCATCTATATCGGTCTCTCCTAGACGTCTCCAGTTGCACACTCCAATTGGGTGAGGTCACTTTCCACTTGTGCGCGATCTTCCTCTACTGCGCGCTATCCTTTGGGTGTGGGCCGGCGCAATCGTTTACATGCTATGTGACCCCATCCATCCTAGTTGTTGAACTTTTACCCTTTTGGCTAAGTCTACGTCGATGAACAGCTCTTACAGCTCGTCATTCTATCTTCTCCTCCATTCAACTTATATGCATACGGGACCGTAGATCACAAGAAAAACTTTTCTCTCGAAACGCCTCAAGGTCTAACATAGTGATACATTGGTTGCGTCGATGTTGTTCTTGATGACAGCTTGTACATTGTTTTGCCCTCATTAACTACTAAGCCCATTTTTGCCGCCTCTGTCTCAATACTCACAAAAGCCCAATTGACAACACGCTGAGTTCTTCCGATTATATCAATGTCATCAGCATATGTCATTAGTTGGACAGAAGACGTTTCAAAGACACTGCCTCTAGTGTTGGCGCGGATGCTCCGCACTATTCTCTCAAGGACGATGTTAAAGAAATCGCACAACAGCGCATCATATTTTCGAAATCCTTTTTTAACATCGAAAGTTTTGGTTAAATTGTTTCCAACCTTCGAGTTTGTCAGAGATTCCAAAACTAGTCATGGCTCTATACAGTTCGTTCCTGTAAATGCTCTCATATGCGGCCTTGAAATCGATGAAGAGATGGTGGGTGTCGACTTGATGTTCTTGGCCAAAACATCTCTCTTCAATTACACGCAACTGTTTGAGGATATCTGTAAGGCGTCTGAAGCCAATGAATAATACCGTATCCTGAATCTCCAACAATTTTATCATTTTCCTGCATGTTCTTGATTATTTATGAAAAATTGTTGATCTTTTCACGACCAGCGAGTCTTGAACTGAGCCTGGCCACTGGGCGTCCACATTTGAGAATTCTTCAGCTGTATGTTGCATGTTGCTTGTAAATCAAGGCTGAATTACCCTTTTCGGTTCATATGTATATTGAATGGGAAATCTTAAAAGTTTGGAAATAAGAATATGAATACAATCAATAGCTCCAGTAGCAACAGAAAACTTGTATTTTTCTGCACATTTCGCGTTTTCTGCTTCGATTTCCTTTCGACTCAAATGTGAATATGAGCCTTTTCCATACGTGTTTAAGAGTTTTACACACTCTGATTCGTCCAACATCTTGTCCTGAACGGCACTAAATGCGTCATACTCCAACATCTTGTCTTAATACGCACTATAATCTAGGTTCGTACAAATATCTCAAATATATCCATCATCATCTACTCACAGGCCAGTGCACCTTTTTTACGCTCTATTGACTTCATTTGTTGTCAGCAAGCCACTGAACATTTTCCTTTAAAAATCGAAATAAACTACTATTAAATTCTGACCGTTTTCTATAAAACTTCGACTGTCGCAAGCGAATAAACTCGGTCATATTCGTACTTCTTTTTGAAGCGAAACCTTAGAAGGGAACTAGTCAAAGCTTTCTAGTCAGGGGTTTAGAAATCTTAATATTTTTGTTGCCCTAACAATTCAAACTTAAGGTATTATTAATCATACAATTTGAGCTTAAGCTTGAAAAACAAGATAAAGCCACATGAATCCAGATTAACTATTTTTAAATAGCTATTATTTATATTACTAGAAGATATCTTTAAGTTTCTAGCTAAAGCTTATTTTTAATCAAACAAAGCCTAGAGCTTTGACTTACATAAATACCAAGTTTAAGGTTTACCTTTCTTTATTCATAAGGCACTGTTTCATAAAGGTTTAGTTTATGCAATAATGAATATTTCGTTAGATCAGTAAATTTATTTCAATCAATTACATTTTTGTAAAGCAGGCTTTCAATGTTAACTTTCGAAATTGAACAATTTATAGCGGCTATACTATTAAAATATGAGTTCAACAAAACTTTTAAATGGACACCGTTCCGCAGCGCTTCGCCCATATCTAAGTGGCCATCTTAGAGGAAAATTTGCAGTCTAGTGGAAATTTAGCTTTAGAAGAAAATTACCTAACACCCGTATGTCGATGAAACCCAAGATCTGTCCAATAAATAAAAATAAATTAGGTGGCGCAACAGTCCGTAGAGAACCAGGGCCTAGTGACTTACAACTCTCAACCATTCCTGTGTGCGAGTACTGTTGTCAGGGATGGAGGGGACTTACAGTTTAATGCCGAATCCGATCGGCTAATTTGAGAAAGCACTTTTTCATGACAAGCATTACTCTTGGAGAATTTGTCAATTCCTCGCAAGAGGCAGTACCCGTTTTTTTTTAAATTAAGGTGGCACAGGCAGGGATCGAACCCAAGACCTCTCGCATGACAGTCCAACGCACTAACCATCATGCCACTAACCATCATGCCACGGGTACCACGGATCTGTCGAATACATTGCCAATTTTCATGAAAGTGATTTGCAGAAGAATCCTATAGGTAGCCGATTTCGAGTCCATCACAAGGATCCAACATTTTACACTCGTTTGCAAATAAAATTGTCGGACTTGATACTAATCCAAGACAAGGATTACAAAGAAGTATGTTTTTCGGACTTATTCGCTGCAGCATCGATTTAAAGCCGATCACCTTGGTCATTAACGGTGAGCGCTGTATAAGCCAATGATTACAAAATTTTGTGAACCAATGATATGGAGAGCATCAACTTTTATGGTCAATAGCACATTGCTACAGCTCAGTACAGTGCGATCTGATTCTGTAAGCATTTTTATGGGGCTTATTAAAGTTGCAGCCCTGTTGGAATAGGCCACAGACCTTAATGACCCTTAAAGCTGACAAACTGCATGAAATATATGGAATTCAGCTTAAAATTGCACCATTGTTACAGCCCAAGCTTAAAGTATCGATAGGTATTTAAAAAAAAAATATGTCGATAATAACTGACAAAGACCCCGTAAAGGGTGGGCCAAATATAAGTTTCTTTTTAAAAATAACAACATTTTATTCTGTCATGTTTTAAGGATGTAGGTATTATTAATTAATTCTATAATACAGCATCTTCTAATTGACTTTATCGGCTGGCTTCCCAGTAGCGTCATTCCGTCATTTCAATGTTTCAAGATCCTGTTGATGATTTTGGGATGTAGCTTATGGATTACTTCGATGATATTGGCCTTAAGTACTTAAAACGTTTCCGGATTCTTGGATAATTTATTGTTTCCCAAAAAAAGTAAAATTAGGTTAAATCGAGGCTCCGAAGTAGCAAACTCAAATAGGTCACAATCGATTGTGGCATGGTTGTACAAGTGTGGCTTGACGTGCCGTCCTATATACAAACTAGAGCATCTTTAAAGACATGCCCTCAATCTCAGTTTAAAATATTTTAGAATAAAAATGGTACATTACTCTTTTCCACAATCTGCACCGAATAATCACTTTCTGTGGATGCATTAGCTCACCCCCCAGATTCAACCACTGCGATGAAAATGAGCCTCGTTCGGAAAAAGTAATATTAGTCTTAAATTTGTGTCTAATTCAAGTTGTTCCAAGACTCAAACTATGAAACTTCAATTAATGAGCTAGTTGGACTCAATGAACGAATAATACAAGATTTTTGTGCAAAATATTGGGCTGTTGATATCGATGGTAAGTTTATGTTCGTAATTATAGAGTTTGAATTGAAGTATTGGCAATAGCAGCAACATTATCGTCTGCGTATGACGAAAGCCATAAATGGTCTCCACTATCATTTTAATCTCACAAATTGCGTGAAGGCGTGATCGGTTACTTGATTTCTTGCAAAACTGCTTTTCAAAAAAACGAAACGCTTGGGTAGTTAACTCTATGAATGTTGAAACCAGTTGAATCCTTAAAATCTTATTGTCATCAGAAACCAGTGAAATGAATCATAAAAGGCTATTGTTTGAACTTCAGTTCTTAATATCCCGCTTGTAAATGATAGCCACCTTTAATGAGAGTTAAGTGGTTTTCTTGGAACATCATCGCAAAAGCTACAGAAACCTATAAAAATTGTCATCGAAATCTTTCTGGACTTTTTTTTCGTCCGTGCTATAAAAAGATCTACCCTACCTACATAAGATTCCCATATATTCCTCACAACTTAGGTTCATCTCAATGGCAAATTGATCTTCCTCACAAAACCCTAAGAAACAACAAAAAAAAAACATCCAATCATTCTGAAATCATATTTAAATATCTATAATTCCATAAAAATAAATAAAAGAATTACAAACAAACCAAAACAAAAATATAATAACTTCAATAAAATTAAAATAAACCACGGTTCAGAGATTCAAAAGCTTATCTTGAAAACATGCAAATGTATCGAAAATAATTGCCTCATAAAACCGAAAGTGAAATACGGAACGCAAATTGCTGCTAGTTTTTGTATTTTTTTTTTTCAATTTTATTTTTATTTTTAGTTTTATTTTTTTGTCGGCCATAAAAGTCGCCTTTGTATGGTGACCTCGACGCAGATTTCTGATTCAGATTTTAAATTCACATCTGCAAAACAAATTTTAACTTTGAATCTGTCTTTTACCACCAAAGTTATAACTTTTAGCGGGCGCCCCATATTTTGTCTTGTTGTTTGTTTCGCACTAAATAAACAATACAAAAAAAAAAGAACAAAAAATACACAAAATTAAAAATTCAAATTTAAATAAACAGAAAATAAAACTTGGCGGAAAACACCCATAATAAAATTTATTCGCGCCGCAAATTGTTATGAGCTGAATTCTTCTCCATTCTCCTCTAAGCTCTATTCTTTTAACGATCGACGATCTCACGAATATAAAACAAAACCATCATAAACATATCTAGATACATTTATATAGGTAAAAAGATAGTTAAAAGATTAAATCTTTAATAGAAAAATTTTAATTAAAACAAAACAAAATTAGAAACAACAAAAAATAAATAAATAAATTAAACATCTTTTGTTTCGTTTAATTTAATAACTTTTTTATTTCCGAGAATCCGGAACGGCCGGCGCGGCGTGATGTGACGTTGACGTCTAAGCTGCCACGCCACCGCGCCAATGCGCGATGATAGCAAGTTGAAATAATTTTACTGTTGTTTTATAAAATAAAAACCAACAAAATGGCATTTCCACAGGCTATATAATGCAATTAAACGACGCCATTTGATTCGCTTAAATTTTCGCGTTTCACGGATGTATTAAACTACTTAAAACGGTTTAATTATGCGCATGCGTGCGTGCGCAGCATTCAAGTGGTGTCATAAATTGCATCAATATGGCCACCGTTTTCACCATAGCTAAAAGCCATGAGTACCACCAAATCCCGAGAGCCATCACGCGGCCGCTGATCGCAGTTTACAAACAATCATAAAATGCAAGTAGACGCAACAAGTGAGCAAGCGAGAAAGTTTTAGATATGATATGATCCGATTTTAATGGCGACGACGACGATGCAGATGATGATGGCACGATGGCTGGTGGCAGGCGGGAAAAACGTTCGATGGTCGGTTTGCAGAGTACAGTGCAGTGCAGTGCAGTGCAGAACTGCAGATCTGGCGATTGGATTTTTGATTTATGAGCGAGTAATTGTGCGCGTGAAAGTACAATTTGCTTAGCGCGGTGTTTTCTATATGTTAAAACAATTTGAACGGGAATAGGTTTTTACGTTTTAATGGACTTCCATTACCAGCGGCTATTTATTGAGTCAGTCGATATATACAAACATATGTAGGTATATTGAATAGCAGTAAAACAAATTGCTTAGAGTTGGACGATCAAATTGTGATAGCCATATTTAGACGTTTTATTGTTGTTTTATTTTTCATCTTTAAGCTAGGTATTAAGGGGTTTGTATGTTTTGTTTATATATGACACCTCTGTCGGTGATTTAAAATGAAGCTTTTCAATTTCAATGTGAAAGGAGTAGGTATTCAGGATTGAGGCAATTGGAAAGATAAATTAAGATCTTTTGCATATTAGAAATATGTTTTCGTTCCCAAAGCCTACAGAATTGAAGTAACGTATACTAAACGTCTTACAGCATTTGAATCGAGTTACTGGTTAAAATTTGCCAGAGAAATAGCTGTCAAAACTTGATTTCATTTAATCAAATTAATAAGGCTTAAAATAAAATTTTATGTGTTACCTCCTGGGGGAGTTTTTTTTGTATTTTCGTAAGAATTCCCTCGAATTCAAATCTAATCGTATTGGACTGGACTAAGAACACAATATGAATGGGAAATGCAGGTCTATTCTTATCGCCATTGAGATATTATATATTCTGAGAAAACTTAATTTTTTATTTTGTCAATACAAATAAAAGTTACCTTTAAATTCTTAAAACTCGTCTTCAATTTCATCTTATTTTTGACGCACAAGTGTTAAACTTTCTTAAAGTGTTTATTTTTTCTTTCAAAATTGATTATCTATCAAATACAAAAACTTTTTAAGATCTTAATAAATTGACGAAAGGGATCATGACGAAATCTAGAATGCCAAAAATCTCGAATGCCGAAAATCTCGAAAATAAAAAAAAATTATCTAGAACGCAAAAATCTCGAATCCACAAAAATCCAGAATTAACAAAAATCTTGAAAGACTCTATCTAGAAAAAATCTCGAAAAAAATAAAAATTCGAGATTTTTTTGTATTTTTAACAGTTAAAACTCAATGAAACACAAATACATACAGTTTACCCAATATATTATTTTCTGAGCAAGAAAAATAGTTGCAAACAATAAGAAAATCAGAACAATAAACAAACACAAATTAAATGTATTTTAAACAAACAAAAAAAAAAAAAAAAAAAATACTTAATACAAGTATTATAAATTTGTGTTAGCCGCAAGACTTCTTAGGAACCCAACATAACTTTTCTCTTCCTTTTCGTCGAGGACTTTCAAGATACGTTTTTCTTTTTGTAAGTATTCTCGTCTAACTCTAGTCTCCTCTCCCATCTGAGATCTGAAGTTTTTCAACAAGACACCTAACATGAACAGATTCATTCGACAAAATTTCAATTAATTTGTACAGGCCAATGTGCAATTGTATGATTGATAACTTTACTTGTCAACTTTAAGTTTGTTAAGGAGAAGTAAGTTATCCAGAATGTATGTTTGAATTTTTGAGACAAAAATTCAAACATACATTCTGGATTTTTGCATTCGAGATTTTTTTTTCTAGATTTTGGCATTTCGAGATTTTATTTTCTAGATTTTTGTTTTCGAGATTTTTTCCATTCTAGATTTTTGTTTTCGAGATTTTCATATTCGAGATTTTTACTTTCTAGATAATTAATTTCTAGATATCGTGGTAGACCCTTGACGAAATCTACTTCTTGAACTGAATTTGCTTTGCATGCTCTATAATTGAGGTTTAAACATTAATTTCTGGAATATTGATGTCCCAAAAATAGTAAAAGTGACATTTTCGTTGAATTATAATGGCTAATTGAAATAAATAATGTATGTTTTCTATCTATTAATTTAATATAAAAGCTTTGAATCTCTCGAGAATTAACATGAGAAGATATTCTGCGACATGTATTGTTTTTGAGTGCCACACTATAGTTTTTTCAAACTTATTTTGTTACCTTAGTTTTTTTATCATTTTAAGAGAAATCATGCACCTAAATGAATTTTTGTAACGTTTTTCGCATTTATAGAAATGGCAAGAAGAAGAGAATATATTATTTTTGGAAAAAATTACGTTTCAACACAATTTTTAACATTTCTGCATGAAATGCACCCGGAAACCCCCCTTAACTATTGTATATAGTTTAGCTCTTAAGTAGGTCATATTTAAAAAAAAACTGTTGGAATATTGGAATGTTTTCATATGAAGGGAGTCGTCCGAATTAAATAATTAGACCATACCTTTCTGAACATAGTGTTCTTAAAATTGTCATTTTAGCCCTTGAAATATGTAAATGTAAGGCTAAGGCTAAGATACATATTATGTTATTCAGAGTTTGTCAGCTTCCTTTGCAAAATATTAAAGCACATTTTTAAACAATGCCCAAAAACTCGTCTTTATGTTTAGTGTGTGGCTCCCTCCAAATTAAAAGTTTGGATCCGCTTTGTGTTTGAAAGTGACCTAGCAATATACGAACATCTCTTACTTATATAAACTTATAAATGTTTTGTTTTCTTGTCTTCCTAACTGTCAGCTAACACAATTTGTAGTTTTTTCTCCGATCATTCAGGAGCAAACTCTTTCCTGCATTTTTCTGACGTTAACAACTTTTCCAATTTTTGACTATTTATTCTTAAGACAATAGCTAGTATACCTAGCGCAAAATTTAAGTTTTTCATTTAACACCTGAAAAAGGGAAAATGTAACTTCTCAAGTGGTTGCGAATTTGACGGATATCAGAACTAAATCTACGGAGAATACAAAATCGTTGGTTGCTTATTAGTTTGAAGTTCCAGTGTCTTATTAGAATTTGAATCAAACTTTTATATCTCCTTAAATTTTACTTTCCAATGTTATTCAAATATCTAATCAAACTTAAGCTCAGTTTTGATATCTTTCTTTTAAATTATTTAGAAGATTTCAAGAACAAAATAACAAATTGTGCTTAGAAATTGAATGATACACAATTTTAAGTCTGCTTAACTATAGAATCATCTCATTTTTAATTTGTTGTTGCTACCTTAATGTAAATATTCTTTGCAAATCGTGATTAAAATGGCAGAATATTTGTCCATAATATATATTGCAATATTAAGTTTTGTGTCAGCAAACGAAAGATCTTGGAAAAAAAACCAAAAAACATCAAATCGACCCCCACCATCTTTTTATCGATTTCAAGGCCGCATATGACAGCATCTACATTGTATAGACCTGTATAGAGCCATGTCTAACCTAGGCACTCCGTTTGTTCAAAATTACCATGGAGATTCGGGCTGCTCAATAAAGATTGGAACAACTTAACCGAACCTTTTGATGTCAAAAAAGGCTTTAGACAAGGTGATGCGCTATCATGTTATTTCTTTAACATCGTCCCTAAAAGAATAGTGCAGATCTTGCACGTCAACACTAAGGACAATTTCTTTTAAAAGTCTGTCCAATAACTCGCACATATGGTGATGACAATGACATATAATTTTAAGAACTCAGCGTGATGTAAATAGGGGGAGCGGGTCGAAATGCTGTATTTTAAAATACTGTATGGTTAAAATTCTGTATCATACTGTATAATACTGTATATTCATAATACTGTATGGTTTATAATACTGTATCTCAAAATACTGTTTTGTCAAAATACTGTATCTGATAATACTGTATCTCAAAATTATTTTTCTCAAAATGCTTTATGAGCAAAATATTATCTAAAAGTACTGTATTTTTGCAAAATTCCGCTCTTAAGCTTCATTATATCATTTATTGAAACTCCAAACAAGTAAAAAAACAGAATACATTAATAAGTCATATCATAAATAAGTAAATAACAATAGGCAATAATATTTATAAGTAACAATCTATGAATTGTATATACAAATGTATTTACAACAACAACACCAATTCAAAGACTTATGAATTATCATACGTTATTGTTCAAGGGAAGTATATTAGAACATTATGCCAATGAAAAAATATTATGATGTATTCTTTATAAAAGTAATCTGTTTTTAAAATTCTGTATTTTAAAATGCTGTAAATACAGCATTTGGAAATACAGAATTTTGAATTTTTAGCTATTATCTTTTTGGCAACACTGGTTTAAACAGTTGACGCACGTTTCGTGTTTTGTTTCACTGTCAAACATCCTCAGTTTGTCCTATAATTTAACCATGAATCGTCTTACAAACGAATATAGCTTGCAAATGATTGAATTTTACTATCAAAATGCGTGCTCTGTTAAGAAAGTTCATCGCGTGTTCAGCGACGAAGCTCATTTTTGGCTCAATGGATACGTAAATAAGCAGAATTTTCAATTTGGGAGTGAATATCAGCCAGAAGCATTGCAAGAGCTACAAATGCATCCAGAAAAAGTCACAGTTTGGTGCGGTTTATGGGCTGGTGGCATCATTCGACCGTACTTCTTCAAAGGTGATGCGAATCGTAACGTAACTGTGAATGGTGAGCGCTACCGTGAGATGATATCCAACTTTTTTTTTTCCAAAATGCAAGAGCTTGACTTACATGACGGTGCCACATGCCATATGCCACACAGCACGCCTTGCAACAATGGACTTATTGAGAGGCGAGTTCCGTAAACATTTTATTTCACGTTCGGGACTGGTCAATTGGCCACCTAGATCGTGCGATTTAACGCCCTTAGACTATTTTTTGTGTGGCTATGTTAAAGCTCATGTCTATACAGACAAGTTCGCTTCAATTGACGCATTGGAAGACAACATTGAAGCATTTATTCGTGAGATATCGGCCGAAATGTTGGAAAAAGTATGCCAAAATTGGACTAAGCGGATGGCCCACTTGAGGCGCAGTCAAGGTCAACATTTGCATAAAATAATGTTCAAGCATCAAATTATATGGACCGTATTATCGAATAAAGATTTCATGCATTTTTCTGAATTGTATGTGTTTTTTTTTTTAAACTTTCCTATATAGCTTTTAAAAAATCACCCTTTAGTAAAGCCTTCTCTCGAGGAACCCAAGTTTCGCTATATAATACGTTTATCACCACCGTCCTATTATATGGTGCAGAAGCATAGTCTATGAAAAAAGCGGATGAAAGCACCTTGGTTCGTTTCTAGAGAAAAGTTCTTCGGGTGATCTACAGTCCCGTATGCATAGAAGGTGAGTGGAAGAGGAAGATGGACGACGAGCTGTACGGACTGTACAGCAACGGAGACTTTGTCAGAAGGATAAAAGTCCAACGACTGAGATTGATACGTGAGGGTCCCGTAAAGCGCATGGCCACCAATTCACGGGTCCAGAAAGTCTTCGAATCCACCGTGGATCAGGTGCGTGCCATCGGGAAAGTGCCCTCACCCAACTTGGAGTGCGCAACTGGAGATACCGGTATCTAAGAGATACCACGCATTTGCCTTATATATTTGTACTTTGTATCGTCTGATTTATGTTATAATAGTACACAGTATATCTTGTATGTCAAATTAGTCGACCAATCTTTGTTGTTTAATGCAGAATACTTCCGATACAATTTTGATAATGTCAACTTTCAAATTAATTGCCACTTGAACAAAAACAAGATACATACTTCTAAGATTACAAATTTGATCTATGTACATTTTTGTTGCGATATTAAATTGTATTTTTCTTGAAATTAATTTAAATCACAACAATCAACTTTCCAAATCAAAATTGTTTTCGAATTTCGATTAACTGACATTTTAGTCAATTGATTTGTTTGAGTTTGAGTTCAAAGTCATATAAAGCAATGTGATCAAATTGAACTGATTCGGTTTAGTTAACATAATATTTAAATCGAATGCTTACTATACATTTTAGAATTGGAATTATAATTGGGCTTGTCATTTGATTTATTTGGCAGTTGGCGATTGTCTTAAATAAATCAAAAATGTATTCATGACTGATGCGATGACAATTGTGAATAACTCTTAGTAATGTAATTAAACTCTAAACAACGGCTTTGAATATTTTTTTGAACTTAGCAAATATTAATTAACATTAATGTATTTTTCATCTCTCCACTTTCTAAACAACTTAAAAACTTAAGTCGTGACAATTGTTTTGACAGCTGAAGAATTAGTTTTCAATTGTGTTGAATTCATTGACATTGTTGATAAACAAACAGGAAAGCATATAAGCTTTAGTGTGGTTGACTTGTAATTCACCTCAACTATTTCTCTTTAGACATGGCTTTGAAGTCACACTTCTTATGCATGCCGTTTCTTATCCTTTGTTCTTGAAAATGAAAAGAACTATAGTTTCAAAAAACAACACTTTGATCTCTCAAATCTTTTTTAAAAAATTAATCAATTTGGCTAAGACAACGATTCCTTTTGTTACCGACTGCATTATATTTTTAAGAATTGTCAAAACTTCTCACCTCATAATAACCTGAATCCTAAAATAAAGGAAAATTAATTTCTTTAACTTCAAATAGGATTTTAGTACCTATGTATATCAACAGGTATAGAAAAAAACAATGCCACATAATATATTATCTAAAATAAATCTTCAAAGTAGGTTAGGTACCTAAAGTGTTGTGCGCGATGAAACAATGAAGTCCGCACATAACCCAGAAAAGTCAGTTATTTTCAAAAAATAGGTTGTTTTTCATTTTCACCTAAAATGACAAACTCAATTGCTTGTTATGGCATCCTGCGTCACATTCTTCATATTTTCACATACCAACAACATTATAAAAAAAAAGGACAATTATTTTCGTTGCCTCAAAACTCGATACAACTATAACACTATACCTACACTACATCGCTATAGCTATATAGGAGTCCTTTAAATGATGTTCACAAAACTACAAATTCATTAAAATGCCGTAAAAATTTGTAGGCCGTATCGAGTTGGATTTAAGGTAGTTTTTTTTTTTGTGTTCTGCTATTGTTTCACCCTTGTGTCCTTTTTCTTCTATTTTAAGGACTTCACTCGCTATATACAAAACGAATGCACACAGCACCGGTCTATCGCATCAGCATTGCATCCAACCAGCCACTCCTAGAGAGAAGAGGTCCTGGCCCATCATGTCGTTGCACTAGGGTGAAAGTGAAAGTCAGGGATGCTGTGCTGTGTATGCATATGGGCCTACATTTCTATATACCTAACGACAACCGACCGACGCGACTGACGACGACGCAACGAAACGAATAATGAAAAGGATCCTTTTTTTTTGTTTTTGGTCGGTGACGACAGAAGTCAATTTACGCAGTTCTATAGTTTTCCTGCCTTTGGTTTAGAATTTTAGGAATTTTCCCACTGCAGTTGCCATCATTTGCCAGTGTGAATCTTTTAACACAAAATTAAGTGGATTAAGGGAAAAGTCAAAAATAGAATGTGTCCTCGGAGTCTTTGAGTGCAGATGGGCGACAAATGTTTTATATCGAGAGAACCATCAGAGAACATCCTGGAAGGAGTATAACTTCTGAGGGGTATAGTTCTGATTCTGCTGAGTATCATCTCATCGGATGGATGACAGCTTCCACTCTCCTGGAACTTGGATATTGTTCCTGGAAGGATGCTGCTTAATATAACCCCTCAAATGAAATGAAATGATGCGGTTGTTGGAATACCATATAATATTCAGGAAACTATGACACATCCCGAATGCGCAAGAACTTTTTCTGTCAAAACTCATATATTGCCAGGGATGTTATGTCATAAATGAGGTGTAATCTGATTAATCGGGTAAACATATAATAAAAATCAACTTTTATCGCCCTTTGATTCTCCTCGGAATATTATAGTTTTATAGATGTCTTTCATTTTTGACAGTTACTGCCCCATCAATTTTGTTAAAGGCTCGTCTGTTAGATGGCGGCGAGGGTGCTCGATCATTTGACAGATAACAACAGTTAAATTATGACGGGTGCGATGTGTGCTATGGGGCTAAATTTATTGATAAACGCTTTGATGATGAAATTATGAAATTCACTTGCACTCTTCACACAAATAATGTGTCCCAATTAACAATATACATACCTGCCTAGAGAGCTTTATGATGGATTAAATATGCTTAGTTATAGGTTGATTTTATTTTTATCAATTTGACACTCGATCAATTATTTTGTTTTTATTTATTTAATATCTGTTCTATACGTAAAAGGTAAGGTAGTGCTTAAACACGAGGGAGATGTGATGTTTTTTTTTTACGTTTTACGATAATTTTGTTGTTTATGATATAATTATTATTATTGTGAGTTAAAACCTTTGATTTTATATTCTAATAATATAACGGAGGCCGTTGGCAGAGGCAGCGACGCACGGCAGTGGGGCAGTGAGTTGCGGCATTAGGCGCCTTGATAAACATTTTTGTTGAAGATTATGGTGATTAAGTGAGTAGATATTGTATAATGAAGCAATAAATTTGTTTTTGATTTCATATGAGAAAAGTTCCAAAAATTCAGTGAGAGTTGGATTTTTGTTTTGTTTTTAATTTTGATTTAATATGACATCACTTCTTCATAGATTAAAAATGAACATTCTAATTAAGATTATGATGAAAATTCATTTTGACAAATAGTCAAAGGTTTAATCTTTAAAACTTCGAGTAATTATTAAATTTGTGTGATGGAATTTTAAAAATCCGTTAAAAATTAAAAACTGACAGAAAATATTTTTGTGTTAATTTATTGTTTATAGTCCGTTAGTTCTGCAGATCGATTAGGTATACTAACTTGGTCATATTCGATCTGAAAGTCGAAAATTTGTATAGGTATACAAAATCACATATACATAGATATTTGATTTAATTTATAACTGAAGAAGATTTTGTTTAAGCCGCTAAAACTTCTGATGAACCATTAGTGGAACTAAATAAGATTAGGACAGAAATATTAAGCGGATTGGAATTTTTAATTTGAAATTTTAATCAAAATATGGAAAACCTAACGTTTAAGAATTGAATCTTCCAGCAATGCGGTTGATAAAAGTTGAAATAAAGAAAAAGACAAAAACTGATGGTATTATTAGTTTTATCACAATGATACAAATACAGAACAAAAATGTCTTCAGAAGTATTTTAGTTTCAAAAACAATTATTTTTCGATACAATGTTTTCTACAATTTTCCCGACGTTACTTACTTTGCAGTCATGTAAAAGGAAGCAATATTATGTGAATGCAGTCATTTATTACTTCAATTGAATTCATTCATTTCACTTTGAGCATGGGAATTGACATTGTGCAATCATTAATCATTTGCCGCATCAAAATATGGTATTCATTTGATCCTTTAATTCATTTGATTGCAATTATTTACGAATTCATTCGCTTGATTTAAATTTTTAGGAGTATTTGCATTCATTTTAGCTTTTAAATCATTATACTCAAGTAAATGGTTTTTTGACTGCAGATAGTTCAAACAAATGCAATCACTCCCAGAATGGCGCAAAGACCACAAAACATTGCAAAGAATTCCAAATGAATACAATTGAATGTAAGAAGTTTCAAATAATTGAAATCAATTTTTTGTAGTGGAATGACCATAATTGAATTTTTGTACATCAAATGATTGGTAATTGTAAAATTTGATATGAATTCAATAAATGCAATGTTTTGATTGAATTCGATTAAGGATCTACATATAATGATTACATTCACAGAAGATTGATTTCAATATATCGGGTCATTCATTTCGTGTTTTGAAGCATTTAGCACTGGCTATTGGCATTTGACATATGTCAAATTTAGCTGTCATTGAAAGTGTCACACAATTAGTAGAAACCGATAGTAAATCGCTTAACAAAAAACAATGTTTCCCCAAACTCCAGGCCCATTCAAACAACATTATTGAATTAATGACCGAGATACTGTCCGAAATATGCGACAAATTAAAAATGAAATCAATCTTACTGAAGCGGCTATTTTAGGATGATATTGCTTTTCATACTTAATGGCAAAGTCTTAATTTATAATGAAGTAAAATGTTCATTAATAAATGCATCCCTGTTTTGCGTTTATTTATCTTTACTTTTGAAAACTAAGAAATGTATGACCCTTTAGTACCCACAAACCTGGTAACAATTAAGTGTATTAAATATAAATTTCAGGTTAATAAGTTGCATACATTAATTGTGCGATGAATTTTAAGAATTTTAGAAGAGGATTTTTAAATATTTGTCGTCGATTCGAATGATATTGATATAAAAGTTTCTCCCAGAAACGGGAGCGGATCGAAATGCTGTATATTAAAATACTGTTTGGTCAAAATTCTGTATGATACTGTACGGTTAATATTCTGTATTTCAAAATACTGTATCTCAAAATGCTGTACATATTTTCAAAATACTGTATATCATAATACTGTATAATACTGGAAGTTTTGACAGATCAATTAGTCTGGTGCAGTTGATAGGTGGGGCGATGCTGTGTATTATAGTGAAAAGCGCATCTTGTTTGGAGGCTTGGTTGAGGAAATAGACCAATCGAAAGATAATTTGTGATGGGCTGGATCGAAATTCTGTAATTTTACTTTTTGACAATGTTATTGTTCAAGGCAAGTATGTACATATGTGTTTTAGAACATTATGCTAATTAAAAATTATTATGATGTTTTCTTAAAAGAAAGTATTCTGTTTTCAAAATTGTGTATTTCAAAATGCTGTTAATAAGGCTAAAAAATAAAAATCGTTTTGATAATGTAAAAAAGTGCGCACTTTTTCACATTGTCAAAACGATTTTTATTTTTTAGCCTTATTTACCAGCATTTTAAAATTCAGAATTTTTATATACAGAATTTTGAAATACAGAATTATGAGATGCAGTATTTTGATCATACAGTATTTTGTACATACAGTATTTTGAAATACATTATTTTGAGATACAGTATTTTAAATACAGAATAATCCATGCAGTATTTCGACCGCAAAATTGAAATATGTAATTATTTACTGATTTTTAATTTGGCGCTAATGTAATAAATATCACTAAAAAAAAGTCAAAAAACCCAATTAAAATGTCATATCACTCAAACCAACTTCCAATGTCGTAACGTCTAAATTTGGAAACGTTAAAATTCCAAAAAAATGTTTGGTTGTTAGGATTTGAGACGCGTATAAGTAGTGAGGTATGTACCAGAGTCATGCTGCCCCCTGCAACCTTCTTGCTAGGGCTTACTAAATGATTTGGGGTATATGCGAAGTTGGATGTGTGCAAAATTTCCTTGTATATATGTAAATAATCTGGATTTAAAGAAAATTTGCATACACCCAACTTCGCACCTACTCCAAATCCTATAGTAAGCCCAAGCTAGTTGCAAGAGTTGCATGATCCCGATACATACCTCACTGTTTATAGCAATGTTAACAAGCAAACCATTTTGTTTTATTTCACTTTGAAAATTGGCCTTATTTCGCTTTTTTAAAGCCAAACATACGCTTTTTTGACGTTCCGAGTTTTTGGTCGATTTGATTTTTTATTCTTTAATGTTTGCGGTTGGGTGATAAAATTTAAAACTCAAAATGTGGCAGTGCCAAAAATAAATAGGTACATTTTTTCAGAAAGCCCGAATGTTAAAACACATGACATCTTTTGGGCGACACGTCAATTAATAATTTGGGCCTTATGGTATTTCAAAATTGATTTTGGCAATATGACATTGATTTTGGGCTTAGCGGCATTTTGTTCTGAAGAAGTTTTTGGCCGATAGAATCATTTTTGGGGAATGTGACATATCATAGTGTTATTTAATTGGGCGATAAGACCGAACGTTTCTTTTAATTTGGAATTTCATAAAAATCAAAAAACTTTTAACATCCTAAGATTCGGTAGTATTGCCCAAATCGTACAACAAAAAAATGTTAGCAAATTTTTTGGGCGCTATGATATTTTTAATTTGGGTGATATGGTTTTGGGCGAAAAGACCTAACGCCTTTTAATTTACCTGTATTTTGCCGGTTATGTTTTATTTTTCTCTTTTGGAATTCTTGGGAACTTTTGAACCAGTACCTATATTTATTTACTTACATACTTGTACTTATAACTGTTTAAATTTTAACCACTTTTTCGCACATTTCGGACAATATTTTCGCTATAATATTAATAATATTGGTTTTGAATGCGTCTTGAGTTAAGATTATTCGTATGGCATGATCTTGGTGGGTAACTGGAGTCGGCAAAATATGAATTTACACGACCTGGAAAGTTTTTACGCAATAAGACCATAAATGGTTGTGAGGCTTTTTGGAACCTCATATTATTGAAGTCATGCTCTGAAATTGCCCGCCGCCTGCCGACCGAGATAATAATTGATTATAGCGTTAATAATATTTAATAATTTGCCAAGCAGTTCGCCGAAAATTCCACCTTACCAGATAATGTCATGACTCCCCCAGTTCTTGAACGCGTAAATGATTCGTACTCGAACTGTGGCGAGAGTTTTTAAAGATCTCAACATTCATAAATCCGCTGGCCCAGATGGTATCCCCGCTATTATTCTTCCTGGATGTTCTTCCAATCTAATGTCCCTTCTTTCATAGAAACGCTGATTATATCAGCTTAAGAAATATCTTGAAGAACGGAAGCTTCTTAATAACCGGCAATACGGCTTTTTACGGCAATAGGTCCACTGGTGATCTCATGGTTCATCGCACCGAAGAGTGGAACAAATATTAACATCGTTTTGGAGAAAGTAAGATTATTGCACTTGATATTTCAAAGGCATTTGATAATGTCTGGCATCTTGCTCTCTTATTGAAAATGCGTGCTTTCGGTATCGACGAATCTCTTCTTCGTTGGATTAGAAATTTTCTTTCGAACCGTTCAATACAAGTTGTTTTGGACGGATTCAAGTCTGAAACCCATACAATAAATGCTGGTGTGCCCCAGGGCATCTCCTGTCTGCTACTTCTAATCCAATACATTGTTTCGCTGACGACAGCACTCTTAGCTTTCCATATTCGTTTCCGGACTCACAACCCTCCTCTTCGGATGTGGAATTGCAACGGCAAAATATGATTAGCTCATTAAATTCCGACCTACACAGCATTGTACAATGGGGAATAAAAAATCTCGTGGAATTTAATGCTTCGAAAACGCAATGCTGTTTTGTATCGTTAAAGCGAGATAAACCCTCTTTGCCACTATCTATGAATGGCACTTGCATCAACAAAACGGAAAATCTCGACATCCTCGGAATGTGCATCAGCAACTACCTTTTTTGGAGCGATCACATACGCGATGTTGCCAAAAATGCAGGAAGATGTCTTGATTTTTTGAGACGTTGCAGTTGGAAGAAATTTTTCTCTCTGTCTGATCTGGCTAACATCTACAATACCTATATATGTATGTACGTCCGAAACTTGAATATAACTATCAAAATCAATGTACACCGACACCTCCTATCCAACCGTTCCCTATTTTCCTAATGCTCACACTGTGTCTTTGGCATATTAAAGGTATACAAAACCCTTTTAGTGTTCGCTAATTATAAAAAAAAAAACTCGCGAAATCGATAAATTTGGATAACCTGCAACACTTGCTCTTCTTAGACCGAGGGTCTACTGATGTCGTATTAGTTATTTAGAAGCTCTTCAAATTTCATCACATTTTTACCAATTACTTACCTAGTCGATCGATTATGACGACCGTAATAATCTCGTAATATAAGAAAATTTGTAACGTGATTGCGTTGTTGGAGTCTTAAGCAATCCATCATCGTAAATGGCAAACATTGAAACTTATATTATGGTACTTCATATGACAGCTGAGTTTGACAAAGGTGTCAAATGGCAGGTTTACCTATGATATTGTGTTTTTTTTTTGGAATATGAATCTGGTTCACATTTTGGTGGACAAATTCCTAGTGTTCCTAACCTTTTACCTTTAAGCTGTGGTGATTTGCTGTATTTACGTTTTTTTTAACTTTTTTTACCTGTTGGTCTATTAATATTTTACTTACACTTTCCAAAATTAGAAACATATATCAATCCTCTGAGCTCAAATCTTCTTTTTTCAAACTGTGGAATCAAAACTTTAATCGTTTTTGATTTTATTTAGTGTGGCCAAGCTCTATTGAACTGAGCTATTGCGTTTTTAGAATGTGTACATTCTAATTTGATCATGTAGGAAAATATTTTAAGGCTCAGTGTATTTCTATCTGCTTTTCATTTTGTCAAGTAAATTCGAAACACTCGAACTGCACAGATTCCAGTATCCACTGGCAATGACTATTTCGTTTCCATCAAAACGACAAGTTTCAAAAACTAATCTTTATTTTGCAAATTTTTTGTATATTACAATCTTTTCCCAACCAATAAAAATGGAATAAGAATTGGGAAAGAAAAGCATGCGAAAGCTTTATTTTGCCAAGTTTAATAAACTCCAGTTGCAAAGCAATCAAATAACTAAAAATTTTTAAATTGAAAACAATACTTACTTTTAAATGACGATTGCAAAATGATCAATTCCAAACCGGCATTGATGCTGAAATAAAAATTTTGTAATAAATTTCCACTTGAGTTTGATTATGTTTTATTATACTACATTGGGTCGAAATATTTAAAAAAAAAAACAATCAGAAACAAATTTCATACATATAAACCACATAGTCGGTCATGTGTTATCACCCTTAAAACTTTAATTTGTACCCATTTATGTACAACGCGTTTATTTTGTTGCTATAACTCCAATTCAATTTACAATTGAACAACTTTTAAGAGCTATAAACCTCATTAAAAACATACAATTTCTCTGTTTTGTTTTTATAGAAAACAAATTTTATTAAAAGACAAACATAAGGTTCAGTTGTTAACATAACCTTGTGTGGCACTAAAATAGGTCAAGTAACAGGAAAAAGACAGATCAATTGAAAAAGCATTAAAAAAAAGAAACGAAACAATTTTATAACCAAAATCTCTACTCAAAATGTCACTTTTACTTTTCTAAGACACGATAGTAAATATTTTTACGACCTATCCGAAGATTTTTAAAATCGACGACAAACTGTCTGATGGTCATGGCGTATCTTATAGCCTATGTAGCTTTTCATCAGTTTTTGAACCAACAACGAGGAAAAAAAAACATTTTCGAATTGAAATAAAACGTTTAATTTTATTGCTCAAAGATTATGGGAGCAGCATGAAAAACCCGCATGCGCAGGCAGTATAATGCATGACTAGAAAATCAGCGGCGGCGGCGGCGGCGGCGCGCGGCGGTAACAACGACAACCGGCGGCGTTAACCTTCTATATAAGATACCTATGACATTATGGGAAGATCGTAAATTATGCACTATATGTTTTAGTTTCTTCGGCTTTATATGAAAGTCTTTGCCTCAGGTTTTATTGGTGATTCCATAGTCTCAGGTGAATTGGTGCAAGGTGCATTTGGTGCATTTTGTGGACAATATGGTCACACAGTTAAAGTTGGGACTGCAAAGATCCGTGTTTGCGATACCCTACCTTCTGCCCGGCGCGGCGTGAGATCGCCGGTAATGAGACACTGTTTGCAATATTCTGCTGTCTATATATATGGTGGTGCGCTGCCAGCAAGGTAATAAAATACAATAAGGAATTAACCATAATTTTTCATAGATCACAGAGAGTGTCCATATTGGCGCACCTAAGTTTCACATTATTTCATACAAAAATATAATAAATGTTTAGGTAATTTTATTTAATATACAATTTGTTGTCAATTAAATTAAGTAAAAGTTTTAATGTATTTTAGATACTTAAGCAGAAATGAACACAAAAACCATGAATATAAATCGTTTTATGAGCAATCAGCTATCAAAACCTTTCAAATTAATATCTTTAGATTATCAATGAGTTTTTGATTTTATGACTTTGAGAATGACCATAAGTTCACATTTATGCAGAAAGATTTGATGTTATTTCAAATTCAAAAAGACTTTTCACAAAAATGAGACGCAGATAAAAGATCATATTTTGTTGAAGATAGATTTTCTGATTACCGATTGTGATAAATGGACCACCTCACTAAAGATAATTTTCCGATAGCAATTTTGATCATTTTGAGGTATTTCGAGGATCGACTTAGGTTCTAGTGTATGAAACTGAACCTTGAAAGCTTTAAGAACTAAGTTTGTGTGTATATGGTGTCGTTTGTGGAATGCGTCATACCAAAGATTGATAAAAAATCGACAAAGCTGGGTTTTCGTCAACATTTCGAGCTACGCATATGATGTCAATTCTTTCCAGCACTAACTTGTCATTCATCGCAAATTCTTTGATGTTACTCAAAGAGGACTTAAGTCCGAAACAGGTCACAGAGACGCAATGAACTTAAGATGTTAATATCAAACCAAATATGATTTTTTCCGTCTTAATGTCTAAAGAACAAATGAATGTGATATAAAGCAGTTTTTGCAGACTCCATCAGTTGTTAGTATTAAACGAAAGAGACAAAAAAAGGTCATTATACCAAAAATAGTCTAGAGGCCAATTGACCCTCCCCTAACGTGAAATAAGTTGTTCACCGATATCGCCTCTCAATTGGTCCATTGTTACGGGTGCTGTACTACATGTGGCACTGTCTTGTTGAAACCACATGTCATGCAAGTCAAGCTTTTCCAAGTTCCTCAAGAAAAAAAGCATGTTAACACAGAACGGAAGCGCTTACCATTCACTGTAACGTTGCGATTCGTATCATCTTTGAAGAAAAATGGCCCAGTGATTCAGCCCGACCGTGATCCACACCAAACAGGGACTTTTTATGGATGCAATGGTATAGCTTTTGCAATGCGACTGGCTACTCTTCCTTTCGACCTGAAATGAGCTTCATGAAAACAACATTTCAATTAAAAATCGCACCAAGAGCCGTGTTTTTATTATTGATATTTCACATAACGAATCTACTAAATTATGTAGTAGCAGATTATTAAATAATATTGTTTTTAAAGATAAATATTGTGGGTGTATATTTTTCACATTCACATAACAACTTATGACAACTTACGTAAGTAAAACATGAGGTCTTTTGTTTGCAATCTTAATTAAACGGCAACGTCTGTGGCATACTAAGCAAATATTTTTTTTTAATTATTAAAAATTTATTGTTTACTTAATTAAACGGGATTTTGTATTGGTGTTTCAGTTCAAACCAATCAATCGATATGAACATTTGTATACTAAAAAGCCTTTGCTTCTCGCCAGTTGCCGAATAAAGTAAATCTTAGCTTTTTTTCTGAATTGGTTCCTGTTTATACCTTATTGTGCCTTTAAAAACATTTGTAAAAAAACAGAGATTGTTACCGTATTACAATCTTTATTAAAGAGTTCAATCTAAATACTCACGATACTTGCAACTCCCACCAGTTTGCACTTGAGCCTTTCGGTCAAGTACAGAGATGTGTTTCTTAGTCGTACTACGCGAATGTGATCGCCAAACAAAACATATGATTGGAAAAGACATATCACAAACTGCTGGTCTATAAAACCACATCACACAAAGTAATTCAAAAACTTTTTGTATTTATTGAAAAAGTCACTCGCAGTAAATAACGGTAAGGGGTCCAATTGGACATCATTTAGGTACTTAAATGATAATTTAATTAATAACTGAATTACTATTAAAACTCTGTACAACTTTAAAATAAGTAAAAGGATTAAGATAATGTGACATGTCCTGGTTGTTATTAAAAATTGTTATTTGTCTAAATTCCTTTTTTGTTCGTTAGTGGGTCTAACCCTTGAATTGCAATCAAAAAAACCTTCATTTTTGGACAACCGTTTCCTCTTAACAACACTAAATAAATCTATGAGTTTTGACTTTACTGCGCTTATGGAAACAGCTCTATTTCAATATAAAAACTTGGTTGTGCACCTGATCAAATGAGCAACAATATTGAGAAAATAAGTTTCCAAGCTTTATTCGTTTGAAATATTAATAATAATAAAGAAATATTTTATAAAATTCCCATAGAAAGTTACCTATTGGAATCGGTACAATTTGTTTAATCGAAAATTTTGACATTTCTCGACATTTGAAGGTCTCTACAGTCTAATAAATTAATACATAGTTTATGGAGAGATATAAATATATGGGTTTGTACGTCCGAACGTTCGAAATATCCGATTTCATCATCTGTATCTTAAAAAACGGCAGAGAAATTGACTTAAAATAATATCCAAATGTATAGAAAAGAACTGTTAGGAATAAAAGCCTGCAAAAACACAACTAAACATTTTTAAAAACTGACTTTCAAGTCAAATATCTTCAAACCAAAGAAAAAGATATTGAGTAGAAAATATTAATGTTAACATTTTTACATTCATTATGGTGTCCCTCAAGGTTCAGTTCTTTGTCTTTTTTTATACGCATTTTTTTTTACGCATTTGATTTTCTACAGCTACCATTAAGTGAAACATTGATGAACATAATGTACTCTAATCGCATGATAACTCTCTTCAAAATGCATTATTCACTTATTTAATTATTGATCTCTACTTGTTCATTTATTTATTTGTTAACTTATTTGCTTGTTTATTAACTTATGTACTAAAGTACATAATTGTTTATCAATAAAATCTATCAGACTTTTAATCAAGGAGTTATTGGGCACCGCTTAAAAATGTCCTTTAATATTCTGTAAAGAAGGCTGACAAAATTAAAATAACGCAACGTGTATCTTTACCTTACATTTAAATATTTCAAGGGCTAAAGTGACAATTTAAGTTTTAAGATTTTTTTAGAACACAGATGCCAGGCAAGGTATATTCTAACTATTTAATTTGGACGACTTCCTTTATATGAAAGCATTCCAAAATTCCAACAGTTTTCTTAATATGCCCTATTTAAAAGCTAAAATACAATAGTTTAGAGGCGTTTTGGATGCATTTCATGCAGAAATGTTATTAAATGATATTGTGTTTTCCAAAAGTTATATATTCTGTTCTCGTTGCCATTTTTATAAAAATGTGAAAAACCCTATAAAAATATAGATGCAAATAGCCAGATCATGAGAAAGTCTGCCATAAGAATTCGACCTTTTTTCCTAGGAAAATAAAATAGAATTTGATATGAAGAATTTTCTGGCGTATTTTCTACTGATGCAATTTTCGGGAGTCTAGATTATTACTACATTTTTCAGTCCGCTTAATAGTAAATTGGAGCTGATGCTAGAAATCAAAGTCCAAAAAATGTGTGTTTTGCGTAATTTTTTTGCAAATATTTTGATAAAAATAAAGAGTCAACAAAACTTAAAAATTGGAGAAAGAAAAATGTTTGGTTCTTGAATTTAAAAATTAAAAACAAACAATTTAAGGCACACAAATAAGTTGGGAAGAAACTATAGTAGCAAAATCTCATCTCACTTCAATTCTCTGTAGCTTCAAACTTTTATATTAAATTAATAGGTATAAAAAGTTCATTATGTTTTTCAATTACCCATTAGTTTAACGAAAATGTCACTTTTTCTGTTTTTGTGTATATTCTTGAAATTCATGTTTAAATCTCAATTCTAAAACATCCAAAGCAATTTTATCTCAAAAAGTAGATTTTTTCAATTTAATGTAGAACTTGAAAAGTTTTTGTATTTAATGGATCAAGAAAAAAAAATACTGTAAGAAAGCCTAATACTCAAAATGTGAGTCAAAAAAAAAAATAGATGGAATTGAAGACGAGTTCCAGGAAAACATCAATTTGTGTCAAGAAAATAAAAATGCTGTTTTCTCAGAATATAATATAGGTACTAGCTGGTTGACCCGGGAGGTATTCAACTATTTTATATAAAAAAAAACGAGGATGAAAAAACTACTATTTTCTTATATTGTACCTTTTTTATTTATTAATTTATATATCATCTCTGTACATATTTCTGTTAAGGTTATAATACTTCTTTGTAAACAATATTTTTTGGTCTTTGGTGAGGCGCATACACATATAGATTTTATGCCGAGCTGACACGGGAGCAAGCAACATAAAATTGTCCGTGGGTAAAACAGGGATTCGTGATGTCAAGGCCTGCAACCTTCAGTGCCTGTCCCTGTACCTTATTGATAGACATAGCAAAACAAAGCTTTATAGGAAATTGTACTCGTTTTAATTCGAACGGGTATTCATTAGTTATCATCGGTAAATGGGAATGAAAACAACTTGAACTTGGCTAAGCCGGAAAGAATTTTAGCTGCAATCACGTTCCTCTGCATAGTTACTATCCGTAATCTAGTACCATTGCATAATTTCGGTGCATTTAAATTCCTCATAAGTATTATTGGAGCCCCAATTTCCAAGTCCAGTTTATGCGGAGGAAGTCCTGATGCATTCAAAAAATTCAAAAATTCAATTGGAATATCAATAGCATTATCTTGATCAGTCAGATTATCAATAGAAAGATAAGTTGGTTGATGGGCCTGAAACATTGAAAGAATTGTATTATTTATACTTGTATAACAGAATCGTTTTTAGGTGCTAAAATCGCTCGTTCGCTTAACCAATCATCCGTTTTCCAAAATTTGGGCGACTTGCTGGTAAATATTAGCTATTAATTCGTCTTGTCCAGTGACGCTAGTTGCAAATGTTGGTTCTATTAGTAGGTACTTCACCATCATTATTTAAAATATTTCCATTTCCTATATCCAAAAGAGTTCTTGAAAATTGTGCTGCATTAGGATCTACACCCAAATGTACGCGCATATTTGTGGACAATCTTAAAAGTTTGACAGAAGCCCACAGAAAATCACCAGTGAACAGTATCACAACACCTCCCATCGGACCTACATCAGCTCTAAAATCTCTAAGTGTACGATCCAGAGCTTCAGGCCCACCTTTATTTACCATAGTCGATTCGTCCCACACAATAAACGTCGTTTCTTTAAGCACTTTAGCTAGTGAGCTTTGTTTCGAGATACCTACTACAAAATTGAAGCTCTTGTATGCATAGATAACTAATTATCGAACTTTATTTATGCCTAAAACCTGCTCCGTGATATCCTCTTTCATTTAAAAAAAAACTGCATGAAAATTGGATAAGAAGTTTCGCCAAACCGTAACAAAGATTTCCTTTTTTCCTTGATTTCAGTTTTATATTTAGATTAAATTGTTGATTTCTTATACAAGGCTTCTTCCTAAGAAGACGAATATTTACTCTTTCTCTCAGAAAATATCTTATTAGAATAATTTAAAGCATTTAATAAGATTTTCTAAATTTTAAATTTTCTGAAAACCTTTAAGATATTATTAGAAATATTTTAGTTGTTTTTGAAAAACTATAACCGCTTTTTTTAGTAAAAAATCTGCTTATACAACTTAACTGTAAAAGCTATGTGGCTCATATCACCGCCCCCTGGTTTAAAGTTGATAAAGTTGAGCACGATTGGCATAGCACTGGATTCTTTATACTTATGTATATTATGTGCTTGGTTCAGTTCTCAGTTAAAAGTAGCACTTTTATACACAAAGTGGAAAGCACTAAAATACAAATTTTATTTGTATCTATAATAAATAAATATTTTAAAATAGGTGGGCATAACTCTTAAAGCAATACGATTAGTTTTGAATTAAATGGAGTTCCTAAATAATTTTAAAAAATACTCCCATATGGGGGTTATGACCATTACAATCCCCTACCTCCTTGGATCCACCATTGTAACCTTTTCGTTTATTAAAATCTCATTAAAAATATGTAGGTATATTATTTTATTTTCATATTATACTTTAAATGTTTTATTTGTTTTAATTCAATCTATTTCTTAATCAAAATAATTGTGATATTTAAATGAAGGTTTTTATCAAATTTTACTTCAAAATAAACAAATTTATTTATTCAATTTTAAATTATAATGTTTTAAAATTAACGTTGAAAAGATATATTTTAGTACCAACCAAATCCTATTTTAAGAATGAAATAAAATATCTATTAGGTAACATTTTACAACACATTTGCATAAATTTGTTCTTAAGAAAAAAAAAATAAAAAACAATTATGGCAGTTCGAATATTCAATCATATGGGTGTGTTCCGGTTTTAAAAATGTAGGCATATTGGTAAAAAGTTGAATAAACTTTACTATATCATTCGAGCATATAGGTATGTACCTACCAAAATAGGCATTTGAAAAGTCTTATTGGCTTTTTCTTTATTATAAGATTCTATAAATTGATTCAAAAATAAACCGAAAATGTTATAGGTATAATATTATACCTAATAAGTTTAAATTATTATTCAAAGAAGCATTTAAATTACACTTTAATCAATCTACTATCTATACAAATGATCAAAAAATTAATATCAAATTTTGCAATAAAATTAATGTGAATTTTTTAATACAAATGAACAAATTAAAATGGTTATTTTGAAAACCAGCTTACTCTCTCAAACAGACTTATTTAGAAGCGTTAACAGGTTCAAATTCTTAGCTGACGACAGTATTAAATTAAAAATAAAATGTTTCAAGTAAAAATTAATTTCATGAACTTTCCCCGGTCTCAGTAGCAAAACAATAAACTTCATTTCCTTATTACCAACCTAATTTTTATTTTTCACTGAATTCCAAATCTCCAAATAACTTCTCACTTTCAATGATGATAACACCATAGTTGTTAAGTATCTTCATAAATCTAACACTTTTCTTTTGGAGTTATTAATCTTCTCATTCTCTTAACAAAAAGCCAGCAACATGTTGCCGAACTCAATGTTTACGCAAATCAATCATTCGAGATTGGGCCGATGCGATGCGTCTAGACCCATGAACTCAACCCTATTGTGGTGAAACCATTTATTTTTGTTGTCAATAAAAACAAATTGCATTCTGGTCCCTTTTTCCATCATAAGGAAAAGCAAACCCTGGTGAACAGAATTCAGGATATTTTTAATTTCTTTCTCTTTCGCTCGCCTTGTTATAGGGTTTTATTTTCTGTGTTCCATATAACGATAACCGCGTCCGTCGTCGTTTTCGTTGTCATATCGACGTCGTCATACCGTTGCCGTGCTGTAAAATAAAAACCCTCAGCCTCAGCTTTTGCTTTAGCATCGGCAAGTCCAACAACGGCAACGGCAACCGCATGTTGAACAACAAGAAAAGACATTATCCACCATAGCTATGCTCTCTGGCATAAGCATAAGTAGTAAAATAATAATGCCGTTGCTGCTGCCATACACTGCAACAGCAGAGATAAAGCGAGAAAGAGCGAAACGAATTTAAAATGATTTATTGCCGACCTTGTTACATTAAGCCCTTCCACCATATGTCTATTTCACTTTCTCGGCCATTACAATTTTCGTAATGGGTAATGTTAGTTTTTTTTTTGTTGTTGTTGTATTCTTTGTGTCTCTCTGGATTGAGGAGAATTCCGATTTAACCATGAATTTTTAGTTGGTGTGAAAGAGAAATATTCATTGTGTCTCTTTCACATTTATCGGGTACAAATTAGACAGTCTATAGGTTTGTCTCTGTTTTTTGTATTTACCCCTTAGAAGAATTCATTTCAATCCTTAAGGGGAAATATTTCCCCTCATAATTATAGCATGGATGAACTATATTTTTATGGTAAACTTGAGTGTATTTTTGGTGCTCATAAAATTGAACTGAATGAACTGAGTGGATTTTTATTATTTTTAACATTTTGAACACAGGACTCAAAGGAAACTAATAAAAGAGAGATTTATGCTTGGTCATAATAATTAATCCAAATGAAATTAGGTTTCGGGCAATGCGAATGGAATGAAATAATAGGAATTGAAGTTTTTTGGTAGATATTTTTTCTTTCGACTTGTTCTTTTTCTTTATCAGGTGCAGTTGAGACTGCAATTAAATTTTAATTTTAAATTAATGTCAATTCTTTAAAAGAAATAATTGAGAATTCCATTAAACTATAGAATTCTGCTGACGGTTAGAGATATACCTATTTTTAATCCAGAAGAAGAGATTTAATATGTATCTTTTTGCTGGGAATAATATATTAGAATAATAGCTGGATAAAAATTCGTTTGTGTTATAGTTTTATGTTCAAGCTCAATGTTTTTTTTATCTTATTAATAATTATAAATAATATCTGAGAGAAATGTATCTATTTAAATAAATGTAAAGGAAATTATAGTTTCTAGACAAATTTTGTGTACCTACCTTTAAAACTAAATTAATATTAAAAAGCAGCATTGTTTTTATTGACATCACTTTAGAAAGAAAACACTAGTGTTTTTGAAAAAAATCAGAAACTATTAGATACCTACATAAACTATTTTAAACATTTTTTTGTTCTTCAATCTACTTATTTTAAGTAAGTGTAATAACTTTCTTTTTTTTAATTATTGGCATTTAATAAATGCATAATAGAAATTGTTTAACTGTTCTACCAATTTTTAAACTAGAAATCTTTAAAAATGTTAATAATATTTTTGATATAAGGAAATTGTTCTTATAATTTATGTCAGCATTTTAATACAGAATTTTGATGTAGTTCCACATCTCAAAAGCTATTCGGGTAGCTTATCTATCTACTTAGAAAAATTAATGATTTCCGTTGATTTTATGAACAATTATTACAATTACAAAGTAAGTATAAAATAGAAAAATACCACGTTGCTCGAAGTGAAATATGCAAACTTTCTAATGTTTTATCAATTTTAATATCTAGAAATCAAAAGACTAAACTTAATATTGTTTAAATAAATCATATACTTATTATAAATATAGAAACAAATGTTACATATCATTTTAAGAGATTAATAAAGTACTAATTATCAAATCAAGTGAGATCCGATCCCCGACCGGAATCGAGGCGAATCAAGCTCATTTCAACTCGATTCAGGTATATAAAGAGTTTAAGCGAGCTTCAAGCTCGCTTCAACACCACATGTTAATGTAGTAGTCTACGAACAAACCCCCTTCTTGAAGTTTTTATTTTATGTCAAATTGTTTGGTTGAAACTTTGAAATCGACTTTCACATTATACAGACGTATTTTCTTGATTTTGATAGTCAACTATCAAAAATCAGCTTACACGATTTCACCCCTGGTCTGAATTTCTCTATTTTTTTTTTTTGAATAATGTTTTGATAAATTATTCTGGCAAATATTCAGTTGTATCAACTTTCAAATATAAAAACCGGACTACTGCGGATCGTTTTGTTGGCAATTGCTCACTGTGCTATATATGGAATACGAAAAAAACGCACTTAAAAATATAAAATTAGGTTGCGCGACAGCTCTTAGTGACGTATTACTCTCAACAATTCCTGCAATGCTAACATTG
Organism: Eupeodes luniger; assembly: GCA_951509635.1. Taxonomy (NCBI): domain Eukaryota; kingdom Metazoa; phylum Arthropoda; class Insecta; order Diptera; family Syrphidae; genus Eupeodes; species Eupeodes luniger. The sequence continues at coordinate 299,128,783 of OX608073.1, forward strand.
ATTGCATTGATTAGAAGCTGTTATTAGTAAAAACTCATACAAACATTTTAAAGTTTTTAAACTTAAAAAAAAAATAATTTTCAGCTGCACAAACAAATGATTTTTGTTAAAGCGAAATTTGAATATACCACTAAGACAAATTTTGAAATAAATAGTTTAAGATGAGATGTTCCAATAAAACAAAACAATTTTTGATTAAAAAACAACCATTTGCTATAACAATGTTAAAAAAAAATATCTACGGCCATTTTCGCAAGACTTTCTTTAAATGTTTGGTTATTAGAATGTTAGCCCAAAAACAATGCAAGTTATCATAAAAATGAACTCTGTCTCTGGATTATTTATAATGCTTAACCAGGGCTCAAGTTTAAAAAACATATCGGTTACCTATGGTTAAACCTCAACAATAATTATAAATAAATAAATTGAGTGGCGCAACAGTCCGTGGAGAACTAGGGCCTAGTGACTTACAATTCTCAACCATTCATGTGTGCGAGTACTTATGTCAGGGATGGAGGGGACCTACAGTTTTAAGCCGAATCCGAACGGATAATTTGAGAAAGCATTTTTCATGACAAGATTTATTCTTGGAGAATTTGTCAATTCTTCGCAAGAGGCAGTACCCGCGAAAAAAACTTTTGATGGCAAAGGCAGGAATCGAACCCAAGACCTCTGTGATGACAGTCCAACGCACTAACCATCATGCCACGGGTATCTACTATCTACTCAACAATAATTAGCAATAATTAAAATCAGTATTTAATCCATTTTGTATTTAGTGAACTGAGCCACAAATTTGTTTATACACAACATACAAGGAGATCTAGTTCTAAGTTTAAAATTTCAAACCGGGAGACAAGAACAGAGAGATACTGATGACATAGCAAATTTTCATCATCTTTTCATTTAGTCGAACTTAACTCTTGAAATGAAAAAAATAGCTTTTCCGTAGTTTAATTTCATTCGGTTTTTGAATAGAAGAATCTCTTTCGTAAATTTTTAACAACATTTTCAAGCTCTGAAGTATTTTGTTGATTCATTTATTCGGCTCATCTCCAAAAAATATATAAATTAGTGACACAACAGCTTATATATATGCATTACAAGGTCTATAACCTAACATGCATTTAACGAATAACGTGCAATCATTCTTGTACGTGATTTATTGAAGAAATGTTAATTCGCAATTCTAAAACCTTATTAAAAATGCAAATTTCACGATGACATTTACTTACAAGCAGTAAAACATCAATTCCATTATAAACTATTAATTAGTTGACCAGCTGCGCCCCACGGCGGCGCGGCGTTACTTGCAAATTTCTTTTAAATTAAATACTTGTAATGAATAAGGTATTTATTTGGATAAGGATTAATATCATCTTTTAAAAACATCTTAGAGCAAATTTGGTTGGCATAAAAAACGATATAGTGTGCCAAATTGTTCCGTACTTTTTGTTTTGGAGCTGTTTAAGGGAAACAATTCCATCACACATTATTTAAGCAAAACTTTCCACAGCGCACACAGTTGAAGCTGTCAATACTGACAAATAATCTTTGATTTTGAAACATTCTTTATTTGTGATCCGAAAGTCTTAGTCTTACCTAATAAATGGGCTATTTAAAACTAAAAGATTTTTTTAAATCGGATCAGTAGTTCCTGAGATAAGTGCGTTCAAACAAACAAACAAACAAACTCTTCAGCTTCATAATATTAGTATAGACTAGCAAACCCGCGGTGAACTCCGTTTCACCACCAGATGGCTTTATTATTTGTTTTGTTTTATATTTGAAAAGGAAACATTTTATTTTATTTCACAACAGTAATGAATTCATTTCGATTACAAAAATGAAGTGTAATTTAGTTGAACTTCTCTAAGTAAAAAATGAAAGTGAATCCAAAGTACATATACTGAATCGAAGCGTTATACTTTTCCGCAAATTGAAGTGCTCTTTGGTAAAGCACATTTTTTGTTTTTTGGTCTGACGTTAACACAAACAAAGCATCAGATGGTTTCCCAACTCGTGAACACGCAACGTATAGCTGCCCATGTGAAAAACAATGATTTTTAAATTTATCCCGCAAACACTAAGCGATTGGCCTTGCGACTTGTTAATTGTCATTGCGAACGCAAGGCGAACTGGATATTACAATCGTTTGAAGTCAAACGGAAGATCAGTGGGAATCATTGGTATTCGAGGAATACATACATATGTACATTTTCACCTGCGTACTTTTCGTAAATAATGGTTACCTCAATCAAATTCGGCATAAGTCTTTTCACCGCAAGTCGAGTACCGTTCCAAAGTTGCGGTGAATTCAAATTACGCTATATCATAATAACTGAACCAACTTTGAGTTGCAAGTTATGTGGTGGAAATCCTGGTAACTCCAGAGAGTTCAAAAACTCCGTTGGATAATTTACTACATCATCGGGATTTGTTATGGAATCAACGGATTTGTATGTCACCAAATCGCCAGCTATTTTTGATTGAATGGTGAAATTCAGTGCGTGTACATCATTATTCTTTGCGGCGAGAATTGCTCGTTGACTTAACCAAGCATAATTCTGGTAATTCTCACTAATGTTTGGGAAAACATTTTCAATAAGAGCTAATTGAGAGTCTACAAATCGGCAAAAGCCGTTGGTAAGAGTAATTAATCCAGCTGTCACATCAACTGGCACTTTTCCATTTCCAACAGCTAACAATTGTTTGGAAAATTGTGCAGCACTTTGATCATTTTGAAGTTGAACTCTCATATTAGTGGTTAGCGATAATGTTTTTACGTTATTCCACAAAAGTGTTGACTTCAGGCAAGCATTCAAATCATCTGCAGGCGTTCCACGGGGAATTACTGGCAACATCTGTCTGAAATCGCCTGCCAACAATATCATCAAGCCGCCAAAGATGTTGTTACTTCGTCGAAGATCCTTCAGTGTGAAGTTAAGTGTTCCAAGTGATTTCTTATGTGCCATTGTGCACTCATCCCAAACAATGAGCTTGCAATGCATCAACAATTTTCCCATTGCACTGGATCGGGAAATATTGCATGTTGGAGTATCAATTGTGTTTAAATTGAGTGGCAACTTAAGCGCAGAATGTGCAATACGACCGCCATCTAGAAGAATTGTCGCATTTCCAGATGATGCTAACGCCAAAGCTATGTCACATCTTGATCGAAAATCAATGAAATGACAAATGTTTTCCCTGTTCTTCCAGGTGCGTCCAGATAGAATAGACAACCAGTATTATTGTGCACCGCTTGCATTAATGTTTCGTATATGTACTTGTTTTTACTGTTCATTCAGCAACGGCACATTAATTAGAACAAATTCCTGCAATGTATCAACATTGTATTGCAGCTCTCGATTTAATTCTTGGTTCAATGCATCGTGCATCGATCGATTTGGCGCAATCATTCCTAATTCAATCAGTAGCTTGTTTGCAATAGTCAAGCATTGATCCTCAATCAGAATCATTCTTTCATTGTAGATTTCATACGTTATTTTAAGTCGATGTCTCTGAAGTTTCTAGAGATAAAAAAAAGGTTCCCAAAAGTAAGCTTTGGTTTATAGAATAAAGGGCCCTTGAAACGTCAAAAAATTTAAAAAATTTCAATTACACAAATTGGTACTTTTACAATAGCTTTCTATGCGAAGCTAAACGGAGTTCAACGCTTTTCTGTTGGAATTTTTCCTGAATTTTGTCTGCTATAAACCTCACTGAGCCCGAGACCTTTCCAACGAATGCCAAACCGTGGAAATCGGTTTGTGCGTTCTAGAGTTATAGCGTCAGGAAGGAAAACCCGACTTATTTTTATATAGTAGATTACATTTTTTTAATACAAAATTTGTTTCGAAAGTCAAAAATATTAGGTATTAGAGTCGGTACGAAATGCAATTTTCATTTTTTTTCACTCGCTATTGTTTTAAATAAAAAAGAAACATTGCGTTATTTTTGTTTATTATCCATAATTACATTAAATCTTAGAAGAACATAATAAATGTTCCACAATTAATAGACTTTTTTTTATTGTTGGTATACTATGATTTAGAAATGTGAGGCAAATTCGATGAACCCGTCTTTCAAGTGGTTAATAATTTCATAAAATTTTGTTTTTGAATTCGTTATAAATAAATTCTTAAACAAATAAAAATTATTTAGATAAAATATCTCTCTAAAAAAAAAAAACCCGCAATAATGGAATCGTCCAAAAACAAACTTAGATTGCAAATGCTATAAAGCGATATGAAATGATAATTTTCGAACTGTGTTCTCCAAACTTTAATTTTATTTGTGTTAATTTAATCACATAATAATGGTCTATGTTTAACTATAGCCCTCAACTGTGGAATTTCCGACACTTAAAAAAAATTAAAAATGGCTACAAAATAAAATATGGCTGTCATTTTGTGGGAAACAAAAAAAAACAAAAAATACACCTTCACCGATATGATACATAGATTCTATACTTGCTGACCTTTATTTCCCACAAATAATGTAAGTATTTCACAATATTGAAGCCATTAAGAGCAATTTTAAATAAATAATCGCACTAATTTCTAAAAAAATTTATAAAGAATTGAGTAAAGACATCGAACAAAAGTCACCAATGTGCCTAATTGACAACATTACAACTCTTTTTCTTTCCTTTTCAACCGGATGAATTGCCCCAGTGTAGAATGACCTTATATTTGTTTATAATGTTCTTTGTCATAACTATGTGCCTTTTACCTATTTTATAAATTTTTTGTAAATAGTTTGTTTTTATTAGAATTGCGCATCAGTAAACGTCAATTAAATGATGAAATTGATTATAAGCGGTTGCCATAATTGTAAAATTATAATCATGCCTTTAATCCGTCTAGATTTTTGGTTTATTCTTTTATTGCGTCATAGATCTTGTTTCAACTTAAGCGACTTAAATTTTGTTTAATTGCTCTACAAATATATGTAATGTTTCTTAATTAAAAGAGTATTTGCAAAATTGTGCATTTTATGTAGGTAGATATAGCAGACGATAAGTCGTCTAGATATAAAAAGGTAAACCTTTCTATATTACCAGTAGGTAATTCCATATGAAGTATGAAGACAATCATCATAAAAGTCACTTTTTACTATAAACAAACCATAATACTTTTACCAAAAATCAACACACTTTACTCTAAGATATTTTTTTTTTTTTGAAAAAACCTCAAATTTTTGGGTATATAACCTCATCCATTCCTATACCTGATGTTGGCCTTATAGATGAAGTTGCATTTATCGTGGGTGCGAGATTCGAATGAAACAAGTTTTATTTTTGGTTTTGGGTGATTTTGCGTTGCAAAATATTTTCATCGGATTATGACAAACATACAAAAGGCTTATATGCTCACCTCATTCTGTAGGTTTATAGATACTTTTATTTTTGTTGAATTTTGTTGCAAAATAAAATAATAAAAATAAATTCTAAAGTCACTTTTGCGAAGGATTATGATCTCTGGATGTCGTTTTTGTTTTTGTCCTGAAATCTCGAAATTTTAGGTAGAATATAATGTAATCGTTTGCACAGGTACATCATCAGGTAGAGAGGCTATATGTATACAGATGCGACATAATGTATGTATCTATATACAACCTCTACCTACCTGCAACATATAGTATCGTAACAACAATAAAATAAATGCAGACCAACCAAATAAAAGGTGTACAAAAACAATACAACCAAAAATAAGTAACATAAAATGTGAAATTTTGACATTTTACAATCCTTGCTTTTTGGGCTAAGAGGTATAGATACATACATAGATAGATGTGTATAGCAAAAGAACAACTCGCTTATAGATACTTTACTTTTATAATACTTGAGGACAGAACATTTATAAAAACGGCCAAACGCAGGCCTTTAGGGGCATTGTTATGTTTTTGAAATTGTCCTTTGCTTGTTGTTTTGAGACTTATACGAGAACGAGTATAGTGTGGCCGGCCGGCTTATAAATGTTCCTACACACATTTTACAACACATACCCATACCGAAAGAAAGAAAGAGGACACTTTTGGGACGAGTTTTAAGTTTAGGTGTTTTTGGGATATATGTATGAAGGTGTATATAGGCTTAGGCCATTGAACGAAGAGATTGAGAGGGATTTAAGAGTAAACTCCTTAATTGGATTAGCAGGAAGAAGCAATACCTACCATTTTTAAGGATTTTATAATTCTGGTCTGTTTTGTTGATGATCATACAAAAATTATATTACCTTTATTCAAAATATATGTATCTATAGGTAAAAAAGATGGAAAAGGATACATTATAGGAATATTGCAGAGAAACGAAGAGATAGAAAGAGAAAACAAATAAAATATGACCTTGTCTGTGGCTTATGCCATAAAACCAATAAACATTTTCCCACTTCATTTGGCATTTTCAGTTTTAAAATAAATATATAATACCTTTAACACAAAAAGAAGAAGAAGAAAATAAAAACAACATCAGAAATCGAAAATCATCAAAATATAGGCTCGAAATGAGAATTTTGAAGAAGGCGGTAAGAGGAGGCGTTTGCATCTTTTTAATCCGAATTGGTTTAAGTTTTGTGGTCAAAATTCTGAAGGTATGTATATATTCTTCAAGTGGGTTTAAGAATATGAAAATGTTTCCATTTAACCTTTCTTCGTGCTCGTCCTCGTCGTAGCCTACCTCTACCAACCTCTCTATATTATAACACTAACAAGGATAACACATTTCTGAATATGCCTTTACATTATGTTAGATTGAAAGGAAACATGATTGTTTAATTTAAAATGTGTTGAATTCACAGCATCACAAGAAAATGGGTGGATATTTCGATTTCCGTCGGCGAATTGATATTTTTTTTCCATTACATTGAGATTGGTTCATTGGTTGATATTTTATTATATTAAGATTTAGAATTGGTTCAGCCATAATTAGTTGATTAAATAAAGGCTCTTGATAGGAAAAAATATACAAGTAAGAAAGTTTAAAAGCCATTTAAGGTTTCTTAAATTAAAGATCAAATTGACATATTTTTTAAATGCATAGATGTTTAAAAAATACGTTGATAAATATATGTACATAATATGTAGAAAGAATAAAAATAATAAGCCGAAGATGACTGAAAGCGACGGTAAATACATAGGTAAATGTGATGAATTCTATCCTCTATAATATTAGAAACATTTTATATCGTATTTAAACCAAATATGAAATTTAAAGAACTGAATATTTTTGAACGGCAAATTATTTTGATATAATTTTAATTTTCTCTGAAATCGGAATCTACGAAAAAGTGTTACTAAAATAAAATAACTTCATGGAAAACTGACTAATCCAAAAATTTACTTTGAACTAACATTTAACGTTTGTACCGAAAACTAACATTAAAATAATATAAATTGGATTTATGGAAAGAAAACATTATTTAACTTCATTTAACAAGACGATTCAGAGGGTATTTTAGTTTGAAACACTTTTGTAGTCTGTATTTGTAATCATTCGACTATAATTTCGACGTTTTATAAAATAATTAATATCATGCATCATTGCATTACTTTAATCGGAGTAATGGAGAAATAAACTCAAAAACTATTTGCATGAATGGATATCTTAAATAAAGAAACTTTTTTGAAAAATGTAAATAATCATGAAGATTTGAACTAAGAAAAATATGTATCTTAGTTTTTGTTTTTCGACTTTGTTCTTCTTTTCTATTAAAATTAAGTTTTTTAAAAGAAAATTTAAGAGAGAACAAATTTTGGACCTCTATATCCATCAGTGAGTTACAACGCTGAAGAAATCTTAATTTTCTCGCTAAGCAAATAAGCCAATTTTCCCAAAAATGTTTTACCTACTTTTCATTATTACTTTTTTGTACTACTCATAGAAAGTTGTTGTAATCAGTCCGATTTATCAACTTGAAAATTTTGACACATTTCTCGACGTTTCATATGGTCGTTTGAACCTAAATAAAAGGTTTTTAGAGAGTTGGCTGCGAGTGCTTGTTTACGTAAGTTTAGAGGACTCTTTTTGTCCGCCATATCTTAAGAACTGTCAGAGATATCGACTTCAAATAGATATTGTTTTACAAATAGTAACACCAAACGGTGCAGAAAGGCCTTACACACAAAATTGAGTGAGAGCCCGTTCACACGATCCCGAATCGGCGGTTTTGCCGTATCGGCGATTTTACCGTATAAGCCAGTGTCAATATAATTTAAATGAGTATATATTCAGACGACACGGCATTTAACTGTAGGTATACGGTAAAATCACCGATAGGTCGATTTTGTCATTCGGTTTTGTCTCTGCAAATCGTTTTCGGTCGCACGGTAAAAAAAGACAGTGCGTTCAGACGATTCGATATTTTGACCGATAGTGCGTCATTTTTCGTCTTCGATACCAGTATATTACTATAAATGTATTACAGTCCATCTTCATGCGTCTTGATGCACATACGATACGAATGCAACTGAAAACCGAGTACGGTGTATGGTTGAGTACGGTGTGTACGGTTAAATTACCGTACCGTCTGAACACTCCAACCGAAAGACACCGAATCGAGAAAATATCCGATACGGTGAAAATATCGAATCGTGTGAACGGGCTCTAAGTGTTATAATTTAAGAAATATCTCTCAAACCAATAACGTTAGCGACTTCAATTATATATTTATATTGACGTTTTTGTTTTATAACTAAAAAAAAAAAACTGAAAACAAATATTGTTCACATCGAATATTTTACATACAAAAAGTTATATTGCCTCCAATAATAATAATAATTGTATGCATCAAAGAATAATGGATTTAATACCTGAACATTTTTTTTTTGAAAAATCGAAGTGATAATTTTAGTTACAAAAAATAAAAACATAGAAGAAAAACTTCTAAAAATTGGTAAACATTTATTTGCGACTCGAATATTTTGGCAACAATTAAAATATTGCCTTCATATTAATTCTTCTTCAGAAACTGGTCCAACAAACTTAATGAACTTAACACGTTAATATCGAAACAAATATGTAATTTTCAGTCATATTGTCTAAAGACTTAATTAGTACAAAAAATCCATATTAATTTTTGTATAAGAAAATAGAAATCTAGATAGTTGGGTAAAAACTGGTGTTCGATTCGAATATCTCGAGATTAATCAAAAGTGTTGACTTCAAAATTATAAAATAAAATATATAAAAAATATTGTAGTTAGGTAACATAAGATAATTTTCATAGAAAAATACAATCCATATTAGAAATGAACACTTTCGAAAACGGATAGTAAAATTGTTAAAAATTTGGTTTCGACTAAAAATGTCAGTAACATAACAAGATATTCAAATCAAACCTATTTAATCATATGTAAACTATTGTTGTTAACTTTATGTAACTTTTTTCAATAAAAATGAGAACTCTACAACAAAAAAATAAGAACTTACGAAAAATGGTTTTCAACTTAACAGCCCAATTATGGCTATCAACTATCAATTATTTGATAACTTCTATCAATTTATTGATAATTTGGTATTATGAGTATCAAATGATAATTTTTCACCCATATTGTGAATACTAATCAATATACGATTGTGAATAGGTTTGGTTTGGTGTTTGGTGTTTGACGTTTGTCATTTGTGTTGGGTTCTTGTGTTTTGGTCTATAAATAATTTCGGCGGAATAATGGTAGTTTGTTTTCATTAAATAAATTTCTCTTTTTTCTTAATAATATTTTGTTTATTTAGGAGTAGAATAGTTAGCAACAGAAAACAAATAGAAAGGCTTGTGGAACTAATGGAGGAAAATCCTGAGGTTGCAAAAGGCATTTGTGCATAAATCTCTGAGCGCTCAGTTGATGGTATACATGCCTATTTATCAATGAAGAATTTGTGGCTGATAGAAAATTTGATGGATATCATAATTTTTGACAGCCGTAATACCAAGTTTAATTTGCTTATTTTAATTCATGAATTTATAATTTGTCCAGTGGGTTTGAAGCATCTCGTAATACTGTTTATTTTAGCTTGCACGATAAACCTTCGTTCCTCAGTACAATTGCCTTCAAACAACAATTCTAGTGAAGGCATTTCGTTCTTCAATTTGTATATTCAATAAAAACTAAAAAAAAAACTTTTATAAATCGTATTTAAATTACAATTCTTTACCATTTACGAATATTTGATACATTTTTCAATGAAGATTTTGTAGCTGATAGAATATTTGATGGGTATCAATATGTTTGATAGCCGTAATACCGATTTTATCAATAAAGCTATTCACAATAGATCTTTTAATTCACTATTTATCAGAAATATTGATAATTGATCACCATAATACCGATTCATTAATTTTGTTGATAATTATCAACTATTATCAAATATCGTGTTGATATTTGATAACCATAATAGGGCTGTAAGTGTCTTATGAACAAAGAGAGATATTGACTTTAAACTTTTTTAATCTTACACTAAATATTGTTACTAATGTTTTGTAAGGCGTTTAGAAATATTGAGAAACCGACACGGATCACGGATATCAAGTTATTATCGGTGTGGGTTGTATTCCAGCATTTTTTAGTATTGAATTAAAATTAAATTTTAGTCAAATAACCTAGGAATAATGAACAGGTACATTTTTATTACTTGAAGGGCTACATTTTTACATATTCACTTTTATATGAAAATAAGTTAATAATACACAAATTAAATAAATTAGCTGTCAAAATAAGATTTGAAAGTGTCTTGGTTGTTGCAACGAATTAGATTCAGCTTTCAAATCTTTGTTAATTGTGAAATATTTATTATGTTCTCCTTACATTTAATAAAATGATGCCCAAGAACTTAAAACAAAAGAAGCAATGATTATTGTTTCATTCCATAGGTATATAGTAGAGTGAGAAATTGCCAACAAAACGATACGCAGTAGTCCGGTTTTTATATTTGAAAGTTGATACAACTGAATATTTGCCAGAATAATTTATCAAACAATTCCAAAAAAAAATAGCGAAATTCAGACCAGGGGTGAAATCGTGTAAGCTGATTTTTGATAGTTGACTTTCAAAATCAAGAAAATACGTCTGTGTAATGTGATAGTCGATTTCAAAGTTTTAACCAAACAATTTGACATAAAATAAAAACTTCAAGAAGGGGGTTTGTTCGTTGACTACTACATTAATATGTGGTGTTGAAACGAGCTTGAAGCTCGCCTAAATTCTTTATATACCTGAATCGAGTTGAAATGAGCTTGATTCGACTCCGATACCCGACCGGAATCGAGTTTGTGAAGAAAAACCTGTGTGGAGGAGTTGGTTTTACAGATAATGCGTTATGGTCTGTGTATTTGCATGCGTTTGTGTACAAAAAATATAGTTTTGTTTTAATCAAATTAAAATAAAAAAAAATTGCACATGGAGTAGGTAGCATATTCTTATATGATGCTGAACTATTCAGTTTTTCATTGTTTAACACTAATGAAACTATTTCACTTGCACTTCATAAGAAACATCGAAACACCATTTGCATTTTAAAAAGTGCTGTCAAACTTAATTTTAAATCTTCTTGTGCGGTGGAAATACCAAAAAGATTTGTCTAATCTAAACTGAGATAAACCTTTGGTGGAAACATAGCAAAACTTAATTATCTTTTCTATTGTTTTCTCTTGCAAAATAAGCCCAGTTAGTCCATTTTCACTAACAAAACTAAATAATATCAACGCAGTAATAGATTGATTTTTCCCCCAATGGAAAACACACATGATTCCAAATGCACAACTACTCAACGAACACAGCCATCGAGATACAAATGCAATATCAATCGTATGAACATTTGAGAACGAAATCACATAAGATCCATTCGAGACTCGTATAAATGTCAAAAACCCATCCATAGTAAGATTCTACTCTATCTTTTATCGGTGTTATTCATACTATGGATATAATACTACGGGTTTTGTTTTCTTATTGCAAACGTGTATTATAATCATATTACAACTTCGTTGATGGTAGGTTAGGTTAACAAACTTAAAATTTTGTTTAAACATTTCTTTGTAAAGCCCTATTTTCCTACCGAAATCTTTATCTCGCTTTTTAACTATTTACTTTCATATGGGATCAAAACGATTTATTTTTTTAAAAATTCATTAAATTTTTAGGTGATTATGTATATTCTACGCAACTATCAATTTGCAATTGTAAATATTATTAATTTAGTGCAAATAATAAAAAAAAGTTCAAGGAACATATGTACATATATTAAAATAAAAGACCAGGCCTCTTCGAAATTAAGAGTTTTTCAAAAATAGGTAAAGGAAACAAACCTTAAACTGTTGCAAATGTTATTCCATCTAAAGTTAAATTTAAATATGTTTAGCGAGATGATATATGGTCGTTCAAAAACAGCTTACAAAATTTATTATTATTTTCGTTTTATTTTAGCTTATTTCTTCCTATCTTGAGTCAATATTAACATACAATTTGTCAAAATTACTTCAACAAATTTTGATTTTTATATGTCATCTAAATACATCCATTAAAATATTGACTAAGGAGCAAGTTGAAGCTATTAATGGTATTCAACATTGACAGTCATAATTGTTTTTGATCTCTATAATAGCGATTGAAAGTGACTATAATAATTGTAAAGAAATTTCCTGATTGAAAGCCACCGGAAAATATTTTCCCACCTGGAATTGCATACATTTGAAACAAAAATCAGTGGAACCATTCGTTTCAATTTCGTATGGAAAAAAGAAATATGCTTTTTTGAGAAAAAATAATCGTGCAATTAATTTTGTCTGTCATCACAAAAATTCTTTAAGTGATTTCCAATCCATCAGTATACAAAATAAGTTCTTTCTATTTCTATTCAAGAGGAAACACAGTAAAATACTCATTCAAACATTTTTCCGCATTGATTTCAATGATAGCTAATATAGTCTCCTTAATTAAAAATTTTAGTAACTCCGAAATAAAGTGATTTTAGAAAATCACTCAAAAGTGAAGTAGCCATTTTAAGATTTGTTTCAGTAAAATATTCAAAGATTATATCTAAGATGCTTTAATCGTTTCAAATTATTAAAATCATCTTTATAAACTCTACAAACTTAATATTAAGGATTTAACATTTAACCCCATTTTATAGAAATACATCGATTAAAAATACTAATCTCTCTCATTTTGTTCTGAAATTACAATTTCGTTGTGTGCAACTTTGTCTATATTTACGTATCAACAAAAATAGCAAAACCATTCCCTATTGTGCCCTTGCACAATACGAGGTGTGTTCAAAAAGTACCCGGAATTTTCGTTTTTTTCAAACAAATATTTATTTATTCGTTTACATCAATGTGGTCCCCTTCAAAGCAGTCCCTCCTAGATATAATACACTTATGCCAGCTTTTTTTCCAATCTTCGAAGCACTCTTGTTATTCACTTTTTGATATGTCCTTGAGCATTCTCAGGGATTCGGACTTTATTTCTTCAATCGAGGAAAAACGCCGTCTTTTCATGGGTCTCTTCAACTTTGGAAACAGGAAAAAGTCACACGGAGCCATATCTGGGGAATATGGAGGTTGGGTCATGACTACGGTATTGTTTTTGGCCAAAAAATTACGAACAAGCAACGACGCTCTTGGTGACGTTGGATGCTTCCAGGTGGACGATTCTTTGGTTTCGACATCATTAGTTATGACCCTTTTAAGCAAACTTGGATCGTCGTTGACGTCATTTGACAGCTCCTGAGCGATGTTCATGCGATTGTTTTTTTGGTCAAAATTCAGCAGTTTCAGCAAAATCACCGAGCTCATAAAAACACGTCGAACCTTAGCAACTACCACAGACAAAGTAAACAGTGAATATAGCTGAAAACTGCAACATACTTAAGGCTTTAGGGGCATTTACCTATACCAACACAATAAAAAAAATGTTGACTTTCGGACTCTCCAGACCCGCGAAATTTAAAAATTCTGGGTACTTTTTGAACACACCTCGTATATAGAAATGAAGTTTACAATCAACAAAAAACTAAATCCAACTAACAACGGCAAAATTAATTATTTGAACAAGTTGCTTCGCTATAACTTGGAACTTATGAATCTTCAAATTGAAGAAACTTTACATCGTGAAAACATGCAAATCTTCTTTCTATTTTAACTAGGAGTGTTTTTTTTTTTTGGAAAAGCCATCCGTAGTACAGTAGACGTGTATATGAATAAGAAATACAACATCCGCAGTAGAATTACTGCAGATAGAAAATAAAATCAAATCTTACTTCGGATAGAGGTTTGACTTTAGTTCGAGTAACGAAATCAATTTTTGAGTTTTTCATTTTTTAGACTTTGATACGTTTGAGACCTGCTTAAGGCTCCATTGATGTGTTCGTAGAGCAGTGTCCAAGATATAAAATACTATGACGTAATTTTAAAACTCAAGATGAACTCTGATTTTTCGAAAGAATTTATTTTCAATTTATGTCAACTAATGTTTGCGGATTTTTCCAATGAGCTGACTTAAGGTTTAAACTGCAATATTTTTTAATTATTTTGCCAAAAGTTAGTGTCAGTAAATATATCGCACGCGAAGATCTACAAATAGTTAGAACATAATCTACGAACTTACCCCTTTTCTTTAGTTTTTATTTCATTCAGCTTCTTTTTATAAAATGGAAAACATACGAAATATAAATTATTCCTGATATTTCCTTAAACTTTTCTTCTATACATTTGTCTATTTTATTAAGTTAAAATTTAGTTCTGATCCGAATTCCGGTAAATTTTGTAAATTTAAGTTTTAAATTATTCCAACAAGTATTCAAAAATATATAAAATCAGTACTTCTGTGGATAGATTTTTTGGCATTTTCTCACTGTACCATTTATGGAATACTAACAAATTTCTTTTATGACTATTCTACAGAAAATGAATACACACATTTGTAATCATGAATAATTCGCACTATACACAAAAACCAGTTAAAAATAATGAATGCACAGATACCTTAAAAAGTACTGCGCAAAATAAAATAGATAGTCTTAATTTTCAAACTTTCTTAACACAAATAATAATTAGTCATACAATTCAAGAAAAGAAAAAAAGAAGCTTAAAACCTCTTTCGATTAAAATTTAAATAATTGCATTCAAAAATTTCATATGATAATTTTCCATCATAGATCGAAACAAAAATGCAATTCCTATCTTCACTTCTTCATATAAAGAAAATTAATTCTCTCTTCTTTTTCAAATTTCCTTTATAATAGTGCGCGTGATTGATGAATATAATTCCAAAAATACCTTAATATGGTAATCTTTGAAATTCAAAACTCCATATCGTTAATACGGTACACCTAACCTAACTTTACTTTAAAATCTAAAAAAGATGGGTATACTCAATTCTAGTTATCAAAAGACCCGTTTTTGTAAATACGAGTACTACGAATTAACAAAAATTAAAAATTCGATAGTCAACAGATTCAAAAAAATATAATATTTATATATAATAATTCAATCTTATGGTTTTATTCATATATGATGATTATAATAAAAGAAGGGGGAAAAAAAAGATAATATAACTAACGCTTGATCTTAAATCATAATTATTGCTAAATATTTTTTATTTTTAATTATCATGAGGTTGAAAATGAAATTTATTTCATAATAATTCATTCAAATGTGCTACACAACACTTAAACAACGAATTAAAATCTCATATATAGGTATAGCTTTTTTTTTATAGTAAGTTTAAAAAAAGGTATCTATACCTAAGAAAAATAAAAATATGTTAATTTTATAGTTTATATTGTAATCCAATCCTCTAATAAATTCAATAAACATTGGCGTCCAATTTGAGATTCGAGAATATGTATATAAAAGACATTTGAAACTATCTGGGGCATCGGGTTTCAATAGTTTATTATATGACATGATGCATTTCTAACAACAACATCAAGAAAAAGGGGATACATTTTTATTTTATTACAATGAACATTTTTGTTTTCTAATCTATAAACTTCGGAGATATAAGGTATGGAAATCTTTAAGAACTTGTATCGGGCATTAAATTAATTCATTGCACTATAGGATTGATTTAAAAAACATGAACATGTTGGATGCGGTTGTTATTGCGTCATGGTCATTCCGATTTCCGACACGTTTCGGTTCAAAATAAGAACAAATTTTAGATTGATACTTTTTTTTCCAGCTTTGAGAATAAACAGTTATCATTTTTGGACATATACGTCAGGTTTTATTTCTATCCAAACAAAGCGTTTTACCAAATTTGTTGGTTTGAATGTTAATATGGTTTTATAACCAACAAATCACACGGAAATTTTGTCTGTCTGGTAAAAAGTTCGAGAAATCATTTGACAAGGTTTTTAAATATTTATCAATTTACTTGCTATTCCAAAATTTTTATTCTTTTGATAATTAAAAAATACTATTTCATCTTTTATTCAAAATGTTAAATTTTAGCACGTTTCAAAAGTGACCGACCAATTACCCATAATTTAAAGTGTCAAAAAAAAAAAAAAAAAAAAAACAGAAGTCATATGGATTTAGTATATGACTGTTAGTTGAAGTACATAGCCGTTTTGCGACTTTAGTTTTATTACATGTAAGGATATACGAGTATATGGCAGTGTAAGTTCAAAACAGTGGAACCCGTGGCATGATAGTTAGTGCGTTGGACTGTCATCACAGAGGTTTTGGGTTCAATCCATGCCTGTGCCATCTAAAGTTTTTTCACGGGTACTGCTTCTGGCGAGGAATTGACAAATCCTCCAAGAGTTATTCTTGTAATGAAAAATGCTTTCTCAAATTAGCAGTTCGAATTCGAACTGTAGGTCCCCTCCATCTCGGACAACATTCCACGCACACAGGAATGGTTGAGAGTTGTAAGTCACTAGGCCCTAGTTTTCAACGGACTGTTGCGCCACCTGATGGGCGGTGTGAATAAAAACGAGTAGGACAAGTAAATACTTGAACATATCAAAAAACAAATAAACGCCAAAATTGAAGTGAATAAAACAACTATTTACTCTTACTCGCGAGTAAATACTTAAGAGGCTATAGTAAAACCCGGAAAAATGCCAATTTTGGTGTGAATAAACGCAAGTAAATACTTCTGTAGCTAGTAAATATTCGTCTATTCGCAAGTCAACCCGACCCCAGACTTGCAGTCGTACTTGTACACGAAAGATGGCTGCATTTATGAACCTGCTTGGTGTGAAACGTTATAGAGACTGGCGTGATATAAGTCGCGATCTATGGACTATTACGGTTTGAGAGCGAAAACGTAGATTTTCTCACTTCGCACTTTCTTGATGAAAACACTGATGCAAGGGGTGGTGGATTAACTGCACGGAAAAAGATGGACATTTTTCTGAGATACGTTAGTGATCCAGGATTCCAAAGTGGTGTTGCCAACGACATGGGGGTTGAAAGATCTACCGTCAGCAGAACATTTTCAAGTGTAGGTATTGGATAAAATAGTGTCGAAGTCTGAAGATTGGATTAAATTTCCACGCACTATTGAAGATATCGATCAAGGCAGATTTGGCTTCAAAATTTCGCATTCCGACTGTCATTGGTGCTATAGATTGCACTCACGATGCGTAGTCTGTGTGGCGCTACAAGTATTTACTTGCCGTTTTTGTAAATTCAGTTGTCTCGCGAGTAAATACTTGCTAGTATACCCTCGGGTTGACGAGTACACGGTCACAATTAAACTCGACATTTTATTCATATCGGTTTACTTGGAGTTTAAATACTCGTTACACTTTACTTGTAAGTAAATACTCGTCGTACTCGTTTTTATTCACACCGCCCAATATATTTATTTTATTTATAAGTTCAAAACAACCGTCGGAGTGAATCCAAGCAGAAACTTCATATGTACGTCAGATCTTAAAAAGAAGAACACAAATTCAATTCGGAGGAAGTAAAATTGAAGGCATAATAAAAAATACAATATTTTCTTCTGAATCACCAGAAATTCCACTTTACTCGAAGCCTTATGTAAAAAAAATTAAATCAAAAACTCAGGGCGGAAAAAATTGAATTTTCTTTCTTTAATATAATAATCGAATAATGACATCAACTGTTTTTGACAGTTTTCACCAACCTACTTATATACTTGCTCAAAAGGTAGTGCAGAATATTCAGAAGATAGAGCACACGCTAGTTCAGCTCAAAATTAACACTTGCCAGAGTAAGTCAGAAATGCAGAAATATACAGAAATGTTCTCAATGGACACATTAAGGTGCGTCCAAAACAAAGAAACGTTTTTGAAACAGAAAGGTGTAACCATGTAAAATGTATATTTATTCATTCATTTCATTTTATTAGAACAATTATTTGGTTACAAAGTTTAAGTATTATATGGTTATGAATTTGAGATAGCTTTGGCTTAGCCGTCAGCTTGAATGCCAATATATTATAATGGTAATGAAATATATTGCCATTCAAATTCAAGCTGACGGCTAAGCCAAAGCTATCGTTTTTGAAACATTTCAGAAACATTTAAAAAACATTTCAGAAACAGAGAAACATTTATGAAATGTTTATAAAATGTTTCTCTGTTTCCCATTTCAAAACAGCCAATAATTTGTCTCTAATTTCCGAAAATATAAATCGTGAAAAACATGAGGTAGATAAAAAACATAATGAGGTTATAACACTACATTATCGGTGTAACTTTTTTAGCACTCCATTTTCACGCAAAACAAACTAGAATCATAAATAGGACACCAAAAACGTTTAAAAAATGTTTCTCAAAGCGTTCACACTAATAAAACAAATTAGAACAATGTTTCTGAAATATTTCTGAAACGTTTTTTAAACAATAGAAAAGTTTCTTTGGTGCTTACACACCTATAAAGTTACACCAGCGCAGCTGGTGAAACAAAGCTATTAAAATAGTAAGAGTAAGATTCTCATAATATCTAGGCAGATGCTCAATTAATTCAAAAAGAGAGCTTTAACAATGATAGGCAACAATTATCCAGAACTTCCGCAATAATGACGTACATTTACTTACTCACTATATTCATAAACAATGTTTTAGTGAAATGGCAAGTTGCATTCCTCCCTTTAAAAAAAATACCAATCAGTATATTCTTAAGACCAATTAGGTAAGTGAGTACATTTAAGTACAGAGATTCTTTCTTTTGCTGCACTTCACGAATGTGAAATGATTTACCCAACTCAATATTAAATCACTCATGCATCGATATTTCCGTTTAAATTCCGTCCCTATTTTCTGATTGGTCGCATTTTCATTTCGATTTGAATGCGCTCACAAAATTTTTAAAAATATAATTATTCATTAGAAGTCAAATACAAATTTATTTATCAAAAAGTGACATTTCAGGTCTTGGCATTCGACTTATTTTCCACATTATTTTGGTCTTTTGATATCTCAATGCCATTTAAGAAAAAAGAAGCTGTCAAAAAAAATTCGAGCCGATTACAGAATCCGACGAATAAGTTTTGAATCGATTCGGAGTGAGTTTTTGACATTTTTAATATGATAGAAATATCAAAATTGACATTTGACTCCCTCCGCAGCCTACTCATCGGATTCTGCAATCGATGCAATTATAATACTTTACAACATGACTTCAAATACCCATTATTAAATTATTAATATAATGACGATTGTGTCATGCAATGTTTTCTATGTTTTTTTTTTGTTAAGTTAATGGTATAAAGAAAAGCGTTCCCAATGAAATGTTTTAAAAACGTTTAATAATAAATATTTATTGTTATGAATATTACCTTTCCTTTCAAATTGACCACCAATATAATACCTTTATTTCAAATGTACCATCAATATAATAAAGTTTCAATCGCACCGTGAAATGTTTTCTGTGTTTTTATTTTACATTCATTTCCGACGGCAAAGCAAAGATTTTCAATGTAAAAGTGCTAAATAAGAAAAATAAATACAAATTCAATGTTGACAGAAAACTGTTCGATTGACTCAGATATCACACAACATACAAGCTATAAAGAAAACATCGCATTGAAATAACCAAGTGTATTAAAATCAATCTTATGTCATTTGCAATTATTGATATTTGACAAGTAAAAAATATTCAATTACTAAAAATTGAATGATTTACGCTTCAGAATCGCACAAACATTTTATTAAAATTATGGTACAAAATGGTGAAAACTTTTCTTCAAAGAGACGACTACAGTTTGATGCCGAAAATTTCTGATTTGACGCTTCTTTCTTTGTCCATGTCAAAATCTGTTAAAGATCTTAAAGATGGATGTTCAGAAGATACCGATTACGTACCAACAGACGAAAATGTGCGAATTGGTATTGATAGATTTTCTAAATAGTATTTTGTTGTTATTGTTTTCCATTTTCGATGAAAACTTTTAACTTACAATGAAAAAAACATCGATTGAGTAGGTACCCTAAAAAAACTCCCTTTCAATATAAAAACTAACCCCTAAAAAACTAACTAAAGATTTGTACACTAATAGGGGGGCACATATAATAAATACATTATATTTCGTTTTACTTAACAATAACTATAAATATTATCAAATCAAAAACATAGAAAACATCGCATTTAAATATTCAAGTCTTTTTTAAACGGTCTAATTTATGCCCGTTTTCGAAAGAGTAAACTCCAAGAAATTCTTAACTTTTTTAAAGACGGTTCTTCTATACCATAAATTGTATTTATAATAAACCAAAGAAGCAATAAAACATAGAAAATATCGCAACTATTAAATGGAAAATTATCCAAATCGACACTCATATGAAAGTTGGGTTTAATTTACCCACTATAGCCTACAACCCTTCAAAAACTCAATACCATCACAATTATTTTACTCAATCATTCTTTGTCACCGCTTTTATACCTTCCTACCAGTTTAAAAATCAATAAAATCAACCATCGTCTATAAACTTGACGAGATACCATAAATTATATTAATTCTTAAAGTGTGTGACACGCCAAGTGACCATCATTTTAAATTCTTTCTTTTTTCAAAAATACCTATCTATATATAAACAAAAAGTAAGTGAACAACGAAAAAAATAAAATAAAACAATTTCTGAAACCGCACAAAGTCAATAAAATATGACAAGAAAATAAGCTAGAAAAGTGTATCCGTCATTCTTTGTCAGTCATTATCGTTAAGCCATTCAACAGCGATTCGCATCTCGTATACCTACCATACCATAGGTAAAGTGGTTAGGTATAGGTAGGTAAGGTAGTCAAAAAATAAAATGGCCAAAAAGATATCAGCCCATATCGTCATCATCTCACCCAAAGCTGTCTGTGATGCGAGAAAAGAGCCTCGGCATATTCCACCAACATAACATACATCTATTTGAATATGTAGTACCTATTTGTTGATGGGGCCAAGGCTCCAGGATCAATTCTATATAAGTCCGCAGTTGACCATGGATGCTGCTGCTGTACTACTGAACTGGTAGATATATTCTAGCCGACTGGCTGCCATGCCGCGGCGGCCGCCAACACCACCACCGCCACTGAAAATGAATAATAGCAGCGCACCGTTTTGCACTTTCGCGCTCGTTCATTAAATCCTTCCTCGCGTAGGTATCTATACATAGTCTATATAAGGACACCCATGTTTGGGGGGAGGGGGGCAGATAGACTCTATATGAATAACGTCCAAACCAAAAATGCTCCCCTGCAGTGATGACACATTAGCAACATTCATATATAGAGATACAAAAATAGGTAGGTATAACCGCACAACAAAAAAGATACAAACAAAACTAAAACCAAAAGGACAAGTTATTATCCTTATGAATTTATCAATTGAATTTTATATGAAACTTCGAGTATTTCCGAGCAACAAAAAAGAAAGAAAAAAACAACCAGGACGCTCTTTAAATGTTCGTTCCCAATTCTGGTTGCATATACACATATACTTATACCTCTACACAAGCATAAAAATTACCAATACTCATATAAATAACTCCAGGATATATACATATATGCGAGGACATAACAAAACAGGGCGCAAGGTTGTTGATTCTGGATGAATAATTGCTATATGCTGCCTGTTTACCAAAATGGGAGGACTGAACTGGAATACAACAATTTTTGTTTTGTATTATTTTTTCCGTCGTCGTCGGTCGTTGTTGTTGTTGTTATTGGTGTATTTTTCATTTTATTTTGCCGGCTACGACTATTATGTCGACGAACGACTATACCGACTACGACAATGTCGACGTCGACGTCGGCAACGACGACGATGATGATGACTACGACGACGACGACGGTAACAAAACTGCATGTCATCGTCGTCATTGAGGCCTGTCAGTTACAGATTTGTAGGACACGTGAAAGTTTTTGGGATTTTATTGATTTTTGCGTTTCAATATTTTAGGATCTCGCTCCGGCTCCGTGATTTTATATTAAATATTTTAAAGCACTTTAAAAATTATACGAGATATACGATGTCGTATATCAACCTACATCTATCTTTCAGTTTTTAAATTAAAGTTATGTATATGTATTTAATTTTTAAAGACTTTCTGGGTGTTTGTTTATAATTTATTTAAATTGTTTATTCAATCCTTGTTTTAGAGAGAGGCTGTTTGATATAAGTCGTTTCTTTCGTCATATTATAGGTACCTACCTACCTTACCTACCTACCGTTCGTCCGTCGCCGTCATATTCGTCGTCGAATTTACAAAAGGACGTGTGTCGTTTTTCTGTGACTTTTTGTCTTTCATTTTTGTTGTTGTTTTTGAGTAACAAAATACGTGATAAACATTTTAAATCCAGAACAAACTAATATAAATTTCAATAATCGTTTCTCGTAAATTTTGGCAAAATGAAATTATGTTTTCAATGTAGGTTTTTGGATTTAGGTATTGGGTACATAATAATATAAAATAAACTTGAACATAATACGATATAATCGGCACAAATCAGGGGGAAGGAGGGGGGTTCTTTGAAGAACAAATCATATTTTGTATTTGGTCGTGGTCGTGATTTGTGTTTTAACATTCTGTATGAATGATCACATAATTTTTTTCGAATTAATGTTAAATTGGTGAGAAAATTGGTTTTGGACATAATTTTAGTTAGGTATAAGTAAGTTAGAGGTATAGGAAGGTCCCAAAAAAATGTTTTACTAGGTATAAGTTCTATATACCTTATAAGTTTAAGCGGATAGGATACCGATTTAATATGGAAGTTAGCATGTTTATTGAATATTAGACATATTAGTTTGCGTTTACAAACGTAAAACATAGAATGTCTTTGGTATTATGGCAAAAGTGTTATCGTATGCGAATGTCAAGAGTTTTTCTTAGACGACGACTGCAATGGTTTTATTCACATATTATTTAAAAATGTTGGGGATTTTACATAAAGTAAAGTCACACTATGTGACAAATTATTAAAAAAAAAACATAACATTTAGGTGAATTGTAGTGGTTTATGCATTACCCGTGTTTTGTTGGCAAATCTATCCATAGTATAGTAAGGTTTTACACGAATAACAAAAACAATATCCATAGTATGAATAACACCGATAAAAGTTAGAGTAAAATCTCACTATGGATAGGTTTTTGACATTTATACGAGCCTCGAATGGATCTTATGTGATTTCGTTCTCAAATATTGGTACGATTGATCTTGCATTTGTATCTTGATGGCTGTGTTCGTTGAGTAGTTGTGCATTTGGAATCATGTGTGTTTTCCATTGGAGAAAAAATCAATCTATTACTGTTGATATTATTTAGTTTTGTTAGTGAAAATGAACTAACTGGGCTTATTTTGCAAGAGAAAACAATAGAAAAGATATTTATGTTTTGATATGTTTCTACCAAAGGTTTATTTCAGTTTAGTTTAGATAAATCTTTTTGGTGTTTCCACCGCACAAAAAGATTTAAAAATGATTAAGTTTGACAGCACTTTCTAAAATGCAAATGGTGTTTCGATATTTCTTATGAAGTGCAAGTGAGATAGTTTGATTCGTGTTAAACAATGAAAAACTGAATAGTTCAGCACCATATAAGTGCAATTTTTTTTATTTTAATTTGATTAAAATAAAACTAAATTTTTTGTACACAAACATGCAAATAAACAGACCATAACGCATTATCTGTAAAACGAACTCCTCCACACAGGTTTTTCTTCACAAATTTTGACTCGACTCCGATCCCCGACCGGAATCGAGGCGAATCAAGCTCATTTCAACTCGATTCAGGTATATAAAGAATTTAGGCGAGCTTCAAGCTCTCTTCAACACCACATATTAATGTAGTAGTGTACGAACAAACCCCCTTCTTGAAGTTTTTATTTTGTGTCAAAAAAAATTGTTTGGTTAAAACTTTGAAATCGACTATCACATTACAGAGACATATTGTCTTGATTTTGATAGTCAACTATCAAAAATCAGCTTACACGATTTCACCCCTGGTCTGAATTTCGCTATTTTTTTTGGAATTTTTTGATAAATTATTCTGACAAATATTCAGTTGTATCAACTTTCAAATATAAAAACTGGACTACTGCGGATCGTTTTGTTGGCAATTTCTCACTTTACTATATATGGAATGCGAACAAAACGCACTAATTATTGATAGTTGATATTTGCGGCCATTTGCAAAAATTATGCCACCTTTCGATTGGGTGATAACTTTCCCGCCATCTTGTATGTATGAGATAAGGATTTACCTAATAAAGATCTCATTGTGAATAGCCTTTGGTATTAGGGTAGCTGTCATCTTTTGATAAGTGAATATTACTACATTACTTCAAAAACACACTGAAATGTATTTAAAAATGATCCAAAATCTATTAAAGACTTGTACAGCCGTGACGGTTATTTGGATGATTTGAATTTAAACACAGAAGTTTTTCCGTTTAGAAAGCTTCTGGATGTCCAACCTTAAAATGTCAAATTCCTATTTAAGAAAATTGACTTATTTTTAAAATCATTAAAATTTTAAGTTAAAAAAATTATAACAGCAAAAATTATAACATCATTAGGAGAATTCTGGTACTGAAAGATGCAAAGAGGACATCTCTTTTGTTCAACTGTTCAGGAAGTAAATTCTGTTGAAGTAAATTTTAAGGAATGGGCTTTAGCTTTGTGCCATAATTTATCAAAACATTTTGCTCTTAACAACTAGGAGAAAAACCTTTTTTTTTAAACTTGGACTTTGGCTAATTTTACTGGAAAATCCTTTGTTGTTCTTCTTCTACTTATAGTGTAATATCATTGCTTTTCCTAAATATTTTAAATCAAAATTACAGTGTCTTACAAAAGGTCGCGTCGGGTTGTATATTTACGTTTTCAGCAGAGAAAATATCATTTTTATTAGAAACTTTACTGAGTGAATGAATAATTGAGACAAAGCATCTACATTTTTGATTTAATTTTAAAAATGTTCATCAAGTGGATCCTTCAAAACTTTTTATTTCAAAAATGTTTATCAATTTTTATATTTATATTAAAACCAGTAACACACTTTTTACCTATGTAAATGTTTGGGAAACAAATAAGTTTTAAATTGGAAATGGTAAGCAAAGAACCATTTCAATATAACATTTAGAAATGTTTCGCCATTACCCACACCAAAAAAAGCATTTTAAAAACATTTAAGAAGCATTTCAGAAATGTTTCTCTGTTTCTGAAATGTTATTTCAAAAAAAATTTAGGATTGTTTCGCGATTACCCAAACCAAAAAAAGCATTTTAGAAACATTTAAGAAGCATTTCAGAAATGTTTCTCTGTTTCTGGAAACGTTGTTTAAATGTTTTTGATTTTTTTAAGAATGTTTCTTTGGTCTAGACGCACCTTTACAAGAATTAATGTTGATACTCTCTATTGACCCTGTCTTTTTACGGAGTGCATTTTAAAGTAAACCATTTCAAAATGTACAAATCTATTGCTTTTTTTTAAATCGTAGCTGCCGCAGCGTTAACACAAGATAATGAAGTTTAAAAAAACTCTTGTTGACAGAAACATACTTATTGTGAATGTCAACTTTTAATTCACAGTTAATACAAATTTATACTAATCCTTTTTAAACGTCATTTATAAACAAACAACAAAATTCCCGTTGAAAAAAAAATGTTTGTTAAAGGTTAAACTTTGATATTATCAAAGAAAATATCAATTAATAGTTGATATTATAGGAAAGCCTCAACAATGACAGTAGGTACAATTGCTGATGATATAACAATTAAAATGACGTCTTCATATTTATCATCCACTGACAGAACATTCACCGTCACTACGTTACTTTGATAGTAACGTTTACATTACATTACATTATACATTTCACATTTTAGGTGATAACAACACAAGACATTAATACAAGACAGAAGGACAGAGGAGAAAGAAGAACGAACAGAACGTTTATTGTTTATCAATAATTGATTCCTATTCAAAAACTATCTTAAAAACAGATATGTACAGTACATATTATCTTTAATGAAACAAAAAGCTTAACCCCGTCGGGCTACTTTAATATTTTACAATTCCTTAAAAATATTAGAAAATGTTTTCAAGGTTTAAAAGAAATATGACAACCATT
This sequence comes from Eupeodes luniger, assembly GCA_951509635.1. Taxonomy (NCBI): domain Eukaryota; kingdom Metazoa; phylum Arthropoda; class Insecta; order Diptera; family Syrphidae; genus Eupeodes; species Eupeodes luniger. The sequence continues at coordinate 299,155,319 of OX608073.1, forward strand.
ACCAAATAAATGATCATTTTGAATAAGCCACATATTAAGGAATTTGAGGTTTGTTTACATTTCGTGCAAAATTATAGTTTTATGTTCACAATTGACAAATTTTTAAATGACTGAAGATTATAATAATTATCTCGAAATTATCGAGATTTTCCAGGCAGGGTTTTTTTTTTAAATATAATTTTTGAAATGACAGCGAAATCGTAGCAATTCCATTTTTTTTCGTCTTTGTTAGTTGGTTTTCATATCCCGTCAATAAGAATACCTAATCTAAATTTCTGCCGCATTATTGCATTTAATTTATTATAGAAAACATTTCTTTATCATTCCACAGTTATTTAAGAACTGTCAAGATGAATGTCAAAAAGCGATGCAGCTGTCAAGATATGTGTGTGCAAAATATTAAACAACTTTTTGATCGAAAAGTAAGAGGCCCATTTTACTGTATCAATAAAGTCCAATTTGTTTTTTTCTTCCGATAACAAGATTGTCAAGTGGCCCGAAGCTCTTATTAAAATTGTATTTGTTTCAAAATTTTGTATAGTTTTCATTGAAATTTTATTTACATAAGTCATAATTATTTTTAAAAATTAGAAGTAAAAATAAAACGAATGTATACGAGTATCATAACCTCAGATGTCACAATCTCATTGCCCCTAAAACAATGTTATTATACCTATCTTTTTCTAAAACAGTTCTAATATTTCCAAATAGATGCACGTAGCGTTTCGTTTAATTTATTTTTTAAATCGAAATCTATCTATAAACATCGACGGGGTGGCGAGGACTTATATTGTGTTTGTGTACCTTTAGGTACTTTGAGTAGGCGCCGGCCACAAAATTCAACTAAAACTCAACATAGCACCCACCGCCGCCGCCCGCCAGACGAAATCGAACCGAACCGAATGTGTGTGTTAAAATAAATAAAACCATAAAACGCATCGCATTTGATTTACGAGTTTCTAACAGCACCAGCACCAACAGTTATACCATATTTTGTATATATGGTGGCTCGGCGTTCGCGTCCTCTCCATTTTCACAATTTTGTTTACATTTTTCGGCTTTTTTTTGACAACGTTATGATGTATCGGATGCATGTGCGCCCACTTGTCAAATACGACAAGCTTTCTGTAAACAAAAAATAACTGTAACTCCACATAGGTACAGACTGTTTAATCCAATCTGTTCTGTAGTGATAAACTCTAAAAATTCATTGACACCTGGAAAATTGATAGATACCCAGATACAGATAGGTAGTTATAAAGGCCACATCGCATAGCAGCCCTAAGCGACGGTGAATGGGTGAAATTGAGATTAATATACAGTTTCTCGGGTGAATAGATTTAATACTTTCTTCCGGTTGAAGTCAACCTCAACCTCTTTTTTTAAAAACAACATTTTGGAAAATCACTCCTAGTCCTGGCTGTATCTGTATTGTTGCACTGCGCCAGCAAAAGCAACAAACACTAAAAACAATAAAAGGTCAAAGCTCATCATAACTCATCTGAAACCATAAAAATCGTTGACAGGGATTAGCCAAACATTACTCCTTTGTTGCATCGTCAGTACCTATGTTAACTTTGCTGTAAGTGACTTTTTCGTTGCGTTAACCGCACCAGGAAATTGTTTCTTTGCAAATTCCAAACCAAACTCAAAAGTTGTTGAAACACCGACTCCAAAAACCCGCACCATCTACCGTCTGAGTTTTGTGATCCGCAGGTATGAACTTATCTGGCATTTGACAGTTGTGCGGGCAATCAAAACTGAGCGAATCAAAAAGTCATATATCGCACTCTCCCTTTCGTTCTGCTTGCAAGCTAATGATTGATGGTGTGGTCTCATTTCTTGACAAAAGGTCTAACTTTGCACACTTGCACTCGTCGTCGTCGTCGTCGTCAAACAAACACACAAAACTAAAACTAAAACTATCATATACCCACACAGCCGCACGGCACATATACCCGACTGAAGACTGAACACAGCTGCAGATCAAATAGTGCAATTTTTCATTTTCAGCCAACCCGTTAGCTTCTTTGCGTAGCCAGCCACTTCTCTTGTATAGTATTCGCCCCAAGAAGACCTTTTGGCTCCGCATAGGAGCTACAGCTCCGCCGCCGCCGTTACCGCTGCCGACGTACGACAACGACAACGTTAACGTAGACAAGAAGTAAGAAGAAGACGAGGGCTCCAGCGGAAAACAAAAAAAAAACGAAGAAATATCAGTGTTCTCAGTAGGTACCAGAGTGTGAGAAAGGGAGAACGCTTACGCGCGCAAAAACAGCAACTAGCACTTGACACTCAGACTCAAGTGACGTTTCGCCAAAAACCAACAACTAACTCAACTAACTAGAAGAAAAATATCGCTCCTCCATCTCAGTTGTTTGACTGATGGAATGACAACCTTCTACAAAGCGAGCGAGACAGACTGACTATCATTTCTCTCCGATGTGCGATTGCGATGTGATACCAAAAAACCCAAAAACGAAAACTTTATACTCCACAAATCCAGCCCCAAAAATACTTTTTGAAATTCTTGGGCCCCACATTTTCTTTTCTTGACGTTTTATCAAGTTTTTTTCTCCTCATTTTTCTTGAGGGTATTAGTGGGATGGAAAAACGAGATGGAGGACAATTCGTTTTTTTTTTTATAGGAAAACTGTCAAAACAAAGAAATGAGATAACAGGAGAATCAGTAAAACATATATTTGTCTCTTTCGCTGAGACAAAAACAAACCATAAAATTGACGGCAAGCACGTGCACACATGTGAACCTTTCCCAAAAACGATATGAAATATGAGCAAAACAAGAGAGCGAGAGAGTCGATTGTTGTTTTTTTTGTGCTGCTTACTGTATACTGTGTTTAATGTCCCTGCCAAACGGTTTGTATAATGGCGATGATGAGAGGCCGGTTACACCTCTCGTATACGTCACACACGACACGTATAGCGAATATCAGTCAAAATTTTAAGTGTGTGTTGTAAATCATTTCTGCTTTTGCCTTTGCTGTTGCTCTGATGGTTGTTCGTTGCTCGTTTCTCGCTAGGTTTTCGCTTTGGTATTTGGTGTGGAGCGCATTTTGAGTGTGCGTTGACAATCGGTTGAATGAATGAATGAGAGATGATGATGATGACGACGACAAAGATTGGGATTGGGATGGCTAACCCCCCACCCACAAGTCATACATACGTTTTTACGTTGTTTTTTTATTCTCACTAACTTAACTTGGCGAAAATTCATTGGGCATTGGTGGTCGGAAATGGGGTGGGAAAATTTATCAAAAATCATTTTCCGATGTGAAAAACTATGACAAATTAAATTTTATACACCTTTTTATTGCATCTTTATTTGTCTCCAAAATAAATGAACTCAGCGAAAAAAGCTCCAAACATCACCAACATTGTGGAAATTGTGAAAATGAATGTGAATGAAATATTTTTGAAATATCTTTCTATTGACGGATTAAGCCAATGAAATGATATACATCCCACCGCACAGGTGTCGTCTCCATTACACACATACGCACATAAGCTTTTATTTGCTTGTCGTATTTTTATTGTATAGAGACTAATTTTTTTTTGCCGAAGGAAGGCGTTACCTAAATGCGGCCCCACACACAATCAATTTTGCAAACCTACAATCTACAAGGAGCGCTTGTCTCTCAAAATTGAACCGACAAAAAAAAAATTACAATCCTACACCAAACCAAACCATCATCAACCAGAAAAACAGCACATAACATAGTTTGGCTTTGGATATTCTGTATTCGGTTCAGTGTTCTGTTCAGGTTCTCTGGCATTGAGCTCTGGAGCGACTCGAGAGTTGAGACCTGATCCCGAAGCCTGAACCTGACTACACTCCGACTCCACATCCACACATTGTCGTTCTCAACGTCGTCGTCGTCGTCGTCGGAAGAGAAGGCGCATGCATCATTTCTGGTGCTGATTGAGCGAAAATTCCACACCACGCCGAAAAATAACAAATGGGATTGGTTTTTAGTTGGGTACTTTATATCTATTGCTTTTAGGTTGCTGCTGCTGTACTTCATAGGCAAAAATCAACACGCGCGCACCCTCGCATTCACTCACATATGCCATAAGTTAGGCATTTATCTCCCTCTATTGGCTGACAGAAGAGGCGTACTGTCAAATCAGTCATTCCTCCGCATCGAGATGGCTTGATGGTGTGTACTGTGTGCTGCTTACCATGCCTAACCATCCATCTCTTCCACTCCATGACGTCTTCAAGTTTACCCCTGCCAAAAATTTTCTAAAAAAAAAAAACAAAACAAATGAAACAGCACAGCCAACATCTTCCAAAAAAAACATATAGAACTGTCTCATTCTAACCCATTCAAAATGTCTACCTCATGGTAGAAAATACGAGTGTGTTGGTAAAGTAATTGTTTATGTGTTGGTTACCGTTGTGAAAACAACAAAAATGTTTCTCAACTTACCCCCGCCAAGTTTAGTTCACACATTGATTGACAAGCCCAGTGTGTATTTGCCTTCGAAACGCGTACGACGTGTGTAGAACACAACAATAAAATAACAGTAATAATAATAATAAAAACTAAAAACCCCTCATAATCATTATTATTACAATTCGTTTCGTTGTGCTTTGTTTTTATTTTTCTTATTATTATTAAAATATACATACGACGAGTATATTGTCAAAAAAAAAAGAAAATATTCTGATTTTGTGTGTTCTGTGTTTTCGATCTAATTCACGAGAAAATTTAAAATTTATTACATTTATCTACTGCGCTGCATTACCTACACTTTTATCTAAAGCTGTTTACACCTTGCAATTCTCTACTCTATATAACACAGTTATACGAGCGACGGCGATACGAGTATACGAGTTTTATTACTTACTTTTTATTTGTTGTTTTCAAAATCGTTAAATATAATATTTTTTACACTAAAAAATTGTATATTAATTACATGTCTATATGATATTGCCTATTGTATAGTTAAACAAAATAAAATCATAATAAACGGATGGTTGCGCCTAAATCAATCAATCAATCAGTCAATCAATAAATAAAAAAAAATTATAAGAAGCAAGAAAATGCAACACAGTGTCGCCGCGAAGTGCAGCAGTAACAACAACAATAACAGTAAGAGAACCAGCAGCAGCAGCAGCAGCAGCAGTGATTAGAGTAACCCAGCAACATCGTTGCTCGCAACATCGGGGAAGCAACAGAGAGCAGTGCAACATCACCCAGCACTGCACTGCACTACCATACCATACCAGCAGCACAGTCAGCAGTCAGCTTCAGCACTGCTACTACAAAAACAAAAACAACAACAACAACCATTCATCAAATCAATCGGCAACAGTATTGATGCAGCACGGGAATTGCACGCATTCAATGTCTTCGTCTTCGTCGTCGTTGTTGTCGTGTCGGTTCGTCTCAATCCATAAATTCGGTTTCGCGTTTTAACGTCGGGTCGCATCATCATTATCATCATCATCGAAAACACATCATTTTTATATAAATTATTATATATATCTACCTGCCTACAACCAACTACTATATACCATAGTTATACGATACGCCATCTTTGTTGATTTGTAGTCTATGAATTTTGATTTTTAAAATCACCATTAAACCGGATTTTGGAAAATTAAATTTAAAGAAAAAGTGCGCGCATATAAATTATATTCTTTAACACAAAAATGCAATCAGCAGCACATCTTTTATGACAAATGCCAGACATGAAACTCTACTTTAATATAACGGTAACGGATTTTCAAACACAGAGCTCAACTATGGAACATGTCACGTTTAACAGGCTGTCTTGAAAGTAGTATCCCGCCAAATTGTGTCAGTCTGGTCAGAAATAGTGTCCATCACTATTTTCGTGCGAAACACAAGTTTTGTTTATAAGTTTGTTGTTTAAAGAAAAAAAAAAAAAAAAAAAACATTTAACCTATAATATTTTTGTTTGTGATTAAAAAACAAAAAATAGTACTTTAATTCTGTAACTCTAACACACCGTTCGGTCTTTTGAACTTAGTGAAAATCGGTTTCGCGGTAAAAAAATAAATATAATAATAAAATCTTGTATACGATGCAACTTATATTATACATAAAAATACAAAATATATAAAATATCCTTTCTATAATAAAATTTTTTTCGTTTTGAAATTGATCTCAAATTTAAATTAAAAAACAAAACACGTGTATACCTACATTAAATGACTATAAATCACCTTTTAACGCTATAAATTATATTTTTTCTGCACTTGAACTGTAAAAAAAAAATAAATTAATTAAACATAAAAAAAAAAAACAAAAATCCCCCAAAGCAAGCAAAGGATAACAAATGTGCCTATAAAAAATAAAATAAAATAAAAAAAATTATTCAACAAAATTGTATATGACCAAAATTTAAATAAAAAAATAAAATAAATTATTGTGAATTATTTTGTTTTTCTTTTCTACACAAAAATAAATAAATTATAATATTTCTCTCTATCGCGCCAAAAATAAAATCATTTAAATTAAATTAAAAATAAAAATCTATTGTGAATGTTAGTTAAATTGTTTTTAACTTAAATAAAAAGAAATAAAATAAAAGAGAGTTATATATAAAAAAAAAATAATACAAAAAAAAGGATACAAATATTACAAACGTGAAAAAATATATATATTATTAAAATAAAGTGAATTTTATAAATAAATTAAAAGAGAAATAATAATAATAATAATTAAAGCAAGGAGCTAGCTGGCGGATTTCGTTGGTTGCTTTTTGTTCGGGAAAAAGTAATCAATTTGTTCTTACAAAAGTGGCACAAGTCGGGCTGGACGTCGCTCCTCGAGCATTAATGGCTCAACCTAGGGTGAGTTTTATTTTTTTCTTCTTCAAACTTTATTACTTATTTCTAGAGTTTAAGTTAGTTTTTGTTTTTTTTTATTTTAAGTCAAAGTGGTTAAATTATTTAAGTAGGAAACAAAAAAAGTGTAATCGTACATTTAGCGTCGGCAAAGCTAAAATAGTTTATTGTGAATATGCCAACGGGTATTTGACAGGGTGTGATCCTATTTCTATTTCTAGTTCATTTATAAATTTTAAAAGTTCAAGAAAAGTTATTGTTATTGTTCCGAACATAAGTCAAGATGTAGATGATGTGAAACAAGCCTTTGACGTGATTAAAATGATTTATGTCTTCATGATTGATGAGACAAGGTCACTGTTTTATTAAAATGAACATAAATTTAAAGATTCGTTGAATATTTCTCAAAGCATCAACGAACTTAGGTACATGAAAAAACTTAAAACTCTAATAGAAGACCTTGGCATTTAATATTTTCACATAGATTATTATTTTTATTCCGTCGGGGATTTGACATTTCTGAAACTAATTCTAATTGTGCGAATACAGATTTGTCACAGTTATGACAGTTAATTTCTTTATTGCTCCCGAACTTTGACAGTTGTTGAGAAAATAAATACGACGATTTGTGGTGTATATTGTCAACTGTCAGATTGACACAACTCAACAGATAACGTTTTTTTCGGTATTTTCAAGTCATTCACAGGTCGTTGTTCATTTGATACTTTTTGTATTTACATATTAAAGTTTTGAAGTGAGTTGTATAAAAATTCAGTGTCAAATCATATTTTGATACCTATTTAAATTAATAAAAGTCATGTGAAGTCATCTTATGTCGGCAAATATGTTAAAAAAGTTATTGACACTGACGTTTCAACTTTAAAAAATATTTGGCATTGAAGTCATTTGTCAAAATTTTATCTACCTAGGTATAAAAATTGTAGATTTCAAATTAGGTTAATTCAGATCAAAGTGTTGTTTTGTTTGTTTTTTTATTTTTGACAATTGTTTTTGTTGATCTTTCATCTGTTATCAGGATTTTGTTTTTAATCATTGACAAAACAGACATAATATTAATTTAATTAAAACAAATTAAAAAAAAAAAACTTCAAAAACACCGCCGATGAAAAGTAAATTTTAATTCGAGTAATTAATAAATTTACATAAAACATGTAAAGTACATATTTGTTTTTGACTTCTGTAAAACAAAAAGTCGGTAACACATTTAGTTGAAATAAAGAAACATTATACCTACCTTTTCTTATATCTTAAAAGGTCTACCGCTAAAATTTTTGTTTAATGAATTTAGTCAAAGTACCTACATGTGACAGATATTTAAACATTTTTTTTATAATGTTCTTGGTACTACGTCAATGTTCTCATATAACATTATTGACACAATTGTTTAATTCTCTGAATTCTCAAATAATGTCAATAAAATAAAAGCAGACATTTTGTATTCATATCTTTATTTAAGTACCTATTGAGCTTTTAAGGTGTGAAAGATACTGGGTACCTCTACATGAAGTAAAAAATAATGTAGATGTAGAGTTTAGAATTTGCTATTCTAACTTACATAGATTTGGAATACCTACTCTGTGTATTAGTGAAAGATTAAAAAACAATATTTAAACATCTGAAATATGTTTTTGAACTCTACGTTTATTATAAATGGGCTTAAATAATTTGCCAACTCTGCTCTGGTGTAATTCAGAGTCGGAGAAGTTCAATGAAATCGAGGTTAAGAACTCTAATTAATTTTCTTCATTAAATAATTTAGAACCGAATTAGCATCTTCTTTAAATTTAATTGTTTTAGAACATTTATTTAGATATTGTCATAAGAATGTTTTCGACTATTTATTCATATTTCTCTGTGTGTAACGGCCTTTTTTGGTCTCTTCGTTTAATACTAATATCTTGAGTCTAGAACAACTGCTAAATATTGTATTAACTTAGTCTTTAGAGTTTTAGACAATAAGACATGAAAATTCGTATTTCTTTTGATATTAACGGCTTAAGTTCATTGAGTCTGTGTAACCAGTTTTTGTCTTAAGTCCTTAATTCCTTACGTCAAAGATTTGTTGCTTCATTTTTTCGTACTTAAAACTGATATTGTTCTAAAAACTGTCATACAAATTTCTCTGATTTAGTCTAACGGACTTCATATATTTTTTTACTCTCAGTTCAAGTGGCAGTAAAAATTATGATACCTATATTTTTTCTAAAATCGCTTTGAAGAGAATCAAATTTTTAAGTTCTTTTGGTCTTAAAAGAAAATACCTATATGAAATGTTAACTTTATATTTCTAAGATCTCAAAAGACTATCAATATCTGTTTCAGTAATTTCGGTATTCTTCTTATGGCCTTTTGAAAGTGTTAAGTGTTTTTAAAAAGAAGTTCATATTAATGAAAAACTATGCTTTGGGAGCATCTGAATATTCACAACATTTTCCAATATTTTCTCAAAACTCTAAAAACTCAAAATGCTATAAATGTCTTTTTTAATATTTTCGGTCTTTTTCTTTGCCTTTTGAAACTAGTTCTTTGTTTTTGGAAAAGAAGTTCCTATATTTATTAAAAATTTTGCTTCGAGAGCATCTAAGTATTCAAAATAATATTTTCAAATATTTGCTCATTTTCGTAGTTTGGTACTTAAGTTCACCAGCAACACGTTCGTTGGCTCTAGAACCCTAAACCGTTACGAATGCACTTATAAATGCTTTATGTTCTTTGAGTTCGTGTTAAATATTTCTTAAAAAGTAAATAGGTATCAATGCCATTAATTATTTTTACGATCAAAGTTTTTTCATCTGCTTTAAGATATTTTTCAAGACTTTATTTAATAAAGAATAGATAAAGAAAATAACCGCACAATTTTGAAGTGAATTTATTTTCTTTACAAAGTTTACAGAAATTATCATAAACTAGGTACATTATTCCAGTGAACAATCTTCATAATATTTTTGAAGTTTTAGTTCTTTTCCGAAAAGAAGTATTTCTCTTACATTAAAATTACCAATCAAAATGCTCAAACCATTTCTCGAGAATACGGAACATTTTTTAACAATCATTTGCATTAATCAAACAAAACATACTTTCTTAGAAAACTTCTCAAATCTCAATTTTTAGCTAATTTAAAAAAACAAACTGAAGCTCTGTAAATTTTAAAAGACCATACAAAGAACTTTTTGATTTAAGGAAGATTCATCAATGAGCAATTTTCCTAAAAAACTATTAGAGGTGATTTCTTCAAAAATATGGGCTTCTTTTTTTTTAAATCTTAAGTTAAAGTAACTTACTCAGAATAAAGATATTTTATAAATATTAAATATTAAATGAAGTTGAATTAAAATACACTTAGAAAAGCCTTCAAGATTTCAGCTAGGTAGCAAGTTTTCTGAATGACGTATAGGTATTTTTGTTGCAATATCCTTGCTTTAGGTTCTTATTTATTTTTAAAATATGCATACAACTCTTAAAAAACATTACTTTGTAGTTTATTGACAACTTTAAATAAATAAACACACATTTTTAAAGGCCAAATTATCTCCTGGCGTCATTTTAATAACTTATTTGTCACAATTTAGCCGACGACGAATAAAAATTCCATCCAAATAATTTCAATGATTTTCCTATTAATTAGCGCATATTTCGATACAACCTTAAGCAATAAAACCAAACAGACTTTAGATAAAAATATATTTCAAAATTTAACAAATATCTATCCGTTAAATATCATCACAACTGTCCATCCAAAATTTCACATTTGCATGTTAAAATATCACTTATAGATACATTCTCGTATGTAAATCTACACTCTCTGCAGTTAAATTTTATATTTATTTTATTAATTTTTTTAACTCACTTACCTATTAGCAAGTGTCTGCTAATTTTTTTTATCAAATTGTAAAAAACATATCAATTTAAAAAAAAAACAGAATTATATTTATTTTTGCGGATTACCACCTTCCTATTAGGTACATAGGTATACCTAGATAGGGATAAAAGCTAAGGTAGTAAAAAAAATATCCATATAAATAAAATTAAACCTTGTTGTATATTTTATTTCTTCTTTTTTTTACAAAATAAAATTAATAATAAAAAAAAAACTTAGCGAAAAATAACCACAGTACAATTTGTGTGTTTTGTGGTTTTTATTTTGCATTCAAATGCATTTTATCTGTTTCTATGGATAAAATAAAATTAATGTCCTGAATATAAAAACAAAAAAAAAAAACAACACATTTTTATCCTTTGAAGTTATGTTATATCTTTTTGTATTTTAAAATTTTCAAATAAGCTGAGGAATGGTTAGAGAGGCCGAGACGTGTGCCTGGCATAATTGTTATGTTTATACGCAATTTTCATTTGTGGTTTAATTTTCGATTGTATGCAATTTTATTTTATTTTATTTTTTTGTTGTTGTTCGTTGTTAATTTTTATGAAACATACCAAAACGGATGTAGCGCGAGTTACATATCCATACAAAAAAATAAAACATGTATCTTATATAAGTAGATTTATATACCTATGTTTATTTGTTAACCAAACCAAACCAAACCATCGACCACCTATCCTAGCTTTTTAACATTTTAACATATACCTAGAGGTGTGCAATTCAATTTTATTACGCTACAACAGCCAACCCATTTTACAATGCGGTTTTATTATTTACATGATGGTTTGTCGTCTGTTTTTTTTATTTTACTTTTTTAATTTTATTTTTATTCAATTTTTTTTTTTGTTTCGTATATATTGAAGGTATTTTGCATTTGTCAGCAGGAAATGCATCAGAACCACCATTTTTCTCCCAAATGAATTTCCCATATATAAGTCCATCTATGTATATAAAGATAGATTTGAAATACCATCATTGTATGTGCACCAAATGAAAAATGCAACCATTTTGTTTTTTTTGTGTTTTATTTCATTTTTTTTTTTGTTAAATATAATTTGATTATTTTATTCCCGCATAGGGAGTGATAAAAAAAATTATATAATTATTATTTTTTGAACTCAACAAACGAATAACACGCATCCCTGTGCAGATATGTGCGTAGGCATAAAGGTTTTGAAACAAATTGGTGGTTTTTTGTTAAAATGTTTATCCACATTTTCCCTTGGTAAGCCACAAATTAAAAACAAAAAAAATATTTGAGATAAAAATGTTATAGCTAAGTTTTTTTTTTTTTTAATTAATACTTATACATATTTTGCAGCAGATAGATGAAGGTAAAAAAAGAATCAGGTAGCTAGCGTTTTTTTTTCAATAATATATATAAACTTTATGTATATTTTTGTATTTATCAGAGAAGATTAAATTCACTAATGGGAAATAATTTATACCTATCTAATTGAAAATTGATAGCAGTGCAGAACTGAAATTGTTTTTTTTTCTTCTATAAAAAAAAAACCCCCTGAACCCTCGATATACTTAGGTATAGCTTTAAATATCATTTAACACTATTTTTAGAGAAAACTCCATTGAAAAATATTTAACATACTTTTATATTTTTTGTGTTATTAAATTTCTTTGATAACAATTAAATTTAATAATTCTGTCGGACAAATTTTTAGATCATGTCTATAACGGTGCTAATAATAGTCAAGAAAATTGCTTCCAAACTTATTTTAACTTCAAATATAGTAGCAATTTTTTCGGGCAGAATTTAAATGATATCAAATCAATCTTTTGTTTAACCCTGCAAAGGAGAAGAATCCAAATTTGGTCTACTTTTAGTTGAACAATCAAAGTCCGTCGCAATGTCTTGAATTTGAATTCGACACTGCTCTTTCATTAGGAAATAGATTAAGTTTCTATTTCAAATGCATAATAACATAAAATTAATAATTATTTGAGCTATACTGAAATGATATTCAAAAATTTAGTGTTTAACTTTAGCGAAACAGAACTTTGAGTATCACAGTGAAAAATGAAACATTCACCTATTAAAGGTAAAACATTTTAATGGTTTTTCATTAAAAACTTCTATGTTTTATGAACTACATATATCTTAAAATTTAATTAATTTTGAAATCTCAATATCTTAGTTTAGGCGTTAGAAAATAGAGCGACTACTAACTTCTTAAGGTTCTTAAATGTAAATGTCATATAATATTATAACGCTTAAGTCATTTGTCAATGGCATTAACATTTTTCTGACTTCTGTCCTATGAACTATAAAACTGTCATAAAAAAAAATAGAAGAAATAATATAATTTGGTTTAATTTGTTTTCTATAGAACGAACGAATTAATCAAAATACTATAAAAGACAATCAGAGTATACCTAATCAATAAAAAACAATCAATGTGATCAAAAAAGATACATCTGTGTTATTTTTGTATTTTCTTACTTTACTTAAGACAAGGCCTTTAACCTTGAGATATGAAGATACAGTATCTATTAAGAATATAGGTATAACATAAAAGACGTCTTTATTACTCGTTTCAAATTCAAAAAGAACAAAAAGAATTTTAATAACCTTTTTTAGTTCATTTGTAGTATCTTCCTTCCTTTAACTTATTTTAATGTGAATATATTAAAATACAAATTATTTAATAAAAACAAAATTCAGAAGCTTTTGCAAGCGTCTTGAGGACGCAGTTCTGTATTTTTTTTTAGTCTAACCAAATTTTATTTAGTGGAAAAGAATATAAACTTAGAATCATAAATACCTTAAGTATCTTTTGTTGTTAGTTAAATCATTTAATAATAAACCTCGTTAGGAGGAGATATGAAACAAAAAGATACATAAAAGAAACAAAGTATGAAGAAACCTATAAAGACAGACTAATATAATCCAAACCTTTAAAGGGCTTTGATTTTTTTTAAAAAACAACACTTAGGTAACTTTTTTAATAGATTTTTTCTCAAAATGCTTCGCTTTTTAAGAAATAGTATCTTATAACTTGTTTTAGGTGCCATTTCTTCTAACGAATATAAATAAATGATGTTAAATATTACATCTTTAGATTGATCAACATCAGAAGAAAGATTCATTGGTATATATTTAAAAAGAGCCGATATTTTCTTTTCTATACTTTACACGTAATAAAACTATCAAGAGAGCTTGTTTTGCATATTTCCATTTTCAATAACATATATTTGAGGAACTTTCAATTTTAAAAGTTGTCATCTTTGACATTTGACAAATTAAAACTTCTCCATAGTCAAAAATGAAACAATACACGCTTTAATAAAATTATTAAAACTCAATGCGTGAATGGTAAAAATGTTGCAGTTACAAATGTTACCAAAACTGAAACATTTGTATAGCCGCGGTGGCCATTTTGTTGATATCGTTTTCCATTTTTAATGGCATATCTTTCTTTCATTGATATGAATGAGCATCCATTGAATTCTATTTTTCTCAATATTTTATTATGAAGCCTTCTGTTGACCTTAAATTAAAAGAAAAACCTTAAAACATTAGCAACATTTAATCATCTCTCTCCCTATTTGACTTTGACTGCAACAAACTTGTAATGGCTGCCGCTTCAAAACCGATCAATTTGATGCATAGAAACATTCCCGACGGTAAAACAATAATTAGCTAGTCTTTCTTTTTTTGAATTTAAACTTTACAATCTCCAATAGTTTATAATATTTAGTCAAAATTGATGTAGCAAACATTTAAACAACTTTAGATACATAATTGTTAATGTTTATAAACAAAATTCGATGTTTAAAAGTTCTAATCTATTGTACTCTTGCTTTATTAGTCGAAAGTGGTTGCTTTTTTAGATTTATTTATGTTTAATCTCAAAACATTTACAAAAACTTCTTTAAAATAAAGAAGTTTACTTGAAGGAATAAGGAAAAACAGCTTTGCAAATTGCCGTCGGCATTAACATTGCAACATTTTGTAGTCAATACTTTCTTATTATTGCATCGTTCTGCTTTAAATCATTTCAATTTTAGGAATAAGGTTTTATTAGATGTTTCATTTTGAAATCGTTTAAAATGCACTACAACATGGAGCTACGTACCACAAAAGTAACGAAACAATTGCAATTTTTGAAAGAAAAGTTTCCTGTTCCTGTTATTTCCTGAAGAGGTGATTACAATTCTTATTTTGACGTTAGACAAACAGGACTCAAGTCAGAAACTGGTCCCACAAGCTCAATGACGTTAATATCAAAAGAAATATGAATATTTCTGTCTTATTGTCTGAGACAACATTTAGCAGTTGTTCTCGACTTAAGTTGTTAGTATTAAATAAAAGAGACAAAACAGGACTGTTACTCCAAATCAAAAACCTAAAATGCAATTTGTTGACTTAAGACCTTTTTATTTAAAGCCAAAGAAATGCCATCGAAGTCTTGTTATTCAACACTTTCAGAGTTTTGTATTTCAGGCAAATTGAAATAAATGGAGACAATGCTCCAAAATCGATTCAAAACCTTAAATATGAAAAGAATTTTGTGCTGTAAAGGTAACAGCGGTGAAAATTTTACTGGTATCACTTTCCGTTTTTGAAAAAAAAAAATCAAAATCAAACCTCTTATTGGAAAACAGTAATGCTTTCAAACTGTTCTGAATTCGTTTTTATTATTTTTTTTTTACGTTTGTTCAACAAAAACGTTTGGAGCCATGAAGTATACACAAATTGACTTTTTCTCAATTCTAAGACAGTTCGAAGAAACCCCCTTGGTTTCTTCAAGAAATCGTCACGAAAATATCGAAAAGACATGAAACATGTGATTTCACTGCGAAAAACAACAAATGTTCAGTTTCCTTTTATTCCATTGAAAAACTACGTTAACTCCTTCAATTTCCAATGAAACTATTATAAATACGTTCATCAAAAACTCCCGCCCTGAGCTATAAAAATACAAATTGCAATTCATTCCTTTTTTTTTCCTTATCGAAACATAATCAAACACCAAGATATTAAAGTCCACAATTAAAAAAAATAACAAAATAAATAAATAAAACATTATTTTTTCAAGAATGCAATTGAGAGAGAAAAAATGTATATTTAACAAAGTTATACCGCCCTGAAGTGTTTTATTTACTCTGTTATTGTAAATATATGTATTAACAAACTCTTTACTTTAAGATGACTTTTACAACAAAAAAAAAAATTATAATTATTTCATTTCTTCTTCTTCTTCTTTTGTT
Organism: Eupeodes luniger; assembly: GCA_951509635.1. Lineage (NCBI taxonomy): Eukaryota > Metazoa > Arthropoda > Insecta > Diptera > Syrphidae > Eupeodes > Eupeodes luniger. The sequence continues at coordinate 299,171,290 of OX608073.1, forward strand.
GAAGATGAATGCGTAAAGTATAGGAAAACAAAACTTAAAAAAGCAAAAAAAAAAAAAACGATCAACTCGAAAAAGTCCTCGAGTCTTTATTTCATTATTTGAATAAGGATTAATCCACTTGAAAATGAAACTTGCGAGTTTATTATAATGATACTTTTGCGTGTTGCACGTTAAATAAGAAAGAAAAAAAGAGTTAAAAAAAAGTTAACTAGGGTATGCAGTCAAGAAAGTTAAGAAAAATAAATAAATACATAAGTAACTTGCGTAATATTAATAATTTTTGCAACCAAATTCAAATGCACATAATTTCCAGATTGTATGATCTTTTGAGTTTAATTTAAGTGGATTTTTATTAAGTGTAAAGTGTACTTACTTACTTCTGCTACCTACCTTCAATAAAATACTTATAATAAAAATGAAAAAATCTTAAGGTGGATTTTATTTCTCTGTTATTTATTCTTGAGCGTGTTAGGATTTCGATTTTAAAAGTCATTATAAAAGGACTTAAAACTTTAGTATATCATTTCTTTTTAATTTCTTAAATGTTCCTTAATCAAATGACATTGCATGACGTCAATTTAAATTTTTGTATTGAAATGATACAAATTTCTAAAAATACATCAAAAGTGAAAATAATATAATTAATTTGAGTTTTTTGTCCACTGTTAACCTGAATTTTGTCGCTTTCATGTTTTTTTTCTTTTCAAAATGTATTTTTTAAAATTATAAAATTTATATATTGCGAAAAATGAAAAATTTCACAAAAATTAGAGAATTTCGCGTTTGTTTTTTTGATGATGGACTCATTAATCATTGAACAAACTCATCAAACATGAAACAGAAAAATAAAATAATAATAATTGGGTTGATAGGTAGTTGAGATTTTTTTTTTTATTAGTGACAAAAATTAATGACATGAAATAATAACAAAAAAATATCTAAAAATGAACAACAAAGAATGGGATTTTGACATTTAAAAATTCATTCAAAAATACGTAATTTGCAATTTAGATGAATACTAAATTTTGGTTTTAGGTAATTAAACTCGAGGTAACGCATGTAATTTTGTCAGTTAAATCTGGATTAGCTGATATTACAGCTATATTCTATGTCCTTAGTTAATTTGATCCTTTGTGTAAGTCTGGCAAACTCCAAGAGATTCCTAACTCTGGAATATATCCCAGCTTTCAAGTTAGATGAAAATGCTGCATTTTAATATTTAACAATCATCCGTAGAACACCTCCAACAGTAAAATAGCGCGTTCATTTTGTAAGCGAGGCCGTCGTTAAAATTGCGTATACTATTCTTATGCAAATGTCATTTTTTAAGGATATCAGCGCAAAATTTGAGGAAGCCACTGAGTTTAAAAAGTTATTTTTTTATAAATATTCTTCAACAAATGGTATCATTTCGAATAACTCTCTTTTTGGGCGTCTGTCACTTTTGAAGCTGTCATCTTTTGATATTTGAGAAAGTTAAACCTACGTTATTTCTAAAAATTGAACGATACACGCTTCAAAAAAGCTTTGCAATTGTTAAAATTTACTATAAAAATAGCTAGCAAGAAAAGTTACAAAAGTTGATCGTGTTATTTCTCGAAGAGGTGATCACAATGGGCCACCGAAATCTTGTGATTTAAAACCTCGAGACTTGTTTCTTTGGAACCCCGTAAAAGATAAGGTAAAAGGCGAGCTGAAGGCCCTGGTAACTAATGCTCTGATAAATATTTGTTGAATTTTTTAATTATTTTATTGTTCAATAAAGTATAATAATAATAATAATAATGATAAGGTAAAAGGAAATTAATATTCTTCTAGTTAAGAAAAAATTAAAATACTGAAATTAAAATATTGGAATGATTAGTAATTTCTCTAATTCTTTCGAAAATTAATAATAGGTTGTTTCCTGGTCCCACAAGCTCAATGACGTTAATATCAAAAGAAATATGAATATTTCTGTCTTATTGTCTGAGACAACATTTAGCAGTTGTTCTCGACTTAAGTTGTTAGTATTAAATAAAAGAGACAAAACAGGACTGTTACTCCAAATCAAAAACCTAAAATGCAATTTGTTGACTTAAGACCTTTTTATTTAAAGCCAAAGAAATGCCATCGAAGTCTTGTTATTCAACACTTTCAGAGTTTTGTATTTCAGGCAAATTGAAATAAATGGAGACAATGCTCCAAAATCGATTCAAAACCTTAAATATGAAAAGAATTTTGTGCTGTAAAGGTAACAGCGGTGAAAATTTTACTGGTATCACTTTCCGTTTTTGAAAAAAAAAAATCAAAATCAAACCTCTTATTGGAAAACAGTAATGCTTTCAAACTGTTCTGAATTCGTTTTTATTATTTTTTTTTTACGTTTGTTCAACAAAAACGTTTGGAGCCATGAAGTATACACAAATTGACTTTTTCTCAATTCTAAGACAGTTCGAAGAAACCCCCTTGGTTTCTTCAAGAAATCGTCACGAAAATATCGAAAAGACATGAAACATGTGATTTCACTGCGAAAAACAACAAATGTTCAGTTTCCTTTTATTCCATTGAAAAACTACGTTAACTCCTTCAATTTCCAATGAAACTATTATAAATACGTTCATCAAAAACTCCCGCCCTGAGCTATAAAAATACAAATTGCAATTCATTCCTTTTTTTTTCCTTATCGAAACATAATCAAACACCAAGATATTAAAGTCCACAATTAAAAAAAATAACAAAATAAATAAATAAAACATTATTTTTTCAAGAATGCAATTGAGAGAGAAAAAATGTATATTTAACAAAGTTATACCGCCCTGAAGTGTTTTATTTACTCTGTTATTGTAAATATATGTATTAACAAACTCTTTACTTTAAGATGACTTTTACAACAAAAAAAAAAATTATAATTATTTCATTTCTTCTTCTTCTTCTTTTGTTGAAGATGAATGCGTAAAGTATAGGAAAACAAAACTTAAAAAAGCAAAAAAAAAAAAAACGATCAACTCGAAAAAGTCCTCGAGTCTTTATTTCATTATTTGAATAAGGATTAATCCACTTGAAAATGAAACTTGCGAGTTTATTATAATGATACTTTTGCGTGTTGCACGTTAAATAAGAAAGAAAAAAAGAGTTAAAAAAAAGTTAACTAGGGTATGCAGTCAAGAAAGTTAAGAAAAATAAATAAATACATAAGTAACTTGCGTAATATTAATAATTTTTGCAACCAAATTCAAATGCACATAATTTCCAGATTGTATGATCTTTTGAGTTTAATTTAAGTGGATTTTTATTAAGTGTAAAGTGTACTTACTTACTTCTGCTACCTACCTTCAATAAAATACTTATAATAAAAATGAAAAAATCTTAAGGTGGATTTTATTTCTCTGTTATTTATTCTTGAGCGTGTTAGGATTTCGATTTTAAAAGTCATTATAAAAGGACTTAAAACTTTAGTATATCATTTCTTTTTAATTTCTTAAATGTTCCTTAATCAAATGACATTGCATGACGTCAATTTAAATTTTTGTATTGAAATGATACAAATTTCTAAAAATACATCAAAAGTGAAAATAATATAATTAATTTGAGTTTTTTGTCCACTGTTAACCTGAATTTTGTCGCTTTCATGTTTTTTTTCTTTTCAAAATGTATTTTTTAAAATTATAAAATTTATATATTGCGAAAAATGAAAAATTTCACAAAAATTAGAGAATTTCGCGTTTGTTTTTTTGATGATGGACTCATTAATCATTGAACAAACTCATCAAACATGAAACAGAAAAATAAAATAATAATAATTGGGTTGATAGGTAGTTGAGATTTTTTTTTTTATTAGTGACAAAAATTAATGACATGAAATAATAACAAAAAAATATCTAAAAATGAACAACAAAGAATGGGATTTTGACATTTAAAAATTCATTCAAAAATACGTAATTTGCAATTTAGATGAATACTAAATTTTGGTTTTAGGTAATTAAACTCGAGGTAACGCATGTAATTTTGTCAGTTAAATCTGGATTAGCTGATATTACAGCTATATTCTATGTCCTTAGTTAATTTGATCCTTTGTGTAAGTCTGGCAAACTCCAAGAGATTCCTAACTCTGGAATATATCCCAGCTTTCAAGTTAGATGAAAATGCTGCATTTTAATATTTAACAATCATCCGTAGAACACCTCCAACAGTAAAATAGCGCGTTCATTTTGTAAGCGAGGCCGTCGTTAAAATTGCGTATACTATTCTTATGCAAATGTCATTTTTTAAGGATATCAGCGCAAAATTTGAGGAAGCCACTGAGTTTAAAAAGTTATTTTTTTATAAATATTCTTCAACAAATGGTATCATTTCGAATAACTCTCTTTTTGGGCGTCTGTCACTTTTGAAGCTGTCATCTTTTGATATTTGAGAAAGTTAAACCTACGTTATTTCTAAAAATTGAACGATACACGCTTCAAAAAAGCTTTGCAATTGTTAAAATTTACTATAAAAATAGCTAGCAAGAAAAGTTACAAAAGTTGATCGTGTTATTTCTCGAAGAGGTGATCACAATGGGCCACCGAAATCTTGTGATTTAAAACCTCGAGACTTGTTTCTTTGGAACCCCGTAAAAGATAAGGTAAAAGGCGAGCTGAAGGCCCTGGTAACTAATGCTCTGATAAATATTTGTTGAATTTTTTAATTATTTTATTGTTCAATAAAGTATAATAATAATAATAATAATGATAAGGTAAAAGGAAATTAATATTCTTCTAGTTAAGAAAAAATTAAAATACTGAAATTAAAATATTGGAATGATTAGTAATTTCTCTAATTCTTTCGAAAATTAATAATAGGTTGTTTCCAGAATTTTTTTTTTATCCAGGAACTTAATTACTTAATAGAGTTTTATTCATAATTTGTACTCCTTTTTTGTGTTTAAAGTTTTTCGGTCAAAGTTTGTTTCAACATTACTCTTGCCCCTGCAACAAGTTAGACTTTCCCACTTCTGAACCCCTTGTAACTATTTGTTGTATGTCAAATAACTACAAGACAGAAGGTTTCCCTTATGACTATCTTTATTAAAACCGTGTTTTTATTGATTTTTAAACAAATAAAAAGGGATTAAATTATATATTAAAATTTAAATGGCAATGAAAGTTCAATCCTTAAATCCTTTAAAATTTATGTATACGTTTACTTATATGTAAAAGGGAATAAAAATCGATTTTCTATTTAATATAAATGTTGAAAATAAAACAAGAATAGTATAGCGTCTCTTATATGTAGTCAGAGTCAGAATTAGAGTAAATAAAACTGCCAACACAATCACCAGCAACATTAATAAAAACAAATGACCCTAAAAACCCTCAAAATAAATAAATAAATAAATAGAAATGAAAACAAAACAAAACAAAACCCAAAACAAAATACTTACAAATACTAGAATCTACAATCCAAGTATAAAATTCTTAGTTCAAAAATGGATTCACATATTAGCAATGCAACATGTGTATCTACATATGTATCTATGTATATATACCTAGACCTATAGAAGTGATACCATATCATCACCAAAAAACTTACCAAAACACACCACTTGCAACCACACACTGTACAAAAACTTGAAACTTCCATATAGGTATAGTCTATAAGAGAATACTCATACCAAAACCCTCTGTATCTATTAAAGAATTAACAAAAAACAATCCTGCTGGATGCATCCCACACTCAACTCACTAACTATACACACTATGTACAGTTATTTAGTTTTAGCTTAGATATTAGAAAATAGATAGACAAAAACAAAATAAAACATAGAAACTATACTGAAACTAAAATATGCTGCATACGGTGCAGTATGCATGCATATTTATTGTGAATTTCTGTGTGTGCTGCTTCCATTCACCATTCACGGAGTGTGAGATGAGTTTCAATTCTTCCAACTCACCTACAAAATCCATTTGGCCCGCATTGAATTCCTCTAAAACCGTAATATCTCCATATAGTACGTATAGGTGCATACTGCATATATCTCTAACTGTGTATGATATGGAGAAAAAGACCAACGTCGGTCTTTCGGTCTTTGACCAGAAATGAATAAACGAGAATAGTTGGTAGCACTGGAACTCCACACTACCGACAGACCGACCGACCGACACGACGAAAAGCACTGTGGTATAAAAACAGTTGGTAGAAAACTTTTACACACACAAATAAAGGTAACTAAAGCTCCTACATTCAGGGACATGTGTGTGTATCTTTGTGCAACAAAACGAAGTGAACAATTCACAATAGAGAGTTTTTGCACTTCTAATAGTTGCTGATGTTTTAGTTGGGATATATCTCCCACATTCTAAATTCTATATATGAAAATATTCAAGTTCACGCAAAATTTTACACATCAAGAATATGCAATGCAATGCAATGCAATGCATATTGCTGCAGCTGCATATGCCTGCCTACCTACCAGCCTGGCGTTCGTTGTTGCGATATGATGTCCTGCATAGGGTTGCAGCGAGAATGGAGTAAGAATCTCGATTTTCCTATAGATACAAAATCTATAACTGAATATGCATGCGAATTGTATACATAAAATCGATCGGTTTTATAGTAACTATCTCTATGGTTACACTGTACGATAATAAATATGTATATATACTCCAGAAATATAGATAGGGAATATTTTTGGTATATAAAACATGTCGCATGGTCAATGGCAACATAATGGAGACAAAAACACAAAAACCAACTTCCTAACCTCCTAACTAGTATAGCTATACGAAAAACGTTCATTATATACAAAATTCTATACACCACTAAGCAACCCTCTAACGACTTGCAGCTCCACTCCCCCCCCCCTATCCCCTCCCACTCCCCTGTCCACACGACAACAACAACAACAAAAAAAGAGGCTAAGCAAAATAGATTGCTTGTACCCAGATATGTACAAATTAGAATATTAATTGTTGTTATGGCGGCGCGGCGCACACAAAATGTAGGTTGAATCCATTTTGTTGTAAGTTTTTTTTTTTGAGAATGTATGTGTATGTGTATATAGACATTTTGCATACACACGCAAACTAAAAAACCCAACCAAAAAACATATCACAACAAAAACGACGACTAGCGACGACCATGGGGGATATTTTATGATTTGTTTTGAGATTGTCAAAATCAGGCGGCTGGAATGTCATTTAAAAAAGAAAAGATTTTATGCAAATAATTTTGTATAAAAACAGAACAATATACAAAAAAAAATATGATGAAGGACGAAGAAACAAAAATGGCAAATGTTTATAATATATATTTTTAGTTCTATAGATTGTGTATCTAAGCAGAAAGGTGAAAAAAATTGTGTACTATACATTTTTATGTCTTCAGAAGGATTTGCAATAAATTTAGAAAACAAAGAAAGAAATATCTCATTTTCAACTAAAAATGTTGCTATGATATAACATTATTCTGCGTGTTGCTGGACTTAATATAATCTTCAATAACCGTAAACGAGAGATTATAAAGAATTAGGTATAAAAACAACAAGAAACTAATTATAAATTTGTTTGACCATGTTGCGCAACATTCAAAGTTTTACTCTAGCAACATCAGCGGAATCAAGCCGATTTGTAATGTTGCTGTTCGTATTATTCGTTTAGTTTGTAACCATAACAAATTGATTTCAAGTCCTTGAACTAATCACATTTTGTTCAAATTAGATTCTCTGTTAATATACCATACCATATCAACATTTTGTTCAAATCAAAGACTTTGAAGAAATTTTGTTATGCAAACTAATATTAAAAAGTCTCAACATAATTTGTTTCTTTTCCTTACAATGCCAACTTGATATAGTCTTTATGAAGATATCTGCAACATTTTTTGTGTCAGGATTGTGTGTTCATTCCCTCTTTTAGTCCTCCTCTGGTGCTCTATTTTTAAGGGTACATTTTGAAACTACATAATACACACAATTGTATATCAGACAAAACAACAGAAAAAAATTATATAAATTGTAATAAATAAAAATAATGGCCGCGCAGACAGAGATAGCATTACCAGGTCAACAAAAAATACAATATGAATATAAGACTAGACGCACACGGAGAACCAACAACAACACAAAAAATCGAATAAATCCACTCAACTCGTGAGTTTCATCAAAGAGAATAAAAAGTAAAAAAAAAACAACAATTCACGATCATCAATCAAAATTTCGTTTCACTTCAGTTTCATCGTCCTTATATTTTTGTTTCCTTCTGCACAAAGTTGAATACATTTTTCTGTTTTTTAACATTTTCGATACAGACATATTTGTATATACATACATATTTATATTCATTCAGAGGATTAAGTTTGTTTCATTTTTTATATGATTTTAAATTTTTTGGGGTGTTATCGCTTTAAAAGGAATCTGTGACTTGCCTGCGAGAGGCATACTATCCTTTAAAGATAAAAAATGAAGTAATACTTTAAATTGAAATATGATGTTTCTCTTTCTCAAAATAAATGGGAAAAAAATGATGATGAAGAATCGATGAGTAATTGAGTAAAGAATTTTACTTTGTTGAAATCTTCTTAAAATGCAAAAAAAAAACTGAAGAAATTTCACAACATTTTTCCAAAAGAAACCTATTTAACAGTTCTAGCAACATGTTGCTAACACAGTTTTACTTTAAGCTTCATATCTTATTTATTGAACAAAACAAAAATGCCTGTGAAATATCATATAACAATTCCTAATGGTAAGATACATGTTGCAACATATAGATTTTAATTTACTAAAAATCCCCAATCGCAAAGTTAAAGACTTGCAACATGTTGTGGGCTATATTTTTCGTTCAAAAATTAAATATTGATACAATTGTCTCTTAATAATGATAATAAACGAGTTTGTTCAACGATTTCCTAAAATTAAAGTCTTGCAACATGTTGCCTTAGATACTCAAAAGGAATTTTATTGGTTATATGTTATTTGAATGTCATACTTTTATATTTTATTTCATTTCATCTCTGTCAAAAGTTAAGAATTTTTTTTATTCATATTGCAAATAAACAATTCTTAGCAACATTTCATTCTAGTATGGTCGTTGATCAGCAACTAGCAATTTTTTGTGTTTTTTCAATAAAACATCTGTCTTCTATAGACTAGTTCAACATGTCCTCTTATACTTATGTATTTATACTCAACTAACTAGACAATCAATGTTGTTGTTACAGTTAGATATCCCCAACTGCAAATATTAGCATAACCGCTTTTAACGATATCATTTTGTGTGACCTCACAATCTCAATGCATTCCATTTTCTCACATTTATTTAAACATTCCCTTTATACAGATAGATACATTGACATATCTACACAAATAAAATTTTATAAAATAAAAAAAACTTAAAAAAAAAGAACAACCGGCAACCAAATGACAATCGAAAGCAGAAAAAATACAAACTCCAGAACCTATCACAGTTTATCTAAAGTATGTATCTAGAGGACACTCTCGCAGCAGCAGCAGCAAAAGCAACAGTATAACAGCATAACAGCAGCAGTAACAGCAACAAACATTGGTACCAATATAACAATAAGTATCTATCTATGATCTGATGTGTGCAGGTGGGTTATACCTAACCTAAACACACCTGAGATACATTCATAAGAACAAAAACAAAAAATGATAAAAAAAAGATACAAACCGGAGTAACGCGCAAACACAAAAAACTTTTCTCGAATCTGTACGTTGAAAAAAGAAAACGTCAAAGAACAAAAGAAATAAAACCTTAAGCCTACCACTCTGACAACACCGGTTGCTGTTGGTGCTGCTGCTTCTAGCCTTAGCCGCAGCCACAGAACTCAGCCAGCGTCAGCAGCTCCAAAAGATTCAAGATACACAGATTCCCAGTTTAACTTGATGGCGCGCATATTACGTATTCCCATCGGTCGGTGGTGGCAACGCGACGGACGGTGCGGTGGTGTGGTAAGAGAAGCAACATTTCAGACCCAAAAGACTCTTGAAGAACTTACGCGCCACTACAAAATAATCACCATAGTCAAAGAATACAATATTATATTCCTCTCTCCGCAACACAGTAGAGTGAGAAAAAAGAACTACACTACAATTGAAATTGAAGCCTGATGTGACTTTGATATGATCCTCGTGTACATTCAGATATTTTGACGATCACAATGTCATTTATCATTCATCAGTATAATTCAGATCTTATCAGATAATTTCTCCTTCATCAAAAATTCAAACAAAACAAACAAAACAAAACACCAAAAACTGTCATCAGAAAGAAAAGACTTTTTGACTGGAGTGTCAAGAATGTCAACAAGTTGACAATGCACCCACAATTCGATGCGTCTCCCAAAGTAGTTTTTGTTGAATTTAGTTTTTTTTTTTTGGTTTTTAATTAAGAATTCTATCCGCGCAAGTAAGCAAGGTCATAACTTGCTAAGAGTGGCGGCGCTGTATATAAAAATAAATTCGAGTTCAAGAAAACCTTAAAAATTATAGGCCTCATTGTAAACGCGTAACGTACATACATATATACCTATGTACGCTGTGGATTAACATTTTTGTGGTGTTCGGTGCGTTTTTGTATCTTATTATAATTTTAATTTTTTTTTGGTTTGGTTTTTGGTCGGTGGTAATTTGTCAACATCACGCATGACTCTTTCTACACAGTGATTTATGCAAATTCCTTCAAGGCGACGTGTGTTGCTTATTTTTTTTTTCTGGGACAAACTGCGGGACGCATGTTTTTTGTATACATGGGAACTTGACCTACCCTAGGGGTCTCTTTTGAAAATTCGTTTTTAAATAATTCATTTAAATGGTTTTCATCACTTAAAAGAGATTGTAGAAATATTGATGAAAAGGCTTGAGGCAAAACAACAATTATCATACGCAACATGTTGCTGGGAGAACAAGTTTTTTTTTTTTTAATTTTTGTCGAACTTTTTATTTGAAGAAACTTTTTAACAAAACTCTATTTTTTTTTGGAGAGAAAAACTTAAAGCAAGGCAAACAGATTTATCTAGCAACATGTTGCTACTCTAAAAACTAACAAATAGGTTTTAAGTAGGTACGTTAATATTTAAATTTTTGCTATTTTCAAAACGAAACAGCTTAAAACTCAACATGTTGCTACTCTAGATTACATACAAAGGTTTTAAGTACATACATATTTAAATTTTCTCTACCTTTATAATAAAATAACTCAAAAGCTTAAAGCTTGCAATTGAAATAAAACACAAAATTAACATCTTCATAAAATGTTGCCATCAAGCAACATGTTTTCTACTCTAAAATAGATCACAGACGCAGATTTTTAAGCGTAAAAATATTTAAATTTTCTATATTTTCATAACAAAACAACTTATAAGTTACATTAAATGTTGTTATCCAGCAACATGTAGCTACTAAATACCCAAACATTTAAGTTTTCTGCATTTTCATAAGAAAACAACTAACAAACTTACAGCTTGAAATAAAAATTTAACACAATGAACAACTTCACAAAATGTTGCTATCCAGAAACATGTTGCTACTGTTAAATCGATCACAGGCACCAGTTTTTATTACAGAAATATTTAAATTTTCTTTCATTTTTCAAACCAAAAATAACTACAGACACAGCTTGTAATTAACATTTAACAGAAAATTAACATCTCAACAAAATGTTGCCAAGAACCAACAAGAGAAATTAAAAGACAAAAAACAAAGCTGCAAATATTCCTAGAAGTCATTAAGAGGAACCTGACTTACAAAACAAGGCCTCATTTCTTTCTCTCACTCTCTCCGTGTATAACCTACAGTTACCTTTATTTTTCTATAAAATTAAGTATAAGTAAGTAAGTTACACTATAAACATATATGCAACCTATTTTAAATGCATATAAACACACTGTGTCTATACGAATGATGCCACAAGTATACCACTTCACCTGTTATTAACCGCAATCATCATACTATATGTATATAAACTTGTATTTTTACTATTTTCATTATTTTAAGCCTTTGTTTTTGTTGTTGTTGTTGTATATTTTCTTTCTTTTTTCACGTTGTTCCCCTTCGTTTGTTAAACTAATTGCCGCGTACACACTGTTGGACAGATATGTGCATATATCTACTATAGCATAGCATAGTTAGTCTATTATGCCACACAAATTCATCTTTTCGTATAAACAATGTATCTAGATACATATAGAATAAAATTGCATTTTATATCGTCTCCTGGGGTGATTATTTAACAAACAAAAAAAATAATTCAACAAAATATATAATAAATTTTTCCCTCATAAAATAAAAATTAAAACATTATTTATATGTTTCCATGTTAAAAATAACAACAACAATAAATTATAAATTAGCCACTTTGACTGCTAGACACAATGATGCTACATTTGCAACATTGTATATAATTTTGTTTAATTTGTATTTAAAAAAAAAAAGTAATTTTCTCATAATTTAATTTAAAAATTTAAAAACAAAAGAAAAATTTATAATAATTTATTTAATTTTAACACTTTTTTTTCTCTCTCTTTTTCTTTTTGTCCAAATAGTACGATGATGGCCTGCATGGCTATATGGATTCTGGCGCAGCAGCAGCAGCTATGTATGATCCACATGTTGGACATCGGCCGCCTGGATTACAAGGCCTACCACCGCATCATTCACCACACATGAGTCATGCTGCAGCTGCGGCCACAGTTGGTATGCATGGCTATCACACAGGAGCTGGGGGACACGGTACACCTAGTCATGTATCACCGGTTGCTAATCATTTAATGGGTGCAATACCCGAAGTACATAAACGTGATAAGGATGCTATTTATGAGTATGTATCTTTTAGGCGTTTGTTTTTTTTTTTTTTAATTAATTTGATGTTGTTTTGTAAATCTGTTGTTTTTCATTAGATTGAGTGCATCTACTTAGTTTATGTCATATATTAAAATTTATATCATTCACCATGGGTTGGATATCTTGTTGTTTTTTTAATTTTTTTTTTTAATAATAATTGTTTTATGATGTTAATGATGATGATAGGAATTTTGTTTGCACTTATCTACATCGTCAACATAAGTATAAAGTTTAAGTAAGTAGCTAAGAGAGACTTGAGGCAGTTATGTGAGGTTAACACTGTTTTAGCACAACTATTATAGCCATGACCTGTTTGTATAAGATTATTGTGAACTGCAAGTGGTGAATAATCGAAGCACGTTGTTTTTTTTTCTTTTATCTACAACAACAATAAAAAAAAGATTTCTAAATACATTAAAGTTGACTTTACCATTTTTGGGTGCACCAAAGTGTCAACCTAATGTGTCATTCTTATATAAAATCTTTATAGCTACTGTGTTAAGTTAACTCTGCTAGCTGGCTGACTTCATCGTTGTGAATGCTTGTGTCATTTGTTTCGATAAATTTGCATATCTAATAAGAACGTTAAATTTTATAGGTTGGTTAAATCTGTTTTAAAGGTAGAACAAAATCTATAGAATCAGATGACTACGACGATGATGATTGGAAAAAAATTCACATACCAAAATAATGTACGTGATAACGTGATTAGGAACATCTTAACATTTATTTTTAGTTTCAAAAAACATGTTCTTAAACGTTTTATCGTTCTAGTGTCTTGAATGGTGGCAGTTTTTGTTTGGTTATACCAAATTGAGTTGTTGTCTTTTTCCGAAACTATCGGCCTTTAATTAAACTTTTATTTAATATGTCTAAATTGCTCCAACACTATGTTTACAAGACTAAAATACATGTCGTCACTGTGAATAAGCCATTGTGAATCATTTCATTAATGTATACACAAACGAAGATAATTGTGAGTTGTTCATAGAGTTTTGCTATTTCTGTTTAAAAATATAAATTGTGGTTGATTCCCAATTTAAAATTTTTTCACTATTGTGAATTGAAACAAATTTTTAACAGAACTTTTCTTATAAATAATTTCTGCTTTGGAATAGATAATACGATGAAATTACAATAGTTACTTTGTTTTTCAATCTGTCAAACTATATGACGAACAAAATGTACACATTTCTGAGACAAATGCAGTTTACTGTGAATATACCCAAGATATTGTTAATTTCACTTTTGTGTAAAATTAAAAATATTTTAGAATACCTAATTTAAATGATCTAAGAAAGAACACAAAAATGAATTCGATGATTTTAGGAACTATTGTGAATCAAACCAACAGAATAAAATAGCTATTGTGTGTTGATGTTTAAATATAAGACCTTAATTCTTATTCTGATAGGATTCAAGCTTTTCATAGTTTAAAAAATAATCCTTTGAACTGTTTAGTTCACTCCTATAAGGATAATCAACTTGTAGGCCTATTCACAATGGTCTCTTATTTGCTAAAAGAACTAGACAAAATATTTCAGAACTATTATACGTATTGATTATATTCTATCAACCATGAAACCCATTTAAAAAACAACACCAATTCTTTCTTTTTATTGAGATTAAGTTAAAACTAAAATTCACAATAGCAACATTTTCTGATAAATCAATGAATTTTTTTCAAAATCTTATAAATTTTAAATATTCATGGTTTTATTAGACTGAACTACCTTACAAATTAAAACCAAATAAATTATCACAAAAACATAATCTTATTAGGGAAAACTTGCACCCTATACCTTTTAAAAGGTAGATGGTACTTCATGCTTAGTTAATTCACTAAAATACCCACAGTTTAAGAAACAGAAAATACTAACTACTTAATTACAATATTTAATTGAAAAAAAAAACTGATAATTATATCTTTTTTAAAGGTTCTAAATTTCTATTTACAAAGCTATTAGCGTTTGGTCTAATTCAATAACTATTACTTAAACTTCACAATCTTCTAGTTTTCAATTTTCTCCTTCCCCCCAACAAAAAAAGGAATTCGAATCGTTCGTATTACGAGAACTTCAAGGATATCCATAAGTGGATGTTAAGTAGGGATAAATGGAAATACGCTATTTTTGGGAAACGACTTAAAATATATACACACAGAAAAAGGTGTTGTGTTTCCTTAACTGTGTTTAAAGCTATCCTATCGTCGGTCGTCGTCGTGCGTCGTTGCCATCGTCCTCATCGTTGGTCTTCAATGCACGTTTTATCTAGAAGTGTTTTCTTCCAATGGCTATACAAATTTAAGGATACAAAAGCCAAACAAAAAATAAAAACGAAATACAAATGTAACCAACTGGAAACATCTGCGCGCTATTTATTCCAACGAAATGTATCTAACAATAACGAATGTGTGTTAAATCCTTATGTCCGTTTTTTTTTTGCAGCTTTTGTTGTCAAGGATTAGAAAACTTAGTAATGGTCGTGGTGGTGATGGTCACTTTACAAATTGCACCTGAAAGAACTGAATGTGTGTGGGACAAGCAAATAAAAACACCCTACCCTTCAAATTATATGTTTGGTCCTAATTTCTTGTTGTCATTTTGATATTTTTTCAATTAGATATTTTGAAATATCAAAAACGAGTAGGATGACAGGAACCTACTAAACCGTATCCTTCTTTTCCTTTTTTGTTTTGTTTTTAAAGTGCTGTCAGAACTCAAACTCAGAGAGACTCCCCTAAGTTCATGGCTTGTGGAACTCCTACTCGATTATTTGCCATCTCATCATCGTCAAAATTAATTCTCACATTTTGTTCATTGACTGCGATGGAAAAGTGATAAAATAATAAAATTGAATAAAAGGACTCGTTCGTTGATGATGATCATCATGATGAGTATGTAGGGTGAACTCAAAAAGAACATAGGTATACTTAGAACCCTCTGCTAAGACAGGTTGATGTTTTTTTTTTTATGATAGGCAAGGAAGGAACTATTCTTCTTCTCTAGGGTTCAAGTTCATACTTTTCTATGTCAAAAGGAATTAGTGGCGCATGTCTTTAGTTTTTGTTCCTCATATACGAAAAATAAGTCCTGAAGACACCCGCTGCTGTTGTAATAAAAATAAACGAAGAAAACGAACAGAAATGATTAACTGCGCGCGCAGTTTTATTACTTCTTTTTTTTTTTTTTTTTAATTTCCTCGCTCAAATAATTACCACCTTTTTTTTATTTTGTTCTTGTTGATGATGGCTTTATGGATGTTTCTCATGCCCTTGGTGTTGATTATAAAGGATTCTCTGTCTTCTATATTTTTGTAAATACCTACTTTTAACTATAAAAACTTATAAGGACTAAATTGGTAGGTGGATAAAGTGTGTGTGTGTTTTGTTTTTGCCTACAAAATATAAACGAAAGAAAAGGTGTGCCTCACTGTCCATTATAAAGCAATAAAAATTCTTAAAAGGTGTTAAATTTTTAATTTAACAAAATAATTTCAAAAGAAAAAGAAAATAACAAGGAATTAAAAAAAAGAGCCAAAAGGACTCAAATGGAATAAAGAAAAACGAATTAAATTTGTCCTTATTTTTTTCTTCATAAGTCGCGAGGTGACGATTATAAAATCGACAAAAATTATAATTTTCTGTCAATTTTGCATTTTCTTATCCTTTGATCCTTTTATTATTGTTGTTTGTATGTTTGAAAATATCCGAGAAAAATTTATGAAGGATAATGGTTGTCTATATTGCTGCGACATGATTTTATCTGCCATCTTCCTCGCCTTTTGGTTATTAAAATAAATATATTTTTTTCTTCACTCCCCCCCACACTTTCCCTTCAACCAACGCAACACAACGATGATAAAAACATGGAAAGAAGCAAGACGACAAAAAAAAAAACATATCTATGCTTTCAAAAATTTCTCCCCTCCAATAAATGTTGTTCTTATTTTGAATCTAAAAATTATTTTTAAAGCATATGCAAGCTTCAGTCGGTGAGACCAGTCTCGGGCGTGTTGCGCGCTGACTTGTGTATGACCCCAAATGCCCTTAAATGGAATCTTATCACATTTTTTTCAGCTAATAACGAATCACTTTTCTTCACATTAATTGGAAAATTATTTAAATCACTATCACGTCTTATGTTGGTCGCTTTTGGTTCTGCTTCTTTTTGTTTTTTTTTTTTGTGGACTATAAGTGTAGTATTTAATTTGAAATTTGAATATACCTGTTTTTGAAATCACTGATGGTTGGAATTTGGAGTAAAGAACATGGATAATTTACTACCTTATTTTGGGTTGAGTGGGAGAGGGGGGAGTATCTAGATACATTTTTTTGGATACATATTCAATTTCTTATAGGTGATGGTGATGGCGGCGGCGGCGGCGTTGGATGAATTTGAATGAGTATCTTTTTGTTGAGGAATTTGAATAAAAGGATTTTTTAATTTCGATTTCGGTTTCAGTTTTTTTTAGGATTTATTTATTTTAATTTTAATTTTCTACACGCGACTTGTTCTTAAGGAATTTCAATGATATAGAAATTAAATCTGTTCGATGATGGTGAAAAATACTTGTCCTCATATAATTGTTATTATAGATACCAACCTGTAGAATAACAGATGCAATTAAGTTGTCAATGTTAATCATGTCAGTTTGACGAGATTGGTTGTCAATGCAATGGTCTTATTATCCCATTAGTATGACAATTGATTTTTATTTAATGTTGATGTTTTACCTACCTACCTTTACAAAAAAATCTGCATGTCTAGTTGTTTTTTTGTTTTTAATAGCAAAATGATTTATGTATAATTAAATGCACAACAAAAAATTATAAAGATTGTAAAAATCGTGATTCAATTAGAATACCAGAGGTTGTTTATATAGAAAAATTTAGTTGTATACCAGGTGTTTGAAATTAAAAAAATTTTGTTCGATAATATGGAAACATGATGTTCTCCTCACCTGGCTATCAGGATGTATCTATCTTTATTGAACTGAGAAAAAAAAAAATGTTAAGTGTATGTATGTACATACTTTAGATACAAAAAAACATTCACAGAAATACCTTGAATTAAGAATCAATCATCAATGATCATTCAATCTGAATGAATCTAAACATGTTGCTAGTGCTTCTGAATATGAATTATACACAATATTTTAGGGTATCCATTTGATATTTATTAATATTATAAAATTGCAAAACAATCAATATTTATTAACATGTTGCTAGGGTATATTTTTTATAATGCTTTTGAATCAAGTTAAATTTTCAATGTAAAACCTTAAATTTGGTCCATGCCTTGTTTATAAACATGTTGCTAAGGATCGCTTTTCATTAAAGTTCTTTTTTAAATCAAGTTGAATTTTCAATGTATAACTTTAAATTTGTCATGTTTATAAACATGTTGCTAAAGCATTTTCTTTATAAAGCTTTTCAATTAAGTTTAGTTTTCAATGCTAAACTTGGTTGAACTTGCAAGTTGAAATTTGTATAAATAAAATATTTAGAATCTTAACATATTGCGGTGTAAATCAATTATAACTCAGGTCTTAAAGTCCTCTGAGTATAATTATTATGGATAAATACCTTGAATATATTGAAAAACGTACATAACCAGAAATAAGAGTTTCTATTTTAAATGAATTATTATAAATTTTAAGCAACATGTTGCAAAGCTTTTGTACTTAATATTTTTCAACAGTGAGACAACTAACCTTGCCCCTTTGTCCATAATTGGAAAGAGTTGCATTACTTAAAACAAACGTTTCTATTTTCAATCATTTTCAACATTTAAGAAAATTTTTAGCAACATGTTTTCAAAATTTCTATTTGATGTTTTTAATTATTATAAATCTTAATTTGGTATCGGCCATGTTCTTTAAATTGGACTTAATATTATGATTTTTTAAAAATGGCTTTTGATAAGTTTTCATTTGCAATATGTATCTAAACATTTCGAATATTCACAATGTTGCTAAACATTTTAAAGCCTTTTTTAGATCATTTTAATGTCAACTTATTTACTTTGTTTTTTTTAATTAATAAATTTTTCTTCTTTAATGACCACAACATCACTCAAATTCAAACCTCATCCATTTGTACAGGATTTTTATTGGAAAACTTTAAAATGAAGTATTTTTTTCCCCCCGTCCCCCAAAATTTTAAAAATGTCAACCATTTATCTTATGAGTTTATATATTGGTTTAGATGGTTTAAGCTCTCTAATCATCTCCAATTATAAACAATTACCAGATTATGCTATAGCAGTTGTGAGCCTATAGCAGTTTTATAATACTCAATTTGGAATTGCATTTTGTCGATTGGAAAGAATTCACATAGTGAAAGCCGTTCACAAGACTGTTTTTTTTAAGTTGTATGTGTTTTATGTTGTTGATGTTGTTTTGGTTTTTTGTTTTGTCATCCATTCTCTCTTGAGGTTATATTTTTCTTGTAATATCATCAAACCAAAAAAAAAGCCACAAAAAGTACCACGAAGTGTATAAACAATTAAAAAGTACAAAAAAGAAAACCCCTCTCACCAATATCACCATCAGTGACGAAAATGTTGTAAAATAAAACCAAATAAGCCAAGTTGGCCACTATTCAAATATTTTTCGAGAACCACAAAAATAAAAAAAAAACAAGAACTAAAAATTGAAATCTTCCTAAATGCCATGCACTCTATGTGCACTGATGTTGATGATGATGATGATGATGATGATGATGCGGCTGCCGATGTTGATGATGTTCTTTCTAAATACGGATGCGCTCTAATTAAAGTTTGAAAGAGTATACGCACGCTACCGCATTTACAAAAAAAATAACTAAAAAAACGTTGCACAAACTAAAAATTCGTCTGAACAAATTCCACACCTATGCGCCAACCTCGCGCCCTCCTTCCTTGTTACCATATCTCATCTCTTGAGCGGCATATCTATCTACTTATGTATATACAAATATCTTTTCTTTTTATAATTCAAAATTTCCATTCAACATTTTTGTTTATACACATTTTATAACCTCGCATGAGTGTAGCACATTTTTTTTTGGTGTATTTTTGGGTGTTTGTTGGGGGGAAGGGGTAGAGAGGGGGCAATTTGATAAGTCTTGTCGCCACTGTATAAACACTGCAACCGCGAAGCCAGTCACTATCATCATCATCGGTACGAGTATAAAATCAGAAGTCAGTTTTCTCGAATGAATGTGTATACAACGTCGTCGTAGTCATCATCGTCATCGTCAATATCATGGTGCATGCTTTGGATGCAACAGAAGAGGCATATATCCAGTGAAACATCATGCTCATCGCCATCGTTGCCACCGCTTATTCCCTTGGTCGGCCGCCTTCACCACACTCCACCAACACAGCCCATCATTATCAACCGTGAAACCAAGAGAGATGGTGTTGATGATGATGATGATGCTCCATATCACAAAATCATTCTCTACTCCGGGTTGTTGAGATTCCACACACCCGAATGTGTTGCGTACTCATTACGGATTTTATGTGCGTATCTTTTGTTGTTTTTTTTTTATATTTTAGTTTAGTTATTTGGCTAAGATTTGCTTTTTGCCTTTGGTCGGCCTCAGAAGCCCCCTTTTTTTGAAACGTCTCTTTCTTCATCAAACGAATGAACAGAGAGGAGAATTTTTCAGTAGTGTGTTTTGAAAAAATGTTTACTTTTTGGTAAAAGTTTGTTTTTCTTGTGGTTCTTTTATTAGTTCTATACAATGCCCCCATAAAAAGGGAATATAGTTTATATACAAAACCAAAACACAGAGTTTTGGCTTACCACACATCTCCATACACACACACAGCCACGCATGAAGACATAAACACATACTGAGAGGGTGCACTTTATCTATTTGAAAACATGATTTAACAATTTTCTTTGTTTAGATAATGAATTTTTTTGTTTTTATTAATAACGAACTTTTTTAATTAATTTTTTTTCTCTCTTAAATTACAGACATCCACTCTTTCCACTATTGGCGCTTATATTTGAAAAATGTGAATTGGCCACATGTACGCCTAGGGAACCTGGTGTACAAGGTGGTGATGTATGTTCGTCAGAATCGTTTAATGAGGATATAGCAATGTTCAGTAAACAGGTATGTAACATTTTTTTATAAATATAAAATAAAGAATTAAAAATAGTGGAGTAACATAAGGTTCCATTGTTAGGCCTGTACTTTTTTTTTAAATTTGTTTCGTTTGTTTTTATTCTGTTTGATTGAGAAGTGTTAATGGGGTGTTCCATGTGTCACAATCTTGTGATTTATTATGATCTAAGGTACATTCCAGATGTGTCAAATAATTGGTTTTATTACTATTATCCCACATTTTTAAAACAACCAAAATAATAACAGCTGTTATGTCAAATTGAAAAATCAAACTTCAAGTTTACAAATTTCACACACCCCATCTATATGATACATCTTTAACAATGGGAACAGAGAATAATCCCTGATGGAATCTGATGAAATAACCACACATTAAACGAGATAATATACTACACAACACAACACATCACATACTCCAGATCTATCGTTCTCTTCATCTACTCTATAAAACTGTTTAACTGACTAATAAAGTTTATGCCACTGACATTTAGATAATTTATGATCCCTTAACATCAAAATTATATGTTATACTTATGTACATATGCGGTATAGACGGTCTCCACCGACCGCGCGCCGCCGCCGATGCCGTCACTATACCGCCTTCAATGAACGAGATAGATGTTTCTGCTGTTCTCTGGTGTGTAGTTCTGTTTGATTCTGTATTTTGTTTTTTTTTTATTACTTTATGACCATGAATTTTGCCAAGCGTGCGCGCTTTGGAACACATCTTCAGCCCAGCCATTCAAATCCTCCAGCATGCGATGATGATTATGATGGGGGTTCCATTTTCATTTCCATTTACATTCCGAGAGTAAAAGAATTTCTGTGCTAATTTCTAAACGTGAAATTTTTGTTGTTGATTGTAAAACGCGGGCTATACAAGAAATTAGATTTGATAATATGTTGGATTTAATCACGGTATACGAGTGTATAGAGTGAAGAATTTGCATTATGTTGAAGAACAATCATAATTTTTATTGATGTTTTTGTTAGTTAATGTTGTTATGTCAGGAATTCGGCATAAGTAATATGAAAATTTGTTAATTTGTTTTTAAATTAGTAAACGTTTTGCAGTTATGAGAGGCATTCAAAGTCTAAGAGTTATTTATTAAAAATAGACATGCAACATGTTGCTGAACAAATCATCTTCGTTTAGTTTAAGTCATCTTCAATTGAAATTGTACTTTGAAGCTGGCTTAAATAATAAATCTCCTTAGCAACATTGTTTCCTACATGTTGCTGGATAATTGATCAACAGAAACTGGCAATATGTACGTGCATAGAAACATTATATTGTCTTAATTCTTTGATTCAAAATGTTGCATCTAGATTAAGTTTATTTTTTGTACGTTTACTAGACCCATAGACCCCAGTTTACTAGACCCATACCTGTAAATTTTTAAAACACATTAATTCCAAAATGTTGCGCAACATTTTTAAGTTTTGGAAATATTAATGGAATCAAATAAAATATGTTTCTTAACATTTTTTGATATAAATTATAGCGTAATGGCATCGTAACATTTTTTTAAACAACAACGTGTAATATTTCAATAAAAATTGTTGCAACATGTTTCGCAACATTTTCAATATAATTTATTATGCAAGCTCTTTAAAAACAAGAAATTTAAACGATGTCGAACAAAATTCAAATCAATTAACTATTCAACGAAAATTATCCTCACATTAAGCCACAATACCAGACATTTTGGTGTTGGAAATTTAAATGATGCGTAGGAAAATCACTTAATAATAATTCATAAAATTATAACATGTGACTTTTTAAGTCAAATATATCTCTTTATTTTCATCCCACATCAATCCCTTTATCTACTTTAAGTTTGTTTTGTACAAAAAAAAAAACACACAAAGATGCGCTTTTAAGAACAATTCCAAGATCACACACTTCTTAAGGTCTTAAATCATTTTTATTACAAAAAAAAATTTAAAAAAAAATATATCCGAACACAGCATTCTCCTCTGTCTGATTGCTGTTAAGTGTGAATGTTCCTTTAAAGTTAAATGAAGAACAAAAAATAACATTGGGGGAAAGGAAATACATTAAAGTCTCAATATAAGACAGACATTCAAAGAAAGAGTGAGGGAGGAGGTGACTGACTTGTTTGACTGAAAATTGGGTGTTCAAAAATAACAAAACAACACACAAATAATATTAAAAAATCGAAAACATTTTCTTAAAAGATCGCTCGTGCTCTGGTTAGTCAATATAGCAACAAAAACAACAACGCAACACAACTCAAGAAAAAAAAATATATATCATTCCATGATTTTCTTTTTATTTTTTAAATATATATTTTGTATCTTTTGTCTGTGACCCTCATCAAAACAAGAAAATCAACATCATATGTTTCACACATGATGAGTTTCATCATTTCATTTCTTTTATTTTGTTTTGTCGATTTTATTTTTGCTGGAGGAAAGACTAAAACCGACTTAGATGATGTTTTTGATGATGATGATGTGCATCTTTTGTCAGTGACATCAACCAACATGTATCCAATTTTGGTGTAGTTTCTATTAATTCCAAAAAAAAAACAACATTTAAGAGATTTTTATTTGTATTCAAATTATATTTTTTTTCATTTAACTCCCAAATAAACTGAAATATGATATTAAAAAAAAAAGTTGCACAGCTGCGAAAATGCCTGATTTCCTTTGCCAACTTCTTTATAACCATCTCGTTTCACTTCTATACATACATATATACATTATAAACATATGCATCAGCATACATAGTTAGTTGATTGCATATTCATGCTGCTGCTGACTTTGCTTGGTGTCACAATGATTAATGAATCTCCAGTTTGAGCATTATGTTGTGTTGTTTTTTTTATTTTTATTTTTTCCTGATGTTTTTCATTTTTTTATATATTATTCACGAATATACCACATATGTGGATGGATACATATTTTATTCTTCTTTACTTTTGTTGCATATATACAACATTTCATTCAAAAAGTTCAAGGCAATTTGAAATGCAATTTATCTATCTCTATTTTTTAGAAAAATAAAAATATGTGTATTTCATATTCGTAAGAGACCTTACTTTATACATTTTTATAAAGAAATAATGAAAACAATTCGTATTTGTGTGTTTAGATACATTGTTGCTTCTTTGGAGCTTAAGAATCCTGGTCGAAGGACCAAAACTAAATCCGAACTCTATATATTTGAAATGTGTATCTTTTCATCTAAAATTATTAAATTGCAAAAATCTTTAGAACTAATAGAGTTTACTAAGTATACCCTCTTGAAAAAGAGGTCAAAATGATTCTGCAACATTCCAAAGCTCAAGATATCCAGGTCGAACGACCAAAATTTCAATGAAAAATCTCTTTCAAATTCAATGTATATTTTATTTAAACACAAATTACATTAAATTTTATACAACTTTAAGCCATCATCGATTGTTAAGTTTAAATATTTACATATTTTAAATAAACAAATGTGCAACATTTATATGCACTTTTAGATACATATGTCTATCTTCAATGATTTGATATGAAAATTTAAGAACAGAATACAACAAAACCACTATATTCATTTCCCGAAATGTATGCGGTTACTATGGTTACAAAATTTACTGCATAATTTGCATTAACACACCATGGTTGTCATATTGTTTGTATGGATAGATACATAGCTAATATAATTGCATATATAGATACATAAACCTATATAGATACTATCTATATACCAAAACCAAAGATACATATATTTATGTAGAGAGAGAGATAGGAAAATTATTCGTAGCAATTACAATTACCGAACTATAATTGCTGTTTTGTGGTATTTTGTGATTGATAATCACAATCACGCGTATTAGATGTCCCCTAAAAGCCACCTATAAATGTCACAGTCCGTTCTACATATATAAACATAGAACATAGTATCTATCTATCTATATGAGGTTCTATAATATGTATATATTGTGTATGTGGTTATAGATTTTGGGGTTACATATAAAGGCTATAAAATTAAGCAATTTATATTGTATCTATTATAGAAAGAGGTGCATCTATCTATCTATCTATCTACACAATGTATCTATGCTAAGCTAATAAAGATATTTTTGTGTTGTTTTTTTCTTAAGATGTTTTATTTTGTTTTTTATTTTATATGTCGCTTATGTAAGTTCATATAATAATTAATTGTATCCTTGACACTATGGGTTGTATCTATTATTATAAATCATTGCCTAAGTGGATACATCCAATTAGTTTTTGCATTAATACACCATTTGATACACCTAAATGAGTGTGTTTAGTTTTTTTTTTTTTTTTGATATAATGTATCTATATTTATTTGTTGTCTGTGCTTTGTCAGAGGCAAGCAAATTAATTGGGAAATAAATTAACCAATGGTCATTTTAAATTGCACTCATCGATTCAATCAATATGAGTACTTTTTTTTAATTCATTTTAACTGCAGTTGGTTTCTGTGTTGAATTTCAATATTATTTGTGTTGTGCGATGTTTTATTTTAAAAAGACTTTATACAAAAAAAAGACGTAGATACAAAAAACCTTTACTGCGCATTTGTTTTTAGATAGATAGGTTTTTTTTTTTGTTGTATCTAGAGTACAAAAATGTAATAGAATCCTTGCGAATGCATTGTCCTTATGAGCAGGTATATTATCTATTGTTAAAAATTATTTTAAAAATTGAAAATCCTTTGTGCCTGTGTATAGTTTTTCTTTTATACACACAAACATATCCTCACAACCAAACAAAAATTCAAGGAAAAGGGTCCTTTAGAAACAAAACAAAATAAGAAAAAGAATGCGGAATGCTCATTTTTGGATATGATGCTTCTTTTCAACGGAACCCAACAAATTTTAATCCTTAGAATATAGGTAGGTACATTTTGGTCGCATATTCTACCTTCGTTGGTACATTCTCTCCCGATTTTATACCTACCTAAAGGAAGGATTCTTAAAATTCTATATCCTTTGCAATATGCGCGACTAAATAAAATTATTGTGTGTGAATTCAAAATGTGAGAGAGAAAGAAAAATAAAAAAGGAAAAAAGGGCTCTATGAATTTCGAAGGTTTTAAATTTCCTTTTCTATTGTAGTGTACAATGTCTTTTCTTACAATTTTTTCGTTTCGAATTGTGTTGTATTCTACTAGCAACATATGTGCGTTTGAGGATTTCAAGATTTTTTTTAGTATTTTAAATTTTTCGTTTTGTTTTGATGGTTGCTGGTGTAGTGATTCCTTCTTTAACGAAGAAAGAAAGAAAAAGAACATTCATATAAAAATAAACCACCACGTGCATATTGTATGCAGCAGATTAATATACCCTATAACCCTGTTCTCAGGGGTTGTTCTGTTACTAACAAGCATCACCATAATATAAATAAGGATAAAATGAAATTAAATGCGCAACAATGCGCAGCAGGATATAGGTACGCGCGAGCGAGCGATGCTCTTTTCACATTTCCCTTTTTCTTGATTCAATTTTATAATTGTTTTGTTTGAGAAACTGGATCTAATTCTTCTTGTTTCTTTATCAAAATTAAACTTTTTTCAGCTTTCTGTAGCTCATTCTGTGCACTTCTTTTGATTTCTTCACATTTGAGTCATCAAATGCAAATGTTGCAAAAAATTGCTGGAATATCGAAGACATTTTGGTGGAAAATCTTGCTTACAAAATTCTTCTTGTTTCTTTATTAAAACTGAACTTTTATTCCTTCTTGTGTACCTAATTCTGTCTGTTCTGTCTGTTCTGTTTCGAAAAATTGCTAGAATATTGGATACATCTTGATGAAAAATCTTGTGTAAAACATCAAAATGCAAACATTACAACCTTCAAATTGTATTACACAAGTTTTAAACTCATTCTATTTTTTTTTAAAAATAGAAATTCTTTTCTATTTTAATACATTTCTAAAAGTGTATCTTAAAGATGCATATACTATGTATACCCTCTCTCTTATACATTATATATCAATCAACATCTGTTTTAAAGTTTTCTATGTAATTTTATTACTTCGTTGACAGATTAATGTTTTTAAATTTTGTTTTACCTTACATTTTACGCGCCACAATTAAATTAACTTTTTGTTTTTCTTATGCTTATAAAAGTATCTATATAAATCTAATCCCTTTCTTATATATGTATGTCCACTCATTTTGACATTCTATTATAAGTCTCTAGAGAAATTCATAGATACATATAGCTACTTTGTATGTAGACTTATTTTTGCCATATAAATTAAATCCCCATGTGTATCTATGGGATGCATTTTTGTGTATCTATAGTATGATGAGATGAGGCTTTAAAAGATACACGGTGCATACTTTTTTTTTTGTATTTTGACGTCAGTATAGTGCAGTTTTGTTTTGTCTATAAATAGAAATAATATTCCATTGGAATTTCAATACGAATGATGTTGGCTTTGAATACAAATACAAATACAAATACACACTAGTTTTTGTTATACTTAGAAGATGAAAAGAAATACAAAAATATTTAATAGAAACATGTGCACTATGCAGTTATGTATTTTTCTTTTTGACACATGCCATGATTAAATCAGATAAGTGTAGGATAAAAAAGCTGTTTTCATTTAAAATTGGTTAAGAGATGTTATGTTACACTAATTTAATTTGATTTTTTAATTCGTAATTCAAGATTTACAGACTGTGTCTAAAAATTGCTTGAGTTTCTGGTTTTGTGACTAAAAATGTGACCTTAATGGGATGAGGGTATCTCTAAATGTCTTTTCTTTTTGTCGAATTTTTTGTTTGATGAGATGAGTTTAATATTTACAACTTAATATGAATTCTAAACTAGTTTTTATGTGTCAAAATTGTGACGTCACAATAATGTAATAGGATAAAATGTTGGTTACGAACAATCACAAACGTAAAATAGCTATTTTGTCCAAAAAACTTTTTGCCAAAAGTGTAAAATCATGTATGTTACTTTTTAAACCCCGACACTAGAAATGTGACCTTAACGTAACATTCTGATTGTTGTGTAGATTGTAACATGTTTTCATTGTTTAACACATACATACTTCAAATCATTTTTAACACCCAAATTTGTTTTTGAAAAACTTAAGTATGCTAACAAATGTTACGTCACAAATCTTGTTTAGCTATTTTCTGCCTTTTTATGTCACTTCTCTTATAACTACCATATTGTTACCAATGTGACAAGTTAAGAACCTACAAGAATATCGTGCTTCGGATTTCTTACATTGATTTGTTACCTAAGTGACACAAAAGTATTTACCATAGCTTTATATACGTACATATCAATATAAGCTATTTCTTTGTCTATATTATGTTTGAATGTTGCTTACATTAAAAAATCCAAAATCAAACTCAAAAAATATTTTCTCTTTGTGTGCCCTAAAATATGATCTCTATAATATATCTGAATGTTTAGTTTAAATTTTAATATAACACGCAAGATGTGATATTCTGTGTGTGTGGGCCCCGCCTTAGTTTATAGACAAAAACGAAAGAAAAAAAAAACTAAAGAAATATTATAATCAATTGATTTTGAGGTCGATTAAGAAATTATTGTTTGTTTATGAATCCACTTGGCGCCTTGTTATTTCTTCAAGACGACTGACGACGACGACGACCAAACCACACATAGTATCTTATATGCACCACACACCATACACCACATTATGATGATGATGATGGCGGGCTATATGTTTTTAAGGCAAATTAAAGTCAGACAACAAAACTAAATATATGTAAAAAAAATAAGGTCTTTACTGGCGCGCGCGCCTCTAAGACATCTAGACACAAACACACGTCATTTAGATTTGACGCTTTTAAAATCTATGTATATAGATAGATAGATAGATATTGGGTGTGTTTCTTTATTAAAATAAAAAAAAAAACAAATTGAACCTAAAGCTAGACGCGCTGCTGTAGGTTTCTTCTATAACTGAAAGATACTTTTTGTATTGTTTAATTTTTCATTAGCATCTTGTTGCACACTGTCAGTCAACCTAAACATTTCATTTATAAAACATTCTATAAAGCAATGCTCTGAGATGTGGTTTGTTAAATCGACCTTTTAGATAAACAGATTCATCATCATAATAAATAAATATACAACAACAACAAAAAGAAAAAAAACGAAAGATTGACGTTAATCAAAAGTCTACGTCTATCTCTCTAGAGTGTTAAACTATTCTATACTTAATGACTTAGACACGCTACAAATAGATCAAGTTTTTTTTTTTTTTTTAATTTTATATCTTCTATCTATATTCATATCTCTGACTCTGACTCGATGATGTTGCTTCTTCTCATTCTGTCTCATTCTGTCTCTCTCTATCTCGTTCTCTCTCTGTTGAATAGTGTATATGATGGTGTTTATTATTAGTGTTGGGAATATTTTTCAAGATTTTCCCTTGAGATAAAACCTCTGCCTGCATTTTTATAGATACTTTTTCGTTAAATTTTCCATATTTTAAAATAAACTATTTATAGAGAGAAAGCTTTAAGATACATTTTTTGTTTTATTATTCAAGTTTATAAACATTTTTCATTAAAAATTATAATTTTTCTTTGTTATCATTTCATCGAATCAATTGCGCGAAACGATCATAGATACGATGATAGATACAATTCTTTGTTTGATTTACTAAGTACCTCTCTATAATATTCTTCTATGTAATGTATATAAACTTTTGTATACATCATATGCCATTGAAAGAAAAAAAAAAGAATCTAAAGAATCCCCGTTGTGTGATGTCAGTATGATGTATCTGATTGGGAAGGTGGTGTGTATATATTCATTGAATCTATACACAATAATGTTCCTATTCAAAATAAACAAATTTGTTATTATTTTAATGTTTGAAGGAAAACCACATAAACCACAAAAAAAATAACAAATTGCCTAAAACCGTGAAAAAAGCAACACAAAAAGATAAGCCCTGACCTTACCCAAAAAATAAGAAAAAAAAACAACCTATACGTCTTCACGCTCGCAAAATGACCCATAATTTACAAAAAAAAAAAAAAAATTGTTTGCGATCCCCGCGTCTGATTCAAACGAATTAAAGTCATATACATAATAATATATGGCAGGTCCGTTGCTTAACTAGAATAACCATAATTTACTTTTTGTGTTGTGTTATATTATATGTGCTGCGTTTACACATTTATTATTATTGTTGCTGATGGTTGTTTTTATTTTTCTTTTATCCCTCCGCTCGCTTCTCGCGTTCATCTTCATCTAGTAAGAAGGTTTATAGTATCTATGAAGTGTAGACCTACAAGAAAAACCCCCTTTCTCTTTCTCCAAATGTTTTTGTCTCTGTCTTTGATTTTTGTATATTTATGACCATTAGAGACTCAAGAGTCAACAGTCATGATAATAAACATTATTCAATCTCATTCACGGTTTCGTTTTTATTATATCGATGGTTTTGTGATTATTATTATTGTGTTTTATTTTTTTTTTTATTTTTTTGGGTTTTGGATTTGGATTTTTATTAAAACCATTAGCGATGATGTTTTTTGATTTGAAAAATACTAATTCATGGGTAACACTTAGACATAAATATTATGTTGAGATACTTTATTGAAGAACTATCATTATTTTTATTTTTTGTATTTCAACTTGTTACTTTTTGATTTGTATGCTGCGTTTGATGTTGATATGTTTTGATATTATGCTTATAACACTTTGACGATGACGTCGAAAGACAACAATGACGATGATGATAATGGGTTTTTGGCATTGTAAAAGTTTTGTACGTGTATCGGTGCTTCTCAACATGTTTAAAGAGATGATGATCGATTTATTTTAATGGTTTTAGGTTTTTATTTTTTTTTGTGTATTCTCACCTTCCTTACATTAAAAGTTTTGTTTGTGGTATGTCGACTTGATAAATTATTATGGGACAGGTGGGAGTTTTTGATGGAACTATTGTTGGTGTTTTTTTTTTTTTGACAACTTAATTGGAACCTTGTATCTGAAACATTTGTATCTTAAGAGAATTAATGTCATTAATTTTGTTCTTGATTATTTCGCTATTATAATCATTTCATTATAGGATTTCTGGGTCAAATTTAATTGTTATAAGTTGTGTAGCACTATTAGATACGATCAATTTCACTTTTAACTTGATTTCGAATAATGAATGTTGGCACTTTTTAGATTTTTTAATGATATTTTAGTACATTTTTAGTAATTTCTTCGATTTTCTTAGTTTTTTTTTTTTTAATATTGCAGAACGAACATTGCTGGTTCTTTTTTCAGAAAGCTCTTTCCACTATAAAGTCTTATTTTTAGTGATTACCAACTAACCATTACCTGTATTCCTAAAAGAAGTGAACTAATTGAATACCTATTGATACAACCTTTAATTTAAAGAAATTGCTAGTTAAATAACCTCTTCGAGCTCTATAGAAGCTTATTAGTAATAATGCCCGTTTATTATATAAGAAAAGGTATTGGCCAAAGAATGCAATCATGTGGAACCCCATCTTATTCTTGTTATGTGTCGCTTTTATGCAGAACTTTACATTATTTGTACTCAAAATGTTGCCTTTCAAGTATTTGTCAAATATAAATTTCCTTTAAACACTATTTTACCTCTGAGAGCTCTATAGAAGGTTAGAATATTATAATTTCCTGTTATTATATATAAAATAAAGTTTCGGCCAAAGAATACAACCATGTGGAACCCCATCTATTTTTTTGTTATGTTTCCATCATACCTCTGGAAGATCTATAGAAGGTTAGAATATTATAATTCTCTATTATTATATAGAAAAAAGTATCGGCCAAAGAATACAACCATATGGAACTCCATCTATTTCTTGTTATGCAGAGCTTAACCTATTTTTTGTACTCAAAATGTTGCCTTAAGAATGTTTGTCAAATATAAATTCCTTTTTTTAACACTATCATCTGCCTTTCTAAGCAAACATTCCTTCTGTCTTAATTCAATAAAAGGCAAGACAGATGCCTACTTATTTCATTCTGAAAATGTAGTACCTCTGGAAGGAAAAAAAAAAGACATTGCAACATATTATGCATATGAGGAAACAATTTTCCTTATCTTTTTAACCTCAAAAACTAAGTATACAATATTATTAAGGTTGATATCATTATGGATAGTTATAATGACAGAAAAAAAAGGAAGCCATGGATTATGAAACAAAATCTCAAACTTTATTTACATTTCAACCAAAATCTAAAAGAAACAAAATATTTAGACGAAATAAAAAAAAACTAAAACCAACAAAAACTCCTTGAACCCAAAAAACCAAACACTGTTTTCCAAAAAAAATCGTGAAGATACGCTCTAATGATAGTGAAAGTCAATGTGCTGTACAGTACATATATGCATATGATACGAATGTCGAGTATGACTTCAACTTCTAAAAATATAAAGTAGCTAAATCTAGACGCACAAAATAAATATTGACAGTAGTAGATAGATAGATACGTATGATGACTCTCTGCTACTTCTTCAATCTACATAAATGAATGCATCATTGCAAGTAGTCAAATTAGAGGAGACACACACCGTATACAAATCATATCAAACTCACTAGATACATAAGTATACTCACTGAACACACACCGCATCAATTGCGTTATATGAGAATAAATAAATTAGGTGTATCTAGATATAAGAAAAAGAAGACGCATGTTGCAGAAGCACCACCACCATCATCTCCACCACCAGGTCACCATAATGATGACGAAAACGACAACGATGCATGGTGATGATGATGATGAGATCTTTTTTAAAACTGAGTCATAATGTCGCATTTCCGTGTAAATAAGATGAAAAATTCCTCAACTAATCTTTCTGTATTTTTTTGTTTGTTAACTGTGGTTATTTTGTTGCCGCTGACTGTGGCGGTAAAAAACGGTGAGCAAAATCAACAAATATTTTTCACAGTCAGTATTTTTTGTTTTATCTTTATAGATTTGTATAAACATTATTTTGAGTCTTGTTACTACTGTTTTCTCATGATGTTGATAACGAGATTGTTTTATGTAGGTACACAAAACACGTATACATTTTTACTTTCGGAGAAATATACAATACATAGTCTTGTACACCTTTGGACTAACAAAGTTTTATATTACACTTAATATTTAATTATAATCTAACTGAAAGATAATTGATAAACACGTTTATAATAGAACCGATAAGTTATATACGAGTTGAGAGTTGCGAGTGTTCTATAGGGTGTACTATATGTTGACCTAATAAACTTTATAGTATTGTTTCCGTAATTTTATATGCATATATTGTTGTATATCTTTCTATCTTAGACTAGGGCTTGTTGTATGAAATAATGTTTTGATTTAAATAAATTAATATTGACATGCAAATAACTAATGTTACTTAGATAGTAGGTATAATTATAATAATCACTTGCTTTAAACTTGTCATCATTTAAGGTTTTTTTTTGTATATGTTGCAGACACATTTATTAATTTCATACAAAAAATTTAACAATTAAAACAATTAAATGTTTTTGCTGTGGCTTAAAATGTCATTTATTAGTCATTAGAAAGATGATTATGAAAAAGTTACCTTTTTTGTGGAATAGTATATCTTTCAGTGTGGCAACACTATTTTAAGGTGATAGAAAACTAAACAAATGACGCATCCTTCATGTTCAATAAAAATTGTATTTATTGATTAAATTGTATTTTTTTAAACAGTGTTGAAGTCTGTTTCGACAAAGTGATCACTTTAAAGCTTGTGAATGAGCGTTTATTATCATTAGTATATGAAAAGTTGCAGCAACATGTTGCTAAAGGTCCATGAAACGAATTCTTTTGTTTTATCAAGTTAATATTTTGTAAAATTTTCTATGTTCGTGTTTAAATACCACGTAAAAGTTAAAACTGCGTATTTTTATAGATTTTATGTATAAAGACCACAGGATAAAAACTAACGTATAAACAATAGTTCTTTTTTTTTATGATTAATTATTACAGAAATTAAAGATTAAAAGCAATTTCGATAACTCTAATTGCGATTATGTACATGTTTCCTAAGCAATTCACTAGTAATAAAATTTAATTTATTGTTTTATGGCCTCTTTAAGTACAAAAAAAAATCCAAATCTCTTTTGATAGTATTTTATATTTTTAAAATAAACACAAAATTATGTATTTATAGCTTCTTGTTTTTAATTTTGCGGTTTAAGATCATCAAATCAAAAAATGAAAAAAAAAAACACAAATTTTGATTTAACGACATGACCAAAAAATAAATATTTAAAATATTTTGTCGATTCAGTTTTATAAGGCACTAAAATATATTTATTGATTTTTAAATGTACAAGATACAAATAATTAGTTTTTTTGTTTTATTTTTAGAACTTTTATTTAATTACCTACAAATGCTTTAGGTTTAAGATACAAAGAATTTTATTTCATTTTCATTTAAAAATGAACAACATCTTATATGTGTACATAATTAAAGATATCAACATCCACTTAAAATTGTTAAAATTTTCTTGTGACAATATTCAATTTTACGAGAATTTCCGCCCTCACAAAAAAAAAAAAAAAACAAAAATGAAAACAAAGTAAAATTCCAAAAGCCAAAAATTGTCTTCATTCTCTACTAAATATAAGAAAAAGAAGGGAAATACAATTTATTTTGTTGTCTGTCCATGACAAAATAGTCTATGCGGGCTAAAATATGGTTGCCAACTTGATTTTTTACATTTTCAAACATTGATTCTTAAGAAAAACACAAATTTTAATAAAAAAAAATAAAAAACAATACTTGAAAAACTTAAATATCTGGCAACATTCTTTTGAAACAAATAAAATTTAAGAAGAAAGAAAGATAACTTCACAGAGAGGGAATTAGTTTTCATCAGAAAAATTAAATGTGAAAAACATTTGGTCGACATGCTACAACGCGACAAATCCATTCACCCACGCATCTCACGCCAGCACATTTGGCACTTAAAAATTTTATATAAAAACGCAAACGAAAAATGAACAAACAAAAAACATTTTTTTTTTCTTCAATATCTAAATTTAAACCATCTTAAGATACATCATCATATGTATATACAAAAAGATACATATATAGATACTATGTGCGTTTGTCGATGTTCATTTATAGATACTTTATGAAAATAGCTCTTTTCTCTTTTGAATGGTTGATGCTGATGTTGATGTTGATGCATGATGGCAAAGAGCTAAGAGCTATAGAAAACAAATGCGAATCCTGTGTGGATAAATCGTAAAACTTCACTCATTTTAAAGACTAAAAGATACAAAGATACAGATAGATAAATACTTAGATACTATTCACACTTTCTTTCTTTTGTTTTTATTTTATATATTTTTAATCTTGCAGGAGAATTAAATAAAAATAAATTATAAAAAAAAAAAAACATTAATTCTTCTTATGAAGAACATTTTGGGGGAGAAAGTGTATTTCTCGGTGTGTCACTTCGTGTATAAATTCTTTTTGGGTGTATTTTTAATATTCTAAGTTTTTTTTTTCTTTTTTATTTTTGAGATGATGCTTGTTTTTTTTCGTTTTTTGAAAGTAAAGTAAGAGCGGGTGTTTATTTATAGCCATGTCTCATGCTGTGAATTTACTTGTTACAATGATTTATTCGATTTTAAAAACCTCTTCTTGCAGCCACATTAAAAATTATATGGTTTGCGCGTCACTCAGTAGGTAGACAACGACAACGACTACAACAACAACGACGACGTCGACTACGCTTTAAACACACAAGATGCACTCTCTTTCTATCTCTCACTCAATTTGCAATGTTTTAAATAATTGCACTTTTTTGAAATTTTGTATATCTTTGAAATTGAGAAAATGAATTTTACGCTTGTGCATTTAAGATACGCCATTGTAAACAGCGGCGTATAGAGAATTTGAACTTCAAATCTGATCACAAATATGGCGCGGGTTTAAGATTAAAACACAGGTAAAACACGTATTCTCGTACATCTGTCCAAAAACAAGTTTATATATATATCTTCTTCTTCAATATTCCATAAAGATACCTATATTTATTCTTTAGCCAGATTTATAATGATCGGTTGTTAGTTCTTCATACATACAAACATATATATATGATCGAAGGGGTCATGTTAGGGCGTTTTCTCAGGACCCCATAGTATCGCCTTCTTGCAACAACATAACAGACAACAAAAATTCCATCCAACCATCCATTCATCTATATTATACATCTGGGCATTTATCCATTTTCAATCCCCATAATCAAAGATCCCCACTTTTCGACTTAACCTATAACCATCATTATTCCATCCCAGCAGACAAACCTTATAATCATCGGTTTTTGAGAGTGAGTTTCGTATAGAGTGACTTTGACAAGATGATTGATGTGCCCAGCCCCATTTTGAGCGAGTGAGATGCGCGTGCTTTGCTAATTTAGTTTTTGGTCTTTTTTCTTATTATACTGATCATGTGGGATATATGTGAATATCTATATATCATACTTTTTGTGATCTTTTAGGTTTTGGGTTTTTTGTGAGTGTGTGGTTTATTTGAAATTCGCCCTTAGAATGATAGACGGACATTTTTTAAGTTTAAAAATACTTTTTTCAATCGATAGATACAAATTCTTAAGTAAAAGATACTTTTGTGTGTTTATTTTTAGACCTTTCTCGCAAAATCCCAAAACCACAAAAAATAAACTATAAAACCTTTACCAAATGCACAATCCCATCTTCCTAAAACCATAACAAATATATCTTTAAGATAATTCTGCATTCATCATCATCATCCAAAAAGATACAAATAAATGATGGATGAGTAATCTGAACAAAAAGTCATAAAATTGTTGGAACTATTTGGGAACATTCAATCCTGGATGCTCAATTCTCAGTATGCTATCTTTTTTTTTTTTAATTTTATTATTTGAGGTTTTTCAAGGCAGTTTTTATTTTTAAATGACACTTAAAAAGTATCTTCTTGTTATGGTTATTTTATTCATTCATTCTTTTTAATATTTAGCTAAGAAATTCAGTCATTATATTATTGTGTGATAAGTTTTTCAGATTCCCTGCTGGGTTTTCAGGGTGATTATAGAAGTTGTATGGAGGAAAGGATTTTTGTGTGTTCTTGTTGTTGTTTCTGGTTGGTTAACAGAAAAAAAAAGTGATTTAAGAACGAAACGACGCATGGTGTGAGAAGTATGCGTGTGTGGTTTTATTTAGTTCTGCTTGGGTGGTAACACAAGTGGGTAAGAACTAATAAGAACATATTTTTTTTGAGACACAGAAAAATAGGTACTATGAGTTTTAAATAATAAATAAAAACAACAACTGAAAAAAAACAGGAAATCAACTAGACTGTATCTTTGTTGATCTTGCTTAGTTTAAGTCATAAACATTGTTTAACTATCACGTACGGAATTCTTGTAGTGGATATAATGAATCTTGTTCACAATTGATGAATCTTCTTCATTAATCTATCTTTCAAATTAAGTTCAGCTATGGTAAAGTCACCTAACTCCATTTAAATTCATCCTAAAGTATTTTAAAACTCCTTTCATCCAGCTTGAGCCCCCAAATTATCAGTGTCAAAAAATAAATTATCTATTCTGAAACCAATTCAAAGGATCTTAACTATTAATTGAATCCTGTTTAATTCTGCAGTACTTTAGGCGATTGTCTTGCATTCTTGTTCACAATTGGTAAATTGTATCCCTAATGAATCTCTCTTTCAAATTAAGACACTTATCTTAATTTAAATTCATCCTGAAATATTTTAAAACTCCCTTTTATCCGGGTTGAGCCCCCAAATATTTTAAATTCTTGAAAAAAAAAAATACGATTTGAAGCAACATTCTTTATAACAATGTTTGGACTCCTGCTTAGTGCTTTAGCACTTAAGTCATTTATCCAAGCACTTATGATTCATTCAAGGTTCATGCATTTGTCTTGTATCCAGCTCCTCGAGCTAAGGGCTTATTAATAGATTGGTCAAAAGCAAGAAAAACTTGATATTTATACATTCTGTTCATTTTTTGACAACCTTTTGGCCTCGAACTATCATCATTTTTTTGTATTCCTGGTCCGATAAACTTCTGCAAGAATTTTATTCCTTCATATATTGAATCTTAAAAAGAAAAAGAAAAAAATTACTAAGCAATTAATTGAAAATTATAATATCGTCTTCTATAGAGGTTATTAAAGAACACATCTCGATTTTATTCATTTTAATTTATTTTTATATTTGTTTTTACGTATCTACCTACCTCTATACTTCTTCATCATCATCATCATCTTCATCATCCAGGTGGGTTTCATTTTAAAATCAAAAACACATTCTCAATCTCAATATTGCTGCGCTTAAAATAAAATTTGAAATAAAATTAAAATAAAAAAAAAATTAAAATAAAAAAAAAATTGCATAAATTGGTTTTGTATGCGTGGGGAATACATCCCATATTGTAATATGATCATTCAACAAAACAAAAAAACATACATCTTTTTCTTTCACAAATCAAGAAAGGCTAAAGATACACCTTTTTTTTTGTTTTGTATATGAAATTAAAAATTCAAAAAAAAAAAAGATAAAACAAGATTTTTTTGTTGTAAAAAAAAACGACAGACTCAAAGCGAAAATTTTAACCTCCCGCTGAGTCCGCAAGTTCGAAATGAACATTTATTATAATCGGTTTTTGGTAGGTAGGTACAAACGTATATGTGTATCTATAGAAAGATATTATTGAACATTTCATTGTAAGGTTCGAATGAATGGTGGAACGTATATCCATAAGTTACCTTGTTAAGGAATATATATAAAAAATTATATGTTCTTTTCGTATTTAACTGAGTTTTTTATTTGTTTTTAATTTCTTGCTTATGTTTTTATATATGAATATTCAAAGAAATGTATTGTTTTAAAACTAATTTTTTTGTGTTAATTTTCATTTCAGATAAGATCACAAAAACCCTACTACACAGCGGATCCCGAAGTAGATTCACTTGTAAGTATATTAAAATAATGTACATTAAATAAACTTTTTGTACCATATCAACAAAAAAAAACTGAAAATATCCTCCTTGACCTAAAAAACAACAAAAACAAATGGAGCCTTCCAAAGCATGAAGTTCAATGTCGCGCATATTTATGTGAGATGGAAAAAAGAACACCCCCCTCAAACATCATTTTTATTTTTAATTCGTGACAACAATTATTGGTCACTTGCTATACCTAGCTATACCTACCTTCAAAACGTAGGTACCGATACAGCTTCTCACATTCTGACTCGTAGATACATATATAAATCGTATATGAAAGCAGGTTCAACAGAGCGATGCTAAAATAGTTAAAAGATACGATGTATCTATAAAAGAGTTGTTAGGTTATTTTATTGTTGAACATTTGCAAAAGCATACCAAATCTACCATTAAAACAATGCCAATGAAAATGCAATAACAAATACAAAAAGATTGCTCCAACCAACAGCAACAACAACAACGACGACGACTACAAAAGACTTGTGAACCAGATGAGTCTCTATCAGGAATCTCGGCAACATTTTTGCTGTAGTTTTTTTTTTTATTGTAATACAGCAATACTTGTCGATCGGCCTTTTCAACCATATGACAATATAGTCAGCCTTTTGTCTCCTTGCAACTTTTTGTTGTTGTTGTTGTTTTGTTTTAATGTTTAATTCCATTCACTTTGTGTATTTTTCAATTTTTTGTTTTGATTTTATTGTTGTTGTTTTATTTTTTGCATGACTCAAACGACACGCAGTTTAGCTAGCAACATTAGCCTTGGTGAAAATTACACATTAAATGCTATTTTATTATGGCATAGATACAGATACATTTTACCCGGAGTCAATGGATGCATTTGGATGCAATGAAGAGTTTTGTTAATTTTATTATTTGTTTTTTCTTTCCTCTAATCTAAGTTGAGTGAAGCAATTTTGTGTACAAATGCGTGTACACAAAACCGCACCGCACAATGATTCATTAGATTAACTCTTTAATCTGTGTTATATGTGGCTTTGTTGCAGCACATGTTGCAATGTGCTATATGTACACATGTAGCTCTATCAATTGAGTTACACGATAAACAAAATACAACAAAAAAAAAAAATGAGGAAGTGAAACTAATTCTTGTTAACAGGTTGTCGTAATAAAATTAAAAACAAAATCTTTTATACTTATGAACTTTTTTTAAGCAAAGACATGAACCATTAATGTTTCTCAATAATGTTGTGACACATTTTATGAGTTTTGTTTGAATTTTTATATTCATTCATAAAATATATATCTACTAGTATATTGTATACCATATATACAAAAAAGAAGTCATAAATCAAATCACATTTTATGTGTTTTGTTATTTTTATTGGTTCTATACTTTTATCTGAGTCCGGATGAATGTATATTTCATGTTGCTTGTGGGTTGTCTTGTTGAGTTGTGGTTTCAACGCAATGAAAAA
Source organism: Eupeodes luniger (assembly GCA_951509635.1). Classification (NCBI taxonomy): domain Eukaryota; kingdom Metazoa; phylum Arthropoda; class Insecta; order Diptera; family Syrphidae; genus Eupeodes; species Eupeodes luniger. The sequence continues at coordinate 299,211,700 of OX608073.1, forward strand.
AAAAGGAGTAGGTACCTACAAATGACACACATGATTTTTAATGTGTTTTTAGGGCGCTGAGTTGTCGTTAAAATGTCTTGAGCTTGTTATACTTTAGCAAAACATATGACATCTCAATAAAGGATGTGACAGGGTCAATTTCTAGCTGGTAAACAAAATGTTGATAAGGTTTTGGATGATTCAGTTTTTTTTGTTGTTGTATATAATTTTCTAACAAATGATAAATTACAGATTAACTAATGAATACATATTTTTTTACAATTTATTTCAGATGGTGCAAGCAATACAAGTACTTCGGTTTCACCTCTTAGAATTAGAAAAAGTGAGTATATTTTCATGATTTTGTTTTTGTATACAATCTTTAAATTTGTTCACACACAAGGGCTTATACATTTTTAATATTAAAATCGAACTAAAGGGGGATATTTTAACGTTTTAGGAATTCCACATGATTTTAAGTTAGGTGTGATGAGGTGTAATTAAAAAAGCTGTTTGGAACATGAAAAATTTAACGAAAAATTAATGTTTTCTGAGAAAACACAAGACGAAGCAACATGTTGCAAAAAAAATGCAATTTTTTTAAAAACATTTATCTCAGAGCCAGGGCATTTGCAAATCATTTTTGTTCAATCAAAAACATGTTTAAAACATGTTGCACATCCTTTAAAATACGTCTTCAACATGTTGCAAGTCCTATACAATTTCAAAATTCTGAATCACATCGCATTTTTTCTTGTTTAAGAATGAAAAATACATATATGTATAAGCAACACAAAAATGCCTTTTAAGAACATAAATACTCCGAGTCTTTTTTTTTCGAGTAAAAATGATGCAAAAATGTTTCTGCAACATTTTAAGTTGTAAAAAGAACAACAAACAATGTAAGCAACATGATGTTCAAAAAAATTTCTGTCTATTCAAAGCTTACACATAAAATTGAATTAAATTTCATATTTTAATAAAATTTATTCATTAATGCAACACATGTTTTCGAACAAAGAAATGTAAAACAATCATTCAAAAACACCATAAACCGATTAGGAACATGTGTCTGGAATTATATTTTTATGTCTGTCGTTAATTACATGAAAAATTTATTTAATTATGTATGAACGAAAATTTATCAAAATTCTTCAAAGTTCAAGTCAAAGAAAAAAAACATGTCATTATCATAAAACTGCTGTTTTATTCTGTTATACAATCAAAATTATTCAAATGTTTCCAATTCAACAAAAATAGAAGAAATCTATCTTTCTTTTGCATCATTCCATCATTTCTATATTTATAATTCTCTTTCCTTTTAAGGTTAAAATTAAAATTAAAAAAAAAAAAATTCTAATATTATTTACACAAATTAAGGAAAGCTTATGCTAAACTAATTGCGAATTAAATTTACATATTCATATTGTTGGTACCTACATACGTATGTTTGTATCTTTCACAAAATATTTAAATATATAATATCTATCTACCTACTACCTTTTGAGATATAGAAACAAAAATCCATTTAAAAATTAAATTAAAGAAAAAAAAAGTATCTAGACACAACAAACTGGTTTAAAATATCTATAATGACCACATGGACATAACGAGTAGGTGGGCTACCTCCTATAAACTTGATATAAAAACAAACAGAAATAACAAAAAACAAAACAGAAAACAGAAAAAGATTTATACATTAATATGATTTAAAACTTAAGTTTTGCGATTTTTCGATAAATCAAGTATAGGGGTCGGTATATGTATCTTTCTTTAGGTTAGGTAGGTTAGCCTTCAATCTCTGACTGACTAGGTATAGTATAGACTACCTGGTGCGAGAAGACACTCTCGATGGCTTGGCCTGACATGGAATAATCTGTTTGAAGGTTTTGTCGTGGTTGAGACTTAAAGATACTTTTGTATCTTTGATTTTTGTTTTGCAAATTAAATGAAGCAAATTGTCTATAAAGACCGGTTATATGGCAAGGATTTAGTATAAAAATATTTGTCCCACGATTTTATGAGTGTATCTAAGCAATGTTGACGGCACATTTTTTTTTTTTTTTGGTTTCAATAAAACCAAGATTCCCATAGTTAAATGTTAAAGATAATCAATCCCCGTTATAGCGCAACAATTTGCATAAATTTGAATTTTTTAACAATTTATCTTCTACAAAACAATCTCCTAAACTATTCTAAGCAAACATTCAAAATCGTCAACGTAGGCGGTGCGGTTTAGTGCGGTTCGATGGTGGTGGGGAATTGAGCTAAGTTATAATAACTCAAGACTCCATGCTTCGCAGAGCATTGCTTAATTAATTTTTGTCTACAAAAATTTGTTGGTTTTCAACTCGTGGTTAGAATAATGACGAACATTTAATTATATTTTTTTTTGTATTTTTTGGGACCTCAAGCAAGTAATTGAAGACTGAAGAAATTCCCCTAATTTTTGTTATGAATTTTTGTGTGTGGGGTACCTAAAGACCTACCTACCTATAAACACGACGCATCTAAAACCTGTAATTTTGTATTTAGACGAATTAGAGAGGTTAGTAATTTAACGGGTACGGGTGATTTTTAATGGTGGGTTGTCCCTGTCGGCTGATTTATAATTTATTTATTAAGTACATAATAGGTTTTTATTTTTACCCCAGAACAAAAGAACAATAGTATCATATTTTTGTTTCAAGTTCAAAAAAAAGGGGGAAACATTGTAATTTTTGACTCTTCCAAAAATATATGATAATTAGTTCTTTCGCACAATCACACTCATAAAAAGGATTGTTTAGATTCATTTTTTTATTCACTAAGCACAAAAAGATACATTATAGTAGATCTACATTTTTAGATATCAATTTTATTTAACCAAATGTAATGCAGTGGGTGTTCTTTGGCGCGTAAAGAAATGTTGATAATAAAATAAAACAACAAAAATCTATGTATCTACGAGTATGTATCTACAAATATACATTTAGATAAATAGTAAATAAAAGAACAGGTGAATGAATAAGGCGGCGCGGCGGAATGATTATGACGTTGGGATGGGAGAATTTTCGTTCGTTATTTACCTTTGTTTGAAGTCATCAGCGTTGCTAGTGGTTGTGATGGAAAACAGGATGTTGATACAAAAATACAACTAAAAGAAACAAAATCTTACTAAAAATAAACACAACAACTGGTGACTATTCTGCGAATCTAATTTTATCTCTATGGGAACAAAATCTTAGATCAGAAAATTAAATATCACTTCAAATTGAAAGAAAATAATATGGGGTACCACAAGGTTTCATTTTTGTACCGACACTGTTCAAATAATCGAATGCGAATCATATTTTATCTTTGTGGGAACAGAATTTCGGACCAGAAAGTTAAATATTACTTTAGCAACATAAGTCTGTTTAAATATAACAAGATGCTATTCATTTGAACAAAGGATTGTTTGGGGTACCACAAGGCTCCATTCTTCTACCGGCACTGTTTGCATAATATTTTTTTTTTTTTTTAGAAATTCATGATACAAAGTTCTTAAAAGGTATTTTATTTAATGTATGGCATTTAATAGTTCAAAAGAACATCTATGGATGTGAAACATGTTTTGAATTCGTTTTTGGACCTGATTTTAATGTCGTGTTTTTGTTTGACATTTCTAAATTTGTCATGTTTTCAGAATCTATTCATTCATTCTTTCACTCGTTTGTACACAAATAACTTTTATTCTATTTAATATATTTATTGTGTTAATTTTTTTTGTTCGTCTCAACATTTTATGTATAATACACGTTTGAATTAATTAACATTGGTGTAGAATTATAGTGTAAAGCATGCAAATTGCTTTATAACATATAATAAAAACCAGGCCAAACTATAAAGCCAGCATCAGTCTCTTATAATATTAATCCGTATATACCGCCATCATATCGTTGCGTTGCGTCGTCGCGTCGCGTTGTTCGATGTTTATAGAGATATACACTTAAACAACGTCCGTCGGAAAAGGCCATAAATTATCAATAGTCACTGCAGTTGACTGTTATATCGTTTTAATGAAATAATTGCTAAGAGCAGTGTGTTGTTGTGTGGTACACCAGTTAATATACAAAACAAAAATAACTAAAAATCCAGACTCATTTTGAGACACACAAGATTATATATTTTAACATTCACTCATACATCATATAAAACAAAACACACAATATTGTGCGTCTGTTGGTGGTGTTTCTGTTTACTTGGGGACTTGTAGCTTAAAGTTTAAGTCTGATTTTTTGTTTTATTATTTTTTCGGCAACAAAATGTCTTAATAAAATGATTGACGTACGACAATGTTTAAGATCTTTTTTTTTTTATTATTTTGTTAATTCATTTTGCATTGTGATTGGTTTTATTGTTATTTTGCTGTTTTGTTTTAATGGTATATGCGATATTTTCATATCACAACATTGTCACGCTTGATTGAGAGATGTATATTGTATCTTTCACTTATATTATACATAGTATATACATAATAAAATATACAAGCAATTAAGACTTTATAGTCAGTCAGGTTCGAAGGAGGAAAAAACAAAAAAAAAAAAAAAAACAACAACACAAAAAGGAAAGACTTACACACGAAGACAAATAAGTGGGAGATATTGTGTTTAATTTATGATTAATATGACGTATCTGTTAAATATGTTAATAAATATTCCAAACGAGACATGATTATTTGAAGTTTAATTGATATTAATTGCTAAAAGAGTGTTTGAGAGGTTTAATGTACGAATATGTATAGACACAAAACATATACTACATAGCAATAAAAAATGTTGATGGGGATGGATGACTGTTATTTTGACAGATGCAGTCTTAAATGATTATTTAAATTTTTCTTTCTACATTTTGTTTTATTTGCATATGAATTAAAGAGTTTTTATAGAAGAAAAATATCTAATTGATAACTACTTTTAATTAAAATTTGTGACTTCAAGGAGGAACTTTTGATAGATCAAGTTTCGCAACATGTTGCAGTTACCTTGATTAATAATTTGATGTATTGGAAGTGTATTTTCAATCTGTGATAAATGATAATATTTACAAGGTTATACTTCATTTTTGTGTTTACATATTAGATTTCCTAATAATGAGCTTACACTCATGCAATATGCAACATGTTGCATATTGCATTCAAACTACAGATTATTTTTATTTGCATCTATTCATAAAGAAACAGCTTAAAAATAAACGTTTATAAAGTTTTTACCACTATGTAATATAAAATACTCCCAAATTTGTTAAGCAACATGTTGCTAAATAGTTCCAAACTAAATTTTCGTCTAGTAACAGATTAAAAGTTAAAAATGATAAAAAATATTCACTCAAACAAAAGTAAAAATGTTTATACACAAAAAAATGTTTAGCAACATGATGCATACATCAACTTTATTGCTTTTTTGTGTTTTCTTTATTTTTATTTCCTCTTTCTGACTTCACCTACTTTAAATATCATACAAAAAAACTTGATTTTATAATAACAACATCACTGCACAGCCACACTGCACCTAATCCACATCTGTATAGTTGTTTATTCGCTGAATGCTGTGCACCGTAAATCTAATGTCACGACTTCAATTGAGCAGCGCAAAAACTAACCGATTAATGTCTATCTATATCTCAATTCCAAACAAATTATACTTCAGCTAAGGACAAATAGTTTTATAAGATACATCCACCACGATTTTAAAATTACAAAAGATACATCATAGATATGTATTGTATAGGTAGTATACCCACTTTGACTTCAATGAGGATGCTTCCTAATTTAAAAAGAAAAAAAAATAATAATGATACCTTCCAGGAGCTAGAATTTGGCCTTAAGCTAAATATATGTACATACACCCAAATCACTAATTAAGTAAGCATTTCTCTTTGTCTTGGGCTTCATTTAACATAGAACCAAGAGGAACGAAAAAAAATATGTATATATATACAAAAATAACTCAACAATCATTCTGCAATCTTAATTAGCAAAAGGCTTGACGAAGAAGGGTTTCTTATACGTTCCTTCTATTCGCGCCAGTGTACAAGGTATATAAAACAAATTTTTATAAACACACGAGTCTTGGAAACTGCCTCATCATCAGTATAGTGTTGTTGCAGATACAAATCAAGCTAACTTGAGCTCATGCCAACATTTACCACTAGCTACCTTAACTATTTTTATACATATAGATACATTTTCATCAGGCAAAGTGTATATACATTTATTTACTATTTTCCTAGCTTACTCATTATTTTTGTGACGCAAATTCATGTCTACTATAGATACTATATTGGAAATGTGCCTTAGATTACGCACATGAAAAAATCCAATCAACTTAAGCCAGTAATGTGTATCTATATGGTGTTGGTTGTAAAGGCAGTAAACCTAATGAAGACAATCGGTTTTTTCTATTTTTTATTGCACTATGAATATTCCAATGGCAATTACTTGTTTGCTCACTGATAATGTTTACTAATGGGCAAACAATTTCACATAAATTAAACCGACCATGGGTCACTAGGATTATACGTGCGTGTAGTTTAGAGTGATAGTACAGCAACATTTTTTTTTTTTTATTATTTAGTGCAACGTGTGTATACACATTTTAATGACAGAAGTGCATAATGCAAATTGCAAAGAGCGAGAAAGCACAAAATTGTTGTGGGTGAGATTGTGTGTATTCCCACAACATACCTGTACACATAAATAAATAATGTATATATATTTTTAAGCAACAAAAAGTACAAAAAAAAAAACAGCAGCAAAAGTGCACTTCAAACTGGTTGACTTTATCTGAAATTGCCATCGAAAGCAGCACTCTGCTCCAACTCCAACCAATCCGTTATATTGAACGACAAAAAGAAGTTGAAAAATAAAACACAAAAAAAAACTTTGTAAATATGTTAAAAAAAGCCGCTATACAATTGTGACTCTTTGGGCCAGAGTCTAACTTTCGCATGGTGACATGAAAACATGCAAATGACTTAAGAAATTACAAAGATACTATATCCAATGGATGCAGCCAGCCAAAGAAGTGAAGTGGTATAAGTTGGTTGCACGGTTGGTCATATATAGTCATATTATATAGAGTCGTCGAAGTTGACTTGAATTAGTTGGTGGTGTAAATTGGAAATTGAATGTTAATCTTTTTGAAGCAGTTTAAAACTCTGTCTTCTCCCTCTTTGTCTCTCTTTAGCCGTGGATGTCTGCATTTGTAACTATAACTAACGGTGTGACAGAATGTAGCCAAATAGTATTTTTTGTTGTGATTTACTACTTAAGATAGCTTCAAACCAAACCATCGATTGAAAAAAATAAAAAAAAGCAAAAAAAAAAATAATTAAAACGTTGGGCGCCACTTTAAGGTCGTTAAATGAATTTGATATTTTATTTATTCATTTTTTCTTTTTTTTTCGCCAAGTAGTTTGTTAATTCTGGTTTCAATTGACATATTAAGCAGCTGTTATGCATATAGATAAGTAATTTATGGTGTCTCATGAGGTGATTTGGTGTTATTTTGTGCCAAAATATACAATTTATGTTGTGTATGTAATATTGATGACTTCTTTTCTCGTTTTTGTATCTGATCATATGAAAAGGCAACCACAATGTCTCTTCATTACTTAAATAATAATTAAAAGTACTTTTTTTAATTTATTTAACTCTAGCAGAGGTAGAAAAAATGAAATGACAAAAAAAGCGTTGGGCGCCACTTAACTAATTTATTAAAACAAAACGAATTTGAGATCGTTTTTTGCAAGTTTTATGACTTTTTTCTGTTTTAATCGCGTCATTTTTGTATATTTTTCATAGTAGACGAAGTTTGAATACTAAATGATACAAGAAATTGTGCCAAGAGGCATAATTTTGAAATAAATTAAGTATATTTATGTAACTTGAATTTTATCATTGGTAGATTGTTTGTTACAGCTTTGAAACTTCTTTACCTTCCATTTATTTGTTACTTCGATGCGTAATATAAAAAAAAACAATATTTTGTTGGGCGCCACTTACGATTAAAAATTCAGAATAATTAGAATTCCACCTAAAAAAATCGTCAAAAGTATCACAGCAGTAGTTTCCTTCTGTAAAATTAAAAAAAAAGTACTCACGTTGGGCGCCATTTTCACTTCATTTTTTTAAATACACTGCAATTCAGGTATCTATTAGTATCTCTGGAGATTGGAATTCCTTATCGATTTTCTCCTGAAAATTAAAAAAAGTACTCACGTTGGGCGCCATTTTCACTTCATGTTTTAAATACAGTACAATTCAAGCGTCTATTAGTATCTCTGGAGATCGGAATGCCTTATCTATGGAGATCTTTTGAATTTAACAAATTATTGTGGCATCTTATTTGGCATCCAATGCAAAAGTCAAACATGTTAACCAAAGATACTATCATCTCATAATATCTAGACTTCACTATTATAACAGTATTTTATTTTTTCTTCTGCTGTTTTTTTTTTTCTTTTAAATTTATTTCAAACACGAAATCAGCATGAGCATCTTTTTCTTAATAGACCTAAATGTTGATAGTGACATTGAAAATTTGTATGAATCATTACATACATATATATAGGCAGAAAACTTCAAAAGATAATTATCTTTCAACACACAAAACACACTTGCAGCTTTTAAATGATCGTTACAAAAATAAAAAAATAAATGAATGTTAAGATATTCAAAGCCTTAGGCATCTCGTGTCAATGTGTATATATGGTAGTCTCTATATAATAGATGCGTACGAGTATACTGTATCTTTGAGTGCTATCTAGCTTGAAATCTTTCCACAAATTTCTCTTACCAACTTAGTTAAGAAAACTCAATGGTTACACTCCGTTGGTAGGTACAGCAGCTTCTAACTACACACACCTGACGACGCGACGATGAAAACGGCGCGACGACGATGAAGACGATGACGACGAAGACGACTATGATGATGATGATAGTTGCTAATCTGATCTCGTACCTCAGTCTCTTTAACTTTGGGAACACTACAGCTAACACACAACACAGTCAGAGCAACGAGATGATCTCGACCTGTGCGAATAAAAATACAACAAAAACAACACAACAAAAAAAGTCAGCAACATTTTACTGTAGCAAAGTCAGAAGCAGCATTTGTATAGAAAATAAGCAACAAATGGAAGCAAAAATTCAGCTCAAAGCTTACTGTAGTTGTACCTATTTTTTTTTTTTTTTAATACCCAAGGCCTTATTTCTCTACCTTACCTACCAACTTCTTTGAGACTACCGGGTGCTGTTCGGATGAGAGATGGCAAAATCAACCTGGCTGACTGCACACGTACTTTTTTCCAACTTGCGCGATTGTCATCTTTGATATAGGAGTTTTGTATATAGTTTTAAGGTTTTCGGTCAGGGAATAGATAAACCAATTTAATGTTACAAACAAATGAATGGAAAATGCAAATCTAAAGCCGAAGTCATAGCCATAGCCAAGCTAGAGCTAAATACAGAAACCATTTTGTAAGCATTTTTTTGAAGCGACGCGATTCGACTCGACGACGCGACGATCTGTTTGGCGAGAGAGAGAGGAATTATTTAAATTACAGGGTTCCGGAACTCAAACCTCTTTGTTTTTTTTTTTTTTAATTTTTTGTTGTTGTTAAAGAACAGACTGCAGACAGACAATGAACTCTATGTTAATTTAATTTGTATGGAAGTGCGAGAGCAGGTTTTGGGCGCGCACCAAAGTATCTGCCTACAAAATCGTTTTCGTTGCATCGTTTCAGCCGCGAAAGGTGTGCGATGCCATCAGTGGGGATACTCGTACCTATACTATTTTTATTTTTGTTTTGTTTTTTAATCTGCGCTGCTTGAGGCTTAGTGTGTGTTGCGTTGCGTTAAATGACATGCAAATGAGTGTTGTGGAGTAAAAATTGGTATAGGGAGTAGTATAAAAATATACAAAAATGGCCAAAACAGAGCACCATCATCATCATCATTATCATGGTTGTGGCCATGATGATCCGTTGTTGCTAGTTTTTTTTTTTTTTTTTTTTTTTGAAACCGACCTAAAACCATTAGGAAACTCGTATGGGTTAGGTGAATGCAGAAGAAGAACACAAAATTCAGAGTCCAGCAGCTTAAAATTCTTCTGGGCGCACAAAATGCAGATATCCTCTTTTTTTTTCATATAGGTATAAAAATACCCCGGGAGTACCTACCTACCTAACATTCAGGATATACCCGACTTTATATATAGGCAGAAAACAGACACATATTTGGCTCTGAAAACCTAAACATTGAGATAAACAAATGCGATAAGAAGAGTGAATGCTGATGCCTTCACTTAGGTATACTATGTGTGTAGTGTATGTATGCTACTTCTGGTGCTGCAGCAGCAGAAGCCGAAGCAGAAGCAGCTTTGTTTTGATGATTTTTATTTCATTTTTGCAGTAGAAGCAACTTATTTTTGTTTTGCAACTGAATGCAGTCCTGAGAATATATGTATATAACACAGAAAAAAAGGAGTCCACTCACCATCACCGCACATGTGAAAGAAATTAATTGTAGAGTGAATGTGCTTTTCATTTTTTTATTCGATGCATGCATTTTTTTTTCGATGCATGCATATTTTTTTTCTGCATTTTATGTTTTATGCTGCATTTTGTTCAAAATACGAGTTAAAATAATTTTTAAAATAAAAATCATTTAGTATCTGCATTTAAAGTTGCCTCCATCTAATTTTTATTATAATACTTCACAGCGTGAGTGAATTTTAAGGTTTCAAGAACCTTTACAGAATCTTCTTTGAGATGTTATTCGAAGTTACTCTCGACACAGATGATGGAAGTTAGAGTTACTTTAGTACCTAATTGTACTCTAAAAAGACTGTCTTAAAGGAGTTTTAATATTTAATTCTTAAATTGAGTGAAATTTCCACCAAATAGAGTGAGAGTCAAAGTTACAAGTCACAAAACTTCGTTTAACCTTTTCTTCTATGTTTTTTAAACATTGACCTAAATGTCCATCCCCTCTAAACAGAGTTTTTAAAATGCAACAGGTGCACTCTGTCTCTATTGACTCTTATAAAAATAAACAACAAATCTTTCAATCTCATCATAAAGTCCACTATAAAAAAAAAACAAATGTCTCCTTTAAAATGCATATTATTATTATAATTCCCATGCATTTTTCATTCATATAGTTTTTTAGTGTCTCAATCGATCTCAGATCATCGGGGGCTGCCATAGGTAACAAAAATTAAATTTATACAAAACATTATAATGCAATTTTGTATCTATGTATATACATATCTCTACCGAGAGAGGAAGGTCGCATTTGACCAGACTAGAGTCACCAGCACCACCGGTGGCGGTTTGTTGCATTGCTGTATCTATATTCTGGTGTGGTAGCAACAGCTCGACTGGAGACAGCCGGCGGGTGTTCGCGGTCAGCCATCTCTCTAGCGACAAATTTGCATTAAAACGTGTATATCTATGTTTTGAAGCTACCTATGTACATATATAATCGAGATGATGCAGGATGCACATCAGCACACACACAAAATGCAAATTTTGTTTTAACTTATTTTTTTTGTTGTTAGATTTTCCACCTTATTTGTGTAAAATAGAAAAATAAATGTAAAATTCTAAGCAGAAAGTACGAGTATCTTTATGTTTGTATATTGACGACACAACAACTTGATTTTCTTTTGCCGGATGAATTAATTGTGGTTTAGTTCAATTTTCCTATACTTCTCTTATTTTTTAAACTTGTTGTACGACATTTTTCTAAAAACAAAAAAATAAAAAAAAACATCAACAACAATCCCTGGAATCCCTCCGGTTGTAGAGGGTTTTTCCATTTCAACTTAATTCATCGTTAACTTTTGTTTTATAAAAGATACATCATTTATAGATACATTTGCATTTAAATACTTCTTTGGATTTCTGTTTCTGTTTCTGTTGTAGTTTTCTTTTTTTTTTGTTTGTATTTTCTTAGTTCTTTTAAAGTTCAAGATACATTTCTACTCTTGTTTTGTATCTATGTATCTTACAGCCAAAGAATTGCTGATTATAGCTTTATTAAATTTGTCATTACGATGGTTTCTCGCGAAATGTTATCCAGCGATATCTTAATGCATTTGGTTGAGAGAAAAATGTTCACCTGGCATTAAGTTGAGGTTAAAGTCGCTTTTGCAGTCTGCAGCAGATTATACTTGTATACACAAAACTGACTGACTCCACTGACGTCGAGTCGTTGTTCATGCAAATATAAAAATAAGAAAAATAAAATAAATAAATAAGAACAAAATAAAAATAAAAAAACAAATTCCTCTTTTCAAAAACAACAAAAGCAGAAACATGTATCTCCTTGGTTCTGTGAGTGACAAATGACAAACCAAACCTGTCGTGGGATGCGATAAGATCTGGTCACACTGCACTAAGAGCATTCGAGAATTTTATTTATGTATATAGATATGAGCTTTTTTTTCGTGGATGTGTTTTTTTTTTTTTTTTCTTTGAGTGGGCTTATGGAGTGTCTCATCGCCGCCGGACGTAGTCGTAGTCGTGTTTTTTAGAGTCGTGGTCCAGCATCAGAAACCGACAAGGATTCATTTTTGGGTGAGAATGTTTCACATTTTCTGCCATAAAATAAAAGTGTTTTTTTTTTTTTTTGTTAACACTCTCTCATGACACAAATGGCGAATGATCACGTGGTATGGCCTGGAATTTCCTTCCTTTCTTCCATCCAGAGTCAAGGTAGAAAAATATTATTTATTTAACAGTTCCAAAACAAACCACACCTAGGATTTTAGCCAGAAGCATTTGAGAGAATTGATACAAAAAAAAAAAACAAAAAAAGAAACTTGTTCCCCATCAAAACCACGTTACAGCACCAAAAAAAATCAAAAAAAAAAAAAGAGCTGAGGCAAAAACAGTTAACAAAAGAGAACCCGTTTTACTGGAAAAAATCCATCTCATTGTTATGGAGTTAATCGAATGCGACGAACTTCACTCTACACCGCTCCACTTCGTCATCGCAAGAGAGACACATGTTGTTGGTTTTTAAGCGTATTTTTGTTTTGGGATCTCGCGGCGGACCTGGTGACTGACCAAACAGACCCAAACCATAAGAACCAACCAGTCTGAGCCCCAGTTGCAACAGCAGCAGCAGCAGCGGCCGACGCGACGACGACGGAGACCAACTTCAATGACCACGACTAAAATACTATATACTCGCTTCATATACACCATAAGCGAGATATCCCCGAGATTGGGTATAGAAATTTGTACGATTTATTCTTGAAGCCTGGAAGTTGTGGCATTGTGTCGCCACAGTGTGTTATAAGGAAGAGAGAGATTGAGAATTTTTGTTTTTTTTTGGGTATGATTCGTCCTCTAGCCGCGTACTAAAAAAGATGCGAAATTGTTTTGCATTTTCATTTTTATTTTTTATTTTCCATTTGTGTATATAGTGGAGTTGGTCCGTTTTTGTGTTTCTCCTTAGGATGATGATGACGACTACGACGAACGTCGTCATCGACGACCAGGACCAAGACCACGACGAAGTCAGACGACACAGACACCCGAACTGAATCTGAACTGAACTGAACCACTTCTCGTTTTCAATATTCGCGTGATTGTATTTTTATATCTGTATCTTTTTACCAAATGCGGTTTTTGGTCGTTTGAGCGAGTACGGCGCGTAAAAATATTGATGTAGCAGAGCAGGAACTCTTACAAAAGGCGCACATAACCCATCGCAACGCAGCGCAGCAGCAAAGCACTGCACCATCCTCCAGATGAAAAAATAAAAAATAAAAAAAGAGTGGCATGTGGTATGCTGTTTTGAGAGGGATGAGGGTTTATGTTGCGAATATGTCATAAAAATTTTCCATCTCTTACTTGAATGCGCGACGAAGATGTGACATTATAATAAATATCGTGATATTATTCACTTCACTTGACGACTGGTGCGCCGACGCCGCCGCCACCGCCACCACCAGCACCGCCATCGACGACGTCGACTTTGACGTCGTTGTTGTTGTTGCTGCAACGCACTAGCACCATACTATATATATCGCGGCAATGGAAATGCTGTGTTAAATGGTTACAAGTTTATTTCAGAGCAATTATTATTGCCTGCCTTTACTTTACAGTGCAGACAAAAACAAAAAAAAAGAGAAAACAATGCAGACAGAAAACGCAGGGCTTGAAAGTTTTTCGTTGACAGACTACATGCGAACGAATCAATTTTATTATTCGCATAACATACGATACGAACTAATAACGTACGCAGATTGATATGTAATTCAGCGTCGTTGTTTTTTTTTTTTAAGTTTTTGTTATGCGTTTTTATTTCACGTGCGTGTTTTGTCTGCGAGACAAACCACACAGTTGTTGTAAAATTGTCGAGGCTAGTTAAGCGCTTTAATTTTGTGGGGGGGGGGGGGATTTACAAGAAGGAAGCTCAATGTAGAAAATGCTAAGAATTTCATAGACTTTATGATTTGAAAATAGACTACTTATACATTGTATACTCAATCTGATAGAATGTATGCGTAGAATGTTGCAAGAGTACTACTTATACATTGTATACTCAATCTCATAGAAGATGTATGCGTAGAATGTTGCAAGAGTAATTTGGGACAGGAATGTATAAGTGTTTATTTGTAAAATTCCTAAATAGACCATTATGTTTCGTTATTAACATTTTAGGTAAAGTGTCCTGAATTGATTTTGGGACAGTCATTTTTAAAGCGATCCTTTATTTTGATGCTTAAATATGATATTATGTTGTTGAAACGATGCCAGAAGTGAACTTTGGGACATATTTTTGACAGTGAGATAATCCAAATTACTTGTATAGTCATTTGGAATAATTCTCAGCATGATTTTAAAACTCTATATACTATAAAAAATGTATTTAAGTTTTGGGACAGATGTTGGGACATGTAAAAAATCTTTCCCTTATAATAAAATGTCAAAGGAAAACGCCATTATGTACTTTAAAAATCATATATTTTTGATTTAGTAGTAAAATAAGTTTTGGGACACACATTTTTAACATTGGGACAATCTTAATTGATATTTTATATGAATATTTTACATAAATAGGAAAAGATTACTAGTAAGTAAAGTTTTGGGACATATATTTATAACGTTGGGACAATCTTTATTGATGTTTAAGGAACAAATAATTTTTGTAACTTACAAAAAGGTAACAAACAACTTACAACGATTGGGAAACATTCATATGTTTTGGGAAAAACGTTTTTATGCAATTTTATTTGCATATTTAAATTTTATTTAAGTAAATATTTAAAATTAAGCCCTTGTGTGAATAAATTATATTGATTTTTTAGTATATTATTAAATTTTTCTATAATCTAGCATTTTACCCAAAATAAAAACTTTAAAAAATTTAACAAAAACCCTAAAATATCGCAAAAAATCACATACCTACGAAATACCAATACGAACAATCGTTCTTTTTCTTCTTTACCATTACAGGTACATGAATTATGCGATAATTTCTGTCATCGGTATATATCATGTTTAAAGGGTAAAATGCCAATAGATTTAGTGATTGACGAACGGGACACCACCAAACCACCAGAATTAGGTTCAGCTAATGGTGAAGGAAGAAGTAATGCCGATTCAACATCGCACACCGATGGAGCTAGTACACCAGACGTTGTGAGTACCCCCTTCGCGGGAGCACATGGTCCTATATTGGCGAGCTACAATGCGGTGGTGCACCCATGTTCGTAGTACGATAACGACCTTCTTGCAAAAACGAAGCGGGTGCTCACAATGCCCTGGGATTAAATAAAAAAAAAATAATTAAAAAAAAATACAAAAAACTTAAATTATATTAAAAAAAAAACAATTATGTGAAATTTAACACCACAACAAAAAGTTTAAAAAAATTACAAATATTGTCACACGTATAGACCAACAAAAAGTGAAAAAAAATTTAAAAAACGCACACAACTCTACGGCACGCCAAAAAATTGGATACCAAAAATTTTACGAAAAAGAATTTTTTTTTTTATAAAAAAAAATCTGGTGGATGTTGTTGTCCCAATTTAACAAAAAAAAAATAATTATTATAATCCGGGTAATTATACACGGCATAAATTAATGTTTTTTTTTTAACTTTTTATTGCCTATACGTGAAGCAATGCCAAACTAAGAAAAAAAAAACCGAACATTTAGTTCCAATTTTTTTTATTAAGTAAATGTAAGACAAAATTTTTTTAAAAGAAATATTTTGTTTTTATTTGTTTATTTTTTTTTTCTCTTTTAAAAATAAATTGTACAAAAATCCTTTAAAAAAAAAAAAAAACAAAACACACAATGAAAATAGTAACAAATTTGTATAAATAAATTAAAACCAACTTTAATCCTAAGAATTACAATTAAAGTAAAAAATGATTTAAAAAATCTAAGATTCAAAAAACAAAACAAAAAAAAATATTTAAATATGAAAAAAACTTCGTTTTTGCAAGAGGCCCATATAGCTCGCCAATAATTTTTTAAAAAAATGTTTCTTATAATTTTTACAATTAAATAAAATAGAAATTAAAAAAACACTTTCTTACTTACATTTTAACCAAACAACAAAAAAAAAAATAAATAAATAAAAGAAAAATAATAAATTTTATTAATTGATTTTGTGTTCAGTAGAGAGGAGGTTGTGTGGCATTCATGCTTCCCAAATTTTACTTGCACTTAAAATTAAACTTGGTAAAATTTTATTCAAACACTTTTGTTTATATTTTTCATTTTTCTTCGGAATTTTTTCTTCAAAAAAAAAAAGTGTTTTTTAATTTCTGTTTTAATTATTTGCATGTAAATATATGTATTTAAAAAAAAAACACACAATATATAAATATTAATATCTCTTTCTTATTTGTTTTTTAAACAAAATTATTTAAATTTTTTGTTTCTTGGGACTATTGATTTAAAAAATCATATATTTTCAAAATACAAAACATGATGTATAGTAAAGCTTTAGTCCTGCCAAATCCATACACAGTTTATTTAACTGTCTGCCATGTCTTGAGTTCACTTTTTTTGTTTTTGCAGCTGTCTGTAGTGTCTTTTTGTTTTTCTGTGGGAATTAACATTTGATTTTGTTTTATTAGTAATTTTATTGTAAAAAATAAATTTACAATTATTCCATTTTTCTTGTAAAAAAATATCCTTTTCAGAATGCATAACATTCACAAATGTCCCGTAAAATAGGAAAAATCACCCAAAATATCTTAACCTACGCTTTCGACATTTGTAAATGGCTTTTTCAAAAACAAAAATCAAAAATATTACAAAAACGAAAAAATACCAAGTTTACAGCGAAATCCTTAACAATATTACCAGTTTTTTTGTTTACTTTGAAACTACAATGACTGTGAGCTGTGAAATTATGCGTGCATGAGAACACATGTTTACACGCATAATCGGGCATGTGGATAGTTAAAAACAAAACAAAAAACGAAACGAAACGAAACAAAAATCTATTTTACCTCTTTATCCTTATTTTTAAAAGCATTAAGGATCCAAAACGATATACGTAATTTTTTAATGACTGATGACCTAAAATACATAAAAAAATATATATATATATAACTTTACAACATAAAAACAATATTTAATAAGATGCAAATAATATTCGTTAAACTTAATCTAGTTCTTAGGGAAATTAAAAAAAAATAACAAAAAAAAATATTATTTTTTCGGTTCTCGTGTTATTTTTTTTTATTTAACATTTTAATTTAAATTTTACTTATTGCACATAGGAAACAAAAAAAAAAACAAACAAAAAATTATTATAATACATGAAAAAAGTATACGATTACAAATTTATTTCGTCCTCATTTTATTTTATTTTTATTTTTTTTTAATTTAATTAAAATTAGAACTACTATATATCTTTTTCTCTAATATTTGGAAAATATTTTCAAAAATTTCTCTTAAAAAAGATATCAAGATATCAGAAAGTCTTGCCAAACTTTTTCTTACAACAAAAAATACGTAAAAAAATATAAATAAACTTAAGTTCAAATGAAAGTATACGATCACATGAAACATTATTAAAAAACAAAAAACAAACATCAAGGATATACGATTAAACAAACAAAAAAAAAAAAACAAAAAATACAATCTTGGAGGGATTTAAAAAGTTATTCTTAACATTAAAAAATATTTTTAATTTTAATGCTCTTGTTCAAATACTTTGTTCAAGAGTGGGTTGGTTTTTATAGTATCCTCTTTAAAAGTACTAAATTTAAATTTAAAAAAACAAAACAAAAACGTACTTAATCTACAAATCTAACTATTCCTAAATAAAAAAAAAAAACAAAACAAAAACACAAAAATTGAACGCTTCAATTTGTAAAGCTATATGGGCATTTTTTTTTTTTAACATAAAAACACCCGATATCTTCCTTTCTTTGTTTTTGTTTTCGAAATGCAGTTGTTGTGCAAGCATATAACTTATATTGAAACAAAAATAAATGTGCTTAAATTTCAATTAAAAATTGTGATTTTCTGCATTCAAAAAAAAAAAAAATATTTTATATGCACTTAAAAAAAAAGTTTTCTTTTGTATGTTATATTCTTTTTTTATATATACAAACAGGCCAATTTTTTGTTTTAAAATTTAAAAAAAAAAAAATGAAAAATCAAATTTATATACGTAAAAAAGCTATGCTTAGTTATTCATTTTTTTCTTGTTTTGTTATGTTATGTTGTGGATAATTATAAAAAAAAATACGAAAATTAAACAAAAAAAAACAATATCAAATATACGTAATATGTTTTAAGTGATATATAAACAAACAAAAAATATAATATTAGATACTAGCAAAATTGTAATAAACCACAAAAAATTATTATTATTACTTAGCATTTTTTTTATTTTTTAGCAAAATAAAATTAATTAATATATTTAAAACAAAAATTCATCTGTTTTTATTTCTATTTTTTTTTATTTTGTTTTGACTTTTTTTTTATTATTTCTTACAATTTTTGTAAGTTGTTGAAGCTTTGTTTTATGAAAGCCAAGCCCATTTATTTTTATTTCCTTAATACAAAAAAAAAAAATGCACTCCATCTCAGCAGCTGCGTTGTTGGATATTTTATTTTGTTTTAGTTTCTTCATCGCGTTATTAATTTTTTTCCGCATTTTTTTCTTAAAATTCCTAAAACTGATATACGTAAAATAAAACAGTAAATAATGTATACTAACAAATAAAATTACTAAATAGTAGTATATAAATAAAATATATATATATATATACAATACATAAATATAAATATATTTTTGATTATTTGATAACGAAATAAGTACTAAAGTTTAGGATATAGTTAAACAAAAAAAAAGTAAAATAAAGTAAAGTAAAAGTAAAATTATTTTTTTTTTTTTCCAAAAACCAAACTTCCTTCACTTTTTAATACCTATATATATATATATATATATATAAATTCTAACTAAACTTTAAAAATAAATTTAACAAAAAAAGAAAAACAAAATGTATACCTATACCGAAATGAAAATGTGGTAAAAACAATAACTTATTTGATAATAAATAAGAATATTATTTAATAAAAAAAAAACAAGCAAAAACAAAAAAAACTATAAATACAAACAAACAAAAAAAGTAAATAAGGAATTAAACTAGGAATGGGCTAGCAAAAACGCAAGAGAAGTAAATTTTAAACGCAAATTTTTATTACTATATAAATAAAAAAAAAACAAAGTATTAAATTAAAAAAAAAATGACAAGAATCTTATGGAAAATGCAAACTAAAAAAAAAACACAAATTATTATTATTGAGGATATGAAAAAAAGTGAAAATAAATGTTTTGTTGTTATAAAATAATTAAAAAAAAAAAAACAACTGACTTCTTATTGAGAACGAAAAAGTGGATATTCTTCTTGTTGTCGGAGATGGAACTGGCTTGTATTTCTGGAAGAGCACGCTCATGGACCAAGAGCATGTTACATTCGATGGACTTCTTAAATCTTCTGTGGATTTCTTCGTTGTGATAATTATGGGGACTCATCTGGCCTACGTTGAAAAATTCACTACTGCAAGTGTTTCGAAAGAATAGATTTTTGTACACTAGTGTAGAAACAAAAAATGTAAATGTTAAAAAAAGATAAAAACATAAACAAAAAATATTATTTATGTATAATTAAGAAAATTAGGTATTTTATGAATTATTTAATCTATCGTAATTTATGAATCGTTTATTAATTTTTAAGGTGAAGTTTATTTAAATAATTAGAAATTTATTTAAGAAAATTAGCTTAGATTAATTTATATTTCTTAAAATGGTCACCAAAAATTATGATACATTCTAACATATTTTTAGAATTCTGTGAAAACTTGGATTGTAATCGTAATCCGCTATACAAGTTCTCTGGTAGATGTTTTTTTAAATTGCTTTTAATTTTTTTTTTATCTAAGAAACATTCGTATTATCTATCTTATTTTGTTCTCCATATTTACGTCATTATTTTTATATTTAAGATCTTTTTACTGCATCAAACAAAAAACGTGTGTTTTTCAATCAACAACATTTAAATTTTTGTGTTGTCTGAACCCTTAAACATCTGTGTATAACTTTGATTTGATTAGTAACTTAATCGATGTTTAAAAAACAAGACCTGACATAAATCCTAACAGGAAATGATGCCCACAAAAATTGAGGAACAAATGAAAATATTGCAAGAAAAAAAAATTAAAAAAATACGTATACGCCTGGGTGTATGAATAAAATTATTGTTCTAAAAGAATAAAATAAGTAACCACGAATTCCATCGTAATCGGAAAACTTTACGCATTCCGAAAAAAACGTTTACCAAAAACGATCGTAGTGGAAAAATTCATGCAATTTTGCATTACGGACGTATGTATTTCGTGATAGTTTTTTTCTTCGGAATTCGTAAAAGTTTCCGAGTACGATGAAATTCGCGATTGAGATGAATAAGAAACTAAATAACTCTGATTCCTTGACATTTAGTATCTTAATCGATGTTTAAAAAACAAAACGAAATGATGCCCACAAAAATTGAGGAATAAATGGAAAAAAGTAAAAGAAAATAAATTTAAAAAAGTACGTATACGCCTGGGTGTACGCATTGATTTAATATTCTAAATGAATGAAATAAGTTATCTGCGCTTTAACTTTTACGAATTCCGAAAAAAGCTATCAACAAATACGATGTTAGTGGAAAAATTCATACAATTTTGCACTACGAGCCGTTTTCGTGATCGATTTTTTTTCCGAATTCGTAAAAGTTTCCGATTAAGGTGGAATTCGTGATAGATCTGAATAAGAAACTGAATAACTCTGATTCCTTGACATTTAGTATCTAAATCAATGTTTTTAAAAGCAAAACCAGACATAAATCCTAACACCAAATTATGCCCACAAAAATTAAGGAACATATAAAAATAGTGCAAGAAAATAAATTTAAAAAAGTACGTATACGCCTAGGTGCACGCATTTATTTATTATTCTAAAAGAATGAAATAAGTGGTATATTTACGATACAATTGTGTGATTCGACTTAAAATAATTCAAAATATGAAAATGCGGTATCCCATTTCTGAATAATCTAAATTCAAAACACCAAAATGTCACCCTTATTCCTGCAATCGATATAATTATGTATTTATGTAGATATTTTTTTGTTGATAAGAACAAGTTCGCTTCATTAAACAAATTGACACATCAAATCCATCATATTTCCCTTGACAGACCTACTGTGTGTGTGTGTGTGTGTGTGTTCAAGTCGTGTGTGATGTCATCTTACACCTAATTCTGCAATTGATTCCATCTTGCATCAAATTTCAAGAGTTTTGTTTGAAGGACCAAATTTTTCACCCTCTCGCCGTGCCGCCGGAATATAGTGTGTAAAATTTTTCCTGATTTTTTCTCATTTATGTTAAATAGAGGTACTTCTCAAATTACAACTTTATACATTCTCGAACACGACTCCTTTTTCAAAAATAAGCCCAAAAAAAAAAATTTTATTTGGCGTGTGCGTCAAATTCATTGAGAATCTCATAGTACGAATATAAAAGTTTGTAATATCGTTCGTAAATCGATTTTTGTCTGGACATTTTTCGATTAATGAAGACATTACTTCCACAATTTCAGGAAAGTAGCAGCAGTAAAAAAAAAATTCACAATTTGATGACAAAATGCAGTCTCAGGCAGACAGAGGAGGAGGATATCACTGATGATGGCTAATGGGCACCTATGTTATATTCTGTATACGAGAAGGATCAAAATTGCCTTGTTTGGATTTTCTTTCATTTTTGTGTCCACCCTGATGATGGTTGGTTTATATTGAGTGGGTGCCATTAGTTTAGTGTGTTTCTGTCTGGGTTGCAATTTGATCCTAAGCAACAACAAAATCATCATCGTTCTTCGTCGTGGTCTTTCTCGTCGTAGTCATTCTCAACATCATTATTGGCGTCATAAAGCCTGGAACGCTTGCGAAGTACTTTTGTGGGGCTTGGTTCTCGCTATGGGAGATAATGATTTTAATCCTGGCCACGCTTCTCACCATCATCATATTGAACATATCACACTATATATATCTATGTATGTGCATACATATGTACATATATATTGTGGGGGCTCATTTTGTGGTGATTTGATATCACAGGAAAAGGAGGATATGGATATAGCAATGAACCATAAGAGTGTACGAATATACGAATGTTATGTATAAAAGTGAGCCTAATTGGAAATGGATACTTCATTTGAAAGGAATTTTTATATCTCTACGCAGGATATTTTTATATTTTGATTGGGAATCATGGAGAGATTTTGATTTGATTGTTTTGACGATGAGTGTGTTTATAGTTTGTGGATATGGCAAATAGAATGTATGTACATAAACGTATAATGGAGTGACATTAGTTTTAGTATGACTTAAAAAAGAAATAATCAAGGATTTTAATGACAATTATGGGAAATGTTTTGATTTTAGTGGTTTTCAGTTTCATTTATTTTTTTTTTAATAGAAAATTGCTTAATTTACTTTTCAATTAAGTGGTATAAACTTTAAATACACGTTAAAAGTCGTTTTTAGAAGTGAAACCGGAGTGTTAGTAGTTAAATGAAGTATGTCTATGAGGGTTTCATAAAAGTAGAAGTTCACCTACTCTTAAGGATCTTGAGTGTTTTTTTTTTTTTATTATTTTTTATTGAAAAAATCTATCTTTGATAAGTTCAAACTTTTTGTGGAATAGCAGTTAAATTGACATCCTTTCTTTCTAAGGTATTTTCTTTTTTAATGGGAACTGTATTTTTAAACCTTTTTTGAGCTTTCATTTAGGAACTAAGTATTTGACAAGTTATTTTTTGGGTGGCACTCCTTTGGCTCTACGATCTTTTTTCAAAGAAAACTTTTATCGAGGTTCTATTTAGGAACTAAACACTTCAAGTTATTTTTTCGGTGGCACTGAAATTTAATCCTTTAGGGTCTACGATGGTTTTTCAAAGAAAATCTTTTTCGAGGTTCTATTGAAAAGTGGTAGCTGAAAGACGCCTCTACTTCTTACATTTCTTATATTTTATGGACTCAAATGTACCAAAAAATTATGAATTCCACATCAGTTTGAAGTACAAGGATTCTTAACCCTTTAAGTTTGTTTTTGTGATGCCCAAAGCGTGGGAGCAAAAAGTATACACGCCACTTAATTCAATATTTTAACTTTAACATTGGTCTTCTCGACTTAAAACCCTCTTATTTTGCTTTGATACAAGTCTTCGTCATCTTGTTTCTATTTCAAATTTCACCAGTCTTCTATTTAACTGAACTTTTGGACATTTCAAAACCATTCTAGCTCTGCGTTTCTGTGATAAAAACTGAAAATAGAAGTCAAATTCCATACTATGCTCATAACGTCCCATTAAAGATTCTATAAACCATATTTTATATACCTATCCACTAAAATATTCAACCTTTTTTCGTGATATAAATCATTATAAAAGCAGTGATGAATTTGTTGCCACCCCATCAATTAGGATTTCGAAATTCTTTTTTTTTTTCTTCTCAATTCGTTCTTCAAAAATAAAACACGAACATCAAAAAAACAAGTCATCATGCAATGTGAATTCCAGACCATAGTTTCATCCTCCTCTTGAAAATTGAACCGCCTTTAACATTATTCGTCTATTATCCTTTTGACCATTCCTTTTTTAACTTCTAAAATTTCTTCTATGACCTTATAGTACAAAATGAGAACAAAATAATAATGACTCCTTCTCGTCAAGACTCATGTCGTTTTATACAAAATTATTATAACAATTTCAAAAATACAAACAAAAAAAAAACATAAACTCACAGGAAAAAGGTTAGAACATAGAATTTGCGTGATCACCGAAGGCGTGGCTGTTACTTCTAATCGAGCAATTTCATTACCATTTAAGTGTAGAAGTTAAAAAAAAGAAAAAAAAAAACAACCCATAGAACTTACCCTCTCTAAGACCTCTCTATAAGAGTGTTTTATAAAGGAAGAACCATCAACAAACAAACCATACACCGACTGAGAAAAAGACCACATTCCCTACCACACCTCCTTCGACACTCACTTTGACTCTCCGTTTATAAAAGTTGGATGAAATTTTCGTGTTTTTGTAATTTATGTGGGTGTTGAAAACCGAACCAGCAGAGGCAGACTACGAGTATATAGTACCTTTATACCTTTTTCACGAGCGACGACCAAGGAGACGTGACATGTCTATATGGTATAAGAGGAATCACCGCCACGCCGGCCGCGCTGCCGGACGACCATGTTCACCTGTGTATATCAAAATCTCAGATGCGATGATGGATTTCTGTAGCTAAAGCTTGCTATAGATACGGATGTGTGTATGGACGAACGAAGTAGGATTTTAGCGTGTCTCAGTCGATTAATTAAAAACATGAAAACCTACAGTAAAAACGACCATTGCGTTACCTACTTATACACATAGCAGCAGGCATTAATTCCAACAGCTATAATAAGGCACATTAAACCCTGCCCAAAAGGGTCCTTAAAAGAGCCATTGAGAGAGCCATTTATAGAGGTTTTTTTTTATGAATTCAAGTTATTTTTGTAGAAATATTTTTATCTGCGCTTCCTGGAGAATATTTTTTTTTAACTTAAAGTCCTTTCATGTCCCGATTATCTGCTTTCTTAAGCAGTTTACAGAAGTTCTAAGATTGTTTATAAACACCCTATGGTGCAATAATTGGAACAGAATAGAATTCCATTTCCGAACAAAATTAATCAAACCCTGCGAGAACGAGTGAAAGAAATTGCGTGTGACCAATATGTGAGAACAATGCCTTCATTCAGAGACTTTAATTCGCAAAGTCTATATAAAGTAGCCCCCAAACATCACGAGTTAAAAAAAAAGCCTCGGATACATATAGAAAGAAGTCTTTAATTTTCAACAAGATGATGATGACGCTGTTGATGATGATGATGGTGCAAATGAATAAGGATTCTCAGAACTCATGTCTTGCAGGTTGTCGTCAGTTTTTGGTCGTCGCAGACATACAGTCTGCTGTGTTGCACAATACCATCAGTGCAACTGGGTAATTTAAGATCAAGTCCCGTCAGACATAACACAGCAGAAGAACTCCCGACTTAAATGAGACGAAGCCTTACGAAAACTATCTGTCATTTAATAATCCCTTTTGGTAGAGCTCCCAGCCCTCTCTACCCCCTTCCTTGAAAACCTTTGGTGTTTTCTTATTTTTTTTTTGTTGGTTACGTTTCATTTGATTCTCGTTATCCTCGTTTTGATTGCTTTAACTAAGAAAGAAAGACTGCATCAATTTCGGTCGTTTGCCAAAATGTCTGGTTTTATAAACTTTTAGATTGCTAATGTTGTTGCTGTTTCTGGATTTCTGGAGCGATGATGACGATGACGATGATGATGATGGTGATGGTGGTGGCTGGCTGGTGCTTCAACTATGTCGAAATGTCTTCGGAGCAAATTTTTAACCGCGAAACGGATGGGACACAACAATAATTATTATAAAGAAAAAGGTTGTTTTTTAATTTATTTTTAAATTTTATTTTTGTTGATGTCCTATACCAATTCAAAAATCCAAAAACCAAAAAAAAACTTAACCACAAAAATGTCATCACTGTCGCTTCATCGGTTTGCGTTTTTGGTGTTTTTGGACCAAGCTTCAGATACCTGTGCAACATTTTTGTGCTTCTATATGGTCAAGCCAAATATTGGGCTTAAAATTTTCAAAAAAAAAAACCACAAAAACAAGAAAACCAACAACATCAAATAAAATTTTGTATCTTTATGTATGTCAAAGAGAACGAAACTATATCTTTTCTCTGGTTGTGTTTTGAAACGTCCGACGGACTACGATGACGACGAACGCGACGACACGGACGTTTTGAGTGTGGACAGAATATTGTCCTTCATTTTGGGGTTACCCATGGCTAATGCGACTTTTGTGTGCCTTCTTTTTGATTCGGGTGATGGTTTATAGACCTTTTTTTTTTGGTCTTGTTTGAAACTTGGAATATTTTTCAGTGCGAATTAGCTCGCCTTTTGTGATCTGTGTTAATTCTTTTATACCTTTCGGTTTTTTGGCGAAGGTGATTTTTTTTTTTTTTTTTTTTAGTTGGATTGAGTTATTTTTTCTTTTCTGTTCATTCTCATAGCAGGGTATGTAGGAAGGTATCGAAATTCATCAGTGTGTGATTGTGGCTGAAATAAGTTTTGTTTTGCCGCAAAAATAATAATAAAATCGTATATAAGAGACCGAACGTGAGGCGATTTAAGGATGAACAAACATATATACTTATCTTACCTTTATAACTATAGAAATTGGAGAATTAAACAGAGATTTTGGATCTTGCTACTGTGTTTTTTTTTTGTTTTTATTTTGAGCTTAGAAACAAATTCCGGAAATAAATAAGTTTTAAACAAAATTTTGACCAAGAAAAGACAATGAATAGATAGATATTTTAAAGCTGAAATATCTTGTTTATTGTGGGTTTTCTTAGAACTTTAAGTTGGTTTCTTAACTAAAATTGTTTCCAAATATTAAACAAAAGTTACCAGATATTCAAAAACGACTTGTTGGAGCACGAATTTTCACTTAAGTTAGATTCTATAAATTTTCAAAGTTATTATTCCGTCGAGATGTCAAGAAAATGTTAGAATACACAAAAATTAAAAAGTCCAAATTAGGAAAATATAAATGTTCAGTTTAAGTAAAATGGCGCCCAATTACAATTTTTTTTTAACGTGTGAACTAATAGTAAAACAAGTTTCATAGTTTATTAAGATTTATAAGGTCTGAGTAAATAAAAAGCTTTATCGGAATCAGAAGACGATCACAAACAATGAAATCCATATATTTTCTTAAATGGCGCCCAACGGAAATACCAAGGGAGCAAAATGCGGTTGTCTAAGAATTCGCACAATAATAATTTCATCAGTCAAAAGCTTAATTGTACTGAATTGTATCAAATCGAAAAATATACATTTTAGTATTAACTGGTCAAAAAATCAAACAAAAACAATTTAATGGCGCCCAATCGGAGCAGTTATTGTTAAAATTAATACCCTCTCCAATTAATTCTTAGAAATAAAACTTTTGTTTTAGAATCTGGTAAAGATTTTCAACTAAACTGGACTCTAAATCGTCTAATCATCAAAAAATCAAAAAAAAAAAACAATTAAATGGCGCCCAATCGAAGCTATTCGTATTAAAATTAAAGCCCTTTCTATAGAACTTTTGGAAATAAAACTTTTATTTTTACAATCTGGTAAAGATTTTTGACTGAAAATTGCCTCTCAATCATCTAACCATCAAATTATTAAAAAAAAAAAAAATGGCGCCCAATCGAAACTGTTCTTTTGTCCTTTCTAAAGAACTATTAAAATAAAAACTTTTGTTCTACAAACTGAACTGTCCTCCAATCAATTAATGAAAAAGCCAAATAGTAAGTCAAAATTATGTTACTATGTAGTTAGCTGTCAAAATTAATTGTAAATGGCGCCCAATAAGAGTCTTTTTGTTGAAAGTATTATATAAGCTTAAAAAGTTTGGTAGTAAAATGTTAACTGAATGTTCTTAAATGTTTTTAAGCAAAAGTGAATCATTTTTATCCTTTACTCTAAATGTAAGAGCTTATAATTAAAGTTCGTAAAGTCTTAATAGACGATGATCAAGTTAACTGTAGATTTGTTTCTCAAACTGAAATAAAACTTATGAATGGATTAAAACATCATTCATCGACTTATTATTTATTTTAAAATGAAAATATAAAAATTTAAAATAACAGGTATGACTTCATAACTAATAAGTCTTACCTTTTTCTAAATACACAGTTCAAGAAAAGTTCTTCAACCTATCATAAGCCTACGCATTATAGTAACTTTGTATATTTTTTAACAAATATAATAATTAACATAAACAAATTCTTCTTCTTAACAAAAAAAAAAAAAAAAAAAACAATCTACAGTTACCTACTTAACGAAAATATCTTTAAGATACACTCCAAATTATAGATATCCAATAAATCAGAATATTCCAATTCATTTTCTTAAAGAAAAAACTTGAAAAAAATAAGAAAATAGACTATACTGGTACCGAAAAACTTATATATTTAGCTGATTCTACCTGCCTACGTATTTTGATTCCTTTTAAAGGATTATTCCAATGATTTCTTTAGAAACTCTATGTGTATCTTATATAAAATAAGCTAATGAATAAATTTCTCATTAAATTAGCTTTTCAGGTCAATATCTCAAAAATATGTTTCTTATTTTTTGTTGTTGTTGTTGTGATGTTTTTTTGTTTTCATCCGTCTTGTGCCACACATAACATAGTACCTATACATATCAATACCTTTTTTATACACCTTTTATACCTAACCTACCACCAATCAGTTGGATTAAATATTTTTATATTCGTCTTGTAGATATGTTTTTTTTTTCTTCTTCTTCTTCTTGACCGTCCAGGGGTCTTATCTTTTTGTTCTTCTTCTTATTGGTTATTGTTTTTTTTTTTCTTAATTCTAAGCCGTGTCATAGATACACTGAACAAAATTCAAGATACTTTATTTCCAAATGAGAGATTGTTACGAATTACTATACAAATCACGAATGACATAGAACAAAATTGACAAAGTTGTCATTCAAATTTTTGGCACCTAATTTTTTCCAAAAAATTTCAAAAAATCTTAAAATTTCAACTATAAATTGATTTTTTTTTCAGTGTAGAAAGAAAAAAGGTTTAGAAACTGATTACAGAACCCCAAAGAGCATTTGAAATATTTATGCGTGGTTAGATACTTTTTTTCGTGTTTTTTTTCGTAGTTTCTATTTTTTTTTATTTTGATCTTCTTAGAATTGACCGGATTGACATTTTTCTTTTGTTCATATGGCGGGTTAAGGCAGAGGGTTGTCGGTTCGGTAGGTTCATATACATAATTCTCAAAGTCCAATATGATGACAAAAAAAAAAAAAAACACACCAACAACCATCGAAATATCAATTCTTCAATGGATTCCTAAGAAATTTATTCAAAATATCTAACGAAGAAAAAAAAAATTATAGATACTTTTGTATCTAGAGTTTGAAGCTACAACACTAAATCGATCAATAGAATAAATTGTTTTGGTTCCATCGACTATAACTTGTTTTGATTTGAGGCAAAATTGGAAAAATGTTCTTTCTTCTTTACCTACCTACTGCAATGATATTTCTACTTTAGAGAGAGCTTAGAAAATAACTTAGGAGTAACTTAAAACCCTGAAGCGATCAAAGGAAAGTACTCTTATTAACACCATGTTAAGGGCGTAAGCCTCAAAGAAGCTTAGCTAATTAAGTGTGGTTTTTCTTTGACATTTGTGCTTTGCCTATATGTGCCTTCTGCTTTATGCACGTTCTTAAAGCTTATTAGAACAAATGCCTACACTTGTTTGCAATTTTATATGCCTTTCAGAAGCCATACATGAGTTGCCTTAGATGCGCCGCTCGAGCTCTGGGGACTAAAACTAAAAGAAAACTTGTTACAATGAATTAACATTTAATGACTCAAAGGGTTTTATTTTTCTTAGATCCAAAACACAAACAACATTATTATAGATTTCCCTTCACATTTTGGATGAACTAAAGCATCCGATATAGGTACACTTTGTATAAGCTGCTTGCTTGATTAACTAAAACCTTTGGCTAAGCTATTTAAAAAGGGGATTTTTTGAACCATTCGAAAAAAAAAAAATAAACACAAAATTACTCGAGTTCAATTGCTTCGCATTTGAAAGGATTAAATATCAAAAGGTCCGCTCTTAAGTAGTTATCGGAGGAAAAAAAAGAAGTGGAGTCCGTCCTTTCATTTCAAGCATTGGTCGTCGCAGAGAAGAGGGAGATTAGATCAATAAGTGAGGTCAATTGCATTTTTTTTTTCAATTTTCCTTAATTTCTATTTTATAGCGTGTTCGTATTTTGTTTTTGAAAACGAATAGAAATGTGGGTGAAGAAGCACTTTTCTTTAATAAAATATAACGATTTCCTACTAAAAGGGTTGTTTTTGTTTATGTCGACTTGATTCTTCGTAGGAATGTTGGTAAAATTTTATTTAGAAAGTTTAAGTCAATCAAAAGCAAAGACCAAAGATCGAAGGGTTTTAACTTAATTGCCAGACCACACAATTGTAATGTGCGGGTTTTGAAAGAAAGAAAGTATCTGATGTTTTTTGAAAATTTTATTTATTTATCATATCAAAATACATTGAAAGTACATTGATTGTTGGTATGGACTTAAGAGCAGACATCTTAAATTAAAAGGGGTTAATATGTAGTATGACTTGTGGTTTGACCATTAAGCGATTTTAAAAAGGGTCATTCATAGATAGAAAGAAAAGTGAAGTGAAAAAGAAAAACAAATTATTATGAAATTGAGAATTGTACTTAAATGGTTTTTGGGGGGTTGGCCTGGGAAATCGATATCCACATTTAATCCTCTTTTTGAAATTATTTTAAGAATTATGTGCTACCCAAAATGGACAGTGGACTTTCGTGCTATTATTTAGTTCTATAATCTTTGGATCATATTAGTGAGACTAACTTTCAGACTTGAATCAATCAATCCCCCGTTTTTAAAAACAAAATGCAGTCATTTTATCTTTCTTCTTGTGTTTA
Organism: Eupeodes luniger; assembly: GCA_951509635.1. Lineage (NCBI taxonomy): Eukaryota > Metazoa > Arthropoda > Insecta > Diptera > Syrphidae > Eupeodes > Eupeodes luniger. Next base: position 299,242,873 of record OX608073.1, read on the forward strand.
GGTCGGAATGGAAAATTATATATTTCCATTATTGTTGTGGTGTGGCTGTCCTGAATACAGAGTCTCAAATAACTTAATTTTTTTATAAATTAGTCATAAAATTTTAAATAAATTAAGAAAAAACAGTTGAAAATCATTCCACATTCATGATGTGCAGCTCAGAGGATAATCTCCTAATCAGTATTCCTAAAAGTATGTGAATACTTCGACAGAAATGTTTTTTTTTGTAGGGTAGATGGTGTATTGCTTTAAATATATTCTGATAATCATTCCACATTCTTGAAGTGCAGCTCAGAAAAGAATCTCTTAACGAGTATTCCTTGAAGTATGTGAATACTACGATATAAATAAAATTTTAAATAAATTAAGTAAAAACAGAGTTGGAAATCATTCCACATTCTTGATGTGCGGCTCAGAAGATTATCTCCTAATCAGTATTCCTAAAAGTATGTGAATTCTTCGACAGAAATGGTTTTTTTTTGTAGAGGAGATGGTGTATTGCTTTAAATATATTGTGATAATCATTTCACATTCTTGAAGTGCAGCTCAGAAAAGAATCTCTTAACGAGTATTCCTTGAAGTATGTGAATACTACGATATAAATGTTTTTAAGAGGAGAAGGTGTGTACTGCTAAAAGTACGAATGTTATGGCGGAAGAAGGAGAGGATGAGGTAAAGATTTTATTGATTAAACTGGTCATATCCTAAATAATAAAAACCCTTTGGAGTTTTGCTTTGCTGAAAAGACCAAATATTAAATTTCAAAAACAAAACCAATAATTTTAAATAAAACTCAAACATAAGTTGATTTGATTTTCTTAAAATCTTGGTCATATTTTTGGCTTCCGTTCAGTGGAGTTCAGGTTTTCCCCTAAATTGATAAATCAGCCCAATGCATAACAATTTCATCTCAACTTTCATCACTCTCAAATATTTCACAGAAACCATCCTCAACCCCCCTTGAAAAAAAAAAGAATCTATTTATGATAATTCAATTCATTAATTACCCTTAAACATCCAGCTAAAATTCAATCTATCTATATCTCTCTAAAAGAATGCAAACACGCACTAAAATCCCTCAATCTCTCCACTTGACAATAAGCATACAAAGTGGCTTCCATCATATTCTATATACACCGTGGCAATACATCTTATTTTCACCCAAAGTGATATAAAACAAAAACAACAACAGAGCAGTACAGTCTAAAAAAAATAATAAAAATAATTTCATATTCCACTCTCGGATTCCCCTTGAGTGAAGTGAATATTCCCAAAATCCCCGAAGAGGATTAAATCGGGGGGTGTTTGGCTGATGGTGGCACTGGTGGCTGTGACTGGTAATTGGCGTCAATTTGGTTTTCGCGCCACCCTTCTTGAGCGAGCTAGGTATAGTCTTTTGTTCCCCATCATATACAAAGCTACAACACACAGGACTAAAAAGGATATAATATTATAAACCCTCACAAGAGTGTGGGATAAAGTCTTACATTCGAATTCAGAACGCGCAGACTTTACGTAAATCCCTGGTAATACGCTTTGAGAAGCAAGCTGATGCGATGTGCAAAAGACTCATGCACACACAACACCCTCGCCTCGACTCGACTCGACTCTTATTTCTTCAAAACCATACCCGCCCCTGATTAGAAAGTGTTTTAGCATCATATTTCATTTATTAGTTGAATATTTTACTCCTGTTTGGTCTATACTCTACATACCTTCTCTCATATATGAAGAAATTCGCTTCTTCCTTGAACTCACATACATAAAATGAGAACATGGCATACCTAAGCTATGCAACCTTTTGCTGAGCTACCATCTGGAGAAAGTTGAATGAATTATAATTCCACCGTATGTCCCAATTGGGAATTACCCAGCCAAGAATGAATGAAATTTTCTATCACTCAGTCGTCATACTCATATATGAAGTATAAAGAATCTATAGAGGAGGGTGTTGGGTTTTGGTCTTGGAAGCATACTTCAAGGTTTAATATAAAATAACTTCGAACAAAAATTAGAAATATAAAAACAAAAATATCAAATATCCCATCGTCCTTGATGTGTTTTTCTTTTTATTAGTTCCACACCGTATGTGGTATTATTTACTGTATATAAAAGTATAACCCCTCCTTAAATTACATTACAAATAAGACCTAATTTTAGCCCCAAATATTGTTTTATATAGTTCTTCATACGTCAAGCTATTTTTATCTACCTTTTTTTTTTGTTGTTGTTGTTATAATCGCATGCGAAACCCTTCCGAAGCTGGTAGCTTATTTTTCATTTTAATTGTATTTTTACGCAAGTTGTAATTATTATTTAAGACGAACAACCCTTCAAAAACACAGCACCACACCTTTTCTTCTTTCTCAACTCAAAATCCCCCTCCCCCCAACGCGACTCCGCCAAAATGAAAAAAAAAATGGTCTTTACCCTTAAGCTTGGCATATTCCTTCATTTTCAGACTTATGGCTCATTCAAAATGTGATTTTTAACAATCTACTCTTCAACAAAAACAACAACAAAAGAAACATTTTTACACCCAAGGTCTTATGAAAAGTCTCTTAAAAAGTATTTATATTATAAAACAACAAAAACAATGAAGAGTAGGTGTATATAGTATCTTTTAAGACTTCTTAAAAGTATGTTTGGATGTATCTTTGTTTCTGTTGTTGTTGTTGGTGTTGGTTATTTTTCTTGTAATATACTACGTACCTAAAGGTAATTAAGGTTTCACTCTTGAATATGTTGAAAATGGTTCTGAAAAATTTTGTCAGTACTGAAGAGAAGATTGAAGAAAAAAAAAAAGAAAGAAGAAGAGGCGGGAAAATATTTTTAATTAAAAGTCAAGTTGGAAAATTTTATTCATTAGTGTAGCAAAAAAAAAAAAACAAAAACTTTCTTGAAGAGTTGAGAAAGTTGCAAAAGAGAACCTTTATACACGTTCTTTGTTTTATTTTCCTTCTTCTTTATTTTTTGAAATTTCTTGTATATGAAGGAGAAGGTATGTATCCCACCTTTTGTAATTAGCATCTTTTCTTTCTTTTTTGACATTTTGTATAATCCGTCATAATTTTTGGCATATAAATCATAGAACAGTTGTTGTTGTTGTTGTGAGAATTATGTATTCACTAAGGATTTCTAATCTAATTTTATATGAAATGAACAACTCAAGCGATAAATATTTATTAACACGCAAAGTTATTCATTCTTTGGTTTGAATTTATTATAAAAAAAAGAATATGAATAATTTGGTATTTTTGGTCCTTCGAGCTGGATTTTTGTTTTATTATTTATGAACATGAAAGTTGTTTTGAATATTTTGTAATGAAAAAGATAGAAAATACGTTGTTATGTAAATGTTTAAGATTGTTAAAGAATAAATTGTTTACTTTGTTTAAAGTTAAAAATTAAATTAAATTAAAATCAACTAAAATTCAAAAACATTTTTCGAAATTTGGTCCTTCAACCGAGAGTAACTTTTCAATCAACTTTTAAATTCATCCAATATTCAAGCCTCAAATCTATACATCAATCCTATAAAACCCAATACTAAATTCCAGCGATTTATATGTTCAAAGATACTCATACTAGATACTAAAGCTACTATCATCTATAGACTCACATAAAAGTCCCTTACATGACTGAGCACTCCTTTTAGTGCGCTGGAAATCTCAAGTTCTGTCTCTAAAAAAACATTACCCAACAAATATAGTGCTCGTTGTTGTTGTTGTTGTTGTAGTGATATGTAAAAAGTAACACACAACAGACAAAATTATTACCATATAGTGTAGCAATGCAATGTCGCCTTGTCGTGTTTTATCTCTTCCAAATTTGTCACATCTCTTCAAAATGTGTTCATGGTTTGTGTATAAGCTATGCAAGCGCGCACTCATCCAGCGCCCTATAATATTACATCAGAATCGCAGCAAAACAAAAAAACATAAACAAAACACTCGCATTCGTATCTCTACTAGGAGTATACTATAAGATATTACCTCTAGCCTAGCCTAGCCTACTATAGCTCTGTAGAGCAGCAGCAGCAGCAGCAGTGTGGTCCAAGTCTAACCAAAAAAGTCTATATGGAGACTGAGTATATCGGCAGTGGCTGGCGGGCGTATAAGAACGCTTTCATGCGCACACGTATTTTTTCACTTTTTGTTAAAACTTTGCAATATATGCACTTAAGATATAAAAATGCAAAATAAAAACAAAGAAATTACAAAAAATACAAATTTAGATACGAAACTATAGACAGAGTCAGTCAGTTTGTCGTCCACGTCTTTGTCGTAGTCGTCGTCATACCTAAAGTTGTCGTCTAGGAATCCGCAAATCCAACAAATCCAAGTCTGTACAGTTTGGTCTTCGTCGTCGTCGTTTGTCGTCTCAGTGGAGTGCAGCCAAAGCGGTCTTTCACAATGTAGATACAATATCTATACTATACCATACATAATGTATATAAATCCCCCACTAAGAGATTCCATAGAGTCTTTTGTGTGTACCTCTGGCGCGGCGACCATATTTACCTTCTATCCAACTGCATCAATCCTCAGAGGTTATTTCTTAATTTTGGTCAACCATATTGGACCCACATTATACCGGTTAGATATGCCTGCATCAACATCAACATCAACATGCTGCATAAGTATCTTTCAGTTTGAATAAGAATAATCTACTCCTAAAGATACTCTCTTGACTCTCGTTCTCTTTCTGTCTCGCTCTGTTTGTCCCCATCATACTGATGCTGGATACTTATGGATATACCCACCAGAGATGTGAATTATCTGACAGATTCATTGTGATATTTATTGAGCATCTGTTTGACAATCATGAAATGAGGGAAATGCGTTAAACTAACTATAACCTCTTAGTTTCTTAAGGCTATACATACGATGCGGTTGGTGGTCATGCTAACGTATCTATCTACAGAGTCGAGTCGAGTCGAGTCGAGTCACCAATTAAAATGCAAAAATAAAGGTGAAAATAATCTTTGAATTTATTTGTTTTTATTTTTCGTTTTCTTAAAGATATTTTGTGCATATATCTTTTTGTGCAGATTTAACTTAACTTATAAAATGGGTGTTAAGATAATCACATCACACACTCGCAGAGAACATTATTTAGATACTTCTTTGACTCTGATGTGTATGATGTTGCTGCTGCTGCTAATAATGATGATGATGATGGTGATGGTGCAAAGTTATTTCTATATCCAAATGAATGTTGTTCGACTAATATGAAAAGCTTGTTCAGCTAAATGTATGTTTGGTAGATAGGTTATATCTGATTATAAAACTTTCAACATAATGCACATAAAACATGAATATTATTAAGATTCAAATTAGTGACTGACTGCGACTGAACAAAATGAAGAAGAAAAGAAAACAACAACAGCAACAGCAACCTACAAAAACTGCATTTCAAAAATTACATCTAATCAGAGATGCTGTGATTTCCATCTTGTAGGGCTGCCAGAGGTTCATAATGCATATTTTAACGAAGCATCTGCAACTTATTTATTTATAATTTTAGAAAAAACCTTCACTTCAGGCAATTGTCAAAGAATATCAAATATTTTACCAATTCTAAATGAAATCTTTTAAACACTTTGATGGCAACTCTGCAATAGAATTACAAAAGCAAAGAAACACAAAAACAGCAAAATACTGTCATTGCTACGGTCTTCTTGTCAAAGAGACTTGTCAACTATTTTAACGGCTCATAAAAATCCTTATTAATTGCCATTTAAATGCTAAAAGAAGAATGTGTGTGAGTTGATGCATCCAGCTTCATCCAACAAATGCAATGCAGTATAAATAATATGCATGCAGTATATAAGAAAAAAAAAAAAAATAATACGATATCCAAAAGTGACCTTTAAAGAAAATAATAATAATCTACTCTGCATGTTCTCCTCATCTCGCACACATCATCACAGACTTGATGGTAATAAAGTCTCTTGGTTTAAAAGCACTTGCACTGCACTGCACTGCACACCCTTTTTGCACAGGCCAAGACTGACTGTGCATCATCGACATAAGCGAGAGTCAAAAAAGATACAGGTTTAAAGTTGTATTTTAAAATTTAATACCAAGTTAAAGGCAGCTTACAGCTTACAGCTTTTTCTTTTTTTTGTTTAGTTTTAGTTTTATTGTTGTTGTTTTGTTCGGTTTTGAGTTTGGAGTTTTGGTTTATTTTTTTTTGAAGGCTTTTACCGATTATTTTATTTTAAAACGCGCACCGGTAACTGCGTGCAAGCATCAAGCAAAAGTAGCTGCAGAGATATACTTTTTCTTGACCATGCAACATCACATCATCACACACCAAAAAGAGTCGCACGAGATAAGAAAATGAAAAGACGGTCTTGGGCTAATGTCTCTTCGATGATGATGATGCTGCTGCTTTTGCTGCTGCTGGCTAAAGCTGTGCAGTAATGCTGCGCGATTTCGATGATGGTGTGCCAAATCTTTTCTGCGAGTTGCGCGCGCAGCATAAACGCGCTTCTTAAACTTAGCTACATATTGGAATTGTGTGTTGTTTTTGTTTTTATTTTTGTTGTTGTTTTATTTGGGATTGCATGCAACTGCTGAGGATTATGTTTACGGTTCACAATTGTTGTGCCACTGCAGCAAACTATAAGAGCTACCTACTTATAGAACTTTGTTTTCTGTTTTGCTTCTTTTTTGTTTTGGTTTATTTAACCCAACTCATTTATACAACCATCAAGTTCCTTGGCTAGGTAAGGTTTGAGGAGCAAGGAGGAATGGAAAGTACAAAAATCCTTTCAAAAGCGATGTATCTGAGAGGAGATATCGAAAATGATGCGAGTGTGAATGCATGTTGTAATTTAACCTTATGACATAGAGCAAAACATTAGTGTCTCTGAATGCAATATTTATCACCACCTCGTGAAGCTAATGGGACGGCAAAGATGGCTTTACTTTAGAGTCTTGACGACGACGACGATGACGACGAAGAAGAAACAACAACGACCGACGCATGGTGAACGTAGGCTATGGCGACAACGACGACGACGGTGGAAATGGTGTTGCAGTAGTGTGGCGACAACGACTATAAGCCTGCTGCCGGCAGCATGATCAGGAACCCCTAACACAACATCAACGAACCATTCCGAGAGATAATTTTTTTTTTTTTTTAGAGTGGATCTCAACTTTCTGACTGATTTTTGTTTGATTTCGTTGATTTTAGGCTTTTAAATGCATCACCACACTCGCAGTGTCATTTTTGTTTTTAGTCTTGACTTGATTGTGCGTTCAAATACGATGTCGAATGGATATAAATGTTTATATTTAGAGTTTTATCTAAAATAAAAATTTATTTTATTTTCATGTTGAATTCTCGAAGGGATTTCCGTTTAATTTTCTTCGTGATGTTGCATCTATTTTCTTGATGTTTTTGTATTTTTTTTTTAAATTTGAATCAGGTCATTAGAATTGAAGCCATAGATAAAATGACAAGATGATCTATAATTAGAGTGAAACATTAATGTCATACTCAATGGATTTTCAGAAAAAAAAATCTCTTATATTGTGTTTTTTAAAGAAAGATTGATTTTTTTTTAAATGTGAAGCAGAATGATCAGAATAAAAAAATCTACCATTTCTATTTTCAGAGACAATTTTCTTCTCCGATCGTGAGATTTTCTTAAAATTAAAAAACCCAACATAAAAAAATGTCCTAAAAAAAGCGATTATTAAATTCATTAAAAAAATGGTCCCTCAACCCGGAACAAAATTTAATAAAAAAACGTTATAGCAATAAATAAATACAGATACGGACAGTAAAATTTATATAATTTTAAAGAAACATCTTTTATATTTATTTTAAAGTGAAAGTTAAAAGAATTAAAACGTCTTTCGATGTCTAATCCTAAAAATCTTCTATAGAAAAACATGTACTTGTAAGAGTAACTTAGATCCTAATTCCCTGTTGTTGGAAATCTTGTTATTATCAACTTTTGATTTAATTGAATATTAATCTTTTTAAGAAAGAAAAAGCAAGTCTTTAATAGATAAGCCAAGCTCAGTTGAACTATAAATAAAACATTTCACAATTAAAAAAAAAAAAAAAAAATAAGTATACGCCCGACTGCGCCATTTCATTATTTTTTTACTTTTACTGTACTGCATATTACGTTAGAATTTGGTTGATTTAAAACTTTAAGAAGCAGAATTCCGAATGCATCGGTTTTCCATACTTCCATCTCATTGTATCAATTTTGTAGAGTTTTCAAAAATCAATTTTGGTTCTTCGACCCAGACTAATGTTTATTTTCTCATTTCGTCGACAATCTTCAGTCAAAAATCAAAATATCATCTCATTCATATCCCCAAAAAAAAAAAGATTCAAATTTTACTTCCGCAAACATCTCTATATTTTACCTTGTAGCTCACCTATGTATCTAAATTCAACAATCTCATTTAATTCTAAATTTGACTTTGGTATCTAATTTTTTTTTTTTAAGGTGAAATTGTACAAAATGTTAAAAGTCTAATCATTTGTTTGTATCATCATTTTATTTTTGTAATAATATTCCCTCTTCCTCTGTTTCTCTCCTTCACGATGGATTCTATATAGAGTAGAGATACAGTCAGAGTCACAAAGTATATACATATATCTAATATAAAGTGCACTCAATTTATATGAGTGTTTTTAAACTGATAGATACATTGCAAGAGTATCTATCTAGTGATAAATGAATTGAAATTGAAATAGACGCCGTGTTGACGGCAAATGGCAAATTGTTTCTGAGGATCGTTTAGGTGCGATTTGTTGTTTTCATTTTTGTTTTTTATTCTGTCATTGTTTTTAATGTTTTGTAGTTTAATTTTGTTGTTGTGATTCGAAAAAATGGTCGATCACGTTTTATTTTTGCTTAGACATTTAAAATAATAAAAAACAAACGATGAAAATGAAATCCAAAGAAATGAGATAGACAATTGCCAGAAAGATACAAAAAAAAGTACTAAATTTTTGCTTGTTTTGCTGCGTTAGCATGATGCGCTGCTTTGCAGTTATATGCAATCACCATGCAGTGATCTTTTTCAAATTAAGTGCAATTTTTGAACAATTTGCGTTTATAATTGAGATTTTTGTATTCATTTTCTGATATAGTCTTGAGATATTGTATAAATTTATTTGTCTGTGACATCAGAGGTTAAAGCATATCTATTGAAATTTAATTTGCAACCATTTTTAAAATGGAGAAAATATCTAGATGATGTTTTGAAAAATAAAATCAGCGAAAAAATAACAAAAACCTTGACAATTTTATTCGAAATAAAGTCTGGAAATGAAAGCTCCCAGACAATATACATATCTCCTCTCCAATTCAGATATTTCTTTGTGTTTTTTGTTGTTGTTGTTGTTAAAATTGTATAAAAATAAAAATTCAAGGAAGAAGAAGAAAAAGAAATAGGTATAGATGTTACCTTTACCATCTGAAGAAGGGAAGAAGAAGAAAAAAAATTATGATTGCCTCACAGCAGGAGTTACGTTTTTAGAGATTCAAGAGACTCAAGAAGGACCACATTCCCTTAACAGTTTGAAATTAATTATTTTTCTTTCTTCAACGAAAAATATATATTTTTAAAATTCAACAGTGATGATGATGATGATGTTTTTTTTAAATTTTATTTTTAAATATATATATTTTTCGAATGATATTATCTCCTTATTGTGTGTAGAGCAGCCGATTCGTCTTGTTTTGATCATCAACACCATTCTACCATCATCAGAAAAAGAAAGAATCCTCATTTCATCATCATCGTCTTCATCACACAGAGAATATTTTTTTATATTATTTCCCCCTTGCCCTTGGCCTCCCCCTTCCCAGTGTTTGATTTTTATTCATTGCATATTAATTTCTGACATTCGTTGCTCATATAGATTCAACCAGAGTCCGCATCGTCGTGGCTGCAAAGACCAAAGTCTAAGTCTCCACACTCCACTGCATGCATCAGCATCATCACATATAAACATCGCGCAACATGTGTATAACTCTGATTTTGTGCATTTGTTTTTAATTATCCTTGTTTTAAGAAATTAATATATGTACAAGACATAAGAGTCTTTGCTAATCTTTATAGTAAATTTATAAGAACAAAAAATATGTTCATCTTTTTGCACTTTTAACATCAATGATACACAAAGATACATGTTGTTTATATGTATATACATATTATTTTCTTTGATTGACCACCACCCGTGATTAATTCGTATATCGTGCTGCACGAATTTCTATAAATTGTATGGTTTTTGCTAATCGGTACATAAATATTTGTTTAAGGTCCTTTAAAAGAAATTCAAATTAAAATTTTATTTGCCATCCTTTACCTTTTGTATATATACAGAAGTAGAATCCAGATGTTTGCAACATCGAATAGTAGCACAGATGTTTGAATGCATAAATAGATACATTTTCGTGAGTGTATTCATCTTATGTTTGATTGATTGGTCGATCTGATCACTGATCATCATTATTGTCGAAGACGACGACGTATCGATCGGTCGGCTGGTCGGTCATCTAAAAGGAATATTAAGAGCAGGATCATAAAAGGGGTCAGTTTTGTTGCCAGATGTTGACAGTTTCTTTATTTACATATATGTATAGCAAGACTTTTCTTATTCGTTTATGTGTCACCATATTTGTGGGGGAAATGTACTTTGTTTGTTTATTTGTAATATTTGTTGTTGTTGTTGGTTAACTTGTCCCATTCAACAGAAAAGGAAGCTTGAAATGTTGCTATCAGTGTGTTTTGGCTCAAAGTTGCGTTTTCTTCGTCAGCTTCATCGTCATCGTCTTTGGTGCCGTCGTCGTCGTCGTCTTAGTCGTCGTTGTGCAGAATGCCAAAGTGACCATAATAAGAAAAATTATGACAGATCACATGCCGAGAAGACAAAGGTACCTACAAACGACATAATTAAAACATTACCTCTCTCTCGCTGGAAAAGATCTTAGCTGATGCTTCTTAAGGAGCTGTTGTGCGCTATACTTCTATATGTATATGAAGGCCTTATGTATGATCTTTGTTAGTTTGTTGTGCGATGCTGAATGTTTTGCTCATGGTGCTGATGCTGGAGGCACCATTGGGGGGAGGCTTTTCTTCGCCACAGCATCATGTCGTCCTCTGGAGTCAAGTATACCTTCTCCTATATACATACTTAGTGGTTGACTATATTGGAATATTATGCGGATTCATTGTATTTATTTTCAATATGCGGTCTTGCCGTATGAATCTCTGCCTGTTTATAGGACGACCAGAGATTTTTCTGTCCGCTTTTCTGTCGTTTTGTTTTTTGTATCTTTTTGTAATTTTTAATTTGAAAATCAAAAGTTTAATAATATACGCAGAAAAGACACTGCACAAGTTTTTGTTGTTTAAATATCACTGAATACGATCACTTAGATACATGTGTTCATTTGTCATAAATATATTTTGCACGGAGCGACTGACGGCGGCGGCGGCGACTGTCCTTGTATAAAATAAACAAAGAAACCAAAAAATAAACGACAACCAAACAAAATCTCCACGATGCAATCTTAACAATTTAATTAAACATTTTTTGAGAGTGCCACTTAAAATGTAGCTATCCTGATGCAATGATATGAACACAAAATAAAAATAAAAACAGAACAAAAACTAAAAAAAATAATATATAAAAATAAATAAAACAACAACAAAATTAATAGATACAAAAATATTTATATTTTATCTTAGTGCGGTTATCGGCGCACACTGCTTATAAAGTATCTATAAGTAAGTTTAGTAGTAGCAGCAGTTTATGTAGGTACAAAAACCTCCTCTCTTGGCCTTCTGTATGTTGAATTTCAATTGAATCTAATACAATAATTGTCTGTCTTATGGCCAAATGGTAGCAATATATAGATAGGCAAAAAGACAGACAGACCGACAGGCAGAAAGACATAACACACGATCATAGTGCTATTTGTTTTTGTTGTTGTTGTTGTTGTTTGCAAAACAGATGGATATCATCAGTTAAAATGCAATTTTTAGTTTGTTTCTTGTTGTTGTTTTTGTTGTAGTTTTGGTTTTTGAGAGAGTTTAAAAAAAGGACGCTTATCTTGATGGTTTGCTTTTTGAATATAATTTTTATTTTGAATTTGAATTTCAAAGTGAACGACTAAAATTTTATAGTTGTATCCATTTGTGTATCTGATGGATACAAATTTTCAAATAATTCCACCTGATGGCCAAAATGTATTGCATTGGAAAATTAAGTACACGGCCAGAGTTTTAGGAAGATGCTCATATTTCACATAGTTTTAATTTGAACTGTAAAAAAATAAGACGTAGAAGTAATTCATAAAGAGCCTTAAACGCGGTTTTAGGAGCGGGATTCATCAACTACTGAACCTCTTGAAAACATAACATAATAATGGTTGTGTTTAGACTGTGCCCCAGTTATGCATTTATCTTTGTTTCAAGAAATAGTCGTTTATTTTTAAGAAATTTTGTTGAGTCCATTCAGATTTTCATTGAATCCACGAAGTTTTTATTCTTTCAATGAACAATTTCATACATTTATAAATTACTCTATTTTATATAACCAAACTATATTCCTTAACTTCTTAACGCAGATTGTTAAAGCGCATTTATCATTTATCATTTTTTAATTAAAATTCTTATTGAGTCAACGAATTTTTTGTTATTTTTTATGAACAATTTCATTAATTCATAAAAGACTGTAATTTTTTTTAAAAAGGTAAAACAACTAAAGTCGTTTATTTTTTAATTCAACTTGTTCAGATTCCTAACAAAAACTGTTTATTTGGCAACTAATTTTTCATTAAGTATATTGAAATTTTCATTGAGTCAACGAATTTTTCATTCTCTTAATGAACAAATTCATTTACTTATGAAAAACTTCATTAACTTATGAATAACTTTTTTTTGTCTACTACCAAACTATAAAGGACCCTTAAAATAAGTTAAGAAATGTACTCATTTCCGATTTGCAAACCGACTGATGCTTAGTGCATTTAAATTTGTTAACTTATCAATACTTTATGTTGGCTTAGAGAAGTTTGAACGATTGTCATGCATTTTGGAGGACTTAAGCATTCAAGTCTCTTAGATTCATAATTTGAATCTGTTTTTTAATAGATTAGCTACAAGATTTAAATTTCGTATTCCAATCAAGACCTTGTTTTTGTATCTGTCTTTGAAATCATCTGAATTGAACAACTTCTTGGCTGCCTTAAGGTAAAAACCTTTCTTGTTTTTGATATGATTTTTCTGATGTTAATTCTTAGTTTTCGAAGAAAATATTTTTAGATTCAAGAGATCAAGGTTTCGAATTAATGACGCAAAATCTTGAGTAACCTATTTTTAAGAGCTGTACATTTAACTTTTCATAGAAAAATTGTAATTCTTTTCTACTTCTTAAAATGTTTGTTTTGTATTTAAAAAGAAGCTAAAAATAAACTTAGCAAACAAACCTAAATCTGCGAAGGGAATTTCTAAACTCGGAATGAAAGAAACTCAGAGGTTTTTTGAATTTAGTAAATTACTAAAAGTTAAAGTTGATCAAATGAGCAAAATCATTTTTGTAGCTTAGTTACTCACATAAATGTCCTTAAAATTGTACAAAATCGTTGATAATTTTAAGTCCATTGCTTTAGAAATAAAAAGAAGACTATCAAAAGGTGTCCAGTTTTGCCGCATTATTTGCTCCTATTGACCAGTATCCTTTTTCCTTAGACGAACTAAGCAACTTTCGATAAATCGAATTGGAAACTTAAATACAAAAATTGCGAAGTTTTAAAAGTGTCAATATTTAGACAAAAAATAATGTTGAAAATAGTTAAAGAAATCCTTTTTTTTTAATTATCCAAATTGCGAATTCCCTATTTTTGGCGAAATGCGACTTCCCTATTTATTCAAAATTGTCTTCCAAAAATATATATGAATGTAATGTATACATATTTCCTAATGTATGGCAATTTATTTCCTGTCCCCTTATCTGTGTGTGTTTTTTTTTCTTTTTGGTTAAGATACTTTCAAAAACTAAACTTATTCAACTCCCATATTGAAATAGATAAAAACGATGTGCAGAAAATGTATCATTCATTAGATAAAAACATTTCTCCGCACTTTATATATATACCGTCTTCTATCTATATCTCAAATACTTACATTAGCTAAAATATTACGTCAGAATAAGAACCAAAAGAGACATCGTCATAAGAACAACAACAAAAAAGAACATACCCTTTTAAGTGGCATTTCTATACTTTTACTAAACTAAAAATATACGAAATACCCTTCTTTCTGTCGTCGTCGTCCTTATTGTCAGTCGGTCGGTCGCTCCGAAAACGATGATAATGATGGAATCCACTAGCACAAATTACATAAAGCCATTTACGGAAATATACCATCCCCGTCCTCGTCCCTGTCCCCAAAAAACCAAAAAAGAAAAAATCCAACAAAACAACAACACGAGTAAGAAACAACATCAACTACTCAACTCAACCAAATTCATATAACCAAAAATAAGATAGTAATTTGACTGATGACTTCTCTTCCAAGTCGAAGCCGGGGTTAGCTTGTGTCATGCGATTGTATCGCATACTTTTCGGTTTTGTTTCCGGTAGGTTTGGTTTTTTTTTTTCCTTTTGCTTCGGTATATCCTGTGTGTATGTTTTTATATTCGTATTCCTACCACCCATATACCGTTATTCTACTATATCAAGGCTGAAACACACCATCAACAGAAGTATGTACGTTACGTATACAATCCAATTCCATTTCTATTTCCGTAACGTAGTCCTTTTTTCCGACTTTCGCCAATGACGAATGTGTAAGATTTTGATTAACAATTTTTCGTGTTGGTTGTGTTGGGGTTGAGAGAGAGTGAGTGGGGGGGGGGACTTTTATCTAAAGTTCATTTATAACTTTCTTTTTTTTTGTTGTTGTTTTGGAATTCCCGACTAGCGAGAGTGGGGTTCAGGATTTCGTGTTTCTAAACATCGAAAACAAGCCCTGAAGCATTGTGAAAGGATGTGGAAGGGGGTTTGGTTTGAAGGCGCATGAATTGATGATGAAACGAGCTAGATAAGCGCGTGTAACGTTCTAACAACCTCTTTCCATTGTCTTACTTACAATATATTTATATGGAACGAAACAATGTTTTCTTTTTGGCGAATTGTGTAAATGACATAAGTCTACTCCAAGTCACCCAAGAATTTCCAAAAACCGTCGACGTCGACGTCGCCGTCGCTCGTTGTTCTAATCTCGATACTTTGGATTCTTGCATTGGATAAACAAAAATGAAAACACCTTCGGGGATAAACATTCCCCAACAACGAACGTACGATGACGATGACGAAAAAACCCCCTTTAATTCATTTTTATACGAACTTTCCTAAACATAGAAAACGGGTAAACTGAAATTTGATGGTTTTTATTTGATTATTCAACAATTAGAGATCTATGTTTGAAGATTCACCCTTTTGAAAAAGGGTTTTTTGGGTGAAATTATTATAGCCTCACATCACTTGATGTTTCTATATACGAGTATAAACCCCATCTACTATCTTCTTGATTCTATATCGAGTTGTTGTCGGAGTTTTGGTGGGGTGCGGAGGGAGGGTTAAACATTAAAACTCTTCTGTTTGATTATTAAATCACCAGTAAAAATTCACAGAATTCTAATGAGTTAAGTGCGAAGTAAATGGATTCACCATTTTACGAATTCAAAAATGGTCTTTCTTTATTTTTTGGATGTTCAAAAGTTCAGGGGGCATCGGCATCGGCATCGGAATCTACATCGAAATCGCAGACATAGCTTTAGTTAGAGAGAGAGTGAGATAATATTTCTAAACGATACGACACGACACGGTAATAACGTTGAAAAAGGGTTAAATTTTTGGGAAAATCTTTTTCTCGTTATACTCGTACCCCCTCCCCAACCACATTTTGCTCTTCTTCTATATTATGAAAAGCCATTCTCTACGAGCGTAGACATAGACGACCCTATTTTGCATGAACATCAGCATCAACATCAGGATCTGGAACAGAATCCGAATCAGAATCAGAATCCAGCAAACCAGCAAAACACGCTCAGCGCAATGGCGAGATGTCGAAAATTAGATAAGTTCAAATTGGATTTACGTTTCGCGAAACGGGCTTTTTTCTATCCCATCTACTCGTACCTATCTATCTGTATCTTTATAGATAAAGGGGTAAAAGGGTATGTGTTATTCATAGATATAGAATGCGAAGCAGAAAATATTGAAAATTGTTAAATTATGAGAAATTTGCATAATTAAAATTAAATCTCAAAATGGAATGAAGACTAAACGAATTCGTTGTACACTTTTACGGGTATATTTTAGATACGTCGCGTCGTCGTATCTAAACGTATAGAATGTTTATAGACAAAAATAAAGGGCGTGAAGGACTCATGAATATTATTATGAGTCTAATGGTTGAAATTAGATTTGTAAAATGTGTACAATGGTGTCTGGGGTTTTTATGGTATATTTTATGTGGGTGAATTTTGATGTATATATTTAGATTAAAATTCAGATTCAGATATACCCTTGTGGCGGTTTTGTTTGGTTGGGTTAAAAATTATTATCTGAGATTTTTTTTAGTCTGATTTTTGATTTCTAAAATTACGATGGGAATATTTAAGGAAATAGAAACGAGCAATCCAACACATCGTTTTGTGTATTTTTATGGTTACGTTGGAGATTTTTGTATAAGTTATCTATAATTGTTATAAATTTGTCCAAAATTTAAGTTGAGAATAACATTATTTGGTTTTTATTTTCCTATTATTCTTTTAACAGTTTCAAACAACACTTTGCATTGCGTCAAAATGACACACTTTTTTTTTTTTTAAATTACACGATTGTGACGGACTCTTTGGAAAAAAGAACTTAAGTTCGAACTCCGATTATGAAATCCGTCAACGAACTCATTATCGAAACGAATTGAATAAATTGAATATATTAACGAAGTCTCTGTTAAAATGTTTGAATTAATTTTAAAACCAACAGAATTAAAAAAAAAACCACATACAAATACATAAATTGCATTGCATTGCGTCAAAATTACAAAGGTATCCTAAAATCAATACAAATTTGACGGACTCAACGGAAAACGTTTATAGTCCAAATTTGAACTTTCCTCTATTTCGAATTCGTTATGATACAATGTCTTGTTCTTTTGAAGTTTGTATTTTTATGAATACGTCAAAATGTCGTGTTCAGCCACTCATATCCTTTGTCAACGGACCAATTATCGAAACGCATCAAACGCAAGTGTTTGTAGTTACAAAGTCAAAATTTTAGAATTAATTTTAAAACCAACGGAATTTAAAAAAAAAACTTCGTAAAAGTATTTTTTTTTTTTGATTTGCATTGTGTCAAAATATAAAACGTTGTTTAAAATAATCGCGATTTTGGCGGATTCTACGGAAACGTATGTATAGTTCAATTTTGAACTAATCTTTAATTAAGATACGATATGATACTGGATCTTGTTTTTTTGAAATTTGTATTATTGTGAATACGTCAAAAAATCGTGTTCAGATATCCACCCCTATCCGTTGTATCCGTCAACGGACCCATTATTGAAACGCATTGAATAAATTGTTTTGTAGTTACTAAGTCCCTGTAAAATTGTTAGAATTAATTTTAAAATTAACATAATCTAAAGAATGCTATGTATAAATATTAAAATTTTGGTTTTGCATTACACTGCGTCAAAAAAACACAGGTCTTTGATAATCAATACGATTTTGACAGACTTAACAGAAAATGTATAGTTCAGTTTTGTACTTACCTCTAGTTTGGATACGATATGATACTGGATCTTGTTCTTTTGAAATTTGTATTTTTGTGAATACGTCAAAATATCGTGTTCAGAAAGTTATTCCCACCCGTTGTGTCCGTCAACGGATTCTGTAATGACTGCATTGTATAAAATATGTACGGGAGTTTTGTTACCAGCAGACTCATTCAGAAAATGTGTTAAATTTTACTTTCCAAAATGGGATAGAAGAAAAAAAATATTGTATTGGAAAGGTCCCACGTACCTATTATCGAAACGCTTTGAATAAATTGTGTGTAGTTACGAAGTCTCCGTTTAAATGTTAGAATTAACCTTGAAATCAAAAGAATTTAAAGAAAAGTACCTACAATTGACGAAGCAAAACAGAAAAAGGTTTTTTTTTAATTCACTGCTATTTTGACGGACTCAACGGAAAATTCGTTATGATACTGGGTCTTGTTCAGCCATTCGTATTCTTTTGTATCCGTCAACGTACCCATTATCGAAACGCATTGAACAAATTATATGTAATTACGAAGTCTCTTCGTTAAAATGTTAGAATTAATTTAAAAACTAACAGAATTAAAAAAAAAATACTTACAAACATTTAAACTTTGTTTTACATTACATTGCGTCGAAATAACCAACGTTTTTTTAGAATCATTTCGATTTTGACGGACTTAACGGATCTCAATTTTGAACTTGTGTCTAGTATAGATTCGATATCATACTGGATCTTGTTCTCTTGAAAGTTTAATTTTTGTGAATCCGTTAAAATATCAAGTTGATCCGTCGTATTCGTCAACAGATTCTTTATCGACTGCATTTTATGAAGTAAACGTGAATCCTGTTAACAACATAATTCATTCAGAAAATGTGTTGAAGGCTAAATAGATGTACTAGTTTTGACGCAGGAATGAAATATAAATTACATCTACCTGCTTCCACGCCAATTTCTCTTAGGAAAGTCATTCTTTTAAAGCTCAGAACAGTTTAGATGAGTTTTAAATAAGATATGTTCGAGTAAAGTTGAGTGCATGAAGCATTCCCATATTTCCCAAAACTAGGCAATATTTCTTACTATTTTTCTTCATTCTTTAAAAAATCTTAAAATAGTGTTTGATCAATTTGTTTGTCTTTAAGAATAAAATATAAGTAGCCCATAATACCGTTATAACCTCTTTTAATATGTATTTTTCATTATTCAAACAAATAACTACAAATATATGAATCATTATTCAAATATATTCAATCTTATTATGGTACCTTTGGAATTTAAAATTATCTTTTGAATAAATAATAAATTCATGAATACATTTTGATGTACCTAGTACCTGCTTATTTCTATTTCATTTATAGCCCCCTCATAGTCGCAAAGTCTTATTTAAAAAAAAAAGCTTTTAATGCAATTTAGAGAATTTTAAATTAAAAAAAAAAATAAACTATAAAAATAATCCGACTTTATATGGTATCGTCTTATTATGCACAATAATTTCCCTGTTGCAAAGTCTTCTACTCTCGTATATGTCATATGATGTATGATTTTATAATATTTAATTTATGAATAACTCATAAATCGAGTGCTTGTTATAAAAAGAAAAAAAAAAAAATATTGTGCAATAATGAAAACAAAATATAAAAATGATCAAAAGATTATCTCTAACTCTTTTCTTTTAATTGATTACTTTATTACAAAATCATTAATATTCTTAAGATTCTTTTAATATTTTTTCCTGTTGTTGTTGTTTTTGTCGCTCTTTAATTTCCCATCAATGTAATTCTATGTTTGTTTTATTATTCGTCTTTTTTATTTTGATTGCATTTTATGTGAATTCAATTAAAATTTTCTCAATCCACCACTTTGAAGGTAATGGAGAAGGTTGGTTGGTTGATTGGTTGAAAATTGCTAAAGTATAAGGAATTCCTCTAATTAATCGGTGTGTGACAAATAATTGAGCTCTTTTTTATTAATTGGTGTGGGTTAATTGTTTTAATTACCACCTCAACGACTGAAGTTGAATTTTTAATTTTTGTCTTCATTTTTTGTTGTTGTTGTTGTTGATGTTGTTGGTTTCTGTTTCTAAAAACGACGATATATTGGTAGACATAGCAAGAGAGACTCTTCTTAGAGTGTTTTTAAGGCTTTATACGTTATATTGATCTAAGATAGTCACCTGTCTGAATTTTAGAGATATTTGCACATACTTAATTGTCGATAGATCTTCAGGAAATTAAACAATAGTTCATTCTACCTTTTTTTTTTAAAGGTTGACGAATTTCTTCTTCTTTTTTTTTGTTGAATATTTCTAACGCATTGTGAAGGTAACTTTCAAAACAAATACATAAATCAAATAATTTCAAACATTCAATTTTTCATTCTTCTAACAAATTCCGAACCTAAAAGAAACCCCTCGCTTTTCCTTAGGTAACGAAATATTGCAATTTTGCAAAAAAAAATTTCACCCGAACCCTTAACAACAAAACAATCATCAAGCGATTCGAAAAGGACGAAAATGGTAAAACCCAACAAAATGAGCAATAATAAGAATCCTGCTGGGCATGCGCAATATAGGGACATTTTCGCATAACCAAATAATCCTCCTACTTTTATATTTTTGTTTAAAAATAAACTGTCGTATATTTTTCTATATGTTTGTGTTTCAAATTGTAATTCTAAAAATTTTACAAAAAGGGGACGATTTCTATCCAGCTGTGATAGGGAAGGGTCTGCATTTGTACAATGCATAGAATGTGCATGTTTAAGGGAGAAATTGGCATTTTGGTGTCATATATTTTTACTTGTATTTGGCCTTCATTAATTTTATAGTTTAAAATTTCTTCATAAAGGATACTTCAATGGGTTTTCATGAAAAGATTAGGTCCTAAAACTTAGGTCAAATGCAAAGTTGTAATTTGATAAGATTTTGTTGCTTCATACAAATTAGTAACATGCTCAAGTTCTTAATGCTTTATGTATTTTTAAAAATATTAAAAACTTTGTGTCTTGTTTGAAATACCAAAAAAAAAAAAAAAAAACTTTTATATCAAAGAAAACCTGGAAGCTACTTAAATTCTTTTTTTATCTATTTCTTTATTTAAACAAAGATAAAGTTGAAGACCAACAAATTCTTTTTTAATTTTTTCTTTTCCAAATTTTATACCGGAATGAGATTAAAAATACGTGGTTATATATTTTTTCATAGATTCATGGGGCATTCTATTGAGCTTGCCATATCTTTGCAGGTACAAAAAAAAAACAATTACACATGTTTTGTTGTGATAAGCTTTTTTCTTATCAGCTTCTTCAGGGCTTCTGGTTAAAATAAAAAAAAAATATAAACATAAACATATAAATACAGATATTTGGAAGTAAGGCGCCTTATCAGTTTTTGTGTGTACTATCTTTCAAGAGCCTTCATAAAAAAAAAAAAAAACAAATTCCAAATATAAATGAGTAACATAACTTCTATTATGTTATTAGTTAAATTTACAACTTTTTATAATTAAGTGGATTCGAATGTCTCGTTGGTGTTTGTGTATTTTGTTGGTAAATATTGTGAAATATTAAAAAAAAGGAAGGTTCAACATTATATGGCGCCCGGGTACGGATTTGAAAAAAAAAAACGAATAGATGTTGTCATATTTTGTGTCATTGTGCATTGTTGTTTTGGTGTAGTTTAATAGGGAACATGTTTTTATCGTTAAATGGCGTCAGAGCCAAACTAACACTAAATGGCGCCCGGTAGGAGATTAATATGTACTTTGGAATAGCTTATTATTTTTAATTTTACATTAAGAATGTTCTATTTCATCATATTCTGATCAACAAGTGATCTTTACACTAAATGGCGCGCAAGAAATTGTACGAACCAGACTAACACTAAATGGCGCCCGGGTGAAGATGAATATGAAAGCACATTGGCATCCAATTGACTTTATTCTTTTGGTATAGTGAATTATTTTAAATTTTACACTTAGAATGATCTATTACCTCATATTCTGCTCAAAAAATGATTTTTTCACTAAATGGTGCCCAAGAAATCGCACGATTGAAACAAAAAATGTATTTACATGATTTTTTTAAATATTTATGTTATGTTCCTATGTTTGTATAGCTAAAACATTTCAATATTTTTACAAACAAAATTTGTTTATTCATCTATAGTATAGCTTGTTTTCTTAATATATAATTCCTTAAAAAAAATGGCGCCCGGGAGTGGATATGCAAAATTGATATGCAGGTTAATATCATGAAAGATTTTGTCTTTTTTGACTTACATATTCGCCTTAATACAATTCCATATTGATGCAGTAGTCTATATTGCCGTTGAAACAGTTACAGATGGACTAAGAAGTTTCACTGAGCTGATACCTGAATCACCTATTTGTGATAAATGTTTCTGAGGAATACTTTTAAAGCTGAAGGAAATGACCGATCAAAAATTCGAAACAAGAGCCCTGCAGAAATATTAACACTTCCACCACTCCTGAATATTTATATAACTCATAAAAAAAGCTTCTGTTCGGGAAGTGTACAGGTGGAGGTAGCTAGGTATTGTTCTTTTTGTTGTTTTTTTCTTTTTGGAATTTAAGTGTGATGATAAGATAAACGAGTATCTTTCAACATCATCTAATTAGTTCTTTAAGATTTCAATGAGCATTTTTATATATATTTTTCTTTTATTTCACACACATGACTTTCATCTTTGTCTTAAGTCTTAGTCTTAGTCTAGTTGTATAAAGTATTAGACAGATACAAATGGCATGTTAAAGTCGTGATCGTTTTAACATTTTTGATCGTAAAATAAGAAATTGCAGAGATTGATTAAGATTAAGATAAGATGCGTATGTAACATGCACCAAAACCAAAGCATATAACATGAACATTTTCTAAGATGTCACTTTAGTGTATAGTGCGAGTTAAAACAGAGAGAGAGATAATCTATCTGTAGAAAGATCCAGTTTATATCCATCCGGCTATATGTATATTGGTTTAAAAAAAAAAAACAGAAAAGAAGAAGAAATTGCAGTCAAGACAACACAACACACCCATTTGCATATAAGGAAGAACGCTCTGTAGGGTATATACTCTACTCGTACCTACATAATCGAAGGGAAAAGATCTCTGAGACTTTGAACGAATTCTAAATAAGATTTCGAAAAGATTTGCAATGATTAGATACATTTTTTGTTGTTTTTCTTTAGTTTTCATTGCGGGTTAAGGCGAGTTACATTCATGTTTAGCATGCATTTTTCACCCCATAGTCCTATAATATATAGGGATTGTACTTAATGCAGTGGTTTTATAATATGTATATAGTTGCATATGTTTATAAACATATTCTACTCTACTTGTATACAATTATTTTACTTCAATTTGTTTCATTTAAATCGCATTTGCGTTGTGGTGGCGATGTCGACGTTACGAGTATATCCAAAGTCGAAATAATAAACTAACATATTATAGACCCACAAACAACAAACCTTAAACTTAAAGTGGTGACGAGGCGACGAAAACGACGACGACGACGACGACGACGATGGCAATGTCTACGAATGAAGATGGCTACATCGTCATCGTAGAGTTCCTTCATACAGCCTTTATAGACAAACGACCAACCAACCAACCAAACCAAAAACCAAATCAACAAACCGACGAAGTTGTTTTTCGCAACACTTATTTATATGTATATTCGAGTACCAAGGCGACGAAAAGATCTGATAAGTTTTTGGTATGACATGTAACACGAAATACTTTGCATACATGCATCAAATTAATTATACGATTAATTCTTTTTAGAAAATATATTCTTATACAAAAATGTTTGCTATGGATATGAATATGTTTTATTTTTGCACAATGTCTAGTGTCTAGATATGCATTTTAGATTATATGGTCTTGTTCTATCAATGAGTGTGCGATGCAATTTGAAGGATTATCCCCATTACCATAATATCTAAATGGGCGTTGTTTTGTATCTTCTAGATATTCTTTATAAAAGATATGGAAGCGAAGTGACGAAAACAAAATTTCATTCTTGTAGAGTTGATAATTTGACTGAAAGACATGTCTGGGTGTGAATTATAAACATACAAAGAAAAATATTTGCAGTCTCTGGGTGGTTTCCATAATGCTTTCAAAATCTAAGGTTTTGAAAGGTTGCATTATACAAACATTTAAGGAAACATATAGTTTTGTCAAAACATTCCACATTCTTGATGTACTGTTGATAAAAAAATATCTTTATTTAACTAAGTGTTAAATATAAGTTTGAACAAAACTTGTTGCACTCTGACAAGTCTCAATAGCTTCATAAAAGTTTTCAAAGTTTTGACGACTAACGAAATATTTAAACATTTTTGTATAAAGCATTCAACATTCATGATGTTCGGCTGATAAGGGAATTTCATTATTTGACTTGGTGTGAATTACAAGTTCGACTAGTTTCATCAAAGATTATTAAGTTTTGTCGGCTTACGAGATAATCACTTTAAGTTAAAGTATTCCACATTCTTGATGTGCGAGTGAAAAACAAATCTCTATGCTATGTTAATATCCAGAATTGAGCTCAAGGCTAATCTGATGGGCATTCTTTTCGGAATTGTGTGGGGAGCGGAGGGTTCAACTGTCTATTTCGATAAAATATTGCTTATATCTTATAAGTTATAACTTGATGGCCTTTTACACCATTTGTTCCCATTCTACGATATTTCTAAAAACAAAATCCTACAAACCCCTCCCACTTACAACATAATTGATTCCCATACAAAATATTTGTTCCTTCAAAGAAAAAAAATATTCAAATTTTAAATGTAAACGCTTATGGCATTTTAAAAAACACAAGAAATCATTTTCCCCAAACGTGTATCTTAAAAAAAAAATAATCCACTCCAAAAAACTCTCCAAAGTGACCACATAATAATAATAATCCGTCTACAAAATAAAATTTAAAAAAAAAAATGTGAAAACCAAAACGTCTGTCCGTCCCCATATCTACTTAACGTGAACATAATATCAAATTTCACATTAAATCGACTTTAAGTCCGTATAGCTATACATTTTTTTGGTTTGATATTTGTGTTCTATTTGCTTGTAATTCTTTCACATACCAAAAAATATATCTTTTCGGTACGAATCAAAGTGTGAACTAAAAAATGTTACTACTACGAATAATAATAACAAAAATAACTCACAAAAAAAAAATAATAATAATATAGTAAGTGGTGTAGAAAAATTGTAGAATCATCCAGTAGACAGTCGGTCTGGTGGCGTCATGAATTTCAATTTCTATTCTTATATCTTTTTTTTGAACTGGTATGTAGTATAAAATATAAATTCTTTTGAAATCATATCTACACTGAAAAAAAAATAAAAAAATTAAATAGATTCATGTTGAAGCAACATAACACAAATGTTTCCGAATTTTAAGATATGTTAACTTATGACTATTTAAACAGTTTCAGGTCAATTATTCCTCATTCAAAGCAACTTGACAAAGAATTTCCCACACCCAATTACCCTTGTACCTCAAAAGCACTATTATAATTAAAGCTATCTTAAGTGATGTACATGTAATTATACTCTTAACAAAAATATCTTTAAGAAATTCCAAAAATGTTGAAGGAAGAATTTTAGAAAAAAACAGTACATTCTCCATAATGATGCAAAAATTTACCAAAACCTCAATTCAGTACCAACATAGATCCTTTTAAACTCTAGCAACATACGAGTAGAGCTAAATTCTTGACTTGTAAGTACTCACTATGCCCATTTCTTGAAAAATAGAAGTTGAACATTTTTCTCTGTGTAATGTACTGTCTTTTTTAACTATGGTCTACAGTAAGTGCCTAGCCGCTTTGGATCCTTGGCCAAACCGCCCAAACCATTTGAAAGTAATAATATTTCGAGAAATATGATTCAGCAGAATTTTTTCTTCTTCTCTTTTTTTTCGTGTTTCTTTAACCGTCCTTTTAAGGGGTTTTAATGTGTCTAGATGTGCATTTTTATGCTTGGTAATCGTTATATTTTTTTTTATCTTTGATATCCTTTTTATTTTCTTCTTTCGTTTACGGTATATGAGGGAAAAAATGCATTGTCGTTTTAATTTTCACCCAAAAAATATATAAATTGGAATTCAATTGTTGCCGCAACATAATGAAGAAACACGAAGGGTGCTTTGTTGTCATCGTCTATTCTTAGTCTGCGGTGCGGCGGTCCCCATACATTTTTATATATTCTTTGTGCTTAGCAACATTTCTGCAGAGTCATTCTTCAATGGAATATTAAAAGGGCTATACAGAAATGTATGTTCATGTGTCCTTTTTAGTTGTTATTTGGTGTTAATAATACTTAACAAATCCAAACCAAGCAACATAAGAAGATTTTAACAAATAAAATATCAACTGATTTACCATATACGATAAACGAACTTTGTTTGTTGGAAAATGTTGCCTGAACAGGAATAAAACAGAACAGAATTATGGTACTTTATGTACCTATCTATGTATGTGTACAACAAAAAGATTGAAATCCATTAATAATTGAGGTGACTAAGTGATTATGATGATGCAAGTTTGAGTTATTGATTTTTGTTCCTCTTTTTTTAAATACAAAAATCCGTTTCCATTATATCTACCATATTATGAACTGCATCATCAGAGGGCAACACATTCTTTAGCACGTGCTTTAAATTTTGTTCATCACCTTGGAACCTTTTTATTTATAGATATTGATTTTTTTTAGTTCTTTGGGGTTGAACATTTTTAATGATCCTAAGATGACTTGGCAACATGTTTCAATGGATTTGTATTGTTGTTGTTCAAGTCTGAGAATGTAAGGAAATATCGATTCCATTAAAGCATGAATTTTAGTTGTATTTTATTTTTAAATACAAAATCATTCAATGTTTCAATATTCAATTATTTAGGAAAACGTCTTTTTTGAAAATTTATAAAGCATATTGACGTTATTTTAAGAGTTTCACTTCAAATAATTCGAATGCAATGGATTTATAATTCAAAAGATTGCATTCTTTGTATTCATTCATTTGAATTGAATTATTTGAATGCAATCTTTTGAATCTCTTGGAAAATTCACTCTTTTGAGTCCCTTTTTACTGTTCACTTCCCATATTTTTTAATTTCCAAAAAAATTAAATTAAATTGATTTCAAAATAAGAACAACGGATAACAACAACAGACAAATTTTGAATAAATTATTTATCCAAAACAAAAAGCACAAGCCTTAAGAAAAATTTCAAAATAAATTTCATTTTGCCAAAAGTCTACAGGGACCAATGGTACATCACGCGTGTTGCTCTCTACATCCAAGACCAAAAAGACCAAGACTATATAAAATCATCATTTTCATCAGCAACAAACTGCCAGTCATTTTTGGGGTGTGAGAGTTAGATACCTTTTGGTAGACCCAGCCTCACGATAATGTTGGTTAAAAGTGAAATTTGCCGGGTAAATATCTAATTTTCCACTGGGGTATCCTCAAGTGATCAAGAAACAATTTTACTTTTGTCAATTATTTATGCGATAAACGCAACTGGGAGCTAAAGGAAACATTTTGCGAATATTAGAATAGCTTTCAATATACTTAGGTATATGAAAACAGGACACAATGCTATTGGAATACAAACAACAAAAACAACAAAAAAGGAAGAAGAATAGAAGAGAATATTGTTTTTTTTTTAGGGGGAGCGATGAACTTGTGTTAATACCAGCAGCAGCGTAGCGCACGCTTTAATCCCATTGGGACATACCAAAGCCTCACTACTAAACAGAGGACTATACTTTGGTGATGGGTATAAAAGGCTGTGTGTTTTGTCTATATGTCCTTCTTCCCCATCTCCAAGGAGTAATCTTCGATATTACCAAAATTCACAGCGCAAAGATGCCATTGCAGATTATCCTGGTTGGCTGGAGAAAGAAGAAGAAAATTCTTCTTAAACAGACATCTTTCGATGTCCATTGGGACAAAGGACTTTTCACCCACAGACAACACACACACAGGTTCTCCTCACTATGTTCCATTTTGTCTTTATAAATTTTGGAGAGGGAGAGAAGAGAGTTTATTAAAAATTAAAATGAATCCTTGAGCGAAATATTTGCGAAATTCAGGATATTTGGGATGCACGCCGCGCCAACCGAACGATGCCAAGCCGATGCCAACCCTGAAACCACTTTATATTTAAAGGATAAAAATGTAGTTTATACATATTTTATAAGAGCCTGTATGTTTCTCTACCACACAAAAGCAACAACAACAGCAACTGACATTCGACACAAATTGGAAATGTCGTCTTTACATGTTTTTACAATTTTTATTTTGTGTATTTTAAGTGAAACATGTGAAAGGATATGGATATAAGTGAAGGGTTAAGTGAGTGAGGTTTATCTTTTTTTTTATTTTTTATTTTTTGAGGGGTTTTGACTCTGTAGTGAATGTGGGTGGGGGTTGTGTGAAAATATTGTTAAAGTCGACATTCAAACAGGTTACATTATGCATCCTGTATAATGTACCTACCTATAACCTCGTACATGAACGGAACTAATATAGAATTGAAGGATGCATGCATAGTAGTGGTCTGATGTGGCATCATGAAGAGCGAGGAGGGTTGAAAAAAAGGCTTGTTTAAAAAATCATCGGTGTTCGGTATTCGATATGTTGTGTGGAATTTTAATATTTTTTATTTTTTTAACTTAAAAAAAAAACATGGACATGTAGGTAACACATGCCTCCCTTTACCCCATACACCATACAAGAAAAAAAAAAAGAAAAACGAAAAGTGAAAAATGAATAATTAAGAAGGATAACAAGGATTTCACTTTGCGGTTGATGGAGATGTTGTAGGTAAAAGGTAGAAACGTGATGCAAATAATTTTGTATATTTTACATTGGGAAAAATGATGTTGATGTTGAAAATTTAAAGGAAAAAAAAACAAACATTTTATGAAAATTGTAAAATGTGTACAGTACATACTCGATTGTAAACTTTTCAACTTTATATCATCTGACTTGTTATTTTTTTTTCTTTATAATGAATATTTTATTTTCAATAAGATAGCAATCAAATTGCTGCCTGCTTTTAAAAAGAATATTCTATAGAATGAAAGATATAGGCAAGAAGAGTACGTACCCTATTTAATTTATTATCAGTTCATGTTGAACCAGGTATTTAGATCAATTCAACACATATAATTTTTCTCTAACAAGAAATTGATGGCTTCTTAGGCAGGTAACATACGTTTTTGAACATGACATGAAGCTTGAAGTACTCACTACCTTAAGCAAACCGACAGCAGACTAAAACTACGAGTATTACAAAAAAAAGCATTCTTAATTCATATTCTAAAAGATAAAACAGCAATACTTCAATACTTTCTCAGTTGGTCGGTTTTAATGTTATCACTTTAGGTTTGATTGCTATTAGTCAGCAGAAATCTCCTATTGATTTGTAGACAAACTCCAATAGTTTGATAGCTCATTTTCTTATAGTTTTTAGACTTCTTCCAGTTGTTCGGTTCTGATGTTCTCACTGTTAGTTAAGTATCTATTTGATCAGTACAAATCTGATACCTACTTATAGACTGATCCCAAAAGTTTGATAGCTAATTTTCTAATAGTTTTGAGACTTCTTCAAGTTGTTTGGTTTCACTGTTATCATTATTAGTTAAGTTTTTATTTGATCAGTAGAAATCTCATACTTACCTGTAGATTGTTTCCAATAGTTTGATACCTCATTTTCTAATAGTTTTGAGACTTCTTCCAGTTCTTCGGCTTCAATGTTCTCACTATTTGTTAAGTTTCGATTTGATCAATAGGAATCTGCTAATTATCTGTAGATTGATTCCAATAGTTCAATAGCTCATTTTCTTATGTTTTGAAGACTTTTTCCAGTTGTTCGGTTCAATTTTCTCACTATTAGCCTCTATTTGATCAGTAGAAACCTGCTCATTACCTGTACACTGATTCAAATAGTTTAAAAGTTAATTTTCTCGTGTTTGAGACTTCCTCTAGTTTCTTGGTTTCAATATTCTCACTATTAGTTAAGTTTCTATTTCATCAGTAGAAATATACTTTTCACATGTAAAATGATTCCAATAGTTAAATAGCTCATTTTCTCATGTTTAGAAGACTTCTTCCAGTTCATTTTAATCCTCAACAATGGCTATTTTAAAGATTTTCAATTCTTCACCTTGTTATATAAATCCCTTTACCCTTTAGTTAAATAGGTCATTGGTTTTGTGTCCCACTCTCATTCTGAAAGGTTGAGAACGTGCCATAATTTTTAATTTCTTAGAAAAAGATTATCTCAAATTTTTGGTCATCTAGAACCTGTTGTTTTCATACAAAACTTTGAAATCTTATAAAAGAAAATGGCTCAAACAATTTTAAACCGTCTTTTGTTTTTTTTTCGCGATATTTGCGTTACAATACATTTTATGTTAATGCTGCAAAATTTAGATAAATATTTGGAAAACTGATTGGCTTTTGTTGATAACGCTTGGTTTTTGGAAAATTGTCGCTTTGTTCGCATTCCTTACTTAGACGAGGAGTATAGTAAACATACAAGTTCTTCCCCTTTCCTTATCTGTTGGCTATTTCTGAACCAAAAGAATCTTCAATTTGTCTAATTCGTTTTTCAAACTTTTGCAATACTAACTAAAATTTCTCTTATTTTTGTTTCAAACAACTTTCTCATAAATCCTTAATTTCCTATACCAACCCCTCGTCTAATAGTTAGAAAACTTAATCAATTAGTAATGTAATCAAACCATAAATGCTATTAAAACGAAGAACATTTTCAATATGAAAAACAAAAAGACGAAAAACACATACCAGAAACAACAACAACAACAAAAAAAAAAAATACAAAACAGGACACTAGAGAATTCCGGGATAACAATTAACCGCACCAGAAAAAAGATATACAACACCAAAACAACATCTTTAGAAAACAATAGAAAAGAGCAAAAACAAATTCAGAGATATCCTTATTCCACTTCAAGATGATGAAAAAGAACACAAAACTTTTTTCTCACTGAAATACTTTTGTTTTTTCTTCTTCCTCTCAAGACCTGACAGACCATAACTCCCCACTCTAGGATTGGTTTAGTCTTATAACATCCATCCATGAGGCCCCCTGCTACGATAGCTTTGTAACAAACAATCGAAACGTGTTTTACCAACAAACAATTGTGTGTCTATAAGGACCCACAATTCACAAAAGAAGGATGTTATTTTGTGTTGAAACCACCAGCCACAAACAAAACAACAGGAAAGAAAAAAAGAATCTCAAAGGATGCTGGGGATATTTTCTTCTGGTCTTTTGTTATTTATCACCCCACAATATTATAAGGATGGAGGATAAATCCTAACTGGAAAACTGTTTATGCCACAAAATTGATTTTCTTTGTGCGATTTGACGTGTCTATGTGTGTTTTACAATATTCCAGAGACACAAGGCGACTAATTATTTTGTCGGCAATAGGATTTTGGTGTGCTTTGATAGAATGATCTGTGTCAAATAAATATGCGAAGCTTTAAGTGATAATCTTCAGGAAATGTTCGAAAACAAACCAAAAAAAAACAAAGAAGACAATTGAATTCTCTCAAAAAGTCCTTGATGGTTCTTGTATTTCATTATATCCCCATGGGATAAAGCATACGCTCTGCAATTACCAAGAGTGTCCTTTCATGTATTTTACCTTTTTCTATATGCGATATGCGTATAGCGTCTACTTCCCCCTTTTTATTTTCGAGTTATTTTTTGAAGTACATTTCGCACCAACGCGCGCGTTCTTTAACCTCGTTCGCTCCCTCTCTCGCTCTAGAGGTGTGTATTAAAAACCCGTGCGTCTCGTGCATACGTATTCTTAATGAAGGGAGAATAGATTTTTGACATTTGACGTGTGCCTAACAAATACCCTTGAGGACATCAAACTCGAGTTCCTCGAGTTATTTTCTTCCCACAATAACAAACAAGGTGTACAATGACATTACGGTTCTTCCATCAAAGAGTGCAATTGGTTGGACCGCCTTGATTACAGTGATTATTCTCTGGTGGATCAAGAGAGTTGTGTTACAAGCTCTATTGTCCTTGGCGAAAATTACATGTTAAGGAAAGTGGTTTGCATTCGGAGAACCGACGCACGATGCGATGTGACGCACGACAAGGACGATACTTCGCACGGTTTCAATTTGCAATTCACTGATGATGATGATGATGATGGTGACGATGCTTTTCTCGCATCATCCCTTTTTTTGATGGCTAATCAAATCTTAATGATAAGCTTCTATAAGTTAGAGGCGGTACTGCCTTATTGGCCATATAAAAACAAACACCCACTTTTACTATGATTGTATGCATAACGGTTGTACCTTATTATTATAAGGGTTGTAAGTTTTAAAATTCAAAAGTTCTCATAAGAAAATTCAATCAGATTTGAGATTGAAAAGTTGACCAAAGAATATACTCGTAAAACAAAAATTTTTAGACTCAAATTACACCCCAGAGTTTGACCAAAAATAATACTCTTTATACTCGTATAAGCCGGATTTGCTTACTCGTGTGAAAGAAAATTTCATTATTATTAGGACATAGAGTTTTGGGCTTTTTTTGTATACACGAGTATATTTAAAGGTAGCTAAACATGAGACATTAGAGCGAGAGAGTCCTTGGGTGTATAATTTTGTTAATTTATTTTCAACCTTTAAGAGGGAACATGGTATATATGGTACTTTTGTATATTGTATACTGTATAGGCTAATTGGGGTCTGTGGTGATTAGGTATTATAGGCATGTAACTGATATCCAAAGGTGTTTAAATCCTGTTAGTAATTGCATGACATCTTTTTAGGTAATGAGGCATTATGTAAGTCGTTGGAGTTACCGTTTTTTGAATTTGTCAACGTTAGTTCTTTTTTTTTTTGGGGTAAAAATGTACTCTAAGTGAAATTTACATTTTATCTGTATTTTTGACTGATTTTGTGTCAACTATTCGAGGTTTAAATAAATATAAGCCCAGCGGCGATGGAGAGACCCAAAAAGTGGATTTCTGAAACTCTATTTTAAACCAAACAGGTTAAACCGATTTGCCTAAAATTTAGTGCATACAATTTATGATTGATTTGACGGAAAATTCTGTAGAATTTTGAGTTTATGTCATCTAAAGCTGGTGTCTTCAAGTGAAAAACTAACGAACATTCCAATTTAGTCAAAAGTCGACGGAAAAGATTTTGATTAAACTTGAACTCATGAAGTGTTCGTAATTTGAGAATAAACTTGACACAATTTAGATTTTTGTCAAAAAAAGTTTTCCAAGAATCAAAAAAAGCTCAAAAAATTTGCTTTAACGATTTTTATTTAATTAGTGCACCTTAAATTTTTATAACTTGGGAATCAACTTGGTGCAACTTAAGGTTTTGCCATGAAGTTTACCGAATCCAGATATCAATATTCTTTCATAAAATCCATAAAATAATTTTTGTTCTTTACGATTAACTTACCTTAACCAATTCTATTGAAATTTTGCTTAAAGTTATTTCTAGCCTTTTAAGAAATTTCACTTTAATACATTTTATATGAATTTAATGTTTCAGTTAACAGAATCTTGTTTCAAAGTTTCGTTATTCATGATAAAAAAGACTTCTAAGGACTTGTAAACTCTCTCGCAACAAGTAAAACTCACCTTTAAAATCAGTCACGTAAAAATATAACCATGATCAGAAAGCGCCTTAAAAAGTCTATTACCTGAGAATTAGAAATATAAAAAATAAAAAAATAAATTAGGTGACCAAACAGTCCATTGAGAACTAAGGTTAACTGACTTACAATTCTCTATCGTTCCTGTGTGCGAGTAATGGTGTCAGGGATAGAGGGGACCTACAGTTTTAAGCCGAATCCTTAAGGCTAATTTAAGAAAGCACTATTAGAACAAGACATAAAATATCAAAATAATCAGAAATTAATATTAAAGCATTGATAAAATAAACAAGTCAGATAGCGCATTAATTTTCCCCCAAAGCAAACAGCATCATGTGTCAAAAGTTTAATTTTCTTAGTAAATAAATTTAACCAAAGTACATTTTATAAATTATGTTTAGACTAACTTTTCGAGTATAAGATAAGAAGTTCTTAGTTCCTAGAGCTACCTTGTTTTCTACGCCATTTTTTTTTCAACTTTAACTCACCTCCTCTACCGCTGTGCCACGCCGCCGCGCCGCCGCCACCTCTACCACTGCCATTCTTCGTTGCCGCGCGCCATGTTGCATTTAAAGCGAAATAAGCGCTGCTGCCGTGCATTGTACACAAGTAGAGAATAGCATAACAAGCAAACCTGTCAAAAGCAGACATTTCTGCGCTCGGCTTTTCAAAGTTAATCCCCACCTAAATCATTATGTTGTGTATATACCGCTTTTATACATCAGTAGTATATTTAGTTTCTCTCGAACAATAGTCCTTTAGTCCTTTAGAGAAAATTCACTAAACTATATATGCTCATATATTGTGTTATTCCTTGTGAAAATAATGTACGAAAAATAAACAAGGAGTTCTTTGACGGTTCCCTTTTAAACTTAAAACTTACCTACCACATCGTTTCATAAGGATCAGAGGGGGGGGGAGGGGGAGGTATTGTGTTGTAAGAAAATAAGGAGTATACACTATGTTTTATATTATAATTACCCTGAAATTAACTTCAAGCTACAAAATTACTCTACAACCCCCTAAATAACCACCCTAGAGAATGTGTAGAGTAGAGTCCTTTTTTTAATTTCTTTTATCGCAAAAATAGTTTTCTATAAAGAAAAATTAAAAGCAATTTTCTTTGCTCTTTTTCTTTCTTTCTCCTTTCTTCTTTCTTCTTAATTTTTAATGCAAATGAATTAAAAAAAAAACAAAAACTCCTCTTTTGTAGTAAAGTGTACTTGTATATAGGATATTTATAGACAAAAACGCCATAGCTAAAATCCTTTATGAATTAAATGCGCACAATTAAGTTCAAGTCCTCCACAATTCCCCCCCCCCCCCCATCACCCACGATGTTATAATATAATTGTCGTCGTCATCGTCAGTAGGAACGTATAAACTGACGAAGTCGTCCTTGTATATATTTTCGATGAAGGCAATCATCTTTAATTAGACGAATGACTGTTATTTGGTTTGGTATCCTTATTCTATATACAGTTTATACGAATATAGGAACCCTTAGTTCTACTATCATAAACCGTTTTTATTTTTGTTCGTTTGAAAAATCTGAAGAAAACAAAACGTCTATTTGGATTCGAAAAACCGCATGTAATGGAAAAGGATTTAATTATTTGTTTTAAGGATATACGAGGAGTATATCTGACAGAAAGTTGTTGGTATACATTTGTGATTTTTCCTATAAGTACACAAAAATAAGGAAAATATGTTATACGTCAATCGGAGTGTGTAATGTTGTACGTCGCGTCGTGTCGGTCGTCGTACATATTTGGAACAAATCCACAATGCAAACGTCATGACGATGATGATGATGATGATGGGCTCGGTTATGTGGAAATATGGAGGATATACTCGTTCAGCTAGGTATTTATATATCGAAAGGGAATGCCAGAGGTCCTTGAGGCTAAAACTGTGTTGGTTTTGGTCGTGTTGGTTGTTTGTTTATCTGGAACACGGATTTTGTTCAACTTTTTTTCTGTTTGCCTTTATATATGTATGTATATGTATTTATTTATTTCAACTGATGTTTGTTTGTATGTATATTTGTGCGTTTGAGGTGATTAACAACAATCGATCATTGTACATACCTATATATGAAATCGAACAAACACTGCACGCGTATAGTTTTTCTAAAGGATATTTTGTTGTTGTCGTTTATTTATGTGTACGAACTTAATCCTGGCCGTTGATTGAAACGCGTTTGCAGGCGATTATAATATAATAATTTGTTTTGCGGTTTTTATTTCTCCCCACACCACACAACTCTCATATCTCTCTCTTCTCACAGGGATTAAAAAGGGATTCGTTGTTAAATGTATTAATTGTTGTGTATATCTTTACCTTTAACTGATGATGCTTGTGGCTATATTTATACAAACATACAATATATAAAATTTTAACCACACAAAAATATATATTTTTGAAAGGGGGTAAGAGATTTAAGCCTATTCTATATTTGATGATGCAGGAAAATGATCTAAGGATTCAATTCAGGACCTTGTTTATTGTTTAGGTTGTTAAAATGGAATTCTTAATACGCTTCTCAAAAATATTCATTGCATTTTTTGATTTGTTTATTTAATAAACACATTCACTTTCAATGTAAGGAAAAAATTTAGATTTTTGTTTTCAATATTCGGATTTAGAGATTAATGTCAGTGATATTCTTTTTATCGTGTCAAGGCTGGAAACTTGAAAGATGTATTAAAAAAAAATTCTTAGTTGCAAAACAACATTTTTAAGTAAAATTAAATGCAACATTTGGTAGCCAGCTTGGTCCTAGCTTACTGTGTCCAGTTTGCAGTCTTCCTTTAACTTTGCCATCCTTCGTGATTGGATTGGAAGACCTTCCTAGAGCGTTGATGTCCATTTGCTCTACACTAACCAGCAATGAAAGTCTTTAAAATTTTATTCTTTAAACCAGGTCTGTGTCGCTGTAAAGCTTGTACAGTTCGTCGTTGTATCTTCTCCTTTACTCTCCATCTATGCAGAAGGGCCCAAAAATCACCCGAAGAATTGTTCTCTCGAAACATCTTCCTAAGACGTTCTCATTTTTCTTTGACAAGGTCCAAGTCTCAGCCATACAAATGACAACCGATGAGCTTCTTATAGATAGTGATTTAAGATGCTCGAGAGAGAACTGTACTGCTCATTTGCCTTCTAAGTCCAAAGAAGTAACGATTTTCAATAGTTATTCTCCATTTGATTTCACCGCTGGTGTCGATGTCAGAATTCATAGCGGTGTCTAGGTAGACAAAGACCTTAACTACCTCAAAGTTATAGCTGCTACCGTTGACGTTTTGTCCAAGACGTCGTTGTTCAATATCCTTTTTTGAGGTCAGCATATACTTGGCCTTGCTCTCATTGACCACTAAACCCATCTTCTCAGCTTCCGTCGCAATACTCAAAAAAGCGTCACTGATATCATGCCTTCATCTTACCATTATATCAATATCATCGGCGCATTCGAGTAATTGGATGGATTTTTGGAAGATTGTGCCTCTAGTATTGACACAATTCTTTCCTGAACGATGTTGAAGAAGTAGCATGACAGTGCATCGCCTTGTCTAAAATCTTTTTCGAAACCAAAAGAATTTGATGCGAGATCTTTTCCCACCTTGATAGAACACATTCTCCATAGTCATTCTGCGGATATGGACAAGTTTGTAAGGGATGCCAAAACTAGACATTGCTCTGTAAAGCTCTTCCTTATAGATGCTGCCATACGCGGCCTTGACATCGATAAAGAGATAGTAGTTATCAATATAAAGTTCCTGGGTTTTTTCCAAGATGTGACGTAATGTGATTGATTGGTCAATGGTTTACTTTCCTGGTCTGAAGCCACACAGATATAACCTTTCAAGTTGTTGACGAACAGCTTTAGTCGCTCAAATAATACGGCAGGAAGGACCACATACAATCTCATTCTCCATCGTCATTCTGCGCAAGCGGAAAAGTTTGACAGGGATGCCAAATCTAGACATAGCTCTGTAAGGCTCTTCCCTATAAATGCTGTCATATTCGACTTTGAGATAAATAAAGAGATCGTGGGTATCAATCTGAAGTTCCTGGGTCTTTTCCAATACCTGTCGTAATGTGAATATTTGGTCAATGGTGGACTATCCTGGTCTGAAGCCACACAGATATAGACCTTTCAGGTTGTTGAACAACGGCTGCAGACGTTCACATAATACGACAGAAAGGATCTACGGGACTGATGCCTCTGTAGTTGGCGCAATTTAGAGAGTCTCCTTTCTTAAGGATCATGCAAACTATGCTGAGATTGCTCTCAGCGGGTTAAGAATTTGTTGAAAATTGCTGGTGCTAGAAAACCCCTCTTATTTAAAGAAATTCAATTGACATATTGAAATGACACTTGAATTGTATTTATCCCGGAATTAAAAAATCATGACAAAAATATTAATGCTATAATTTCTGAAATACTCCAGAAAAATCGTAAATTTAAAGCCTCTTTTTTATTTTTATACTTTCTTTTGTTTGTAAACAATTTTATTTCTTTGTAAACCATTATTATAGTTTATTATTCCAAAAAAAAATCGTGGCATGATTATCAAAGCAAATAAACATAGCTAATATCATAATCTCACACCAATTCTTCTCTTAAATCCATTTGGGTACATAAAGTGTGCCATAGTCATTCATAGACCATCATATAAACAAACCATTAACCACATCCATAAATATTAAAGAACAAAAAAGTCTAACAAGATGCACTTAAGAATAAGAAAGATAATCTTAAGACCACCATCGAGACCTTTTTTTTCTTCATTTTAATCTAATCATTATTTTTTGACATAATATAAACAGAAACACACATCAAAAGCTCCATTTATTCTTTCCTTTTATTATAAACAGTTAAAAGTCTATTGTTGATACAAAAAGAATTCAACTAAGTGCCATAGTCATCCAAAAACCACTTAAGTGTTTTTAAGTCGATTTACCATTTCAATTCAAAGGCGACATTTTTATTCGTTTCCATCATCACGTGTCTTAATTTAAAAAAATTCAAAATTGAAAATAAAAAAAATAACAACAATATTTTCTGTTTATTATAATATTTTAAATACAAAATGACAAACTGATGAATACAGCTTTAAAAATTCTACAAAATAATACACATGTTTGTAGGAAGGTATTTGAAGTATAAAACTTTATGGAATTTTATTTTATTGCAACAATAAAAAAATGTTGGCGACATAGGCTATACGAGAATAGACAAAATAGAGGTAATTAAATATATACACAAAGATTATAATAAACCCACTTTGAAAATAACAACATTCAAAATTTCTTATTTATTTACAATCATAAAAAACAAGATGTGTGTGGCGCAAAATACAAAAATATAAAAAAAAAATATTATAAATAATTTAATTAAAGTGTTAAATATCAATAAAATAAAGTATCTTTCGTATGAAGCTTAAACATTTTCAAATTAAATTTTATGTTGTTTTTTTTCTTTTTCCATCACTTGAATCTTAAAGAACGAAAATTGATAAGAAAATAAAATTCTTATAATAATCCTCCGTTTAATGCAGCAAAAAACAACAACAAAATATAGGGGAGATAGTTGTTGTTATGGTTAAGTGTATCTTTGAAGTAGTTTATATTTTAATAGGTGTACGTTTAATGAAATTCAATCGAATAATTATTAACTGTCTGTACGCACGCCATATTTTTTACTATGATGAGTTAGGTATTATGAGAGTTCTTGAATCTTGAGTATACGAGTATCTTTATACAAGTGCGTCCGGTTCATCGTTTATATCAGTTTAAAAACGAATAAAATTAAACCCGGAAGAAAGTAATTGTTAAAATCATTAAATTGAGTGAAAATATGCATTGAAAAAAGATATTGCATCAGACTCTCATCTCAAGAGCTCAAGAGATACGCATATTTATACTCTTGGAGGTATACTACAGAAAGTCTCCCTTTTTCTTTTATAAGTTCTTACATTTAATTGTTGTTTCTGTATTTTATTTTTTTTAATTTGATTGTGGAAAAACGCACTTGAATACCATGCACATTTAATTGATGTTAATTTTTTTCTGTTTTATTCAGTTCAAGTTTTATTTTGTGTCTATATCTTTTAATTACCATCACAAGAAGATGTGTGATAATAATTCTAAGCACTTAATTATTAATAAACATAATTTTTTTTTTCTTTATTTGTTTTGTTTTTAATTGAAATTTAATTGTTTTTTAAGTATTGACCTTGTTTGAGGGAGATAATAAAAAAACACTTTTTTTTATGATTTTTTAAAGATTTGTGAATGTTCCAATTTATTGGTTATTATTGGGGTCATTTTTAAATCGATATATTTTTGTTTTTAAGGCTATAAACAAATTGATTTTAAGAGTGTTTTGGTTTTTTTTCAATAAATTCTATTTGAAATGTTTTCATTGAAGATTGAAAACAAGAAGTTTCAAAACAAAACTAGCTTCTCTCAAAACCCAAATTAAATTCTAGAAATGATTTTAAAAAAATTAACAAAACTTACATTCAAATGGTTATGAAAAACTAACATAAAATAAAATAAAATAAAACAAAATAAAATTAAATAAAATAAATTGAAATAAGATAAAATAAAACAAAATAAAATAAACTAAAATAAAATAAAATAAAATAAAATACTACAAAGTAAATCAAGATAAAATAAAATAAAATAAAAATAAAATAAAACAAAATAAAATAAATTAAAATAAAATAAACTTAAAATATATACAATAATGCAAATTAAATAAATGAAATAAAATAAGCTAGAATATAAATAAATTATGTAAAATAAATACCAACAAACAAAGTGAAATAATATACAATATTCATATAAAATAAAATAGACTATAATAAAATAAAGTTAAGTAAAATGAATAAAAAAAATAAAATAAATACAAATGCAATAAATTAAAATAAAATAAAATGAAATAAAATTGAACAAAATTGAAGAAAACAAAATGAAATAAAATAAAATAGCATAAAATGAAATGAACTAAAACAAAATAAAATAAAATAAAAAAGTAAAATAAAATAAAATGAATTCAAATAAAATAAAAAAAATGGATAAATACAAATACAGTAAATTAAAATAAAATAAAATGAAACAAAAAAAAATAAAATACAATAAAATAAAAAACAAATAAAATAAAATAAAATAAGATAAAATAAAGTAAAATAAAATAAAATAAAATAAAATAAAATAAAATAAAATAAAATTAAATTAAATAAAATAAAAGAAAATTAACTCAAAATAAAATAAAATAAATTAAAAATATGTACAATAATGCAAGTTAAACAAATGAAATAAAATAAACTAAAATAAAAATAAATTACATTAAATAAAATAAATACCAAAAAATAAAGTGAAATAAAATACAATATTCATATAAAATAAAATAAACTTAAGTAACGCAACATAAAATAAAATAAAATGAATTAAAATAAAATAAATACAAATGCAATA
Organism: Eupeodes luniger; assembly: GCA_951509635.1. Taxonomy (NCBI): domain Eukaryota; kingdom Metazoa; phylum Arthropoda; class Insecta; order Diptera; family Syrphidae; genus Eupeodes; species Eupeodes luniger. The sequence continues at coordinate 299,283,896 of OX608073.1, forward strand.
AATTAAATTAAAATAAAATAAAATAAAATAAAATAAAATAAAATAAAATAAAATGAAATAAAATAAAATAAAATAAAGTAAAATAAAATAAAACGAAATAAAATAAAATAAAACAAAATAAATTAAAATAACATAACATAAATGCAAATATAATAAATTAAAATAAAATAAAGTAAAATAAAATAAAATAAATAAAATACAAATGCAATAAATTAAAATAAAATAAAAAAAAAACAAAGTAAAATAAAATAAAAAAAAAAAATAAAATAAAATAAGATAAAATAAAATAAAATAAAATAAGGTAAAATAAAGTAAAATAAAATAAAATAAAATAAAAGCAAATGAAATAAAAGAAAATAAAGTAAAATATAAAATAATAAAGTACAATAAAGTAATTAAAATTGAAATATATTAATAAGGAATACAATAAATTACCTGATTACACGTACTTGCTTATATTAAACTTCTTTCTTTATAAAATTCTGAGAAACATTTTTCGAAATACATTCATTATTAAAAAAACAACAACATTGAACAGATTGAAGAAAATTTAAATTTATTACAAAACCGTTTTTGAAATAGCAGTTCACTTAAAAATATAATTTTATAATCATTGTATAGGTATACGATTTTTCTAAAATAAATTAAATGCTTAATATTTCTCATGATTCGTTATAAAGTCCTTTATTAGTACGATGTCGTGAAATAAAGCCAAGCCATACTTGAATTTTTATACTCACCGCATAAATAAGCTGGGCCATTTTCTCAAAATAATGTTACCTTATTTTATTTTGTTTAAGTGCAATATGGCGAACTGCTGAAAACTGGACTTATTTGACTTTTGTAAAGCGCAATGAGGCAATTTTTTTTTAAATTGGTCCTAGCTATTTCATTTAAGTTGGTAAAACCATTTAATCAAAAAAAAAATGTCTGAACTATAAATTCAAATATTTCGTTCAGACAGAAAAACCAAAAAAAAAACTTATTATCATGTCTCCAATTCCCAGTTTTGCTTACAAATTGCATATTTTTTTATATAATTTATTTTGTTTATTTTTTTTGAAAAATTTATTAAACATATGCTACCTCACACATAACCCATCATCATCATCATGCGAAAATAAAATCATTACTAAATGTCATACAATAATCATTGCCAAAGGATTTATATAAACGATTATTATTACTGCACAACATTCGCATATATTATTTTATATCATTGAATTTCATGATAAATTCAAACACATAGATGGGGAGGGTGAGGCAAGGGGCAAGGGAGGACATAACGTGCGCAATGTATTTAAAGTTTGCGCGTCAAAAAGGAAAAGATACATTATTTTGTTGCAAAAGGCGCTTAGTACTTAACTTACTGATGATGGCAATTGGCAATGGGCATGCGTAACATACTCGTGATTCTTGTGTTTTTTTTTTTTCAACTAAAAAAGCAATAAAGATCCACCAAACTTAGATACAAAATAAATAAATTATTGAAACTAACAAAAAACTGAATAATAATCATTTGAGACAAAATAAAATATAACCAACAAATGCAATACGAGTCGAGTATGCATATAACATAGTTCATATGGAGGTATGATATTTTTTCCTTAATAATAATAAAATTCACAGCACGCAAAGTGCAAAATGGAAGTAGTCGCGAACGAACTAAGCGAGGACGTTTGTTTCGATGGACACAACACAATACAAAATTAACACAAACCATCATCATCATCCAGGAGAGTTTTAAGAAAAATAAGAAAATAATAATACCTATACTTGTATAAGAAATTATCACATGAGACAAGACTGCATACTGCGTGATTTGTTCTTTTTTTTAAACACAAACAACAATTTGTTGTTGTGGTTTTTAAAGGAGTGTTCTTTATGACCAAAAGGATAATGTCAGCATTTTAATGTTACTCATAGTCGTGTAGGAAAGGTGTAGATACCCATCAACTATAGGGACTATAGATGTGAAGGAGATATTGTAATGAAATTCATTATTACTCGAATGGAAAGTGTGTTTTTTAATTACTTAATATAACTTGCTTTGAAAAGAAAAGATATGAATTATCAATATTGTTAAAGGACTAAATTAATGTGACTAATGTACTCAAAAATTCTTCTTACTCAATTCATTTTTTTGCAATTTCAAGTTTGAAACTGGTTCTACGAGGACGCCATTTTTGTTTTATTGAAAATGTGGATGTTACCACGCCCACTTTTCATTATATTTAATTTTTTTATTTATTTGATATTTGAATGATTGTTTTCAAACAGTTTCTAGAGCAATATCTTACAGACATAAAAAATGAGAGATACATGTTATTTGGGCTCGTTTTAAGATCAATTTATTTAAGGTTTATTTAATCGTTACAAAAATGTATCCGTTTCAAAAATGAAGTATATTGACTCCACTAAAATTTGTTTGCTAATTTCGTTGGAGTTATTTTTGACATAGGTACAAATGTTTGTGTTCTTGACAACAGACGCTGTTTTTTTCGAAGATGTCTGAATTTTTAGTTTCAAAAATTAACTTCAGATAATGTTGAACAAGTATTTTTGGTAACATTTTATTAAATAACAAACTTAAGGTCAGGTCAGCACTCAAGGTGCTTGCTATCACGATATTGTATACTGTCTATTAGGAAAGCACGCCACGCTGCTAGATGTATTCTCAAATGACTTGCAGAAGCTGTATGGATGAGGGCGAGGAGGAAACAGATCTTCACTTCCTCTGTACATGCCCTTATCTAGCTCAAAAACTCAAGACTTCTAAACGATCTGAATCACATTAACATTCTCAGTCTTTCACGTTTTGTAAAGGACTTAAATCGGTTCCATTGAGCTAAGAAGAAAACCTCGAAATTCATGTGGTATCAAAATGTGCCTATAAAATGGCCTAAGTGTGTCCTACTCCATTCTCGACACCCACTTTAACCTAACCTAACCCAAAATGGTCGGGTTTTCGAAACATACTTATTTAAAAATACTAAAAAACATTATTCTGTGTTTTTGATGCTAAGTTAAAACAAAGTTCTTTCCAAAACATTGTATCTCGGAAAAAATCTCACTCATTTTTCGGAAATTATTATTATTTTTAAGATGACGTTTAAGTCCTTATATCATACTAAATGGAGTTTTGGAAAACATTGAGTGTTACACTTTCATGGTTTTTAAAAATACGTTTTAGATTTTAATTTTTTTTTTCAAAATATGCTTCAAAAAAAAAAAATACTTTACTTTTATTTAAAAATTATATTCCGTTTTTCTGTTAAGAGTTAAGACCCCTTTTGGCAATAATGATTTAGTGTTTCCCTAAGTTTTAGGGAAGACAGATAAAGACTAACAAGTATAACGATTTTTTCAATAACAAATAAGATACTGAAATAACATGAACGGAATATTGAAGGTTAGATGAGTATCGTCAAGAAGCTAAATTTAATTTTTTTCGTCAAGAAGCTAAATTTAATTTTTTTTTTCAAACTTAAAGGGGTTATGCGTCAAAAATCTTTACATTAAGTTGATTTTTAGAAAAAGTAATTTTTTTCAAGGAGTTTTTCCTTATTCCTTAGGACCTTGATCGTAAAGTTTGAATCAGGCTTGAAATAATTAAAAAGTAGATTTTTTGACCTCTCGCAACATTTTGTCTTTGAAATGTCTACTTGCGTGAGAATAAACCCCTATAGCTAAGATACCGCTACTTGTAGGTAATTTTGAAACATCAAAGAAGTGTCAGCCGATACACCTTATTTTTGTTGTTTCATAATTAATTCTTCGTCTGATTCTATACATGGTTAGCTTGTAAAGTCTTCAAAAACGACCACGACGACGACGACAATGAAGGCAAACTCCATAAACGAAAAAATACAAATTCCTTAAGTTCCCTCTGTTACACACCTTCTTCAAAACTTGAACAGTCTCATAACTTTGCCCAAATCAAAAATCCAAAACTCATTATTATTACGAACAATAATTATTATTATCAATAATTTTTGCGTCTTCAAAACCTCTCTCTTACCATTTTACATATATACACGAGTATCGAGTTTTGGTCGACGACAACGACAACGATAACGTCGACGCTTATTAAAACAAAACATATAAAATATTGTTGTATATCGTTTCCAATTAAAGAACAATTTAAATAAAAATTAAAAAGCAGAAAGCAGAAAGAAAAAAAAATTTAATTGGACATTCATGCGCGATTAGATGGAGCGAAATTAAAAAATCGTTACATTGCGGACGTTTTGAACGAGTCGCGCATACAATTATTAGACCGCCATCAGACTATATAGTATATACTGCCATATAAGTCTGACTTTATCACCATATAGCCTATTCTACACCACCTATCTACATCCATATAGATGGATCGATGGATGGATTATACAAGCTGTCAAAATATTGTTGAGTTCTGAGAGTTGTTGTTTTTGACTTCTTATATTCTTTTGATCCATCATCATCATCAAGAGACTTCTCATAGTTTTGGAATTCTTTTGCATTTCTTCTATACCTTACCTACATATCTACACCTTTATAGCGAGGACGACAAAGTTTTTGAAGACAAATTTATGTACCTACATATTCAAATATGAGAAGAAAGTCTATAATATGCAGATGACCACTTTTGAACGCGACAAGCAAGCTTGTCTGGAGACGGTTTGGTTTGAATAGTAGTTTTGGGCCTGACAGTCTTCGGGCATTGTGTCTCCTATGGTAGGTAGTCTGTCTGCGAACTCTGAAGGTCTGCTCTGTGAGCTGCCTTGTATGTCCGTCTGACCGGAGATACGTGCATTTCATATCGAAAATACTCATAATTCTTAGCGTACTCATAATTTTCTCCATTCAAACGTTATGTCTCTTATTGCTATGAAGGTGAAGGAGGTTTCGTCGGGTGATAGAAGGTTGGTTTTAGAGCTTGGGAGCAGACAGTTTTTTTTTTTTAATTTTTGCAACAAACGTATAGACTCTATTCTGGCTCTGTATGGAATCCATAAATCTAAGTGTGATTAGAAAATTAAATGAGCCTGAGACGCATTACCACCGCTGCTGCTGCTGCCGCCGCCGTGCTTGGCTGCCCTTTCTTTTTCCACAAAATCACAACAACAACAAAATAAAAAGAAATCGCAGCAAATTACCAACCTCGTTAAACATTAACAAGCTGTCATCGTTTGTCTAAACAGTAATTTTCATGTCCTTCCAAAAGACAGAATGTCGACATCTATCGTTTGGTTTCTCTCTCTTGGTGCTTAGTATAGATAGTGCTGAGTGCGTCAGCGTCAGATAGTCAAAGTTAGAGTCAGCAGCGTCAGCATTGGTGCATTGGTACGATGCGTCTTTTAGTTGTTATATGTTCAACCATCAGAAGAGGCTTAGGTAGTACTAAAAATATCCTCCCAAGCATTATGACTCTAGCACATGTTCTGCATATTAGTTCAGGGATTGCACATCGAAATCATCACTAAATAGAAATAGTTTCTAGCGTGCGCAACAGCACCAAACCAACGACGACGACGGAGAAACGAATTCGACATTCGACAGTATGACTGCGACGATGACGACAAGAATAGAGAAGATAGATTTGTAGCTTTTTCTTGTATCTAAAGTAATTTTTTTTGTTTTGTTTTTGAAGTCTCCCCTACACGTAGCAGTTGAAGTTTTTTTTTTTTTTGGTCTTCAAGTGAACGCAAAATGTTTTAAATGATTTTTTCGTCGATTTTTATTTTTGTTTCAAACATTAGAATGAATTTTATGCAGACAACGTTTCAATGTTTAGTTGTGAATCCTAATGGTGTCTGGTTGTTTGGCTGGGATACTTTTTTTTTTTTTTAATAAAACAAAAAGTTATTGTACACACACTCGCCATGAAAGTATCTATATACTTTATGACCCTACAAAAGTCGTTTGGGAATATTGAGATTTTATTTCGTCGCAATATATTAGAAGCCGATAAGCACTTTTCTGCTTCTGCTGCTGCTGCTGCTTCTACTGCTGTTCAAGTTGAAGTTGAAGTTTAATTCTGATTATAACGAGGTATGATGTTTTGGGCTTTTTTTTTGTTGACCAAAGTCACTACCTGCCTTGGAGATATTATTAGGTAGGTAGATATATGTTTATATACTATACTCGTGTGATCCATGGTGAAGGTGATCACCATGAACAGAGTTAGGGAATTTTCAAAAATTACGCGAGAGAATCACTATTAATGTGGTATTTTACAAAATATTATTGTGAAATGAATTTTGAATATCAATTATTATTAATATTTTTTTGTTTGTTTGTTGGTTGGTTTGTTTGATAAAAAAGCGCGCTTGTTATAAAATATTGATTATTATTATTATTATTAGAACGATGACATGTGTGGAGTGTGGGAGAATATTTTTTTGAACAGACTTTTTTTTTAGTTTTCTTTTTTAAGTTTGGTTCACAAGACACCATTTGTATGGAATAGGTTGTTTGATGATTTGCTATATGGGTGGGTATAGTTTGTCAAAAATTCAATAAATTGACATTGAGGGGCATTACTTGAATGAGATATTTTGTTTTATTTTGTTCTGGTGATGAAGCTTTGCTGAATACTTAATTGGTTTTGTGTTATTTTTATACCTGATAGAATATAATCATATAATATATGATCCGTAAATGGGTCTTAGAAATTGAACTCTATTATATGACCGGAAATTCCTTTAAAAAAATGAAACGAAATTTGTTAAGTTGAAACAAGAACGAATTACAAAGGAACTAAGAAAAACGTCAAAAATGTACCTTAACCTGAACAAAGTTGCTGAAATTTGTGTGTTTGTGTAAAAAAAGACATCAAACCGTTCCCACAGTTATAAAAAATATTAATTACATTATTTGATGGAAGTTAAAGTTTTTATAAAGAAAAACAGAAGATACATCAAACAAATTGAACATTTCATGCAATTTTAAACGTATTTTTTTAGGAAAGTGGCAACCCTGGGGTTTCTTAATTGATGTACAGTAAAATCTTTACCATTGCAGAACAATTTCGATGTTTTTTGCGTTGAAGCAATTATTTAAAAATTGTACACTAGGGCGTATACTTACTTTTTTTAAATTTTACTCCGCCTCAATTTTTGTGCACTTACTTAATTTTTATTAAGACAACTTTGACTGCTTAATTCATGCATATTTATTTTCTGAACTATTTAAAAGCTATTTCTTATTTTTGCAGTTAAAAAAAAAATGTATAAATTGTACACTAGGGCGTATACTTATTTTTTTTTTAATTTTAGTTCGCCTACATTTTTGTGCACTTACTTAATTTTTATTTAGACAACTTAGACTGCTTAATTCATGAATATTTAAATTTTTGAACGATTTGAAAACTATTTCGTAGTTTTGTGCCTTGAAAGAAAAATCTGAAAATTGTACACTAGGGCGTATACTTACTTTGTTTGTATATTTTATTTTGTTTTATTTTATTTCGCCTGAATTTTTTTGTACACCTACTCAATTACTTCAAATTACTTACAACTTACAACAAGAAATGCTTAGTTATGTAATTTAAACGCAGGATGGGAAGAAGATTTGGAGTTAATCCGGATTAGCCATATGTGACACTTTTACAAAAAGTTAAAAATAATGTTTTTCTAAGTCAGCTAGTTGCTTATTGAATATGTATTATTTTTTTGGAATACATTTTATTCATTTTTTATTAACATCTTGCAAAAATATGAAAATTTCATCCGGATCCGGGATAAATGAAGAGCGATAATCTGGATTAAATATGTCGAACAATCTTTGGAAAAATTCATGGACACGAAGTTTTTATTTTTTATTAACATTTTAAAAAAATGTGAAAATTTAATCCGGATCCGGAAAAAGTGCAGAACGATAATCCGAGTTAAATACAATGTATTGCATAATCTTCGGAAAAGTTCATGGCAGGAAGTTATAACATCAAAAATTATAAGTTATATGAAATGCTAGAGCTAATCCGGATCAGGGATATGTCATAATCTAAAATTAAATAAATACAAGTCCAATCCGGATCCGGTCTAAAATAAATAAATGTGAAAATAATTAGAATAAAAATGAAAAATTTACATTTTTGTGAACCCCCTTTGCTCCCCTATTTCACTATAAATATATCTAATTTGCATTTTGTCCTTCAGATACAAAAAAAAAAAAATATTACAAAAATTCACCCAAATCAATCTAATTAGCTAATAAAATGCCAAAAATTGGTCACAAAAACAAAACAAATTCAATCGTTAGTTTTTGATGTTCTATGTTATGTTGTTGTGTATAACTGTTGTGTAATATAAAGTTTATACTCGTATAATATGCCTTAATTTGTTTTGTCCTTCGCATGATTCAAATATTGCAAAATAACATGCAATATATACCGCTACATTTCTTAAACAATGTGACGCGTTCACATTTTCTATCTTACTTATATAATAGATACTAGAAAATTATAAGCGTGTCAAAAACTCATTTCACTTCCATTCATATCGCGTTCGCTCCTTAAAAAATGTTGATGTTGTCTTTTTGTTTTTCCTCAAGATAAAGTTATGATAATATAAGTTACTTGTATAGATATAGGTTGAGAGAGAGAGAGAGAGAGAAAGAGGTGTATCTATAAGGATATTTAATATTTAATAAAATATCTAAAATAAGGACTTAATCCTGACAACTTCTCTATATTCTCTACCTCTCAAAAAAGGTGGTAAATACTGAATGAAAGGAACAAAAAAAGACGACGAAGATAGTTAAGATAGATAGATAGACAGAGATCCATATAATAGATAATATGTCAAGTTATTCTTACAGAAAATATACTCGTATATATACTTAGGGAATAAAAGGATTACAAAGAAAAAATTCCACTTTACTTCAATTAAAGGACTTATTACATTCTGCGTACCGTATTATGTATACGCGAGTACCTTTAACGTAGCTATATTCATAGATAGGTTTAGGAAGAGTAGGATTTTAGATAGATATTATCTATTCTATACTACTTGTGCTTTCTTCTATTATTATTTTTTTTTTTAATTCTGTCGTTTGCTTCAAAAAAAAAAAAGATACTTGAGATAGATACACATAATGAAAAACACGCCATTTGTGCGCTCTCTAGGTGTCATAAATCACCAGGACAAATTTAATTACTGAAAAAGGATGTCGTCTCGTTTCTATCGTTTGATATATATATATTTGTATATATAAAAAGATACTATAAGACAACCTTTAAGCTCTTACTAGATACTTCTTGTTCGTATATCATTCTGCACATAGATATATATTCAAAGTCACCAAGGAGTCTCCCCGTGTCCTCGTTATCGTCGTCGTGGGGCGGCACGAAGCTTTCGTCGTGGTATGGTAGCACATAAGATGACTATGAAAATTAAAAACAAAGGTAGATACTCTTGCCACCTGCCACTTTTAGATTGTTGAGTAAATCTATATGTAAAAGGTAAAAAGGATAAATATGGGGTGCGAATAAGGTAAAATAATTTTGTATATTCTCTTAAATCCGAGTCTATATCTTATTTTTAAGTAAATTAAGCAGAAGGACTTTTATGCAACAAAAACCAGAAAAAAAATGTGGGTGAAATTTGAAACTTTAAACCCGCAAAAGGAGCAAAAAGTGATCTCGTGCGCACGCGGATAAAGATCATTTTACTTTGAGTATAGTGGCGGTGGCGGCATCGGTGTCGGCTTTGCAACTTTTTCAAAACCTTATCAAATTTCCAATGGAATTATGATATTTTATATTTTTTTTTATTTTATATTTTTCTGGTTCATATTATAAAATCCCTTTTGCAGAATTTTTCTTTTTCTTTTTGTTGGTCTTGATTATTTTTTTTTTTTTTGTAAATTTCACCGAACTCTCAAGGTGTACCTAATCACACTTGCCGCCTTGAGATATATGAGGTAGAATAAAGAGTATATTAGTAAAGATATAGTATCTATGGGATATTTTATCCTTTATGATGGTGCCACATCATCTAAGAATGCGCCCGAAACATAATTTGTTTCACTTCGGTAGCACTTTAGTGTTTTGTTTTTATTTTTGTTTATAGGGTATACTCGTATATATGTATGTAGTTCCACTTCTTGTGTTGTATAAGAAAAGATAGATTTACAGTATATAATTTTTATGGGCAATCGCTTTATTTTTATGACCTCGCTCAAAACTCAACAACCTGGGGGCTAAGCGATTTAGTAGATTTTATTGCTATGGGTTTGTGGTAGATAGATAGATATTCTTCTAATCATTTTACGAGCATTTTGTTGTTGTCTGTTGGTTTTGTTATTGTTGTTGTTGTTGTTAGTTTGTTGTTTTTTTTTTGTTGTTGTTTAATTCTATAAGGAGTGATGTGATGGTCACGGTTGAAACGTTTTATTTGATTTAACTTACCTTTATGGGTTTATTACTTACCTTTACCTTAAATCCCCCTCCATCACTTTTTTGGGTGGACTTTTTTTGTTTTTAAAAGAGAGTGGGTGTTATGATGGTGATATAAGCCTTGGACATTAGATAATGATTTTTGAAACCCAAAAAAAAAAAAACAATAAAATAAGTTGTAATTGTGAGAAGAAATTAGTAATAGCTTTTTTGTTAAAATACAAAATTTCAAACAAGTCATTAAATATGACAAATTTCTTGTTGAGGTTGAAAGAATTTTATTATTTTATTTTACAACTATTTCCGGTGTTTGTTGGTTTTTATTTTTTAAAATGGGAACTATCTAATGATTATCTTGATTTAAATAAAAAACCTAACACATTTGGTTAAAATTTAATGCCACTATAGGCATATTTTATATGCGTTACAACATATCGTTAGATTTTACGGGTTAACAAAAATTAAACTTCCGGGAACTTTTTTGACCTCATTACGTTTTCTTTTCTTTGATTTGAAAATCTTCTTTATCCACCTACTGGGTTCTTCGGCTTTGACAGCTATTTTTATTTGGAAACATTTTTGAAGTTCGGTGTTACAGTTTTACCATGAACCAAGACCCAACTTTAAATCAACCCTTAATTTGGGAAGATGGAGTAGGGACCTACAATTTTGGTTCAAATTTGAAGAGATTACTTTAGAGCCGATTTCATTAACACTGATTTAAGAGTGGTACAGCAACTCCTGACTTCAAACATCTACTACTAAATTCTTTCTTTTATTATCAATGACAAGAATGAAGCTCTTTTGGAGTATCGTAAATTCTTTGCAAGAGGTAAGTTGTTCCCGTTTAGAATGAATTCAAGACTTCTGTAATCGTCTTAACCTCTTTGATAATGTGTCTTTAAAAAAATTGATAGATTTATTGATTACGTTGACGTTTACCAAGGACAGTATATACATGGCTTTTGGCAACTTGCTACAATGGAAAATTAACATCTAGAGGCAGCTTATCCTTAAGTCTGTAAATAAACTTTACCTCTTAGCTTATTTTGACTTTTAATTCATATTTGTATCTATCGGGTGATTTTTTAAGAGCTTGAGAACTTTAAAAAAAAAAAAACGCATAAAGTTTGCAAAATCTCATCGATTCTTTATTTGAAACGTTAGATTGGTCTATGACATTTACTTTTTGAAGATAATTTCATTTAAATGTTGACCGCGGCTGCGTCTTAGGTGGTCCATTCGGAAAGTCCAATTTTGGGTAACTTTTTCGAGCATTTCGGCCGGAATAGCCCGAATTTCTTCGGAAATGTTGTCTTCCAAAGCTGGAATAGTTGCTGGCTTATTTGTGTAGACTTTAGACTTGACGTAGCCCCACAAAAAATAGTCTAAAGGCGTCAAATCGCATGATCTTGGTGGCCAACTTACCGGTCCATTCCTTGAGATGAATTGTTCTCCGAAGTTTTCCCTCAAAATGGCCATAGAATCGCGAGCTGTGTGGCATGTAGCGCCATCTTGTTGAAACCACATGTCAACCAAGTTCAGTTCTTCCATTTTTGGCAACAAAAAGTTTGTTAGCATTGAACGATAGCGATCGCCATTCACCGTAACGTTGCGTCCAACAGCATCTTTGAAAAAAAAACGGTCCAATGATTCCACCAGCGTACAAACCACACCAAACAGTGCATTTTTCGGGATGCATGGGCAGTTCTTGAACGGCTTCTGGTTGCTCTTCACTCCAAATGCGGCAATTTTGCTTATTTACGTAGCCATTCAACCAGAAATGAGCCTCATCGCTGAACAAACGTAAAGCGCGAAACACATTTCGAACCGAACACTGATTTTGGTAATAAAATTCAATGATTTGCAAGCGTTGCTCGTTAGTAAGTCTATTCATGATGAAATGTCAAAGCATACTGAGCATCTTTCTCTTTAACACCATGTCTGAAATCCCGCGTGATCTGTCAAATACTAATGCATGAAAATCCTAACCTCAAAAAAATCACCCATTATATGAAAAATAAGAAGATATTAAAAAATACGTACATATATTACATGCTTATAATTTATTTTTTGATTGTTTTACGTTTTTTTAAAAAATATATTTAAAAAGAAATTTCCATTAAATAAAACCTTTTTTTCTTCCTTTTTTTTTAATTAAAATAGCGGCCTCCTAGTTCATCCCTGTCATACGGCGGCGCTATGAACGATGATGCTAGATCGCCGGGCGCTGGTAGTACACCTGGACCATTATCACAACAGGCACCTGTATTAGACACATCAGATCCCGGTAAGTTCTATACATACATACATACTACATACATATATCTTTAAAAGTAAAAAATTATCCTCTAAAGATCCTTATCGAAAACAAAACACCAAAAAATTCAATTAAATTCCAATATCGTAAATCTTTGTATCTTACAACATATCGGCAGGAACTTAAAAATAAATTCATAAAAATTCATAAAATGTGTAATTTTGTATTCATAATATTGGCTGTTCACAGTTTATGTGTATATGAATCGAAATATAATATGTTTCGTTTATAATCGCGCACCACCATCAAAATATGTCACCATGGGTGCGATTGCCATAAGAGCACAGGGGGTAAAAAAAGTTTCCTTATTTCGTACCTTTTTCCGAAAGGGAAATCATATTTTCTACTTCAGCTGCTGCTGCTGTAACCATGTATCGTATCTTGATGTATACATGAGCCTGTTTTATGTACGGGAATAAACACACCGTTCAACATTCTACCTATATGCACCGCATGAACTTGATTAGATTCGACATACTCTCAATTTAATAATAAAAAAAAAATTAAAGTATAGAAAATAAAGTGTGAAGTATCTGCAATCCTTTTTATATTGTATCTGTATTTTTTCTTTTTTCCACTTCGAATGAATAACAAGGAATTTAGGTTGAAATAATTCCCATTTATTCCCCGCAACAGTTTTGCATGCTTTTTCCTTTTGACATATATTAAAAAAAAAAAAACACCCCTTTATGTCCTTGCCAGTGAAAGGATACGATCGAGTATAGGACAGAAAGTTAACCTTTCATTTTTCTGCAACACACAACACAAGTAACCACACACACTTATCGAACAAAAATCAAGTCATTTTGAGCGTTTATGAGCAATCTCAATGGATGTTCCTGAATCCTTTTTTTGTATTAATGCGCATTTCCTTGGATTTTCCAATGCTAAGGACAAATTCAAAAGAACATATCACAAGGGTGAATTTGTACTGCCACTATTACATCAATGCCATCACTGATAAAGAAAGAAAGAGATAAAGATACTTTGGTATAAATACAACAACCCCTATATGTATATTTTTGACGAATTGACGCATCTCTTTTGCAGTAGTTTCATCATTCGTCAATCCATCTATTTGACGATGGATTCCTTTTCTTTTTTTTCTTGTTGTTGTTGTTGGTACCTTTGGTTGATTATATCAAAAAAAGCATCACAATGAAGGGTGAATCATTTATACCAGCTTTTTACTACTACCCCAATATATCTACCTAGACCTACCCATCACCATCGACCTCAATAGTCATACTCTCATCACCATCATCATCCTCATCATCATAGTCCTCGTCGTCATCGTCGTCAACATCAAGTCGCAGGATCTATACATAAAAAGTGTGTTGTATAAAATTTTCAGTTGACAAACAAGCAACACCAGTAAATTTCGAAATTTAACCATTTTTATTCGACAACAACAACGGGAAATGTACAAAAGAATGACATTCAGCAATCCATGGAAGGTTGCTTTTTCCGGAATGCTACATCAAGCTATTTCCATCAGCAAGCAAAGAGAGCACAGGATATGAGGGTTGATGGAAGTTTTGTAACAATTTTTGAGGGGTTGTGCTGCTGATGATGAATTTCTTCGTTTGGACCACACCGCACAATGCGCATTACAATATTTTCCACATATAAACGAAACGAGTATGAGAGTATGAGAAAAGGACATTTTATAAAATCAGAAAATACAAAACAATGCAAAACAAGAATATACAAAAAATTAAATTAAATTAAATCAGTGGCTGTTATGGCTTTAACATTGGCAGAAAGAATCCTTCAATAGCAAACAACAACAACAACAACAACAAATAAAAACCCAAAGTGCACTCAATGGGTAATTTTTAATGCGATATTTTCCATTTGAATTCATTCGTTATTTTTGTCTCATATATGTATGTATAACATAGATAGGTATATGTGCTCATGTATCTATGTAGGTACTTGGAATAATGCTTCACTAAAAAAGTCCTTTCGTTTTGTTAGATATGAAAGGAACATCCTTTTTTTTTTGTTTTTACCTTCCTGACGCGCGGTATCATGGTTGTTACACGACGCGAATTTTGTGTTTCAATTGCGCGTTTTATTGAAACAAAGATAAAAACCTAAAGTGAAACAAAAGAGAAACCAGAAACCAGACAGCTTTTTTGAGTTTAATATACTTTTTGGGCTATACCTCTGGAGGTGTACTAAAGATGGTATTGCTGATAGAATTTAAATTTGTATTCGTCCTTTTTCTGGCAATGATGGTAAAACCAAAATAAGTAAAAGAAGTAAATGAAATGAAAATCTAATAGAAGTCGGAAAAGTGCGTGAATTTAAAGAGATTGATAAAATGATAATACTGGAAAATTGCGGTTAGCTTTTAGTTTGAAGTTCGAGATGACTCTTGAAGCCGTTAGAATAGGTTAACTAGTAGAAAAAACTTGATTTTTAATACAAATTTAAGGATTTTATAAACCGATTTATATAAGTATAACAATTCTGAATGCTAAAATGAAAGCACAAATCGATTTGGTAACGAACTCCAAATTCTTGATGTGCGGCAGAAAAATTATTCTCTATATTTAATCAAGCCTAAAAAGTTTTAAATTACAAAACAGGTTGAATGCATTCAGTTAAGAAACTGTTTTTTAAGGTATGATTACAAAAATTATAAAGGGTATACTGTCCAACCACTCCATTTAAAAATTCGTGAAGTTTGATTGCAGAGAGAAAACTTTCATCAAAATGAAGTCGACGAATTTTTTTTAAATATTGAATATATTGCTACGAAGTTTTGTACATCTTCCTTTTCACTTCTGTGCAGATTGATAATATAGATCAGCCCGATGAGATATAAAGTTAAGGTTCAAGACTTTAACTCGTGCTATAAAGACAAAGCTTCTAGCTTCGATCGACATTCCATTATTGAAATAATTTTGCTTCTGATGGAATCTGGTGATTGAGGTACCTAAAGGTATTCCTGGATATTGTTAATGTTGCTCTGGAAAGATGCTGATTGAAATTTCTTTGTCAATTTTAGCACTAACATTAAATGAACATAAGGTGCCATTCATCCACATTAGACTCCATTAAGTTTAGTTTAGTATCATGTGAGAAAAGTAGCTGATTCCATTCCTTGAAAGGAGAGACATACGATAGAAGTAGCCTTACCATGAATGATTTGTGAAAACTTATTTCATCTCCTTCCATCATTCTTATAATGTAGTCATAGTTAATTTTGAGGTTGTGAGTTAAGTTTAGCATATGCTATTCTTCCCCGTAGATAACATAATTCATTGTTGAGTTTGATAATCTAAATAAGCTTTTGAAGTGCTTAAAAGTAGTTGAGAGGCAAGTATCCAACATCTGAGCCCTGACAGTCACTTTAAACAAGCGGTATTTGGACACTAGATCAATTTTTGGATTTCCAAAAATTTTTAGCCACATTTCACTTGAATCTAAATTAGCTTTTTTGTTTAACGTGCTTCGAAACGTTTTAATTAATTGTTATCAAAACTCCGAGATATTTTAACTCTTCCACTACTTGAATACACACATTGTTTAGCGACCAATTCTCTTCGAGAAATCTTCTTCGAGTCAGATTAAAAGGTTTAAACTAGTTTTCTATACGTTGATGACCCTCGAAAACTTCTCGAATTTCAGCTCAAAAACCCCACCAATAATTGAGAATTTAAGAATGAAAATACTTTTCAAGAAGCCTCTGAGGAGTAAAGGAGGAGCTTCATCACTGAAGATCATTTTTCGGTAAGAATCCGAATCATGTTGATACATTTCAAGAACCCCAAGCTATAAGAAACGACATTACTATCGATCAACCGGCTAAAGTTCTTGTATTAACTGAACTTTAAAAGCCTTTATGCAAAATCCGATGTTATGTCGTTTATAAAATGCCTTAATACAAAAATGGACTAGGCATCGACAAACCCTGGGATTTCGTAGATGTCCTGCAGCAGCAAAGTTTTCAGTTGTTCTTAAACGACACACGTGGTTTCGATTCTTTATAACTTTTCCCGAATTCACAATATTTTTACCTGTTTCGGTATTGCCTTCCGAAAAGGTGCCCTAAGGCGACCCAAAAGTGCTTTAATTTTGGAAAGTGTTTTAGTCTTTTAAAAAAATAGTAACACAAAATAATAAATATTTCCAACTCTCTTAATTTGCTGCAAGTTTCAAAAATAAACTAAAATAAGTTCAGGTTTTTAAAATTTAGCATGATGGTTAATTCGTTGGACTGTCATGCCAGAGGTCTTGGGTTCAATCCCTGCCTGTGCTACCGAAAGTTTATTTCACGGGTACTGCCTCTTGCGAGGAATTGACAAATTCTCCAAGAGTAATTCTTGTCATGAAAAAGTGCTTTCTCAAATTAGCCGTTCGGATTCGGCATATAAACTGTAGGTCATCTCCATCACTGCAATTACTCGCACACAGGAATGGTTGAGAGTTGTAGGTCACTAGGCCCTAGTTCTCTACTGACTGTTACGCCACCTAATTTATTTATTTTTTAAGATTATTTCGACCTTTTCCAAAAGCATTTAAGCAACTTAAGCTAGTTCGAATTAGCTGTACTCTAACCTTACCTAAATGTTCCTTTCTCTGTTTAACAAGATATTAACTAATGTTAAGTTCATGTTCAGACATATCAAGGATCAAATATAAATAAATTGCCCTTAATTATAAACAGAGATACGTTAGTATTTAAAATCCCCCTTTTTACCCTTCATCTCTGCTAGTTCTAAAATTAGTCCGCAGCAGTAAGTAAAGTATCTTTTTTTTATATTTTTTTACGATCTAAAAATCTGTACGAAAATAAATTTTACGATCTAGTATTTTTTTTTACTTGTTCTTCATCGTATAAGAAACATTATGTTCCTTTTCTTCTTAATGAAACCCATCCTAGAAGACACAAAAGATACACCGAAATCAATAACAATAATAATACAGAACGTGCTATAAAATTAAAAAAAAAAAAAAACAAAAAAAAACTTCAAATGAATATAATTTTTTTGATCTTTAATTTTACGACTTTTTTACTTGTTGTGGGTTAGTGTGTAAGTAAAGTAAGAACAAGCTTCTCGAACTCATTTCGGTTTCAGTATTTTACGACTTTTTAATAGTTCTACAATTTTCTTGGTCAAAAAAAAAGTATGTTCTTTTTCTTTTCGGTATCATATTTTACGGTGGATATTTAATTTTTCGTTGTTGTAGGTCGGTTTATTACTATGGAGGGGTTCTTGAAGCTTTTTGTTTTTTTTTTGTTGGTGAGTTATAAGGTGAGATGTATTCAATGATAATAGCTGTATTATTGGTATGAGTAGATATGATTCATATAGATTTGCCAGAACACACACAATATTTACATAATAAAAGAAAAATATTTAATTTTAGGTCAAGAGAAGCCGATCTAATTTTATAGACATCATCATCGTATAGAGAATAGTGAAAGTATGTGAGTTATAAGAGGTCCGCCGTCGTCGGTAGCATATTAAGGTTAACCATGTGATTATTGATTCTAATTGTTTTCTCTCTTTTTTTTATGACTCTTCTTACCTATTTTGGTTATGAAAAATGGTCTTATATTTTAATCGGTCAGAAGGATTTATTTTATGTCATAAATTATGGCCCATTATAGATAATAGAAGACATTATGTTATAATTAATTTAATTATGTTAGAATTTAAGAAAAAAGGGTTTCCAAGACCCCAAACGCAAATGTCATTTATGTTAAATATAAAGATATCCTTATTGTAGAATTGCCATAATCTCTTCCTAAAGATGCCAATATACAAACATATCCTTTTAAAATAATTCCTATACTCCCATAATACTCGTTAGCCAAAGTACGAGTATATCCTTGATTATTCATTAAAAACAAAATCACCTCGTAAAATCCTATTTTATGTCACTTAAATGTTTTGTAAACATCCATAAACATCTCTTATGCCAATCACCACTCTTGTCTAAGCTAAAAATCTAGAATATTGCACAAACAAATTAATGTGAGAACAAAAAAGGATAACATCAAGGACCCAATCGTGCGGATAGATTTAAATAGCCAAACAAAAATAACAATAAACAAGAAACATACTACAACCTTAACAAGAATTATTTTTTTTTAAAAAGAACAAAATTTAAATAAATAAACGGAAATTGTAACCGTTCTAGTTTTATAATCGCATTATCTAACCTACAATTATTATAGTACAAAAACGCACCCCTCTAACGTGCGTTGTTGTTAAATATATACAGAAGTCGTAACAATTTTCCCGTGTCACGCGTTTTTACAATTCTGACCCGAAAATCCAAAAGAGGAAGAACAACATCTGAAGGGCATCGTATGATGATGGGAAAAGGGGAGGAAAACAGTTACTGTTTCCTGTGAGCCATTCCAAAAAGGCAAGGCTGCACAGCACATACTCGTATCCTTATAAAGAGGCTAACTTTTCGTACTTTAAGGCTTCTTATCCATTCATACGGTTAGTTTAGCAATTTTGATTTTGTGTCTTCTTATTTTAAACACTGATGTACCGTTTTTTTTTTATTTTTAAGTATTATTGTTTCCTTTTTCAATTGAATGTATATGTTATTTTGGTCTTACTGGTCCTTGGTGATGGAACATTACCCAAACTAAATATAGACACCCTTCCTTCTACCAATCAATGTCACATCACTTTTAGGATGAATAAAAGGGTATATCTGAATAGATAGTGAGGTACTTACTGTAAACGGTGCATTTTAAATTTCACCCCCTTTTTGTTATTTTTGGATGCGGGATTTTCCAGAAGTCCTTCAGCAACATCCTGCTGATTTGTTTATTTGAAAAACATTTGAACTCTTCAAAAGCCATCAAAAAGCAACCAACAACAATAAGAAAAAAACATATCCTGCGTGTGATTTTGATATGCAGACGTTTTAAATATTGTTATTTGCATCCTTGACAGCGACGAACGGTGGCGGTGGCTCTACAACAGGCGGCGGTGACGATTGAAGCATATTTTTTTTTTTGATTTTGTATCCTTTTTGATTTTGTTGACTTAGCGGCTATGCTCTGGTTTGTTTTTGTTTTTCGAATCTAATCGAATAAACAATTTGAATTTGAATTAAATAATTCGACATTGAATTATCCTGGCATTTCCTTTGATCCTTTATGTTGGTGTTGTTTGTTTTTTTGTAAAAGTTATCCGCACTTGAGGTTAAATATAATAAGGAGTTGATATTAAGCGTATTAAGATTGACAGTTATAGGGTGTTTAAGTGAGAATTAACACAAGTAAAGGAAAATAAATACTAAGGGATGAGGTCATGGGGTTACTTATAAATAACTATTAATATTTAAAGTGATAATTCAAGAAAATAAAATTATGAATGAGTTAATCGGGTGATACTGTCAAGAAATATAAATATTTCTTTTTATTACGGAGTTTAATTTAGTTGAAATTATTATTTCAAAAAGAGGCTGGGATGCGACCCAATCTGATAAATTCTCTGTCGATTTGTCTTGCTTAAAAGTTTGTCTATATGTATCAATTTTTACCAAATTTGCGTACTATTTTTTGTAATTTTTATTTTTTTATGAAAAAACGGACTGTTGGATTTTTATAAAAAAATTACTGAATATCGAAAACAATATTTTCTGTGAAATAAAATAAATTTGAAGCAAATAATTGTAATTTTTGAAAAGCTATTTGAGTCGAAAGTAAATTTTTACCAAGTTTTGTACATTTTTTTTAGGTTTTTAATTTTTTGTACAAAAGCTGTCAATTCGATTTTTTTCAAAATTTTACTGAATGTTGACAACAATATTTTTCGAAAGATTAAAGTAGCTTAAAGCCAATATCTCGAAATTTTGAAAAGATATTTGAGTAGAAAATCAATTTTTACCACCTTTTATCATTTTTTTTTTTTAGGTTTTTAGTTTTTGTAAAAAAACTGTCAATTCGATTTTTCTCAAAATTTTTCCTAATGTTGAAAACAATATTTCTTATAAGTAAGAATTAGTAAGAAGCCATTATCTCAAATTTTTTCGGTTTTAATTTTTTGTAAAAAAAACTGTCTATTCGATTCTGTTCAAAATTTTACTGAATGTTGACAACAATATTTTTTGAAAGATAAAAGTAGCTTAAAGCCAATATCTCAAAGTTTTGAAAAGATATTTGAGTCGAAAATCAATTTTTACCAACTTTTATTAATTTTTTTTAGGCTTTTATTTTTAGTAAAAAAACTGTTAATTCGATTTTTCTCAACATTTTTCAGAATGTTGAAGACAATATTTCTTATAGGATAAAAAAAATTGAAGCCTTAATCTCAAGTTTTTAAAAGGATATTTGAGTCGAAATTCAATTTTTACCAACTTTGAGTAATGTTTTTTTTTAGGCTTTTATTTTTTATAAAATAAACTGTCAATTAGATTTTTCTCAAAATTTTATCAGATGTCAAAAACATTATTCGTCGTTGCACAAAATTGTTTTGGAGATGAAATCATATTTTAGTCGTAAAATTTTCAAGGTGACACATTTTTTTTCGGTTTTTTTGATTTATAAAAAAACCGTTCATTGGATTTTTTTCCAAAAATATACTCGTTTTGTAGCACGTTACAATATATAATATAAAATTTAATTCAAGTCTCTAGTGTCATTGGTTCATGAGATATTTAGGTTTAACCAAAATTTTCACCTTTTTTTTAAACTGCTATGGTGAAAAAACAACCCACGCAATTTTCTTGAGAGCCCTTTCTGCATTTTTCTGTCTTATTATCTATATAACAAAATTTATTTGAAGTCGATATCTCTTCTGGTTCTTGAGCTATGGACGACGAAAAAAAACGTCGCGAACGTACACACGCAAGTACAGACATCTTTCTAAAAATCTTTTATTTCGACTCTAGGGACCTTGAAACGTCGAGAAATGTCAACATTTTTTATTCGACAAATCGGACCCATTACAATAACTTCCTATTTGAAGTTACTTCCCTTTTGAAGTTACAAACTAGGAGTTTAAAATAAATTGGGAAATAAAATAATATATCCGAAATACACAATGTATACTTTAAAAATAGTTGTTTGTTGTTCTAATCCCTTAAACATCTACAGTTAAAAAATAGTATACTGGGGCGTATACGTACTTTTTTTTTTAAACATTTTCTCAATTTTTGTTAAGAGATAATATGTATGCAAATTCATGACATCTTCTATTTAAAACGAAAGAACAAATATTTGGTAGGTCAGAGAGAGAGAGTCTATACCTAAAGTAGGTAGTTAAAGTCTTTACTTTTTCAAGTTGTTTTGCAAATTGCATTTACTACCCACTTCATAAACACCATTTTAATAGGTCTCTATTATGTCTTTGTGGTGCCTCGTAAACATTATGCCTTGCCTATTACCAAAAAATATGTAAGCTCTTCATATTTTTAGTATCGACAGTCATATTTTCACTTCGTAAATCCTACAAAATAAAAAGACCACATGAAATAAAACATCACATAAATCATTTATTTATGAAAAATACTTGAAAAAAAGGAGTTACCTACTTATATTACCTTCTTAATTTTGATGTACCTTTTTTTACCCAATATAACTCTAGCTAACACACATGTAGGTATGTATAAAGTATTCCATCATCTAGAGAAGTTAAACATAAATCAAATATTTAATTACCCATTGAATATTGGCCACTTTGTCTTTACAAGACGAAAAAAATCCATATAGACACCCATGTCCGATCACTTTCGGCGAACTTTAAAGAACCATTATAGGTTTACTATATAAAGGGTTATTAAAAAATATGTTAAAAAAATAACCTATCACCGTAAATAATTCAAAGTGTTAAGAAGTGGCCCTCATCTTAATAATTTGAAACAACAACATCATCATAATCATCATTATTATCGTGGTCGTCATAATCATGATTATTTCATCGTGAAACATCCTTGCGATTTTCACATCCACATCATCAAAACTCTCTATGATACAACAAAGTCATGAAAAATCTTATTTTTTTGTTTTTTTTTTTCAAACCATCATCGCACAACGTCCAATGTCCAACGTCCATGTCTTTGGTCGTCGTCATCGTCGTCGTCGTCTTGGTCGTCTCCGAAGAGTCTCTCTAAATCTCATCTTTACGTGCATTCAACACAACTTGACTTTTGTCCATGTGGCTCTCAAAAAGATGAGGAAACATATCCAAAAAAGAAAAACAACAAAAAATCTTAAGTTTTAGAATAGACAGCTCTAAAGCCTTATTCAAGGAGCATCATGCAAAAGATGACTATACCCAACCGACCCGACAACGATGACGACGGATTAAGCACATACCACAAGTCAAGTTGCCTGTGTAAAGCTGTTCTTTTTTTTTTTTTTTTATTTTTATTTTATTGTATTCCATAGCTTTTTGATCCAGGCGGCTCGGCTTATTGAGGAAGAAGAACTCATCTCCATTGCCGACTCAAGCGTGTAATAATAATAAAAAAAATAAAACAAAACTTGAAAAATCTGCGGGAAAAATGTTTTTCAAAAATTATGTACACTGTGGTTCGAGACCGAAAAAAGCAATTCAAGACTTTTTTAGTAAAGCGCTCTCATATGCGATCATCATCAACTTCACAGGCATAGAGCATCACCCATGTCATGTATAACTCTCTCTCTCTCTCTCTTTCTTTCTTATTCTCGGTGGGGCTTTTGTGTTAAGTTGTGTCTTTGTTTTCTCTATCCTTATTATGTTATGGTGTTTTCCTGTTCCCTAAGACACAGAACAAAACAAAACGGCTCAAAGTCACGACACACTTTAACTTTAACTTAAACTATGGTCAGGAGCGAAATGAAAATGGAGCAAAGTATGGATGTATAAAGGGCCCAAGTGAGTAAAAGTGGGGCCCTACAACAAAAAAAGAATCATATTGTCATAGAATTTAGAAATATTTTTGAAATTCCTTCCTTCCAAAGTAATTAAAAGAATAGGGCCAAAAGAAGATCAAAACAATAGTACAAATGTAAGAAATCATTCGCAAGATGGAACTACAAACAGTTCTTTTCCTGATCCTTCCCTGTTCTGGAAAATAAAGGTACAATTTTTCGGTTCGTCGGTACACAGATGATTCAGAAGAAGCCACTAGATACAAGAAATTTAAAGAAAACATCTTAAGTGTAATATGAAGTTGATGGGGCTACAGTGCGCCCGCCACCACCCTTCAGATTGCTTCAGAAATCCATCTAAAGCCGCTTCACTAGCTGCCTGATGGTATTATCATCTTAAACTCTCGCTGTTGTTTTGTTTTTTTGTATTTCTTATTTTTTTGAATAAAACAGAAAACGAAATCAATGAACGATTTTACTGTTAAGAGAGCATAAAGTGCACGATTGTATTTAAGTCTGTAGTACTTATATTTCAAGCCCCCTCTATTCTATACAGTTGTATCTTCGGTTCTTTAAAAAAAAAGAAGAAAAGTTGAAGATGCAAAGAACTTCTTCTATATACAAAAAGCCAAGCCGGCGCGGCGCAGCGGCTGGCGGTGTCGGCTTCTTCTTATATAGTTTTGTTCATAATCTTATAGACTATTGATGGTGTTTAGAGAGGTTGCTCTTCATAGAAGAAGAGTTGGTAACATTGTTATTATATATCCATTATGCCGCCCCTTATGGTATTTTGTAAAGCGCTTAGAATTTTTCTTTCTTTTTTTTTTTTGTTGTTGTTGTTCTGACTCGTGAATCACGTGCCCTTCAAAATGCAACTCGCTCTCAGCAAAGAAAAGAAAACTAAATTCATCTTCAACAAGTACGCCGAACACTGAAGTTTCCAAAAATAAAAGTATCTACAAAATTATGAACAAAACGTGAACCTTACAAGCTTGGTGTTTGTTC
The DNA here is from genome assembly GCA_951509635.1 of Eupeodes luniger. NCBI lineage: Eukaryota > Metazoa > Arthropoda > Insecta > Diptera > Syrphidae > Eupeodes > Eupeodes luniger. The sequence continues at coordinate 299,308,448 of OX608073.1, forward strand.
TTTATAGCGTGCCACAGAATACCCGATAGTAACAGTGCCAGTGCCAGTACCGCTGCTGTGATGCCGCATGAAAAGGCTGGAAAATTATAATTTAGTATTCAAATGCCAGTGAGATTGACTTGGACATCATAATTATAGGGTTTTCGTCAAATATAACAAAAAAAAAAGAGGGTTTTGGTTCTTCTAATTCGATAATTAGACAAGGGGTCGAAGAGAAAATTAAATGATGGACATATCATTGAACAAAAATAAAAATAAAAACTGACCTGCTCTTCTTTCTACTCGTAGTCTGGTCATCGCTCGTCAGGGAAATTTAAATGGTTTTGTAATAGATTATGGGTTTCTACGTATCTAGAGCTCGAATAATTTTTGACAACAGAAAGAATTTCTTTTCAGGTATATTATAGGGGCATATTTCTATATAGTATGGAAGATGTCTTACAACAGAATAGAGTATCAGGTTTTTCTAAGAAAGATGATATCTTGAAGGGAATGTAATTGATTTTTACAAAATTCCATGGAAAGGAAAATTTTTGTGTGTGTGTTTTTTTTTTAATTAAGACAAAAAAGAAAAAGAAGTTTCATAGAAAAGTAATTTTTTTGAAACAAGATAAAGTGACCTTTTAAGATCTTTAAAAAAAAATCAAATCAAGAGTTCAAAGAGAACAAAATTACAACAGTTTTCTGTTTTTTAGGTTTGAGTAAAAATTATGTATATGATAGAAGTTATATTGCCAAGATGAAGAAGCTTAAGTTCTAGTCTTTAAATTCATTGTTAAACTATATGATTAAGACAATTTGGAAGTGAATGACATAAGTGAGTAGGTTTTGGTTTGCCAGTTTTATGACCAGTTAAATTTACTACGAACACTTCTAATGCGAAAAATGTTCACTTCATTATCCAATTTGACAATATGTATTAAGATTTTTCCAATAGTATGTTTCTTTTTGATATTCAAAAAACAGCCATTTTCTTAAGAGAAATTGATAAATGCTTATTTAATTGTAATGGAGAACGTATCAGTGGAATAGCCGCTTCGGCATATCCTTTTGATAAAATTTTCTGTGACCAATTCGCACATTTTACGATGTACACACTCGATAACTTAACGAAATCCATCTTGTTGGTCTTGAATTAGGTATAAGTAAAGAAAAAAAACACTGTTTCGTTCCTTATGATTCATCAGCACCGTCTTGTTAAAAATAAACGTCGTCGTCTACATCAATATTTTCCTGTAACAATTATCAATCAAAGCTAAATAGCGTAGTTCATTCACAAAAACAATTACATCTTACCTAAAAAAAATAAATTAGGTGCGCAACAGTCCATAAAGAACCAGGGCCTAGTGACTTACAACTCTTAACCATTCCTGTGTGCGAGTAATGTTGTCAGAGATGGAAGGGACCTACAGTTTATATGCCGAATCCGAACGGCTAATTTGAGAAAGCACTTTTCATGACAAGAATTACTCTTGGAGAATTTGTCAATTCCTCGCAAGAGGCAGTACCCGTGAAAAAAGTTAGGTGGCACAGGCAGGGATTGAACCCAAGACCCCTTGCACGACCGTCCAACTCACTAATCATCACGCTACGGGTACTACCATCACGCTACGGGTACTACCATCACGCTACGGGTACTACCGTACTACATCTTACTTACTTTTTCGAATAAGTCAATTCCAATTAATTCAAGTAACCAAAGCAGTAACATGTAGGGGATGAAAATACTTTTCAACAATTGTTCTTGGAATTTCTAAAACCCAAATGCTACTATTCTGAAACTAAATTACAAAAGTGAATATGAGTCTCATTACTGATTTCTTGAAAATTGAACATTCGGATCACTTTGATTTATTTTAAGGATCAAATCAGCAAATGTACAGCAGCCTTCAGGCTTGAGTTCTTGTGTTAACTGAACTTTAGAAGCCTTTAAACCTACTTCCATACGCTAATATGATGTTAATATCGTTTGTTCTAAAGATTGATGAGGAATCGACAAACCTGGGTTTTCGTCAAAACTACGTGCTAATGGTACCTATATTCTTGATGAGTAAATAACGTACAAAGTTTCGATTTTTGACATCACTAATTTGCCTAATTGATGAATTTTTTCCACCAGTATCACTATTTTCGGCCAAAAAGCTAGGGAAGAGTAGCTATGGAAATCGCCGTTTGGATACCATAACCTTGTTAGAACTATGTATTGAAAAAAAGATCAAAAAATAATTTTATGACGCATTTTTTATTGACAAAATACGCGACACTAAAGCCATTTTGTAGAGTTCAGAAACGAAATCAGGTCCTAGATTTTTATCTCGGAAAGTTCATCAAGATTTTTAAGGAATGCTCTTCCAAAGGTTAACATTCTAAAACTGGCCAGGGAAGGACATTTACAGAAAAATTGAATCACAGTTTCTGTTTCATGTTGGTCTCCGCAGTGACAGCAGTGAGTATTTTGAGGGATATCCAACTTTGTTATCTGCCAATGTCCAATACATATTGCATTGATCCTGGCTATATCATGCCTGGATCTGCATAAAAGTTTAATAGAACGGTTTTTGTTATATGTCGGTAGGCCATATCTTCTTGAATATAGTACAGTCCATTAGACTGTTCCACATGCGGTTGGATTCTGTCAGAAAAATTGAGAAAATTTTGGCCATCATAGGTCCAAGAGGAATTATTTACAATTTCCGCAAGTGAGCAATGAAAGGCCGATCCTTGCCAACTCATCAACCCATTCATTTCCATCAATGCCACTATGGTCTGGAACCCAAATAAGACTGACACGGAGGTTGATGTTGACGTTGCATCCAGTCATTGTTGGGAAAAAGATACTTCCCGATAATTTAAAGGTAAAGATTTTGCAAACTTAGATTCTAAATTTTTAACAATTTCTTAAGTGAATTTTAAAAATTTCCAATACGATATTAAAATATCGTTTTTTAGTAATAGCATAGTTTTCACTTGTCAAATGTCAAAAGATGACAGCTTCAAAAGTGACAGCTTCCAAAAAAGTCGGATATTAGAAATTAATCCTCTTATTGAAAACAAATATTTTGAAATGCTTTTATGTGTTAGTTTTGTAAAATGATAAACGACGAATAAGTTGTATAAAAAATATTCTGAAAATCACAAAACAGTATGCTCGAAAAGTATTTTCAAATTATTCCTCAGTTTTCTTCTTGTGTGGCTAAAAACTATGTTTTCTTTTATACTTTTTATGTCAGTTCAAAACTCACTTCAATTTGTTTTCAATATTTTTATTGCTATTCATCAGATTATAAAAACACAACTCAGTGACCTTAATAATATTTATAATAGATAGACAATTTAGTATAGTGATGAACATGAACACCATTTTTTAAGTGACATTTTTCTGTTAGATTTAATTTATATACTCACATTAAAAAACACTATTTAGAAAACTGTCATACTTTTTCTCCCTCTCTTTTTTCTGTCAGCCATAAGTGACAACAAATTTTTTGTTTATAGATAACGACTTATTACTGTTATATGTATTTGATTAAGCCATATTTAAAAACTAATTATGTGATAACATGAAAATCAAAAAATGCTTAATCACTCATTGTGTGAATGTGTAGTAAGAAATCATTAAATTCTTTGCAACAAATTAGATATAAATAAAAATATCTACCACCCGCTCGTTTTGTTGTTGTTTTTTTTTTTAATATTACGAAGAACGAATAATATGATGAACTTCAATAATTCCGTGCTCGCACGATATCCAATAAATTCATTCGCTTCGCTTTGCTTCGATTTAATTTATATTTTTTTATTTGCATTCCATTTTTGTTTTTATTTTTTCATTTGCAATCAAAACGATATTATTCGCAGCTCTTTAAATGATTATTGGCATATAAATCATTTCTACTGCTGTCGCTACCGCTCGCTGCTGTTGTCGTTTACGTCGCGTCGTTGACGTAGCTGTTGCCACCACCACGACGCTACGCGACGAGGTCCCAAAAGACCCAAAAGATACTTTTGTATCTGGTACAATACTTATTTGAGACAGTATTTTGAGATACATGATTTTGAGAAAGAGAGTGAGATAGTGAATAATCATCATTTGAGTTTTTATATCAGTAAATAATAATAATTTTTGTTTTAGTATTTTTAAATACTCTCCATTTTTACTGATAGCGCAATAGAATATGTTTCATGTGAGTATAAGTGAGTGCGAATAAATACAATACCATATCACATCGGTCGGTATTTATTGGCTTAAAAAGTGTCCCATATTTTATGGCGTTTAGTGTGAATAATTTCAAGTCGTAAATCAGTTTGAATTATTTGTCGGCAAATTAATAATTGCTTGTCGCTTTATGATGTTTATGATCATCATCAGCATCATCATCATCATCCGAACCGAGTCCGATTGTCGAATGCACGGATGCAATTGCCACTGATACCAAACAAAACACATTTTTAATAATGCATAATAATAATCTAGCAGCAGAGTCGATGTTTTGTATATAGAAAAATGTTGCTTAATGTTGCTAGACATGAATAGATGTTGCAATAGGAGATTTTTGAGTCCCTCAATATTAATCATGGGGTAATTTTTTGGTTTTTGTTTTTGAAATTTATTTGAGTATAGTTGTTTTCGAAAGACGTGCAATGATGACGGTCCCGCTACTGCTGGGTTGGTGGTGTCGCATCGAACGATGATGATGTCGACAGGAAATTCTCTTCGACTCTGAAATATCTTTGACTTTTTGTGTTAATTTTATTTTTATTTATAATTTTTGTATTTTTATAAAAATTTCTTTCTTTACTCGATGTTGATGATGATGATGATGAGGATCTCGAGGCTGAAGCTGTTGTATTGCTTTTGCGACAGAGGTTGTTGTTTTTGATGATGATGATGATGAAGATGGTGATGCTTACGGGCACGGACGATATGGTGTGTTTTGTAGAAGATGTTTTGTCGCCCTGACGTTCGTTGTCATTGGCCTCTGTTTTATTTCGTTTAAAAAGAAATTTTAAATATAGAACTGGAGACGCTTCGATTTTGTTCCTTGCTTCATTGGATATATACAAAAGACAAGGCAGTTTCTCCTCGTTTATTTCTTTGATTCAAAGACACATCGCACATTCCCAGAAAGGCAAGTTCATCGATCTTAGACAGAGGGTATATAGAATATAAACTTTTTTTTTTTGTATTTTATTTTATTTTAATATTATTAACCCCCACTTATGGTTATATTGATCGATTTTTATTCGAATTGGAATAATGTTGATTGACAATGAAGTGTGGTATTGTGTGGTATTGCATTTTGGTTTGCCGTCGATGTAGGTATATTTGAAGTCGTTCTTTGTCATCATCGCAACGACCTTAATGTGCCACCACTCATAAGAAAAATAAAAAACCTCATTAGACGTTTCATCAAAGCCATTAAACTCTGGTGGAACGCTTTTAATGTACACAGTGTACATTATAGCATAAATATAGGACGGGTCGGCTTTTTTCTGGGTGGTTAGTCCGTTGATCACCGAGGTGTTGACGTAACATAATTTCAAGTTTCCGTTTTTTTTTTGGTTTTATTTAGAGCAGTTTTTTGTCCTTAATTTTTGTGTTTGTGTCAAAGGCTCGTGTGGCAGAATTTTCCCACTCAATTTTCTTTTCTATAATGATATAGTTGTAGCTCTCTATAGTACACCGACTATGACGATGACGACAACGACAACGAAGACCGAACGACGTAAGTAATTGTGAGGGTGTTGTTAATAGGTATCTACAACGGCAAAGGACACACAAAAATTACACCCCCCAAATGACAAAAAAAATATATCTTAAAAACGTAAACGTAAACGTAAACCTAAACCAAAAAAACATTGTAACCTCCTTGAGGTAAATAATTGATGTATCATTAGTAATTTTGGTGTTGCTTAGTTCGTTGGCCCCTAAGTGTAATTTAATGTGTTTGCACAAGAGACAGTGTCAGTTTGGTGGAAAAGTGTTGTTATTACTTAAAGGTTTGGTTCTTGTTTTTTTTTCTGTTGGACTAATATTTATTTGATGTAGAGTTTGATGATGGTTATGATACTTTGAGTGTTTTGAACTATTTGTTTTTGCTTTTTTTCCTCTCCTTTAAATACAAGACAAATAGAAAACATTTTCATTAAAAACTTTGAACGGGAATAAACTGAAAAAGTTTTTATGAGTTTGTGGTATATTTTATTAAATATCTTGTTCCTTTAAGTTTTTGAACGGTATTGAACGTGTTTTCGATGAGTTACAATCTCAAATTGGACTCCTTTTTCTTGATATCTTACTTACAATTGTAAATATACTGATTTCGATGAGTTACAATCTCAAATAGGACTAATTCTTACACAAGAAATATTAATAGTTATTTTATTTTATTTTAAAGCTGAAATATTTATAAAAATTCTAGTAACTTGATGTTTAAATTTCGCTGAGTTCAATACTATAGTTTTTACGATGTTGAAATTAAATTATTTTCTTGTATTTCTTGTTTAACTTTGAAAATTGCTCCTCATACATTTTTGTGATGCATTTGATTTTCGCTGAGTTTCATACAAAACCAGTTTCAAACCGTAGAAGACATTTTTTGAACTAACAACCCTGAAAATTTGAAACATTTATTAGTAGGTTTATAGCTTTTATGAGTTTTAAAACATTATTTGGACGACAAATTTCTTTTCATAATTCAGTTTGCTTAATTACATGCATATTTGATTTATTATTTTAAAAATGTTTTGTATGTCCTTAAAATGATGAAAGATTTTTTATACCTAATTTCGTTTTCTAATTTAGTATATTTATGATTCCTTTGATAATGATCTTTTTTCGCTGAGTTTTGTTTAAAATTGTTAAGTAATTAGTTGTGATCAAATAAGTTTATTTTCTTCCATATCAATCAAATATAAGTATGGATTTTTGTGTTTTTTATTTTCGCTGAGTTTTATTTTTCAATGAAATACAACAAAAAAGTATATTTTTTTTTATTTTCTTAAATGATCTCTGTCTAAGTTCTTGTTATCTGTCTGATAATGTCGTTGCTTAGCAGCAATTTTCTACTATCACCCAAGTTTTTGCAACACAAAACAAAAAATAAAATAAAAATAAATGTTAAATGTCTGATAAGACACTTTCACACATTAATCCTCACATTAAACAAGCTCATTTGTTTTTCTATCTATAAATATACATAAATAAAAAAGCATCTTTCTGCATATGTCTTTGGGTCACTTAAAAGGGTCACTGATGCCGTTTATAATAATAATCACTGATTAAAAAACTAAAGCCCATATAAATTATACATATAGTAGGTTAGAGCGAAAAATTATTAAAGAAGAACTTATGTATATGAATTATGGTGTATTATTTTTATGATTATATTTTATTAACTTCAACTTTATTAGTCTGCTTTTAAGATGATTTATGTGTGAGTTCTCTCCATCTATATCAATTTTATTTGTTTTTGTTTCTTGTTCTTATTTTACGATTTGAACTTGAGACTGAGTGCAATCAGAGAGTGTCCAGTAATAATAAAATAAAAAACAGTGCATGGAAATAAAAATCAATTTTATTTATATTAACACACCGCCACAAAACAGATGCATCATCAGAGCAATATTAATAATAATAATTATATGTTATATCCGTTTAATATATAATTGTAAATTGGAAACGTATTGTAAAAAAGTGCTGATGATGGGACATTTATTATAAAATATACTCGCAACAATAATAAATCTGAATTTATATTATAATAATTTTCATTTTTCGAAATTAATACACATATTATAATTAGATTAATTGTTATTAGACTTTAATTGCGATAGTAAAAATGAATTTTTCGATATACTCGTGCCATTTGAGAGTATACGCAAATAATGCCTGCATATGTCTGTGCACGGTTTTGGTGTTTTTCATTTGATTATAATTATTTTTAATTTTAACAACATTATTATCCCTGCTTATTTGTGTATATATGTTAATTTTTGTATATTTATTGCAAATAACAAAAATATATATATTATATTCTCTGATTTGGGCATCAGTGAGCAATAAATAAGAAAAAATGTTTTGTATGACTTTTTATTGAGTTTATTTCATTTTAATTGTTATTTAATGGAAGGTTCGTAGATTTTTAGTTATTTGTTCATGTTACTTTATTTTATTCATACGAAATAGTAGCTCATTAAATTGGTTGTTACGTCAGAAAGAAATTGGAAGTTACTATTTAAATTCCGTATCTTTTTTATGCAATATAGGGATTTATACATTTTCGCTGAGTCTTGGTGATTTAATTTCATGCGCTATTTATTGTAACTTTTATCTTACTTTTTTTGTATAGTAAGATTATATACATAATAAATATCTACACTTATCTGTTTCGGTTTCATAAGAAAAGAATTATAATATATGTTTTATCTTTCGCTAAGCAAGTTTATAGTATAAGTCGCTGAGTTAAAAAAATGCTCATAAATCCTAAAACAACTCTAGTTATATTGAAGAAAAAATAGGTTTGATATTTTGAGTTTTAGTTACCTAAAAGGGTCTTAAATGTTTCGCTGAGTTCATTTATATGACATGAAAACGTATATATTTTAAACTTTCGAAATTCTCAGTTAGTATAGTCATTAAAAAACAATTATTTAATTAAAAAATGAAATAATTTTTCGCTCAGTTTACAAATTCTATTTATTTATGCAAGTTTTTTTTTTCGAAAATCAATAAATATAAACACAAGGACAAACATCACAAAATAACTCCGATTTCTGAAGAATTCCTTTTTCCATCTTCAACCACATTGTTCATCGCACCCTTGTTGTCAGATCGATTATTTTCCAGTTCATTGGGAATGCAAACATTTAAATTTCATTTCCAGTTACCAAAGAAGTATTATTTTAGTTCAGTTCTTTCTTTAAGAGGATCTTATTATACATATAATGGAGGTTAGGTAAGGACCTATAACGATTTATTCTCTTGAGCGAAAAATTAGGAAAATCGTAATAAATTTCATTTTCTTATTTTATCACTATAGCAGCAGTAGGTATAAGGTATAAGAGTAGGGTAAAGGCTATAAGGTACATCATATCAAAAATCAGCAACCAAAACATTTTAAATAAATTCAAGTGGAAGTTTCTTCCCATCATCATAGTCATCGTTGGTATATAGGAAAGTATGTATGTATATACAACAAAAAATAATAAGAAAAAGTCGCAAATGTGCGTTTCAGCGAAAGAATAAACTGCCTGATCAATTATCTAACGGGCAATCAAACACGATATTATCTATAGAAACACGTAGCATCATCATCATCGTCCTCAACTTCGTGCTGGCACATTATGGGAAAACGATTTTCCGTGCACTTGAAAATTTTTTACTTATTTTTGAAGAAAATAAACAACAACTCCTCGAAGGAATTACACACGCCAATGATGACGAACACGATGGGGTCTTAAAGGAAGCGGCAAATTTCACAATAATTTTTATTTTTTTCTCCTGTTTTTTTCATTTTTATTCGAGGTATGGTCTCACCTTTTGCAGTCACTTTTGAGGTGGAATATCTACTTTTGTTGTTTTGATGCTTATCTCGGTTTAAGTTGAGTCTTGGTTTCTTATTTTGAGATTTGTTTCTAGGACTTTTCTTTGTGAATATTTCTTGGGTGATGTGTGAAAAATGCATTTAAGTGGGACTCTGTCAACTAAAGGATGGGCACTTTCTTTTTGAAATAGTGTTCATTCTTTAATCTAGTTGTCATTTCAATGACAATATTTTTAAAAGTGACAAATTTAATGTAAGACCCAGGACAGTAAATCAAAATCAGCTTGTCATTCGAATGAAGAACTAACACAAAGTTAAAGAAGATTAAGAAGTTCAGAAACTGCATCAATAATGCACACTTAGCCACTTTATTTTTGCTAAGTTCAGTCATTTAAATGACGAACCAATTCACAAACACTTATTTGTATTCTAAATATTTTAAGTTGCAAAGTACATTTCATTGAAATATATTCAATTAAAATATCTATAAGTCTCATCTGAATAACTCTAAAGTGACTATATTTTATCGGCATTCAAATATTTTGGAAAATTGGTTGTCATTTAAATGACAAAGCAATTCGGAGTATAATTTGGTTGTTAATCGACTGTTTAGTTTTTTTTGTCATTCAAACGAAGGATTAATACAAAAAAAAAACTACATCAAAAATCACATTTAATCACTTTATTTTCATGTGTCATTTTAGTGACAAAAATATTCATAAAAATTTATATTTAACAAGTATTTTAAATGTTTTTAACTGATGGGTGAATTTGTCAAGTTTATTCAATAAAAATGTTTAACATTGTCATCCGAATAACTCAGAAATGACTATGTTTCATCATTTTTCAAATGTTTTGGCAAATTATTTGTCATTTAAATGATGAACTATTGAAAAGTGACCATTTTTACACAATTTATAAATTGTCTTCTTATTTGATGAGATATTTTTGAATAAATCTCATTCATATCGCTTTATTCTAAATTTAATGTCATTATGTTTTCGAAAATCGATTGTCACTTTAGTGACGCAGAGCAACTGTTCAATCCTGCTAAACAAAATTAAACAAACTTGAATATCTTAAAATTGCATTGATATCGTATTTACCTAAGCCTAAGCACAGTTAAAGTTATCCATATTTATTCGAATTTCCTCGAAAGTCCTCTTCTCATACCCTTAATGCGCTGTGGTCCCCTAAATACCTTCTATGCTATATTGTATAAGGAAGGACAAAAAAAAAAACTTCAGCTTCATAATACCCAAAAACTCATTAAACAAAAGTCCCAATACTATTATAGTCTCCTTTCCGCATGTTCTACTGTTACTCAGCTGAAACAAAAAAAAAAAAAAACAACAAAATAATATCATACTCATTATATAATTAACACATTAAGCCCTCAAGCAATATTAATCGACGGGTATAAGCGCAAAAGCAAGAAAAACAAAGCAAAATAACGTAAAAAAAAAAAACACCAAATTCATCCTAAATTACTTTTTAACGAACTAATGACTTTCTTTACCTTTTTTTCTGTTCTGTTGAGAGTGAGAGATAGGAAAATGGGGGGGAAGGACATTCAGGACCTTCAAGTTTATTTATTAAACATTTTTGTTGCTGGTGTTGTTTGTATATTCTGCCATTTGTGGCACCCTAAGGAAAACGAAAGGATGCGAATATATGTACACAGAGAGGTACAGAAAAGCATAGGTATCTTTATACTTAAAGCAACAGGATAATACGGTCATCCTTGAAATGAGTGAAAAAATGCTTCTTATTAGGAAAACAGCATCTCTAGTGGTCATAAAATAGAATTTCATTGTGCCATCAGAAAAGGAGAGGGTCCAGGTTTATGCTCGTTTCAACATCACCCCAAGAAAACATCACGAGACGACCCAAAGTCGAATTAGAAATCCCTTTCGGGGGATTATATTAGATTGAAACTACCTCGTTTCTTAAAGAAATTGAGATCCCGTAAAAACGTTGTTCCTGTTTTTCTTTTTTTTTTCTTCTGCGTGTGTTGCTCCTTGCGAATTAGAGGGATTTTTCCTTACTCTTGATATCTCTTCTATAGCATCAACTAACTAACTATTCGTTCTGGATTTTTAACGCTTACCCTGGATGAGATTTCTGCCCCACAGGACCCACATTGCCTGTGCCTCCGACTCCTTTGAAAATACTTTTCTCTAGGCCTCAGTAGTTCTTGATAAAAACAAACGGCTGACATTTATTTTTATTAGACTTTCTATGTGAAGTATATGCGGCATCTTATGTTGCTCCTTAGAGAAGCCCGACGAGGTGGTTGTGGAGTACCTTTTTTCCTTATACTGATCCTGCGAGTTTTCCACGCATATACACCACCACCGCAAAACCCCATCGCATATAAAGGTGAACTTATATAAGAGCAAAAAAAAAAAAAAAATAGGCAAGTAAAACTCTGCTGATGATAAAACAGCATAAAATACCAATTTTAGGTTAGGATTTTTATTATAAGAAATGTCTTTATTTTTTGTTTCTGTTTGGTATGTTGTTCATTTTTGTTGTTATTTGAGAAAGGTCCTTTCTTTTTTGGTTAGAACAATAAATTAAAGGCAAATTAGGAATTATCTACGATTGGGATAATGTGTGTTAGGTTTTTTTTTTTTTGTTGGACTTGCTTATAAAGAGTAAACAAAGTGAAAGTGTACATCGTATTACTTCATGAGTGAATATAACTTGGATAAGAAAAAAAATAAGAAGAAAGAAGAAAATGTGAATTAAGTTTTAATGCACCTTTGTTAAATTAGAAGTGACACTTTTTTGTCTTCTATTTCTTGTGTGTTTATTAATTTACGAGCCAAGAAGTTTCTTAAGAATTTATGAGACTTGGAGGGTTTGAAACAGTTGAAGAGATAAAGAAAAGCGGAAGTAATAGGCCACGCCCGCCCGTATCTTATGATTCTAATTTAATGGCACAGTTTGCTACTTTTATTATTTCTTTCATCTGCTTTTTTACTTAAAGGAGCAAAAAAACTAAAGTTCTCATCAATTAACTAACAAAAATCTAAAAACTAGAATCTTGCGTTGGGCGCCATTTAATGAAAAAAGCTTTTAATTGAAAAACTCATCTAAAATCATGAAATTAGTTGCGCGGAAGATGTTGTATGCCTTATTTACAATAGTTTTTAATAGAATTGACAAATATTTCCAGACACTTTGGTGAACATTTTGTAATTTGGCTCCAAGGGAGGATTACAGCTTATAAATTGCTGATTTTGAAGTCATTCATGCATTTTAAATGTGTTGAAGATACTCTATTTTCCTTCTTTGTTCTTTTTCATTATATGTGCTTAAAACTATAGCTCCTTAAAGTTTCGCGCTGGGCGCCATTTAAGACAAATTTATTTTAATTTCATTTTTTTTTACTTAAAAGATCAGAAAAAATAAAGCTCTTATCAATCAACCAAAAAAAAATTCAAAATTAGAATCTTGCGTTGGGCGCCATTTAAGGAAAAAGCTTTTAATTTAAAAACTCAACTTAAAACATGAAAGTTGTGCAACGGAAGATGTTGAATGCCTTATGCCTTTAATAGTTTTTACTAGAATTGACAAATGTTTTTACACACTTTAATGCACATTTTACAATTAAGTTAAAAACAAGGTTAACAGCTTATACCTTGTTTATTTTGAAGTCATTCTTTAATTTTAAATGTGTTCAAGATACCCTATTTGCTTTGTTTGTTCTTTTTTATTTTATGTGTTTAAAAATATAGCTCCTTAAAGTTTCGCGTTGGGCGCCATTTAAGACAAATTGGTTTTTATTAAGTATATTGCTTGATTTCTATTGAAATATGAAAACTATTCTGTTATATGCCTACTAACACTTCCAATTTTTATTGTTTTAAGTTTGCCTTTGGTCATTTACCAAGAGAGAGAGAACCGTGTTGTAAATCAGATATTAAAGTAAGTTGCTTGTTATATTTTGACTTTTTGTGCAATCCAAATTTCTTTGCCTTGAGAGCCTCTCAAATATTTTTACAAACACATGCCATAAGCAGCTTTTTTGAAATGTTCGTTATACAATTCTATCCACAATGAATTAAAATAGGGTGACATTTTTAATTTTAAACAACACAATAAATCGTTTTAGACAACTTGACATTTTGCCACCAAAATCTAGAAAGAAAAAACATCAATCTTCCCATTGTTTGCATGTTCGCATTTGATTTAAATCTAAATAAAAGCAAAATAAAACAAAACAACTCAAACAAAAAAAATGTGTAACAAAATTATTTTTTAATGACAAAATGTAAACAAGTAATTAAGTCGTTCTTACACTACGCACAGTTTTACGTCATCATCACTTTATTCAGCGAAGGATAGTTTCAACATTAATCTTGGAAATTTTTTCTTTTTTTTTATTTTTGAAATGGGGAAAAATTATAATGATAATTGTAAAATAATTTCTTTTTTATTTGTCTGACGCATAGTCTGCGTTGTGCGTATAATAAAAAAGGTAGCCAAAGGACAAGGACACGACAGGTTGTAGGTTTTGTTGAGCGTGGTTGAGCTTCTCATAGTTTTATTATAGCTATCAACGTTTTTATTTTTCCTCCTGTATTATAATTTATTTCATAAAAAATTTCATAAATTTCCTTTGGATTTTTGTATCTTCATTTCATTTAGAGTGTGAACTTATTTTTTTTTTCAGTTCGAATAATTTTAAAGGGATATTTTAAGCCTGCATATTCACAACAAAAACTCAGAAATTGAAATTGAAAAAATATTATAATTGAGGACAATGGTCAGTGTTGGTAGTTGGGTAGTTGAATTGGTGTAGCCGGCTCGCGGTCAGCGATATAGTGTGTGGCCCATATGGTATTAATTTAGTGGTAATTACCAGACCGATTTTAATGAATTGAAAAGACTGCGAGAATTTTATATATTTTCCTCAGTTTTTTGTTGTTTTTGTAATATTCAATCGTGTTCTGCCATAATGGAAAGCGTGAGTGATAGACGAGTATCTTTCACACTCCTCTTTGATGTTTATTTAGCATTTTTTATTGCGTCCAATGATGAAACAACAACTACAACAACAACAAAAAAGCTTCGTTGTTTTCAATTTTTTGTGAGTATTTATTTAGAGTCACATTTGGTCATTTTACTTAATGAAATCCATAAGGGGTGAATGCCTGAGCTTGCTGAATACGTGCTGGTTTTACGTTCATATAAATGTATAGTGAGTTGTGTTTGTTGGAGAGCGCGCGTGTTGGCATAAGTGGTGTGCATAGTTTTCTTGATATATAAATATTTTTTTCTTTTTTTTTTTGTATTAAAAAATCTCGTTCAATTGAATTAATTTAAAAATTGGACATGTGGGATATGATGGCAATGACAACGAGCAATGATCGACGGTATATATTATAAAGCAGCTAGAAGCCAGCAGTGGCAACAGCAGCAGCGTCCAAAATGCTCTATTTAAGATATGTCATCTGAGATAAGGAAACATTTTAAGAGTTATGAAAAGTGACTGCGCGAAAAAGTTTTTAGCGGTAGGCACACTTTATTATGACAAACGAAATTATTAGCAATTTTAATAGTTTTGTGTGTCATTTAGGTTAACCATAGATTAAAAAAATTACCTAATTTTAATGGAAATATTGATTGCGGTGTCATTTTAGACAACCTATACGCGTGGTTTACATGAAAATATTTATTCTTATTTTTGCACCGCATTGAGAAACTATCGAGCTCAAGCTATAAATTAAATAAGAATCATCAGTAACAACTTATTATAATATTTAGTGATCATTTTAATATTATTAATAGTAGAGATTAAAAGTAGAGGACCTAAGTGGCTTCCTTGAGGTACGCCAGAAATAGCAAGAATAGGCTAGTAGAGAGAGCATCTGAAGTGAAAACTAACAAGAAATGCTTTTAGAAGATATTTTTCAGTCCTTCCAAGAAGCATTTCTTGAAAAAAATACGCAAAGAAACATTAAGGGCTTCACTTAGCCAAACACCAAAAAAATGTGATATGTATATCTTCGCTTTTCAATTCCTTCTTAATTGTGGCAGTTTATATGATCTTCTTTTTGAAGTAACTCCTTTGAGCTTAAACAAACAAGTGTCACTAACTGCCATATACCATCACTTAAAAATATCTTATCAACTGAAACATGCTATAAATTCAAACCCAGACTTCCTTCGCGTCGTCGTCGTATAATAATAGTTCGACGTACTCGTAAATTCCTCACACTTAAGGCTCAGGAACGCAGACTTGTATCCTTGCAAATTCCAATAAACAATCAACTTCTCAGGTATAACGAACTATTTAGCACCTAAATTAAATCTCAAGCAATTATTCTATATGTACCTCTATAAACTTGATTTCATGTCAAAGTAAAATGCATACCTTTCTTTCCATATTCATATATGGTTACAAAAATATATTCAAAACACCCTTCTTTTTGTCAAATTCAATAAAGGGCATAGCTATACGTAAAGTTGATAAAATTTATTAGCGATTATGATCACGACTTTAAATACGCATGTTTCAGTCCCTTTTATTACATGTCGGTCTGTGTCTGGTCATCACAGAGTATGTATATTTTTATCCTCCACCGCATCAGACATCACATACCACCCTGAGACTTTGATTGGACTTACTATACACAACACCAATCAAGCGCGTCTCGACTGCGTCCTATAGCCTTTGTCCATAATGCAGAATTTTTATATATAGATAGCTACATTTATAAAATTACAAAAATAAAAATATACACATTTAGTTTTGTATTTAATATGCAGACATTGTGGAATGTCACTCTCTAGTATAATATACCTACGGATGTGTATCTGTCAACGCACTTAAAACTATCTATAAAATACATTTATTTGCAGTGCAAAGGAAAAAAAAGTATCTATCTATTTTGATTTGACTAGATGATTGGTTGTTTGAAAGCGTTGTTCTATGCCCGATTGTCAATTGTTTGATTAGTTTGTGTGTGTTCGCATAGATAAAATTGAACATTGTGTCTAAAACATTATTCAAATCAAAATGTTCTTCGTAACATGTTCTCTTCTCTGTCTGTCTATTTTTCTCTTTCTCTGTCTCTGTCGTCAACAGTGCAAAAATGTGTTTAGTGTTTTTCGATGTCGAGACAAAACAACCAAAATGACAGGACGCGACATTTTTGACATGGATATTGGCCAGACTTGGATCACAACCAAACTAACTTATTTAACACTCCATATAATGTATCTGATACTTTTTCTGTGTATCTATACATTCTAAAACTGTATCTATACTAAATCAATTTACTGTGTCAAATTGTTGTGTGTCGGGAAATTCCATTCCTACACTCGCTTTAAGAAATATCGACAAGACTTCCATGTTTTAGGATAGACTTTCCGCATAGAACGTTATAAACATTAAGATACAAAATGTATCTATCTAAGGGATAGACTCCAATATAATAATAATAACGGAATTCAAACACTATCTGCCGCTGCCGCACCTTCTAGTTTAATTCATTTCGAGTTTTTTTTCAAATCCATTTCAAGACTATTAACTGACATTAAGTTCTTGACGTATTTGACGGCGGTGTGGCGGTGGTGGTGCGGCAATGATGACGTCTATACACCAGTTGCCCGTGATGGTGTGTTTTGGTCTACGGTCTTTGGTCAATCCTATATAATCTAATATCTAAATGAAAAGAAACGAGAGAGAACGACATAATTTAAAGTGAGAAAGAATAATATTGTGTTAATAAACGGAAAGCGACCACAATTTTGCTCTCTTATCACACCACATCTTTGACACTAATGTCGACAAATTGAAGTATTTTCACCATGTGCTGTGAACTGGCCTTAGCCTTAGGAGAAGGTTGGTAGATATGCCTTAGGAATAAATGCAACAAAAAAAAACAGGAACAGGACTATAAGTAAGGTAGTTGTAGATGGGGTAATGAATTAAACTTCGACAAAAGAAGGCGGCTATAGACATATATAGAGTGTTATAAAACCACATCATACTACATGTACACATTAATTGCGCTAAGTAATGCATATAAACGTATCTATATTAATGTATCTTTTCTACATATCTCGCATTCTCAAGTCATAGTTTTGTGCTTTTTGGTATCTTTTCTTGCATCAGAACTATTTTACGTCGACATACATGAATATTAACACACAGCGTGTTTAGTATGTAGGTTGACTATTATGGACGTTTTTGTACATCATAATAACTGGTAGGTTTTTCCTTCCTTCATTATTTTTTTGAATATAGAAAAATATTAAAACATATGCAGTCTATTAATTTGGAAATTAAGTCTTTGACTATGTTTATGATTACTTTTTTTTGTGGTATGTTATGGAGAGGGGGAGAATTGTTCTTTTTCTAGGTGAAGGGCGTTTTGGAGAAAAAAAAATAAGGACTCTCTGTAGATTCGTATCTATGAGTCTCATTAATGAAATGGCTTAAGTCATGAAGTTCATTTGAATTGTTGGAAAAAAGAAAAATAATATAGCAACGGTGCAGATATGTCGCTTGATTGAATTAAGATCGAAAGGATAAAACACGCACTTTTTTAAGTGAATAGGCATTTTTTTTTAAATTTCAATTGCCAAAAGGTTTTTATTGTTGCATATAGGTCATCAGGCAATAACATTTTAAATGATTCAGAAGTTGTTTCGTTGTACAAGTTTTTAATCACAATTAAGTGAGTTTTGATATTGGAGATAGTTTGAATTAATACAAGGGACTTAGAGCTAAACAGAACAAACCACAAGCCTGTGAATAGAAAAATGCAAGACTCATCGAAGCACTTCCTTCTAAAAAGAAGCTACTTCCTCTTAAAGGAATTCAATTAGATTTTTAGAGAAGTCACTCAGTAACGCCACTTTGTGATTAAATTTCATTTAATTTATGAACGTAGAAGTTTAACGAAATGAACATCAAGCCTGCGAATAGAAAAATGTAAGACTTACCAAAGCATTTCCTTCTAAAACTAATCAACTACTTCTTTTAAGATTTTAATAGGAGTCTTAGAGAAGTGAATCAGTGACGCCAATGTTTTCTTGAATTTCATTTAATTTATGAACGTAACAGTTTAAAAAATGAACGCCAAGCCTGCGAATAAAAAAATGTAGGACTTACCAAAGCATTTTCTTCTTAAAAGAATCAACTACTTCTTTGAGGAATTTAAAAGGACTCTAAGAGAAGTGAGTCAGTGAAGCCAATTTGATAATGAGTTATAAATTTAGTTTATGAACATAGAAGCTTAGGGAAATGAACGCCAAGCCTGCGAATAGAAAAATGTAAGACTTACCGAAGCATTTCCTTCTAAAAAGAATCTACTACTTCTTTAAGAAATTCAATAGAATTTTTAGAGAAGTAAGTCAGTGACGCCAATTTGAGGTCAAATTTCGTTTAATTTATGAACGTAAACGTTTAACAAAATGAATGCCAAGCCTGTGAATAGAAACATGTTAGACTTACCGAAACTTTCCTTCTAAGAAGAATCAACTTCTTCTTTTATGAATTGTATAGGAGTCTTAGAGAAGTGAGTTGTGCTTAAATTTAAATGCTCCTCCACTTTAACTTGTTAATGAGTTATACATTTAATTTATGAACGTCAAAGTTTAACAAAATGTATGCCAAGCCTGTGAATAGAAACATGTTAGACTTACCGAAACTTTCCTTCTAAAAAGAATCCACTTCTTCTTTTAGAAATTGTATACGAGTCTTAGAGAAGTGAGTCAGTGAAGCCAATTTGTGCTTAAATTTAATTTAATTTATGAACGTAAAAGTATAACGAAATGAACGCCAAGCCTGCGAATAGAAAAATGTGGGACTTACGAAAGCATTTTCTTCTTAAAAGAATCAACTACTTCTTTTAGGAATTTAAAAGGACTTTTAGAGAAGTAAGTCAGTGAAGCCAATTTGATAATGAGTTATAAATTTAATTTATGAACGTAGAAGTTTAACGAAATGAACACCAAGCCTGTGAATAGAAAAATGCAGGTCTTACCGAAGCATTTCCTTCTAAAAGGTATTATTTTAGGAATTTTATAGGAGTCTTAAAGAAGTGAGCTAGTGAAGCCGTTTTGATAATGAATTTTAGATTTAATTTATAAACGTAGAAGTTTAAAAAAATTAACTCCAAGTCTGTGAATAGAAAAATGCAGGACTTACCGAGGAATTTCCTTCTAAAAAGTATTATTTTAGGAATTTAATAGGAGTCTTAGAGAAGTGAGTTAGTGAAGCCATTTTGATAATGAGTTATACATTTAATTTATAACTGTAAAATTTTAACAAAATGTGAATAGAAACATTTAAGACTTACCGAAGCTTGCCTTCTAAAAAGAATCCACTCCTTCTTTTAGGAATTGTATGCGAGTCTTAGAGAAGTGAATCAGTAAAGCCAATTTGTGCTTAAATTTAAATGCTCTTCCCCTTCAACTTGATAATAGGTTATACATTTGATTTATGAAAGTCAAAGTTTAACGAAATGTATGCTAAGGCTGTGAATAGAAACATGTTAGACTTACCGAAACTGTCCTTCTAAAAAGAATCCAATTCTTCTTTTAGGAATTGTATAGTAGTCTTAGAGAAGTGAGTCAGTGAAGCCAATTTGTGCTTTAATTTGAAAACTCTTCATTTTAACTTGATAATGAGTTATACATTTTATTTATACGTAGTAGTTTAACGAAATGAACGCCAAACCTGTGAATGGACAATATTAAGACTTACCGAAGCTTTCCTTCCATGACCAATTAGCAATTTTATGGCTCGATATCTTCAAGAACTCAATCAATTGACATAGTTTGTATATGAAACGTGGCTTTAAATCGCAACAATTCAATGGACAATTGTGATCATCTATTCTTCTGACACCGTCAGAAAACTCATCTTATAAAATTGCGATTGTCTCGTTACTTGTACAAATTTAACCATTCCATTAGTGAATTTTGAGAATTTTGTGTCAAAAGATGACAGTTTTAAAAGTGACTATTGTCAAAATTTCGGACAAACGATGTTTATATTAGACATTAAACCCAGGCGGAAGTTCCATACAATTCTTTCAACAAGCTTTTTACAAACCTTTAATATTTGTTAATGGAAAATTCAGAGTCTTTATTTCATAAAGGTTCCAAGGATCCAAAAGATTTCTTAGAAAAGAATTTCTTATAGAACCCTTAAAGAAACCTTATGGAAGCTTTAATTTCGATAAAGATTCTACTTGGTGATATCTTCTTATGGTGATTATTTCTTATCTGTCTCAGAAGATGGTGGTCTAATGAAAGTCTCTCAATGACAGTTACAACATAATTTTTAAGAATTTCAAGTGAAACAAATCTCTTATAACCCTCAATGTTTTAACCTGAGTTATCCGAATTATACATTTACCACCGTTATTAACTATAAATGCTTATCTTTTATACGATGGTTTGTAGTATGTGTATACTGTATAGGTACCCTAAATGACACTGCAATTGTATATGCACCTCGCCTCGTTCCAATTTGTGCAAAAGGTGTCTGCATCATGACTTTCAAAATTCGTATGCTTATAATTTGACTTCCGATTTGTATGTAAAAATGTGCAAATTGCTTCAAAAGGTATTCCTTTTTTTTTTTAATTACACTTCGCTCTTTAGGCATAGGTAACCGAAAATGCGTCCACAAAAATGTATAAACGTATCTGGTAGGTAGGTATAACATTACCCCAAAAATCCATCTTCGCAAATTCTTTTACTTTTTGTTTTCTCTGCCAACCATACTTATACTCGATACGATGGCAGAATATACACTTTTTGAATAACTTCAGCATAAATTATTCGCCCAAGGCGATAATGAGGTTAAAAATGGTTCCCGAAAACGTAACGAAACGAATGTACGACGACGACGTTAAACAAAAATAAAAACCTAAAAATTAATTCTTCTCTTATAATGTTTCCACCATTATATTCCCTCGCTTGTTTTGAGTCAAAAAAAAAAGAAGAAAAATTAAAACAAATTTTAGCCCAATTTTCATGGCGGCTGCAAGCAGTGAGTTGTTGAAGAGAGGAGTACTGAACTGGTGGAAGGTATAGATGGCCAAAATGATAGTAGTTGTTTTGCATGCTGCCAAAAAGACGAAACAAGTGCCGGTATGCCTGATGATCGCGCAGACGAACAGAAACGAATTTAAGAAAAAAAAAAAAAAATTGCTTACAGGACGCCATGATAATCACCTAATCATACAAGGAACCTGGCTTGGAAGCTCTCCTCACATTCCTATCCTATATACCATCATCACCATCGTCATAGCGAGGAGATGGCGATGGCGCAGTGCAGCAATGAGAAGAAATTGTTGATAAAGATTTTTGCTGCACCCCCTTTAGCCCATCGCCATCGCGCATCATCGGTATTCTTTTCATAGTCATTCTATATTCTTATAAACCTGGACTCTAGAGCTGGACTGAAGCATCAGATCATCAGGGGATTCTGCAAGCACAGGGAGTAGTGAAAAACACCCATAGCCTCATCAACAAGCTTGACGCGCCGAAGATGTGTGCAGAACCACGAAAACATCACCTCATCGCCTCGCCAAAGATGCTTTGCATAAATTCCAATGCTAATTGAATAAAATGAACGACGATCGACAACGTCGACGAATTGTGATCGCACCCGCTCTCATCACCCATCCCAACGGAAACAACAACGACAACAGCAACAACTACAACAACAACAACAACAGCAACGACTTTACGGCTGCGACGACGACTGCGGCTGTATGGTGTGGCAAGATACTGGGATGGGATGCGGATGCGGGACAAGCTCCAGATCCATTCGTGCTTGTTGAAAAGTATCTCGATAAAACTCCTTCACGCTTAGAGTTACCTTTGGTTCGGTTCGGTTTGGTTAGGTTCAGTTCTTCGTTCTACAAATGCAAGTTCCTCGCGAAGATTGTTTTTGTTTTGAAACTTTTTTTCTGGTTTTCTGCGGCCAAAATGTCCCTTGGCATTACTTTTTGTTGCCGGGATGTCGTTCTCATTCTCGTTGATCGTCGGCGTAGCATTGCGGCGATAACAGGAATTTGTCCTTTTAGCACAACTTGTTTTCTCTCGCAGCCTCTCAAGTCGCATCCAGAAGATCGAAATGCATCAACCGACCACTGATAGATACTCAATTAATATATCTAGATATGTATAGATACACGTCACTTCCCTTTTCGAATGAATATGGATGGATATTGCGCGGTCTCAAGCGCTCAAGGAGCAACGTCTTTCTTTCTTTGATTTTTGCCTTTTTTTTTTCTTGTTTGCGCTTGCTAAGCTTAGCGCGCATAACTAAACGTATCTCTGAGATGTATATATGAAGACAGAAGAACACTCTGGCCACTGGACACACAAGGAATCCGAAAATTCCCAAAGGTACCTTTCATATCGCTCAATATATTTATTACAAGTAAATTAGCTCCCGAGACTCAACCAACCAACCAACTAACCGACATTAGCAACATCGACAACGACAGCGGCAGCGACAGATTTGCAGAGAGCGAGGACATGCAGTTTTGATGCGGAACTCTTTTTATGTATGGACACGAAGTATCTATACAGGCATCCAGTAGGTAGGTAGGTTAGGCAGTAGTTATGGGGTACCTACTTCGAATAGCTTCGATGAAGTGAAAAGCTGTTGATGGAGAAAAATATGATTGGAATTGACAAGTGCTGACCAACGAGTCTAACATAACTCTCGGCTACTTTGGTGCCGCGCGCTCGCTCGTTCGCATGCTCGCACCAAAACATCCAAAACTGCTAATTCCCAACTTCAAGACTTTATACAGTCCCATTCGCATCCGTGCAGTCGTGCATCCGTGAATCCGTGCATCCGCGCATCATCATCTCCACCATCATCATCCAGCATCAGGCCAGACATGGAGTCCCATGTTCTGATGTGTGATGAGAGTTGCACTCACTTAACCAACAACTGGCATTCTGTATCTTTTATGATAAGCGAAAATGCATTTCATTTCTTTTTTGTATATATATAAAAACTGGAAACATGTTGGACCACAATCAATTCCATCAATCTTCCAATTTCATTTGTTCAAAAAAAAAAAACTAAAAAAAATAAGGGAAAAAGTATCTGCACACAAATTTTGTATCTGACCACAGATTATCTCTCTCTCAACCTGCGCTACATGTGAATTTACTTATGGTGTCCTGTTTTGTACATAACCCATAATATCTTATACTCATTTTATATACCCACTTTATACAATATTATATACATTATGCCCAGGCCCACGTGAAAGCACGTTATTTATGTATTTAATGTCCAGTCCATCCATACGACGCGACGCACGACGACTGCTGTCCTGACAAATTAAAATAACCGATGAGTATTATATTAATTTATGTTCATACATAAATGTGCAGTTTAATACTTGAAAATGCTTTTAAAGGACACGATATGAAACAAGGAGAGGAGTTTAATAATAATTTTATTTTTTTTTATTATATTTTATTTTATTTTTAAGGAAAAAAAAATGCTAATTTATATTATGTAGAAGATAATTTTGCGCCTGAAAATAGGCTTCTCATCACTTTTCATTATAGTTTTGCATCGTAAAGTATCCTATTTTAAGGACACCATTCTCCATCTCCCTATATGTGTGTGTTTTGTTGCCAGAACCTTTTTTCTCCCTTTCCTGTCCCTGTCGGTCGTTTCTATGTGAATGTTAATAAAATTTACAAAATTATTTGAACTGTCAGATCCTAATTGACCGAATGCCTCCTAAAAGGGGGCTATTTTTATTTAAGCCGGGTATGAGAGATCAATTTCACTTACAAGGCATTTTATCCTCTTTTGTATCTATCGTATACACTACACACATTATTTTTGCGTATCTTCATGGTAAATATTTTACAATATTTATTGCTGGATGCAGATACAGGTGATCACATTGAGTATAGAGTATGTGATGTGGAATATAGCATCAGAAAAAATTAAATTAAATTAAAAAAAAAAGAAGGAAAAATACAAATTGAACATACATTTGCTATTAGCTGTAATAACAGTGAATTTATTTGTGGGTAGTTTAATATCTTTTTCCTCCTCTCTTATATAAACTTACCTCTAGAATCTGGTTTGTATAATTGAATTTTATAATATAGGCACTCGTAGATACTTTTTTTGTGTTTGCTTGGGGTTTTTGTTAATAAAATTGCCAATTGAGGGTCATTAACGTGCAATGATAATGAACAAACAACAACAAAAAAATGAATAAATATTATATTGCTCTTCAGCCTTGTCTCCTTATATAACTGACTTTTTTATATTTAAAAAATCTACAAATAGGAAAAATAAAAATAAAATACTATATCGAGGCAGCAGACATACATAGTTTTTCAATTAAATTCTCAAATGCATTTTTTATTATCTATTTTATATTTTATGCTTTTTTTTTTTAGAACAAACCTCAAAATAAATTAATACCGCAGAAGTATCTAGATACTTTAGATATAACAAAAAAAATCATGTTGCATATAATTTCAACTCATGTTGCATAGATTTATAGAATAGTCATTTGAAAAGTACTAATAGATACATATTCTATATGTCAACAGAGAGCAATTAAAAATTACATAAAATAAAAATTACTAAAAAATGAAATAATAAACCAAACCACATTAAGTCAACTGCGATTTATGTCAAAACGATTTTCCAGTGAATTTATTTAAAACAAATTTAATACTGTTCGCTGTTTTCTGTTGTGTTTAGTGTGTTTTCCTATTGATGCATTTTTATAGACACGTCGTCGGTAAAAGATACATTTCCATCTATAACTATAGATACAAAAAGATATGTATGCAGTTATATGAATAACAAACAGAGATATTATAAACACGATATTGCATAAAGGGGCAAAACGTTTTGCAAATCTGTATTATATATCTTACACACACGATTTACAATTTTTTTTTTTTCGAATTTTTGTATTTAATTGGAATATCATGACCAATTGTTAATCAGGTTGTATGTAAGTGTTTTGTTTTGTTGTTGTTTTTTTTTTTTTTTTTGATATCTTATGAATGTATCTTAAATTGTATCTTTTAAATTATGACAGCTAAATGAACACTGAACACGTAGAGTTGAGGTAAAGTGTTTAAAGACAACTTCGCTTTACTTGATGTTAAGAGTTTTTTTTTTTAGAATTTTTATTGTTGTGTAATTTTTTTTGTTTCAAAGGAATTCATATTTTTTTAATAACTTTTTCTTCTTCGTTAATAATCATAGATTGTACTAATTTTCAACTGAAAACATTTGAACGAAAACATGAGGAGTTATTAAGTTCTTTTTGGCAAAATTAATTGTTTACTCAGCTATTCAGCTAATTTAGGAAAACAATGTCAATTTTTTACTCAGCAATTCAGCAATTTTTGAAAAAAAAACTACATCAATGAGTTTGTAAAAATTCTTTTTAGCAAAACAATTGTTTAATCAGCAATTTAGCAAATCTAAGAAAACAATATCAATATTGTTTCCTCAGCAATTCAGCAAATTCAGAAAAACTACATCAATGGCTTAATATTGAATAACTAAAATTTTTTTGTTGAAGAACTAAGGAATATGTGTTACATACTTTAAGCTAGTTGCTGAATAAAAAGAAATATTGCTCAAATTTTGGTGCTCATGTTATAACTGCATAAATAGATTTCTTTGAAATGCTTATTTTACTAATTTGGAGAGATGATAACCTAGATTAAAGCTACAAACTTTTGCAAATTTATAAAAATTTTACTTGAAAAGCTTAAAAGACAAAGAGGTGCAGCTTACTTCGTTAATAAAGTTATTCTTTCTTTGGGACACTTCCTCTAAATAAAGCTCCAATCACTTGATATTATGTTTTAATTTGACTTTGAAAAATGGACATTATTATCATCATGCAATAAAAGTTTTGCGTAGCTAGAGGTCTTGAGTTTTTTTTTTGCACTGATACTGCCTCTTGCGAGAAATTAGCAAATCCACCAAGAGTAATTCGGCGCAGAGACATAGGGTTCAGAGACATAACGCCCAACTTTTTTTTTTGGGGCTTATGTCTCACTTCGGTGGGACATAAAACCGAAATCTAATTTGGGCCCTAAGTCCCACCCAAGTAAGACCGAAGCCCCAAATAAAAATTTTGGGGCTAATGTCCCACTTAATAAGAATCACCAAATGACAAAACTTGGAGCACTTCAATACCACAAGACTTTGTTTTGTGGAGTTTAAATCCCGAGATCCCGCGAAGCTGTTGATATTTTTGTATTATCACCGTATCCAAAAATTATTGTTCATTGTATTGAAATACAAAAACTTTTTATTCTTTTTTGGCTCTACAAAAATTTGGGGACAATGTCCCATTTTTAACAAATAAATTTGGGACTTAGGTCATATTTGAGTAGGACTTAAGGCCCAAATTCAATTTCGGTTTTATGTCCCACCGAAGTGAGACATAATCCCCAAAAAAAAAAGTTGGGTGTTATGTCCCTTGGCCCTATGTCTCTGCGTCGAGTAATTCTTGTCATGTAAAGTGCTTTCTCACATAAACGATTTATATTCGGCATAAAAACTGGTAGTCCCTTTCATCCCTGACATTACTTCCACACAAGAATGGTTGAGAATTTTCAGTCAAAAATCCCTGGTTTTCTACGAGCTATTATGCCACCTAATTCATATTTATATTTATTTATCCTTTCAATTTGTTTTGCGTTTTTAAACCACTCCTTTCGTCTTTTTAATCTTAAATTTGAAACAAAGGACAATTTATACCTATATTTTACTTGTTAAGTATAAATCAATTAAATAAGTTGAAATTAAAAAAAAATGCAGAGTTTATAGAACTTTTATAAAGTAAACGAAGGGTTTTCTTAATTAAGTTAGCACTAAAGAAGCTCTATAAGTGCTGTCGTCTAAGGAAAATTGTGATTTCTAGTCACTAAACTTCCATTAAATTTAAGACCGATATCAAAAAGAAGCAACATGAAAATAATTCTATACACACAAAATGCTTAATTTCAGCTTTAAACAA
Organism: Eupeodes luniger; assembly: GCA_951509635.1. Classification (NCBI taxonomy): domain Eukaryota; kingdom Metazoa; phylum Arthropoda; class Insecta; order Diptera; family Syrphidae; genus Eupeodes; species Eupeodes luniger. The sequence continues at coordinate 299,336,031 of OX608073.1, forward strand.
CACACTTAACTTATATAAACGATAAGGTAAAGATATTTTATCTATGTGTAGAGTAATTTTTAAAAAAATGTGATGTTTTTGAATTTTTTAACAATAATTTTCCTTTTTGAACTACTAATAAATTCACAAAATCTTCCCTAGAACCTTGAAACAAGAAAAACCTCAAATTGATCCTGAAAAATAAGCTTTACCCAAACTAACACTTTTTAACTTGTTCAATTGGAAATTCAAAATTTTTTTTATTTTAGCTAAATCAAGCAATTTCACTTTGAATAATATGAACCTTTCTATTTTAAGCCTTTTGGAAGTTTTATAGAAGGTATTAAATTCAATATAATTAAATCATTAAATACAAAATATTGAGGGTTTAAAGAACCTTTATGGAATGAGCGAAAGTTTTACTGAAGTAAGCTTTATAGAAGCTTTTTATAAGCCATTGTCTTAAGAGAAAAATGATTTTTTTTGAATGTTTAGGCAACTTTCTTCTCACTGAACTTCCAATAAATTTAAGGCCGACATTAGAAAGGATCTATTTTGTTTATGGAAATAGTCCCTTACATAAAATACTTACGTACTCATATAATAACTTGAAAAAATATATATACATATTTTATCTGTGTGCCAAGTAATATTTAAAAAAATATTAGTTTTATTAGGATTGAAATTTACTTTAAAATTCCACTAGTCGAACTAGAGAAAACTTCTAATAAAATAAAAAAAACTTGCTTAAAACCTCAAACAAGCCAAATCTCAAATTGGTCCTGTAAAATAAGCTTTACACAAACTTACACTTATCAACTTGTTCAATGGAAAGTCTTGTCTTGATTTTCTCGAAATATCATTTTCAATAGCATTAACCTTCCTATATGAGGCCTTTTGGAAGTTTTATAGAAGTTATTGAATACAATATTTTTTAACTATCCAATAAAATTGTTTTGTAGTAAACGACGGTTTTTTTTTACTTAAGTTAGCATTATAGAAGCTTTATAGATGATATTGTCTTAAGAAAACAGTGATTTCTTTTGAATCTTAAGTCTACTTTATTCTTAGCGGACTTCACATAAATTGAAATGATTCCATGCATAAATTGCTTAATTTTATCCAAGTAATTTTTAAAAAATATATAATTTATTATGATAGACGTCTTCTATTCAATTTCAATTGTCAAACTGGAGAAAACTTCTAATAAACTTTTAATGTTTTGGTTAAATTTTCAAACAAGCTAAATCCCAAATTGATAATGCAAAAAATAAACTTAACTCAAACTTACACTGATCAACTTTGTCAATTGGAAATCTTTTGATGTAATTATTTTAGTTGAATTTAGCAACATTACTCCAAATAACATTAACCTTCATTTATAAAGCCTTTTGAAAGTTTTATAGAAGTTGTTACAACAAATGCATTAAGTTTAAATTACCAAATAAAAAATCTTAACCAATTTAAAAAAATAACTTGACTTCTGGAGAAACTACTATTAAGGGCCCCCGCAGACTGCAGACTTTTTATCGGCCGATAGTTTAGTCGGGTTGAGCTGAAAGTGCGCACACCGAGCCAACTAAACAGTTTGGTTGGTGAACAAGGCGCAGACTATCCAACAGCCGGCCGATTATTCTCGAACTAGTTTGTAACTGACTGTTGAAGCGGTTGCACAATGAAAATATTGTCCAGAAAAATTATTGCTCTCATCATACTCCGGAGGAGGAAAATCTTCAATCAACTTTTCGATGGAACTTTCTACAATCAACAATTGTGATTTGGGCGACGCCATATTCAAAATACAAGCACATGACGCCAAATCACAGAGCGAACTGAACTATCGGCCGACTAAACAATCGTCATGTATGCGCAGGCGTGTATGCGCCAATACTGATTAAACAGTCAGCCGATTGTTGGCCGACAAATTAGTTTGAATGTAATCGGGTAGCCCATCAAACTTTTTTATCGGCCGATACTGAATCGCTGTAGTGTGCGCATATGCATTCCTCTCCATACTGATTAAGAAGCCGACCAAACTATCGGCCGATAAAAAGTCTGCAGTCTGCGGGGGCCCTAATTACCTGTTTAATTGAGCTTTATGAAGCCCTTATAGAGCTTACAATTAGTTTGACTTATAAAGAACTTCTACTTATATTATTCGTTCCTTTTGATGTGTAATTTGTTGGTTATTCAAAAGAACAAAATTACCTATAAATGAATCATATCGTTATTCTTTCAGAAAATTGCATATATTCCAAAATAAGAACATCTATTTTCAAAAAACAAAAGAATTCGAAGGTATATAAAACAACTTCAATTAAATACACAATTTTCTTTTGTCTGGTTTTGTTTTGTTCTATTTTCTTTTTTTTTTTGTGTCACTAAATCTTTTTGTCAATTAACATTATTAAATGAACAAAATTCCTTCAATTTATATTAACACAAAATACCATCTGCATTGAAACACGCAAATTCATAGCAGCAACAAAAGTTTAAAAAAAACAATTCCTTTCACCATCATACATCACATTAAATGCATTTATACAATTTTATATAATACCTAACTATAATAATATACACTTGGGACTAATTACGAGCTCCATTGTCATTTTGTTTGAAAAATTTTCATTCACTAAGTAAAGTAATAAGTGTAGAAGTACGAACGTTCATATATACTCGTATATTTTTAGTCCATTTTGTCGCGTGCAAAATTCTGCATCGAACAACGACGACGCTGACGGACCAAACGACCGCATGCAAAATCTATCTCATGCTTTGTCTAGCTCGAAAAATTTGTCAATTAACACTTTTTTATAGTTGTTGTTTTATAAATGTTGTATAAAAATGATGAAGATCAACACAAGAACTCCAACAGAGGATGATGGAGCAGAAGGAGGTTGAAGCTTTCAAATAAACCCCAAGAGAGTGTGGCCACAATAAATTATCCATATGACGGGCTAGTTTGAATATGCAGACATAACCTAACTTTTTTTTTATTCTGGAACATAATGAATCAAAGATTCAAATGTTATTATAAATGATTTGCTTGTTTACGCTCGTAATGCGGCTGACGCTGAGTGTATAATATTTTTGCATCTATTTATATATGCGCTCTGACATCGAGCAACACGCCGAGCTACAAGCTATGGATCGTCGTCGTCGTCGTATCGTTGTTTTACGGGCGTCGCTCGTCGCTCGTCGTCGTTGTCGACATCGAACAGAATGCTGCTGATGTTGTCGACGACCGGCCGGGCCGGCCGGCAACACCATTCAGCTAATGTGTGATGGGGGATATACGAGTATCTACACCATTCCACTCTTGTTAAGTGCCTTCCTGTTTGATATTTCTTCCCTCCACCCCTCAGTCTAACCATCACATATAATATACCCACCCACCGCCTCTCCTTTGCCCAACCCTCATATTATAGTGCATGTCTATTGGATTAATCTTAAAATAGAGTTCATACACAAAACACAATTGAAAATTTTAAATCATTATGCTTGAATTGCGTTTTTCATTTCATTTTGGAATCAAAATATCTATGCTCTACAATTCTACATTATTTACATACATACGACTATATTATGTAGTTTAACAAATAGCAAGGTATTCCAAAGTGCATGCGATACTTTTGTATCTTTGTATCTATCCCCAAACATATGATATTCGAGGCTATACTCGTATGTTATGAAGTAAAGCAGTCACTTGTAGTTAGGTACACATATGTATATACCTACAGACAACGACAAACAGACGGACAGACAGACAGGCGGACATACAGACAGACATAACATGCAACACAGCACGCTATATTAATTAGCATTTAAATTAATTTCAACTCATTTGTCCGAACATAGATTTGCACTTTTATTATAAACTTTTTTTTTCTTCGGAATTTAAACAAAAACAAAAATAACCATTTTTGGAAGTGACAAGTTGATTGTTTTTTATTTTGTTTTATTTAAAAATTCTTTTTCTTGTATTTTTTGTTTTATTTTGTATAAATGATCTGTTTTGGTTAATTTGAAATGCCAAGTTGAATATGGCGATGGAATGTAGAATCATTTGATAGAAAATATGCAACAAAGAATGCTGATACCTCCAAAATTGCAATGGTTTCCAATGTCAAAGTGGGGTATGAGCTTACGGTTTTTATGCTTTTTAGATACATAAGTCTCTTGGGATAGCTTTTTCATTGAAGGGAAAAACTTATGGCCCAAACCATTGGAGTCTGGTTTAACTTTTTAATGATCTGCAACATAGGAAGTTTTGTAGTCTTTTAAAATTCAAGGCAAACTTAATTACTTACTTAAGGTACAGTCTTGTGTGAACTAGAGCCTCACCCAACAAACTTCTCTATTTAGCACGGTCCCTAGCTAGATGTCTCAAGTTGTGCACTCCATAGTTGGGTGAAGTCACTTTTCACTTGTGCGCGCCAGCTGATCAATGGCTTTCTTCTACTGCGCTGTCCTATGTTCGTGGATTTGAAGACTTTCCAGGCCGGAAGATTGGTTTCCATGCACTCTACGTGACCAAACTATCTCAGGTGTTGGAATTTTATCCTTTTGGCTAAGCCAGCGACGTAGATTTACAGCCTGTGAACGAATTTTCGAAATATAGTTGGTCCTTCGACCCGGATGAACCAGTGACCTATGGCTTTTCTTTGTAGTTTTTAACTTTAAAAACGTGTGGTTATCTTAAGTAATTGCCTTAAACAACAAGGTATAATAATTTCAAAGGGAAGCACCTCCTTCCTTATTATACCCTTTAATAAACTGAGCTTTAAGAGAAGTTTAGAGCTTGTATGGACAAGAATGTTAAAATCCTTATGAAAATCTTTTTTAACTTTTTCCTACAAAGTACTTATTTTATTTAACAAAGAACTCTACAAGAAAGGAAATCAAAATAGAAAGGCTCTTTAAGTCTAGTTAAGATGGGAAAACCTCTAGGCTTAGTTATGTCCCGCTGAGGAAGAAGATAAAAATAAAACATTTCCCATCTAAGATCTATAATAAGCTGTGAGAATACGATGAGAAAAGTACACATTTAATATACGATTGGTTCTTCTTCTTCTTCTTCATCTGATGATGATGATGATGCGACTTCATTCTGATCTCGTTAAATTGAAGCTAATTTTTGCCACGTTTATGAAGTGTGCAAACAAGCGATAAATATTTATGATGATCACATCTGAAAAGAAAAAAAAAGTCATCTTTTCGTTATGTATATATGTATTTTTGTATCTGTTTGTTGCTTGGTGTCTGGTTTATTATCCCGTCAATATCAATCTGTATCTACGTAAATGTATATACATATGAAAGTTTTTGAAGCACCAACAGGAAGAAGACACTCAGTGAGCCTCATTCATGCAATTTCCTCTAACATCGCATCCATAACATAACATAACATAACATAATATACCAAGCGAAGAAATGATGGGATGTTAATTTTCATGCTTCAGATGCATGTTTGTACTACTGCTTCACAATTTCTACCGCACTTTAAGATACATACTTACATACATATATACCTATGTATAGTATATCCTCTTTGATGGGATATGAAGTATTATATCTTTTACTCTATGAAAATGGGATGAAGAACAAGAAGATTCTTCTTCGTCTTTCTTATTTTTCTGCCTGTTTTATCTTCATCGTCATCGTCATCGTCAAAGTATCTTCGTCGTCATAGCCATCGTCACTCTGGTTAATATCAAAAACAGTGAGTGATATAGCATATAATCGTTGTAATAAACATAAAAATAATCATAAAAAAAAGTTACTCAATGTTGTCTGTGAGATGCTTGCATGCGAGATGTTCTTTCAGTTCTTCTTGAGCTCTCTGAGGTTCTTTTACTTTTTGTTGGCCTTGTTTTTCTCCCTCTGTGTTATTTTTTGGTATTATTTTTATAAGTACATAATATAGAGGTTATGGTGTGAAAGCTGTTTTAAGGTTGTAAAATTTAAGGAAGTTCAGTTAAAACAGATGAAAATTCAGATTCTTATATTTTTATAAGCATATTGTTAAAAAAAAACAGATTATAAAACTTATTCTTTTCTTCTTTTAAGAAAGATGTAGAGGGATGTTTTTGTTATTTTTAAGGATTTGAGAAACTTTTGAACTTCTGACTTCTGGACATTAAAAAAGTTACTTATTGGACATTCACAATAAAGTATTTAGGCTTTACAGCATCAAAAAAACATCAAATAAACAATGTTTTAGAAATAATTGGAAAATACCGGATCTCATTTTAATATTAAAAAACGAGTATTTTTTAAAGAATATTTGGTGGGCAATTATTTCATTGTAATGACGATATCAGCCAAATTTTTCGAAATGACTACGGTTGCAGTACAATATTTCATTTCAATGAATTTCCTAAGGTGATTTCGTGGCTGTATGTCTTCGATAACTTCACGAACTCAATCTATAACGTTTCTCAAAAGAAAAATGTCCAAAAGTGTTACTGACAAGTATGATCAATTTTTCGAGAAATAACCCGATAAATAATCTGTTATTAAAAACTTACGTTTATTTTGTTTCTTGTCGAAAGCGAACATTCGGTAATATCTTCTAATATCAGATATTTAAGAATACAGAGACTTTTTAACAATCATTATTGAATTTTTCCGAAAAAACTCGGCTTTTAATGTAGCCTCCGAACTGAAAATAGGCCTCATCACTGAAGGTAATTATTGATAAAAATATGTATAATTTTAATGCATTTAAAGGATCACCAGCGAAGATAAGACGCACGTTTCAGACGATCGACCTATTTAAGTGCAAAATACGGGGCTGTATTGGTTGTAGAATATCTTATTCCAAACATCGACGAGAAATCGATAAACTTGATTTTCCGTCACCAATACGGAATTCTTCGCATCAGTTAATTGTCCCAACAACTAAAATTTTTCAGTATAGAAATACAAGGAGGTGAAAAATGTTCAACATTTTTGTAGTGAATTTTAACAATTTCAATAGATTGTTGAAAATTGAATCGTACTTGTCAAATGTCAAAAGATGAGGGTTTCAAAAGAGACAGCTGCCCAAGTGGTGGACTATTCAAAATGAAACTTCTTATTGAAAATCACTTTATTGAAAGAAAAAACTCGAAATACTGACATGTTGCATCCATTTTAGTTCACCAAAAGTGTTGAATTTATTAAAATTTCAAAACAACTTATTTTCACCAAATTAATAAAAAACAATTTAATAATTTAAAGAAATCATTCGACTCGTGATCAACGATAACATTTTACTTTGAACTTATCTTGATATTGCCTTCCTTTCTCAGTTACCATATACACCATCCTACAAGATGAGATGACTTCGAGTAAATATAAGCTCATCAAAAAATTTGTATGACGATGCAAAAATATTTCTCATTTTATCTTTAAAATTGATCTGCGCCAAAGACTTGATTTGTTTTTTGGGATTCTTTATATAATTTTTAAGTCAAACTTAAATCAAGACAAATTGGTGGATGGATTTTCTTGTTGATTCTCTCTGTCCACTTGCATCAAGAAGTGCAATACGATCTTCATTAAGATCTGTAAAATATTATATTCCCAACACTCAGGGACATATCCTACTCGAACATACTTACATAAGTTATGGAATCATCATCAGCATCAACATCAACATTCATTGGAATGGGTACATAAAGTTATTCTAAGAAAACATCTCAAGTTATTTCGAAACAGCAACCTGCATTAACAACAACAACAAGTAAAAATCATATACATTTTGTACAACATATTTTTTCAGATGTTCAAAAATCATGTGTTGTTTTTCCCATTCTGAAGATTGTGGTAGGTATGGAAGATTTATCTTAGCATCCGATCTTTTGGTCACCAAAAACATTGGATTTTGTCTTGTTTTGTTCATTGACGATGATGATAATGATGTTGATGATGATCGTCATTTTTCTCATGATGTGTGTCTTCTATAATTTTTGGATATTTTATATCAATTCCAATGTCAACATTAACATCGTTGTATGTATGCGGTAGGTGCTGAGGGGGAAGGGGATGGGTATTTATACATATTTGAAATTTGATGGATGGTACAACCAACATCTTAATTCTTGAACTTTTTTTTTTTTTTTTTTTTTTTTAAATTTATTTTTGAACATAAATATATTTTTTTTTTCTGAGACGACCTTCATAAATTTTAAGTTAAAGAAACTATGCGATTGTTGCCATTTGTTATTTCGATGTTGTTTTTGTCTTTTTTTTTATATTTGATATTTTTACTTCATCATTTATAACCTCTCATTTATTTGAATTTGTCGGTCTAGTTTTTGACCTAGAAACGGAGATATGAAATTTTTCTAACTTTTCTGATAACTGCGAAATTTCCTACAAAACTTTTATTTTGAGTCTTAACAACTAAATGATCAAAACTAACATCTTTAGATTGACATAGAAAAGATTATTTGCACTGGATTGTGAACCTGTCAAAAAGGTTGCACTTTTTCAAGACTTTCTCCAAGAATTTTTCATTTGATCCAAAATTTCTTTTAGTTGTAGTTGAATCTAATTCAAAATTGAACATATGTTAAATTTTATGCTCAATAGTGTAAGGCTTGCCATGAGTTAAGACCCGTGCGTCGTCGGGGCTTTTAATAATTCTGTCTCGGTATCTGTTTCGTATACAAATATGGTTGAGAAACGAAACAAAATAATGATACAATATTTGAAATTAAATTTGACAGTTTTTGACTTGAAAAATGGACAACAAACCATATTGTGACATTTATATGTGACCATTCACTTTGTTCAAGTGACTAGCACTAGCATTTAAACACAGGATCCGAATTCATATTTTTGGTCGCCGATTGAAGATCATGACTTGGACAAAATGCTATGATTCGAACAAAATGGAACAAAAATCTACATAATACGACCACAACAATCATGAGTATATTGCGTTTGAGAAGCTTAGTGGTCGCTTATTTTCAAGATTTGGCAAATTCAAATGACCACCAAGATCATGCAATTTGATCTTTCTTCATATTTTTTCTCTAAACACTTAAAACTATAATATAATACGAGGTGTGTTCAAAAAGTACCCGGAATTTTCGTTTTTTCAAAAAATATTTATTTATTCGTTTACATCAATGTGATCCCCTTCAAAGTAGTCCCCCCCAGATATAATACACTTATGTCAGCATTTTTTTCCAATCTTGGAAGGACTCTTGATATTCACTTTTTGATATGTCGTTGAGCATTCTCAGCGATTTTGCCTTTATTTCTTCAATCGAGGAAAAACGCCGTCCTTTCATGGGTCTCTTCAACTTTGGAAACAGGAAAAAGTCACACGGAGCCATATCTGGTGAATATGGAGGTTGGGGCATGACTACGGTATTGTTTTTGGCCAAAAAATTACGAACAAGCAACGACGAGTGAGTAGGTGCGTTATCGTGGTGCAAAAGCCATGAACTGTGTTTCCATAAATCTGTGCGTTTTTTTCGAATTTCTTTACGCAAACGTCGCATAACTTCAAGGTAATACTCCTTATTAACCGTACGACCTTGTGGTAAGAACTCTTGATGCACTATGCCATTATAATCGAAGTAAACAGTAAGCAAAACCTTCACATTTGATCGAACTTGACGTGCTTTTTTCGTTCTTGACGTTGGATGCTTCCAGGTGGACGATTATGCTTTGGCTTCGACATCATAACCGTACACCCATGTTTCATAACCAGTTATGACCCTTTCAAGCAAACTTGGATCGTCGTTGACGTCATTTAACAGCCTTCTTGAGCGATGTTCATGCGGTTGTTTTTTTGGTAAAAATTCAGCAGTTTCAGCAAAAATCGCCGAGCTCATAAAAATACATCGAACCTTAGCAACTACCACAGACAAAGTAAACAGTTAATATAGCTGAAAATTGCATCATACTTTAGTGGCATGTATACCAACACAATAAAAAAATAATTTTGACCTTCGGACTCTCCAGACCCGCGGAATTTAAAATTCCGGATACTTTTTGAACACACCTCGTATACCGCCCGAAATGTCTGAAGCAATGGTTACATTATTAGAATCGTATGCTGTAAATTTCCCCAAAACGGTTATTTTACATATGATACAATTTTTATCAATAATGATCCCTGTGTGGTTAGTTTTTGCGTATCTTGAAACCCACAAAGACTGATAATAAAAATATAGTTGAAACCAACATCCACAAGGTATACGCTGGTATGCCGGAGGGCTCCGTTTTGTATCCGACACTGTTCCTTATTTTTGCGAATTATGTTTGTCTACAATTTCTAACACACTTAATTGTTTCGCCGACAACAGTAGCTTGTGGTTTTCAGTTCTAGCTACATATTTACATTACATACCATCTTTTGTTAAGTGATCATATATACGAAAACGCCAAAAATGTTGCTAAATCTAAAGGTTTTCTTCAACAAATGCACCATAAGTAGTTTTTACCCCTTCTAGTCTGGCTCAAATTTACTTTAAAGCCTGCAAGCTGTCAACTGCTAACGTTTTAATAGCTTCGAGAGTTAAACTTGTAACTGATTCTGACTTTAGAAAACATATTTGATGTTAGATTTGGAAAATATTACTAAGCTTTTGTGTTATTCATTAAGCTTAAGTTATTGGCTCTAGAAAACAATGATACTTGCTTATCTCACAGTTTATCTCTTTCTCAAGCCACTGAACTACATTATTACATCAAAAATCACTTCTTACATTCAATTTTACCAAATTTCTTTAAGTTAGAAGTGATCAATTTAAAAACGTTAAAGATTTAGATGATCCAAAGAATCAATTTAAAAAACACTTGTTGCTTTTATCAGTGTATATTCCTCAACACATTATTTTGATAATTTACTTGCTTTATTGATGGCTCTCAAAAACAAATAACCAAAATAAGATGTTTTAAGAAAAGAAAAAAATGTAAAGCAAATTATAATAACTCAAATAAATTACCAAATACACTTAAAAAAGTTACAAAAATAAAAAATGAGATGTAATGTCAAAGAACATAACGCCTGACATTATCATAAGTTGTTTCTTTTCGATATTTTTTTTTAATCACAACAAAATATAAAATTTAAACAAAAAACAAATTTTAACGAATTAAAATGTTAAAAACCAAAACCCCAAAAAAAAAAAAACACCAAAAATGTCTAATAACTGTCACAATTTGTGGCTATGTTATTGCGTTGAAATCAATTTAATTACAAATACACATAATTTTCCATGACATTTTTATCGTCTTAAAGGCCACACATTTTTGTATGCATACATATATATTCATATGTATCTTCAAAAACTAAATTAACAACAAAATAAATAAAAAACAACTCCAATCCATATCTTTTGGTCATTAGTCTTTTAGGAGAGTGTGGCTGGATTTGGGTAATTCAAAAAACACATTAAAGCAAGTTCATTGCATATTTTAAGTTCATTTTTGTTCGAAGTTTTAAATAAAATTCTAATAAATAACTTTAAGTTGTTTTTTAGTTGATTTCTTTTGAATGAAAACAAAAAATTCAAAGAGTCAGATTTTTTTGTTTTTTTTTTTTCATTTTCTGAATTCACCTGAAATTAAAACTGATTTGATTGAATAAAAATCAAACAACAAAGGAAGGACGATCTGGTTTCTGTTTTTGGTTTTGGATTAATTTTAATTTTTGTTTTGTTAATCGAACGAACGAACGTTGGTGATGATGATGATGATGATTATAATAAAATTCCCCTGGACAAAAAAAAAATTCAAGATTTACATTGAAACGCTTTTTAAACGTTTAAAAGGTGCTGATGAATAATCTACATGCACATAAAGCCGTCGACTTGAATTGCTGATTTTATTGATATCAAAAATTAAACAAAATATATATATATACAGTATACACTTAAAAATAAAAGCCAATCAAGCAGATTTGTTTATTCATACAAAATCCAAAATCTTAAGGTTATAAATTAAGTTTAAAGCTTTTTTGTTAATTTTTCTCCATCATCATAAGTTCGATACTTATAAAACCTACCTACCTATAGATAGATACATTATAAGTCAGACTTTAAGATAATATTTAAATCAATGAATTAGCTTTGAATCAATGCGATGCTAATTTGATGGTATCTATTGTGTCCATTGTGTCCAAATAAAACAACAGAAAAGTAACAAACATGAAGTTTTTTTAAATTTAAGAGTATGGTTTGTTGTTAGATTGAAAAATTGGTGATTAGAAATGTCAGTTTGATGGGATCTTTCAGGTGGGTAGATAAAGATACATCTATAGAGATATTTGTATCTTTTAAGTTCATAAATAAAGTATCCTTGAATATAATTTGCACTGCATTGACTTTTGTGTTTTGAGTATTTTTTTTTGTCTGTAAGATTTTCAAAAGATAATACGAAAAGAAATAAAACGAATTGAAATTCAGATTAAAAACACCATTGAAAAAGAGTATTTGTCGATAAATCAGGTGCTATTTAGATATAAAGATCTTTAAGGTGGTAGTTATTTATTAAGCCTTCATGTAGATACAGTTTTTTTTTTTTTTATTTTGGAGTATGGAAGAACTTTATGTGGATCGTGAGAAAAACAAAAAATCAAGAATCTACATAATTGACGATTTTTAAAGCACTTTCTATAAAATTGAGTCATTTTAAATTCTTTTCATGTTCCGCGTATGGAAATTGATGACTCTTTTAGATGGATTTTAAGTAATTTGAGGTCTAAGATTGTTGACTCATGATGACTATGATTATGACTCATAAAATGGTTAAACAAAATTTCTAACTAAATACCAATTTATGTGTCTAATTTGTCATGCGATGTTTTCTATGTTAATTTTTTCGGGTCCGATTTTTGGAACTCGAGCTTTAAAATCCATAAAAATTCAAACTGTGAACAAATACAAACAAGTTAAAAAACATAGAAAACATCGCAAGTCTAAATTCAGAAGTAAAGGGTTTTTCAATAAGAAATTTCATTTCGATTTAGCTGTTGTGGAGGAAAAAATGTATGATCGTGTTATTTTTTGAAGTTAAAATCACAAATAACCACTGAAACTTGTAAATTTTTTCCTTTAAACTTTGGGCCAATACCCTTTAACTCAAGACCTTATACATATATGGACTTCGTGAAGTTATCTAAAACAAACAACTGCAAATATGCGAATTGGTCATTGAAAATTTCATGAAAAGGATATGTAATTGGCTAAAATCATGGTTTACCTCTAAACTTTGGGCCACGCCAAGCCAATACCCTAAAACTCAAGACCTTATACATATATGGAATTCGTGAAGTTATCTAGAACAAACTACTGTAGATATGCGAATTGGTCATAGAGAATTTCATGAAAAGGATATGTAATTGGCTTAAATCATGTTATATTTTCTTCTTTAAAACAAAATAAACATTCATGGATTTCTCTAAAAATGTAATATAGCAAAACCCTTTGAATGCAGCACTGTTCTTAGTTTACCATTCCGATCTATAAACTTGTCACAAGTCCTTAATTGAGTAGTTGTGTTGTTTTCTAATTTATCAGTCAATAATTTCTCTGTGCAAAGTTTTCTATGTTTTTCCATTTCATATAAAATTCTCAAAAATATGCTTTTGACATCGTTTAGAAAGTTAAATAGGATCTTAGAAAAAACATAGCACATAGAACATACATAGATATTGTACAAAATATTGATATTTAATAAAATATATTACAAAATACTTGAGAAGTAATTTTGTATATGTAGGTAACCCTTCAAGAACGATTTAGCTACATTTCTATGAATTTATATGAAATTAAAATAAATAGAATTGAAAATATAGTACAGCGACTTTTAGATTTTAAAAAAACTTTTTAATTTAAGAAAATGAGAGAAAAAAAGTAAGTCAAAAAACATAGAATCCAAAAATTTAAATGGTTCCAACTTACTTAAGAATTCAAAACAAACTTTAGGCAGTGTTGACCCCCTTTTCAATAGTTCATTAACTTTATAACAAGTGAACTTTTAAATTAAAAAAAAAAACATAGAAAACGTAGAATTTATAATTCAAAATTACCTTTGCTCATTTTACTACCACATCTTTGATATCATCAAAGAGGTATAAATTTTACTTACGTTCATCTTCAAAAGTTTCCCCTTGAAGAATCAAGTAAACCTATACTTAAAAAAAAAAAATTATAATCATTCAACAACATAATGACTCTATTTGCTATAAGCTCTCATCTGACCATAACTAAAAAACTAACCAACAAAACCTACAACATTTCCCAGATATATGAACTGCCATTATGTCGTTTTACCATCTTTGACACTGAATGCACTATTAGCGTACTCTTACTGACTTCATAAAATAATAATAATTGAATATAGTAGCTTAAAAAAAAAAAAACACACCACCATAAAGATTCTATACACAGATACCTTACCTACTCATATAACCATTTATGGTTGGTGGTAAATAAAAATATTACCAATAAAACCTAACCAACAACCTATACCACCACTACGAGTATATCTATCTAACCTATACTATATGCAACTTTAATTAAGTTGACTGCCTCTGGACGATTTCAAAAAAGTGTGTATATATGGATATAGGATATACAGCTCATAGAGTTGATAGGTTTATACACTCCTCGCTTGTTGGCATTGCCATCAGTGTGCAATGCATGCCTTTGGATGCAGCATCAAACACATAATCATCATAAATCATTTTTACAATTTAAAATTTAAAATTGTCCTAGTCGCACTCAATAAACAAAACGACATGATCTCTTCTCCATCATCATTTCATTGCAGCATCGGGTCCACTCAATATATCAGGACTCGAAACAAAGTATCTATAGCTACTCTACTCATATAAATTTACAAAAAAAAAAAAAAACTATAAGTTCGACTCAGTAAGGAGTTGGAGTTGAAGTTGAAGTTGTGTTGATGATGTGGATGATGATGATGATGATGGGTTCCCGCCATGCAAGCGATGATGATGATGAAAAATCAAACGGGCTCAGGGAATTCCATTACTACACTTTCCCAAACTGATGTTTATAACACCTTTCTGGATGCGCGCAATTAAATGTCGCGATCCAAATATGGCATCCGATTTATTTATCACCTGTCTGGCTGTTGTCGCGCGATGTCTTGTGTCTTTTGCGTCCGTCCGTTGCTTGGTCAGATTTTTGTCCTCTCGCCATCATCATCATCATCATCTTCATCCATCGCCAACAGAGTGAGTCTTTTATAATCTGTGAGGCACGTACAATAACTGCCACCACCAAACTCTCCCAATCATTGCAAAGACACTCTTTTATTTTGGAACAAAAAAGGAAATCATCAGCGCTAAATTGTATCAAAAACCTTCTTATTTTTTTTGTTTCCTTTTATTTCTTAAATCAATCTTCAATGTTGCTCCACTTGTGCTCAACTTGCAGCCACAGTTGTGAATTGTGAAGTGATGTATTTCGAACCACTTTATAGAATCAAAAACCAATCCAGTTCGAGGTGTAAACTTTTCTCCAGCAATTAACAAATTATTTCCTTACAATTTTAAAGTCCCCACATGTGATTGGGTTTGTTTTGCACAGTTTTTGACATCAGCGAGAAGTCCTTATCCAAGTTGCGCGCACCCAACTCGAACAGGTAGATATCTTTTTGTTTCTGCACTCAGACGAAAAACACACAACTAAAAAAAGAAACCTGTATCTTTCATCATTTTGGAGTTATTCAGAGCACAAAATTGTATCACATTTAATGGATGGATGAATTTGGGATTGGAAACCAACGAAACTAAAAATCAAATATTCGACAAGCCCCCGAAAGATACATCGCCAAAAAGTCATCTTGCATCAAATTCTCTCAGTATTTTTGTTAGAAAGACACCGAAATGGATAAAAAACAAAAAAGAAATCCTTTGCAGCTTAAATTTTATTTCAGTTGAAAAAGAAAATAAAAAACAATCTTTCATCTTCGGTCGGTCCAAGTCCAAGAACTATCCAACAAACCACCACAAATCCTGCATTTAAACCAAAAACGGGAAGGAACATCCACAGTGACTCTTTTGAGATATGCTTTACCTTTATTTCTGATGCTACTCCACCTTCAATCCTTTGGCTTGATGTTGTTTTGTTTCATCATCATCTTCAGCTTCATCTTTTTTTTTTTTAGCTTGTGGTTGATTTCATAAAATGTATAAAGATACAAATATAAAGAAACTTCGCATGGAATGAGAATTGCAAACTTATTAATTCCGTATCCAAAAGATACTTTTCACAAATCATTCAAGCTTATGTGAATCCTTATTTCTGATGATTCTTTTTTTTTTCTTTCATTATCATCATCGTGTCTTGAACATCACAGCGCTGATGTTCAATGTTGTTTCACTTGGACTTTGAGTCTTTTTAGGTTCTTTAATGATTTTTTTTTTTAAACTGATCCTTTCTGAGTAAATTTATTATATCTTTATCTGTTTATTGTATTTTTTTATTTTTTTTTATTTTATGAGAATTTTTATATAACTTTATAATTAATTGATTATTTTTTCTGTTTGTGTCTTTTCAGATGGTAAGTTCTTATCATCATCACATAATCCTACAGAACTAACATATGATGGTAAGTCCCCCATTATGTTCATCCAATTAACAAAACTAAAAACAAAAATCTTTAAAAAAACATATTAAAAACTTTAATAATAATTATCAAACTCATTAATGTAGTGTGTTGTGTGTAGAATTTCATTTATCGTCTGTTCATTAAGTTTTTTTTTTGAATCTCTCTCTCTTAATTTTAAGTTATTTATATGCAAATTATGGTAAACGGAATATATCAGGAGAATTGATCCTAAAAAAGAGAAACCTTAAACATAAAGAAATCATAAAAGCTCAGCTTTGAGTTTCATGGGGAATTGATATTGATCTTGGAAAGAGTTCAAATTGCTGATTCAAACCTGAGGAATCTTGAAGAATTCTTCACAAATTTTTTTCTCAGAAAATTGTTGAAGCCTCAAACTTAAAATTCAATATCAGCATAATTGATCCTAAAAAAGGATTTTTATGCATGAAACTTAAGCCTTGCTCCCAATTTCATGGGGAATTGATATTGATCTTGAAAACAGTTCCAATTATTGATTCAAACTTGAGGAATCCTGAAGAATTCTTCACACAATTTTCCAATTATTGATTCAAACTTGAGGAATCCTGAAGAATTCTTCACACAATTTTACTTTTTAGAAAGTTTTGAGCAATTGAACTTATGGAACTCAGCTAACACAGTGAAAAAGCTTTCAAATTTTCTTCTAACTTTTTAATGGAATAGCTGCTATTTTGAGTAGCTTAGAGACAAGTTTGAAGATATTACTGTTTTTTGAACATAATTCGATTTATTTTAATCTTATAAAACGAAGCTCACGGAAATACAAAAATCTTGGATTAATTTCCATAAACTTCTGATCTATGTTGTATCGAACGTAAAACTTGGTTCGAAATTTATAAAGCTCTGAAGTCAAACAAATTCAAAAAAAAAAAATTCTTCTCCCTCTTCCATTCAAAAAGAACCGGTATGCAAATTTGTAATATGAGAATTCAAACAACAAAAATAGAGACCTTCCTAGTTTTTTTTGCAGTTTCGAATAATTTGTTCAATGTTTAAGATCGAACCTCCTACCTAGTGTTAGGTTAGGTTTAATGGGCTGACGGTTGATGTTGTTACCATCACACTTAGATCAATGTAGATCCATTGTGGTACCCCGAGGTGTTGGAAACTTCCTGAAAAGATATAATAACCTATGAATCATGTGGTTCGTTAAACCATTTAGAGGCCTTGACATAATTTAGTAAGCTTTTGCCTGGCAGTTCTGATAGTTCCTCCAGTTCATTAAAGAAAAAGTTGCTACCTAGTGTTAATATAGGATCTATAGGATTAGATAGGAGCTTCAGCTCCCCATTTCTGAGCAAGTGACTTTTGTACAAGAATCATCTAGAGGAGTCTTCATATCAAGGCTTACTTCTGCACATTCATAAATTTGCTCTTAAGAAACTTTCAATACTCGAAGGTATCATAAAAGCAACACTTCCTCGAATGATTGCCATTCAATGCAATGTATTAAAAATACAAGTAATTAAAAGATTCTCAATTAACGCCCCCTTCGTGGGTATTTTTCTTTCCAAGCTAAATTTATTTTCAAAAGAAAAAAAGATCCTCTTGCAATTGTAAAACAAAAACAAAAAGCATTATCAGCGAACATAAATCCTGATATTTGTCTACTCTGCGTTACTTTCAAAGACTGTTTTCTGTAAAAGGGCGTAATGTTATTATCCCTTTAAGTTTAAAGTTATTTTTATGAACTTAACTCTTCTTGCAAACACCAACAAGACTAAATCGAATAGAATATAGAAAAACAATGCAATAACTTGAAAGACAGACAGATATTTCTGACAGCACAAATTAACATCGCCACCGCCTTTTCTTAACTCTTTTTTTTTCAAAAAGAAACAAGAAAAATAAAACTGAAGACCGACAGACAATCCAAAGGTACAAAAGATACAAGATAGATCGATGCATGCAAATGCATTTGTTACGTTATTTTTATGAATTCAAGTACAATATATATGCGCGGTCTTTAGTGAGATTTTTTAATGAAACAAAAATGTTCCATTCGATCCGTTGTGGACTACTGTTTCTTGATAGACTGAGCACTGATGGTCTGTTGTTGTAATGTGATCGTAAAACAAAAAACTAAAATTCGATAGCATCCTTTATCTTCGGCGGCGCGCGGCGCAGTACTTCTAACTTCATATATACTCGAAAAGTATCTCAGAAGCAGTAGTTCATCAATTTGTTACACCGTGGTTTGGCGGCAGCAATGGCAGCAGCAGCAGCAGCTGACGTTGGCGGCCTGCTTGGGTAATAATGTTTGAAAGACGATTTTATAATATACCGCGCTATGAAGTTAATTTATTTTCACATTTAACAGCCTAAAAGTCGTAAAAATTATTCTTAAGGATCACCTCCTCATTGTAAAAAATTTTATTTTACAACTTTTTTTTGTAGACATACTACCTCTATTCGTGGCTTTGTTATTGAGTGGACGGACGTTGGGTCCTTTAATTTCTTGAAAAAGGCAATAATGGATATAAATCAGCAAAATTTTGACTTAAGTGAAGTTGTTAAAGATTGAATTCTAAAAGAATGGAACTTGATTCTTGTCTTTGTTGAAGGAATTCCGTACTCGTATTTTCTATAAGGTCGATTTGCATACATCAGAATTATGAAGCATTAACCCTTTTTTGTTTAAGTTTTTGCTCGAATTCACTTGCTCAAAAAGCTTACATTTTAGGAAAATTTTCACAAAGTTCCGGGAATCACTCATCATATCTTGAAAGTACTTCCTGCTAAAACCATTGAATTAGAAGGAAAACATAGTTGGACAAAGCTTTTCACATTCTTGAAGTGCTTCAAAAAAATAATCTCTATTTTTGACAGTACTCAATGGATAACTTGTAGGAATTGCTGCATATTCTGGAAGTTCGGTAAGAAAAAAAATATCTTTTTTTGACTTTACTCAAGAATGTACTGGTAGGCATTGCTGCAAGTGCAGGTATTACGGCTGAATTCTTTAAAAGGGAAAAAAATGCAATTGACTTATTTAGCAGAACTTGGCCTTAATAGCATTCGTCTATAAAAGTTGGTAAAACAAAAATTACTTTTGAATGTTATTGATTTTCTGGAAAAATACCAATACTTCTTATTACATTACAGTCCTAGTGGAAATACCCCTAGATTGCTTTTAAATATTTTTTATTTTCTTATTTCAAAATCCCGCTTAAAAAAGGCTAAGAATTTTAAACGCATTTCCGAAAATTTAAAAATTTAAGTTTTCAAACATTTTGTACGATCCCAAATATCTGCCTCCATCTTTTACCATTTATTATTTTAAAAATACCGAATTCTTTTACACACATTAAGGAAAAAAATTGGAGCAAGCCAAAAAAATTCCGGGAGTCTTCATCATATCTTGAAAGTCCTCCCTGCTGATGTAAACCTATACATTATAGGCGAAACGTGTCGATCGCAAAAATTATAACTTTCGAACATATTTTTTTATTAGGTATACATTTTGTGTACCTATTTGCTTATCTAGATACATCATTAAGAGATTATAAATTCATTAAAAAGGGCTTCATCAGCACAAAAGACGCACATGCATGGGGCTGTGCGTTGCGTCGCCGCCGCCGCCGTTGTTTGGTCGCCTTTGAGCTGTGCTAAGCTGTGTCTAACTAAAAAGACCTTTTGTAGGCGTAAATGCTCACGTAGCAAGCGCGGTAGCTATAATCAGCACCCGAACGGGATGTGGCTGGGTATGGTTCTCTGACAGGAGTCCATCATCATCATCATCTTGATCATCGTCGTCATCGTGGTCGTACAGTCGTTGTTGTTAGTCGAAGGTGGAAAATCCATCAAAGTGAATGGGTCAACCACCCAAAACTCATCATCAGAAATCGACAGACGAAGATGACGACAATATAAGGACAACGATGACGGTAGCGGTATAGCGGTTTGCTTTTTGGAAGTTTTTATGTGTTTCGCAGTCGTCTTCGTCGTCGTCTTCTGTTTGTACCTTGTCTTTACTTTTTTGAAAAAATGGAAACAGCCTCCAAATTGGTTTTCATTTACAAAAAAGGAAGTCCAACGAACGACTGACCCTTCACAAGAGAATCTCGATTTTTGATCGATTAATATATTGCCAGACGCATTGAGGCACACGTTCCTCATCTCAAAGAAATGGTTTTTTAAAAAATATGGAAGTCACCTTCCTTTTTTCCTCATTGGTTTTCTGAAAAGAAATTTTGGTGGAATTATTAATTTTGTTGACGAAAATCCGAAATAATTTAAAATTAGTCGTGGTCCGCGGTCTTCGGATATGTCTGCTCCTCTGCTTTCTGTCTGTTCAATAATTTTAGACCAGCAGCTGATATGTGTGTTCTAGAAGGACTTGAAGGTCCTATATACCTACCTAGAATACAATTTGGCGCGAAACATCATCGAAGCACGTCTGATCAGATTACGTTCCAAAAAGGCTGCCTACTTGTGTTTTGCTGCAGTGTTACTTGATTTTTTCTGTCCGAAGTACGGTGGCACGGCGACGTGCGGTGGAAAAAAAGCCTTTGCGAGCTTAATGAAAATTGATGAAATGTGCAGCTATCGCCGACCCTATCGATGCATCATTGGAAGTAATTAATTGGATATTTGTGCCGTGTACCTACATATAAAAAGAGGTATGCGAGCTGAGAAGATAATTAATATTAGCGTTGGGGAAGAATTATGAGGAAGTGACTTCTGTTTTTGAAGTGCAGGATATTATTATATGGACATAAAAAGGTGTGGTGATGCTGATGTTTTTTCGAATCTTCGACATGTCGGAGATGAGTGTTTAAGATCTTTCATAAGTTTGATAGAATGGGATAGGATAGGGATGTTACAAATCTTATATTGATTCTTTGCAACTAAGTGTTGTTGGCATTGTACGAGGCTTGAGTTAAAGAAGTTATTTATGTGGAAACCATTATTTTCTAGCTTGTTATGTTGATTAAGGAATAGAAGCCTATAGGTTTCAGCTAACTTTATGTTACTAAAAAAGAAGGTTAATTGTTAGAAGACTTTCAGAAATATATCATTTATTATTTAAAAGAAAGTGGATTGTATTTTCTTGGGGTCCAAAATATTAAAAAAGAAGAATTTTTTGACAACGTGTCACTTTTTGGTCTGATTAAGGAATAGAAGCCTTTAGGATTCAGCCTACTTTATGTAACTAAAAAAGAAGGTTAATTGTTAGAAGAGTTTCGGTAATATAATTTATTATTTAAAGGAAAGAGGATTGTATTTTCTTGGGGTCCCAAATATTAAAAAAGAAGAAGTTATTGACAACTTGTCACTCTTTGGTCTGATTAATGCATAGAAGCCTTTAGGAATCAGCATTACTTTATGTAACTAAAAAAGAAGGTTAATTGTTAGAAGACTTTCGGAAATTATCATTTATTATTTAAAAGAAAGTGGATTGTATTTTCTTGGGGTCCCAAATATTAAAAAAGAAGAATTTTTTGACAACGTGTCACTGTTTGGTCTGTGTTAAAGGCTGGCGGGTGTTATTCGAAAATGAGGCAGATTCAATGAATAGCATTTCTAATGATATTTAATAACCGGGATTGGAAGACTTTACAGAAATAGTTTTCTTTCCATGTTATTTCCTGAAGAGGTAATCATAATGGGCCACCAATATCTTGTGATTTAAAAATTTTGACTTTATTCTTTAAAGCTACGTTTAGGATGAGGTCTATGTCATTGCTAAGCTATTGATTTGAAACCTTAAAGCAACCAAAATCTTATGATTTATCAAAATAAAATCGATTACCCTTCTTACCTGCTCTTTAAAAAGAAAAAAGCTAAGTTCTGACAAAATCTTCTGAACCAGAAATTTACAGAAGTGTGATTTTAAGGAAGTAGTACTCCGAAAATCTCACTTTTATTTAAAATAGTAAAGAAATTGTTATAAAATCCCACTGAAGGCAGCTTTAAATATCAAAAAACCGTTTTGAATTCTTTAACAATAAACCATTTTTGAGTTTCGGGAAAATTCATTAAGGGTCTTTCCTGTTGTGTTTAGGATATATGAGTTATGCCTTCGTATATGTGCCCAATTTAAGAAGGAAAACAAAAATTAGTCTAAGCTCAGGAAGATTCCAAAACAGAAAGACTTTAAAAGTTAAAAGTAACGGATTCAAAAATTGACACAACTATTAAAGCATCCAAAAAATGTAGGTATATCTTTTTATATTTAACCTAACGTGCCTTTTTTCCAAAACAACAGACGTATTCATTATTTAAAATTCTTCTTTGAAGAACAAGAAATATAAAAAAAAAATCGAATGAATTATGATCACCTTAAGCACCACAATACCGACCCCCATAGATATACATATATACTTTCCATTCTCGTCCTAATTGTATCAGTATATTTATCTCAACAAAGACCTCAATACACACCAGACATAGCTTGCGCCCTCATAACCCAGATCTGTCAAAAACGGAAAATGACATAAAACATACCCCTCAAGCACATAATTTGTTAAAAAAAAAAAAACCGACAAGTAGTAATGTTTCCAAGGTCGTTGACCATAAATACCACCATAGTCATCGTCATCATCATCATCGCCGTCATGATATATCTATAGATATCAGGGGCGAGACTGACCAGACCAGGCCAGGCCAGACCAAAAATATCAAACCAAAAACAACCCAGACTGCTTCAGTGCTTTTTTTTGTTTGTTCTCGACTCGAAAACAAATGGAAACTGTCTAAGTCAGCCTTTTTTTGACATATTACGTTCAATTTTTCTCTTTGTCCGCATTCTTACTTCTCTCTCACTCTCTCTCTTGGACCAATCTGTATAGCTTTGGTCTCGTCATCGTCTTTCAACATACACAGTAAAATATAGTATAATAGCCACCAGCAATAACAACAACAACAATAAAGTCAGCCCATCTCTCACAACCACGACTGACCCATAATCTAATTTATCAATCAGTTTAAGCCCATGTTTACACTTCCTATTTTTGTGTATATACACGCGTTTTATGCCCGCAACATCATCAGCAGAAAAAGGGAGTGCGATATATTATATCGTACCGTAGTAGATACTATGATGGGGGTATAGAAACGAGCAGCAAGGCAGGCTTTTTATTTTGGTGTTGATGTATTTTTTGCAATGTCATCTTTTATTTTGACAGCTCTCCCCAGAAGAACTCGGAACAGAAAATGTAGGTAAAACAGTCTGATCCATTTTTCCTGTCAAAAAATAAAAGTTTGTTGTGTGTGCTCTGTCGTATAGCCTTATAGCCGTCCGTTATTATTATTATTATTATTCAAGTGTTCCTTGACCCTAAAGATGCGTTACAGGTTTCCGCACACACAATATTCACTTTTACTTTCAGTATTAAATCGCTATATATGCATAAATGACGACGACGACCGACGACGTCGTTTATAACTGTACTGTAGCAGTATAGTAGGTACCTATACCTATACTATAACCAGCAAGCGAAAGTTCAACTTTAAATAATAGTCTGTCAGAACTGTCAAACAAGTCGGCGGGCGCTAGAATTAATGGCCCTATGGGTGTCTACCGGGTTTTTCGGTGCCGCTTCATGTTGTGTGTTCTTCTTGTTGTTGTTGTTATTATTGTTGTTGTTGTTTTTGTTTTTGGTTATGCTGGTGGTTATCCATTATATTCTCTGCTTGGCCCTTGTGCTTTCGATATTCTGCTTCTGGTGAGTATGTGTGTGTGTGTTTGTGCCTATGTGTAAGTGTCTGTGTGAAATGTCACATTGTTATTTATTATTATAACATTTTCAAGGTCATTAATACGAGGCTATACAAAATACATATACAAAGGATGTCACTGACTGCTGCACACAGAATATAATACATATATACGAGTAGTAACAGTTTTCAGCGACGGCGACGACGACGACACGACGACGACTTTCAGTTAGCTATAAAGAGGGTAAACATATTTTGGACACCTCCCCGGTGCGGTGGTGCTTTCTCCTGTCAGATTTATCACTTTGACAGGTACCACAACACACGCCATCTTTTTATTTTTTTAACGGTATTGTAGGTATATTGATTTTATTATGTGATATTGACTTTTTTTTTGTTGCTGCTTTGTTGGGTGCGAGAGGCACTCGCTCTCTCTCTCTGGGTTAACAGGCTAGAGCTGTCATAAGGGTGTCATCATTGTCATCATCATCAAATAAATTGACATCTTTCAAAAGCGCTCGCGACATGGTATATGTTGTGTATTGTTCCGCTTGCTACCCTCTTAACACCCGCTGTCACTTTTTTTTTAAGCACATAAAATACGTACGTATGTCGTATATAGTCAAAAATGATTGCACAAAATCACAATCGCGTCGCTATATAGGAAATTATTTAGAATCGATAGAAAATTTTGACAGATTTATCTGACCTCGGCACGTTGTCATCGCACGTCATCCAAATGATAGAAAGGTTCATTGAATTTTATGTTTTTGAATGATGGCTTGAAGCGCCCCGGATATTATAGTACAGACTAGCTATATATATGTATATAATCGTACATGCCAACAACGCTTTTGAATATAGAATTGTTATATACATACATATATAGGTATATAGAAGTAGAGTTAAAGAGTTGATTTATGATTTTTAGAAGCGGGACAACAAGTTTATTTTGTATAACGAGGTAAAGAGGTATAATATTGATCTGTTGAGTTTAGAATTGACATTTTAGAATGCGGAATATGGCATGTTTGAGGTCTTTTTTTATTGATGTTTTTCTTTTAATAGTTTTTATTTCAATTTGTTGTTGACGTGGTGACGAATCAACTTTACTATAACTTTACTTTTGTGACAATTAAGAAGTTGATCAAGCCTTTTGTTAAGGTGTTTCCTTTTGGGTCTTTAATTAGAAAAATATTATTGACCAAAATACACTGGAATCTTTTATGGGTATACAAATATTTGGATTTAATTTTTTAAAGGAGTAGTAGTAGTAGTTGTTGTAGTAGTAGTGATTTATTTGGTTCAATAATTTCAGTGTTTGGTACAAAATTCACAATAGAGCATTGGCTTTTGCCGTCAGCCGAGAATGAGTGTGTTCTTTAAATAATGTATTATGTAAGTAAAGTTTAAATAATGTTTTTGACCATCTAGTTTTACTATTAAAAAAATATATAGTTGTGTTTATTTAGAATGCTTCATTCATAATTTGTTGCCGGTATTTTAGTGCAGTTTTTAAGAAGTTATATAGAAGACTCCAGTTTTTTCCGTTGAGGATTTGCAGGATTTCGTCCAACGACAGTGTATTTTTGTCCCAGATTGTTCTTCTTATTGGGCTAAGTATGGGACAGGATTTTTTAAAGGATCTTTGCTTGAACTAATTTTTCTACAAAATATGCAACCATTTGCTAGAATTTTTTTTTTAATGTATTTCTTTTGAAATTGAAATAAAACCCCAAGCAAATAGAAGATTTTGCAGTTTTGATTTAAAAGGTTTTTTCATAAAATTGCTGATTATTGAAAATAATGAAGATCTTTTTTAATTGAGTTTAGACTCTTAGTATCACTGAAAAGCACTGTATAAACCATACTTAGAATGCAGCCTGACACTGTCCGACACAAAAAAGAATCTAAAAAAAAGAAAAAAAAGTGCATATACGCCCCAGTTGACACTTTTTGTCCAATTCATAGCAAATAAAACTATGAGATGTTTAAGAAATAGTTTTAAACTTTAAATTTAGATTTAAATCAGCATGACTTTCAATTTTTCTAACTTGTCCAACAATTGTTAACGATATCAGCCAATTTATTAATACAAATATCAAAAAAGTGCGTATACGCCCCAGTGGACAATTTTTACCGAATTTATAGAAAACAAAACTATGAGATGTTTAAGAATTAGTTTTAAGCTTTAACTTAAGATTCAAATCAGCATGACCTTCGATTTTTGTAACATGGTTAACGATATCAGCCACTTCATTAACGGAAATAAAAAAGTGCGTATACGCCCCAGTGGACACTTTCTACCCAATTTATAGAAAACGAAACTGTATAAGGAGTTGTTTTAAGCGTTGAATTTTGATTAAAATCAGTATGACTTGCAATTGGTCTAACATGTCTAAATAAGGGTTAACGATTTCAGCCAAATGGCCGCCTTCATGAAGTTCTTCATAACCATTTTATACCTTTGCAACACTAAAACTTAAAAACTTTACGAGTAGGCTTTATCTTTCATACGGCTTTCAGGAAAAAAGTTAATATGTGTAAAACTGCAAGTTTTTCATCACATTTTTGTTTCGATTGTTTCGTTGGATATATGCGAAAGGTCCATATCAAAGCACGGTAACGCTATCGGATCATTTTCATGCATTTAAAGGACCCAATCAGCAAAATTAAGACGTTGCTGGTGATCCAAAGGCTTAAATTCTTGTGTTGATTGAATTTTTTAAATCTGTAGACTTGAGCCTTTATGGAAAATACGATGCAATGTCGTATCAACAAGCAATCGATCATATGCTTTCCCCCTAAAGTCCCTTATTCGAAATAAAACATATGTAAAACAATTCCTATTTGTGTTTAAGTAAAAGCTGACCAATTCCTCCCGCATTTCATCAATATAATCACATACTTCGAATGATCTTATTAAGAATTTCATAATCCTAAAAAAAAAACCACCAGATGCTGTCTCTTTAAAATTCCCTTAAATACGCATTCCCAAAAACACATCAAAAGACATATCATTTAATTGTATCTAAATTAAAAATGGTCTTCACACGCCATCACACATCGAGTATCTATAATATCTCTTTTGTCTATTATTTGTAATTTGATGTTAAAAAGGAACAAAAAAAAAAACAAAAAACTCATCATCTATATAATAATTACGATAATAGTCTCCCTCTATCCCTTCATAGTTCTGGTGCTGTAGAGCCATACATAGATCTTTTCTCTAACCCAAAATATCTTCTTCACATAGTTGAATTTCATAGTCAAGTCAAATATGCCTGAATGCATCAAATCATTCACATCATTCAAATACATCAAACACACATCCCATAGATATCTCAATACTTACATATATGGATGGATCAGACACCCTTCGAAAACATATTCATTCTGTTTTGAATATTTAGTATATTGGATTTGGCCTTATTCTCATTCACTTTGGAATATTATTTAACTCAAATCAATGGTTTTGGATTATATACCTACATATATGCCCTCACTTATAATTTGAAATGATGAAATAGCTTGATATGCCATACAGAATTCCATTCCTCATTTATATATTAGCTCGAAGGTTCGACGAATTTTAGTACATATAGTTCTTCCATAGGAACCTCCACATATATAGATACAATAATATATCTCTAGTATAGTGTGTATAATATTAGAGATAATTTAATAAATAGTTTAGAGATTCTCACCCGCACTCCAAAATTATGTGCATAGAGTGCGAGAGATATATTCCACAAACAGAAAATGGACATGGACCCATCAATGGCAGCCAAATCATTATCACCATCACCATCATCATCATCATCATCATCGTGCACTGGACTGGACTATAACCATCGATATAGATGGTCTATAACAACGCGTATCTCTATAATCAAAATAGAGTTTGGAATATATACATACATAAACGCATAGTGTTTTTGGTTATGCTACAGAGACAGACCCATTTAAAAGAGGAGCATGCCATGGATAAAACATACCATTTAAAACACAAACATATAGTTATGGGCAATAGAACGTTGATTATTTTTGTTTTGTTCATTTATTTGATGCTCCATTATAGGCTACACACGTGAGGTGAGTCCTACCTTATACGAACGTGTCTATCTCTAAAATAGTTCATTTCACGAAACATATAACTAATTTGGACAACTGAAATTGAAATCTCTGAAACGCTAATGTGATTCCATCAAAATAAAATGAAACAAAAAAAAAAATAAACGGGTGAAGAGAAAGAGTTCAGTTGGATTGGAGCCTGATGGAGCCTGAGGTATAGCGTGGTGAAATGTGTCACTGTTTTGGTTTGATATGGATAAACACTAACGCAGTGTTTAATTTTATTTAAAGTTTTTTTTTTTTTCAAATAAATATATAACATATTAGGGGAGTGTTGTGGATTTGAAAAAAGAAAGTAAGATCAATTTCTATAAGGAAATTGATTTCTGACATTTGGAATTTGACACCTGTCAAAGTCAGCTGTCATTTGAAGTGTCATTACATTAAGTGGTGACTGAACTGTAGCCCCTTTTAGTGCGTAACGTGATGATAATGATGGCCATCATATTAGACCGACTACGGAAACGAGAATACGAACGATGCTGATGTTGCACAGCCTGCAAATGGTGCGAATGTTGCTAATGTGGAATGCTTTACAACACTATGTCTTTTTCAGGCATATTGCAATGTTTAAGAATTTGATAGCAATGTACATCGACATCTCCTTTCCAAGCCCTCATTCTTATTCTTAGGCTCACACTGTGTCTCTGGCATATTAAAGGTATTCAAAACCCTTTGAATGCTTGTCAGTTGTAAAAATAATATATCGTCTTTTGAAAATTTATCAACACCGAAAACTTATTGTTCCCTAAACTTTCACTAGACAAGTTGCATTTTTTTGAAGGTTTGTAACATTTGTAACATTTTGAACATTTTAATTCATATTATAGGATAATTTTTAACATCCCTTACAAAAATGTTTCCTTCCCAAATATGAGTCAATGCAAAATCGTATTTTTGAACCATTTCTGTTTTTCGTCGAAGAGCAAGTTTATACAACTTAGTTTTTCACCCTTAGTCGTTGGGTTGGTACTTCATTTGATTGAACAATAGAATTAAGATAGTTTTGCTGCGTGAATGGTATTTTTTGTTTTTGTACATAATATGTAGATATATACATGTCAGTATAATTTGATAGAGCGTGTGTTAATCAATTAATATAAAAGGTGCATTGTGCACGCGAATGGGCAACTAACTATTTTATAACCTACCTATACATTTTACTTATATGATTTCATTAGGAAATTTTTTAACTCTTAATTTGATTTGTGTTGGTTCGTTTTGTTTTTATTTTGTTTTTTTTTTGAGCTGGGCATATCGTTTATACTTAAATTTGAGAGCATAAACACAATTTTATACAAAAATGTTTATAAATATTGTTGCTAAGAAGGTAAATTATTATTATTGAAGTGAGATTCTATCTTTCTTTGCACAATGTCTACCAATTAGAAAGATTTAAAAATAAATTTAAAAAAAAGAACAATATGTATCAGCAACATTATGCAAGGTCAGCAACATATGGACTAAGAAGGAAATCCTTAAATATTCTTAAGAAACTTAGTTGATTCTTATATTTGCATATCATTGCATTTGACTAAAACACTTTAAATTAAACGATAGTAGTTTTGCTACATAAATGTATGTACGTATTTTAGATACATTTTCTTTTGCAACATTTTAAGCAACATTTTCTATTGTAAATCAACAAGATCTGCACTATTTGGAGTAATTTAAATACCTTAAAGAGTAGAATTTTATAATTCTTTTTAGATTTTCATAAAGGGAACAACATTTTGTGTCCGGAACTATTGTAAGTGCAACTTTCGGCCATTTCTTCGTGTAAAATTCTTACATTTTCACAAAATTAAAGTTCAAAGAGTACATAGTTCCAACTTTAAGCCCTAACCCTAAGCAACAAAATAAAAAAAAAATAAAACATAAATAATAATAATTCTACTCTGAACTTTCCCAGATCCCATTTAATTAATGTTATTCATTCTCCAACTCCTTTAGCAACATAACATAACCATCAACATCATCATTGGTAAAAAGGACAAAACTCTTATATAAAAGCAGAAAAATAAAATAACAACCTGATCCTAAGAAGTATAGGGGCTTATAAGCTACATAAAGTAGCACATACATACATACAATTATATATGTATATATATATTTTTATAAACGAATTTCTTTTTCGTGTTTTAGTTTTTGTTTTTTATGAATTATTTATAAATTTATTACATTAATGGAAAAGGCGGCTCGTTGGGTTTTGTGTTGTATTTTGTTTCTTTTTTCCTCGTTTTTGATTTTAACTTTAGGTTTAGTTTTTTGTTGTTTGAGCTTATTTTTTGTTGTTGTTGTTGTCCTTGTTCTTGTACCTGATTTCCGTAACTTATTCCCTTTTGGCTTCACTTTGAAAATATCGTTTTCGATGGGTTGTTGGCGGCAAGTTGATATAAAGGAGTATTTCATCAAGGATGAATGAGCAATAGAATGAAGGATACGGTTGTATATACATATTAATTTATATACTAAATGAACGTTATACCTACATAATATAGTATATCCGGTACACAAGTATACAACTTACTAAAGGAACTAAATCTGTTTCTTGTGTTTTTATTATTGGTTGAGTTTTCTTGCGGTTAAAAGAGAGGGGATTTTTTTATAAGTAGAAAAAAAAAGTTGGCCAAAACACAAAACCTTAATGACAAATCGATTCAAATTGAATTCACTAAATTATTGATACGAAAGTAATCACTTCGTAAATGCAGCCAACGGATATGACAAAAATACTAAATTTTATTCAATTCTCTTCAACTCTATACAACACGAAATGTCTTAAATTTACCTTAGATATAGTCATATACATACCCATATACATAGATACTTGTACTCCTTATCAATGCTGGTCACACAATATTTTAAGGTCCTTTGAATCCTTAAGAAGGATAGGAGGCAGGAGGAAGGAGATATACGATATGTATAGGATAGCCAAAGCTCTATCCCAAAAAGGGATGAATTTATATCCCTTAATACACGAAAAGCCGACCCCAACCTTCTATGTACGGTTGGCGCTCTACCCATCAAGAACAAGGAAAAACAGGACATATTATTAAATCTAGTAGATAAAGTGATATAAGGGCGGGCATCCCTTTTATTTTTATTTTTTTTTTTTTGCTTCATACAAAAATGATGACGACCATAAGAAGGAAGGTAGTTGAGGCCCCCTCTTAACTCGTCATAGTCTCATAAGCAAATAGATTACGTGGAAATGTGTCACTTATATTTTCCATGGGTTTATTGCTATTATCCTGGATCCAGAGTGTATACCAGGCATCAGCATCCAGCATCCAGCATCAGCATCAGCATCATCCAGCAAACCCAAGCAAAAAGCAATTTCTATTACAGACAAGCGTAACAAATTATGATGATCACACACAAGAAATGGTGATGGCAAAAAGTGGGTGGGCTGGAACTGTAACTATGTAATACTCGTTGAACATACTGATGTGATGTTCTATGCTGTGATATACTCCACTTGTACAACAATATCTACAGTATAAGAATGTATCTTTTTTTTTTGTTTCCTTTGGACTTGCAATAGATACATTTTGTGTGTACGCAGTATTGGAATTTGTATTGTTATGATTTAATATTAATTTATTTATTCTATTTCTATTTCTATCTTGGTATTCTTATTTTGTGTGTTATTCGAAGTAATGCGATGATGAGAGAGTGTTTAGTTTTATGTGTGTTTGTGTTTGAAGATGAGAAACAAAAATATATCTACATACAACCAATAATGTTTATGTTTATACTCTACGAGTATGTATATACAGAGACACCTTTTGCATCTATAAAAGTTATAACTTTGATATAGACAAATATTGAAATTTGTCTGTGTTGTGTATTCAAGACGATATCAGCTTTTAGCTTTGTTTTATAAATTATTGTCATCACGTTTTGCCAATATTGAGTAGTGAGATACATTTTTGCAAAAACGGACAAAAAAAAACAACATAGAAACAGAAACAAATTCCTGCATTTTTATTTGAAATGTAAATTTTATGCTTCTTTTTACGTTCATTTGACGACAAAGACATTTTTGTTTGATGTTTCGGTATAATTGATGTTTGTCGGACGGACAAAGAGAAAAATTATTAACAAGTAAAATGTAAATAAAAATCATAATATTGAATTATTTGTACATATACCTGTTCGAACTATTTCAAAATAAGTTATTAAATAGAAAAATTTCAATGTATAGTTTCTTTGTGAAGTATAAATAAATTAAATAAAATTTATTTGAATGTTAGATATTGACACATGACGAATTTTACTTACTTTGTTGCTTCAGTGTTACCGATGTTTTAGTTTTTTGTAGGGTAATAGTTTCTATAAGTAGTACCCGTGGCATGTTGGTTAGTGCGTTGGACTGTCATGAGAGAGGTCTTGGGTTCGATCCCTGCCTGTGCCACCTAAAGTTTTTTCACGGGCACTGCCTCTTGCGAGGAATTGACAAATTCTCTAAGATTAATTCTTGTCATGAAAAAGTGCTTTCTCAAATTAGCCGTTCATATTCGGCATATAAACTGTAGGTCCCCTCCATCCCTGCAATTACTCGCACACAGGAATGGTTGAGAGTTGTAAGTCACTAGGCCCTGGTTCTCTACGGACTGTTGCGCCACCCAATTTATTTATTTATAATAGTTTCTATAAAGTTTCTTTTAGTAGTTTTCCTAATAGAAAAAAATTGAAGTATTTAACACGTTTTTTTCTAGTGGTTCATGCATCAAAAAGTTACTTTGATAATTTCCATATTTTTAATTTCTAGCTTGTATTAAGGTTCTTTAAAACTTATATTTCAATTCAATTTCAATACTTCATATTCATACTTTTGGCTGGAACTTAGACTTTATATTACTTCAGATAACAGCCAGCGGGCCGTTAAATAAATGTTCTAAAAATGATTTTTGCAATTTATAAGAAGTAATAGCTTCTATAAAACATTTTACTTTCTGTTACCAAATTTAAAGATAGATATTAATGAATTTGGATAAATTTGTTTATGTCACTTATGTATTGAAAAGACAAAATAAAAGAATTAACACATTTGGTTTTATAATGTTTCTTGTTGATTCCAAGAAGTTGTGACTTCTATAAAGTTTATTTAAGTATAGTGCAATAATTTAAAAAATAAATTATATTTACATTATTAAAAAAAACTGTTTTGTTAGTGCTTAAACTTCAGTGTTGATTATTATTTGAGTTTGACATATTTGTTTCAATTGCTTCTTTAAAGCTTCTCTAAGTTTCTTGTAACTAAAATACTGTGATTTGTTTTCTAACATGATTAAAAATGATATTAAAATGTTTTCTTTGTCTAAATAAAATTTAATACTTTTAAAGGAAAAAGTTTACGCAACATGTTATGTTTCCTTTAAGTCCCAATTAACACATCTTTTTAATTGGATTCATGTTATAAAAATATGTTTCCAAAAAAATAGAAATATCTCAGTTATGTTGACCATATTTTGTATACATTTGCCAGTCTTTCTCTTCTCTCGATGTTAAAGTTATCGGAATTGAAAAGCACACAAAGTAAACAAAATAATGTCAAAAATGCTCTATAAAACATATCAACCGTACTAAATATGCGTTCTGTCCATAATTGAAATGTAATGGGAAATATACTCATGTACCTACAATACATATATGAATATGGCCCGCTTGCTGTTGCTTCGTTGTCATTTTTTTGTAAGCATCACTGCACAAATTCAGACCAAAAGCCTATAAACATGTATATAGATAAAATACTAAATGGGCATGTTGTTGTCAACCAGACTATTAAGCGAAATTAACAAAAATACCACTGAAAGTAATGGATGCACAAAATAAAATACCAACATAGAAAATTTTGTGTCCATATACATATAAAACACACCATGTATACATACATTTATGTGCATGCAACAACATATTGCTAACCACCAAACGAAACAATAATGTCGCCGCAATGGAAAACCAATTGGAACACTATATAAAATGATTCCAAGAGTAAAACCCGCCGCCGACGCCGATTCCATCATTGAGAGAGTAAGGAACGAAGTACCCTCTACAATCTAACTTATACGATACGATGATACATAAACGGCCAGCTAGAGCCAGAGCTTCAGTATAAGTTCCAGCAGCTGTAAAAGAGTATAGACATTTTTTTTTTTGAAAAAGTGCAAAGGGGCAATCGCATCACATGCTAGTGTTGCTGTTGCTGTAGCTGATGTTACTGAACAAAACGATGCCCCATATTGTTATGTGTAAAGTTGGTTGATTATATTGGCAATCTACAAAATTCTCTATTAAATGGCGGTCGCTGACGACCGTGACACGAGGCATGTATCGAACACATTTTATTTTTGTTACAGTAAAACGCTGCAATTTTTTCCATTATATCCCCCTGCAGGGTATGAATTTTCTGTGTGTTGCATAGTATAGGCAATTGTTTTTGGTGCAAATAATGACCCATAAATGCGGGATCACATCAAATGATGGGGCACAAACTGTCAACGGTATTTGAAATTAAATTAAAGAAGCACAAGAGAACATAGTGTAGTTGTGTACATCCTCTCTCGCATCTCCCTCTGATGAGAGGACAAAATTGTAACGATAATGACGCTATAGAAATTGTCGTGGTAATAGGTGTGCAACATACAAAATGTGTATAGTGTGTGGCAACAAGTGAATTAGCGGTTATTTTTAACTCATTTTATATCTTCACATTGGTGTATGGATTATTTTAAATACACAACCCGAAAAGATATAAAATAAATGGGCTTAATATTATATTGGAGAGATTTTCTGTAATAAATGTTGCAGATACATGTTGATAAAATCGATTAATCTTTTTTTTACGAAAAAATAGGTTTCAAGATAAGTTTTTGATACTTCTGAAATTTTATTATTTTTGCTCATGTATTTAATACTCTCCAAATTCAAACAATTTAATTTTTAAACCCAACAGATAGCCTTTTTAAATTCAAAGAGCATGTATTCTTTCGTAGTGGATACCTAGGTATCTTTTAAAATTCAAAACGCGATGTATTCTTTCGTAGTGGGTATCTAGGTATCTATAAAAATTGCCTTCACAACGAAAACCAATAAAATACGATAAAATCAAAACCATTTAATGACAAAGCCCATCTTCTTAAATAATTTTGAAGGTCGAATTTCGTGTAGTTAAGATGCATGTAATTAAAGAATCACATAAAATAAAGAACATGTGTAGGAACATGTTTATTTGTATCTTAAACATTTTTTCTTTAATTTGTTGAAATGAAAAGTTTTTAACATTATTATGAAGCATTTAAGTGGAGAGTTTTACTAAAATTAACATATTACAAGACTTATGATACTTCAATCATGTAACATAACTTTCACATTTTACTCGTTAGTCATAATGCGAAGAATAAAGCCTTAAGCTATAAAACGTTAACGATTGATTTTTTTTTTCAAGCTTTTGATATCGATTACTTATTTTTGTTTATAATATTAGACCATTATGATTAGGTTAATATTTTAATTTGTTGTTCTCATTTAATACAAATCGAAAAATATCCGGAGGCCATTTTACATTTTTAAATGTGTTGTAAGTTTGAAAAATCTTCTGTAATAATGTACAAATCGGATTTTTTTCATGCATTGACATTCAATTTGCAGAAGAAACAGTTTTCTCTGAAAGCGGAACAATTTTTGTGTTCAAAATTCCCAAAACATTTATAAAATAATTTTGAATATCGATATTCTCTTTCTTCTTAGAAAATAATGTTGGCCATGTGTAGTCAAAAAACAAAAAAATTTTACGCTATCAATATTTTCTTAAAAAGTTACACACGTCGTATGAGTTATTTTATTTAAACAAAAATATGAAATTCTGCATCATAATTTTGTGGAATGACATAATACTTAAACGAATTCTTGTGCTCGAAAAAATCCCTTTTAATGCAACAATGTTGCTAGAGATGTTGATAATGATATACTTTTGTTTAAGTTTTAAACGATTCCTGAGTTCATAATGTTTTTTAAACAATTTCTAAATCCCTTGATTCAATAAAACTATTAAACTATTTTAATGTATCCCCTGACACTCTTGTGCAACATGTTGCGTGCCAAAAAGTATAGTTTCAACCGCTTTTCTTAGTTTCAGGACCAACAAAATTACAAATTACAACAAATACATTTACATATAGTATAAATAAATCCTTACATTTTAATGTATTCCCTAACACTCTTGTGCAACATGTTGCGTGCCAAAAAGTATAGTTTCAACTGCTTTTCTTAATTTCAGGACCAACAAAATTTTTCGAAAAAAAATACAGTGTCTTACAAATTATGTAAATTTCCTGTGTAATTAACTCATAACGGATTAAATTTTCCAAAAGGATCATGTAATTGTACTGAGAAACCACATTTGCATAAATTGTAACTACAGTAGTTATTCCAACCGTAAAACAAAACACCTTTTAATCAGCTTACACTTTACCATTTCTTACCATATAAAATCAATTTCCAAACTTTATGAAAGTACACAATATAACTTCCCAAAATTTTCCTCTCTTAAAGTTTAGTATATTGAGGTCATATTGATCCAATATTTTCAATTCACTTCATACAATTGTTCTACTTATATATGTACATATGTATATAAAACAAAAAGAAAACCCCCAAATAAGGAAAAATATAAGCATATATGTAGGTAGATATATTTTCAATGTTTATAAACATTCCCAAAGAGTCAGAGAAAAGTTCAATTTATTAAAGGTAATTTCATAAAATTAATGACATAAACAACAAGTTAGTATTTTCATATAAAATTTATTTACCATGGAATTGTGTTTTTCTTCATATTTTCTTCTTTTTTTTTTATTTTTTGATTTTCTTGGTTGTTTTGTTTTCATTTTGCAAAAACCAGGAAGTAGGTGTACAAATACATTTACATATAGTATAAATAAATCCCTATATATACACTCCCACTCACACACATAGAACTTGAAAATTATTTTCTCCTCAAAAGAAATAGGGAATATTCTTCAAGTTTCCTTTTTATTAAGGTATTTCGTCAATTTTTGTTTTAGTATTATTTTTTCACACCAATATGTATACACATATAAAAGTCTCCTAAGTCTCACACACACACACATCCATATAACATTAGAAAGCTGCCGTCACTCGCTTTTCTCCATGAATTCTTTTTATTTTGCTGAAGAATACGAAAAAAATATATAAAATTTCTTTAGCAAATTTCGTTACATGATGTTGTTGTTGTTCTTATTGGAACTTTATTTTTATATTTTTATTTTCTAACCGTCTATACTCTTGTACTTCTATACCCTGGCACCCTAGAAAATAACTTAATTCATCTTACTCTTTTGGATTCGATGATTTTAAGCGCCTGCGTTATATGAAAACCAATCGCATCAAAGCACCCCATTAAACTTTACTCCATTCCATAGTATACGACAATCAAGTGTGATATTAAAATAGAGGTAGAGTAGTAGGTAGAAGATATAGCCCCAATGCCCAACCATGAGTCTCACCCGTAAGCTAAAGTCGTCTTCGCCGTTGTCGTTGTTGTTGTCGTTGTTGTCGTCGTCCTTGCAGTCGTCACACAGCCATCATCATCATTATTATCCAAAACATCATCATTATTATTGTCATCATTGTCATGTGTATAGTCAAAGTCATTTTCTTATAGTCATTCGTTCCATCGTTTTGTCCGGCTTTATTTTTTAAGGCAAACTTGAAAAAAAAAATCAGTTTCAGACATTTTTTATGCTAAAACAAGGACTCCAACCCAAACCTCATTTTCTCCTTCATCCCACTTTTACTTCTGCTTCACCATATAGCCTTAAAACCTTTTTGGTTCTTCAATCCAGCTGCTGAGCATTTTGGGTCCTTTTATGGCAGAGAAAATGACTTTATATGCGAGTCCTGAGGATAAGTTTATAGGATGTCTATATTGTTTTTGTCTACCACGAGAAGTTTTACCTCACACACACACTTACACATATAGAAACATTAAGGATTTTTCATATCTGCCAAATTGGGTGTTAGAAATGGGTGGCTGTGAGGGTCTGGGGTGGCTTGAAAAACAGCAGGTGTATAGGTTGATCCTTCATTCATGTTTCAAACAAACGTTCCTTCGCCTGTCTGTGTATAATACTCTACATTTCTATACAGGCTGAACTCTCTAAGACTGACTACACCACACGCAAAACGTCATTCATTCGCTTTCACCATTCTAGTCAGTCCATCCGTTGCTCATCGTCATAAAAGAAGAATGGTATAGAGCGGTTCCTTGTTCACTTTATATAGGTACGTACCTATATTATAGTTGTTATCCTGATGATGATGATGGTGAGAAATATCCTGGCGGCGCACAAGGATAATAAGAATACCCTATAACAAACACACCCATTCGGCATTCTGATATCGCACTCAAGCTTACTTATACTTCTATTTTGGCATTTTGAGAGATCCTTGAAATCTGCCATAATACACAAACAAACATAGATATAAAATACATCCTTTTTGGAGCGAAAAGCTTTTCTCACTTCGCATCGGTTTGTGTTTAGTTTGAAAAGTATACGAATAGTAGGTACATAAAGTCGCCTTCTTGCATCTTATATATGTATAAATAGGAACATGTGATGTTGTTGTTGTTGTTTGTTTTTCGTTCTTTTCTGGAATTTTTATTCGTTTCGTTTGCTTCATTTTTAGAACGAACTAGAAAGCTTGAGTGAATAGGATCCTTCTATGTTGAGGGTTATGTTTTTTTTTTTTTTTCTTATTCCTGCACATCTCCCATCTCTTATTTAAAGATGGAGGTGTGTATAGGGGAAATAAAAATTGCAAACAACTAAAATAAGAAGAGAAGGTACTTTGCCCAACTTGGCTTCGCCGCCACATCCTATTTTTCAAAACTTTTTTGTATTTGTAGTTTTTCTTAAGAAGAAAAAAAAAAAGTATCTGCGCATAGTTTTCTTTATCTATCTTTTCCAAAAGGATACTCGCATACACTCAAACTTATGCAGTTTTTATTTTTGTTGGTTCGTATTCAAAGAAAGTAGCTATAAGGACCTCTATATAAGAAAGGAAAAGAATAGTGAAGATGCATATTTTCAAAAACGCATATTCTTGTATACTTACTACATGAAGGAGATGTCATATATGATTAGTTTATTTTTTAACTATTTTTCTTTATATGTACATAACATAGGTAGGTAAAGTTTTGCACCATATGGTGTGCATCCCATAGAAACTGTTTTAAGTTTTTTTTTTTTTTTAAGTGACAACTTTTTTGTAAAATTTAAAAATAGAAGAGAATTTTGGTTTGAAATTTTTCTACCCAAAACAGGTTCCTTTTTTTGCAATTTTGACTGTTCAAACTATTTTCTAAAATATCATATCTACATACATACATTTATGTACATATGTATGTATGTTAGTATAATCGAGTATCTGATGTGCATATAG
Source organism: Eupeodes luniger (assembly GCA_951509635.1). Classification (NCBI taxonomy): domain Eukaryota; kingdom Metazoa; phylum Arthropoda; class Insecta; order Diptera; family Syrphidae; genus Eupeodes; species Eupeodes luniger. The sequence continues at coordinate 299,375,907 of OX608073.1, forward strand.
TTTTCAATATCCATCCTTTGGCTTTGCAAAAAAAAGGTCCCTTTTTTACTCAGACGAAACGATGACTTGAAGAAAATTTATTTTTGTGTTGGTTTTCAGTTTAAGATTTCCTTACATATGAAAAGATCTTCTTTTTCTTTTGTTTGGTATAAATTTTAATAAAATGAATATAAATTTTCTTGGAAGTTTTCATCAAGTAGATATTTTAGAATAGTTTATGCCAAGCCAACGGAATTCCTGGGTTTTATTAAATTTTATATTTAAATAAATATATACTGAACAAAGAATGATGCTATAGATATTTTAATCGGATACAACTAAACTATAGATACATTTATGTATGAAGAAGGTCCTTGTATTATTGTGTTGTTTATTGTTTTAAATTAAGGAAACTTAATTATTGTTCTTTTTTATGGGTATACAGTTATGTTGTTTTCCAAAGTATGAATAAATGAGTTTAATCAATAAAATCTCTTCTTAAGAAATACTTAAAGTTCGTTACATCTTGTTTAAATATAGCATTTCAAAATGAAACATTTTATCATTTGTTTAAGTCGATTCCACAGAAAAGTTACCTAAATAGGACTTGTATCAAAGGAAAATCAAAGAAAAAAATAGGCTGGGATGCGACCCACACTGATAATTTCCCATCCTGTCTGTCGATTTGTCTTGCTTAAAAGTTTGTCTATATATGTATCAATTTTAAAAAAATTTGAGTACTATTTTTTGTAGATTTTATTTTTTTATGAAAAAACGGACAGTTGGATTTTTATAAAAAAATTACTGAATATCGAAAACAATATTTTCTGAGAAATAAAATAAGTTTGAAGCCAATATTTGTAATTTTTAAAAAGCTATTTGAGTCGAAAGTAAATCTTTACCAAGTTTTAGTATTGTTTTTTTTTTAGGTTTTTATTTTTTGTAAAAAAAACTGTCAATTCGATTTTTCTCAAAATTTTATCGAATGTTGAAAACAATATTTCTTATAAGTTAAAATTAGTTAGAAGCCAGTATCTCAAATTTTTGAAAAGATATTTGAGTCGAAAATCAATTTTTACCAACTTTTGTTAAATTTTTTTTTTTCGATTTTTAATTTTTTGTAAAAAAACTGTCAATTTGATTTTTATCAAAATTTTACTGAATATTGACAACAATTTTTTTGAAAGATTAAAGTAGTTTTAAGCAAATATCTCAAAGTTTTGAAAAGATATTTGAGTCGAAAATCAATTTTACCACCCTTTATACATTTTTTTTAGGTTTTTATTTTTTGTAAAAAAAAAAATATCAATTCGATTTTTTTGAATATTGAAAACAATATTTCTTATAAGATAAAATAAGTTGAAAGCCATAATCTCAAATTTTTGAAAAGATATTTACGTCGAAAAATAATTTTTACCAACTTTTGTTAATTTTTTTTAGGTTTTTAATTTTTTTTACAAAAACTGTCAGTTCGATTTGACAGCAATATTTTTTGAAAGGTTAAAGTAGTTTTAAGCCAATATCTCAAAGTTTTGAAAAGATATTTGAGTCGAAAATCAATTTTTACCAACTTTTGTTAAATTTTTTTTTTCGGTTTTTAATTTTTTGTAAAAAAAAACTGTCAATTCGATTTTTCTCAACATTTTATCGAATGTTGAAAACAATATTTCTTATAAAATAAAATAAGTTTGAAGCCTTAATGCCAAGTTTTTGAAAAGATGTTTGAGTTGAAAATCAATTTTTACCAACTTTTATTAATTTTTTGTAAAATAAACTGTCAATTAGATTTTTCTCAAAATGTTATCAGATGTCAAAAACATTATTTTTCGTTGCACAAAATTGTTTTGGAGATAAAATCATATTTTAGTCGTAAAATTTCCGAGGTGACACATTTTTTTTTTTCAGTTTTTTTGATTTGTAAAAAAAAACCGTTAGTTGGATTTTTTTCCAAAAATACAATTGTTTTGTATCACGTTACAATATATAATATAAAATTTAATTTAAGTCTCTGGCGTCATTGGTTCATGAAATATTTAGGGTTAACCAAAATTTTCACCTTTTTTTTAAACTGCTAAGGTAAAAAAACTACCCACGCAATTTTCTTTATAGCCCTTTATGCATCTTTCTGTCTTATTATCTGTATAACAAAATTTATTTGATGTCGATATCTCTTCTGGTTCTTGAGCTATAGACGACGAAAAAAACGTCGCGAACGTACGGACGTACGGACATACAACAATAGAGTTTAAAAAAACGCGTATACGCCCCAGTGCACCACCAGATTATTGTTGTTTTCAGAGGTATTAAAATTATAGAAAAATAATTTTAGACATGTAGTACCCGTGGCATGATGGTTAGTGCGCTGGACTAGGGTGAAGCAGGAGAGCCAGTTTTGGTGGCTTCAATCGCCACTTGATAGTGAGTAGTCGGGATGGGGTTTAAAGCCTTGGCCGGCTTACATACTTGTTTTATAGTTTTAGGGTTTAGTTTTAAGTAGAATAGGCATGGTGGCACAAAAAAAATACAAAATACAAAAAAAAAAAAAAATACAAAAAAAAAGGACAAAAAAAAACAAAATAAAAAATAAATAAATTAAAAAAAAAAAAAAAAATACATGGAAAAAGAAAAAAAAAAAAAGACCAAAATATGAAAAAAAAAAAAATGTTAGATAGTTAGATTTGCTGCTGTGGTTGTTCTAGTTTTAAGTAGTTTATAGGTAGAATAGGTAGTTTTAGTTAGCTTTAAGTTTTATATTAAGGACCTTATTTTAAGTAGTTTTTAAGTAAAAATAAAAAAAGGATATCGATATTAGTTTTTTTTCAAATTTTCTAATAAATACAAAATAAATAAAACTTAATTGAAGTAAAATAGATCTTAGGGCCGAAAGGCATTAATATTAAGTGTTATAGTTTAACTTAGAGTGTCCGTATGGGACCAGTAAGTTAGTTGTAAGTTATGGTTAGTTAGGCTAGTTTTATGAATTTTTGTCTAGCTTTAAGATAGTTTTAAGATTGAATTATAATAAAAATGAATTAAAAAAAAAAAAAAAAAAAGTGCGCTGGACTGTCATACGAGAGGTCTTGGGTTCGATCCCTGCCTATGCCACCTAAAGTTTTTTTCACGGGTACTGCCTCTTGCGAGGAATTGACAAATTCTTCAAGAGTAATTCTTGTCATGAAAAGTGCTTTCTCAAATTGGCCGTTTGGATTCGGCTTAAAACTGTAGGTCCCTTCCATCCCTGACAACATTACTCGCACACAAGAATGGTTGAGAGTTGTAAGTCACTAGGCCCTAGTTCTCAAACGGACTGTTGCGCCACGCAATTTATTTATTTATTTATAATTTTGGACATACTTTTGTTGTTTAAGTTCTATATTTACCAAATGTTTTTTACAAATAGTAGGTTCAAGTCTTTCATTTCTTGAGACTAAACGTACTTAAAAAAATAACGTCGTTAGTATTTTGTTAATATCATCCTAAAGACTTGATTTCTCATAGGTATTAATTTGGAAGATTTACTATAAAATGAGCAATCCTAAGTGAGCCCCCCACAGGTTTTCAGGTCATTAGGGAGGCACAATAGATCCCAAGTTCGCTGTGCATCAGTATCCAATTAAATTTATGTATTCATTATTTTGATTGAAATTTGCAGCTTGTGATGGCGAAACTTATGCATTTTACATATAAAATAATAGAAGAAGAAAAACCAAGGATTTAATTGAAATGAACTATTTTAAACCCTAAAAAGTGATCTTTCAAATATTAAGACACATTCCAAATTTGAGTTTTAAGATTCATTTTGGCTTCTTTGGCAATTTATGCTCTTAAAGCTATAAAATCTTTTGAATAATATGAGTTACAAAATTGCATCAACAAATCATAAATTTTCTAGAATTCCAGAAATAATTTTAATAATTATGAAGAAATAATCAAATTAAAATAGAATGAAAGATCACTCTAAATTTACACATTTTCAAGAATGTGTAATTTAGATTTCAAAATAGTCGAATTCTCAAAAGTTTATCAAGTTTAAATTTGTTCTCTCTTATAGAATCTTTTCTGATAGCTCTAAAATATATGTATATACAAATGTATCTTCATATAAAGATATCTCTCATTCATATAGAAGTTATTATGAAACAAACATCAATCACAAACGTACTTTAAAAAGCATCCACATATTTGTACAAATTCTACCACTTCATACCTATAAATGCATATATAGATATTTATAAAGACATTTCTATTTCACAAAACAAAATAAAGAAAAAGAAGAAGAAGAAGAAAAAGAAAAAAAGCAATTTTCCACATATGCTTCCTTAAGCTCGAATTCAATATACGAGTATATTTGTATCTAAGGATCTGCAAAGATATTATATCCAACATTCCTCATTTTCAAGATACTCACATACTCAAATGTATCTTATTGCATTGTAGATAGATATTGTGTATATCTCGTATCTGTTTATTGTATTTTGTTCTATATACTTTTGGTGTGTTAAAGAATTCTTTAATTTTCGAAAATATGTTCTATGGAATTCATTTTATTTCGTCGCTTGAATTTTGTGGAATTTTAATTATGTTTTGGCTTCTATTTCATTTTATAAAACATTCATATATATAAGAGTAGAATATATCTACATACATATATGTATGAATATTTTTGTAGATATGTTTATCTGTTTTGTATAATATTACCATATGTAGGTAGGTATAGGTAGGTAGATTGTTAGGAAGGTTGAATGGATACATTAAGTCACTTCTTCGAAATGAACACATATCTCATAATTTCCATTCTTTTTCTCTGTGGATTATAATACACTCATATTTAAATTATAATTCGTTTCGTTTCAGTTTATTTATTATTTTTTTTTTTTTAAATTTTATTTTGTGGTGTTTTAAAAGTTTTTTAATTAATTTAATGGCTTTGGCTTTCCATAAGCATTTAGTTTCTCATTTCTGATGATTTGTTTCTTTTCTGGGTCTTCCGTAAACTCCATTTAGAGAAGAATTCCATTCCATTTGAAATAAATTAAAAAAAAAAAACGTCAGATTTATTATTTAATCTTGTATCTTTTTTCCGCATTGACTCTTCGTCCGTTGCTTCAATTCACCACGTCGCTCGTAGTCGCGGTTGCGTTACGTCGCCGTTGGATCTGGTGGTTTTAAGTTTTGGGCTTGGAGGTGGGCGCGCCAGCCGCCTCAATAAGTCTGTATCATTTTATATTTTTTAATTATTTTTGTTTTTTATTTTTGTTTTTTCTTAAACCTTACGTTTATTAATTTTTAATTGTAATCATTCCTTCATTCGACTGTTTAATCTAAGTTGTTCTTGTTTTGTTTTATTTTATTTTATTTTATTTTAATGTGCTCAAGATTTAATCACGCTATTAACTGGGGCGCCTCTTCGACTACTTGAGAATCAAAACATAAAACATAAATTCTTCATTTTGTTCTTAAATAATTTTTTTATTATTATTTTAATCATTTTAATCAGAATGACATGAGAGAAATTTATATATACAGTACTCGTTATCTTATCGTTAAAATCAATAAATTCCAAAGATTCAGATTCAGCTGGAAATATTAGCAAAAATAAAATAAAAAAATTTATTCGATTTTTTTAAATTAGTCAAATCAGTATTAAGATTGATAATATTTCAAAACAAAATATCCACTCGAATACCTACGTGTGTTTTATTGATAAGATTTCATAAAAAGTGAAAAAAGAAGTTCAAAAGATCATTTTTTTCAAACTGAAATAGAGATTAAATGCGCTAACATCGAAAGACATTGCAAATAATCACATCATACATATATAGATCAGATTTAAATTAAATTAATCAAAAAATTGATCAAACAAGCCATCAAAACTAACACAAGGAAGGCTTGGTTTAAAAAAAAACGCATCTGATTATTATCTGAAGCTTAAAATTGAGTTTTATTACTCAATTTTTGATAAATTCTCAAAACTAACAATATAAACTACTAGCGGCCTGTCCCGGCTTCGCACGAGTAGACATAAATAGGTACAGATATTTAAGTTATGAGCATGCTTATTAAAACGACCATGAATCACTAAATTAGAAAACATTTTTTTTGTCATATAATTAATATTCTTCGCAGCGTATGCGATGAAAGACATTTAATGGCTAATTTTTTTACACCTTCGGTTGGTTTTAATAGGAATTTCTAAAGATTTCTTTAGTAATTTAGTACTAAATATAGCCTTTGTTACTCAGTGATAATGTAGGTTTCTAATTAAAAAAGAATTATTAAAATCAGTCCAGTACTTTTTGAGTTTATTCGTTACATACAAAAATACAAATCTTTCCTCTTTATAATATTATTGTAGATTAAAAACGAGTCAAGGTGACTTAATCAGAAAACGGGTTGGGTCAGACGTTTTTAAAACGTCCAAATTCTCATTTCAAGACAAAAACATTGGATAGACTTTGGCATTAAGTTCTTTTATCGAAAATACCTGATTTTTTATAGCCAAATCTCTCCTTCTTCTGAAATTTACAAAATAAATAATGGTGTTCCTCAGGGTTCTGTTTTGTCTCCGACTTTCTTCCTTTATTTCATAAACGATGATGAAATTTGTAATCCCGTGAACTATTTCGCTGATGGCAGTACCCTCAGCTTTTCATTTTTGTTTCTAGATTCACCCTCTTCAGTTGTGGAACTTGAACGGTAGCTCAAAATAAGCTCATTGAATTCAGAACTTGAGGAAATATAAACCCCTTCTGATCTGGCTTAAAAAAAGTCTTTTATCCGTTTAAAACTTGCATGCAACTATCATATTTGGATAAGTTACATGCTTAAGTCTTTTAAGTAGAACCTAAGAAAGAGCTTGGAACATGATTGACGAAACTTTTGCAACGTTTGAACTCTAAGATTAATGCTTTTTGCTGATTTATCTATATTTGGATAAGACCTTTTCTGTCGGAATTAGTCGTTGCATTGGTCCGTTCAAAAAACTGTTCCTTAACAGTAGTACTTCCAGAATTGCTGAGCAGTAAGCCATTGATCTCAAATTAAGAAGCATTGTCAAGTTTAGATATTCATTTTTCAGCCGCACATCAAGAATATGGAATGCTTTACCACTCGCACTGTGATTAAACCCTTTTAGTACGCTTAAATAATAAAACAAAAGAGCTTGGAACATGATTGACGAAACTTTTGCAACGTTTGAACTCCAAATTTTATTCTTTTCGCTGTTTAATCTATATTTTGATAATCAGTTTTCTGTCGGAATAACCAGTTGCATTGGTCCCTTCAAACAATTCTTCCTTAACAGTAGCACTTCCAGAATTGCTCAACAGTAAACCCTTGATCTCAATTTCAGAAGCACTGTCAAGTTTAGATTTTCTTTCTTCAGCCGCACATCAAGAATATGGAATGCTTTACCGCTCACACTGTGATTAAACCCTTTTAGTACGCTTAAATAATAAAACAAAATTAGTGTGCATATCATCTTTTTTGAAACCTTTAAAACTAATGTTAACTTAACACCAAATTTTAAGTTTGACTCTATTATCAAAATGTAAAACTCAACAGTAAAAGTCAGCCTCTTCGTAGGTTGACCTTAATTTATTCGCAAATTCAAAATGGTGGAACTTTTTTTAATGTTCATGCGCTCATAGAATTTGTCTTTTTACAACAATGATACATGAGTAAAGCAACAGGTCCTTTCAACTAATTAATATTTTTGAAGTAATTGTTATTTCAGAATATAACCTCAATTTAAAAACCCAAATTATTCGTTTCTTCAATAAAACACTCATTAATTAATTTAATTTATTTTTCTAAGAATAATTGGAAAACAAACCTTCTTAAAAGCTTAAGTACATGCAAATCGATTAAATAAACGATAAAATGGTGCTTTTTACACCAACACCAAGCATATTTTTTCAATGAGGAGAGGGGAATAAGGAAACAATTACTAAGCATATCCTTTTTTTTTAAATATAGATCCCTATGTCTGCTGTATAGAGAGGTTTATGTTATTTTTCTTTGTCTCCTTACTTCACATATAGATAGAGGCACACAACAGTGTGGGTGCGCATAACAAAAATTTGTCATAGTATTAGTAGTTTAACTGCTTGTAGGCCAACAACATTTTTACGATATAAACTTATCTATACCAATATGTGTATTTATGTAAGTATTAAAACGATTTACTTTACGATATTTATAGCCTATGAAAATAAGCTTTATAACTTTCTATATCTGATGATGATGGTGTATGAGTTTGTAGACATCATATACTATATGTATGTATGTAATGGAATCTTTTTAGTCCTGAATTGTTTGAATCGGGTCAACAGCCGGTTCCGGAACAACAATATAAGAAACCATCACGTGACACCAAAAGCAAAAAGGGTGATTTTTGAAACAACCCAACTCACAGATTTTATAGTTGCGGTGTCTATAGTTGAAAATTTACTCCATCCTTTGTAAAAAAGGATAACAAGACAAACGGCAACGATGACGATGAGGACTTGTTTATATATAGAAACAGTAAATGAAATGCGGAAAGCAATAACTGTTATTTTTATTAAAAACAATAAACACTTTTTTTTTTTTTTTTGGTAGATAGGTACTTTCCTTTGCCACTTTAAATAAAATTTCTCAAGGCCTTTTTGGTTGTTAAAAGTGTGTACATAATGTTTTCCTGAGAGAAGGTCCTCTGTTTATATATAAATGTTACGATATTATGATGATGATGATGGCAACGACATTGACTTTGGATAGTGACTTGCTGTTTTCTTTTAAGTGCTTATTTTTATTTTTATTTTTGGATGCTTTCCACAATAAGTCAAGGTTAACGACCTATTATTATAAAATGTATTTTTAAAGGACACAATATGCTTGGTCCTTGTTTTTCTTTTCTTTATATATAAAGAGACATATTGTTGAAATGTTTTATTTTTATAGATTTTTATAGCATCTTTTAAGATTAACAGTTGAGGTATAGGTACATTTCATGCTGACCATTACTTATACCCGCACCTTTTTTTTTTAATGTAGACGATGTAGAAAGGGTACTCCTGTGGTGTATAGTGTCGAAATTCCCAATAGCTCTCATCGAACTTATTTTCAGCACTCCATATCACAGGACATTTTAAATTGCATTGATTTTAGTCGGAAATAGCTATACCTAGGTACCCAAGGGACCTAGATATATGTGTATATGAAAAAGTATAAATTGACATATCGCGAAAATGCATACATACCGTTATATTGTTGTTATATTCCTACCTTTACATCGCTAGAACGTATGAAGGTATATTTGTAGGTATAGTTGAACACACTACGCTCTCGCACACACCATTTCACGTAACATTAATTCTGTGATTTATGAGGGTCACGTGACCGTCAAACGGACGAGTGCCCAAAAAAAAATACAAATAAAAAAATAAAAGCAGAACGGAAAGGAGTTAAGAAGAGTGCAAAAGGATAATGGATACCAACATACAATATATGCCAAAGAGAAGAGAGGGAAAACAGAAATAATGTGTGGTCGGTCGATATTTTTAATTCGCCGCATGCATAAGGGAGATTATTGTTGTTGTTGTTGTTGGTGTTGCTATTGCCTTTAACTTATATATTTTGGGTATGCAGGATCTTTGATTTCAAATTGACAGGGGTCATTGGTTAGCTATAAATTATATAAAAAGAATGTAATATAAAATCATATAAAACTTCCTTAAAATTATAATCAAATTGAACAACCTTCTCTGTAGATTGATTCCATGTAAGTCTCAAAATTGGGTTAAAAACGTGCGTGGAAGCTTGAAACAACATATTTTTACTTTTAAAGGCTTTTAAGGTACGACGAAGTGCTTGTTTTAAACATAAACCCACATAAGTTTGTTCTTTCCATTTAGCTCTGTTGCAAGTTTCTAATTTCCTCGACTTTTTCGCTCTTATTTGTTCAGATTCGAGAGAACATAGTAAAAAATTAAAGAACATAGAAAACATCGCACGATTATGAACCAACTTGTTGTATTTTATAATAGATTTTTGTGTAAATTCTTTCAATTTGAAATATTTCCTAAAGAAAAAAAAAACATAGAAAACATAGAATTTCACAATTATATGAGGCAAATAACAACAAACTAACTTTCGGGTGTGGAGCATATTTTGTTAACTTCTTGTATTATTTTGAGCCTTCAAAAAACATAGAAAACTATAACTTGAAATTAATTTAATGAAGGTCTTTTATTCAGTGCCGTCAATAATTGTGGGATTCAAAAGCTGGCTACATTCTTTGTCATGGTTCTAATTTGTTGACACTTTTAATGTAGTTTTATTGTTCCCCCAAAAACACTTCTATTCTATTTATCACTCTAATAAAGCTTTCTAACCCAATATTTAGGATTTTATTTTATTGTCTAAATCTACTATAAAAATATCGCACCTAATATCCATTCAAAATCACCTTAGCGAAACTCCAGATAAAACAAAAGTGAGTGATAGTTAGAGACGCCTGATTGTCCATAAACACCCTCCGCCTCCCACCCGAGCTGAGCCGTCCATTTCACCAATCAAAAACTAATAAAAAAGCCCAATTTTTACGTGAATCTATACAAAAAAATATCTAAAAAGAAGACAAATAAAACATTATACCAACATAACAATGCAAAACAAATAAAGTGTGATTTTAAATTGGCTGCCCTCGCTCACTCAACCGTCATGTCATGTCATTCATTTATTGAGCTCATATATGTATGTATGTGGGTATACCCTGTATGTTGCGCGTCGTTTATGGTATATACCATCGTCAGCAGCAGTGGTGCATTTTGGACGTCTCCATTTTTGCTGACTGACTTTCCATAACAAACCACTCACCGAATCCGAATTCGAAACCGTTTTCGAGAGTATATGTTGATATAAAAATGTAGGTATGTAGGCATCGGTTATATGGTGGCGATTCCCGCATCATTGATTTCGCCATAACGTACGCGCCCAACAAAACGGCAAAACAAATTCAAATATCCGCCGACAATGACAACGTTGAATTCTGCGGACGGTGAAAGTGAGACGACGGACGGTATTATCCAAACCGAATGTACCCGAACCTGATATGGACAATAGTGCTATAGCCTGGCGCGTTCACACACAATGGTTAGAAGTGGCAGTGGCGTTGGTGGTGGTGGCGACGACGACGACGACGAGTACAACGACGAAGGTGGAGGTGCACAGTTGAATGCGTCGCAAATAATGCCCCGTTTATAGAAAAGTACGGTGGTATAATGCGATATTTACGATTTCCATAACACCCTGTATTCCGACATAACAATAGAAATCGAAACGAACCGAGGTTCAGAGAGGAAATCCCCCTCCCCCGTCTCACTATAGCCTTATGATATCTGACCTTACAATGACACGTGCTAATTGAGTAAGCAGCAACGAACGGTGGTCCTTATGTTGTCAAAAAATAAAATAATGTTCGTTAGCGTTGTAATTCGGGCAAATTAATCAAAAAAACCCTGACATCTATAGTGACCTCTTTTCGTTTCGTCGTTCTTCATATCATCAGTTAGACAAACGATAAACACTCTCATATAAAGAAGAGAAAGGAAGGGATTGAAAGAGAGGGTGGTAAGGCATGGGTAATCTTGATTGAAAGACCCGCAGCGATTCGGACGGACGCAACGGACGGCCAAGTATAAACTTTTTTTTTTTTTTAATTTTTCAAGCAAGCTCCACACCTTGCCACAAAAGACAATGTGTCACATGTGGTGACATATCGTATTGCAGAGATCATTGAACGTGGCAGGCTCGCGGGCGGCAGGGCAGCGCAGTTGGGTCTGTTGTCTGTTGTGTTGTGTCTTGGGTCTTGTACAAAGCAGCAGTGTAACTGAAACTGGAATTGAAACCTTCCTTTGGCAACATGTTGATCGGCAATCTCTTGGACACATCAACAACACTGGAACATCGAATAAAATGCAAAAATTTTGTATTTTATTCACCCAATCGCAACTTAAAGAAAACCATCACAGTCTCCTCCATCACATATACGAATGGGGCCAAGAGTCTGTCTGGAGTATGGTAAAGTGACAATTCTGATATTTCAAAAAAAAAAAAAAAAAAAACACCTCAGTCAGAAGAAGCTAAACAAAGAAAAGTCCATAAAAAAACAGTGGACAACATAAGTTTACATGGATAGACAATTTTGTATTCGAAATTTCATTCCACATTCTTCATGTGTGGCTTAAGAAGGAATCTCTATACTTGAAAATACGTCCAACATAATGGTTAACTGTTTGCATTTCTGCAAGTGAGAGTATTACGACTGAATTGTTAGAAGGTATAAATGCGGTTAGTTAGACAATTTGTAATCAAAATTTTATTCCTCATTCTTCATGTGCAGCTTAAGTAGGAATCTTAATAAGTCCAAAATTGAGCTCGAAGGTAAACTGTATGCATTTCTGCAAGTCGAAGTATAACGACTGATTGTTTGAAGGGGAAATGCGGATAGTCAGACGATTTGTAATCGACATTTTATTCCACATTCTTCATGTGCAGCTTAAAAAGAAGTATCTTTACTTGACAAAACTTCCAAAACTGAGCTTGAGGGTAAACTGTTTGCATTTCTGCAAGTAAAAGTATGACGAATGAATTGTTTGAAAGCAGAATGCATCTGGCTAATTGTCAGAACGGACCTTAACATCATTCAACAAAAAATGCACAATCAAAAATACCAAAAATTAGGGAACAAAATTTCAAATTTAATTTGATTTATTTTTAAATCATTTTTAATCCAAAAGGAATCCCACAATGGATCCACTGTAAGATAATGGATCTTCTGTTGAGAATGACACCATATCGCAAATGTGATGCAGAGAGACCCATCATCGGTCAGTATTACATTATGGTCAATGTGCGTATATGCTATAAGGCCAAAGAAACGCAGTGTATCCGTATCCTGTTCCCACACACCTATATTATACGCGAGTTTGTACGTTTTCGGTGTTATTGCGTTTGTGACTCTTTTTTTTTTGGTGCTGTTTGTCCACCATATTTGTAGGTTTGTAAGATGTCTCGTCCCAATAATGTCCATGTCCACGATCTTTTCATCCAAAGCCAGACGAAGATTCAGAGCTTAGGCTTTTAATTCACTCTCTTCTGTGACTAATATAAACATATAAGCAAATGACAGCCGAGTAAAGAACTCGGTGGAGCGTAGGTGGTGGCGGATTACTGATCACTTTAGATGGCGACAATAAACTTAAGCATCCCGAAGGAGTTATAAGTGAGTCTGCTGGTTATGTGACGCGTTACTCGGTCGCATTGAAACACCACAAGTCAAGTATTAGCTTAAGTATGACTTTATACACCTTCTTAAAGTTAAATTTTGTCATAATTTTAAGAAATTTTCTTTTGTGTTGTCGAAATATTGTTTTTTTGAGGTTTAAGAAGTTTGAAAAAAAAGTAAATTTAAATCGCTTTTCCAATTTGGATAAAGAAGTTACTTGAACTCAGTCTTTTTATGATGTCTTATATTCATATACTTAAGCTAATTTACATGCAAAATTGGACAATGTCCTTTTTCATACCCACTTATACTTATGACCAACCTATGTTCATGTGTAGGTATCCATATGAAGTTATCACTTATAAGTATAAGTGAGTGGAGGGTTATGGGAATTGTTTGTGAATTCGAACGGTTTTTCATTTTATTTTGGTGGCATACATAAATGAATAAATAAAATAATTTATTGATGATGAATATTGTTGTTTTTTTTTTCGTTTGACAAATTTGATCAAGATTCACGGTGTGTGCGGTCTTGTGCGACCACGAAAATTTGTTTTGGAATAATTTTGATGACAAATGAGCTCAAAATTAAAGTGGGTTCCATATTTGAACAGACAGAAGACAAAATAAGCAAAGAAGAGAAAACAGGTTGTCTAATTTTATTTTTTATTAACCACACAGTTTGAATAAATTTAAAAACTTTATAAATTAGGTTTAGTTCTAAGTTTTTTGTTTTCACTTTAAATAGTACATCATCAAATCAATTAAAAACCAGTTTGATTATATCTGGTTTATAAAATTTAACTCAACTGTTTTTACAAATTTTGTGATAAATCTAAAACATAGACAATATTTAACCACAAAATATCAAAACAAGTCCATCTTGATTAAGTGAGATTCTTATTCGCAAACGTGTCTGAAACTTTGAAATATCACAAAAAAAAACATTGCACTGATAAATTAAAATTGTCACAATTAATCTTAAAGTTCGAAATTTCACAAAATAAAACTGTAAAATACTCGTATAATTACTCGCATTTAATCTTCTCACAAAGCGAAACATAGAAAACATCGCATTTATTTAGTTTATTGTGCAGCAAACTCCTGTCCTAATTTATTTCAGCTGTTTACATTTCAAATTATTGTCATTTAATTTTCATAGAATTTTAAATCAATTCTCTTATTTCTAAAGTTGAGTTTTTAAAATAAAAAATTATATTTATTCTAATTAAGTTATCGAAAACCAAAATCACACCAGAAAATTATAATATAAAATGGATATCAATATTTTTCCACCATATCTATTTTATTCAAAAAAACAACAAAGGAAAATACTTTATTCATAACTCATTGATCAGAAAATTTCACCTGAATTTAAATTTAAAAATAAATTAAGAGTACAGCTGTGGTCGTAAGAATTGCCTCCATGAAGGTTAAATATAAATCGACCTTAACTGGCGCCCAACTCAGGACTTAAGATATTTAAAATTTATCATACAAGTAATAAAGAATATACATTTTAAGAGTAGGTTCTGAACAGATAGGGGTGGAAAAGTGTTTTTTGTTCTATTAAATTCAATTCATATTTTAAGAATGAATCTGTCAACTTCAAGGGTTATTTCTTTACATCAGAGAATACTCAAGTTGAATAATTTAACCAAATTTGTTGCAATTTAATGTATTCTGATAGTTTCTAACCCTAAAAACAAGAAATAAATCACTTTAAGCTTAAATGGCGCCCAACTGAGGATTGGAAATATTCAAGAAACCATACAATTCTTCACATTTCCAGTATTTAAATGAATAATAAGAAACTAATTTGATATATATTCTATATTCAGCCCTTATTTTTCCTTTTGTTGTCCATTAAAAATTAGTTAATCTGTTTTTTTCTATATTTCCAATTCATATAACTTGCCCTTTTAACACCCATCGCACACGTTTTACAAAAATATAAATTTAAAACCCATAGATCTTTCAATATAAGTCTTCCTACTACCTACGCTATATGTCCGTCGGAATGATGCAAAAATGCGAATTTCGCCAGAAGCATTTCGCCAATTTTCTTCACATTCATTTCATAGTTAAATTAAAACTAAGGGAAGCCCTACATAAAAGGGATTGCACATATGCGGCTGCATCACCAGAAGGGTGGTTTATATCAAAAAATAAAAAAAAAATACTATTTCTCTTTCCAAGTTCGTCTGCACTGTCATGGATTTTTGCAATGTTTTAGTCTTTTATTTTTTTTCTTGTTGTTGTTTTTGGTGTGCAGTGCATTTTCATGCTTTGCTGCCATACACTGCTATAGCACAAGTTACAACACGGAACAGAAATGGGATTGGTTTAAAAATGAAATGGAAAAGCTTTTCGGGGTTATGGAATAATGGCGAAAACCCTAATGTAATATACAAAAAAAAAAAAAAACCCCTAGCAAGCTCAGGGCAGATGGGGATAAAGGGGGGTTTTTCATTTCAACTTTTATTTCGCCTCCCTTTTATACTTTTATAGAGGTATATCCTTTTTTTTTCGTTGTCATTGCACTTCCTCTTAAGTTTTTGGTGCAAATGCAGCGGAATTGTTGCTTTTAGCTGAGCCAACAAAGAGGATATACTATACATTGGGATAAAGGTTGGAAGTTGTTGTTGTTTTTGTATTGTATAAGGATATAGGAAGGAGTATGTATAGCCATCAACAGCGAGAAAGGGTATCATGTTTTATTTTCAAACACGAACTTAAACTTGCACATACGTCAGGCTAACAGCGGGCGCTAACGATGTCATGACAACGCAGACGAGTTACGTTATTGTTGGTTGTTCTGGGTATAAGGTGTGTATATTCACGTACTTTTTTAATACTATACACGACTATCATAGAGGGGTTGTTTAGGGGTTGGTTTTCCAATTTAAAGGTGTATCTAGATGCATTTATCAGAAAAGCTTGCAGCAGCAGTAGCAATAGCAACAGCACACTCTTGTTTGTGGATTTTGTAATTCTTTTTATTTTTTACTTTATTTTGATGTTGTTGTTGTTTTTTGACTTGATGTTGTGTAAAAAGCGTTGATGTTGAAAAGTAGAAAAGATTTATACCTACCTACATACAAAGTGTACCTACATATAGACATTTTTAAATTGGAGGACATAAGATAGGTGCCATGGGGATTTTAATGGAAAGAATTTTGCTGTATGATGAAATTGGGAATAGACTTTCTATAAGTCAGGTCATGGAATTCGTTTGTGAAATTTTTACGTGAAAAGTTTGACTTCTAAAAGATATGTTTCTGTATGAAGTGACTAAAATTGCCAATATTCACATTTTATAAATGAAGTCGACTCATGAATTATAAAGCTCAAACGATTGGTTTTTTTTTAAGATAAAAAAATGTCAAAAGTGAGTCGACGGATGACAGCAATACATTCTCTAAAAAGTTACCTGTTATACAATTATACCAATAATAAGCCTTCAAATACCTTCCTTATTATCAAGTCGACAGAATGTTATACTTTATCACAAATGAACGAGTAATATCTTCCGTAATCTAGAATGAACATATATCACACATTTAAATGACAAATGGCGCTAGGTGTATAAACCATTGCAAAAATGAACAAAATCTGATTTTAATATGACATCTGAAGTCCATCAGATTCAATGTCTTTGATAATAGCTACACTGGCGCTGGCGACGACAAGGAGAACAGACAACAGTTTCTAAAGCAGTCTGTTTTTATTTATATGCATATAAGTTGATAGATGCGATGCTTTCTGGGCAATAAATTTATTTTATATTCTTTATGAGTTTAAGTTTCATATGTTGCATATTGTGTCTAACTTATATACCTTATATCAAACACAGAAAACTAGGTCTCGAGAATATTACTGAAGTAAGTAAATAAATGCATTTTTTAGATCTTGGAAACTAAATCTAAAATAAGAGACAGTGGAAAATATGCTAGATAGGTACAAAAATTAAGAAGGGGAGGTGCCTATGTCCAATATGAAGTGGCCTTAGTTCTATATCTATGCATTTGAAGAAATTATATCACTCTATATCTAAAAGTATCTATCTACGCCAGAGAAATGACAACAAAATCGATCGTCGTCGTCGACGGCGCGACAATATAAATGAAAAAAAAAAAAAATTAAAAAAAAAACTCAACTAGATAAAATTGTTTCGGAAAAGTGACATTTGAAATGATTTATCACCCTCCACCGAGGCGATAAAAATATTCTTTCTATATATAATTCTAGTACCTATCTACTTTATGCAACCGGCTGCAGAGAGAGTGATTGTATTTGTTTAAGGCATCAGATTTGTTTTGAGGGAGTGAATATATAGAACTGAGAACTTCGATAAAATTTTTGTTTTTTTTTTTTGAGTAAAATTAATTTTAAATAAAGCTGAATTTAGATTGAGTATTTGACACTCGACTGTACTTTAGTGCAACACGAATAATTATCAACCTAAGAATTTAAATGTATGTTTTGTGTTTCATTCTCACGAAAAGTTTTGGATGCTCTTTTAACCTATCCTGGATTGTACTCATTTATGAATCATAGATTCAAAAATATAATGTCGCTTCCAGAACAAAATAATCTTTTTTAAAAATTAAGAAAAATCATTTTAAGCTTAAATGGCGCCCAACTCAGGACCGTATAAAATTGAAAAATTCACTTCAATTTTGTGCTTATAGTGATTGGAAATGTTTAAACGCAATACTAATATTTTATATATAATTCTATTAACTATGTCAATCACTTCAGATAGTGACTGGAATTTATGTTGTATTTTTAATTCTCACAGAAAGTTTTAGATGCCCTTTAAACCTGTCTTATAGTGGATTATTTCACAGTGGATTTTACTCATTTATGACTCACATGTTCAGCAATATAATGTCTCTACCAGAACAAAGTAATCTATATAACAAAATGAAGAAAAAACAATTTAAGCTTAAATGGCGCCCAACACAGGACCGTATAAAATTTGAAAAATCATTACAATTTTGTACTTATAGTAATTGGAAATGTTTAAACTCAATACTAATATTTTATATATAACTCTAGGAACTATTTTAATCACTTCAGATAGTGACTGTGTCTGTTTAAGGCATCCGATTTGTTTTGGAGGAGGGAACATAGACAAG
Source organism: Eupeodes luniger (assembly GCA_951509635.1). Lineage (NCBI taxonomy): Eukaryota > Metazoa > Arthropoda > Insecta > Diptera > Syrphidae > Eupeodes > Eupeodes luniger. Next base: position 299,394,300 of record OX608073.1, read on the forward strand.
AGTACTTGGATACATTTTTTGTTTGTTTTTTTTGAGTAATATTAGTTTCATATAAGGCTGAATTCAGACTGATTATTTGACACTTTACTTTACTTTAGTGCAACACGAATTATAAATAAGGGAATTTAGGTTGCATTTTTAATTCTCACGGAAAGTCTTCGATGCCCTTCAAACCTGTCCCATAATGGATTATTTCACAGTGGATTGTATTTATTTATTTTTTTATGAATTACATATTCATCGGTATAATGTCTCTACCAAAACAAAGTAATCTGTATGAAAAAATGAATAAAACAAATTTTAAGCTTAAATGGCGCCCAACTCAGGACCTTATACATTGAAAAACCATGCAATTTTGTACTTATCGTGGTAAAAAAATGTTAATGGCAATACAAATATTGTATACATAATATTAAGACTTATATCAATAACTTTAGAGAGTGATTGTTTTGTTTAAGGTATCACAATATATTTTAGGGAAAGAATTTTAGAACATAGAACTTCGAACAATGATGATCGTTTTTTTAATTAAAATTTATTTCAAATAAGACTAAATTTGGACTAAGAATTTGATAATTTTCATAGTATTAAGAGATTTAACAACAGAAAATAAAGTTATATTTTATATTCTTTGTAACGGGATTTTTTCGATACCATAAAACTATCCCTTAGCGACTTTTTCACTTAAGTGTTATATTCATTTTTTATTCAGAGGTAAAGAGGTAATCTGTTTGAAAAACGAAGACAAAACACTTAAAGCTTAAGTGGCGCCCAACTCAGAACTGTATGTATTTAAAAAACCATGCAAAATCATACTAAGGAAGTGAATTAATGTGTTAAAAATATTGGTAGGTATGTAATAATTCCTTGACGTTAGGTAAAGAGGTCTAAAGCACTTTAATGCTTTAACATCTGTGATATAAGTGTTTTTCTTGGTTTTTTTTTTATTTGTTTAATTCAATAGTTTTTTTTTGCTTGTTGTTTTTATCATATTTTTTATTTATTTTCAATTTGTGTCAGTGCCGTCAGGTGTGGAGATAAAAGAAAACAGTATGATTTAATACAAATATTGAATAAAGAAAAATATCCCCTGAAGAAGTAAGGAATTCTTACGAAACGTTGGGAGAAAGAATGAAAAAGTTTTTTAGTTGGATCCCAAACCAAAAAGACCAAAAAATGTAATTTTAGGTTTTGATTTTGTGTAACGCCATTTATTAAAACTTCCGTTTTATACTAATAACTTGAGTCTACAACAACAAAATTTTGTATTAATACATATTTCAGTATTGGGAGAATTAGAAAGAAAAATTCATATTTGCTTTGATACGACTTGACTTTTTAAGTTCATTAAGTGTGTGTCCTGTGTGACCAGTTTCTGACCTAAGCCCTTTTTGCCCAAAATCAAAGAATTGTAGTCTCTTAAATTAACTTTAGTTTTCTTAAGAAAATATTCGAAGCCTTAAGCTACAATTTTTTTTTTATATTTAGCTCCCACAAAATGTTTGGATACCCTTCAAATGTATTTGTTCTAGGCTCAACGACGCCAAAAGAGCAAAAAACACATTACTAGCTTAATTGGCGCCCAGTTCAGGATCTTATATTATTTGAAAACCATACAATTTTGAGTTTAAACATTTGTCAAACTCCTTGCTTTAGATGTAGATTTGTCTTAAAAAAAGTATTAAATTATTAATCCAAAAGCTTCAAATCGTCTTTCAGATGGAAATATATTTTCCTATTGTTTAAACAAACTACGGTTATTTTCATTAAATTTTCCAAACCCTCCTTAAGTTTCTTTTCATCTTAAAGACCTCATCCCCATAAATACATTCTTTTAAGATAAAATTCTTATATAGTGAGGAATTTAAAAACAAACAAAAGATATTTCTTGAAGCTGAAAAACAATTTTCTCGCGCTCTAGAATACACGATTTAATCTGTTTAAACACCAAAAACTACACCAATTAACCTCCCGCCATCTATTTGTGAATATTTTCACTTCATGCAATTCAGTCTTCTATACCTATCTAAGTATCTATACCTATGTATGTATGTACCTAGGTTAGTTATAGGTTGGTTGGAAATAGTATAAATATCTATATTCATAATGGTGTATTGTGTATTGTATATGGTGTGTGCTTGCCTGCCTAACTGTATATCCCCCTTCATTTTGTGCCATTCATTCCGCAACAACACTCATTACAAAATATCAAAATGGCAGGTTGGGTCTTAAATTAAGCCCACCTCTCTTGTTAATACTTCTCTCTATACCTATATATAAAAATAATAAAACAAAATAAGAAGAAAAAGAAAAAAACTAAACATGAAAACAGATAGGAAGGTAGGTAGGTAGGTAGATACAACTCCTCCCCACCCATTCCTATACTTACCTACCTATCTGCACTTTGTACTGCTTCGCACAAGTTTTTCTCTGTTGTTTTTATTTTTAATTCGCGTATCTATGAGGTGGTGTGGTGGTGGCTAGGCTACGTATCTATGCTATGCTATGGTATGCTATGCCCACCTATGTCTGATGGAACGGTTGTTGTATGTTATCTCATTTTCATTTATTTATTTATTTCTCTTTTGAATTAATTTTTATTTTTTTATTATTTTTGCTTCATCATTTCACACACTATACTTTATACCTTACCTATGCCATATAAGTAGGGAGGTAGGTAGGTATAGGTATTAGGTACCTACCTACCTCATTTTTCGTCTCGTCGCGGTCGTCTCGTATAACCGTATCTATCCATTTCCATTTTTCTTTAGTTTTTTAAGTTTTTCTTTTATTGCGTTCGAAGCTCAACGAAGGAAAAATTTTAAAGTGCGATGAAATTGTAGAGCAAAACGAGAAGAAAGAAAGAAAAAGACAGAATGCTGTTTGGCCACAAAGTGCAATTCCATTATTAGAGATACTTTTTTTCTCTGCTTTTCTTTTTATTCTTTTTCTTTTCTTTTAATTTTTTTATTCGCGTGGAGAGAAATAGTTTTGCTTGGCATGAAAATGATGAAGAAAAATGCAATTTTCTTTTCTATTTCTTTAAAGAAAAAAAAAAAAACAACGACTTCAACCTCTAAAGCAATTTTCATTCGTCTTTTCATTTCATACATTTTGCAAACAACAAGAAAAAGTATATTTTTGCTTAGAGAGAGAGAATCACGTAAAAAGATACAAAAACACACACACACACACATTCAAGTAATATAGTGTGTAGTGTATTCAGCTCTTCAGACGTCAGCTTTTACTTCAAGCCTTCAAGTTGAGAAAAAGACTCTTTAGGGGAAGCTATCTCAAGTAAGTGTATGGGCATGGGGTAACATTTATATCGCTCGCATTGTGTTTTTGAGAGTGTGTGTTGTGTGTTTTATAAAGAAAAAGAATAACCCCAGGCTGTGGTGTGGTGTGTATAGAATCAACATCAACATCAACACGAATACAAAAAAAGAGGGGAACAAATTTTAGTGATTTAGTTCTCGTATCAGTCACTTGTAGACATATTGGCAGCACTAGATGTTATGAAGATTTATGTGAGAATTTTACTTTTTGATAGAATTTATTATATTTTTATTTTCACTTTGAAACAACGACAACACCTTCTTCAATCTTCAAATCGTAAAAAAAATAATAAAATGAAAAATAAATAAACGGCGGCAGCAGCGGCGTTATTCATCTTTGTTATGATTTTATTATTATATTTTGATGTTGTTGTTATTGTTGTCTCATTGATATTTTTATTTTTTGAGGGCGGAGTAGACAGATTTTATAAAAGACAAATACAAACCTTGCTGCTATTATTGCCATAGGACGTAGCTTAGGTAGGTACTATGGCGGTATCTAGAGATAGATTAATATGTTTCTATAATATTTGACATAATATTTTTTGGAAATAAAAAGAAAATGATATATTTATTGGGTTGTAGACTTTGTGTTTCTCAAAAATAAAAAAAATGAAAAAAAGATGAAAAGGTGTTGCATTGAGAAATGGTTTGAGTAGGTTGAATTAGGCACATTGGTATCTAAAGTTAAGATAAAGTGTTTTTTTGGTAAAAATAGACTTGATTTATTGGAGTGAAGCTCTGGATGAGTTAACTGAAGTCAAATGTGTCGGTAGAACAATGATAAATAAGTTAGAAGATATACAAATTCACATAGGAAGTTACTTAATTGTTATTTGGTTTTTGCCGTCGGCTAAGCAATTTATAAAAGAAATTTAAATTTGTAATCAAAATGAATATACTTAAATGGTGTTTAGAGACCAAAAGACTGCATGGGGCTTTAAGCCCTTAATTTAATTTGTTGAGAGAATACATAAAACAGTACGAGTAAGTATTAAAAAAGTTACCACTTGTAGAGTTTCAATTGTGTACATAAGCCGTAAGGCCAATAGATTCTAATATCCTAATCAGCACCTACATTTTCAAATTAAGTTTTTAGATAGCTAGGTTTATTAAGAATGGGACTTATGTAGTCTTTAAGGGTATTAGAATGTAGGAATACATTTTTCAATATTTTTCTTCCTAACTAAGACTAAGACTCTGTATTTTGTTTCAAATCTACAGAAGTTACCTTCTTTGGCGGAATAACAAACTTAACCACACAAAGTTTTCTATAGGAGCTTTATGTACCTATACAAGAGCCTTTCAAACTCTCAACTAAAAGATAATAGCGAACAATAAATTATAATAAATTAGGAATATGTCAAAGCTTACTTGGAACTTATTCAACTTTTTCCTTTCTTTAACAGTTTATAAAAGTTAAAATTACTTTGTAAATGGTTTCTCAGTTCCCGTGATTTTAAATCTAAAGATCCGTTCCACAGATTAAGGTTTGTTTGTTTTCTTTTCTTTTTTTTGTTGTTGAACTGTCACTGATTAGACGTGTTTATATGCACCGTTTTTAATACAAGTACAATTTAAGTCTATAGACACCATTCCTGTGTGATAGTCAATTCAGGGATAGAGAGGACCTACAGTTTTTATGCCGAATCCAAACGTCAAATTTTAGAAAGCACTTTTCATGGCAAGGATTACTCTTAGAGAATTGGCAAATTCGTCGCAAGAGGCAGTACCAGTGCAAAAAAAAAACCTTAAAAGACATAGGAAGAGATTAAACCTAAAGCACTATTCACATGAGCACGACCAAGGACCAAGGACCAACGAATGGACGACTATTCGTCGATTTTGACATTTCTTTCACATGAGAGTTTTTAATTTGTCGCGAATGAAGTTTGACATTCACCACCGAAACCAAAACAAGAATATTTTTTTTAGGTTAAGTACGCGCGATTTTTTTATTCGTTGCGAGTGTGGAACGCGAATAAAGTTTGACAGTTCGTATCAACTACAATTTTTTTCGCGAGGAATAAATTTGTTTTCTTAAATTTATTAATAAATGATATTGAAAAGTAAAAGTATGTATCATAAATCAAATAGAAACTATATTGCTATCGTTTTGTTAAGAATTTGTGTGGAAATATGTCTTCAAACGTATATAAACTCACATTTCGTAATTCATTCGTCGTTCGTTGGTCGCGCTCATGTGAATGCTGCTTAAGACCTCTAGCATAAAAGCCCTATACACTAATCATCACGCCCAAAAATACAAACAAACAAAAAACGATGCCATGGGCTAGCGGCACGTTGCAAAGCAAAAACAAAATGGGGGCTTAATAAGTTTTTTTCCAGGTTTTATTTTTACTTTTTTCGACGAAAAAGTCAGTTTTAACCTTTTTTTGCAGTCATTTTGTTGATAGCGAACCAATGTACATTTTTGTCTTGAAAAAAGCATGTTCAACATCAGTTTATTATTATTAATTCACTAATTTAGAGTAATCACTATGAAATTCCTTAAATTTCATAATTTACCTCGGATTATTGTATCAAAGATACGTTCGAAGAACCATCAGTTAAGGGTGCGAGCGCAATTTATTGAATTCTAATAAATGTTCGTTAGTAAATATTTTTTTGCAAGTAATTAAAATCACTATCAATTTAATTAATAAAAGTATATTTATAGTTTGTTTTTTAATGATTTAAGCTTGCAACTATTTTTCAATTCCATTTTGATTAATAAATATTAAATTTAAAAAAAATAGTTATAATCGAAAAATACCTTATCCATAACATTCTTGATTGTTGGAAGCATACATGTATTTGCTATAAAAAAAAATTATGCATCAAAGGAACACCAATGCTTTAAAAAAAATAAATCAGAACGATTATAGCGAACCTGTTGAATAAATGCAGAGCAAATAAAATGACAATTTTGACATATATCACAAAATGAAAACGTCTTAAAATCGTTCTGAATTCATGCACAACGCATTCAATAGATCATGTAATCGACATTAATGTTTATTGTTGACGTACAGAAGTTTTTTTTTAGTGAATTCCCACAGTTTAACGCAAAATATAATTTTCATTCATTCCTTAAAAATGTGAAGTTACCTAAGTTCAAGTTTACTTATTATTGTTTGAAGTGTATGTTTAGGCGCCAGTTATAGCTATCATTTGTTTTCATCATTGAAAACAAACATTGGAATTTTTTTGACAGGTCGTTTATAGCTATCATTAAAAATGTCTGTCATTGAAAAAAATTTCCTCATTGAAATCCACCGAAAAATTTTTACTGACAGAAATCTGTCATTGGAATTGTGCGAAATTGGAACACAAATCAGTGGAACGATTCGTTTCACTTTTGAACATAAAAGTATCAGCTGTTCAGGAAAATGAATTTCCGTCCGGAAAATAGAAAAATACATTTTTAGAGAAAAATTAATGCGCAATTACCTATACTTTTTTTCTGAAAAGAAAATTCTTTGCGTGATTTCCGATCGATCAGTATATAGTTTTCATTTGTAATCGAAGGGAAATATCGTCAAATATCGATTTAAAAATTTTTCCGGATCGATTTCAATGATAGCTATAACTGGCACCTTAGTAAAAGTGCTGCTAATAATGAAAAAAATTAATGAGTTTTACGTACATATGTCCATGTTTTTGTTTTTCTTAATATAATAAATACTTTTATAGATTACATTTTATGAATGCAGAACATAGAAGAAAATATACATAAACAATAGTTTTTAGATATAAAGCAGAGGTTAGTGTAGAAAAATATTTTTGAGAAAGCCAATAATATTTTAGGTATGTTCATTAAAGAAATTTCCGCTTCGGCTAACCTTCATCAACGTTTTAGAAAAAAAAATTAGCATTAATAGCAGCCAATTATTTCATAGCATATTTAATTGTTCACATTGTGTCTAAAAATGTTCATATGCTACAAAATTCATAATTTTATGCGTAAGCATAGAAGATAACATTATTTAGTCAAGAAGTATGCATTTTGGCGCGTTCACCGATTTTTTTTTTTCTATTGGGTGTTCGGTTTCCCCATACTGGAATAAAAAAAGTTACTTAAATCTATTTATTGCACTCATTTAGTTGGTATTGTGTGTAACCATATTGCCTATTTCTATTCCTTAAAGATGCTTTACACAGAGCCACTTATTTTTAAAACATGGTTCTCTCAAATCTCTTTTCCAAAGTCTAACTACATACAAAATTCTAACTCTAACATAGTCCCTTAAAAAGAAATTTTAAGGAATATTTCTGCAACAAACAAAACTTAAATTTGGTCTTGCAATTATCGAACTGCTTAAATGATGAAAATACTAATCTAATTGAGGAATCAGAACTATAGCTAAAGTTGGCAATGGAACTTCACAAGTATGTTTCTCGGTGTATTGTCTGTACAAAAAAATACGGAGACACCCGCCTATTGCTTCCACATGAACTTCTAACGTTGCCAAAAAAATGCTCTAAGCAAACTACAGCTGAAAAAATTGTCTGTTTTGTTGTTTTACAAAGTATTGAGTTACACTTTTGACCATTTCCAATTATACTTAACCAGTTGCAGCGCATGTTGCGTTCGCAAATAATTTAAGTAAACAAAATACAGCACTAATAAATCATTAAATAATATTTATTTGGTCAATTTTATTTTATTTAATATACATTTACAACATTTATTTGGATTGAAATTAAAAAGCTATACAAATCTTCTAATTTAAGACCATGTCAGCACTTATTCCGATTCTGTTGGTTAGGATTGTTTAGTTTTTGAACGAGGCCATGAAACATTTAAAATGAAGCATTTAGATGGGGCTGATTACTATAATGAAGCATTTTGATGGGCCTGAGGACTAAATGTGAGAATGTGTTGGGTTTTTTGCATCATCTCACGCACACTTTCTCACATTTAGTCCTTAGTAGCTTGTAGGCAAACCGAAATGTCAGTCTGAGATTCCGATCTTTTGGTAAATGCAGTATTTTTGATCACGCCACAGGTACTACTCTCAAGGTTTTACTAAAGTTTAAATAGCTGTTTTATTCCTTGAATTCACAGTTTCTGTCGTTGTAGATTAAAAGATATGTCACTGCTATAAGACGTGTTTAGATGCATAGTTTCTTGAGACAATAGAATTTAATTATTTTGCTAGTTGGAAAAAGATTAAAATTTCTGATTGCTAGTTAATTGTAAAACATTAAGTTTTCACTCCTTAATCTGTCATTTTTTGACATTTCCTTGACCTTAGGTAAAAAGGTATTATATGTCGAAAAAATTGAATTTTTGGTTTTTGAATTGGTGCAACGGCATTTTATTTGTCTCTTTCGTTAAATACTAACAATTTGAGTCTGGAACAACTCCTAAATGTCGTATTAATTTATTCTTTAGGCAAAAATTCAGACAAATTCATATTTGTTTTGATATTAAACTGTGTAACTAATCTTTTTGCTAATGTCAAAGATTTGAAAAGTAGTAAAAACTATAATATTAATAAAAATAGAGCAATGACTTGATATTTTGTACATTCACTCAATAAATTGTGAATATTTAACAGTCACAGTTTGCAACAGTAAAGAAAAAAAAAGTTTCATGACCGCGTTATATCTCAAAGACGTGAAAATAATTGCCCCCGATATCTTGTGATTTAACACCTTTAGACCATTTGGAACCATTTAAGGCATATGCTAATGCTCCATAATCGATTCAAAACCCTTAAGATGAAATTCGTTAAGTGAAGTAGGAAATATAAAGCAGCAAATTTTCGAGTTTTGTCGTAAAATACTTCATGAAACAGAAATGGTGCTGCAACCGTAGGCTTTGTGGACTTTTTGACTAATTTTGTTTTCCCAAACACTCTTTTCTCTTTACAGTAAAGTATAAACACCTATCTATTTCAATTCAAAAATACTCATTTTTTTAAATATTAAAATGAAAGTTCTTATTGAGAATTCCTTATTAAGTTTTAGCTATTGTGAATAAATAACAAACTGTCAATTTGACATTTCACTGGGTCGTTTGTTATTGTGAATTTAGATAAATTCTTGTTTTTTGATGTTCTGTTGGAAGTAACAGTTTGATTTATATTCCATTCGAAACGCTTTTAAAATTCAGTCAAATTAAGAATCATGAACTGTCCAAAAAGATCCTCCTCAAAGTCTGAAGTATTTTCTAAAAGTTTCATTATTAAAAAAGAAAATATTACCAAAAATATGAATAACAAAAACACAAAATAACTTAAATAACTTTAATCTGTTGCTCCCGCAAACCCAACAAACAAAAACATAAACAGCAAACTTTAATACGATAATACGACAGATGAAAACCTCATAAGGATATATCCCGAAGGATAAATAGAATTATGAAGAAAAATAAAAAAAGAATAACAACATTAAGACGAAAAGAAACAATAAATTCTCATTTAGTTCATTCATTCGCATCATCATCATTTGGTACGGCGCGACGCGTAGAAAAACTTAACTTAACAAAAGTTGAAATTACATTTCGTTCTCTAAATTGCAAAAGTATCTATATATTTTTTTTTCGGTTTTGTTTTTGAATTTATTTATTTTTATTTCACTTCCTTATGGTTGGGGTTTTCTTTTATTTAACCGTTAATGCTATGTTCCCAAGAGAATGCCCATAAGACCAAATAGTAAGTAAAAAAAAAAAAAAAAAAATAAATAAAAAATACGAACTGCTAAGAGCACAGGACGACACTTTTATTTTCCATTAAACATCGTTATCGTTGTCATTTTGTCAGTCAGGGTCGTATCTGTCAAGGACACAAAAAAAGGCGATACATTTAGGTTCAATAAGGGCGATAGATATATATTATTGAAGTTAATTGAAGTTTTGTTCTATTACTTTACAACAACTTAAGTTGAGCTTAAATTTTAGCATAGGAGCTTTTGTATCCTTTCTCTTGATAAAATCCTTTTTTGAAAATCCTGAAAATTTTTTTCGAGAACTAAGGCCTTCTTATAGCCCATTTCGCTTGCTTTCTGTAGTCTTCGTGAGGGTGTAAGGTATAAAAATTATAGAATGGTGGTAATTTTTGTCATCATGCAAAATAGAAATAATAATTTTCTTTATTTTTATTTTATTTCTTTATACACACAGAGTAGTCATCCGCGGTGTAAGTTGCCACCCTCTTTGTAATTTTTGTTTCCATTTTTGTATCCCTGGATGATGTCTACTCTGGTGACTTTATGTGTGGGAGAGTTCTATAAGGAACTCACCTTTATTTAACAAGAGAAACAAAAAAGTCAAGTCTGATGATGATGCAAGACTGCATTTTAAGGAATGAAATGTAATCCAATAGTGTTAAATAGGGTAAATAAAAAATATACAGACAAGGCGTGGGGTGTCAGTTTTTTCTACTTTATTCATTCTCAGGGGTGACACTTTTTTTCATTATAAACCATCCAACCAACCAACGAACCTTTAACTTCCTCTATGCAAAACAGTTTTGTTTACTTCAAGACGAGGAGGAGGGTTTGATGTGATGCGGTCCGATGCGACTGTGGCGTTGTAAGTTATTTTCTTTATTTTTTCTTTCAAAATAAACTAACTTTTGTTGTTAATTTTTAATGGAATATGGTTGAGTGATGATCTCGATTACCGAATAAACATATTTTCCTTCCTCATTACGAGAATTTTACCTACTCGTATATACACTACCATTATCCTTGCAGAAGTTTGTGTGTTTCCCGTGTCCTTAGTCAATATTCATCTGTTTCATAAAATTTAACAGAAATTGCTATTTAAAAAGAAAAAGTATCTTTAGGTAGTGAACTCTCTGGGTCTAGATGACACCCTCGCATGAAAATTCCTCCACCACACAAAATTTATAAAAAAAGGACAAAATAAACAACAACTACAACAACAGTTTCAAAAAAAATATGAAATTGCATTTTTTATGAATTATTATTACTTTTTTTATGGAGCATTTAATATTAAATTTCTCTATTTCACTTTTATCCCCCAAAGTGGTGGTGGCTGATGGTGGTAGGTACAAGCTAGGAAGGAAGTATCTACACTCTTTTACGTTTTATACCCTTAGCGAATTCAAAATAAGGGACACACGAAATAAAAAAAAAATACGTTAGCCGCCATAATAATTGGCAATTGCAGTGTTATTTCTTTTTATATATCTATAACAACAATAACAACAATGGTGGCTCGTTTAGGGGCATTAAAGAAAGTGGATATCACGTGGTAGCTTAAAAAAACTGATGATGGTTTTTCGGGGGTTGGCTCTATTCATGAGGAGGAACACAAGCACGAGCCCGGAATGGAGAAGAGAAAGTTTTAAATTTAATTATTTGTTGGTGTTATTTTTATTGTAAATAGTGCAGTTTTTGAGGTTAATAATAAAAAGACAAAAATCTCATTTCTTAGTTTTGCTTTAGGAGGGTTAAACCCTCTAAGGGTGATGGTTATATTATCAAAAAAAAAAAAAGGACACAGAAAGAAGGTTTAGTTAAGTTCCTTTGCGAGAAAAATCTCATAAAAATCGTTATTAAATAGAATCAAATAAAATGATTGTGTTTTAAAATGAATGATTATTAATATACTAAAAACTTTGAACTCAACTCACTGGTTTATAGCTTTTAGGGGATACCTACCTTTACCTTTTAAACCATGAGTAAGCAAATTGCGATAAATTTAAAAGAAGTCGAAACTTATTTGGTAGACATATGTATATGTAAATAGACTTTAATTAACTATTTTATTGATTATAGTTGTAACGTGACGGCTTAAGCACCATTTTATCATAAAAAGCTTCCAATATGATTCAAACTTAGGAAAAGGTACTGCTTAAGTGTGATATTAAACGTCTAGTTTCTCTATTAAAATTAAATTAGGTATTTTGTAGAGAACTAGGGTCTAGAGATTTACAACTTTTAACCATTTTTTTTTTGTGTGTAGTACCCGTAGCGTGATGGTTAGTGCGTTGGACTGTCATGCAAGGGGTCTTGGGTTCAATCCCTGCCTTTGCCACCGAACTTTTTGCACGGGTACTGCCTCTTGCGAGGAATTGACAAATTCTCCAAGAGTAATTCTTGTCATGAAAAGTGCTTTCTCAAATTAGCCGTTCGGATTTGGCATATAAACTGTAGGTCCCTTCCATCCCTGACAACATTACTCGCACACAGGAATGGTTGAGAGTTGTAAGGCACTAGGCCCTGGTTCTTCATGGACTGTTGCGCCACCTAATTTATTTTTATTTATTTATAACCATTTTTTGTGTGCCATTAGTTTCAGATATAGAGGGGACCTACAGTTTTTATGCAAATCCGATCATCTAATTTTTGAAAAAGCATTTTTCATGGCTCTTGGAGGATTTGCCAATTCGTCGCAAGAGGCAATACCTATGAAATTAACTTTAGGTGGCACAGGCAAGGATTGAACGCAAGACGTCTGGCATGACAGTTCTACGCTCTAACCATCACGCCACGGGCACTACAAATTCGCAAATAATAAAACAAAAAAGAGGCTGTGATGCGACCCACACTGATAACTTCCCATCTCGTCTGTCGATTTGCCTTGCTTAAAAGTTTGTCTTTATGTATCCATTTTTACCAAATTTGTGTACTATTTTTTGTAGATTTTATTTTCTTATGAAAAAAACGGACTGTTGGATTTTTATAAAAAAAATTACTGAATATCGCAAACAATATTTTCTGTGAAATAAAATAAGTTTGAAGCCAATATTTGTAATTTTTGAAAAGATATTTGAGTCCAAAATAAATTTTTACAAACTTTTATTACATTTTTTTTTAGGTTCTTATTGTTTGTAAAAAAACTGTCAATTCGATTTTTCTTAAAATTTTTCTTAATGTTCAAAACAATATTTTTTATAAGTTAAAATTAGTAAAAAGCCATTATCTCAAATTTTAGAAAATATATTTGAGTCGAAAATCAATTTTTACCAACTTTTGTTAAATTTTCTTTAAAGTTTTCAATTTTTTGTAAAAAAACTGTCAATTCGATTTTTTTCAAAATTTTACTGAATACAACAACAGTTTTTTAAAAATTGATGTAGTTTAAAGCCAATATCTCAAAGTTTGGAAAAGATATTTGAGTCCAAAATCAATTTTTACCAACTTTTATTACATTTTTTTTTTTTGGGTTCTTATTGTTTGTAAAAAACTGTCAATTCTATTTTTCTTAAAATTTCTTAGAATATTGAAAACAATATTTCTTATAAGTGAAAATTAGTTGGAAGCCATAATCTTAAATTTTTGAAAAGATATTTGAGTCGAAATTCAGTTTTTACCAACTTTGAGTAATGTGTTTTTTAGGTTTTTAGTTTTTATAAAAAAAAACTGTCAATTCGATTTTTTTCAAAATTTTATCAGATGTCAAAAACATTATTCTTCGTTGCACGAAATTGGTTTGGAGGTGAAATCATATTTTTGTCGTAACATTTTCGAGGTGACACATTTTTTTTTCAGTATTTTTGATTTATAAAAAAAACCGTAAATTGGATTTTTTCCAAAAATATAATTGTTTTGTATCACATTACAATATATAATATAAAATTTAATTCAAGTCTCTAGCGTCATTGGTTCATGACATATTTAGGATTAACCAAAATTTTCATCTTTTTTTTAAACTGCTATGGTAAAAAAACCACCCACGCAATTTTCGTGAGAGCCCTTTCTGCCTTATTATCTGTATAAGAAAATTTATTTGAAGTCGATATCTCTTCTGGTTCTTGAGCTACGGACGACGAAAAAAACGTCACGAACGTACGGACGTATGAACGTACGTACACACGCACCCACAGACATCTTTCTAAAAATCTTTTATTTCAACTCTAGGAACCTTGAAACTTCGCGAAATTTCAAAATTTTCAATTCGACAAATCGGACCCATTACAATAACTTCCTATGGGAAGTTAAAAAAGATTATACGAAAGTGATCCTAATATTAACATTAACACAATTTTGTGATTTGCACATAATTACCATTCTAGTTTGACACACGTTCAATTTCTTCAACTTATCGAAAGGCTTAAATAATTGACAAATCTGTCATAACAACTTTTTCTTGTCTCGTGTCGATCTCGTCCAAATCAAAAAATGTCAGTTTCGTTTCGGTATCGGTCGCTTATACCTAATTAAGTCTCGTCTCTGTCTCGGTCTCGATCTCGCTTTTTTCTTCTCAGTTGTTTCATTGATAGCCCCGTTTTGCCAATGCATATTTTTTTTATATGTCAAACCTGTCAATAAGGTAAGTCTAAAGTTTCAGATGTTTGACAGTTTAAGGGTTAGTAAAAATTTAGAAATGTATTTTTTTACATACTTATAAAATTTTGTTAAAAATGTTATTTCGATCTTAGTCATCCCAAAATGGAATTCGACAGTTATTCCTTTCCTGACATTTGACAATCATATATTATTTTTTTTCACGAAAAAGTGCTTAAATCACCCCTTTCTGGGCAACAATATTCTTAATTCAAATTTGTATAAGTTTCTTTATATGTACATCAAAAACGTAGCCATTCTTCAATAAAAACTAATAGTTAATGGGGTTTCTTATTTGTAACCCAATCCGAAAATAAAAGGTTTTAAATTAAACCGATAAAATCAATTCTAAAGCTTGTGCACTTTTGCATAAGTGTAATTTGGTTTCATTTGACGAATCGAAGATGCTTTTTTTTCTTCCGAAAAGACCTACGAGACCGATCGAAAAATGTCTGTCTCGCCTCGGTATCGGTCTGGTATAACGAGTTCTGTTTCGGTATCGTCTTGGAATTTTCAAGGGCAGTATTCTTGTCTCGTTGCCAGCCTAAGTGAAATAAGCTTTTTTTCCATATTGTAAGAAACAAATTATTCATACAAATAATTAATAAAGTTACATTTTAGATCATTTAAAAAGATTGTTTAATTATGTTTTGAATTTTAATAGACATAACTATTGTCCGTAAAAAATTTTAAAAAAATATTAACAAAAATTAAAATACAATTTTTTAATATAGGTTTATTCAATTTCCTTTTTTTGTTTGCAATGTCCCTCTATTTGTTCAGCTGTCACATTTTAAGCTGTCATACTTTGACATTTCATAAGTAGACTTACACGATTACTAAAAACAGAACGATATATTCTTAAACAACGTATTTGAAACGAATACAAAAATGTTTAAAATTTTTCAATCATATAATTCGCAGTTTTAAGAAAATATTTCCTGATCGTATTATTTTTTGAAGAGATGGTCACAATTTTCTAACTGAGATTTTGTGATTAAACAGCTTTTACCTTTCTTCTTTGAAACCGCACTCGAAGAATGAAGCCTATACAAATGCTCCAGAATTAATTTAAGACATTAAAGATGGAATTCGTAAAGTTCTTTAGAACAAACAGATTGAAAATGAGTGGTTTGGTGATAGAAAACTTCGAAAAAGGTGGTGCCGTAAATACCGTAGCCGTAAAGACCATATGGCTGACGTTGGCATTCCAGAATTAATTGCATACTTTCGTCTTTAAAATGATATAACCATTCATTGATTTTTCTTTTTTAATACGAAATTGAAACCTCTTATTAAAAAATCCTATAATAATTCTGTTTTCTTCAAAACGGTACATCTATAGCTTGTAAACATAAACAGAAGCAAGTAAACCTTCATCAAAATAATGGATCAATTAATTTCAGATTTTAGAAATTCTAAATGTATATGAATTCAGCAAACAAGCAGAAGTTAACTGATAAATCATTCAGCAAAAAGATGTTTTTAGCTAAGTAGCTCACAAAAATATCTTCATTACATAACTAAAACGTTTTATTTTGTATATTATTATATTTCTTATATTTCGTTAAAAATGGTATAATTCATACTTAAATGATAAAATTAATTTCACCCTGAAGAAACGTCAAATTTAATCGACATTTTAATCCAATTCACTCAACATCACCTTATTAACATAAGTACCTCTAATGTGTATACCTGTCATTAACCTAAATGAAGCCATTCTATAATTTTCTAACTAAGTAGCAAAACCAAAAAAAAAAACAAAAAAATAAAGAAATATAATAAAATCATTGATCATCCGATCATCATTTCTGCCATAAATTTATTTTCTATAATATTTTATCAGATCAACATTTTTTATATTAGTAGCAGCAATACCGCAATACTCGTATCTTAACATAGTTTTTTTTTTGAAAAACAGAACAAAAACAAAAAGAAATCAAAAATAATTTCGTCCGATTATAGTATATGTAGGTATAAAGATAGATACCAGACAAGTTAACTTTGCCCACCTCATCAATCATTTTAATGACAATATAAACGCAGAGAATTTATTGAATACCACCTATATCTACGATATGTCAAAACAAAACAAGAATTTAGCTGAAGTTTCTCAGATATCAAAAAGAACAAAATAAAAAGATTAAGATAAACTGCCATAAACGTTTCTATATAGTATAGTTCTTTTATTTTTTTTTTTTATTTTCTTTTTATATACATACCTACCTATACAATATGTTGAAAACAAGAAGTCATTTGAATTTGAAACAAAAGTATACATAAATACCCAGAAGAACGAACTATTTATCGAACATCATTTTAAAAAAATAATAATAATCAATCATAATATTTTAAACTCTCCTGATGTATTCCACATACCATAAACCATACAATTATTTACCCATAACCAAAAATATAATTTATTATTATTTATAGAAAAATAAAAGCGTTAATATTCTTTTATTTATATACATATGTGATTAAAATTTAATTTTAATTATTTATTTTTGTTTCAGGTCGATGGTGTCGAAGAGAATGGTCATCGCCTGCAGAGGCTAGAAATGCTGATGCTTCCCGGCGGTTATATTCCTCAGTCTTCCTTGGTAGTCCTGGTAAGTGGAATCAAATTTTTATTTTTAATAGTTTATGTGAAAGTGTTAAAAACTAGAGTATAAAAGAGCGTGAGAATGTTTTGAGTTATGCAAGTAATCGAAAAATACATATCGTTTAAATTCAATTAAAATAATTAGAACACATTTTGTTGTCAAAAAGCTTTTTGATCTTACCCTATGCTCAACATGAACAAATAATTATTCAAAAAATCTTCCACTAGTTCAAGAAATTAGGGACATTTCTGTTATTGATCTGTTAATTCAACCTGACGTTGTCCTGTGAACTAAAAAATGTCATTGATATAAGATACTTTAAGAAACCAATGAAAGATGGAAAAGCCCTGAAACCTGTGCCACGGCCAGGAAATTATAGCCCAAATCAGACGAAACTGGATTTCGTTCCATTATACCTTTAAGATTTAGTACCCGTAGCGTGATGGTTAGTGCGTTGGAATGTCATGCAAGAGGTCTTGGGTTCGATCCCTGCCTGTGCCACCTAACTTTTTTCACGGGTACTGCCTTTTGCGAGGAATTGACAAATCTTCCAAAAGTATTTCTTGCCATGAAAAGTTCTTTCTCAAATTAGCCGTTCGGATTCGGCATATAAACAGTAGGTCCCCTCCATCTCTGACAACATTACTCTCACACAGAAATGGTTGAGAGTTGTAAGTCACTATGCCCTGGTTCTCTACGGACTGTTGCGCCACCTAATTAATTTTATTTTTTATACCTATAGGATAGAAAATTGCGGCTTACCACCGATGAAATGTTCAAGGACTGCAACGATGAGTAAGGGCAAGAAGACACATCCCTGCTCTATGTCGCACTAGAAACAAACTCTTAAGCAGACAATTCTTCAATAATCTTGAAACACTGGAATGCATTTCAAGAAACAACCTATAAGGCTTTATCAAAACCTATAAATGGCTAGAGCAAGACAATCTGTAGATATCATAGGTTTTCATATTTCATTTTTACGGAAGTTTAACACCTTGGGGTATAACAATGGATGAACATTGATCTAAGTGTAGCGTAACATCATCAATTGCCAGCCTATTTACCTAACCTTACCTAACTGACTTTTTTAACTGAGAACTCATTTACCGAGTGGGAGTAAAATTGAATATCATGCCTTCAATATTCATTACTTAGCATACTAAATGTTCAAAAAAAATATAATATTTTGAAATTCCAGTTTTGCTATGATAAAGTAATTTCAAAATGTCTTCCACCAGGTCTAAAAATTTTGAAAATTCATGTTATTTTCATTTTCAAAACTGTCCAAGATCCTCAAAAACATTTAAACACATTTTTTGAACTTTGTTTGACTTGGAAAAACCTCAATTGAAGTAAAGTGATTAATTTATTCTAACCGATCGATGACGACGGTATAATACCGTCCTACAAAAATAGAGTTTAACATGGATTGAAAAGTATTTAGGAATTTTCATAACTGTAGTTCTTTACAGAAATATATCAAGTCTTTAGGCCTGACGTTTTATCCATAACATTGTCCGAAAAATTTACTTTTTTTTCTGTCCCACAAATAAAACAATACTATTTTAAACTACATACTACGTTGTCCCAAAATTGAAATCTCGTATTCTAGTATCTAGTATTCCCCCTATTGTTCTGAAGAGGTGTTCTTCAACGCTGGCAAAACCACTGCGTAAGCTTTTCTATCAGTCCTTTCTACAGGTCTCTTTTCGAGTAGATGGAAAACTACATTTGTCCAGCCTGTCCCTAAAAAAGGAAAATCCTCCTCCCTCTCTAACTTTCGTCCAACTAGACGAACTAGCCAGGAAAGGGTCAAAAGCAGACACAAGTAGTAGCGACCATTCAGTTAGGGGACCACTCGTCCAGATTGGGGTACTCAAGAGGAAGATAGACCTTAGACTAAAAGAGAAAACCAATATCTCCTGGAAATCCAGGAACGATTGTGCAATCTCTAGAAGTTTATGGCCTAATACAAATGAAAAAGAAACTCGGTATATTCTATCGCTGAGTAAAAAGAACATTAAAATCTTGATAGGTGTACTAACAGGTCATTGCGCCATTGGCACAATGGCTAATAGAATAGGGGCATTTGCACCCGATTTTTGTAGGAGCTGTCAGGATGAGGAGGAAATGGAAACCATTAAACACCTGCTCTGCGACTGTCCGAGCCTCCAAACCAGCCGACTCCGTCATTTCGGAAACAGGTTCGTTGGAGAACTGGATGATCTAGCACAGGTCTCAATGGCGAGCATGAGGAAATTTATAGATAGCACAGGCTGGTTCGTTAACGAGCCAGTCTACGCTAATCGACAGAGTTGAATTGAACTGAGAGCATCGATGCTAAATTTTTACTTTTATAGGGGATCACAATGGACCAATAGGCCCCCGTGTACGCAACAGCTTCTTGCTGTGCACACCCCTTACTACCTAACCTAACCTAACCTAACCTTCGTCCAATAGCACTCACGTCACTTCTTTCCAAGGTCATGGAAACGCTGATTAATTTTCAGCTTAAGAAATATCTTGAAGAACGGAAGCTTCTTAATGACCGACAGTATGGCCTTCGTAGCAATATAGGTCCACGGGTGATCTCATAGTTTATCTCACCGAACAGCGGAACAAATCCCTACTTCGTTTAAAGTATAAGATTATTGCACTTGATATTTCAAAAGCATTTGATAGAGTTGCTTTTGATATTGATGAATCTCTTCTTCGTTGGATTAGTAATTACCTTTCTAACCGTTCAATATAAGTTGTATTGGATGGTTTTAAGTCTGAAATTCATAAAATAAATGCTGGTGTCCCCCAGGGCTCCGTTTTGTCTCCACCTCTCTTCCTTTTATTCGCCGACGACAGTACCCTCAGCTTTTCATATTCATTTCTAGATGCACATCCTTGTTCTTCGGATGTGGAACTTCAACGGCAGCGTATGGTAAGCTCATTAAATTCTGATCTTGGCAGCATTGTCCAATAAGGAATCAAAAACCGTGTAGAATTTAATGCTTCGAAAACTCAATGCTGTCTCCTGTCGTTAAAGCGTAACGCTCCCAATCAACTATCAGTACTCGGTATGTGTATTACAGATCACCTCTTATGGAATGATCAAATATTCGATTTCGCCAAAAATGCTGCCAGGTGCTTAGGATTTCTCCGACGATGCAAGAAATTTTTCACCCCTTCTGATCTGGCTATAATCTACAAAGCTTTCATCTGTCCAAAGCTTGAATATAATTCGCATATCTGGGCAGGTGCCCCTAAAATAAGTTTAAATCTCTTGGATAGAATTCAAAAAAGGGCTTTAAAAATGATAGGCGACAGAACTATAATCGAAACATTTACATTGCTAGAACACCGCCGCAATGTTTCATGCCTTTCGTTGTTTTATCGATATTTTTACAAACAATGTTCTGTCAAATTAGCCAGTTGCATTCCACCCCTTAAACTATTCAGCCGTAATACTCGCACTTCTAGGAATGCTCATCAGTTTACCCATGAGCTCAAATTCGGGCGTACTGTCAAGTATAGAGATTCTTTCTTAAATCGCACATCGAGAATGTGGAATGCTTTGGCCAACTCTGTTTTTCACTCCCATAGTTTTTGAAAATTCTCATAAGTTATGAAATTTTATTTGACTTTGTATAAAGTTTTGAGAAAACCTTGAATTTGGTAGTTTAATTTTTTTTTTAAATACGTTTTGGACTTATTTTTATTGCGGATTTCTAATTCAAAATTTGATTTAAACTGTTTGCTCAAGTTTTGAATTTTAAAAATTAATATTTTAAAAAACCTGACGAGATACATTAATTTTGAAGTTGGATTTAAATCGAGGCCACCAAAACCCATTGTAAAAATGCAACCTTGCCAACCAATAAGCAATATCCGGCTTAAAAATATCAAAGTATTACCTTGCAACATTTTCCATTGAAATCTTCTTCTTTTCGAAACATCTAGAAAATATAGATGTTACACCTTTCCTTTCTATTATTTTAAATCTACTGCATCATGTCCTTCTATAACACTTCCATGACATCAAATCGTCTTTGAAAATAGTCATGACTTGTCATTTAGAATCTTTTTTTATTCCTCAATAATGTTATATCACGCTATATTCACTTGACATCATATCAAAACACCCACTAAAAATAATATAACGTTACTAGATAGCTACACTCCTATAAGACTCCAAAAACTAAGCTATATTCGTTAAACGTATGTACTTACTTATGTTTAGGTATCCTAAAACACTATAAAACTACAGTTATATTATTTTGTAGGTAGCTTCATACTTACAGATGTATCTACATATATAAAAATATCCCAACTTATAGAGAGTACATCCATCATTTCATGCGCGGCAAGCGCGAGATACCATCAGTGTTTTTTTTTTCGTCTTGGAAAAAATCGAATCCCTCGACATAAATACAGACATAGGTCGTCCATAAAAGTCAGTGTTGGCACGATGATGATGTTGAGACTCCATCGTCGTAGTCGTCGTCGTCGTATACGTCGTCATCGTCAGCATCATCATCATCATCATTGTGCATCGATGTCTCCTCCAAAAAATCTCTAAAGATGATGATGATGATGGCGTATAGTCAGCCATCAGAAGAAGCTAAAGATTGGCGCACGCAGGCAGAACTAAAAAAGACATGTTTCCCCACTCTCCTTTTTAGAAATAAAAAAAATATAAGCACTAAAACTTCTTCCATTACAGAAGTTTCAAAATTAAAAAAAAAATAACCTTAAAAACTTCCAAGAGTGAGCTGGACAAAATGATTTCTCGCTTCAACATTTTTATTTTTCTTCATGCAACACTTTTATCCATAAATACATATATAAGTTTGCCCATCCATCCCACATTTGCTATGGCATATCGCATCTTACATTGGTGAAACTTTTGCGGAATTGCAATTTCCTGCGTTTCGCGTGTTGTACAACAACAGATACGTTGGTTCATACATGCATTTCGCATACCATAATACGCGCTACGCCTGAGTCAAGCCGGCTCGAGTAGAGCCGCTTCACTTTTTCTTCTTCGTCTTCTCTTCTGTTCTGTTCGATTTCTTTCGTCTTCTTCGATGAGAGGAGAGAAGATTCAGGGTTTGAGGTTTGGTTTTTTTTTTAGAGCGAGGAGGTATGTACTCCCCCTGCGAGATGGCTTCCTCGAAGCCTCCTTCAGTCAGAAGCCCAGCCACCTATCCATCCATCTATTCCGAAGCATATCCATCCACATCCATTCTTCCATTTTATCGTTGTTGCTAGCGCAGCGCTTCGTTGCCACAACCGATTGCCGCCACTGCCGCACCATACAGATATGGGATTAGCAGCGCAGCTCTGAATCTGAAGTCTGCACTGATGGGTGCTCTCTGCTTTTTCGCAAAAACGCACTGGTACTGGCATTCACTCCCATAGTCCCATCAGGAATAATATACAGTTGCTGTTGTGATGTTGCAAGATGGTTGCGCTGCGCGGAACTTTATTCCTCTTTCATCATCATCACCATCATTATCATCATCATATAATGGTCGTCCAACGTCGCGTCGTAGTCGTCTCCGGGAATGGGAACCTCGGAACCTCGGGGGCTTTAGAAGGTTTTCTTTTGTTCGATTTTATACCTACCTCTATATTTTCCATGTGCGCTGCTTAGTGCTTAGGGCTTCTTTTGTAAAATAGTCTTCATAGATGTGCATGCAGAGCATAGTACCATCAACATGCAGGTTAGATGCCACGTTGATATAGGTTCTATCGATTGGTTCATAACCTATTCTGGGAGGAGAAGGAGGAGGAGTAGCGGTGGTAGTGATGGTGATGTCGGTGATGGTGGTGGCAAGCAATGCGTGGTGGCTGGCATAAGCGATGCAAGAATGCGATAGAACAGCGGGAATGAATGTTCAACTGAACGAGAGATATTTTGTTGCAGTAGTAGGTACCTTACCTACCTTTATAGAAGACAGAAGACTTTACCGTGTAAACCTACTAGTTCGACATAGTAAAGTAAGGTACCTCTACTTTCTAAAAAACTCGCCTCGCAATGTGTGGCAGAATTGTTGTGAAACAAGCTATACGAGTAGGTTAGTCAAACAGATGTAATTGAATAAGGCTTCCTTATAGTACCTACATACTTGTACATAACATACTTAGCTTAGGAAACCCTATGAGATGTTGTTTATTTACTTGTTTGAAGTTATCCTGAACTGGACTGCTTTTAAAAGATTAATTTTTATCAAAGACCAAAGTTACTGTGAAAGACCGGAAAGTCTACAAATTAAGTTGGTTTATTGGAAATTCTTTTCAGCAAAATATAGCTTTACTTACAAACTAAAGTAAGGATTTGTTCAAAAATATAATGAAATAGATGGCGCTAGCTGCAATATGTTAATTTTTACACTTTTCAATAATTTTCTTAGTAAATTTATCAAGTTTCTAAACTTGCTTTATCCTTATTTTAATCAAATTCGATGATAATATAAAATGGTACACTTGGGCGTATACGCACTTTTTTTTTATTTTGTATCATATTTTGTATTTCTCATTATTGCTATGATTAAAAAAGTATTTGGAAAACAGAACTTAACCTGTTTTAAGATCATTGTGAATGTTTCACACTAAAAATTGTTTAAACGCAATCCTCCGGTAATATACCGTTATTTTTATAAGCTCAAATTCTAAACGAAATTTAACCATTGCCTTTTTTCAACAAATTGTAGCGTACGTTTTGATATTAATAAGTGAGCTAATGATGCCTCAAATTTATTAGAACTTTCCAAAAGCAGCTTCCACATAGAAGATTTATAGAAGTTGTAGGCACTTTAAAGAAATCAGTATTTCTAATATTCAATGTGGTTGTTATAAAATGCACACAAATATCAGCTTGGTTTTGGCATTTCACTTTCACTCGGAATTGGAAAATTGTAGACACATGTAACTTTCCCCAAAAGTCTTCTATTGATTAATTGCTTAAGAAAACAAAATTGAAAGTTTTTCAAATTCGATTCCTAGAACCTAGTTGTATATTTTAAGATTAAACTGATTTCAAGTTGTCAGTTTTCGGTATCAAAGAATCAATTTTCTGTAATTCATTTTCTACTAAGAATATTATGCTGAAACTTTTCGATAGCTCACCAGTTTTCAAGAAATTTGAATTGATAAATCCTTGTTTTGTCATAATGGTTTTAAAACCCTCTACAGATATAAGATAGCTTGTGAAAAGGTATTAATACCTAAAAGAAGTTTTTTCTTTAAATGTTGAAGGCCTTAGAAAATCATAAATAATTTTGGAATGCCTTCGAAATCGAGAACTTTTAGGGTTTTCCATTTAAATATTATATTTTTAAGTCTAAATGAAGAATAACAATTTAAAGAATGTTATTTGATGATGATTTGAGATCTTCCTAAATTGATGACCTCTTCTCTTTCTAGAAAATAAAAGCCTTAAAAGACTTGGAAAAAAAATTGCTTTAAGTGTCCAGAAACAAATTGAATACTTCAAGTCTTGCGTATTTGTAGGTTTACACAGATAAAAGAAAAATAATTAAGTTGGAACTTATATTGTTTAATCTTTACAAATAAAAAAAGTGCTCAAATCAAAAATTCTTTTGTCTTAATCGAAATGATTAATCTTTGTGAAGATACACCTCATCGCTGTTTGCATATACATAAGTAGTAATCACTTAAAAGCTTACACAAAATCGCTGTCACTTGTCTTAAAAACCTTGAAGATTTCTCAATTCAGTCTTTTACTGTTAAACCTATAGGTATAGTTTTCATTCATAAACTTTTTTTTTTTTGAAGAACTTTAACATGAGTAGATAATAATTGATGGGCATAGACTTATACCGCCTGTTATGCGCGCAGATTTGTCAGAGAAATTAAACGCTTTTGAAATTAAAAAAAAAAAAAAAACAAAACTACTTAAGAACAATATAATCTTTTGTAGTTAAGAAACTATTATTTCTTTATACCTATATGTACATGAGGAACCTCCAATTTGAAAGTCTTAAGCAAATCATAATGTTCCACTTAACTATTGCTTGAATATGGTGAATGGTTGTAACACACCTACTTCAAATCAAAGTCCCGCATGTCGCGTCTTAGATATATGTACCTACCAAACCAACATAACCTATTGAGAGTCTTATAGTCGTATACAAATGCACGTCTTATTCTATGAATTGAGCATTATATTAAGCCATTCCGGCGCATACCTTTGAAATTGTTTTCAATTTGTTTGTTCTATGCCGCCAAATCGATCTCCTTTTGTTGCTTTCGAGTCCCCCTTTTTTTTCATTTGACATACAAAAGCCTTATAGAAATAGGTATCTACTTACATATGTACGTATATGCGAGATTAGAGTGAAGTCATTGCAACGGTGCGGCGGGGCGGTGTTGTCCCAGATATGCTGTGTGGTATCTATCCGCAACATGTACTGTACGTGTACAATTTACCTTCAATTCAAATCTATTCAGCGCCTTATTTTGCAAATCACTTTCCTATAGAAGCTAGTAAGGTACCTATATATATTTACAATCACCTTTACGTATCACAGCGCCCTCTCTGTCTCAATCATGATATGGAAATTTTTATCTTTTGACACAAAAGCGACCGAAAAGATCGCGATCGCCAAGTTAACAAGTACTCTTAACTTCTTTTTTTTCTCTTCTGATGTTGTTATATTCTTTCAAGATCACCATCATCATCAGCAGAGTGTCTTAAAGAAGTGTTTAGTGTAATAATAGTAAATTGTTACTGATTATCCTTCCTTCGTTGAAATTTGTTTTTGTATTTGTATTTCATTGAAGTTTAAAAAGAAAAAAAAAATGGTATAAAACCGAGCTATTTGAAAGTCATGAACCGTACCGCAACTTTGTTACAGAACATTCGTTCGGACTTACTTTAATTTTTTGTTTTTTTCTTCTTATAGAAGTTGGGCCCCCTTCACACTCTAAAAACCTCCTTTCGGTTTCGACCATTTCATCGTTTTAAAAATAAAACGAAAAACTGTTGCGCAAAATAAGTATCTTTACCAACAAACGAAAAAAATCAAAGCAATTTCGCCGCAAGACTGACTTGACTTTTTAGAAGTTTGCCTGTTCTGAGGAGAAGTTTTATTTTTTTTTTCGTCGTCGTCGTTGTTGTTGTTGTTGTTGGTTTTGTGTATTTTTGTTTTTGTTAAAAGAAAATCTCAAACTCAAGTCTTCTGAAAAGCTGACTTTATACCCAGCCGCACTTTGGTTTTGTATAATACTCACCCGCCGTCGCTGCGCTGCCATATCATCAGAAAAGGCTTCAGAATATGTATACACTTTTCACATGCAAGCCGCTCTCTGGCACTTCAAAGCACCACTCTCTATTTAGCTGATATGGGGATGATCATGATCATGATGTTGATGATGATCATCATGATGATGAGGATAGAATATATGTAGTATGTACGTACCTTCCTGTACAATAATGAAGTCTGCACATGCATCAGAGATTATGTGTTTTGTGTGCTGTGTTGTGAATACTTATCTGTAATTTTGCACAGCATGATCAAAATCGAAGTAATTTGATAATGCGCGTTGATCTTAGAATGCACATAAGATACAGAAATAGATACTTTGTTCGCATATATGCATACTCGTATCCTATATAGACAGATAGATACTTAGATACTCTTTACTTTACCCACCACCGACCGACCGACCAAAGATAGATAGATAGATAGATAGATGAATTTCAAAGCCAATTGGCATTCGCTATATAAGAGCTCAAAGGCAAAGCTATAACAAAAAATGCAAAGATTAATGATCGCGACTTGCAATTACTGTTTTTTTTTTTTAAGTTTTATTTCTCAATAGATCTATCTGTAATTCACAGTTCAAAGATACAAAATGTATACTCAACTCATTCGTGCAGCTTTATTCATTCGTATATAAAATACACATCAACGACTTTGAGATAGATAACAAAACTTCAAAGTCGGTTTTTCGTCTTTTCTTCTGCTTTTTTATTTGGTATAAAATTCAGGGTCTATTGAGCTAACAAATCACAGAGCTTCTAGATAAAAATAAAATATTCTGCAAACTAACGGTGAAACTATTAAATTTTAAGATAATATTCTGATCAAAAAATTGTTGTGTACAGTGAGTGTAGAGCCTTTTGTATTTATACACAGGTTGACCATCAGAGAGTTTATCTGGTATAAAAGAAACGTATGTGTGACGTCCCGTCCATATAATGTCGACCTGGTGAAGAACCAAAAACCACTCAAAGACCAAAAGTTAACCCAAACAGTGAGGAACTCATACATATTCGAGAGTGAATAATTGAGAAGGACTTTTTATTTTATTTTATTTTTTTATCAAATTGACCAAATCAAATGAGTTTTAGATATTTTTTCCAAGATAAACTAAAAATGGCACACACTCCACTCATGGCTTCATAGAATGGTTTCAAAAAAAGGATCCCATGGGATCTCTAATATAGAGGTTGAGGTATATTTTGTATATAGTTATATAATATAGAGGATATAAACAACATATAAAAATTGTACAATCACCCATTTCGAAAGCGGTCAACTTAATTCATTTAATGGTAATGCGAAAAGATTTGTATCTTTTGCTTTGCTTTTGGTTTTTATTTTTATTTTTTTTTTTTTGTTTTAGTTTGATCTTCTTTGAATATATATAAAAGTTGGTATAGTAGGTACTTTTGACTAAAGGAATAAGATAAAAATTCAAAGAGTTAAGTGCAAGTGTGTACACTGAGAAAAAAAAACCACATTAATTCCAAAACTCAACAAATCGGTTTCCTTCCTTATTTTTTCTTTTCTTGAATAACTAATTCTTTAATCTAGACCAGTTTATACCACTTAAATTTTCTTTTTTTTATTAATATTCTAAAAAAACAAAGACTAAAATGAATATATTCATACAATAAAATGTAAAATGTGCAAAATGTCAGTTTTTTCTTTATTATACCAGTTTATACCAGATGCTTTCTTACACATTTTTTAACAATTACACTAAGAACTAATTGTTATATCATCTAAAACGAAAAATTACCAATGGGACAAATTTATACCATCCAAGCATTTTCTACAATTGAAAAAAGTGAGATTTTTAAATAATTCATTCAATTTTCAAGTTATCTGAAGATACAAAAATTATTCAATTGAAGGAAGTTTTTGGTTTATACCAATTTATATAAGATACTTAATATTTCCTTTTAAAAAGCTTTGGTAAACCGTTAATGGAGCAATCTTTTTTGTTTCTGGATTTGGAAGAAGGGAAGTCCTATATGAGTCTTTTGCATTGTGATATTTCATTGTAGTTCATGCCTTAAGAAAGAAGTTTTTGGATTATACCATTTCTTATCAGTAATTTTGAAAACTGGTTGATACATTTTTTCTTGTAGAAATCTTCATAATTCCTAGAATAAAATTTAAATTTCTATGCTTGAGGGATAAATTCTATGTTATATTTTTAGATTGTAAATTAGTCCAGTTTATACCATTCAAGTTAAGTTCGTCGTTCAAATGATAACCAATATTTTCATTCATAATTTAAACATGTATTTTTGTATTTACTATTGAAGAAAGTAGTTGTTTTATTATACTAGTTTATACCAAATATTTGTGTTGAGAATATTTCTTTTTGGAAATATTTGTAATGCCGCTTTAAGTTCCAGGCATCTATAAGTGAGTGTCAACATTTATTGAATACTATTGCATTTTTTCCAGTTTATACCAATCAAATTTTTATTGTTAGTCAAGAGACTTAAAAACGTTCTTTTAACAATTATGATTGTAAGTTAAGTTCGTCACTCAAAAGATAACCGATATTTTTAATTAATATTCAAACATATATTTTTTGTTGGCTAATGGAATAGAGGTAGTTTTTTATTATACCAGTTTATACAAAGTATGTGTTTTGAAAATATTTCTTTTTAGAAATGTTCGTAATGCCGCTTTAAGTTCCAGGGATCTACAAATGAGCGTCAGCATTTATTGAAGGCTATTGCATTTTTACCAGTCTATACCAATCAAATGTTTATTGTTAGTCAAGAGGTTTAAAAACGTTCTTTAAACCATTTATTTTTATTAATTTTTTAACTATTTTTTGAAAGAAAATATTTATTACACTACAGTGCTAATTATCTTAGAGATTTGTAAGGCTTTTGTGTTTGTAGGTTAGATCAGCAGTTTATACCATTTAACTCCCATCTATTAATCAAGAAAAACTAAGGTACAAAAGGATCGTCATGAGTTGTATTTTTTTTTTTAATTTATTGCAGATCAGATATTTGTCTATAGTATCTCCTTGTACATCTAATGATGCCTAAGAGCCTATTAAGCTTATTTGTATCGCTGTAGGCAGTCATTCAAAATATATTTTTCAGTGTATTATGGTTTTTTTTTCTGTTTAGGGTGAGCAACACGGTTTTTATTTTTGTTAAGAAGCAACAAAAACAGCATCAGAAAAAAAAATAAAAGTATCTCTGTGGCTTTTCGCAAGTTAATTTCTTAGATTAACTAATCTAGATAAAGGAATTGTACGAATTATACAAACAGTTATTTTTTTTTGTATTTGTATTTACTTTTGATATTGCGTGATGTATATTTTAAGTTCGTATAAAGATATGTACCTTAAATTATTCGTCTTGATGTTTAATTTTTACAATGTACTTTTATTTTGCAAGTCTAAATGTCTAAATGTATATATATGTAGATACATCGTGATGATATGTATCTATGGTTGTTTTTTTGTGGCAATATTTTATGTTTTTGTTTTTGGATTTACCACTAACTATAATATAATATAGATTGCAAGTCTTTCAATCAATCAGAATTGCTATAGATACGAGTATCTGTACACTTTGGAGGAAAAACCACAATTTTACATTTTTTATTATATGTATTTTTTAAAGTGTCAGCTTCTACATATAACGAATTTCTGCAAACACCTCTCTTATATTCTCCATAAGCATTCGATCATGGTTGATTGCATTTTATTTGGAAGTTATAAAAAATTTGCCAACTGTCTGCGGTTAAATCATCAAATATATATTTTTTAAAAATGTGAGTGATGTTTTTTTTTTTTAATTTCGATTGCGGTTGATTTCTGATGAAAACAAAAAATATGAATCAAAGAAAGAAGATTGAAATTAGGTAGGTTGGTTAGGTTGGTATAAATATTATACACCAATGTTCAACCAAAGATCAGACAATCACAACAAAAATAAGAAGAAGAAGAAAAAATGGTAATTTTACACTTGATTTTGTTATGACATAAAAAGACAGGATGTGTCAGTTTTGTGATTTTCTTCTTAGTAATTTGACTAAAGCCAATTGATTTATAATATTTGATATGTACCATTGTCTTGACATTTTGAGCACAATTTTATAATCCAAATGCTGAAAAGAAGCTCAATTTTACTTTTGCATTAATTAAAAAGGGCTTTTGGAGACAAATCAATAGCGTGAAGTAAATTATTAAGTAAAGCTATTTTTATGAGTTATTAAGCTTAAAAGATGATTTTGACGTTTAAGTTTAACTCCTTTGATTATCAGAAGATCCAAATAGTGACGCATTCCTGGAGATGTTTTTTCGTATATGAAAATACGGATCATTTTAATGCATTTAAAAGACCCAATCAGCAAACTATAGAAGTTGCCGGTGTTTGACTGTCTTGTCTTAAGCCTTAAGGTCAAAGTTTTTTAAAACTTCCAAGTGTTTATCCCTTCCAGTTCAACCTGGAAGAATAAGTCCTTTAACTTTTATAGAGATTATTAAAAAACCGATGACGGAGGCGTGTACTCCGACGTACTTAACCTATGTTTCTTCTTTCCTCTACCCAATCACTGTAGCGTGTCCAAGGTAGAACTTGTGGCTATCAAAAAAGCTCTCTCTCAAAGAAAACGTTATATCGACTTCCGATATAAGTATCTTCTAAGATAGCCAAGCTGCCATAAACTCATTGGATTTGTCTCAATTAACTCACTAACAATCCGAAATTACCAATTATCTCTTGTAGAGATGGCGGAGGAGTTTAAAATTCACCTTATTTAGGTGCCGAGTCATAGAAATATTCCAGGAAATTGCAAAGCTGTCGAACTTGCAAAAAATGGAACAACTTTACCTTTGATGGGCAACAAACCCAAAATCGGTATAACTCTAGCCACTTGTAAACTTACGCTAAAGCTTGATTGAATAAAGACAGCAAATCACAGATGGTCATCATTTGTCAGTCAACTGAACCAATTTGGTAAAATCTTGATGCTAAACGATCTAAACAACTCATTTCGGTCGATAGATTGCACATAAGCTCCATTTTATGAACAGAACACTGCTTAATGGGTAGGCATGCTCTTTGACTAAGAGCTCCTACAAACAGTTTGTACAGAAGCTGCATGGATAAGGAAGAAGAGGAAACAATCAGTTTCAATATTCAAGTCCTGCCATAAAGACAAAAACTCGACCCTAGAGACTTTTACTACAATAATCCTAGTGATCACATCTGACCAACTGTTGGTCTAAGTGTGTTGATTTTCCTGTCAGCTGCCCCCTTAACCTAACCTAACCTAAGTCCTTTTGCAAAATATTTACGGTTTAATGACGTTTGTTTAATGCCTTATTCCAAAGATTGATGAGGTATCGATCAAGCTGGGTTGACGTCATAATTACGGGCTACAGAGATATTGTATCAGCTATTCAGAAACACTGTGTTTTGATATCTTACATCACTTTATTGTTCTTACAGTTCAAATTGTTCACTACGTTTCACAATTTTCTTAGCAGAAAATGCTTCACGATGATCCAAAAATTGAATTTAAACAATTTCAACGCGTTGTTGAAGCGTGTAAATGTGGAGCATGTCCTTGTTAAACGTTAAAAGATGACAGCGTCAATAGTAACAGCTGCCCAAATTACCAAGTTTGCAAAATAAAACCTCTTATTGGAAAACTTCTAAGATTTAATAAAAGGTTTTATCTCAAAATGTAAAAACATTATTATCAAAATCAAAGTTCTTAGAGTACTAAAAATAGATGCAAAAAAGTAGCTGTACCTAATTGCAAATTTCCCCAAGTCTACCTACACGTTAACCTAAGTATCTAGACAACACGGAACTCTATAAAGAATTCTTTTCTGCCATAATTATCGCTGTCAATTTCGACTGAAATCTATAACGTTTTATTTCTTTACGAGTTCACCACCGATATACCCAACGGTATTGTTGTTCATACTTTATAATCGTTTGCTGCAATTGCGTTAATTTTACACTTAGACTATAATTTTCAATACCTCTATGAAAAATGTTACTATTTCAAAGCACGTCCTATTCATTTTTTTTTTTCTAAACTTTACGGGATTCAAATAGACCTGCATTTTAAAATGATTAGAACGACAGTTTTTTTCTGTCTATCTTTTTCTGTATCATAACACAATTTTACGTATAAAAGTCATATATAGGTACGACTTTAAAGTACCTGATGTAATGTGCGTCTGAAAATTCCCAATGTGTGCTCGCTTACGTTTTTGGCGAACCTCCTACCTATCAATTTCTAACATAAAACTGATGATTATAGCTAGTACGTAGATACTTATTTGTTTTTGAAATATTTATGTGTCTTTTCGCACCTTATCACGTACCGTACATTTCACATGCGGGATTGACACATAAATGCACTGCACATTCGCCATAACAAGACACATTCCATTTCAGTTTATTTTATTTATAATTATATTTCTGATGATGGTTTTTGCGGTTGTTATATTGGTATAAAGCTAACGTATTTTTAAAGATAGGTGCGCGCGAGGAGCCCCCATATGCCATAATGCCCATCCCTTCTTCAAGGCTGTCGTATAATACCTTGTCTCATATCTCAAATGACCTTAAGTACGTTTTTCGTTTCTATCTTCGCTGAAAATTGTTCCTATTACAATAATCGTGATTTTCGCACCGATCACCAACTCAGAATGCAAAACGCTCGTACAAAATTTTATTTGTATCTCAAAAGAACTGACTTCAAACTGATACACAACAGTACCTAAGGCAAGGAACACATTGAAAATTTAAATTAATCAGATTCCCCCGCAAAACAATTGTAATGAAAAAAAAAAAAAAAAAATTGTATAATCAATTAACAAAACAATAAACGTAAAACGAATTTTATATATTTATTCATCGCACACAAAAACTACTATCTAGAATATTAAAATCGGATCACATTCGTGAAGTATACTTTAAAACGGACACAACAACAACAAAAAACACCATATCAGAAGTTAAAAGACCTATAACTGACTATGAGGATGGAACAAAAAAAAAAGAAAAGAAAGCAACCATAAGTCCATAAGACGGTATAAGACTAAGACACTTTAAGACGGTCTTTTCTGTGTCGTCTCTCTGGTTTGGTTTCGGAATCTCCGGGATGATGATGATGAACTCTAGAAATAAGGCTTTTTGTTGACAGTTTTAGTTAATTTCTTTTTGTTTTTGTTCTTGTTGATTCTGATTGTTTGTTGTTTGTTTCGAATTCGAACCATAACAACATGATGTGAATTTTTAAAGTGAATTCTGATGACTACGAGTAGGTATAACAAAAATATCATTTCAAAAAAAGCCTCACAGCAATTCGAAATGCACACGGAATTTGTAAAACCACCATCAACTTTTCATGATTCTGATATGTGGCTGCTGCTTGGTGTTGTAGAGTTCTTTGTTAAATCGAATGGTTGCATTCTTATACCTTAGGTACTTTAATATATATAAAGAGGTGATTGCCCAAAAGGATAATCTATAATTGCTGAATAAAATCCCAAAGGAGAATTGAATTTTGTTTTTTTTTTTTAACTTTGTAGTTTTTGCTTCCTTTGTCAAAATACCTCTACTTACTTACCTACCACCAAGGTGCGAATGGGATTTTAAGTTTTCTTTCTTTGTTTTTTAATGTTGATGGTAAATTATCATCGTGATGGTTGATTCTCTTCGCGTGGTAAGTAGACGCAATTATTGTCTTTGTTCCTTGGTGATAATTTATCAAGTATAGTGGTATTTTTGTTTCAATCAGATTGTTTTTTGTTGACTCATTGATATAAAAATTTAGTACGTTAAGGTATTACCGGATGTTTTACACCATTTCAGAATTTTTGTTTTGGAAGGACTATAGCTTGTGTTTTAC
Organism: Eupeodes luniger; assembly: GCA_951509635.1. Lineage (NCBI taxonomy): Eukaryota > Metazoa > Arthropoda > Insecta > Diptera > Syrphidae > Eupeodes > Eupeodes luniger. Next base: position 299,428,683 of record OX608073.1, read on the forward strand.
TATGTAGACTTGTGCTTCTCAGTGCTCATACGTTCTTATTTAAGTAGACAAATATTTTGAATATTTAGCAGATGTAAGATAGAAATTATGTTAATATTGGTCTCCATAGTTTAAGCCGTTTCATGCTGTTTCTCGTGCTTATTGAAATATCATTTTGTATTACTTTCATTTGAAAAACTTGATTGGATCACTTGTCTTATATCTGTTGAGTACGAGGTGTGTTCAAAAAGTACCCGGAATTTTCGTTTTTTCAAAAAAATATTTATATATTCGTTTACATTTATGTGGTCCCCTTCAAAGTAGTCCCCCTCAGATATAATACACTTATGCCAGCGTTTTTGCCAATCTTCGAAGCACTCTTGATATTCACTTTTTGATATGTTCTTGAGCATTCTCAGCGATTCGGCCTTTATTTCTTCAATCGAGGAAAAACGCCGTCCTTTTATGGGTCTCTTCAACTGGAAACAGGAAAAAGTCACACGGAGCCATATCTGGTGAATATGGAGGTTGGGGCATGACTACGGTATTGTTTTTGGCCAAAAAATTACGAACAAGCAACGACGAGTGAGCAGGTGCGCTATCGTGATGCAAAAGCCCTGAATTGTTTTTCCATAAATCTGAGCGTTTTTTTCAAATTGCTTCACGCAAATGTCGCATAACTCCAAGGTAATACTCCTTATTAACCGTACGACCTTGTGGTAAGAACTCTTGATGCACTATGCCATTATAATCGAAGAAAACAGTAAGCAAAACCTTCACATTTGATCGAACTGAACGTGCTTTTTTTTTGCTCTTGACGTTGGATGCTTCCAGGTGGACGATTGTGCTTTGGTTTCGACATCATAACCGTACACCCATCTTTCATAACCAGTTATGACCCTTTCAAGCAAACTTGGATCGTCGTTGACGTCATTTAACAGCTCTTGAGCACTTGAGCGATATTCATGCGATTGTTTTTTTGGTCAAAATAAAGCAGTTTCAGCAAAAATCGCCGAGCTCATAAAAACACGTCGAACCTTGGCAACTACCACAGACAAAGTAAACAGTGATTATAGCTGAAAATTGCATCATACTTTAGGAGCATATTGTAACAATAAAAACAAATTTTGACCTTCGTACTCTCCAGACCCGCGAAATTTAAAAATTCAGAGTAATTTTTGAACACACCTCGTATACTTAAAGGTTATAGTTTTATCGGTTTCAAAAGATGTTTAATTACGCTATTACGCAATAAAAACCAATATCAGATAAAAGGCCCCACATAATGGTTGTAGTTCAAAGTCCTTTTCACAAAAAATGTCCGTTCAAATTTCTTTAGAATTTCAGAATTTTTATTGCAGTTTTTTTTAAGCAGTTTTTAATTTAAAAAAATTGATATGTACCAAAATCAATAAATTCCATATTGTCTTTAAGCAATTTCAAAAGATTTGAAATCTAAAACCAATATTTTCCATACCAGTTTATTTTGAGTTCACTTTTTGTAGGTGAAAAATTGAAAAGCTTGGTGTTATTAAAAAACGAGATTTGTGAACAAGAGATTTATTGAAAAATTTCTATTTCCAAAAGTATTAAATGTTAAAGTAGTCAAATTTTGTACTGTAAATACCTTACTCCGCTTTCTAAAGTTGATCACATACAGGAGAATATTTTATTATCATTTAAAACTCTTTCGTGAACTATTAACTCAATGAAACTACACAGTCTTGAATTTTTAAGCCTTTGAGTATCAATTTTAAGTAAACTTAAGAAAAAACTATCCTTTTAAGAAATATTCAAACAATATTAAGTACAAAATTTACATTTGACTTAAAAATTTCATAATATTTCGAAACGTTAAAAGTCTAAACTTTCAAATTTTTAGTCTTCGCTTTTCAACGTTGGTTGGGAAATTTTATACAAAAACAACAACAATAACTAAATTTGAGGTTAATTGTACATCAACGATATATAATCACTTTGCAAAATATATACTCGTATCTTTAGGCTTCATTTACCACCTGTGTTTTTCACATAGTGCACCTAATGTTCATTCTTTCAAAATGAAACAAAAAAAATAGAAGGTTTCACCAGGTTTGACAAAAAAAAAAACTTTTAAAAAAACAACAACAACAACGACTAAACAGAAAACAGAGAACATGCACACAACACCTAATGGCTGGCATCCGACACAAAAAGATACACGTTCTGTCACACCATATACGGTAATCTTTTGTCGCCTACGGTGACATTTACGTATGAAAATTTAAAGAAAAAAAAAAAATAGAAAATGAATTTTGTGCGTCTAGTCGTTTATACTAGAGATCCCGAGAGAAATCCGACCAGGGGGTCTATAGTATGGATATACAACAACGAAAACCAACATGATGATGTTAATACTGATGATGATGATGATGATGGTATGCACCAAAACGCTACATACCTATACCTACTAGCAGCAACAAAAAGAAAAACGCAACAACAAAACTCAACATCCCGACCATTAATCTTGTGCAGTGTTAAATCCACCAAATGACAAACACATGCTCTAAAGATACAAAAAAAAAAAGGAAAAACTTTTCAATTCATTTTGCCCACCAGATACAATCTATCTGTACATGTAATCAAGGTGAGATACATTTCAATATGCCTCATAAATTTTAACTCTCGCGCATTGGATTCAGATTTAGAAATAAAACCGACGACAACAACGACTATGACTACGACGACGACGGACGTCGGACGACGACGCATGGCACTATGGTATGTTCATAATGTAGGTATATGGTTCCCTCGTTGGGGAGTCCAAAAACACAAACTCAAAAACTGAAAAAAAAAAATAAGAAAACTAAGTTTAGTGAAGATCACAACCGACAACCTAAACAACTATAAGATACATTTATAGTCAAGAGGAGACGAGGTGAGGTGAGTAGAAGAGGAAACAACATTTGGTGCCCGACACTTAACACCAATAAATTCACGACAATTTGACAATTATGAGTGTTATTAGTGAAATAGACAGTAAATTGATTTGATTTTTATTGGGCCAAACCGGCGGGATATGCTATAGAGTGAAAAATTCCTTTTTCTTGCAATATATGCAACATGAAGCAGGCTCACCTCACAGGGATGTTTATGTGTCTATCTATCTACATTTTAAGATATGTTTATATTCACTGAATGAATGAGTACCTAGTACTTACCTGGGTTAAAGTATATTATATGGTTTGTGCACGCACTATAAATTTTAAGTTATATTTTGTTGTTGTTGTAGGTATAGATATTTATTTTGTAAAAGGTGAACACCTTGATATGGCGATGGATGGCAGTCGGTCGCAGTGGTGCGAAAATACTATAGGTGCCTTGTGTTGAAAGTGGGAGATTGAAATGGTTATATTTTACAGAACATGTGTTGCACATCACAATAATATATAAAATAGGTTAGGTAAGATATACTTACTGATGGTGTTCCTGCCCAGGAAGTGGATTTGTTGAACACTCTATAATAAAGCACTCAACTTGAAACAACAATGTAGGTACTTTTTGTATAATAACCAAATAAGTTAACTCTTACTTCTTCTGGGTTGACTAGAGCCTCTAAGACAGCTTAGAAAAGAATTGGTACACATGCTCATAGTCTATATGGAAACAATTCTAATCTGGTTGGAAAAGAATTTTGATGAATGTTGTAGACTTTGACAGCAAGAAATAGAAAAAAAGAAGACATTTTTTGAGTCTTTGAAATTTGACACTTTTAAAAATCAACCAAAAATATTAGTTCAGTTTTCAACAAATCAAAGTTTTTCTTTTTGCACTCCTATTACCTCAACATTACCATAAATTAAAACATTTTTAATTTTTGTGTTAATCTAGAATAACTCTGCCTTCAACTTTAAATTTTACTTGAATTCGAGCATAGATCTTTTAAAACCTTAGTTTAATAACAGTTCTAAAAGTCATAAGAGTTTACTTACCTGCAAACATAAGTTTACTCTATAAATAAGTATTGACATAATTTCCTAAACGACTCCATAATAAATGGCATTTTATCAGGTATTATAATTCTTGAAACATATAAAAAGCTTTCAAAGTATAGAATTTTTCTTAAAAATAACATTTTTCAACTATAGGACATAATTCCATAAATCTGGTATGGACTTTTGTCTTATTAACTATGGGCTGTTGCAGATTCAATGGGATTTCAGTGACTTTAAAATGCACAATAATAAACTAAGAGTCTTTTTAAGATTAGAATAGAACCAGAATTATGAAATATGCACTTATTTCCCGATTAAATTTAAGAATGCTTATAACAAAAGATTTTTGCTTCAAAAGCATTATACTTAAAAAACACTCTTGGATTTATGTCTCATTTACTACGAAAATCATATTTAAAACAAATTGTTGAAATGTGGCTTTAGATGTACAATATTATTGAGTGAATTGTTTTTGTGGACTTATGACCCACTATTCAAATTCAAATTGGATTCATAGACAAATGAAATTCAATCAGGTATAATAATTCTTAAAAATATTAAAATCTTTCAAAGTATAGGTTTTTTCTTAAAACTACATTTTTCAACTGGGACATAATTCCATAAAACCATTTATGGACTTTTGTATTATTAACTGGGAACAAGTGTAGGTTCAATTGAAGTTCAGTAACTTTGAAATCCTCAATAATACACCGAAAAGTCTTTTCAAAATTATAATAGATTCGCCATTATAGGATATGGATTTATGTCCCTCAAATTTAACAATGCTTTTGTGTAAAACAAGATTTTCAGAAAAAGGGATTTTTAAAAAACAATTTGTTGCTTCAAAAACAATAAACTTAAAAATCACTCTTAATTATTTAAAATCAATTTTATTCTGTTGCATGATTTTTATTATGGATTTATGTCTCACTAGCGGCCCGTCCCGGCTTCGCACTTGTAGACATATATAGGTACAGATATTAAAGTTATAGGTATGATAATTAAAACGACCATGAATCACTAAATTAGAAAACATTTTGTTGTCCTATAATTATTACTCTTCGCAGCGTATGCGATGAAACACATTTTATGGTTAATTTTTTGACACCTTCGGTTGGTTTTAATAGGAATTTCTTAAGATTTCTATAGTAATCTAGTACTAAATATATAGCCTATGTTACTCAGTGATAATGAAAAAAGAATTATTAAAATCGGTCCAGTACTCTTTGGGTTTATTCCTTACATACAAAAATACAAATCTTTCCTCTTTATAATATTTAATATTGGTGTAAATTTTGTCTCTCTTATGTCTCACACTATTTAAATTAAAATTGGATTCCTAGACAAATGACATTTTGTCAGGCGTAAACATTCTTGAAAATATTTAAAGACTTTCAAAGCATAGAATTTACTCTTAAAACTATGTTTTTAAATTGAGACATAATTCCATAAAACTGTTTATGGACTTTTGTCTACGGAATGTGCAGATTCAGTGGGAGTTCAGTAATTTTGAAAATAACAATAATAGACCAACAGTCTTTTTAAGAGTACCATATAGACTCACAATTATTGAAGATGGACTTATATCCCACAAATTTAAGAGAATGCTTATGGCAAAAGATTTTCAAAAGAAAGATATTTTAAAAAGCCAATTTTCCTTTCAAAAGCATTTTTAAAAATCCCTCTTGTTATTTTAATTCCGAATTATTTAATGTCCCATTGACTATATAAATCATATTCGAAAAATAAATGTTGAAATTTCGCTTATGGACTTTTGGCCCACCATTCAAATTCAAATTGGATTGATCAAAAGATTGAAAAGCATTTTCTAAAAATCGCTCTTAATATTTATACTAAAAATTATTACTGTAGCATGAATTTCTGCCATGGACTTATGGCTTTTGTGCTACGAAAATTAATTCCAGTAAAAATTTTGCAATTTCTGTTAAGTATTGAGTGAATTTCTTTTATGGACTTATTTCCACTTACTGGAAAATCATACTTTATAAATTACTCGATCATTTTTATTATGACCTTATTTTGTTGTTTGAATTTCTCTTATGGACTTATGTCCCACTTACTTAAACAAAATTAAATACACTAAGAAATTGTGTATTAATATACAATCATAGTCAAGAAATAAGTCCATATGCTTGTAATAAAAACAAATAAAATTAGTTTGCAAATATTTAATTAGACTTGTGTCCCCATTAAATGCGCTTCTATTGACTTTATTAGAATTGAAGCCATAAGACCATTTTCTCTTAAATCATCTCAATAATCAGTAAAATGTATGCAGGCATTGTTCCCTTTTGCCTCTCACTGTAAGCCCCTGTTTTGTGGGGAAGATTTTACCATTATTAACATCATCACATGAAAATGCTTACGGCAGTACTTCATTCTCACATCTTATAAGAGTTACCTACAAAAAGTCCCTCATAGAGCCTTTTACCGTCGTTGGTAATATAAGAAAAAAGTAAAAAAACATTCTTTACGTGAGAAATTTCATTAAATGCTTCATTTAAAATATAATATATGCCCCAACTACCATAAACTAATTAAATTTAACATAAAAACAACAACAACAACAATAACACTAACAAAAAAAAATTAAATATTTTAAAATTCAAGAACAAAAAATTCCCCATCATACCAGAAAAGATAAGCGTTTTGAAGCCTAAAGGCCTTTTTTCTTCATTTTGACTTTCATAATTGCTCGAAATATGAGAGCTCTTCAAAAACGAAAATAAAAAAAATATATATTTAGTTTAACATTAAATAAAAAATCTTTAAAATATGAAAAACATTTCTTATCACGAATATTGAAAGGGATACAATACTCGTATATACAAAATATATACATGCGTGAATGAAAATGCATTTTTTTTGTAAAATTCATAAGTCACGAAAGTGTCAGATAATAAACATGTAAACTATAAGAACCTACATTATATTTCAGCAGTTTGAAAACATAACAATTTATGTTCATAGATACAAAACTTCAGATATTTAAAGCAAAAAAAAAAAGTAAAAACACAACATGTTGAAATACCATACCTACATGTTGTAGTTTTTTTTATTTTTGAAGTCTGAAGAGTCATAATGAGTTGTTAGCCTTAAGCTATGTGCATACCGCATTTACACACACAACACACGAACTCTTGTGGTCTTTTTCATATTTTTCTTGTATGAATTTTTAGGTTTTATTTTTCAGTTTTTGTTTTAAAAATATAAAATGAAAAAATAAAAAAAAAATTAAAAACAACATCACCACTAATCGTTCGTCTTACTTAATACACCATCGATGCTCAATATGGCACCCATGTTGTTGCGTTTAGCGGTTTGTTGTTTTGTGTTGTTTTTGTCTTCTTTGACTTTCGGTTATATTTAAAAAAGAAAAAGATGGAGTCTGGAGGGATTTGCTTCATCTATGATTAAAATTAAAAAAAAAAGAAAAGAAAAGAAAAGAAACTGTTCCAGGCGGAGGATGGGATAGACGCATCTTATATATATTCAAATGACCCCTCTAGGGATTATAGACTAACTTCATACCTTCTTTAGAATCTATCTTTCACACACATTTTTTTCTTTCGTTCTTTCTCTGGAAACCTTCAAGTCATCATCAGAAACGTTGGCGGCGGCGGCACCGTGACAAAAAAAAAAAAAACGAAAACAAAAAATATGCCATACGCAAGTGAGATGAGTTATTTCTGGAAATTCTTCACTAAGAATGTGCGTTTTCTCCTTTTGGGTAACATTTTTTTTTCATAAATTTTGGGATGCTCTAATCAAGGGAATATGTGTGGTATTAGGTTACCACCATCACCAACGAAAACACAAAAAGAGAAAATATATATTTGAATCTAAAATCCCACGCGCAAACACACTCTGGGATGTGATAAGATACTTTTTAATCAGAAGATTTATATCCCCACACATTGTTTAATTATAGGGCTGTCAGAAAAGTGGACCCTAAAGAGTGATCCAGAAATGATTCCATAATCCAAAACAACTTAAATACAATAAAAAATATTCAGCCACTCCTCGCTTATAAATACTCATATGGCTTGACTTGGCTTGGCTTGGCTTGACTTAGCTTGGTTATGTACGAAACAAAAGGAGGATCTCGTGTTTAAAAAAAGGATCTTTATTATTGTTTTTTTTGTTTTCTGTCTGAAGAAGTTGATTTCTTTGGTTGATTCAGAGCGCGCTCTGAGATGAACAGAAAAGAATTAACCTCTGTGTTATTAAACCGACAAAATGATATGGTTATGGTTAATATACATACATATGTATATACAAAAAAAATATATATTTGAACAAAATCCGATCATGCACCTTCTTCCATGTTTTATCTTATAAATACTTTACTATATAAATGAAGGTATTTTTATATGAGGATCGACGCACGATGATGTTTTGATTCGTAGAATGAAGGTTTTATTTTTTTGTTGTTGTTGGTTTTTTTGATCGAAATCCATAAATGGGATTTTTTCCAATTCTTTTATTGGACAGATGGAAGAAAAAACTGCATTGATTTTTATTTTGAATTTTTTTTTTTTGTTGAACAAAGGATTAATGATATTGATTTTATTTTGATCGATTTGTAGTTAAACTCATTATAATTATATAGGTTTTAAATGATACCTTTATTCTTAGGTTAATTGATAATTGGAAGACAATTTATGATATTGAACTTTATGTTTTGTTACAATGATGAGGTTTTATGTTATTATCATCATTCCACTTGTATCTTTTAAAGTAAAATAGAAGGTTTTTGAATGCTTTTGAAAGTAAGGAAGATAGTAGAGCAGATTCCGAAGAGCCTCGTTGAAACAATTATGTATGTGTCATTTAGAACCTTTCTACTTCTTAAAAAGGTTGAATTTTTAGTGCAGTAAAGAGAAAAGGCCTCAGGACGCTTTCTTGTGGGATACCATGACATTTTTTTTTAATTGAACAAGATTTTGAAGACAGTGGTTGGGAAATATTTTTGCACTTTAGCTAGTGCGTGTCTAAATGCATTTAAAATCATTTTTATGAATTGTTTTAGATCTCTTAATACTACCGTTTTTGCTTAGGCCTTTGCAATAAGATGTTTCATATTAATATTTAAAAAAATTAGTATTTTTTAAAATGAAATAAATGCATGTTAAATTTATTGCTAAGAGGAGATATGCCATTTACAATAGGAAAACATATAAGCAAAATGGGTGTCGCCAGTTTCGGTTGCACCACCATATGTACTCGTATTTTATTCATGAAATAGGGTTATGTATAGCCAGTGATACGATGCACATTGGTTTTGAATGTCTGCACATTGTAATGAGTGGGAAACATTGAGCCTGGTAACGCGTTCCACATTCGTGTAGTGCGGCTAAAGAAAGAATCTCTATATTTTACAGTACGTCTGCATTCGGGCTCAAGGCATGATGAGAATTCACAGAAGTACGGGTATTACGGTTGAATTGTCTGCGGGGGGGAATGCAACTAACTATTTCACTACAGCATTGTTGATACAAATAATGACTAAGAAATTATAGGCATGAGACCTTGTAGCGGTGTTTAAGAGTAGCAAATTTCTCAGTAATAGAACGATCACCTATCATACTTAGAACTCTTTTTCAATTATATTCAAAAGACTCAAATACGTTATTGGGGCACCAATCCAAATATGAGAATAATACTCGAGTTTTAGGAGAATAAAAGCCTTATAAATTGTAACCCAATCAGAAGGGTAAACCTTAGTACTAAGCAGCATTTTTGGAGATGTCAAATATGTGATCACTCCGAGTGTTTTGCGACAGTAAACAGCATTGAGCTTTTGAAGCAATACATTTTACACGGTTTTTGATTGCTCATTGAACAAAAAACTGTCAATATTGGAATTTAATGAGCTTATCATGCGCTGCCGAGTGCCGTTGGTAGTCCACATCCGAAGATACGTCGTTAATGTTAATCGACTGGCTTAATTGTTGCCTAAACTGAACTTTAAAAGCCTTAAAACTAAGACAGGCTTCAGGAGGAATATTCTGAGTTTTTCTTAAGCAACGCACACGGCTTGAATTCTTCTTATGTTTAACTTGTCTCAACAGTTCAAATTTTTCCACCAGTTTTACTTTTGGCGGCCGAGAACGTGCTTCACAGCGACTCAAAACTGATTTAGTTTTTCGAACAGCGTGCATGAAAAACTTTCTCCATTTTTGGAGTAAATTTTGACTATTTCAGTGCCTTATTTTAGCGTTTATCCTTCGATTTTAAACAATTGAGTAGTTTTAACTTAACAAACTTCAAAAAATGGGTGCTTTAAAAATTAAAGCTGCTCAAAATAGTCGGCTATTTGAAATGAAACCTCTTATTGGAAAAAAAAAACAATTAAACCTGTATAAGAAATACATAAGATTTTATTTCTGTTACAAAACGATCAACCTGTTAAACTTCATAAAACATCTAATTATTTTCTAAACAAATTATTCAGAATCTTTTAATCCTTGCCGGCTGAAAACGTGATTCACTCCGACCCAAAAGCAATTTAGTTTTGCGAACTTTGACTGCAAAACCTTCACCATTTTTGAAGTGAATTTTAACTATTTCAGTGCCTTATTGAAGCAATTATATTACGATTTTTAACAATGGCATAGTTTAAATTTATCAAGCATGAGAAGATGACAGCTCTAAAAATGACATTTCCTCAAAATAGCAAGCTCTTCAAAATGCAACCTCTTATTGGAAAACAATTTAATCTGTATATAAGAAATACCTAATATTTTATTTCTCTTACAAAACGATCAATTTAAAGTTGAACTTGATAAGTATGTAATAATATGCTTGTACAGTATGGTCACCTTACTACGCCGCGCCGTACACGTCACAAGACTCGAAGCCGTTCAGAAAAGATTTTTGCGTTTTTGTCTACGATCATGATATTGATACATTACCGCCTTATTCACAAAGACTTTCTCTCATAAATCTTCCTTCTTTGACAAATCATAGCAAGTACTTGCAATTTTGTTTTATTGTTGGAATAATAAACGGACAAATTTCATCACCATCAGTTCTTGGTAGTTTAAACTTTAGTTTTAGTCGTTCAAGTATAAGACTCCAGAAACCATTGAATATTAATTTTAGCAGATCAAACTATGGTGTACATAGTCCCTTAAATCAATTAATTGACATCTATAATAAGTCTTACTCTTGTATTAATTCACCAAATGATAATATAAAAAGTATAAATTGCAAATTATTATTTTTCAACAGTCTAGTTTAAGTTTTTAGATTGTAAGTATATATTAAGAATTGTTAACGTTAGTATTTAACGAATTATAAATAAATAAATGTAATCTAAATTTGTATGAAACAAATTATTTACAATCTGTTGATCTTTGTTCTCAAACTTTACCTATGGCGATTATATTATAAGTATTTTAAAATATATCATTATTAGAAAAACTATATGTTTACAAGCAAGTTTGAACAATATAAATGTATTTAATTCATACCTGGTTTACCTATAAAATAAATAATTTTTCATTTTTAATTGAAATTGAAATGTAATAATTTACAAAAATATCTTTCTTAATCCAATGTACATATAAATGCAATTATACTAAATTTATAAATGTAATAAATTAACTACATGCGAAAAGTTGAGGAAAAAAAAAACATAGAAGTTTAATTTTTCTTTGTTAAAGTGCAATTTTTTTTTTATTGTTTGCTACAGAATATATTGACAGTTTAATTTTTGTACAAAGTGTTAATTATGAGCACAATTAATTTTATGATTAAATCCTGTTTTTCTAGTAGCTTTATTTGTATAGACTTTAAATGTAGGAAGAAATTTTAAATAATTGACAATTAGACATTGAAATAAAAATACTAACGTTGATTCAAATAGAACGGAAAATCATTATTGTATTATGTAGAAAACGGAAAAATTTATCATACTGTTTCTTCAAACAAACTTTTGTCTATTGACAAAATTTAAAGCATGAAATTATTCTTCGCAACATTTAAAGGTCCTAGAAGCATCATTTATCTGTCAATTCCAACATCAATTTTAACAGAAACTTATATTTTTAAAGAAAATGGGAAATTTTTATTTAAAAAAGAAATAAAATCAAACTTTAATTCAAAATCAATCATCCTAACTTAAAAAAAAAAAAAATAAAAACCTCAACATATTGCAAACCTCATCAAAATATATCAAATTTCCAATACCAAAACTTCATCAAAACCATCAATCTATTTATTATTTTCCATTTCCATTATACAATATACTATGTATTACACCCGCATTAAAATATACATATGTATATGTGAATATAAAAAAATTACTCAAATTCGATCGAAAATAATTATATTCCATTTGCCGCAACATAAATCAGTAGATTTGTATATATTGTTATTTTAAAAAAAATGTGCAACAAAACAAAAAGAAAAATAAACTATACTCAATAATATATCCTCATCGAAATCACAAAAATAAAAATATACGCAAGGCTTATAATATGTAGATTCATTCAAGCCTAATGCATCAATGCAACACGCATGCCACCCAGTCAAACAAAAATACCATGTATATACAAAAACTACGAAAAAATGTATATAAACATATATGTATCTACACAGGATAACAAAGTATGTGCCTACATTTTCAATTCACTTAAGCCTCTTAAATCTTTTTGAATTTTATTTTTTTTTATTTAAGCCAATCCCAATGCAATTTATAAATGGTTTTCAAATATAACAAAAGAAAAAAATGTTGCCAATATAATATGCAGAGTTGGGAACCCGCAACATTTGTTTTTTTATTTTTGTTGCTGTGTATTTTTGCACCGCCATTGGCCCCCATCATATTGGAGAATGGAAATGGAAATAAATAAAATAAAATTCACAAAATGCATGATGCACGAAAAATTGGAGCACGAACACTACAACTGAAATTGAAATCGCCATCATACCGCCCGCTATCCCGTCGTTGTGTTGTGTCGCGTCGCGTTGTTGCTCCATCATCAACCACCGCACCTCTTCTCTTCGTCCTTTTACGCTGCGATATAACATAAATAAATCAATTCGCACTCAATTACAATTCTTTGCTCCTTTTTATTAATTTTTCTCGGATTTTGAATTCAATGCAAGTTCTTTTATTTTTTTTTTTTTTTTTTTTTGATGTTGATGTTATTTTATTTTTTAATATATTTTGGGGATTGGGTATGACTTTGCGACCTTCCAGTCATATATTTTTTTATATGGCAATTGAATTTCACTTTCGGTTCATAAATTTGAAATGTTGGGCCTATCCTTCAACCTCACTCGAATACTCGTATATTTTTGTTTCATAAACAAATTGAATTTTCAAATGTGATCGTAATTTATTTATTAGATCCAATCCCAATGCCAATCTGATTCTGAATTCCAGCAACATCAGAAACTATACGGCTACAAGGGGTTGGGAATTGGACTGGGATTGAGAGTGAGACTGGTAGGAGGATATAGGTTTCGTTTGGTAGGTAGCTATATACGAGTATAAATGGAATGCTGCATGTTCAATTGCCGACGGTATGCAAATTCCAGCAATGAATCCCATTGATTGGAGATGGAGGGTATAGAGTGCTTCAACTTGGACAAAAACAACCAAGGAACACGTATGTCTTTCTGTCTGTCTGTTTGTTTGTCCATCCATACGTGCGTCGTTGTCGTCGTCCTCGTCGGTCGGTTGTCTGTGGCGTCTCTCATCTTTGTTCGTCGTAGTCTTCTCCTTATATCCGCATCATCATTCTACCTTTAGATAGGTACCTATACCTTTACCTTCCTATCCTACCTACAGAAGAGATTTTAAAAAGTTTATCCTCGTTTGGGATCACTTCATGTGCATATCCAATTTCTTTGATTTGTGCATCTTTCATGTCCTGCAGTCGTTTCAATCAAGTCCTGGCTCATTCGGTTATTATCCGCATCTTTCAAGGAGATATCCCATCAGCCGCAGCGCCGCATCGCCGCATCGCACAACACACGCAGCACATCTCCTTTTTCTCTTTGTTTTTCGTATCACTCTCCTTCGTCGTCGTTGTTGTCTGATGTGTCCTGATGCCCAGTTTCAGGCGTCGAGTTCAGTTCATATCTCTCTTCCAGAGTTAAGGAAAAATTTTGTGAAGTTAGTCAGGTTTCTCGAAGTTTTGATTTCCTTCTTTTAAGCCTTTTTTGTTGTATTTCTGTCGTTGTCGGTCATCGTCATTGCGGCAGTCGTCGTTGTTGTTATTTTGTCCAGCATCATTTCTTGAAGTTCATCGTTATCGTTGTCGTCGTCGTGGGGAACCTTCTAGCCACACAGCAGTTCCTTACACTTTGATTGGATTTCTTCAAACTTCCTTCCGCCCATTCCCTCATCATCAAGGAATCATTTGTATTTTCTCATCCTATGCCTATAAGTATTTTATTTTCATGGTTAAATCATTGAATTAAACAAAATAAATATAAATAAGAAAAAAAAGAGGAAATATATAAACGAGCTTGATCTGTGAAAGAAAGAGGATTACCTTTATACTTATGCCTTTACGGGCCAACAACAACAGCAACAAATAAAAAGAGTGATAATAAAATTGCGTATAATGTTTACGTACAATATTACATGGGATTTTCTTCTACATATATAGTAAACATTTTAATACTCGTTTCCCAAATGGCCTATAAACAAAATAATACGCGAGCGTATAGAGTATTACCTCCGTCCGGTCCGTACCTGTTCTGATGATGTTCCTGTTCTGAATGGCAACCCACGCTTTTATGCCACAGGAAATCTTATTTTGATGTGATTTTTTATTTGTTTTTTAAAAACAAAACAATTTTCTTGTTTTTGTTGTTGAATCATGGATTGTCAATTTTTAAAATTGGTTTTGATGTTTAAACAATTTAATTTACACTCAAAAACAAATATTTACTCGCAACATATGAAAACTTTGCATTTGTATAAAATTTCTAACTTGATTTTTTTTTTTCAAAAATGATGCCAAAGAAGTCGAAAAAGTGGGTGCGATGGTTTCGTCCGTCTATCTGTCTGTCCCGCTCCTAAACCCTGAATCATTGGGTCGATTGAGAATTTGTGTTCATTATTTTAAAAAAATTAGTCACTATGCAAAATTGTTGGTTCAAAATTTGAATTTTCTCAAAAAACGGCTTAATAGATTTTGCTAACATTTTTTCCCAACTTGGTTAAAAGTTAACTCCTATAAATAATCGTTATTTTGTTTTAATTTTGTCTGCAAAAGTTCTAACTAATATTTTATTACCGAAAATGTATACCTATTTTCTTTTGAATTTTTAAGAAATAGTATTTTTTTTCAAAATTTGGAATCTCAAAAACGTGCTGACAATTTTTAACGAAATTCAAAGGTAAAACGTTAAAAGTAAGCACTGAATAACTGCAAACCAAAAATATTTCTAAAATAAGTTGTTATTTTCAAAACTATGTTTTTTTGAGAAATTGAATTGCATTCAATCAATCACATGACCTTGGCGGCCACTTGGTATCGTCACCACGTTAGACAACACAGCCATTGAATTTTTCTTGCAAAAGAGCCATTGTTAACTTCCCATAGAAAGTTATTATAATGGGTCCGATTTGTCAAATTGAGTATTTTGACATTTCTCGACGTTTCAAGGTCCTTAGAGTCGAAATAAAAGATTTTTAGAAAGATTTCTGCCCATACGTCCGTATGTCCGTATGTCCGTATGTCCGTATATCCGTACGTCCGTACGTTCGCGACGTTTTTTTCGTCGTCCATAGCTCAAGAAGCAGAAGAGATATCGACTTCAAATAAATTTTGTTATACAGATAATACGGCAGAAAGATGCAGAAAGGGTTCTCAAGAAAATTGCTTGGGTGGTTTTTTTACCATAGCAGTTTAAAAAAAAGGTAAACATTTTGGTTAACCCTAAATATCTCATGAACCAATGACGCCAGAGACTTGAATTAAATTTTATATTATATATTGTAACGTGATACAAAACAAGTATATTTTTGGAAAAAAATCCAATTAACGGTTTTTTTATAAATCAAAAAAAAAATTTGTCACCTCGAAAATTTTACGGCTAAAATATGATTACATCTCCAAAACAATTTTGTACAACAAAGAATAACGTTTTTGAAATCTGATAAAATGTTGAGAAAAATCGAATTGACAATTTTTGTAAAAAAAAATTAAAAACCTAAAAAAAATCAACAAAAGTTGGTAAAAATTAAATTTCAACTCAAATATCTTTTCAAAACTTTGAGATATTGGCTTTAAACTATTTTTATCTTTTAAAAAATATTGTTGTGAACATTCAGTAAAAATTTGAAAAAAAAAACGAATTGATAGTTTTTTTTACAAAAAATAAAAACCTAAAAAAATGTATAAAAGCTGTTAAAAATTAATTTTCGACTCAAATATCTTTTCAAAAATTTGAGATAATGGCTTCTAACTAATTTTAACTTATAAGAAATATTGTTTTAAACATTCGATAAAATTTTGAGAAAAATCGAATTGACAGTTTTCTTACAAAAAATAAAAACCTAAAAAAAAACAATACTAAGACTTGGTAAAAATTTACTTTCGACTCAAATAGCTTTTCAAAAATTACAAATATTGGCTTCAAACTTATTTTATTTCACAGAAAATATTGTTTTCGATATTCAGTAATTTTTTTATAACAATCTAACAATCCGTTTTTTCATAAAAAAAAAAAATAAAAATTACAAAAAATAGTACTCAAATTTGGTAAAAATTGATACATGTATAGACAAACTTTTAAGCAAGACAAATCGACAGACGGGATGGAAAGTTATCAGAGTGGGTCGCATCCCAGCCTCTTTTTTAATTTTAGTTTAAATCAATATTGACGAGAAAGTTACTGCAGTAAAGAATCATAAGAACATACGTTTTATCAAGATGAAGCTTTAGCTTATAGCTTTTCTCTTCTTAGAATTTTGCCTAAACTTATTGCTTATTTATATATACAATATTTTTTTCTAAAAACATGTAACATATGACCTTATGCATTAAATTCTTTCTTTTTTTTTTGAAAAAATCTTTCACAAAAGAAAAATACGACTATAAATTCGGATAAAAGAGATATCAGAGTAGACATTTAGTCGCCTTAAACTTTATACCAAAACCGACATCATCATCATCAGTGGGGCAATAATAACACACAAAACTGACCTCACTAAGCAAATAAAAATATCTTTAAAAAAAAAATAACTATTCTTCTCACTATAATAATATTATATAGATATATGTACGAATTACTGTATATGTGGTGGAAGAGGAAAATTCCAATTTGCAGTAAATTTTCCCAATGTCTCTGGCATTTCCTTTTTCCTTTTTTGTTTTTTTTTTATTTTTCTTCTACTTTGGTTCGTATTATTTTTGTGTACTTCCTGCTTCACTTGCATTATTTTCCAAAAAAAAAGAAAGAAAAGAAAAAGAAAATCTTTATTTTTCTGTGAAACTTAAATACGATGAAGTTTCGACTTCTCTTGCGATTAAATAAGAATATGTGTCCTTGCATCTCCTAAAGGAGTATAAATACCTCCAACTAACCAAATGTGAAAGAAAAATCTCAAATGAAAGAAAAAGGGAAGGAATTAGCAAAAGTTTAATGTTGTTTTTTTTTTTTTTTTTTTTTTTTTTGCTTAAACTGTTCGACATTAATTCACCAATAATCCGACAATTTAATGCATTTAAGTTCATATACGCAGTATGCACAAAACACAAAACAAAATACAGTTAGTTTATTGTAATTTAAATTTTTGTAATTTGTATTTTTATCATCTTCTTCTTTATTTAATTTCCGCTTATAATAATTACCATAAAAAGATGTAATTTTTAAAAGATTAAAAGCCACACAAAAATCTTATTCAACCTTTTCCATCTGATTGACAAAAGAAAAAAAAAGACAAAAATCCTTACACCAGCAGTGCCGCGGCTCGGTGGTAATCTGAAAAGTTATTAACTTAAATGTCAAATAAATTTCAAAAAAATTAACAACACACAAAATATTCAGTATAAATTTGTATCACACATTGTAGGTTGCCTTTGTGTAACGTGATGGCAAAGAAAAAAAGAGAAAAATATAATCTCTTAAGAATGTGTCGCGCTAAATATTGAATAAAATATCTCAGACATTTTTTTATAATTTATTACAAATTGATATTTGCCTTTGAAATATTTAATAAACAAAATCAAAAAAAAAATAAAAACAAATCGCGAGAATCGAATTCTTTTTTTTTGTTATTTTCATTTTTTAATCGATAAAATATTTTAACTTAAATTTATTTCAGGATTATACGTTACCATTATTACTACACCCGCTGTGATTTTGCGTAATTTTTAAGATACTTTTTTGATTTTTTCTTTTTTACTTTTGGATATGGGGACATAAAGCTACCTTTTAATTAAAAAGAAACTAATATTTAAATGATATACAATCACATAAATTGGGTTTAAGTTGATATTTAAATCGATATTTATTGAAGGTAAATTATATTTGATGGAGTTTTTTTGAGTTTAAACATAGGTACTTGTTTTTGGTTAATCCACCCATCGAAACTTAATTAAAAAAGAAATACAATAAGTAATATTAACTTATTAAATGCTTAATATATTAGACAATTGACCTAAATGTAGAGAATGATGCCTTTTATTTGGTATTTCCGATTTTCAAATAAATTGCATTCTTGATTTTTGGTATTAAATAACGGAGAAAGGTTATCAAAACAAATTTGAAGATGCCGCAGAAAAAAAAGGAAAAAAAGAGGCTGGGATGCGACCCACACTGATAACTTCCCATCCCGTCTGTCTATTAGTTTTGATTAAAAGTTTGTAAATTTTCGTGTTTTGTTAAAAAAGTTCTCAGTTGAATTATTCTTAAAAATTTAAAAACTACCAATAATATTTTGCATATAATGAAATGGTTTGATTACGAAATTATTTTTTTGTTAACGAGATTTTTAGTCGAAAACCAATTTTTACCAATTTTAGTAGCATTTCTTAAAAAAGAATGATTTATTATATAAACAAATACAAATTGAATGAATGAAATTCATTTAAAGTCAATACCTTCTATTGTTCACGAGATATCGAAAACCGAACATCAATTTTGCGTACTATTTTTTGTAGATTTTAATTTTTTTATGAAAAAACTGACAGTTGGATTTTTATAAAAAATCTACTGAACGTCGAAAAAAATGTTTTCTGTGAATTAAATAAAGTTTGAAGCCAATATTT
This sequence comes from Eupeodes luniger, assembly GCA_951509635.1. Classification (NCBI taxonomy): domain Eukaryota; kingdom Metazoa; phylum Arthropoda; class Insecta; order Diptera; family Syrphidae; genus Eupeodes; species Eupeodes luniger. The sequence continues at coordinate 299,447,902 of OX608073.1, forward strand.
TTAATTTTTAAAAAAGATATTTGAGTCGAAAGTAAATTTTTACTAAGTTTTAGTATTGTTTTTTTGTTTGGTTTTTATTTTTTGTAAAAAAACTGTCAATTTGATTTTTCTCAAAATTGTACCAAATATTGAAAACAATATTGCTTATAACAAAAATTATGTTGAAACCAATATCTTAAAGTCTTGAAAAGATATTTGAGTCGAAAATCAATTTTTACCAACTTTTATTAATTTTGGTTTAGTTTTTATTTTTTGTGTAAAAAACTGTCAATTCAATTTTTCTCAAAATTTTACTGAATGTTGACAACAATATTTTTTAAAAATATAAAATTAGTTTAAGGCCAATATCTCAAAGTTTTGAAAAGATATTTGAGTCGAACATAAATTTTTACCAACTTTTATTAATATTTTTTTAGGTTTTTATTTTTTTTAAGAAAAACTGTCCATTCGATTTTTCTCAAAATTTTACCGAATGTTGAAAATAATATTTCTTATAAGATAAAATTAGTTGGAAGCCATAATCTTAGATTTTCGAAAAGATATTTAAGTCGAAAATCAATTTTTACCAACTTTGATTAATGTTTTTTATAGGTTTTTATTTTTTATAAAAAAAAAAAACTCAATTCAATTTTTCTCTAAATTATACCAGATGTTAAAAACATTATTTTTTGTTGCATAAAATTGTTTTGGAGATAAAATCGTTTTTTGTTTGTAAATTTTTCGAGGTAAATAATATTTTTTTTCAGTTTTTTTGATTTATAAAAAACCGGTTAATTGGATTTTTTCCAAAAATATACTTGTTTAGTATCACGTTACAATATACGATACAAAATTTGATTCAAGTCTCTAGCGTTATTGGTTCGTGAGATATTTAGGGTTAACCAAAATGTTTACCTTTTTTTTAAACTGCTATGGTAAAAAAACCACCCACGCAATTTTCTTGAGAGCCCTTTCTGCATCTTTCTGCCTTATTATCTGTATAAAAAAATTTATTTGAAGTCGATATCTCTTCTGGTTCTTAAGCTATGGACGACGAAAAAAACGTCGCGAACGTACGGACGTACGGACGTACAAACGTACGTACACACGCACCCTCAGACATCTTTCTAAAAATCTTTTATTTCGACTCTAGGGACCTTGAAACGTCGAGAAATGTCAAAATTTTCTATGCGACATATCGGGCCCATTATAATAACTTCCTATGGGAAGTTAAAAGTAGTCTGTTATCCTGCAAACTTAGAGAGTCATATATAAGAAACCTTTCTTATAAATCAAAAGGCTTCGTTTTACAAAAATTGGCAAATTCATTTTGGGACTTAAACATCAAAGATACAACGAAGTATATATTTTTCATAAATTTAGAACCTCACATTGCCAAATGAACTTATTTTTATCAAACTAAATGCATACTTTAATATGCACACCACGGCGTATACGTAACATTATTATTCAGGAAAATTGTAGTGTTTCCAATTGCTTAAATTGATTATTTTGACATTTCTTTTCGTTTAAAGGTTCACACAATTTAAAAAATAGTATTTATGGATATATCTTTGACGTTAAACATAAAGGACTTAAGTCAGAAACTGTTTTCACAGACTTCATGATCTTAAGTCTTAAAGGGAATCAATTATCGTTGTGCAACGCATCTTAGCCTCTCGAAAATCTAAAATTAAACTTATATGTTTCTACAACCAATTATTTATTCAATCTTTTCCATGCGTTCTCAGTTCCTTAAAATGCGACAAAAAAGACTCTTCAAAAAATGATCAAAAGAATCTTATAAATGCCTTCAAACCTAATAAATAACATAATATTTTTAGATGAAGAATACTTTGTTTCAAATTCAACCCAATAAAAATAAATATATCAATTTTATTAAAACAAAAATCAATCTCAATATTGAACGTTGTACATTTACTTTTGTTTACTATTTGTAAAATATTCTAAAAACTACTACAATAGTACCAAAGACGATATCACTGCTCAATTATAATAAAAATAATAATTCAAAAGTCACAAATGTTATTATTTCTAATATTTCACAAGGCTCAAGTTTTTTTTTTGCATTTTTTTAAAGAGTTGAAAGTTCCGTTACGTGTAATTGTGTATGATTGTCATAATAACACGCCTGCTTACAAACCTATTAAATATAAAATTAACTTTGCCAGGCTATAAGGCAAGGAACAAAAAACAAAACTTAGACACTAAACAGCAGCGAGAGAAAGACTGAGTGCAGTAAAAAAAAAACAAAAAAACTGAAAATCACGTTTTCAACTCAATTATCCACTTGGCTAGAGAAAGGCGAAAACGAGCATTCCTTTAGTTATGAAAAATAAAATTAAACAAAATAAAAATCAAGTGCAACTTGCCGGCATTAAAACAATACCTACACACATTGCACATAATATTATGTATGTATGGAATATTAAGCCTTTTTTCCTTTTATGAAATAGGAAAGAAAAAATAATGCATTTTCTAACTATGGATGCATGTAAGTATCTATAAGATACAATAACAATTCTTCTTCTTTTTTTTTTTCTTCTATAAAACTCGTAGATAGTTAGAGAAAAATCAATGCTGTACCATTGTTATGTATAGCATCGCAAAGTAGGTAGGTACATCAGGCACTATATAGGCAGGCACTTCACGTAAAAGTGCAACACGCTTCAGTGATTTTGATTCCTCGCTCTTGGACTTAACTGATGCACAGTGTATAGCATCCGTGCGGCACTTCTTAAACCTTATATACAAAAACAACAACTATCTTATATATTGACAACTTTTTTGCTATTACGAAAAATAGTTTTCATCTAATAACCGTAGATTTTCTCTCTTAAAGTTGTTGTTGGTGTAAAATGTGTAATGTGCACAAAATAGTTCAAGACTTCAAGACTTAAAAGTTAAACGATATTGCCAGCGAGTTCCATGCGCCATATTTTCTCCCCCACTTCTCCATCAGGAAGGAGAGGACAACGCTGAAGAAGAAGATGATGATGATGATGATGATGATGAGAAGAGCTATATGACGAGAAGACGATGCACTATTCGATGATGATCGCAAAAGATGATGCCCTCCTTTATATCACGCTGCGGAATTCCACTTTACAGACCCACATCAAGCTCATCCGATAAAAAAAGATATAGATACCTATAATATAGTTACATCGGGATACAATTTTGAAAATCCATTCGCTCATAATAATTTTCAACTTGAATGGTTGCCCTCTTGAAAGTTGCATGGGCGCCGCGCGCTGCATTCCACCGCAACAGCACTGCCATACCATTGAGCAAAATGAACAAAATGAACAAAATAAAAACAAAAATCCTTAATCCCTCCAAAGTATCTTTAGCTTTATACTTAAGCGAGATACAAACTTAACTTACCCCAAAAAAAAAAAAAAACAACTATATAATTGCACAGAGGTGGGTAGTGTTGGGTGCTTCGGGGGGCAATCGACATCCCTCGGCTTTTCTCAGAATTTTCATTTAAATTCCTCTGCTTTGTTGTTTTGGGTCGACGAGGGATGAGTGAGGTGTGGCGGGACGTGTGTGGACTTCGACGACGATGACGACGCCGCGCCGGCCGCGAACAATTCAACGCCTTTGTTTTCATTTTGTATTAAACATCGATTTAATAAACTCATACAGTATACATGATGGCTATCCGACATTTTTGTTATTGTTGTTGTTGTTGTTGTTTTTCTGAAGTAAGTTTTTCATTCTTCATTGCATGCGAAAAATTCAAAAAAAAAAAAGAAAAATGAAGCAGAGAGGAAAAGCCCGGGAAACAGTTTCTGTCTGTTTTAAAAATTTGTTTTGTTTTTGTTTTAACAAAGTTCTGGCTTTTGTTGGTGGTGTTCCAGCTCCAGCTCCAGCCTTAGCTCCATTTCAGCTACCTCTCGCTTGATGCACTCAGTGATGGTGGAAGCGAACATGATGGAAACGCGTTGCCACCATCATCACTGCCTCTGCCGCAAATAAACTATCTATAGTCTGCAATGTGTAGTGTATAGCTCTATGGATGGAGTATCTGGGAAGGCTTGTAAAATGAATACCATATAGCGCCCCCATTTTCATTATACCAACTTCTCTTCTTTTTTTTTCTGATGTGATAAGGCAGTGCAGTGTCTGCACATATAAAACCTATCTTACTCTCAGGACTGAAGGAGTTTGCATTCTCCAGATCCAGACAGACCCAATGATGATGACGATGACGATGACTCCAACTACGACTACGACGATGAAGATTGCTTCAAGGAGTGAAATTATCTTCAAGAAGTAGTAGAAAAAGAACAAGAAGAAGAATAAGAACATTTCTGGTAGATCGTAAATTTGTTAGTTGTTTTTGTAAGATAATTTTAAAATAGCATTGAGCGCTCACATATAAGAATGTTTTGTTTTGGTTTTGGTTTTGTATGGTTTCCAGGATTTCGAGTAAAAATACAAAATTTTGTATGCGAGAAATAATTAGTTTTTTATTTATTTTTTGTGTATTTTGTTTCGAAAGTGCACTCGAAGAATTTCAATTTGTTTCTATGAACTTTCTGCATTGATGGGTCTCATATAAATTTATCATATGTATTTAAGTATAGCACAATATTCTGTGCATGGAATCAACAATTTATTATTACATGCTTCATGAAGTAGATAATTTCTTGAGAGTCCATACCATCAACATCATCAGACATCACAGTTCACATCAGGCAAAATTAATTTCCATACTGTCATTATAGTAGCTTCATGATTGGACGAGATGGTTTTCGATTCGATTATATAATTTGATAAGGAGAGTATACATAACTCTTTTATAGACTTGTGTAACTTTTAAATAGTCCAAAGATGAACTGATTTGAATTTACATAGCTGTTTTTAGTAAATCTTTATAAGATATTTTCAAAACTAAACATTTTACTACCTCTTGAATAAAGAAATTTCAAAATTGAAGTTTGTTTGGCAACCCTGGTTTGAATATGGTATTTTCCAATAAGCGGTTTCATTTTAAATATCCAGTTTTTTAACAATCTTGGAGCTGTCATCGTTTGGCATTTGACCAGAAAAAACTACACAAAAACGCATTGAAATTGGAAGATCTTGAAGTTATTGAAGATATACATCCTGAAATGTTACAATTGGTCATGGAAAATCTCATTAGAAGGACTAAGGACCGTTTTCCATTGTGAATGGCATACCTTCCTTTTCACGATGAAAGAAACATCAATTTTTTTCTTAAAAATACTCGTTTTCTTTTATATTATATCAACATAAAACCTTTTATTGTACAGATCTATAGTTTTAGGAAAACTAACCACTTCTTATGCATTTATTGTGAATCAACCCCATCTACATTTTTATAGTGGTGGTTTGCATTTTTTAAAATTCTATGAGATCTATTTTTACTAGTTGTTAAATCATAAAGTATTTGTCCCTTATTTACTTAAATCCCTTAAAAAATCGTGAATTTACAAGCTATTGTGAATTGTACACATTCTTTCTAAGAGCTGTGAATTAAAATTGTGTACTTTGAAGTACTTTGAAATTATTAATGTTAGTTCCCATTTTGCCATCAAATCTTATTATATGCTTGATTCATTTTTAAAAATAAATAAAATTTTTGTGTAACCTGCCAGTTTTGTGTACAATCTGAAAATTTTTTTATATAATTGTGAATTATTTTTATGAATACGATTTTAAAAAAAAAATTTCACTAATAACCATCAGAATCTTTGCTCTTATTGTGATTCCACCTTATTCTTTATCGTTATTTAAGAGAAATACCATTGTGACTTCATCTTATGGTATTACTATTGTAACCTAAATGGAATAGATTTCTTATTCTCCAAACATATAGTTTATTGATCCTTTTGTTGTGTTATTAAATTCTAGTAAAACCAATCTAATCACAATTAACAGTGTTCAGCTTTACAAGACTGAAAAAAATACCAAAACTTTGAACAATCTTTCTTAAGAATGAAATTTTGCTTTGGATTGCAGTTTGAGAGGTTTCTGTCTTATGTGTTTTTTTAATCAAGTTTCACACTAAAAACTGTTTTTAACTTTTTTAACTTTTGAACTTTAATTTGAATATCAGCTAAGGAGTAAATATTGACTTTAAAATACTATGTGGGTCATACTGTATTCAAAATACTGTATATCACAAAATCCTGTAACTACAAAATACTGTACGGTCAAAATAATGAAAGTGGAATTTTTGGTAAAAAGTTACGAAACACATAACTTTGTTAAAAATAACTTCTTAAAGATACTGTATTTTGAAATACAGTATTGTAAGAAACAGTATCTTAATTTACAGTGTTTTGTATTATTATTTTACAGTGTTTTTAATAAATATATGCAGAATTTTGGAAGTATAGGGTGTACCAAAATGTTAATCATTCATAGTTTCGAAATGCAGTATTTTTAACAGTTGCCGTGTCAGAAAAGTTGAAATTTTGTTGAATAACCTTGGCTAGGTGACATTTATAGGTAAATGCCTACTTAACCACTAGAAGTAATGATTGGTAAAATTCTAGCCAAAAAATTAACCAACATCTTCAAGACACCTGTGATTGAAGCTACCCTAACTTAAAAACTATCTATCTTATTAAACATTCAAAACATGGTTTTAGTTATGGTGTATGTAGCTTGCTGGCAAGTATTGAAAAACATTATACAAAACTAAAATATTACAATCTTGATACGACCTCTATCACTAGTATTCACAATTAAAATTCCAATTCCACCTCCTATTATCCCACCCAAAATCTCTCGTTTTATACAACAACAACAGACAAAAAAATCTACCAACCCCTCTCGTTATATACCTCTCAATTTATAAACTCTTATTCTGCATCTATATAATAATGGTGTATAATAACAAATCTTATGCCTATGTCTAGATACAACTTCAAGTCCAAAGCAATTTGTAAATAAATTTCAAATATTTATTCGCTTAACCACTTGAGAGAGTTGCATCGCGGTAGAGAGTGGTGTGGTGTTGTGTAGAAGCACCACAATATCAGCATTCAGCATGTAAGCGCAGCAGCAGCAACAGCAACAGCAATAGCCATAAGAAATAAAAACAACAAAACCACCTTAAGGCTCTCTAAATGGCATAAATCACCCGCTTGTAAATATTTGCTGCGATTTATTTGCAAGGCACAACAACTAAACATGTTTACTTACGCCAAACTCAAGTGGCGTAAACTTTCGTATAAAATGCAACTTATAATATACCTTATATTTATACGGTGTGGTGCGGCCGCCGAACCCGTCCCGCCACCGGCCGTGCATCGCTGCCGCGGTCTATAGAGAATGACTTGCCTCGCACCACGGGGAGATCTGATGAAAAATTATTACTGCTGCAACTACCGATAAGAATTAATGTGTAATCATCCTCCTCCTGTCATCGACAGTCGTACCGCACACCACTTGTTCTCTCGCTTGCCGCACCGCACCGCGCCGCCGCTGCTACCCCGGCGGTCTGCCGACTCATCATCAGTGATATGGCTATATAGCAAATGGCGACTTTATAAAGCGGAACCAGTTGAGAGGCCAAGTCACCATCATAGCCACTGCAACTACCACTGCCACTACCACATCGCATCGCCACTCTCTATCGGCGCGTCTTATAGCGGTAGAGAGTGGACACAGCACAACTTCTGGAATTCCACATATCTGCTTTTTTTCATCTCTTTGAAATTTAATTTCTCCTTTTTGAAATGTGAATTATAAAGATGTCACAATGCCACACGCTGCTGCACAAGCACCAAGTGCGCAAGCAGTTCCGCCGAAACCCAACAAAACAGCAAACTCAACTCAAACATGATTAATTGGCGGGAGGAAATTAGAAGCTGACAATAAAAAATGAAAAGCGGGAATTCATTAAAACGCCCCCAATGTTTGTGCGCCTGTTGGGGGTATGATATTTAGGAGGACCAACAAATAACACAAAAAAACAAAAACTGGCACGATGGTCTCAAGAGGACATCTTGGAGTGCTTTTCACACATCTCTAGATGGTGATGCTGATGATGATGATGATAGTGGGACGAGTGTGCACACCTCTAGTCAAAGATCAACTTGAATGGTTTATGGCAGCGAGAGATGTGTGACAGAAAGCAGAGCTGCCATCATCACAAAGCACGCAGAGGTACTTTTTGGTCTTCGCATATTTTTCGAACAAATATAATGCACTCGAAAAAATTAAGTGAAGTGGTTTTGTTTTTGTTTTTGTTTGTGGTTTATTTTTACGAATCTTATTAACACATGTTTGCTTGAGGTACAATTGAAGATGATTTTTCAAGGAGTTTTCAAGAATTTTTGTTTTTTTTTTTGAACAATGGATAGCAAAGTCAAACAATAATATTTAATATGCGGCATGTGTGCGGTCTTGATTTTTTGAGTTGGCACACAAGAATAACACGTGATGCGCGCATATTGTTTGTTTTATTGGGCGCGAAATATGCGTGAAACGTTGTGTGATATATACATAAGTTTTGAATGAGACCTCCCCCTAAGTGATTTGTATTGTTTTTAGAGATTTTAAATAAATAAATAAAATGCTTTATAAGGAATACATTTTAGTTCAGGAAAGATAAGTAGGTTGTCTAATTGATTATTGGCTTTTTAATGAAATTTCCCACATTTGACCAAAACAACAAAAAAGGCTAAAATTCTTATGGCTACTTAAGTACTTAAATAATTTCGTTAAGGTATTGATCCATTCTCCAATTAAAATTTGAAGCCAGGAGAAAAAGGTTGAACTTTCTAGAGACATTTCTCAAGATAGACTATAATTTGACACATTTTGACCTACTTTCTAACTGGTTCCGAAAAATTCAGTTTTCTCCAAGAAAAATATTAGATTATGACTTCTTTAATTAGTAACAATTGTTTTCCTAAGTTCCTGCACGAGGAGTTGAAATACAATTTTTGTAAAATTGGTCACCCCAAAGTTTGAAGAAAATCTGAAAAACTGATTCGTAATAGTTAAAAAGTAGAAATCCAAAAAACTACTAATCTTGTACAACTTACATCTATCAAATCACAAATTAATCTTTTTAAAAAATTAACAATTTAGGCTTTTTTTGTCGGTCAAACCGAAGGGCATCACCTAAAAATACTAAAATTTAATATCAATTATCCGTCGAAAATGATTGAAAGAAATGTCTTTCTTCTCGTCTTCCTGCCTTAGCCTACCTTCTAATACCAATCATTTCTCCTTTTTCCTCTAAATTGTTTAATTTCATAGCTGTCCAATACTATAAAATTAAATAAATTAGGTGGGGAAATAGTCCGTAGAGAACCAGGGCCTTTCCTGTGTGGGAATCATGTTACGGATGAAGGGGACCTACAGTTTTATGCCAAATTCAAACGGCTAATTTAAGAAAGCATTTTTCATGACTAGAAATACTCTTGAAGGGTTTGTCAATTTCTAGCAAGAGGCAGTACCCGAGAAAAACTTTTAGGTGGGATTGCACCCAAAACCTCTGGCATTACAGTCACACGCACTAACCATCACATCACGGGTGCTACGGTGTCCATTACTTTATTCACTCAAAAAATAAATCATAAGTTGGAAGCAGTACTCGTTTACCCACTTATTTCCAAACTCCCTCATTAATTAAGTACAAAATTATCAGCGAAACGACTATTTCCCTTTCAATATAATCAAAGCAAACACAATTTGTGGTGCTTTTTTGCCAAAATTTATGACCCATATTAAGCAAAACCCCATCAGGATATAAATACAGACTTGTCTTAATTTAAATAACACGATTAGTTTGATGATGATGATGGTGCTGGTGTTGAGTGGGTGGCAAAAATTGAGCACTGTGAAGTGCTGATGAAATTTATTGCCCGCCATTTCATCAACACCTTAATTTCAACTTTCTAACAGAAACTGATCACTTTATAGCATCAAAACCAGTTCAGTCGTTCAAAAAAGTAAAAATAAAGTAAAAAAGTAAGAAACATCAAAATTTAAATTGCATCTGCCTTTTAGCAATAAAAAAACAAAAAAACAAAAATATATCAACTTCAATTTCACTTATATAAGAAAAAATATAGATGACTATACTCAACTCTCAACTACTACTTATTATATGCCTGATGTAAAAAAGTATAAACTCAACTCTCAAGTCAAACTCAAGTTGTTTCTGCGATTACAAGATCAGCCACTGCAATCGGTTAGTTTGCCGCATATAGCATTAATCAAATTGAATAAACACTTTTATAATCAATTTTCAAGTCAATAAATAACTTTAATGAAGATATAAATTCCATCATCCTTTTGCAGTTACTATATTGTATAGCTTCAAGTAGATAGATAGATATAGGTATTAAAGTAACTTCTTGTTGTTGTTGTTTGTGTTTTCTTCTTCTTCTTTTTATTTTATTGCGCGCGCCTTGTTTTATTATTCACACCATCATCACACTAACGATCATCGCGCCAATCAAGAAGGCGTAGGATTGTAATTTTGCACCCAACAAACAACTATCTGGCGGATTGATGTATCTACGCGCATCTTTCTGGCAGTTGGCATTAGTGTATCTCTCAGATGGCTCTCGGTTTCGTGTATCTGGGAAGAAGAGAGCTCTCTACGAGTTAAAGATACTACAAGTTATGAGGTTTTATTGGATTTTTATGCGCACGATCTTTTTTTTTCCTATTTTCATCATCATCATCAAAAAGAAACAGAAAAACCTTTCTGACTGATCGCAATTTTTGAGAATCGGGTGCACTTCGAGCATCAAGTATTGAGCTTTGAATTCGAATCGAGTTTCGATACTCCAATGCCAATGTACTCATACTCATATAATATTCAAGATAATCACCAAGGGAAACAGAAAAACTGATGTATTTATCATTTGGCGTCATTTCTGCGCGGAATGATGACCTAAAACGGCAAGTACTACATAATAATTATCATCGCCATCATCGTCGCCATTCCAATCATCTGCTGCATAAAGTTATATGAAATATGTATACATGCTGCTTGTCATCATTGCATTTGTCGGTTCGTCCGTCCGTCTGTATGCCATTGCATCGTTGCGTCGTGTCGCGTCTGTCAGTCGTTCTGAAACTTTATAGGCATATTTTGGTGTCAGCCAATGGTAATGCATAAACACTGTCTGTCTGTTTGTCTGACAGTTTCGTTAAAATAAGCCAAAGAACAAGAATAAGTACGAGGAAAAACTTTCCTGTTGCTAATTTACTTACTGTGTTCCAGAGAAAATTGATTACCAACCACCGCAGCCCATCAGTGTATATAGATACTTCTGGATCGAATGGTAGAGTCCTCATCACACACATATCCAAGAGATACATTTTTATAGAAAGAAGACTAAAACAACTACGACGACGATGACGATGATGCCAAAGAAGGTGGAAATCGTTGTACTAGTTGATTTTCAATTGATAATTGAGTATGTGGAGCAGAGGCAATTTATCACCCAAGTTATGACCACCATTTGGATTCCAGAAGTTGTATATTACATACCTACCTTAACTATAAATATAAACTTGGTGGTATTGTAAGTTCAGGTATATCGTATCTGGGGATGCTTTTACTGCCATTATGAAGGCTAACCAACCTACCGACCAACGACGACTTACGTATTATATTATAGGAGGTAATGATTGAATTAAATTTATGATGTGCTTTTAAAAAGTTAAATTTACTGTTTCGACATTTCGCACCTTGTAGCAAGAGGAAGTGTCCGGAAGATATTCCTATGAAGGGATATTGAATTTTATTTTAATATTCCAATCAGGTTTTAGATCTGGAAGAATTTATTTTGTAAAAAATTCAATAACTTAAGTTACTTAATTGAAATCTCTTAAGTGGACATAATAATTAAGTTAAAACAAATACAAAAAGAGTTTTAAATTAGTAAAAGTACATCTAAAATGATTCGAGATGACAATTTATTAAGTGCAAAAGGATTGAGAATGAGAAGGTATTTCTAAAAATTACCAGTTTAATTATATAAAACTTGTTTGCCTTGTTTTTAATTGGTATCTTAAAATGGAGAAGAATTAATGGAAATTCACTTTTTTTCACACGAAAATAAATATTAAAAATAGTTTAAGACGTTGATGGGAAAAATATTTGTTCAAGTTCCTTAGGATGTTTTTTTAATATGAATTTTGTGATTTCGTTAATTTAACCTTACTCTTTCGCAGTACAAAATGTAATGCACCAAGTGAGTGTGAATTATATATACAAAAAAAACGAAGTGAAATTTACAATTTCATAATTCAACCCAGTTTTCTGTAAGCCAAAGTTTGTTTGAACAAAAAGACAAAATTTTTGAAAAATTGAGCTTTCAATCCTGTTTGAAAAAGTGTTCTAACTTTTCGAAAACAAAATTCACACTAGAACGAACTATTACACACGAATCTTGACATTCCTCTTAAATGTTAAAACTTAAATTAGTTGAAAAAACCTTGTGTTTAAAAACTTTCCCAGATGGTTTTATCTTAAAAAACTACATTTTTCTCATAAATTTCATGAAACATTACGTTAGCAGCTTAACTAATGTAAAAAATTATCATTTAAATATTTTTTAAATACATTTACTTCAAAATTTAAGTTTTCTATTAAAGGAAAATGTAAAATTTAAATGTTAACCGTTTTAAACATTATAAACTTTACCTCCAAAGCAAGTTTTTCTTTGTTAATATCAATTAAATCCTAAATCATTATGCTCGATTAATTTTTTTAGCAATGATTTTTCTTCATGTACTGATTTCAATAAAGTTTTGTACCCTCACTAAAAGTAATTTAAACAATATACAAAAAATAGAAATCTAAATTGAATAAATTTCCCTTTCCATGTTATTTGACCCGCAAAAGAAGAAAATAAACAAATAAACGAAATGAAAATATTCATGGAACCAAATAAAATGAGTTAATTATGCAAACGCTCAATTAATCGTTGGTGATCAATCAAGATGCGTCTAGCCATATAAGGGACTCAAATTCTACTTACTAATGAATGAACATGCAGATGATGATGACTATGATGGAATAATGCATCTTTTTCCCTAAATTACGAACATATATGCTTGAAATGCAACTTAACCTTTACAATTTGTTTTATGTTTTTAGTAAAAAATGTTTATTGAGTATAGAAAAGCCTAAGGTTATACAGTTGTTTTATAAATTCCACCTGTTAAATTTCAGAAAGAAAGAAAGGGGAATGTTAATTGCACGGACGGGCGCCTGCGGTGTTCGTGGTTCGTGAGGTGAAAACTTCAATAAAAGAAAAATTAGTGAGAAGCTCATTGAATTTTATTCCATCACAGTTAAGTTTTCTTTTCGTAAGTTATTTATTTAAATTAAAAAAAAAACGAAACAACACGAAAAAATGCCCCCCAAAAATTGTGCGGATAGTTATGAAAGAAAGGGGAAAATATAAATAACTCTCGACTAGAATACCGAATGTGAGTTGCGTGGAAGAAAATAAATAGTTCATTTAAGAAAGACCACACTTTTCAAAAGATCTCTCAAGTGGTGCTCATCCGAAACCAGCATAAGATTGATGTTCGAAACACGCACAAGCATCAGGCAAACATTAGGGTCTACCTCTGTTGTATACATAGATTGTAGGTGCCATACCATCTTTGACGTGCCCGACGCAGAAGATGACAAAAGAGTTTGCTTTGGGTTAACTAATTAGGCAAACACGAGTGCGACTATGGTCCCATTCAGGACAACCTCCTTCAAAACCCAAGACTATCAGAATACAACTCCGAGGCTAATCAAAGAAGTATATGAGTATGCCTGATGGCTGAATCCCCTGAACTTTGTTTGTATAGTTTGTATAGTTTGTTGTTTTTTTTTTTTATTCTTTCGTGTTGGGATCTTCTTGAGGCTTGAATTTATTTTCGGTATAAAGAATGTGAAACTATTCCAGAGCAATAGGCGACGGAGTTATTATCCAAACCCTACCGCATATTCCGGTAACTGTGGGATGGGTAAATATTTGCTAGGCTGCTGCGATAATAAAGGATAGATAAATGCCATTCATTGGTTAAACCCAAAAAGCCCACTGGTTCTATTTTATCACTTTGGGTTTGAGTTTGAGTTTTTGGGTTTTTGTGTTCTCAAACAGTAGCTGATATGTGTGTTTTGGAGGAGTAATGATATAGAAGGAAAAGTTAATATTTTAATAAGAATCCGATGTGATTTCAAGTGGAAAATGACTATCAGGATGTGTACTCAATATTTTTTTTGTTTTTTTGTTGAATGAATTCCATTCATGAAAATAAAACGGATGTATGTTTAAGGGTGAATTTGTGTGTGTGTGTCTGTTTGTTTTTAGAAAAAAGAAAAATAACTGTCACCTTAAATAAGTGTGTTTAATTTGAATTTTGTTTTTCAACTCTTGCATTTTCAGGTGATGCCAGCAATGCTAGTATAGGTAGCGGCGAGGGTACGGGTGAAGAGGATGACGATGCGAATGGTAAAAAGAACCAAAAGAAACGTGGCATTTTCCCAAAAGTAGCAACAAATATTTTAAGAGCGTGGCTGTTTCAGCATTTAACGGTAAGTAGATGTACAAATTTTAAAATTTAATTATATGTAGCTTAAAAAATCATTAAAAACCGTGGAAATTAGTTTTATAAAGATAAAAATCCCAAAAAGAACTTTTAAATTGTAGTTAAAAGTGATTAATGAAAAATTTCCTTGATTGAATGAATTATCGTCTTAAATTTAATAATTTGTTACATTAAAAAAATGTTTGTTTTATTAAACCGTGATTTGGTTTCAAAATAGATGGAAAAGTGACGTTTTTCTGTAGAGCTATCAATATTTAGTTACTTCGTTATTTAGTTACTTTGGCTATTTTTACAAAAATATTGTACACATTTTAATTGAATATTATGTAAACAGCCGAATCGTGAAAAAAGTATTGTCACCAACTTTCCGACAGAAGTCAAGATTGATAAGAATATCACAATTCAAAGGCATACAAAACAATCATTTTAATTTTATCAGAAGCTTCTGCGTGTTGCACTAAAAGCGTTTCAAATATTTGATAAATGTCCTTCGAATAGATCAAATTACAAAATGCTCTCAACTCAACCAAGTCCCTTGCTTTCCTTCTCTCTTTTTTTTTTTTTCATTATCGCGTATCCATATATTAAAATTATTCTCCTTTATACAATTTTCACTTCATCGAATTGAAATCTTCGTTACATTAACTTAACTACTTCTAGCGATTTACAAAAGACATGGTAATAAATCAAATCCCTTTTTTTTTTGTTGGTAATTTTCATTAAAAATTCACCCCGCACATAAAAAAAATAAAATACAATCGATATAAGAGCATCAAGTTATTCTGATAATGAAAATAAAGAAATTCTTCCTTGCAATTGGGATTCCTTTAAATGAAGAACGAAAACACAAAAACAAAAATTGCTTCATCTTGATCGCTAGCAAATAGAAACAGAAATCGTATGCGTAACTAAAAGGACCACATTTAAGGATATATACTATATCCTTAACATACATAAAGGTATTAACTTAGTGTAAATGAAATGGAACGAAGGTTTTTCATTCCATCGCATCTTATACCTTATAGTAAATATCCTTTTGTGTTATTCCATTACTTCGGATATAATATCCTTACACCATGAAGCACACGCGTCCTGCGGGGCATGAGTGATTTTCGACTTAATCTGCAATTCATCAATGTCTAGATGTTTAACAGAGAAATTGGGTGCGGATTGTATACCCTGATGCCTTACATTATAGACACAAAGTGAAGAAACACTGTGTACATATACAAAATAAAAGAAAGTTAAAACCTAAGGAGTCTTTCTTTATTCTTTATCTAAATGCATTTCCAATAAATGGGAGGAAAAAAAAGAAACTTTCAAGGTTTATCGCACTTCAATCAGGTAATCTTCCTCATCTTCTTCTTCTTCTTATTTTTCTTGGGTCCACCAGGATATACACATTTATATTTAAATGGTTCATCCTCCGCAAACAAAAACAGAAGAAAAAACAGTTAATATTACATTCTTCTCTTCTTCCATTTCAACCTACCCCCCCCCCTCTTTCTGGATTTAAAAAAAAGGACAATGCAAGTGAGAGAAGAACGAAAAACTCATTATCTTTCGACCGAAGTCCATTTGGCTTGCTTCGAATCGAATTTAAATCCAAAATTGCCGATTGACCATTAGAAAATCCCATTAAGATTTCTTATCTCTAAAAGTACCAATTTCTCTTTCCCAATTTTCAAAAATACATAAAAAACACACAAACAACAACAACAACAAGCTCAAAAAAGGACAATCCAGGAAATTTAAAATAAATACGATAAAAATGCATTGGACAACTTTTGGAGACACAATATTATACCAACTTTTGTGCGTAGGTAGTTACGTTTACGTATATTATAGAGGTGAACAACGAGAATTATAGATAAGACCAAAAATTCCACCCCTCACTCCCCCTCCATCCCATTCCGCCCTAACTGAAATTGGTCGACCTTTAGGTATGCAGATATTGTATAGTTTTTCTTTTTTGGTGTTTTCAAAAATATTTGTTTACCGGATATCTTTGACATTCAAAACACAAATCGTCGAAAGTTTTCTTATATGGTATTTACCCTTGTAATAACATCACTAAATCCTATAAAAGGATGTCCTGCATGGTTTGAAGGGATGTTTTTAAACAAAAATATATATATAAAAAAAAAAAAACAAAGATTGAATAGATGTATCTCTGGAAATAAGGGACAATTTTTGGTCATATCATAGGATATCCGGTTAAAAGAGCATATATAAGAAGTCAGTATTGTGTCTCCAACCCCCCTCCATCCCCCCTGCTGCTTGTTAAATGACTTTGAAATTTGAATGTTAAGCTTATTATATAGGAGATACACGTTTAGTTTGATCCTTTGGATTTCCATAAACGGCTATATCTACAAATTCGAAAAGGATGAACTACAAAGTATAGGTTAAGTTAGGTAGGTATATCTATACTTATATGTAGATTAAGCTCGTTTTTTTAAAGGCTATATATGGTTTCGAAGTATGGATTATTTTAGTTAGTAAAAAGTTGTTTTTTATATGAAACAATTTAAATTGAAATTCGGTTAAAAGATACTTTTTTCCCATAAAGATACGACACAAATTTGCCCAAGAGCTTATATAGGTATGTTATCTGATGTTCTCGATATTTAAGCTTAAAAGATATTTCCGACTTTAGTCACAATAGCTTTGATTTAAAGAAAGTATGAATAAGTATAATAAACCATTAGATTCATTAAAAGATACTCATTTTTCTTATTTAAATAAAAAAGAAAAAAAAACAAATTCAAGCTTCTGTATAAGCTAATTAAAAAGATACATTTTTAATTAGATTTTGTTCACTACCTACATATATGCATATATTCATTGTGTTTATGCATAAAAATAAATTTTGTACTCAACCATAATTATTAAAAATTGAAATTCACTTAAAAAGATACGCATTTATAATTTAAAGATACATTTTGTATCTTTTTATTGTTTTCCCGTATCTAAACCACAACATACATAATTATAAGTATCTATAAGACTGCCATTAAAGAAAAAATTGAAGAAAAACAGCAAATTAGTGATTATTTTTATCTTATCTATCTTAAACTTTTCTACGAATCAAAATAAAGTTTTATAACCAAAATGGGTATAGAGGTAGGTAGGTAAGCCAGAAAAATAATATAAAAAACAAATTTACCCAAGAGTAAGAGAGGGAGTTCAAGATACGAGTATAAGAACAAAATAACTTTGCGATAAAATACGAGAGATTACACTATACATACATTCTATACTACATGTACTGTACATAAGTATATATATTTAGATGTAAGTTTTTAATAATAAAATGCGAATATGTGTAGTGTACTTTTATAAGATGGTCGTTTTTGAGGTATAATATAATGGTGGGGGTAGGTAGGTACACGAACTATACGAACATACTTTATATGGCGTAATGAAAGGAGCCATGTCTAAAAATTGTGCAAGATAAGATCTTTCGTTTTTATTTTTTGTATAGATATTGTATCTGGGCCAGACTGGAATGGTAGTTCGCGAACTAAACTTAAGGTTAGTTAAGTTCTTTTTTCGTCGTCGGTATTTTGTCGTTGTTGTCGTCGTCGTAGAGTCGTGTTTTTGTTTTTGTTTTTTTTTTTTTTTATTCATACAGGGTAGATTTTTATTTAGTTTGCACTTGTTTTTCATTTACTTTGTTTATTTTGGTTGGTTAAAATAGTGTAATGGGTAAATAGTGATCTCATTGGTGGAAGGAAAATTAAGTATACTTGAATTTTACACACCTCCTACTTTTGTTTTGTATTGATATAAGTTTTATATTAAAGTGAGGTTCTACAATATATTTTATAAGTAGATTTTTGTTCCAGATAGAAGTAGGTTTCTAGGTGAAAGAAAAATTCTATGTACACCTACCAATCTAATTTTATTGAGTTTATAGGATTACCTAGTATATTGAAGGTGTTTGCATAAGGATTTCGATATTTATTTTGCAAATTATTCTAACTTTATCTATAGAAAATAGGCATTTATCGTGAGGACAACTTTTTTAGAGAACATCAGGTAGATTCAACAATAATAAGGTTATTTTAATAACTTAATGAGTTATTACACATTTTATTCTTTTTTGTGATTTAAGAAAAAATATCATAGAAGACTTAATTTAACCTCAAAATTTTAGATTCTGAAGGTGTAACCTGGTTTTTAGAAAGTGTTTTCATTATTTTCTAAGAATATAGTAAAATTGCATAAAAAAATGAGAATACATAACGAACCGATAAGTGCAATAGTAAAGGGTGGTTCAATTTTAAGGGCCGATGTTGATTTCGAATAAAACACAAATTATTTGGGAAAAATATTGACATTTAATTTTTTGAATGACAATATTGATATGATTCAATTATGTGTAACAAAATGTCGTCCAAATGGCCATCACAACCTCGGTGGCACACCTCCATATGATGGTGAAAATTTTAGATGAAGCTGAGGCATAATTGTGGTTCTATGCCGTTAATTTGCCGAATTATTTCATCCTTTAGGTCTTGGAGTGTTGCTGGGTAATCCACGTTCGACGTTCATATTTTCTTTCAAATAACTCTAAAGAAAGAAGTTCAACGGTGTCAAGTCGCATGACCTTGGCAGCCAATTTAAATCGAACCAAATAGTCACTTTTTGTGGGTGCATTGATTTTCCGACCATCACTCTTGGAATATCATTCACCCCAATGTGTCAATTCCGGACGAATCCACTGAAGATGATTTTCTTCAAAAATTGATCATCCACTATTTCCATTTCTTGACACCATTTTGAACATTGACGACACTGGTCAAGAGGCTTTAATTCTTGAGTCAATTGCACTTTGTAAGCGTGTAAATGCAAATCTTTCCGCAAAATGTTCATCAACGACGAACGTGAGATGTGCTTGTTAGGCATGACGAGGAATTGAGATGGACAGATCTTCAGGTATGCATGCATACTATGAATGACCAATTTCATAATAAGCCTGAATAACTTTAACGCGTTGCTTGATTATGTATCTTTCCATGGTTCCAATGGAGTTAGTCTGAAATTGGGAAATGTTAAATGAACCGCAGAAGGAAACTTGACGTTTAGGTGTGGTTCACATTCAAACATCGGCCTCTAAAATTTAACCACCCTTTATAAGGTAAAAATACTTAACAAAACTTTAATTCTACAAAAAACTAAAATTATAAGACATAAAAGCTTAAAAAGTTGAAAAGGAAAATAAAATAAAATTTTCTGAAATAGGGTAATTATCTGCTTAGTTCATAATAAAGTATCAGTTCTTGCAAAAGTTGTGGGTCCTCAAGCAGTTTTCATACTTCATCTTTAATATTTAAAAAGTGGAGATTGCAGAGGTTTTTCTTACTCTCTAGAAGTATTTAGGGAGCGTATCGGAATCCCGCTTTTAAAAAATCCCGAAAAAAAAGTTTTGAAATCCCGTTTTCTAAAATACCGATTTTTTAAAATCCTGTCCTTTAAAATCCCGTCAAATCCCGGCAATCCCGTTTGTTTTTACAAAATACATGCATTAAACTAAATAACAATTGGAGTCGAAAGTTTTTATGCTAAATTACTTGACTAAAATATAATAATATCGTAGTATGTTTTGTTTTTACTGTGTTAACAATATTAACTCTTGCACAAACGATTTTTAAAAATTAAACAACTAGTTTTAATTTGCAAAATAGGGATAGTAAAAAACGGGATTATAAAAAAACGGGATTATAAGAAACGGGATTACAAAAAGCGGGATTATAAAAAATCCGGATTTTAAAAAGCAGGATTATAAAAAACGAAATTTTGAAATCGGGATTTTAAGAAACGGGAATATAAAAACCGGGATATCGAACCCAACCCAAGTATTTAGTATTAAAAACCGAGTCAATATGTTATTTTCCCGATAAGCCATTCTTAATTTTCTCCTGTCAGCCGCATATTGCAACTATTCTAAAATTCTTAAACAAATATTTATTGTCAAATATAGCGTTTATAGACTCTTTGATGATGAATATTTAATTCAAGAGTGTTCCTTAGATGATGGATGACAATAAACAAATTTCGAACTGTTTCGTTCATAAACCATCACCCCTTTTCGTAAACTAAAATATAATATATCTATGTTCATACCTATCTACCTCTAAAACGTTACAAAGGATAGGTAAAGGATTTCCATCGTTTAATGCCCATCGCAGTTATTGACTATTTAATAGGAGTTTTTTTTTTCGTTGCTCGAAGGTCCTTCCTTTTTGCCATTATTGTCGTCATAGTCATCAGTTCAATCTAAAATATATGCGTTAACACGTTTTCCACACCATGATGTATTTATATGAACATTGAACATATACCCACGTTGGTATACCTTTCAATATATTTGTGTGCGTTAGTCCTGCGAAAAGGACGATAGGACATATATAGACATTTACGCTATATTCCAATTGAATTTCAACCATTGCCCGCCGCCTGTTTGGCTACTGATAAAATATCTCCATACTCAACTCACATACATATGATGGCAAAAATATAAAGGACGATATAAATATATGTAGGTATACAAACAACATATGACAGAGGGACAGGCAACAAAATAAAAGAAAGAAAAAAAGAAATGACAAAACAGAAATCACAGAATATCTATAGAAAGGTAGACACACAATATACCTATCCTGTGTATCCTGATAATTGGGAAGCTTTTGCAATATTTATCCTGTCCCAGAAATACCTACCTACAATATATGTATACTGAGTGCATTGTGCATCAGCATACAATATTCAGATTGAAATTATTCAAAATGTAATTTCACAAGGAGCAACCAACAACAACAGCATCGAACCACCCCAGACATATCAGGATCAGAAAAGCTATGGATGGTAAGAGAAAGCATCAGGAGTAGCATCCAATATAGTACACTGAAAAGCATAGATCGAGAGAAGGACCTGAAAGTGGTTTCTGGTAATTTATTGATTGGTTTTGACCAAAAGCTATCGTATATGTACATACATAGGTGTATAGAGAGCGTCTTGTAGTCTAGCTAGGTATGTACCTACGCTTTAGGTAGTTATAGGTACCTGTAACAAATTGTCAAGGATTCAATTTGTGTGTGGGCATATAATATTGTGCGTGCTTCATGTTTGCCATGTCCTGATGGAAATAATGATTTTACTTAAGAGGAAGGATTCTATATATGGAAGGTATGTTATTCGAAGAAATCATAGCGAGAGAGAGGGGTTGAATGACTTTAGACTTTCTGGCCGCAGGGTGTAAGAAAACACTAAATCTAAAACAACATATTGTTCAGGTATACCTTATACCTATTCTCATTGTTTGGTACATATATAATTCTAGAGAAACACAAAACATGGTATAGGCAAGGCATATACCTTTATCTAAGGACTAACAATAGAAGTTGTGGCGGTGACGATGACGACGACGACGGTGGTGGTGGTGGCGTCGGAGGTATATAGTTAACTAAAAAGTACAAGCTTCCATTTCTGTATGGTTGCTTTGTGTAGATTCTCCTACATAATAATATAACATATATGAGACTCCTTATAGACTTGCTTTTCATGTCAGAGGTGTTCCGCAGGATACACAATTCACCAAATGAAACATAGGTGTTTTATCTTGAAGGAGTGAAGAACCACTCATTTCCTATCCACCCCTCCACCTTCCATGCTGCACCTTCTTGAATTTGGTTTTGAACAAAAACAACCTGCAACAAGATGTTGTATGCATGTTTTGGGTTTTGCGCCTAAGAAGGTGTATTGTAGAGTCTGCAGGCAGGACATTCTAGAAGGACATTCATTCTAGGAAAATGCCTTTACATATTAAATATATCCTAACATGAGTTTAGCCAACTGAAAATTGTTGAGACGACCACGAAATCCAGCAACAGCAGGAGAGAACATATACGAGTTTATATCATGTAGGTATACCTTTGCTATAGGCCTAAGTATTCCAAAAGCAGCAGCAAAATTCATATACCTATGGGCAAAGGTGCTCAAAACATGCGCTCCCCAAATGATAGCTATTCTAAAGCCTCAGAAGAGGATACTTACCTAGATATAGCTGCGAATATGCATTTAGCAATATTGTGTATGTTGCTGCATTTTCAGGGCATGCATCTTGTCTATATTGGGTCATCATGTTGTGACCGATGAAATTGTCGTTCATTTTGGGAGGAAGGTATAGACGTAGCCGCACTTTAGTCTTCTATGATGATGATGATGATGATTATGCATCCACCTCTTCCTAGGTATAGGTACACCAACAAGCATTGCTACCTAGAGAGTGGAGGTGTAACATTTTGTGCGGTTAATTAAATGTGCCTTATGGATTGGGTGTTACCCAAAATCATGTAAGAAACTGATATAATATTATTACCCCAACTGGCCGGTCGTTCAATTCTTATGCATATGTGGAAGACTGGAGGGCGGTGAATTTGTCGAAAAATTAAAGCCATAAAGTAAGAGAGATTTAAAGGGTACCTTACATACCCTTTGTTATAGATCTGATGCCTTTTTTCCTTTTTGATGATTTTCAACCCATAAAGATATAATAGATGAAGTAATATTTTCCATATTAGGTACCTTTATTCAATATACATATTCCTATTCTATAAATAGTATGATGAAAAAGGTTTTCTTATATATCAAATATTCGATTCTTTCACCTGTCAATATTATGCTTAGCCCTTATCATTATCATAGGCATATAGCCAGAGAGAATGTAAGGATTTAAGGTATATAGGGATAAAAGGATCTGATAATGGTATTTTAATGGTTATGTGATGTTTTGTTTTCGTATTTTTGTTTTCAACAGAGGGATGAGATTTTTGGGATTTAATATTTCTTGTGTAAGATATTTTACTTGTGAGATAAATAATTACCAAAAAATCTGAAATGTTAAATTTTGTTGTTATTTTATTCTTAAACTTTTGCATACAGATACCATTTCCACTTTTAAAGCATTTTTAATCTTGTGGCTTTAAAAGCTTGTTTTGATTTTTATTTCAATTTTAAGAAAAAATTAAGAAGCCATTTTTCATCCCTTGAGGAAATAAAAAGGGTTCTGAGCTGTTAATACCCCTATGTGGGATATTCGAAAACATTTTTGTAAAGGTACGATCAAATAAGGGATACATTTTTCATCTCTTCAGGACATAACACGAGTTCTGAGGTGCTAGTACCCCTTAAGTGGGATATTCGTAAACATTTTTGTCAACGAAAAAGTAGGATTTTAAAATTTTACGATTTTTAACAATAAGTTAAAAAAGGTTTTTAGGTGATTTTTCAAATAAATCATAATTTATTTTTGTGGGTTATTCGATGAAATAATTACTTTTTAAATAGTTATTCAATTTATATTTAATCACCGTTTGTATTAGAAGTACGACACCTATTTTTTGTAATATATAAAAGGTTGCTTCAAGTTGTGCAAGGTGGTAGATGTTATAACTAATAAATGTGGGACATTCGATAAAAGTTTACAAAAATTCAATTATTTCTCAATTAAAAGTCGGCATTAGATTTACTTTTAATTTGCATTTCATATGTGGGATATTCACAAGGAAACATGAAAATTATTTAAAAGACTTTTAGGTCATCTCTATAATTGGCATGTCATAGCTTTACTTGTGACTTGGTACGTCATAGTTTTGTGAATTATTTCTGGAACATTCAAAATAAATCTGAATAATTGGTACTTAAAATATTGAAAATTAATAAGAGGTTAATCTGTAAAATTCTTTAATAAGATAGAAATTGAATGAAGCTTGAAATAAGTAAAATGTGGGATTTTCGACGAAAGTGTATCTTTTAGAAATTTTGAAAAGCCTCTTAGAAGGTCAATGTCTTCGTTTATAATGGTCGCTTATAAAAATTTAGAATTTGTAAACAAAATACTTTATTAGTTTCTTATAAAGGTTGGATATTCGATTAAAATTTTTGTTTAGCGAATATCCCACATATGTATTTTTTAGCTGCTCATTGCATTTGATGGGATATTGGATTAAAATTTTAAATATTCTATATATTTCAAATATTTTTGTTTAACGAATATCCCATATATGTATTTGGTGTATACATCATTAGTTTATCTTAAAACAAACCCTCTCCAATTAACTATTAAATGGTTCAAGTTCACCATTACTTCGGTTTATTGTTATTATCATGGGTTCTCCCTAAAAGTTTATTATCCCATTTTTAGTTTTTTTTATTAAGTACCTTAGCTGTTTTGTTATGTTAATGTACGTTACATTTATTTTTATAGAGTGAACTTTAAATACACGAACCATGTGGCGTTATCTTAGAATAATCCCTGACAATGAAAAAATTAACTGTACATCTGACTAAAAATTACCATTAAAACCAACCAACCTTATCTCAACTTCTTGTGTGACCCTTATTTTTCAGATTTTGACGGTTCTTAGTCACAATTAGAGTATAGGTAGGCAAGCAGGCATTTAAAGTCTCAAGTCTCAACTACACCTGTGCATCGCCCGTCCGGCCGCAGCCATTGAAATAAAGTGTCCATTCTATACTAAAGGTATAACTTAACATTCGGCAAGACTGTGATGTTGTTGATGATGATAAATATGTATGATCCCGGTCAGTCTAGCGAATCAGCCATTGAATTCAGGGATCTACCCCTCCATGCTATATAGTTAAAGTTGGTTTAGGTCATGTAAATTTAGGTATATTTTCTCCCCACTTTGAAAAGTTCATAGTTTTTGCTTCTTTTTTTTTCAAGCAAAAGAGGTTGAAAGAAAGGTGGGTCCTTGTGTTTTGTGTGCTGCACGACGACGACAACAACCACGGTTTTAAAAGGGCACAAGATATGGAAAACCAAGAAACACGATGCAATGTATCGGTTAAGTATATTTTAAAGACTTGCAAATTCTCTCTGAGATGGGGACTAACCCTTTACATCGGGCAGGAAAGGTGGGGTATTAAGCATTTTGGGTACCTATACTACCTATGCAGGTTACACCATCATTAGGTTAGGTTTAGGTAGTCACCCCAGTTTAACTTTTATAGCCTTCGCTACTCGCGCTGCTAGCTGCTCACTGATGGCTACTCTATATATATTTGCCGCGCTGCGCCGCCGGCCGCCGTTTCGTTTATAATAGTTTTGCCTTGGGGGCACATGGCATGACAAACACTTGAGATGATTGTTTTCAAATTCTCTAGATAACGACGGACGAATAAAAAGGCGTGACAGTAATTAATTATGTGCAAAACAGAGAGCTCAATGTGGAATTGGAATGGAATAACATTTGCAATGCATGTGCTGTGCTGCTCGCGGTTCGGTTGCTCCACCATCATCATCAGAAATAATATAAGGTTCAGTTCAGACTTTTCCAGAGAGATTATACAACATGCGGTCGAGCTTTGCGTTTTGAGATACTTTAGGCTGGCAAATGGATGAAAGCCAGCACCAGTAACCAAGCTATGGCAAGTCAGGAATGCAGGAAGGAAGAGGAAGGTGGGGTTTTGTATATATACATATGTATACACATGTAGCTAACTGTGGATGATGGTGGTTTTGTATATATTGCTTGCATTTCTGACGAACGATGACGATGACGACGGCTATGGCTACGGCGACGTGACGCGGTGCGGTGCGACGATGATAGTGGGTTGAACTCTTTTAGCTTGGAATTCATTAATTCCGTGTTTTTCTTTTTTACGTCTTGTATTCATTTCTACTTATAATGCATCGTATACACTCACTGATGATGTTTTGTGCTCTACTATACTATATATGTATATATTCGTTCATAGTATGAAAGGGGTGGCGCATACATTTATTTTTGAGTGAATCAAGCGCCATCTTTGAATAATTAAAATGTGCATCCATTAAAGAGAAAATTTTGTTTTGCAAGTGGGGAAAATTTGTATATTTTCGTTGTGCTTCTTTCAATCGAATAACAATTAAAATAATGATGATGGAAGGGAGGCTATATAGAGTTATGTTAGTTATGCATTTTGTATTTACCTACACAATGAATTGAGATTCTACATTTTTCTTAATTAAACAAAATTTCTACATTCTTGAGCTCAATATGAGATCATAAGGTAATCATTTGAATAATCTATAAAAGAAAGTACAATTGAAACTTGTCTCCTCATGTCAAATTGTATAGAAATACAATATTTAAAATGAAAGTGGCGCCCAACAAGAGACTCTTAGTCCAAAAAGACAAATGAAATATTATTTAAATACAATTTTTAATAAAGAAGTTGTTCTAAAACATGACAAATTACAAAAAAAAACTCCATCTAGTTAAAAGTAGTTTAAAATGAAAATGGCGCCCAACGAGAGTCCCTTTATTCGAAAAGATAGAACAGATATTAATAAAAGGAAAAGTTTAATTTCGAATACATAGTTTAATATATCAAAATGCAAGAAGATTAATATTGAAGAAGAATATAAATTGATACAAGCTTGACAGGAATGGAAAATCACATCATGCGAGATTTTGTACAGTTAAATTCAATATGTATAAAAAGAGAGTGTTTTACAAATTATTTTCAATATTGTAAGGATTCTTAGAAGTATATAATTTAAAAAGATACATCCCTTTATTTTTCTTAACACACATTTTGAGTAAGGTATTTTTGTAACTCAAAAATTTGAGCAATAAGTTGTACCGAAAACACCATAAACAAGCAATTAAATCGCCATACTCGTATTTTTAGGAATTTCTCTCAGCTTTCTAAGATTTTGCCTTAAGCTGCACTACACGAATGTGGTATGCTTTACTCAGTTAAATATTTTTTAAATTTATATTCAGATTTTCAAAAACTCTTTCTAAATATTATTCAATTTCCCTTAATTCCTTATAATATGTGCTATAATTTTAAGGGTGCTCAAAAAATCTTAAAAGCGTGCATAATATAAAACATGATAAACAATCTTAAATTGCAACCAATGTTCTTTAAAACACTCATATCATGTGTTTTTTTTTATTTAAAAAGTTTTCCCTTTTTAAAAGTATCATACGAACTTAAACCCAAATTTAAAAAAATGGCGCCCAACGTGAGATTTTTTTTTGATGCATTGATACATTAAAATTTTAATCATCTCAATATCACAATACCCTATCGAACCAAAAAACATACGATTTCTTTTCTTTTTGAATCTCAAAATGTAATCAATCTTTTAATTTATCATTAACGCCACTAAAAAAAAAAAACGAATATAATGATACGAAAAACCTCTTGAATTTTTACTTTATCTGCCCCCATTTAAGATAGCACACATCAGTAAAACAAATAAATAAATATTAAAGTTATCAAACAAAAAGATACAATTTTACTTCAACAACTTTAATTGAAATACAAAATAGTAACTATATAGTCTATACATATCTATAAATGCAATAACCAGTTGTAATACTTTTTTTAATAAATCTTCTAATACAAGTTCCCGACTTGGTGGCGTCAAAATATGCCACTGCGTTTTAACCTTAAATAAACAAAACATCCCTTTTCTTTCAAACTCCCTATAGTTTACATGAGTTATAGATAAATAGATAGATAGATACGAGTGAGTATAGTGCACTTTTCGGGTGCATTTCTATATGAGATAAACTATACCTATACAAAAATTTTATTATTTATTTAATCGAAATTGGAAATCTAATCAAATACTGATCAAATGGCGCTACAATGAAGTTTTAGAATAAATATTTGATTAGTAACTAGCAGCTATATTGACAATCATATGAACGACGCAACGCAACAACGGCTCGACAGCAATGAGTCGTCGGCCATTGTCGTCTATCGGGATTTTTTTTATTCTTATTTTGGGTGGGAGATCCATCGAATGCATTATCTTACATGATTTATGGGATTTTATTTGGGAAAAAGCCATAAGACCAACAAGAAAAAAAAATTATTGTAATCGATATAATTTTGACCCAGACGAGCACTTGAAAAAAAAACTATAGTTTATAGACAAAAATTATAGAAACACAATTTTTTCTTTTCTTAAAAAACATTGAGATACAATTTATATTTTTGAGATAGCGCGATATATTGTGTTTGCGCGGTTGATTCCAGACAGTAGCAACCTAATTTTGTGTCAATATTGATAAAGATAACGTTTGGGTATTTTAACAAGATAATTTTTGTTAAGCGTTATAGATACTTAGATACAGATACTCACTACATATAAAGATATTATATGGGGGGCGAGAAGAAGGTAATAAAATTAAATGAAGCTAAATATTTTCCATGACAAAAAAGAAGCGGTTGTTAAAGTTTTTGAAAGAGAATATACAAAATATCTTAAAATTGAAGTAAAACATCGCAAGCTTTTAAAAGGTGTCTCTAAATTTACTAAGGTTTCCCCTTGTTTTCTTTGAGCACATTTCAGGGTTAAAACAAAAAAAACAACCAATAGAAAATTCTTAAAACATGACCCCTAACGTGTGTCTTTTTTTCATATCATTTCTTTGTCCATTCCTTTTTTTTGTTACTTCAAACAAAATTTACAGTTTTCAACCCAAAAACAAAATGTCATATCACGTCAACTTTTGACAATGCAATTATTGTTTTATTTTAAAAAAAACTACATGACAATATCAACTTACATCCTTGTATTACAAGATAATAAAAGCTGTTCATTTAAGTTAATCCAAAGAAATAATATTATACATAATATAGGATGACATCTCGATGACGTCCAATTAGTATACTCGTATGAAGGACATGCAGCTGCATTCCTATATCAAAATGCTCCCAAAAATTGTCATCATCCGCATATTAAAGTCGAGTCGAGTATAAAGCAATTGCAATATAACTCATCCTTTTTTCTTTATCCTTTTCATAAAAGTACTTTAATTAGGCGAATGATTGAAGGTGCATTTGCTTTAAAGGATATTTTATACCAAAACAAAAAGCAAAACCAAACTCTTTTTTTAATAAAAGTGCGTCGTAGTTAAACCAGTTGCCAGGTTCCACACATGGTTCCTTGTCTCGAATATACTTATTTTATTTTTGTAAAAAAAGTAAAATTTTGTATTGTTTGAAACACAACAAAAAGGATTAATGGCAGCGGTGGTGGTGGCGGTAAACCTCCTCTTTGCACCATTCTCTGTTCAGGATGTGTACTTTCTATCCCTTTGTCGAATTGAATCTTCAACACAACACAAAAACAATCTTTTGTTAAATAAAAACATGAGTATCTGAGTTGTAGGAGTGTTTATTGTGATTTGAGGGCTTTAATTTGATTGTTAACTTGCGCGCGTTGGTTTTGTTTGATTTAATAATACAAAACAAAATAAAAAATATATGTTTTATATAAAGAAGACTAAACAACCAAACAAAAACCAAAACCATACATTAAAAAAATAAAAAGATCTGCGCGCACGCGTAAAAATATACTTCCGCCAGATGTGGGAGTTTCTTTCACTCTTTTATAAATAATGTGCGCTCGCATTTGTATTTTATTTTTTTATAATTTTTTTTTTTTACATTTTCATTAATCTAAAGAAATTTAAATTTTACAAAAATATCACCCGTCTTTATGTGCATATACCTACATATAAATGGAACTCCCTCGTTTTAATTGAAAATTTTCGTTTTTTTTCTTCTTCTCTTTTTTTCCTTTTAGCATCCTTACCCCTCAGAGGACCAGAAAAAACAATTAGCGCAAGATACAGGTTTAACGATATTGCAAGTAAATAATTGGTAAGTGAGATAATATTCTATTTTTTTTTTATTTAAACTATATCAATATTTAATATACAAAACTACACCAACGTAAACCTATGTCCCATTATGAGACCTTGGGAAGTTCTGAGAAGAAATTGAAGCAATTTGATATCAATTCTATAAATGAAGAATAATTCCTAACCAATTTGAAAAGGAAAGCGTCTTTTTATGTAGATAAATTATTAAACTTCAAGAAAAGTTCAAGAATTTTTTGCTAAAAAAATAAATTCAAGGGTTTTTGTTCCTTTTATATGATTTTCCAATAAGAGATTTCATGTTAATATTTAAAATTGATGTCTATTTCATTGTAAAGACAAAAATATGCCATTCACAATGTAAAACTATTTCGATCAATTAGCTGCCATAGAAATGGTTGCAGCATCAGTCCATTCACCGTAACCGATACAGGTAGAATCACACTATCTTCGAAGATCTGTGCCAAACAGTGACGAGTTGAGAATAGAAAGGATATTAAATATTTATTCTTAGATTTTCAAAACATCAAATGCCATAATTCTGCTTTTTACCGTAGCTTCCGATACGAAGTTGCTGGAAATTGACCTGTTTCACTTCTTCTATGTAAACATTAGTGGCTTAAAAGCCCTAAGACCTATTATTATTTTATGCAAAAGACAGTGTTACGTCGTTTGTGGAATAATTTCAAAAACAAATTAATAAAGAACCTACAAATCCGGGTTTTCTTTACCACTACGGTTTACCTTTACAGCATCAATTACCTTATAGTTATTCTTGAGAGATGAAAACAGTTTGATTTTTCACTTCCCATCGTCTCGAATTTTCTTACCAATCTAACCATTTCTGGGCGAAAAGGTGCCAAAGCCCAATATTGCGAACTGTGACTGTAAAATGTTCACAATTTGTTGTTGAAGCGTGTGTCGTTTCATTTTTGGTAATAGCATACCAGATACATGTAGAACTACACCATCTTCGTCAGCCCAAGAACTGTGCTAAACAGTGGTGAGTTGCGAATGGAAAGGCTTTTCAACAATCATTCTTAGATTTTTGAAGCCTCAAAAGCCACAATTCTGCTTTTAATATTAGCTTCCGATGATACGACGTTGCTGGTAATTCAACTGTTTCATTTCTTCTATGTGAGCATTACTGGCTTAAAAATCCTTAAGAGTTATTATTATTTTATGCAAAAGACAATGTTATGACGTTTATGGAATGCATAATTCTAAAAATTGACAAGGAATCCGCAAATACGGGTCTTCTTCAATACTACGGTTTACAGCATCAATAACCTTATAGTTATTCTTGAGAGGCGAAAACGGTTTGCTTTTTCATTTCACTAACTTATCCCATCGTTTCGAATTTTCTTACCAATCTAACTATTTCTGGGCGAAAAGGTGCCAAGGTGCCAAGGCCCAATATTGCGAACTGTTACTGTAAAATTTTCACTATTTGTTGTTGAAACGTGTGTGGTTTTATTTTTGGTAATAGCGTAACAGAATTACACCATCTTCGTCAGCCCAAGAACTGTGCCAAACAGTGACGAATTGAGAATGGAAAGGCTATTCAACAATCATTCTTAGCCTCAAATCGCGTGTGTCGTTTCATTTTTGGTAATAACGTAGTTTTCTATTTGTCAAATGTCAAAGGATGACAGATTTAAAATAAACAGATGCCCTAAAAGCGGACTGTTAAAAATTAAATCTCTTTGTTGAAAATCCTTAATAATTTACGGATTTGAGTTCATTTTTGTTGTCGGATATTTACAGAAAAAACTTTAACCATTTGAAAGACAATTCAATTTATATAGTGGAATTTTGTTACCAATCTTACTGTTTCCGGGCCACGACCCAAGACAATTCAATTTACAGTGGAACATTTATTTTTTCAACATGTTTTCGAGTTAATTGAAAGCTTAAGAACTTAACTTGTGGGATTTTCATTGAAATGTTCTTGAAAAGTAGTTAGTAGATCTTTTTAAAAATTTTACCGTTTTGGACCACAAACTATTGAAAATATTAAATGGTCCACAAAATCACTAATTCTTTATACAAAACCAGAGGCATTTACCCTATTTTAAGTATTGTTAAAAAAAATTCAAATTCCAACCATGAAAAAGTTAAACATCCCTTAACTGATATGTCAACTATCTTTAATAAAAAACTTTTGAAATTCATAAAATGTGAAATATTATTTGTTTTACTGAAACAAATTAAACTTTTGTGATGATTTTTAGTTGATGGTTCGTTCTTTTTTAATCAATATCCCACCAATGCACTGCCTGAAACCCTTGTATGACCTTCAACATCTCTTCCTATCTTCTAAGCATTTTCCAAAACCGATACTTTTTTCTCTATTTATTGACCTTTAAGACTACTCACTCGGTTTGAGGACATCCCACATAGAAGGAATATAGTCTTTAAAATCCCACAAGACTTTGTTTATGGAACTTTTTTTCTGTTGTAATAACTTCTAACTTCAGTTAAGATTTCCCACAACATTGTTTATACTATACGTATACGAGATTTTTCCAAAACATTTCCCAGCATTTCCTAAGTAAATGGGTATATGAAAAACCAAATCTTTATACCCAACAAAATGTGTGTATTATTTTCCGACGTCAACCTTAAAATATGTCCAATCTTCATGAAAAGAAAGTGAAATACCCCCCCTCCCCCCAAAGCCCCAAAAAAAAAAAAGAAAGAAAATCTAAGTAAAATTTATGGCGATTATCCTGTCAAATGTTAAAAGCTTGATAACCCACATTTAGAGCTTCTCTATAAAATGTATAGTATACATTTTTTGGTTTCTTATCGTCTTCATCGGTCTTTCTTTTTATATATACATACCTACATATTTGTATGTTGCTATGAGAGTATGAAAATACTTTTAAATATTGCAAATGTTATTAGTTGAAAATAAAATATTTCTTCTCCCCCTTCTATAAGATCCTTAGAAGAAAAAACAAAGCTAAAAAGTTAAAGTAAAACAAACCTAAGAAAAAATTAACATTGAAACAAAAAAAAGAGAAAACTTGAAATAATGGACCAAAAATTGTCAGAACAAAACATAAGGCCCCCAAATTCAAAACAAACCAAACCATCAAAACCGCTAAAACCAAACCCTATTTATCCTTCAAACACGAAGGTATAACTTATAAAGTACCAACCTATACACCGGATATACAATATATTGTATCTATAGGGTAAAAAGTAAAATAATTTATTGCTGAGTGAAATTAGTAAAAGAACTATATACCAACATCAGGACGATGACGGTGAAGGTGACGACGACCACCACCGCTGCTTTGCCAAAAAGTAAAAAGGATATAATGTGTTTATATCCGCAAACACCTTTCCTTCGTTTTCGGCGATGGTGTCCAAAAAGGAAATATAATAAGAAAATCAAGGATATGATTTTTTCTTCTTCTGGTTTGTTGTTTTATTTTTGAAACTTGAAGAGGGTTTTTTGTTGTTGTTGTTGTTTTTATTACAAAATCATTTCTCAGGTATTGCCTTGACTGTACTGTGGCTGTGGCTGTTAAATGCTTAGAACGAAAACGACTGGCGTGCATATTTGGTGTTAATGGAAGACGAAAATTCCATTTAGATACATTATTTTTTTGTTTTTTTTTCGGGCCTCCCGCACACCCTAAGTTACAATATCTTGCCTCACTACGACGACGACGTCTATTTGCACTTTCAACCCCCCGGAAAATTGTTCTCTTACTCTCGAATGGTGATGCTTATTATACAATATATACGGGACCAAGACCATTTGGGTTAGGTATTGGTAGATTCTCAGAGGGCTGGATGCTGTTTCTATACTCTAAGTTTCAGAGCTATGTCTTTTCTGGTTCGGGTCTTAGTCCTATATATATGTAGGTATATAATATTATGGTGTTTGTTTACTAAAATAAAATTCCCAATGGAATCACAAATATTCACAAAGGCGAATCGGAGCAAGGTGCCAGGCAATAAATTATTTTGGCCAGGCAACCTGAAAAATTCTTCGCCTTCTTCTTATACTATTTTCCTTTCTTTTTTTTTGGATTAATATATATACAATTATATATATATATCTGTATATAGAAATGGGATTGGGCTTCTTCTTCTTATACTACAAAATACATATATTTACACCTCCTCAACCCACTATATATACGAGAAATGAAACAAAAAACCAAAAAAGTCCAAACAAAGAAAATTTCTTTTCATCCGCAACTTAATTCCTAAAGATGTGTATCTTAAGAGATTAAATATACATCTATGTACTTTTTTGTTTCCTTTAATTTATTTTTTTTTCTCTTTGGTTTGCTTTGTTTTTGCACTAAAAATAAAAAGAAAAAGAAAAATATCTTGATGAAAAAGTTAAATTAAACATTCCTAAATTAAAGTATATTCAAATAAAGAAATATTGTATAAGAAAATAAAGCTTGTATACATTGTTGCCAAAGTATGTTGTTGATGTTATATGTGTATCAACAAAATAAATATCAAGTTATTTCCCGCTGTGAGACTCCATATGATGATTTTTTCACATAAAGTTGTCATCCGAAATATTATAATATCAAGACTCTAGCTGATGTCACATGTAAACGAACCTCTGTGATATTGGCTGCAAATAAGCTCAAGGCTGGATTAATTAAAATGTCTCTAGGCTTTTGTATCAAGTTTATGATCGAAAGAAAAATATTTAAAAGTTGTTTAAGGCATCTTTAAAACAGTTCTTAATATAATTTAATTTTGATATAAAAAAGGACTATTGTTGTTTTAAGAATTTCTAGGAATATTTATTTCATTATTATTAATATCAAAACCATATCCTAGTCATACAATTTTCAATGACCATTTCGGACATTTCCGGCGACCAAATATTCTCGATAACTTTACAAATTCCATCTTTGATTTTAAATCGATTGTGGAGCATAGACTTTACCTTTTACGTGGCTCCAAAAGTGATGACAGCATAAAACGTCAATTATCAAAAGTAACAGCTGCCCATATAGCGAGATTTTTAAAATAAAGCCTCTTGTTGGAATTGAAAGTTCGAGTTATTAGCAGGTTTTCTTAAATCAGTTTTTCTAAACAATCAGTGTTTTCATTATAATGCCTTTGATATTAAATATCTTCTATATTGTTGCAAGTCCTTACACTCTTAGAATGCATTAACCAACAATTTACTATCTTTGCCGACTTATATCGAACGTTTTTAAGGTTATCCGAGGTATATAAAATGTTAACTAAAGATGAAACTATTTTAAGGTTATCAAAATACCAAGATGAGAAAGAAAAAATCAAAAGAAAACTTAGTATTTTGATTAATTAAAAGATTTCAGTATATTGTCTGTAAAATAAAAAAAATCCTCCTTTAACGTTCCTACTTACAAGCCAAAAAGCGACTAAGCCTGATTCAGAGCATCTGAATCATTAGTGTGATTAATTTCCTTTTTAAATTCTCTATTTTTATTGGGTAGCGCCTTCAACACTCAAGAGATATCTACCTTTGAAGCACACGGTAAAAAGACGGTATTCCAACAAGTTTCGTTAAAATAACTCGAAAATGTATTATATAGTAATGGAAATGAAGAAAAAATGAAATCGAAACTTCTAAAGATGCACCTCAGGCCTTTTTTAATCCAAATTCTTCCCTGCGTGCATTATACCTTCACGTCTTTATATTATACCTATCGTTGCATGTAAAAGATACAGTGAATTGTCGGATATCTTAAAACAAAAAAAAAAAACTACAAAAAATAACGACATCACATCAACTTCATCAAACATCTCATGTTTCATTTGCATAAATCGACAAAAATATCTATACAAAGTTGGTGTAAAACAACAACAACAACAACAACAAAAAAAGGAACACTATTTTTTTTTGAAAACATATCTTTCAAGTGATGTGGAGTTAACAATATATATCCACAAAGGTATTATAGGCAGGTATACTTATATGCAACATCATCATCATCATCATATAAGCCAAAAGCAAACTTTATGTATATGCATGTTGTTTACTGCAACTTGCAACACACATCGCGCAGAGATTGAAATTTGAGGAATTTTTCGTGTGCCTCAACAAAAAAGCGATATGGGGATATCATGATCAAAACATAAACCAAACAATATTTCCATACCTTGTCTTACCTTTGCCAAACTTATACCTTACTACAATGTACTCGTAAAGGCAGAAAAGATGGTGTTGATGACACATTTTATATCTTATCCTTTTGTTATATTTAATTGATTATATTTATTCTTCTTGTTGAGATATATAAATGTTAAATAAAATCAAAATGTCACATTAGTAGGTATATATACAGTTATTAAAGTGAAATTCTTTCCTTTTTTTTCTTGTTTGGTATAATAAATAATACCAAAGCCCAATTAGCCGAAACATAACCCCTATCACTCAATTCGCCATTTTATCGCAATAAACCTAATAATTCCTGTCCAATAAAAATGCACAACAAATCAAAATCTCTTAGCACTCACGCTGCTGCTACTGCTGCTTCTGGCTCTATGCTCTATGCGATGTTTTATATCATCACAATCCAGAATGAAAAGAAAGGAAAGGATAATCCCTTATACACAACATCACAGGACTGATGTATATATGGAAGGGCTATACAATAAAATTTCTATGCCACCCCCTAAAAAAATAAACAAAACCAACAACAACAAGGTATACTCCACTCCATCCTTATATGAACATTGAAGCATACCCAAAGCTCATATAAAACATAAGAGAAGAGAAAAACCTCGTCTCATATATTGAACACATTCGTCATGTGATTTGTTTGCCTTTTAAATCTTCAGCAACTCTCAGGACTCAAGCCAGCAGTAGCAGAAGCAATACCAATGGTAAACTGGTGCGATATGATGGCGCGGGTGGTGGTGACGGCAACAGCGGCAACAGAAAGATTTATGGTTGCACTCAAACGCGCATTCCTGTCACGGATATGGAAAAGGAAAGGAATTTCATATCCTTATAGCATCACTACTATAATACTATGACAGCTCTTGGCTATACTCTATACACCACCATTCGAATTCATTTCAACCCTGTATCCTTGCTATGTTACCGTATATATTCCCAAAAGGGGGGTTGAATACTTTCTGCAGGCATTCGCTCATTGTCCTCGTCGTCGTAGTCGTCATCGTCGGTCGGTAAGAATAGAGAAAGGGCAAACAGTACAGTAGAACAAAAACAAAACAAAAAAAAAACAACAAACAAAACGAAAATAGAAATCCTAATGCCAAGGCATGCGTAATCCTTTGCAATATCCTGCTTGCTTATTTCTCGCTCTTATGGCTTTCTCTGTTTTGTCCCTTGTTCGAAGAATTACATTTTAGTCTGCCACAACCAACGAGTACGATGACGACGGTTCTGGGTATAAAATGAAGGGATAGAATCCTTTTTCTCCGCCATCGCATACTCAGCTTAACTCATATGGGGGGATAATATTAAAATACCCCCAACGACCTCACTATACAATCCCTCCCCCTTGATCTCCCTACCACCTCTTTCTTTCGAATATACTACAAACTCACACATGAAAAGATACATTTCTGTGAGGAGTGATGTGGGTATATTGTTGCCCCCCTCCACCAACACTCTTCTCCAATATTATTTATACACAGACATCCTTCCACAGGACGAAATTCCTTTTGTGCTATATGTGTGATGATGTGGTGTACTCTTTAATAAAAAATAAGAAAAAAAAAGATCGGAAAATGAAAATAAGAACCAGAGTACACTAAGCCACATATCGTTAGCCGGAATATCCTTTCATGCATTCATCCTGATGCTTTTCAGGGATTGTTTTTTTTTTCTTTATCAAAAAAGGAAAAACAAAATACGAGTATTTCAAAATTTGGTCGAGTATGTCTGATGTGGTCCTTGTCCTGATGCTTTTGGTTTGGAGGGGCTGGTTAACTTCAATATTTCGTCTCATATCCTTGGGCTGATTTGTTTTTTCTTTATCTAAAGAGATGGAGAAGCTAATTTCCCTTATAGTCCATTGCGTCGCGTCATCGGTCGTCTCCTCATTTCGCATGGTCCTTTTGTTTGATATGAATTAAAAATTTTGATTTTTATTTTATTTTTTTTTTGTTCTGTATGTTATTAAAAATCCTCAATTTCGTTATGTGTATTTTCTTGAATTTTTGTTTGCCTTAGGTGCTTAAAAACCATTCAAAAATTGCAGAATTCAAACCATAAGCTTTTACACACCACGACCAGAAGATACAGAGCAAAAGTATAGCATAGCTACCAATAATAATATACGAGTACGAAAAAGAGAAGAATGGTCACAGCTGTAGACAGTTTGGTTGGTAGGATTTCGCTTCTGGCTTTGTTAATGTTATATACCTTTGGGTAGGAATGTGTTATGAAGGTTTATATGGGAAGGTTTACATTTTGTAGAACGTCTGCGATGAATGGGAATATGCATATTTATTTTTTTAATTTCTTTTCTTTTTTTTCGGAGAAAATATGGTTTATTGTGTCTTTAAATTGAATTTCACATGTGGAAGATATTATATTTAGGGTTTTCAAAATTGAAATAGAATCCTTCTGATAAGGGAAAATATGTATTAAGAGCGAGATATATTTTCTTTAAGAAAACAGGCACACATTTATATTCCAGAGAAATGTCTAAAGTAAAAGGCTTAGGGAATTGATTTTCTCTAAATTGCTTTATTTTTTACGAAAAATATTCTAAAAATATATATTTTAATAAGAAAAGGCCTTAAGCATCTTTTGAAAAAAATTGATCAGTATTTGAACATATTCCAAAATTATTTTCAATTTAAAAGAACAATGTAGACGCAAAAATCTGTAAAAGCAACTAATAAAAAAGATCTACATTCACAAAAATTCAGATAAGTTTGATATCAGTTTTACGCTATGAAATTTTTATAAGTGAACTTAAATTTTCTCAGCTTAGACTCATTTAAGTCCAAAACTGATGTCCTCCTTCCAAAATGTAAAAATTTTACTATTTTAAGGTTATTTAACTACCAATATGAGACTGTTAAACCAAAAGAAAACTTATAATTATTGAGTTTACTTTGAATCTTCTTGAAATCGGTATATTGTCTGTAAAATATAAAATTCCTCCTTGAATGTTCCTGCTTAGAAGCCAAAAAGCGATTAAGCCCGTTTCATAACATCTAAATCATTAGTATGATTAATTTCCTTTTCATATTCACCATAAATAATGGGTACTACATTCAACACTCAGGAGATATCTACCTTTGAATTACTCTGTAAAAAGACGGTATTCCAACAAGTTTCGTTCAAATAACTCCAAAATGTATGTTTTTGTGTTGGAAATGAAGTAGGAATGAAATCAAAACGTGTAAAGATGCACTCCAGGCCTTTTTAACTCAAATTCTGTCCTCCCCAAAAAACAGTCAATATGTTCCTTGAGAAAAATTAAGTAATAAGCATGAAATTTCGCGATTTCTTTTTGAAGTTTTAGAATATTACGAAATATATTATGAGTTCGAAATGGCAAGCTCTTCGGATTACACACAACAATCTTTGAATTAAGATATAATTGTGGGTAGATAACAACCTCATCATTAAGAACAAAACAAATTGATGACGTTCATCAATTTTTCGAAACAGTTATTAAAAACCATTATTTTCTTTACATTTCTGGGTTTAAAGTATTTGGTTGGCTTATTTAAAAACCAATTAACAAACTAGTGACGGATATTTGGTCTAAAGCTAGCCAAAGTCATCTATAAAATGCTTAGAGAACGATCATATGATTTTTTTTCTACATTGATTCTTTAAAGAATTTTTCAAATAAAAATCCTTCAAATAGGATGGATAAAGATGACAGTAATTTGTAGCTACGATAATGTTATGTACTAAAATCTTAATACTTAAATGTTTAAAAATAAAAAATTAACAAAGTAGATACATTAAAATAATAGAAGCAGCTTTGTTCGCAAAACATTATTGTAAAACCTATTCATGGGGCTTTAAGAGATGCTTATCCATATACCTTTGCAAGATTGTTGTGATAAGCTTGGGGGATCTATTTCCTGCCTTCAAAAACTCATAAAGTTTCAACGTTTCGTTGTTGAATCCAATTTACAAACTAGTAACAAATAAATAATCTAAAGCTAACCAAATTCATCTATAGAATATTTAAAAAAACATCACATTATTTTTCTCCTAGATTGATT
Source organism: Eupeodes luniger (assembly GCA_951509635.1). Lineage (NCBI taxonomy): Eukaryota > Metazoa > Arthropoda > Insecta > Diptera > Syrphidae > Eupeodes > Eupeodes luniger. The sequence continues at coordinate 299,488,383 of OX608073.1, forward strand.
CTTTAAAAAAATTTGAAATCGAAATAAGTTCTTGGCTTCAAATAAGAAGTATAAAATGGACAAAAAGTTAGCTACAATAAAGCTAATTGATAAAGTCTGACGTAAATTTTTCAAAATAAAAAAAATATCAAAGTAGATACATTAAAATAATGGAAGCAGCTATTAAATATCACTTTTTTCGTAAAACATTTCTGTAAAAACAATTTATATGGCTGCTACAGATGCTTATTCATATACTTTTGAAAAATTGTTGGTCTTAATTCTAAAAAAGTCATCTTTCGAACGCTTGGAAATAGGACGTCTTTATTTTCCTCATAAAAACGAAAATTCTATAACATTCTGTACAATCTCATTAAAATTGTAAGTCCACAAGTAATTTCCAGTTCCACAAGGTTAATTTTAGCAAAGGTTTCTTTCCACTTATGTGAACTATGGAATTCTCCTATTTGAACGTTTTCCAAATGGAGACATTTTTGTTCAAAATTCTTTTCAATTATTAGGCAGCAGATTTTTAGAACAACTTTAAGAGTCGCCTCATTGCACTCATTGTTTGTCTTAACTTCACTTCTTCTGCATCAAATAGATACCTAGAATAGAAAAAGATACTTCCGTTGTTTAAGAAGTAAAGACTCCCTTTGACGATACTCCAAAATTGTCTCCTATAGCAATATTAAATTGCCAAATGAAATTTTAAATCGATATATTATACATCTCAGTTCGTCCATCGTTTGGTCATGTCGGTTGCTCTTCCTATGCATCAGAATATTAATCTTTTCAGCAAAATGCCAAAAATCACTCTATTGACTATTTAAAAAGTTATATAGGTAAACAAACCATCATTTTATCTCTCCTATACTATCTAAATACCTTCCTATTTTATTTTGGCAAGCTAACAACCTAAATATTCGTCTATATTGCATGAAAATGGGGCGTTGCAGATATCGACTGTTTTGGTGCACTCTGATATAAGTATATAAAATATATAAATATGTAGACAAATATTATTTCCATCTTTGGCTAGAAAATGCATAAAATATCATCAAAAACCAATCAGTGCCATTGCTCTCAATAATTTTGTTGCCAACTATAAAAATTTTTGGAAATCTTTGATGCTGATATCGACGAAAAAAATTAAAATAAAAATGGAAAAATAAAATCACAGAAATCACATTTGGCAAACTCAATTTTTGTTGTTTGGTCGATAGAAATATAAGGATGCCATTTCACATCCCTTTTCGTTTTTCTGTGTGGTTAGATGATGTTTTTATATATTTTTGTTTCATGTTCATGTAAGAAACATTTTCTTAAAGTTTCATAACGAAAAGAATAATAATTGAAGATGAAAAAATAATAAAATGTTGTACGTATGTCCTCCCTCTGATAGCCTTCTGATGGCCCTCTGATGGGTGTTTTTGTTGTAGAGGGCTATGCTATAGATGGATTGATCTCAAATAAAATACACATTTTTTTTACGCATCTTCAAAATAATTTATATTTATTTATTATTACTTTTTTTTTTGTTGATGTTTTTATAAATAATTTATCGACCTAAGTAAGAAGAAATATTTGTTCGGAGTCAGTCAAAAGGATACCGCCTTGATACACTTGTTAACAATTTTTTCTGATTTTCGATTTTTTGTTGCCTTGGACCGTTTGGGTCCGATGGAAAAACGAATGACATAATGTGCATCATCAGAGTGAGAGTCAGAGAAGAATTATGGGAACAAAAAAAGAACCATCCCAGTCATCTTTCGAGGAGCATTCTATAATGGAACAGAAAAAAAAAGAAAGAATTTTAAAACCGATATCCAAGTCGTCCTCTTTATGCTCTGTGTGTGGAGGGAGATATGATGCCCTTAGGGAGTCTGCCGGCCTAAAAATGCAGGAAATATATTAAAAAAATGCTGCTTTTGTAAGTCGAGTCGGGTATTCCGCTTGAACATTTTTTTTATACATACATACATACATTGGTTCATTTCTTGATGGCGGCAATGATGATGACGGGAATGGGATTTGGGATAATAATAATCCCGTCTAGCCTTATATGTGGAATAATAATACAACAAAAAAAAAATATATAAAAAAATAAAATTCTTCATCAGCCTTTAGTCTGATTCAAAAAAATATTAAAAAAAATCATATGTGGAAAGGCCTCCTCTTAAATTGAACACACATTCAAAAAAAAAAAACAATGACTAGACTATCTTTATACATTTATTTATATTTTGTTAAATTAAAATCTACTCCAAGTTGAAAAAAAAGCCGGATATAAAATATACAATCATTTAAGCCACTTGCATAAAGAAGCCCCAGTCGAAGTGTCTGGTGGCCTAAATTTCTATACCATGAACATAAAAGGGTTGTTCTTCTTTTATAATCAGTATGATAGACATATCAAGGACAATGGCTTGATTTTAAAGTGATGATGGGACATAGGGAGTAGGGCATGTTTAATAATTAATATATTTTAATCTTATTATAAGTTTTGAATAATTTTTGAGAAACCTACTAAATGATACATTTTTCCCTCTTCTTTCTTCTTGAATTTTAGGTTTATTAATGCGAGACGGAGAATCGTGCAACCGATGATTGACCAATCGAATAGAGCAGGTAAGATATAATAAAATATTAAATACTCGTTAAAATATAAAAATTATTTTAGTAAGTAATATTCTCACTTAAACCATAAATGAACATATTGTGCTTTGCGTAATACTGAGCAACTTAAGTTGAAGAGCTTTCCAATAAGAGAATTCATTTTAAATAACCCGCTACTGTCATCTTTGAAGCCATTATAAGAAATGTCTTCTTCTTCAATAACTCACTGAAAAAGTTAAAAGTACTATACATTTTGTAGGCAAAACTGAAACACTAGGCCGGAAAAGTAGAACTAGTGGTTATATTTAACACATTTTTGTTAAATATAAAAATGAAACCTCTTATTGGAAAACCTTTTCTAAGTACCATTTGGCTTTTAAATAAAATTTTCTACCTTATTTATTGTTTCAAAAAAGTTCAAAAGCACTATATTTATATATATAATACCCTCATAAGTTAGTTTGCTATATTTACTCCATATATAAGATGAAAGGTAATCAAGTTTAACAATTTGAACTTATAGCTCATGTTTCGAACTAAAAGTTATTGAGTTCTTTTATATTTTTTGTGTTTTGTGAAAGAAGGCAGAGGTATACTGCGTATATAAAATTTTCCCTAGGGGCTAATCGAAATAATATAAACACTCCCATATAGGCCATTAATTTCAGGACCATTTCTGAATGATTTTTTTGTGTTTTCTCTTTCGAAAAAGAAAAACAAAAGAAAATCGAAAGGAAAACTTATTTTTCTTATGCGTAAGAAACAAAAACTTCCACACCATTAAATACATCCTTTAAGAGTCAATTATGTGTAGCCACCACCTACCCATTAAATATGTTGTCCTTAAATATCCTCATTTCATGTGTGGACTCTCTTAAATCCTTTTGTTTTTTTTTTCGTGTCCTTTTGTTTTTGGTATATCATCATCAATATCTATATAAAACGCACAGTTTTAGCGCGTGTTAGAAGTTTTTACGACCATGTGTCGTGACAATTGATTCTCAAGTTTAAGAAGCGTATATATACTATACACCATTCAAAGTCCGATTTCTAAGTACCGGAAGTCTCATTTGAAATTACCCATAACTTCTAAATGAGTCGAGTTCGAGTTCGAGTAGGTACATATATAAAGAATATCCTTTGTGCGTGCTTCTTGATGACGATGACGATGGCTATGATGATGATGACGATGATGGTTGTTCATATAATGCTGTGATGCGATGAGGCTTGAGAAACGGATGTTAATGACAATGTTAATGATAATTGTGGTGTGTGTCAGTATTTTATGGTGAGATGATCTTCTTAAATAGGTGAAATAATTACACAACCATTGCTATAACGGGTATTTTAGTATATAAAGAAGGTATAATTAGATTTTTATGTCACACATTTGCACATCTAATAAAAATGAAATAACTATAGAGAGTCCGAAGGTAATTTAGTTGGTTAATGATGTGATTCATGTGCAATAAGTATGGTACTTAGACTATAGTTAACTTAGTTTTAAGACTTCCTTTTTTCTACAATTTAATATTTAATAATTTGTTTTTATTTCTCTAATTTCAGTGTATACCCCGCATGCAGGCCCATCAGGCTATGGACATGATGCAATGGGTTATATGATGGATAGTCAAGCACATATGATGCACCGTCCGCCCGGTGATCCTGGCTTCCATCAAGGTTATCCTCATTATCCACCTGCCGAATATTATGGACAACATTTGTAATCGCCCTCCATCCTCCTTTCTCCAAAATAATTAGTTTGAGAGACACACACACACACACCACACACATCAAATGAGAGAGACACCATTTAAAACTTAAGGACCTTAGGAAACGCAAATTCAGACAAAACTAAAGAAAATAAAATCACATCAACAATATTTAAAAAGAAGAATACAATTTTAAAATACCGTCTTATGGATATAAATTTTCCTTTGGGCCGGATCGCACTTAAAGCCTCAGTGAATTTATTTTTCATTTCTTTGGAAATAAAAACTGCAACAACAAGTCATACAACAAAATCAATAACGAAACAAACAAAACAAAAAATAAATAAATTATTGTCTGCTTAAAGTCGCATACCTGATATACGTAAACATTTTTGTTTGTTTTTATTTTAATAATTTTTTTCATTGTTTTGGAAATTCGATGCTTCAACATAACTTAATTTTGCGTTTGATTTTGGTTAAAATGCAAGGATTGAAGAAAAACTAGAGGTGAGTAAAAATTTCATCAACATTAAAAACATCAAAACAAATAAAATTAATTTGTTTCCAAGTTTCTTGGTCAGCTCTTTTGTATTTGAAATTATTTTTTTATTTAGTGTAAAGTTGTAGCTTATCCAATGCCATTAATTTTTCTTGTAAATATTTATGTATGAAGTTGAAGGTATATCCACTTCTGTAACAGAGCGTGAAGGTGGCATTGCGTTGTGTTTTGAATTAGATTTTGAAGTGTTAATGGCCTTTTGTTTGGATTTCACACATTTTATTTTTTGATTTGGAATTTATGAGATAAATGTAACAACTTTTTTCTTATAAAAACACGTTTTATTGCAAAAGTTTTATGGTTCTCATTTAATTTTATTCATTCGTAAAAAAAAAAAAACAAAGCTAACGGAACATAAATTATTTGAAAAACCTACAAAGATTAGACATTTGAAAACTTCAAAGAGCAAACAGAACTGACCAAAGAAAACCATTTTTTTCTCTTTAATTGATTTAATTTCCTTACAAATTTATTTAAATTAAATTCTTTTCTTTTATCTTTTCAGTTAACACTTAGTGATTCAAAATTCTGGCTACGCTTCAAATCCACTTATTTCAAATTATATACTTCCGACGTATTAATATTACTTAACAACAACAATAAAAAAAAAAACTATGCATCGGTGACAATTATATTCATAAAATAATATCCGTGCTAAACCAAAAAGTGTTTTAACCCTGATAATTAAATATTATTATTATTTTTTTTTTGTAATTTTATGTTTTTGGCGCAACCTCCTGAAAAAAAAAAAATTATATAAAATATGTATAAATTTATACATTTTGTTAACAAAAAACATATTATTTGCCGAGTGTAAACACTCCCCCTTTTATATAAACAAAAATTAATTGTTTTCTTTTATAAATATATAATTTTATCCTCTACTTTAACACGTAAAATTTTAAATTTAACAATTTTGTGATTACTAAATTTAGTGTTAAATTAAAAAAAAATTATAATAATTTAAACAAATCAAGATAGAATTTCATTATCATCCTCCCATAAAATTAAAAAAACAAAAAAAAAAAACACTCTTGTACAAATGATTATAATTTAAATTTAAAAATTTGTTGAATTGTTTATTTTTTATGTTTGAAAGAAAAAAAAAAACAAAATATTTAAAAAAAAACGATTTTACGGCTTTACAAACGGAATACAGGATAAAAATACATATAAAAAATAAATTTACTTTTAGTTAAAAATAGAGAAACAAAAAATTGTAAAAATAAAACAAATTGAATCGATCTCCTTAAACAGGACAAACAGACAACAACAAAATAAAAACTTAAAACAAACAGCAATAGTTTGCAAAGTAAACAATGTAAAATAAAAACTTATAGTTATAAATTTTATACAATACAAACAAAGAAAAAAAAAACAAAAACAAAAAACTTAAAAAGTGGCAATATCATATAAATAAATTTCTTCAATAAAAAAATGATATTATTAACAAAACAAAAAAAAAATACAATAGAAAAATTCAATAAAAAAATAAAATTATAAAAGATGAAGAGAATTAAGAAAACGTGTAATTTTTGTGTATACTTATATAATATTAATTTTACTTATAATTATATTATAAATAAATCATAAAAAAAATCAATTAGTTTAAATGCTAGCCAAGTAAGTCCTATATTTTAAATTATGCATAATGTTAGTGAATAGAGAGATGGAGTATGATCAACAATAAAACAAAATTAAAAAAAAAACAAATAAACTGAAAAATTATAGTTTGAATGTAATGTTAAACTATATTTTTATGTATAAATGAAAGAATCCAAAAAGAAACATTTTAATATTATTTTAAAATTATAAAAAAAAAAAAACACCAGTTCATAAAAACAAATAACTCACCCACAACATCAAATCAGTTAATGAATTTAGCAAAAAAGTCTTTAAAAAAATATTTAAATAAAAAACACAACTTTATATAGAAAACAAAAATCGTGTAATGTATAAAAATAGAATCACTAACTTAAAAAATAAATGAATTTGCATAAATTAAATCGTAAATATTAAAAACAAAATATATAAATTTAAAAAAATTAAAGAGAAGAAAATCGAGCAACTAAGTATACTTACTTTCGAAATAGTAACTAACTGTAATATATTTAAAAAAAAAAAAACAAAACAAAACAATTGAATAGAAATGAAAATCATTTTTAAATTATTATTTTTCGTCTTCTTCTTCTACTTCTGAAAATTTAATTTCAAATTTTCATTTCATTAAAAACAAAAATAAGAGTATGTGTGAGAAAAATGAACCACCAATTTATTTTTATTTAATTTTTGTATTAATTTAATAATACACATTTTTATTTGTTTTTACTTGCACAAACTCTGATGCTGTAGATTTTCTGGAGTGCTTCTTTTTTGTTGAAGCCATCTTGTATAGAAGAAACAAAAATTAAATTAGTAAAAAAAAATTAAAAATATACCTTTGGCTTATAGAAACACAGTGAATTTATTTTTTTTATTAATTTTTTCTTAAAAATATTAAATTAAGATGTTTGTTTTATAATTTTTTTTTTTCAATATTTGATTTAAACTTTTGTTCATATTATACTCTATATATATATACCAATAGAACAAAACATTAAACATAAATATAAAATGAATTTAAAAATCTTACTTTTAAACTTAGGCTTTTTTTTGTAATTTTAGTTTTCAGGTTGTAAGTTGTAAAAGATTATTTTTTATTTTGTTTTCTTTGTTTTTAGTATTATTCGCATTATTTTTAGTTATTATTATTATATTATATAAATATTATTATTATTATTATTACAGAATTAATAATGAAAATTAAAATGAAGAATTATATGAGAAAATATGATTTGATGTGTTTTTATTTTGTTTTTCTTTTTAATTGGCTTTAATTTTCTTCGTTTGGATTGTTTTAATTTCGTTGGAAAACATTTTGGTTTTTGTCATTGTTTTTAAAGGGGCATGGAAAATTTTATTTTATTGGTAAAGATGACGGAGTAAGTATATTTTGTTAAAAGAGTTGAATTTATATGAAAACTGCGATTTTATGACTGTGATAATTTGAATGAATTTGAAGGCATTGAACTCAGTTTTAAAATTTCGAAACCTTTAAAAAATGTGTTTTAAGTTTTCAATCGCAAAAATAAATATTTTTTTGGGAAAGTCACTTTTGTAACCTAGAAAAGGTTTCAAAGGAAACTTTTTCAGGTTTGAAAAATAGACAAAAATAGAACGGTGAAAGAGTGCCACATATTTTTTTCTAAAAAATTTAAATTCTGAAAAAAAGAGAATCTTTTCTTGCTAAACTTCGACGTGAAATTTTATAAAAATATTGATTAGAATCAATGACTGCTGAACTGAAAGATCCAGCCTGTTGTATCTTTTGTATTTTCACTTTTTTCGTATTGAAATGATATTTAAAATACATACACAGTTCTCAGTAATATGATTCTCAAAGACAAAGTAACAGGGTTACCGTTCTTAACTGAAAGAAAACGTATTTGAATTTTATTTCTTCTGTTTTAAAATTTTGTTTTAAATTGTTTTATGTTCTTATGAAATTTTTTTAGGATCTTTATAGAACTTCAAAGTTACCAAGCTGTACTATAATTGTTCACATTTTTAATACCTATAGTTAAAGTATGGTGACAAATCAAAAACCATTTTCTGATACTTTTTCTTCTTGAAATGCACTCAGAAAAAAGCTTTTCCAATGTTAAACTTTAATATTTGAGTTAATGTAAATTAAAAAGGGTTAGGAGTTATTAAAGTTGACTTCGATACACTTTGACTGGAAACGGTATATTTTTCACAGAAAGTTTTGTCATTAAAATATTCAACTTGTTTGAACAATGCAAAGAAATTAATGGATTGAATCTAAAGAAAACATTCTATTATATTAAATTTCTGCAACTAAGCTGTTATTATGCTTAATGGTTCAGTAACACTTGTATACGTTCTTTTTTTATCACAAAGTTAGGGTTTTCCAATAAAAGGTTTAATTTTGGATAGTCCGCTATTTAGGCCAATGTCACATTTGAAGTTATCATATTTTGTCATTTTACAAGTAAAAACTATGTTTTTACTAAAAATGGAACGATATATGCTTAAAAACGCACTGAAACTGCCACCGAGATCTTGTTTTTGTGATTTTACACTTTTAGACTTTTTTCTATAGATACCCGATAGCTTAAGACCTTAAAAACGTAATTTGTGAAGTTGTCGAGGCCATAAAGCCGCAAATATGCGAATTGGTGATAGCAAAATTCCTGAAAGAACATTGTGCTTTAACTGAAGCCGTTGTGGCCACTTGGCTGATTTTGTTTTTTGTTGTTAATAGTTTGCCTTTCTTTTTACATTTAAATAAACGTCCATTGATATCTTTCAAAAATCAACGATTTGTTTGGCATATCAAAATAAAACCTTTTATTGAAAAATCCTTATACGATAAGTACTACATGAGCTTCGGAATCATGCCCACAGTAGTAAAAACTTTGATTTTTACTAACGAAATTTCGAATTTCAGAAGCGATATAAGTGAAAACTAATGATACACAAGCTGTCAAGGCGGATCTAACAAATTTATTGACTTATTTTTTGGAAAAAATATTTTTAATCATACTAAAAATTAAAATTGTCTTCAAATGTGCACTATTTCTGGGGGTGCCAACTTTATAGCTCATAAATAGAGATGCGTTGTAAACCAGAACACATAATATTATCATATCAAGTGTATGTGGAAGAACTAAGTTCTGAGACATAGTGTAGTTCCATATTATTTGACGCATGCTACTCAAACGGTTGATTCTAATCGAAAAATGCTTTGTGTGTTTTGTGTCCAATGACAGAAATTTTCAATAAAATCTATAACCAACATGTCAAACAAAATTCCAATGATTGGTTTCAATAATGCAAATCAATGATAGCTATAACTAGCCCCTAAAGCCATTTATTACCAAAGACATTTAAAATTAAAATTTCAAAATTTTGATATCATAACTTTATTAAATAGTGTCAAAGGAATACACAAATATTTTTTTAATTTTTTTAAAAAAGTAGGAAGTGTGGTTTTTAAGGTGTACCCAAGCAGGTACAATGGGAACATATGGTTCCTAATTATGTGTATGAAATTTCTTAAAGCATTCTTTTTCGACACACAGAAGTATGTCGCAGAACTCAAAAGCCCATCTGATTCGCATCTAAGAGACTTTTCAATTCTCTTTGGAAAATGGTGACCTTCAGACAAAGCAACACTCGTAGACATGGAACGTTTTGATGTCGAAGGTTGGAGAGTTTTATACCTTCTAAGATAATATCGAGCAATATCTCTTTGAAACGATAGCAAGTCAAGTTCGGAATCATCTGCGACTTTATACAGTTTCCAAGCTTTTACCAAAGATGAGCTAAGCATTGACGTAAAAAGCGGCCACAACCACTTTTTGCCTCGAATTTTGATTTTATGCACATTGATACACTGATCGTGTAAGTCAACGCCACCTATGTATATTTCAACATTTTATATTCATCTTGTTTATCACAAAATTATTAGAACAGTTCATCGACATATCAGTACCTCTTTTAGACCAGCGTGGTTGGCTATTGCCCAGATATTGAGGCTCTTATCACTGATAAAGGAACTTTGTCCTCGCTATCAAAATCCTCATTCCTAATAGAAGTTCAGTGTTACCAGTAACGTCATTGGGTATGTGATCTTTATCCAAATTTTCTGTGTCTATTTCATCCTCGTCTGTATTGAAATCTGCATCTGGTGGTATAAATCCAATGTCAAACACAGCGTTTCGATCATTTTCTTCGATTGCATTTTGAAGATTATCGAATCTCTTTCCATAAAATGATGATGTTGAGAATGCTTTGAATTCCATTCCATAAAAAAAAAGCTGTCACTTTTTCCCATTATCTAGCGTAAAAATAAATGAACACTTGATTTTTCACTTTTATCTGATTTTATTATAAATTTTTGAACTATTTCCAAAAAAATAATAAGAAAATTGATAAAACGAATATTTTTTCTATTGCAAAATACGGGCCAACCTCTAAAAACCAAGAATATTGCAATCGCACCTGACGCGGAGTAAAAAAAAGACTACCGTTTTAGTGTGCTTACAATATACTGCACTCCTACTTGTTAAAAACATGTCAACGGACAAAAAAAAATTGAATTTCATCCAAACAAATTAGAAGAAAGACAACACTAAATCAATAATGTTGTTCAATTTTCTGTACCCAAGCGAGTACAGTGGTAGTAAATGGGTTAATGTGGACAGAAACTTACAAAAAAATAATTTTTTGAATAATATTTTTGAAAACCCGCAAAAAATGATTTTAATGATATGTTGGAACAAACATTTTAAGTAAAATAAGAATTCAAGAACACATCAGAAAACTCATGAGAAACTGACATTTAATTGTTTTTTAAATAGTCATGATTTTATAGTAGTTTCATAGCTTTATTTTTATTTCAAGGCAAAAGGAGCTAAAGTCTGTTTTTTTGCTTTGCTTACCTGTTTAAAAACCAACAATAAGAACTTAACAATACAGTAAAACGTTTTTCAAAATATTTTTGATTGTATTTAAGTTTATTTTCTCAAAATGTAATTACAATATTCTGTGAAAGTCTTCATGTGATTTATTTTTCTTACATTATGTTTATTTTAAACTTTATTTCTTTGGACATTAATTTAATTTGTTTATAATTAAAAGTATGTTTTATTTTATTGCTCGCACAACATTTTATGCCAAAGCATATTTTTTCTGAACTGATCTATTTTTCAATTGGAAATGACAAACGATATACGTAATTTAAAAAAAGAACTATGATCAAGTACCTATATTTAGCTATTCGAATTAAAAATTTTTAATAAAATCTTCTCTCTACAAAAATTGTAAATAAAATTCACAAACAAATTCAAAAAAAGAAAAAAAGAAACACATTTCTTATTAAAATGTATATTTTCAGCATAAAATGAATATTTTCAAAAGCTTACATTTTTTGTAATAATTTTATTCAAATGCAAATGAAACAAAAAGTGTAAATAAAAATAATTATAGATTTTGCTTTTCTTTTATATAATTCAAGCAATTTTCCTTGGAGAAAGCAAAAATTCGTCTACTTTTTCCGATTTTTGGAATAAGCCTTAGTAAATGTGCATATACTAAAAACTACCATTTTTTAGAAACACAATTTTTAAGTTGATCTTATTTTTTCAAAAACAAAAACTTTAAAAACACAATAGAAACAAATTAATGCTTTCAAAACAGGGTCTCAAAGGGTTGATGACAGGATTTTTGTAAAAAATAGTAATAATAAATACAAAAACAGAGATGGCAAGTAAATGGCTTCGAGATTTATTTAGAAAAGGGACAATATAGCAATGGTAAATAATTGAAAAGAAAAATTAACAAAATCTAATAAAATGTGTACGTATTTAATATTTAATAAAAATTCTTTTCTATAACAAAAAAAAAATTTGTAAAAATTAAAAATCAATTTAATATCACGAAACAATCATAAAAATGTATACGAATATTTATAAAATAAAATATATTTCATTAGTTTTAAAAATTAATTAAAAAAAAAAAAACAAAAAACATAAAAATCAACACACGTGTATACTTTATTATTTTTCAAAAACAAAAAACAAAACTTTTTCCATAAATCTTTATAGAAATTCTCGTAAAAAAAAAACACAAAAAAACATACTTTTTCGGTATAAAGTTTATATAGAAACAAAAAATAAATAAGTATTGTAAAATTTTGTAATTTTAAAAATTAAATTTATAAAAAAAAATGAAATCATTCATTGATCGCCTTAATCATGTATACGATAAAACGATGTGAAGACCAATGAAAGGGTTTATCCAGAGCATAATACAGTTTTATTCTTTCCTTAAAACAAAATATTTAAAAAGCTGAAAATTAATATGAATGGAACAAACAAAAATAAATGTTTTTCAAATTATTTTTTAATTTAAGAACACAGATATACAGAAACTCTATATTTTTGCCTCTTAGAAGAATTTTCTTTCAAATTTATTATTAATTTCTGTTTTTAGATTTATTCATAATTGTTTTTTGTTTTATTATTTATTTAATAAAAAATAAATAAATATCTAAGTAAATATTAATTTGTGATGTTAAGATGTATACGGAAACGTGAGTGCGGAACGATGGAAATATTAAGAAAAAATGGATGTGCGTATTTTGTGAATGAGATTTTAGGAATGATTTAATCATAAGGTAACATTATATATATTTAAAAAAAAAAAAAAGTGAAAACAAGAAAAAAAACACTAATTTTAATTATAAATTTACAAATATATATATACATATATATATGAATATATTTAAGAAACAGAATGAACTATAAATACACACGAGTAAATTGATTATACATATTATAAAAATAATGATAAGAGTCATTATTGTGCAAAATAAAATTGAGAAAAAAACAAGAAATTAATGAAAATAAGCAAGATAAATATTAACTTATTATTAAATTATTATTATTAAAAAAGAAAAAAGAAAAAGAAAATAAACATGATTATTATTATTATATTATAAATATAATGTTTAAAATGCTTGTATGTACATTTTTAATTGTAATAAGAAAAACGATGATATGAAAATAATATATAAAATGAAAAAAAAAAACAACACGGTGCTTAATTCAATATTTGTGGAAAATTTTCGGCTTTCAATTTGATAGCGGACCAGGTAAGTTATAAGGTACATTTAAATGAGGAGAACTGTGGGAACCTATAGTAAATTGCACGGTTTTGAATTGTCAAGTGCTGGCACTAAGCTTTCTTACTTCAAGGAACTACAGATTTTGCAATATTTGCTTAATTAGTTGATAAATATTACTTAAGCGAATTCCAGCTCCATTGTCGATGTAAATTCTGAGATGCAGTGCTTTAAAAATCTCGAAGACCGTAACTTATTGGCTAACTGATCGATCATCAAATTATGACGGACTTTTGTACAATAAATCTTAAAATTCCACACAGAGGCAGAAATGGGGGTACAAAGAAAGAAAAAAATCGGAAAAATTTTGTTTTTAAATTAGGAGGCGGGGTATCCACCCACTCTTAATAGATTCATTCAATTGGAACGCTTAGCATGATCCAATTTGGTAGAAAACTTAATGCTTTCAAATTCAATAGGGGTTGTTTCTCTTGCAAAAAGCAGTAAAATTGTGATGACGCATTACAAATCTACAACGAAAACACGAACAAATTACATGCGTTCGGTCACTACACCGAGCATTGAGTTCACACTCAGTTCAACTTGGCCAAAACTCGTTGACATTAATTTGCAAAGGTTAATTTGTCATTCGCAAGGATATAATTCACACTAGGTTGTTACCAAAAGGTTGCCTAGTAGAACCGAACAAGACCAACAAGAAAAAGTAGAAGCAGGGAACCAGACCGCGCATATTATAAATACGCCTGAACTTACGGAGCAGGAACCAGTTGGACTTCGATCGCCGCTAAGCAAGGATCAGGATCAGTGGTTAGTAAGTTGGATATTAACAGAGGCTTCCCCCCGCCAGAGGTAAGGGGCTTCTTGTGAAATATTCAAGTTTAATTGATTTACCAGTTTCGGCTGTGATTTACCAGCTTCGGCTGTAATTTACCAGTTTCGGCTGAGATTTACCAGTTTCGGCTGTGATTTACCAGTTTCGGCTGTGATTTACCAGTTTCGGATGTGATTTACCAGTTACGGCCGTGCTTTACACACGATAAGAGGCAATTCACCCGCGTAACGGCGATTGCCCCAGTCCTGACCGAATAGACGGAAGAGACGTGCCCCGCGCTGCCTGCTGACCGACACCTATCGCCTAGACTACCTCGGGCCCGTGGCACAAGCCGAGATTCGGATGAGAAGAATCATTACGAAAATCAGAATTAGACAAAAAAGAATGTTAACCGACTGTATGAAATAAAGAAAATATTGATGTTAAATTTCGGTGTTTTATTTAACTAACCCTGGACACAGTGAGCATACCCCAGCTGAGAAATTTAAAACACCCTCACAAATTCAACAACAAAAACATATAAATGGTAGAAAAAGTAGCCAATTTTTGCTGTACACACAGAATCTAAATAATAAGTATGCCATTAAAATCAAAGATATCTAAAAATAAGCCAAGTTATAATTATAGAAAGGGGGTTTAAAATTAATTAATTTTTATAAATGTGAAATTGAAGCTAGTCGTTGTTATGAAATTATTTTCAAGCTATGCAACTAAAAAAAAAAAACAAATATTATATAAAGTCATAAAAGTTCTAGCTCATTAAAAGTTTGATATTAGTCCCCTTTTAAAAAAAATCATACAATTTTGATGTATCGGAAGAAAAAATGTTTCTGTTTAACAATTAATTTGCATTTACCATTTGCAGAACCCATAAGTAAACTTCTTCAGCGAATTTCAATTCTAGGATGACTTCTTTAACTTTTTAATTTCCAGAAAAGTTACCTCATAGCATTACACCTTCAGCTTTAGGGGGAATCTGTGAAATGCATTCACACATAAGACATTCCTTTGGTTATCGTTGCACAAGAATCCTCACTTTGATCAGGTGTACCTATAACTTACATTTTGGTTAGTCAGAAAAAAATATATTGTTCAACATGTTTTTTGAAACTTAATAAGTTGACGTCTTCAACTATTTTAAAGAAAATGTGTATTCAGTATTGGCTTGAGTCCATTGAATCGAGCCTATATCAAGCCTTTTTACTGACTGAGCTTGAGTCCGAGTTCTTGTAAGTGATGCGAAATAGTTGTTGTGATGCCTTCAACACATTTTGAATTCCATAGACCTGGGGTGGAATCGGCTATGGTGATTGTTGATAAATGACAGTCCGTAAGTAATCGAATTTGATCTATGTAAGGTGATAGTCAAATTTATACCTAAAAAGATGTCACGAAAATAGTTTGATAGTCATTTTCCAACAAACATGTCGTTTCTGAATAGAGCTACCAGACGTTAACACAAACGAATGGAAAATTTTCTTAGTTACCTTTTTTCGTTTAAAATAAAAATATTCTTGTGACGGACAAAGCTTACGACACTCGAAAAAGCACAAGAAAAGTAAGAATGTTTTTAAAAAACAGCCAATTTTATACTTTTATTTCGATATTTTATAGGAATCA
Source organism: Eupeodes luniger (assembly GCA_951509635.1). Classification (NCBI taxonomy): domain Eukaryota; kingdom Metazoa; phylum Arthropoda; class Insecta; order Diptera; family Syrphidae; genus Eupeodes; species Eupeodes luniger. Next base: position 299,504,414 of record OX608073.1, read on the forward strand.
TTTTAAAATTTCACCAAAGCAACAATAAATTGTGACAATACTAATCTGAAATTGTTTAATCGAATTGAGTTGAATCATCTTACGCAGACGGAAAACTCGGTGATAGTCAATTTGACTTAGAAAAATATAATAGTCAATTACCACCTTATCCGATTCCATCCCTGCATTCATCGAACTTCATCATTTTTTCGTTTTTATCCACTACGCTGCGAATTGTCTTCTTGGTATTACGATTATGGAGACTGTATGGAAGTAAAGAGCGGAGTCTGAAAAGAGCACTCATTTTGATTATGTTCTTGAACGTTCAATCCTTCCTGAATAATGACACCCAAAATATATGCGTATATTATAAAGCCCAAGAGATTCCACTAATCTCAAGAACTACTTGTCCGGTTTGAAAAGCTTTGTCAGTGTAAGATAGCCAATTTAGGAAGGCTATAAGCTATACAAAACCACGCTAGAATAGGACGAATAGGAGAGGATCACCAATAGAGAATGTATCAACATCGCGGGATTTTTGTATCTCTTTTGAGAGCTTTAAGCTTTTTCTATTAAAGTTTGCTCACTATAACCTTTTTTATGCTAACCACATTTTTTCTAAAATGAAAATTGCGAGTAACGTAGCAGGGCGCAGCTAGTGATAGATATCTGTCTGTCGATTTGTCTTGCTTAAAATTTTGTCTATACGTATCAATTTTTACAAAATTTGCGTACTATTTTTTGTAGATTTCATTTTTTTATGAAAAAACGGACTGTTGGACTTTTATAAAAAAAATTACAGAAAATCGAAAACAATGTTTTCTGTGAAATAAAATAAGTTTGAAGCCAATATTTTTAATTTTTGAAAAGCTTTTTGAGTCGAAAGTAAATTTTTACCAAGTTTTAGTATTGTTTTTTTTTTAGGTTTTTATTTTTTGTATAAAAAAACTGTTAATTCGATTTTTCTCAAAATTTTACTGAAAGCCAATATCTTAAAGTTTTGAAAAGATATTTGAGTCGAAAATCAATTTTTACCAACTTTTGTATTTTTTTTTGGGGTTTTTATTTTTTGTAAAAAAAACTGTCAGTTCGATTTTTCTTAACATTTTTCAGAATGTTGAAAACAATATTTCTTATAAGATGAAATGAGTTTGAAGCCTTAATCTCAAGTTTTTGAAAAGATATTTGAGTCGAAATTCAATTTTTACCAACTTTGAGTAATGTTTTTTTAGGTTTTTATTTTTTATAAAAAAAAAACTGTCCATTAGATTTATCTCAAAATTTTATCAGATGTCAAAAACATTATTCTTCGTTGTACAAAATTATTTTGGGGACGAAATCATAATTTAGTCGTACAATTTTCGAGGTGGCAATTTTTTTTTCAGTTTTTTTGATTTATAAAAAAACGTTAATTGGATTTTTTTCCAAAAATATACTTGTTTTGTATCACGTTACAATATATAATATAAAATTTAATTCAAGTTTCTATCGTCATTGGTTCATGAGATATTTAGGGTTAACCAAAATGTTCACCTTTTTTTTAAACTGCTATGGTAAAAAAACCACCCACTCAATTTTCTTGAGAGCCCTTTCTGCATCGTTCTGCCTTATTATCTGTATAACAAAATTTATTTGAAGTCGATATCTCTTCTGGTTCTTGAGCTATGGACGACGAAAAAAACGTCGCGAACGTACGGACGTACGAACGTACGGACGTCGAGAAATGTCAAAATTTTCAATTTGAGAAATCGGACCCATTACAATAACTTCCTATGTGAAGTTAAAAAGAGTGACTAACTCGTATAAGTCAGTTTTTTACATGTCACTTTTCAAACTTTTGTACAAAGTTTTTTTCCAATTAGAGGTTTCATTTTGGCTACTTGGGTTGCTGTTACTTTTTATCACCACTTTGACTAGTAAAAAAATAGCCAACAGTACAACTGGTGGACAAATTTTATTTGTAACATACCTAGTAATGCAAACAAACTGGAACAAAGTTCGTCGTCACCTAAGGACAAGTGGGAAAATCGAGCTAGCTGTTGTAATATCAATTTTTTGTTAATTTTTAGAATTTTTAATTCAAGAAACGACAAAACAACGTATTTTGCACAAAAATTTACTCCTTGATGATTTTGGTGTTCAGTTAACACAAGATTTCGAACTAGCTGATCACAAGAAACGTCGCGTATCGTCACTACTTGGGATTCTTGAAATTCATCATCAGCATTTTCATGATTTTTATTTTAAACAAAACGATGCTACTTGCCGCAACAACAAGGAAAGTTAATTGTTATTTCTTGAAGAGGTGTTCACAATTGGCCAACGGGATCTTATGATTGAACACCTTTTAGACTTATTTTTTACTTATTAAAATCACGAACAAGATAACTTTCATGCAAATTTTCAAAAATTGATTTACCTAAGACTTTAAGGATGGACTTCGTGAAGTTTATAGAAAACATTTGACCGCAAATATGGCAAATTGGTATTGAAATATTTGTATTTCATGCACATTGCACATGTTGTAGTTCTGTGACGGTATCTTGCAGTGCGGGCCATTTGGCTGATCTTGTCCATTGTTAATTTCTTTACAATGGAATAAGCATCCACTGATTTCTCTTTAAAATACCTACTCGTTTTTTATTAACTTCCCATAGAAAGTTATTGTAATGGGTCCGATTTGTCAAATTGAAAATTTTGACATTTCTCGACGTTTCAAGGTCCCTAGATTCGAAATAAAAGATTTTTAGAAAGATGTCTGTGCGTGCGTGTGTACGTACGTTCGTACGTCCGTTTTTTTCGTCGTCCATAGCTCAAGAACCAGAAGAGATATCGACTTCAAATAAATTTTGTTATACAGATAATAAGGCAAAAAGATGCAGAAAGGGCTCTCAAGAAAATTGCGTGGGTGGTTTTTTTTTACCATAGCAGTTTAAAAAAAAAAAGGTGAACATTTTGGTTAACGCTAGAGACTTGAATTAAACTTTATATTATATGTATATTGTAACGTAATACAAAACAAGTATATTTTGGAAAAAAATCCAATTAACGATTTTTTTTATAAATCAAAAAAACTGAAAAAAAAAAATTTGTCACCTCGAAAACCTTACGACCAAAATATGATTTTACCTCTAAAACAATTGTGTGCAACGAAGAACAATGTTTTTGACATCTGATAAAATTTTGAGAAAAATCTAATTGACAGTTTTCTTACAAAAAAATAAAAACCTAAAAAAAACATTACTCAAAGTTGGTAAAAATTGAATTTCGACTCAAATATCTTTTCAAAAAGTTGAGATTAAGGCTTCAAACTTATTTTATCGTATAAGAAATATTGTTTTCAACATTCAGTAAAATTTTGAAAAAAATCGAATTGACAATTTTTGTACAAAAAATAAAAAACCTACAAAAAATTTATAAAAGAAGGTAAAAATTGATTTTCGACTCAAATATCTTTTCAAAACTTTGAGATATTGGCTTTAAACACTTTAACCTTTAAAAAAATATTGTTTTCAACATTCGATAAAATTTTGAGAAAAATCGAATTGACAGTTTTTTTTACAAACAATAAAAACCTAAAAAAAAACAATACTAAAACCTGGTAAAAATTTACTTTCGACTCAAATAGGTTTTCAAAAATTACAAATATTGGCTTCAAACATATTTTATTTCACAGAATATATTGTTTTCGATATTCAGGAATTTTTTTTATAAAAATCCAAGAGTCCTTTTTTTCATAAAAAAATAAAATCTACAAAAAATAGTACGCAAATTTGGTAGAAATTGATACATATAGACAAACTTTTAAGCAAGACAAATCTACAGAAGGGATGGGAAGTTATCAGTGTGGGTCGCATCCCAACCTCTTTTTTAAATATCAAAATGAAACCTATTATTGGAAAACAATGTACTTACTTCTCAAAATCTTGATTTTTAATCTCGTAAATGTTTATTAAAATAAAAATGTGGTTTTTGCATAGCTTAATCGAAAAATTAATATTATTAGCTCCTTAATTTTTTACTCGAAAAAAGGTGATTACGGTCAATATCAATTTCCATTATAATGAATTGCCTGTTTTTCGTCATCTTAATTTGACTTAATACTCAATGATATACAAAATTCACAATTCCTTAAAGGGATTTACATACATAAGTAAAGTATTGTATTTAGAAGCCTGAATGCAAAAGGGAAAGTTTTTCTTTTAAATCAAATTAATCCAAACATTTCCGCATATGAGCGCGGGCTTGAGTATTAAATGCGTATGCTATTATAAATATTCTATAGAGAGGGTGTCAATGCGTTTGGGGATTAAAAACGCACTATACAGGAATCCCATTTTATATGTTAAAAAGTATAACCAAATCATCAGCAGGGGGTTGGTAGAGCGTTAATAATATATCTATACGTATAGGTTTGTAGGTATATGTGACCAAACTAAAACCATACCGCAATACATGTCCATACATATATTTACTTAGTTTCATATACATATATCCATGGAATGAAGGTATATCCATTCATAGGATGCAATCCTTAGTAAAGATTATGCTGGACTTGTGTTCTCGATTTAAATCGTCGTTTAAAATGCTGTAATAACATTTCAACCCCTGGTGTTTTATGACTTTGTAACAGATTTAGTCACGCTTTATATTTATGGGATTAAGATTTGAATTCAGCATTCGAGTTTTGGCCAAACAAAAATGAAACAATCTATAGGCTTTTGTTTATATTTGTAACACCATCATGCCGACCCTCCACGTTGCGGCGCGGCGCAGAGGCGGCTCTCTATATAAATGGAAGCCTTTGAAAATCATAATAGGTAATATAATATCGTGTATGTGGTTTATCGAAAAAGAGTTTTGTGGTTATGGTTTTTAATTCATATGTTAATGTGAAATCGTTTGAAAGTTATTAAATGGCTATTTAAATGAGGATATTTGGTATGTCCTTCCACTGAAAGAGTATCGGGTTCGAATTAAGTCAACTTTTATTTGTATGTCCAACTGTCGATTTGGGCTTAAACTGTATTCTGTTGGTTAAGTGTCTAGAAAAAGCTCGTGATAGTCCAAATTATTGATTTCTTTAAAATTAATTCTACTCCTTCTCCCTTCACACAAAAAGGACCTTCACAAGAATTAATTTAAAATTAAAAAAAGGTACATCCACGCATTTTTGTCAATATGTACATTTTCTGCACAATTATTCAAAATTTAAAACCCATGGTGCCTTTCGACCCACCAATCAGAATTCGTAACGAGTGTCAACCGCATGTCCTTTCATTTACTTGCAATATATACCTACTGATAAATCGTATATGAACCTACCTATATCCTTTGTCAAGCTATTGCTTACGCGTTACAAAACTGACTCAGACCAAATGAAACCAACAACGAACTCCAAAAAAGAAAAAAAAAATGGACGAAGTTATATAAAGCGGCCTTAATGACATACGATATACAACGTATCTTTTACATCTATAGCTAAAATGGTCTCCTGTCTCCTCTATCGTCAGCCACGTCACTGACGACTCGTCTGTCCCGTCCTGTCCCGTCCCGTGTCGTCGCTCGTCGACCTCATCAGCTTCCCAATTTTTTTCTTTTGCAAAAATGGTTGAAATGAGTGCGGAGTGCCTGCACTGTACTTCTGGTTGTGCACACACTTCAATACCCAAACATTCTATACAAGAGTAGTCATCGGGCCCGAAAAAAAGGATCCCCAAAGCCAGAGCCCATAGTGCCATATAGCATGAGCTAGAGCACCAGTGTTCTGTGCTGTGTGGTATAAATGGCAAAGCCGCGTATTTTGAAATACCAACATCAGCTCAGTGTAGTGTAGAAGTAGCAGAAGCAGGACTCCGAGCAAAGTCAGAACTCTCACTATTATACTCCAGCCCTATATAGACCTCTCAAACAAACGCCGAGCCACTAGCAAGGCAGCAAAAAAGGGAAAATCCATTCACCCAGGAACCAGGATGGTTGGGTAAGTTTTCCCAATTTGTTTGACAACCATTAATCACTCTGCGCGACAACTTCTGCACGGATGACTGCTATCTCCGGCGTCGTCGTCTTCGTCGTCCTGGTCGTTGTCGTCGTTTTCGTCGTTGCCTCCTGTGAGTTCATGCTTCTGCTCCTGCTCCTGCTCCTGCTGCTGTTTCTGTTTCTATTTCTGCTTCTATACCAACTCCTGCTCTCTTGCGATGGAAATCCACTACATCAGGAATTTTCGGGGTGAAATGTTTTTCCTTCATATTACTACATTAATGGCGGCATCACAGTCACAGGACTAGAAGAAAGAAAGAAAGCGTTTGCCTTTTTTTCTGCTGTGTAAAGCAGATACATGTGGATGTTTTGTTTGAATGTCCTTATTTCCCATTATATATGTATGAATGTGTGTAGGTATTATGCACACTCCTCACTTGTCCCATCGCTGTGTACCATTTGCGAGGAATGAAATAGAAAATTTTTGCTTTATTTGTTTTTTGGAAAATCCTCTACACCATCAGATGAACATAACAGAAGAAGAGTAGAAGGACGAAAAAAAAAAGAAAAGTTGTATTATTGTACACAGCATCAGCATCAGAAGAAAGGATCTGATTGCTAGGACTTTAGCTTCATTCGATGGTTGTAATTTAAGTAATGAAACTGATAAGAGGATTCTATCTATTTTTTCTGCTATTTCTTGTTGCTGTACCATCACATAACATAGTTACTGCTCTAGCTATGTTATAAGACTAAGGCTAAGGCTAGAGGGTTTATCTGGTTGGGAAAACAAAACAGACAAAAAACCTAAGCCTGGAATTGAAGAAAATATTTTCGTTTTTTCTTTTTTTCCTTGTGATTGGGGGGGATTTACTTGGAGTGAAATGAAATGAGGGATTGCTTTCTAGAGTCGAATCGAAATTTGCCTAAGATTAAATAATAGCCTTTTGTTATTTATTTCCTATCTTTATTTTCTTTCTTGTTTTTTTTTTTTTTTTTTGTTATAAGGATCTTCTATACCGTGGATAATATGATTTCTGTTTTATATAAACAAAAAAAATGGTGGGATTTTCCATTAAAAAATTAAAAAAAAGAATCAAGTGGTGTGCACGAGTAGCTTAAAATATTCTAAAATTGTAATTTGATGTTGTGAGTGCAAAAGCAGTTTTTGTAATTTTAAATGTTATTTAAAATACATGTAAAGAAAATTGTTATTTTTTCCTTAGGAAAGTTTAGCTATTTTTAATTCATAATTTAGTTAAAGATAGTTTCAGTTAGTATCAGAAACAAAAAGCGATTTTAGTAGTCTTTCTCTTTGATATAAAAATAAGATTTTTTTACGGGAAATCAATGGATTTTTGTTTCAGCCTTTATGAAGCAGCACGAATTCTCCATGGTCATAATGCACAAACGGACGAGTTTGGCAGGGATGCCAAAACTAGACATGGCTCTATACAGTTCAATGAACTTTTAACAAAATCTTTTTCGCAATGATTTTACAATTTCTGATTCAATTTTTGACATTTTTTAGACTGTTAAGTTTTTAATTTTTACATTTATACATTTTCTAAAAAAAAGGAACATTTTTTTTATTTTTAAAATTACACATTTATCAATTCAAAATTTGTCTGTTATTAATCAAACTCTATTCTTTAAAAACACTTGAAGTTTAGTTTTGAAAGTCTTTAATCTTGTTTCGGATTTTAATTCACTTGGTAAACTATTGAAGAAATTAAATCCGGCATACATCAAGGAGTTTATCGAACTACTTCTGTTACATCGCATCGGTCTGAGGTCTTCGTTGTTTCTTAAGTTATACGACTGGACTTCTGCTACAGTTGTTATGTTGTCATCGAGATATAGAGGCAAAACGCCCTGTTTCATTTTAAAGATGAAAATCATTGCATTGTTCGTTATTTTTTGTTCGACATTCATCCATTTTAACTTTTCCAACATATGTCCTATTGGTGTATGTATATATATTGCATTTTAGTATAGTCCTCATAGCTTTATTTTGTAGTAATTGCATACGTTGTTTTATATAATTATGACACCCGAACAATATTGTGGAGCAATACAAAAAATGTGGCAGTACGATTGCATTATGTAACATAGTAATTGCATTTGTCAATGTTAATACAGGACGTATTCGTTTAAGGAAACCAACTTTTTTTGCAATTTTTGCACATATATATTTAGCATGGTCTTTAAAGTTCAATTCATTATCTAAAATAACACCCAGATATTTCATGTTATTTACACACTCAATTTGACAACCATTTATACAAACTAGCACAGAATCTCTTATTTTCAATTTCATACATTTAGTTTTGTTTATATTTAGACTAAGTTTATTTGCTTGAAGCCACCGGTTAATGTTTTCTAAATCTGCATTAATTTTTAAGCACATATCTTTTTGATCTTTTCCAGAGATATAAATTAAGGTATCATCGGCAAAAAGGACAATTTTACAATATTTAAGAACACTTTTGACATCATTTATATACAAAAGAACACCCAAAAAAGCACCTTGTGGAACTCCTAATTTAATCTCCATTGAATCGGAAATCTCACTGTCAAACTTTGTCCTTTGGGATCTTCCATTAAGATACGAATTAAACCAATTGTATTCTGTGTTAGCAATTCCATAAAGTTTAAGTTTTGTTAGAAGAATATTTCGATCTATTGTTTCGAATGCCCGTTTGAAATCAAGAAACACTGCTATGACTCCTTTACCCTGATCCATGTCTTTTTGCCATTCGCTTGTGATGTGATTCAATGCTGTTTCACAGGAGTATCCAGATTGCTCAATAGCCAAGATATTGTTATTTTCGACACATGAAGTAAGCTGCTCACTGACTATACGTTCAAGAATCTTTTCGAACATCGGCAACATATTTATCGGACGGAAATTCTCGCTGTTGCTAGTATCTACTACTTTTTCAACTGGCACAATAGTGGATTCCTTTCAACGGTTAGGAAAAATCCCATTTAAAAGTGATTTATTCACTAACTTCATGAAAACTATCTATTATATCTCTATTTATACCATAAATGTCTTTTTTATTATTGCACTTTTTTATCACATCACAAATAGAGTTTTGATCACTCTTATCACAGGTTGTTCAAATTGCACATATGGAATCGCTTGATTAATATCACAGACGCTTTCAATAAAGTATACTTATTAAACTTATTAGCTATTAGTTTTTACTTGCGACATATAGGAACTATATGGCAAGTTTTGCATTCGTGCAAAATTTCGAACTCGAGATTTTAATCAAACATGATATTACGATGGTAGAGAAGTCGAAAAAAGTGGGTCCCGCGATTCCGTCCGGTCTGTTTTGTCTGTCTGTCCACGCTCCTACAGCCTAAACCATTGGGTACATTTAGTTCAAACTTGGAAGTTAAGGTTTTGAGCAGATTTGCGTTAGGCATTTTTTTCATTTTTTTTTTAAGATCAAAACTAACAGTGGCCCCCATACAATTTTTTTGGTCAAAAAACGAAAATTCGAATTTTCTCAAAAACAAACCGATAGATTTTTTTTAAATTTTCTCTAAAATTTTATTTTTTAACTTGGCTTCTTTTAATAAGAAAAACATATTTTTGTATTGCTCAGGAAAGGTACCGCTCATAGAACCGTTTTTTTGTTTTTTAATTTTCTCAGCAACTTTTGCACCGATTTCAATAATTTTTTTTCTGAACGAGCTCTTATATTGCCTTAACAATATTTGATTATCAAAAGTGCAATTTTTTATTGTTTGGATTTTTAAAAAAATATTGAATATTTTTTTTTCAAAATTCTATATCTCAAAAACGGGTCAACATTTTTTTACAAAATTCAAATGTAGAGCGTATATTTACAATCACTAAACAACTGCATACCAAAAATATTTTTAGAACAAAATTGAAAAATTTTATATATAAAAAATGAATTTAAAAAAAAACCGCTCTAACGATTTTCAAAAAAAAAAATTGAAAAATCAAGGATTTTTTGATTTATAAAATGGCATTCAAATTTTTAAAGACAAACTTTTTTTTCAGGTAAAATTTTGAATCTTAAAATTTTTTTTAAAATTATTTTAATTATTTTATTTTATTTTTAATTATTTGAATTATTTATTTTTTTAATAATTTTAAATATTTTTAACTAGTTGAATACACAAACAATTGTTTTCGTTAAGTATGCTTACAAGTATTTTTCACTTTCGGGATGAGTTGTCCTAGGATGAGTTGTGTCTTGGGATGAATCACAAGTTTTTTGACATATCAAATGGCATTTATATCTTTGAAGACGAACCTATTTTACAGGTATATTTTTAAATCTTTTCTAGGTACATTTTTAAACAGACTCTTTGCAAACAAGAGCAAGTTCGTACGACCCAGTCGTGCATTTTATTTATCTTTCACTTTTTCTTGTCCAAATTCTATGCTACCACTACAGTTTTTATTTACATTTTCCTTCAAAATAAAAGTTTTAAGCATTTTCCACACTCCTTTTTGGTCACCTGATCTTTATTCGATTTGTTCATATATATATTTGTTCTTAGCTTCTTTTATTTCTTCCTTGTATTTTCTGCAAATAGCTTTGTACTTTGCCCAGTTCTCAGTTGTGTCGGAGTACGATGCAATTCTATAAGCTAATATTTTTTCACTTTTTAAAATTTGAAGTTCCGAAGTAAACCATTTATGTTCGTCATGCTGACTTAAAACTTTTTCAGTTGTCATTGTGTCAACACAGGTTTTATTTTTCTGTCAAACAATTCGAAAAGTTCTTCGATGAAAATTGTTTCTCGATGAAAAATAACGCAGAGAATCCGACCATTTCTACGATCTCGTCGAATCTTTCTTTTGAGTATTTTAAATAACTAACTTTTCGTGTTTGTACTATTTGTTTGTTATTCTTGGTACTTAATAATTCTATTTTAATTGTTTCATGATCCGTTATTTAATTATCACAGTCTATTCTTACATTTACTTAATTGCACATTTCTATTTCGGTTATCACATAATCAATCAGAGTTTTTGAGTTTTCCGTTATTCTTGTTGGATCTTTTACTAGCTGCGAAAGTCCTTGGTCCAATATTGTTTCTTCGATTTTCGATTTGTTTGCATCATCCGTGAGCAGGTCGATGTTGAAATCACCCTTGATAATAACATTTTTTTTATTTTCGAAACACTGCGTGTACCAATTTGAGTATATGTTCAAAAATTCATTTATGCTAGAACTAGGTGATCTGTGTACACTGTTCCAAATGTCCAACTTTCATTTTGTATGCTAACTTTAACTTTAAAAAACCATGCAATATAATCAAAAAATGCTATCATATGCGGCCTTGAAATGGTCATGAGGCGCTCGTTGATGTACCTATAGCTCAAAACTTGTTGCCTATGTCTGGTTCCAATGACAAAGCCGAATCCAAATAAGCGCTCTTGGTTTTCTAGGTAGCAGTCACCATAGTAAATATCGCAGTTTTTCATCCTCTTTTGGCCCGGTCCGGTGATGTCCACTTTATAGCAGTCTAGGGCCTCCGTTAATTCTTCGGCTTCATGCTTGGTGCTTCGCAACTTGGTTTGCTTTATGTGCTCAGGAAGTCACCTTGACGAACGACCTTCAACCTGAAAGACCAAGTCCTTAATTTAACTCCAAGGGTGAGAGCCGGCAACACCGCTCCTTACAGCCCTGGACTTGGAATATGTCATAGTAGCCCTATAAAATATTCACTAATTAGTTCAATCTAACTGGAACTGTAGACGTCACCGTTGATTACATCTTGGGAATTCCTCTGCTGCCGTCAGTTTCGCTATTGCCGGTCGTGAAAGTACTTCACGACGGCACAAAATTGCTTTAATTTTGAGTTGAGTAAGTGACGGATGCATAAAAAGTAGGTTATTCAAATTTAACCTTTGATTGAAAAATCCTTTGTATGGGGTTTTTTGAACGTTAAGAATGTCAAACTATGTTAACATTTACATACATATGTATATTTAGTATGGTCTGGAAATTCATCATGTTTCGTCTAACAATACTTCCAAAATCTGGAAATTTACGTTTAAAAGGATGTAGTTTTAAATCAGTACCACCTGTCATTTTTACGATGTTTTCAAGATCAAATTAAAACCAAAACGACATTAATTTTTTAACACACTAGTCAAAGAGTTGATATTTATTGAATCCACAGTGTTAACGTTCTAGTCTATCGATATTGCAGTACCAGGAAATTAAGAGCTTTAACTAGTTCTCGGTATCTATTGAGCAAAACTGTGGCTTATAACATCTTCTTCTAACAACTGATATAAAAACTAGGTGCTAGTTCTTAGGACCGACTCCTAATTCAGATACGAACTGATTGATACGAATAGAACCTAGTAATTCCTGGAAGAAATTAGTTGATACCGATATAAGTATTTATATTAGTAGATACTAGGCACCAGACCTATTGTTAGAACTTTGTAAAGCAATTTCCTGTAAGTAAAATTTGAAGTTTTTGGACATCTGTCTGTTCATAGTCGGAAAGTCAAGTCATTTGTAAGCTTTTCTAGGACAGACAGACTATTTACACTCTAATAAAATAGAAATAAAAGCGTTCAAAATAGTGAACATAATTATACCCATGTCATTTTCTTAATATTGAGTCTATCGTCAAAGTTATTTCTGGCGGAAACCCTTAAAGTTTTGACCAAAATTCCACAAAATCAACTAAAAGCGGTATCTCAGCGATAACTTGACGCATGATGTTGGTTTTTAAGTGCTCAAGAGTTAAAGTTTTATCTGCATAAAGACGGTCTTTTGCGTAGCTCCACAAACAAAATTCCAGTTGTGTTAAATCGCAATTGTTGGCCAGTTCATATCGCCACCACGAGAAATTACGCGGCCCAGGAAATGTCTCTTGCAATAAGGCCATATTCGCTGAAATTATGTGGCATGTTTTGTTGAAACCACATACTCTCCAAGTCGTATCCTTCAATAGCGGGCAACAAAAATTCGGTTATCATATGACCATAACGCTCCGAACTGACAGTCGTTCCATCGTCGTTTTCGAAGAAGTAAGGTCTAATCACGCCTCCGGACCAAAGAGCGCACTAAACAGTGACTTTTTGTGGATGTTATGGCGTCTCTTCAATTATTTGAGGATTCTCAGAACTCCAAATACGACAATTTTGTTTAATTACATACCCACCGAGTAAGAAATGTGCTTCGTCGCTGAAGAAATTTTTTTTCGAAAAATCGCCGTCCACTGTATGTTGTTCAAGCACTCACTCGACGTACTAATTACACGGACGTTTTGAATGGTCAGCTGGCTTCAGTTGCTTTGTAAGCTGAACTTTATATGGATGTAGGTAGGTGTAGATCCAAATTCAAAATACGCCACAATGAACCGTAAGGAATCGATAAATTCAGGTCTTTGGCAACACTTTCACTTACAGCAGCAATATTTTCAGTGGTACGAGCGAAACAATGATGTACAGGCCTTACAATAACCAATCCAGTCTCTTCAAATTTCTTCACAATTTTGCCAATTGCTTGCGTAGCACGATATTTGGCTGTGGCAGAATCAGCATTTTTGTAGTAGGTTTTTACAATTTGTATGCGTTGTGCGATAGTTAAGCGATTTATTTTCGTAAATGTCAGAATTTCAACTGACAAAAAAAATTGGTTTATCAATTTAGTTTGACAGATGTCGAATTCCAGCCCTATACTTTTGAAACCGCAAAATGGATAACCCGTTATTTAGCTGAAAGTTATACGATTGTTAATATGTTAATGTCTATAGTGTATATAGGGTGTTTTTTTTATTGTTGTTTTCTATTTGGAAAGATTGGTTTTGACAGCTAACGCACGCTTAGTGTTTTGTCTCACTATTAAACATCTTCAGTTCGGTTTATAATTTCACCATGAATCGTCTAACAAACGAATAACGTTTGCAAATTATTGAATTGCTTCTTATAAAAATGTGTTTTCTGTTGAGAAAGGTAATCGAGCGCTTTTTTATTTACCGAAAAATTGTGTTCAGCGATTAATGGCATAATGGTAACTGCATATAGGACAGTCATGCATTAAGGGTTCAGTTCCTGCCTGTAAGCAATTGACAAATCCTCCTGAGAGTAATTCTTGTCTTGAAAAGTGTTTTCTTAACTAAGCCGATCGAATTACTTAAAAATTGTAGGTCCCCTTCATTTCTTTCATTATACTCGCAGACATGAACGGCTAAAAGTTGTTAGTCAATGGACTCTAGTTCTTTACAAGCTGCTAAGCCACCTTATTTATTTTATTTTAGTTTAAATATCTATTAAAAATATCATCGTACAACTGGATGCCATTTCGTAAAGTATTCTCATATTAATGTTACTGTAAGAAAATAAACCTAAATGTTGTGCAAAACACCCCGCCGCCGCCACCCTGGTTAAGAATATTAAGTCACAAAAGTTGAAGCGCTATGAATTTCTTCGTACAAATAAAAACATTATTCTGATTAGTTTATATCCTTAAATTCTAAGGACAATAGTAATTTCCTAAATTTAAGAATATAGACAAAAATAAGTCGAAAGCCTTTTCTAAAAATCAATCACCAAATTGTCATTCGGGTTCAGCAATTCCCTTCTCTCTAATATCTTCCTTAAAGCTATTTTAACTTTGTATATTGTTATTTTTCGTTTTGTTTCATATATGCAACCTTTATAATGTTGCTATTGGGAGCAGGAAGCACCCTCCTCATGATTTCGCTGTAAATTTCAATTTACTGGTCGACTTCCATTAACAAAAACTTTCATTTAGTATGGTGTGCGGGACGTGTTCAAAGGCGCCTTCAACGCGCAATTCACGTAAAAACGTACATATACGATATATACGAGTATTATGGACATTACCCTAGAGGCGCCACACTTTGCAATTGCATTTCAACTCCTAACCACTATAGTCATCAGCCATTTACCGTTCGATTCTAATCGAATGCGTTATACGTGCGAAAAAGGGTTCAATATCATTCTATAGTATGTTGCATATAGAGATGCAATAAAATGCAAGGGTTTGACTTAGCCGAAATATTCGTCTATTCAGCAAAGTTTTGTAAAACATTCGACACAAATCCTCCGAAGAGTGGGTGCATCCAGGATGAAAAACCAATCGGGATTCGTTTATATAGGTACGATATGAACTCGTATCTGGGGCTGTTGGGTAACTTTAAGGACAATTTTTGAATGTTTCTTGGGAATCGTTAATGGGTATTGTGCATTTATAGAAAAGGGAGAGGGTGAGTAAGTGGTGAATGGTGGATATATATGGCAGGAACAGGAACTTTTATGCCATCTACGTTCGATATACGGAGGTATGAGACCTGCTCAGCTCATTCACTTCACTTAGATACTCTTTACATTGCAAGATACACAAGAAACAAACGTGACATTCTAATTGCAGAATGCAGTCGACACTAAAGTGCAAAATCATGTCACCAGGAGCAGGAGCATTTTCCATTCCCGTTCGTTCTTTACTGATGGCATATAGTAGTCAAACCCTTATAGTACACACGCACATATAACTGAATCGCATACAGATACACGTTCGCACTTATTTAGCTTTTAAGTACTCTCTCTAGCTCATATACAACACCAGTTGAAATGAAGACGTTGTCTATTTTATTTTTATGTTGTTCCTTAGTTTTCCTATTTCTGTATACATAGTTCCTTATCCCTGCCTCAGTATGATGTCCCATGATTGTTAGATGCGGCAATGATGGCATAGCAGACAGAAAGGCAGGCGTTGCTATTGCTGATGTCACTTCCTCCGAAGAAGCATAATGGCCGATGTTCTTGTCCTGAGTGCAATATTCGTATTATTACTTTATTTAGGAGTGACAAGGACACAGGCGGCCCGGTCATCGTTATGTATACTCAACTCATATAAAGGTTGCAGCACGGATTTAGCCTTTAGATGAAATTACTAGATATATTTATGAAGTCAAACTGAAATGGACAGGCCGACAGATGGAACGGACAAACGAACGCAACGCAATGTGGTGCTTTGTATCTAGCTAAAACATTGCTTTGCCATTTCCATTGAACGACTGGGTGTGGTTGAACGGTTCGTTGGATTTCAAAATAAACCTGCTGAAGAGTGCGTAAATTTTGAGTGCATAGCATACTCGTATACCTAACTAACTATATTTCTAATTGTAGATAAAGATAAGGTAGGTATACAAAATCGAATTTAGGACGCACAATATGTGTTTGATGCTTATGAGAAAGAGACTAATTGGAGCTGGTTATAACGTGGCAGGTTGATGGTTATTTGGTGTTCTATCTTCTATGTTTTAAATGGTCGAGGTTAAAGGATGCTATTTCCGAATATGACAAAGATATTAAAGCCTGAGGGATTTCAAAACCTATAATGAGAATCGATGTTAACTATAGCACGAAATATCTTTGACAAGGCAAGATACTTTTTACGAGCATACAATTTTTCAACTAGTTAGTGCAGTTGATACTCTTCTTTATCAAGATTTCGATAGAGCTCAATAAAAAAGGTTTTATTTTATTATTTAAAAATTAGAGTATTTTTTAAGAGAAATCAAGTGCTATTAATTACATTCTAAAGAATAAAGTATAGCAAAAATGGCAGACGTTTTATTGCTATCTAAAAGGTTTTTCAATTGGCGATTGTAGATTTTGACGCCACGTGGCTGCCATTTTGTTTTAGTGACATCTGTCAAATCTTTTGCAGAACCCGTGTTGCACTTTTTCGCGACGAACCGAATAATTATGTTATTGTTTATTTAATTATTAATTTAAGCAAAATAAAACGACGAAATTAAAACACGACCGGCACGCGAGATAATATACGAATTATGAGTTGGTTATAGGACGAATGTCAAACCAAAGGAAACGACGAAAAGGTGCGTTCGAATTCGAAGTGCAACAGGTAGCACTTCCAATGCTACCACCACGGCTAGTTCAAAGGGGTGGGTTACACCAATTAATTTGATGGGTCGAATAAATTATTTTTATCGATCAATTGAATTAATCGAAATTATTTTTGATTACCACAGGGGCGTAAGACCTGAAAAGTAAAAAGGGCGCCAGCAATTTTTTTTGAAAAAAATTAAAGGAAATTGCAAACCTTCGGAGCGGAACCGACGGTGAAAGCACTTTTAAATAAGAAGAATAAATTTATATTCCCGAAATGGGATTTTAACTCTTTTTATTAGTTTTAAAACTGATTTGCTTGGGAAACCTTTTAAAATAGGAGTAAAACCCAAGATCTTTTCGAGAACAAAAGAACAATAGAAATTTGAACAAAGTAAAATGGACCGCTATTGCTTTGTCCCGAACGGACAAAAGAAAAGTTTAACGGGTCGCGCGTCTCGCAATTTCGAGAAATTTTTAACGGAACACAAGACTACCGATTTCTGATTTTTTTTTCAAAAAGTTTGAACAATAAAAAAAACGATTTAAATGTGAAATAATAAAAACCACTATACTTAACTTTTTATTCCTCTGCCAACTATACCCTCTTTGATTTCCTTTCCTTTTTGTTTTTCCACCTTTCCTTCCTTCATCCACACTTCCTAGTTATTTCTTCTCGATTTTTTTTCTTTCCCTCACAAAATTTCTTGACTTTTTTTTTTTCCTTTTCACTTATAACACTCGAAATAGAATTCCTAAACTTGGACACTTTTCTCGCTAATTTGCTTTCGTTCTCCAAATATGATCTTAATCTTTTTATCATCAGTAAAGAAGTGATTCTTCCAGGGTTTTCGATGTCTATCCAAACCTCTTCTTTACTCATCCCCCAATGCTTTCGGCCAATCGGAACGCGCGGACTTCGATCTCGTCATAATTCAGCATCATACAGCTGATTTGCTGAAATGAGCCGACGCTATTGAAATCCAGCCGTCCTACCTACTCACACATAACTTCCCGGCTTATACACAGTCATCGCTGAATTCGCCGACCGCTGGTGTCACTTCCAGGGGCGCCAAACTCAATGAGTGTGTTCAGCCATTTTCCCACTATTTCTTTCGAGAAAGCCAAAAAGAAAGTTAAATACCAGTATTCAAGAATTCTACTTCGAATTACTGAATACATTAGTCCCCTCCGAATCTAGGATACAATAATATAACAAAAAAAAATCGAGAAGAAATCGAAAATGTTGGAAGGAACCTTGACTAAGTAATATATATATACTTTCGAAGGAAAAGTTGGCAGTTATGTTCTTATACGCGATTACAAAAAAAAAAATAAACTACGTCGGTGGGCTTGTGTTAGATTTTGGGGGTTGAGGGATAAGCGAATAGCGTTCCATTTTGTACAATAGTGGGAAGTGAAAATTATAAGTTTAGTAAGTGTAAGTTAATGACTATTTATGTTGGGCTCTCGGCCATTCCCAAAATGAGTTACATCTAGCGTTCGGGGCCAACTGTCACCCACGCTCTCTCTCTGTTGGATCAGACCGCCCGTCTGTCCGTCGCAATCGGTTATCCAAGTTCGGTATCAAGATTGATTCGATGATTCTTGTTTCGTCAAAATACTGAGAGAGTGAACCAATGGCTGATGGACCATGGCTGCCCTTCTCTCTCTCAGTACATTGACGGAAACACCTGTAGACAAAAAAAAAAGAAGAAATGGCAAGGAAGGAACAAGGAATGGGATAAATGAAAGAATGACTTTTGTCGCGGTAAATTTTTACCGTGACAAACTCCACCCTTTCCTCCTTGGAAATGTGTTTACCTTTTGTCACAAAAGTAAACCATTTCCTACGGCTGGACCTGGTTACCATCACCACAGAGGAATCCATCAGGCCAAATATGGCAGTCGGTTCGAAAGGAGATCAAAAAAGAAAAGAAATAAAAACAAAGCAAAGCAGAACAAAAAAAAACGTTACTTTACTGTGGGACTTCCGACTTAATCGTTTTCTGAAAGTTTATTGAAAGGTTTAAGATCTTTAGTGTGCCAAGTGCCACGATCTTTACCATTGTCATCCTCTAGGACATATGTCCAAGGGGACAATCGTTTTCTAATTCTAAATGGCCCGACATACTTCGGTGCCAGCTTGGCAGCGTAATAATTCGCAGCATTAGATAAATCAAAATTTCTGCGCCAAACAACATCATTAGGAAGATATTGAATATCCCTCCTCCTGAGGTTGTAAGATTCCGCAGATTTCTTGGATGCAGCTCGAAGTTTGGCAGCTATATCCGCCCTAAGTTTCCTAAACCTTTCTCCTACCTCTCCTTGCGATGCTATCTCATTACTATCTATACCCTGATCACTAAGTGTCTTTTCCTCCCTACCACTAGTTGACATTTCTTTGCCGAAATTGGCATAATATGGAGAAACTCCTAACACTTCATGTTGAGAGGTGCGTATAGCACAAGCTACCTTAGCTAATTGAGAATCCCATACCCTGTGATTCTCTGAAACATAAGCTCTCAACGTTGTCTTAATAATTTGATTAATTCTCTCCGCGGGGTTAGCCTGGGGATGATAGTGTGGGGTAAACCTAATCTTGGATGAATATTCATTACAAAGCGCCTTAAGTTCCCTACTCTTAAACTGCGGACCGTTATCGCAAATGACTACTTTTGGAACCCCAAATAAAAGAAACACGTTATCCTCCAACTCCTTACAAACGGCCTTTGCCGTTGCAGTTCTTAACGAAAACAATAATGGGAATTTTGTGAGATAGTCTACAACTGTAAGAATGTACATAAATCCCCTACTTGACTTGGGTAATGGACCTACTAAATCCACACTAATCATCTCCCACGGAGAAGAAACTCCTATCCTTTCAGTCATAAGACCGGCTGGTTTGTCATTAACTGGTTTCACTTGTTGACAGATTTTGCAATTCCTAACGTAATTTGTTACATCTTTCCTCATTTTTGGCCAATAATATTTAGCCCCTACTCTAGCAAATGTTTTTCTCACCCCCATATGTCCAGCTAACGGACTATCATGGCATTGTTTTAAAATATCTAACCTATTCTTTTTCCCTACTACCAACTTCCACTCTTCATTATTTCCGTGCACCACTATATGTGTCGATTTGACAAACTTGTATAGTCGGCCACCCTCTACCCTCCAAGCTGGATAATCCAACGGATTCGACTCAACTGACGAAATCATCTTTGACACCCAAGGGTCTAAATCCTCATCCGAGATCTCAGCCACTACTGGAACCCCCCGAGATAACATGTCCGGCACGACATGGTCTTTTCCCTTCCGGTGAATGATTTTAAAATCAAACTGCTGTAGCCTAACTGCCCAGCGCGCTAATCTACCTTGTGGGTCTTTGAGGTTACTCAACCAAACGAGTGAGTAATGATCTGTGATGACCGTGAATCGAACACCTTCGAGATACGGCCTCAACTTCTCAACCGCCCACAAAACTCCTAAGCATTCCTTTTCAGTCGTCGAATAATTCCTTTCACTTCGATTGAGTGACCTACTTAAATAACAGATGACCTTTTCGCCATCTTCAAAGGTTTGGGTTAGTACGGCCCCGATACCGTAATCTGAAGCGTCGGTTTGGACTACAAATGGAAGACTAAAATCGGGACAGGTTAAAATTGGAGCCATAATTAAAAATTCCTTAGCTTTCCTAAAAGCGTCTTCACATTCTTCAGTCCAGACGAACTTTTTGCTCTTTTTCAGCAAATCAGTTAAAGGTCTAACTACTGTTGCGAAGTTTGGTACGAAACGCCTGTACCACGAAACAGTTCCTACAAAGCTCCTAACCTCTTTGACGTTTTTGGGTGCCGGTATTTTAACCATACCCTCTACTTTCTCCGGATCAACGTGTAATCCGTTCCTATCTACAACGTAACCTAAAAATTTAAGGGATGGTCTGCAAAAGTTGCACTTATCCCGACCTACTTTAAGCCCTGCCTCACTAAGTCTCTTCAAAACTTCGTTAAGAATACCTAAGTGTTTTTCAAATGTATCTGTGACGATAATGATATCATCAAGATACACGAAAACGAAAGGCTCCAACTCAGGCCCTAAAACACTATCTATAAATCTCTGCCAAGTCGCAGGGGCATTGTGTAAGCCGAAAGGCATCCGCTTAAATTGGAACAAACCCCTGCCAGGAACCGTAAAAGCTGTAAACTTTTTAGATTCTTCTGACATTGGAATTTGCCAATAAGCCGATTTAATATCAAGTGATGAAAGAAACCTAGCATTCCTAAGCTTATCCAAAATCGCCGAGATAATTGGAAGCGGATAAGCATCCCTTTCTGTTGCCTGATTCAATTTCCTATAATCGACGCAGAACCGAAAAGTACCGTCTTTCTTTTTAATCAAAACAATGGGTGAAGCCCAAGGACTATTTGATTTTTCAATGACTCCATCATCTAACATCTCCTTAAGGGATTTGTCGATGTGGACCTGCATCGCGGGTGAAACCGGATAGTATCGCTGTTTAATTGGTTCTGACGTCGTCCTAATTATGTGTTCTACCCTATCTGTAACTCCTAACCCTTCTGGCATATTCCTAAACAAATCTTCAATTAAAACATCTAGTTTTGCCCTCTGCTCAACGTCTAATTCTGACTCTTCTGTAAGCGACGTGCTATCTATCGAAGCCACCATCTCCTGGCTCGAAAAGCTCCACATTCCTGACCTAAGATCCGGGACAATCCCCGATAGTGCCCAAAAATCTGCACCAAGGATCATGGCATGTGGGAGTGAGGGTATTACCAAACACTCAACTAAAACTGATTTGTTTTCTACTATTATAGGTAAGTTTACTATCCCTAAAACTCCTACACCTGCACCATCGGCTAAATGAACCTGCCTAACATTACTTGTCTCTAAATGTAATCCTAAATCCTTCAATAGTGTCCACCCATCCCTACAAATAATTGTTCTTGATGCTCCTGAATCTAGGAGCCCTAAAATCCTAACTCCGTAAATATTTACGCCTAAGTATGGACGTCTGTCGTCCCCGCTTGAATCTAACGTGAAACCAAGTTGTATTTTTCCTACCAGCTGGTCGTCAGCAGGCGACCTCCCTAATTGCGACGGCGCTCTTGCCCTGCTGGTCCAAGAGACCGTTGCCCATTTCCCGAGCAGCGCCTACAATCGCGTCTGGTTGTACCTACAGCCCCACAACCAAAACACTTCCTAGGAGCGGAACAGGTATTCGAGAAATGACCTTCCCTATTGCAGTTGAAACAGCGAATGGGCCTACGAGGTGGTGGGTTACTTCCAACTGCAACTGTTGCTGCTGTTTCCTGAACGGAAGCAACATAGGCAACATCAGGCTCTAAAGCCTGCCTAGAGCGGTTATTAGGAGGAGGAACGAAAGCTTCAACATTTGTTCTGATGGTTTCTAACTTTCTACCCAACGCAACGAGTTCGTTGACTGATTTAATATCGGCCAACCCCAATTGCGTCTGGTAGAATGGAGTAATATTCTTCATGAGAATGGACAACTTCCTATTCTCACTCAGAGGCTCCAAAAATCTCTTAAAAAGAGTCTGCATGAGGGCAATATAAATCCCCATGGACTCATCCTTCCCTTGGGTACGTCGCTTGACTTCCTCCAATAAGAGGTCGTCGTAGTTGGAGGGTAAAAACTCCAACTTAATCTCGCTAACCAATTCCTTCCACGTTGAAATCGAGTCCCTAATCGCCCTAAACCAGAGGAGTGCCTTCCCAGTGAAAAGATCGACTGCTGAACGAAAAAGTCTTTCCTCAGAAACTCCACGCGAAATCCTAAGCTCTTCTACCCTTTCCAAAAATGCATTCACTGATGAGCCACACCGCTCACCAGAGAATTTTATATCCCATTTCTCAATACGCTCAGGATTCCTGTCACGGACCTCATCTTGGTGTAAGCAAGCCTCGGTCTGTCGTTGAAATCCTGAACTCGCTCGTTGGTCGATTGCAGGTGGTAACGCTTCCAACCCTGCTGCCAACGTATTTGTTTTAGATTTATTTTTCTCCATATCGTGTTGTGTATCCTCATCCCCTTCTGTTAATTTTGCCATTAACAACAATAACTCCCCCTTCAAATCGGCCACTTCATTGACCTCTTCCGATGACTCTGCCTTAGCCCTATTCATCCTAACTAACGCCCACTCAATTTTGGTCAAAACCTTAAGATACTCCGAAGACTTCGGATTCTTAGGCGGAACTTTCAAAAGTTCCTTAATTTCCAAAATTTTATTTTTAACCGCCTCTGTATCTTCTCCGAAAGAAAACGGGTAGTGCGGACTATCCGAGGATATAGATCCCGAGCGTTCTAGAATACGTGAAGATCTGAGAGTGGCTCTCATGTTCTCCACCGTACCTTCTTTTAAGCCGCGGGCGCGTAACTCGTACGAGAGTTCCTCTTTGTTCAACCGGTAAACATCCATTTTCAATTTTTCTCGAAATAAAAAAACAATGTAACGGTTTCGAAAAGTTAAATACCGACGTAAAAAAAAAATTATTTTCAAAACAAAACGCAGTATAAAACAAAATACCAACACCCAGCTGGTTGCTTTATACACGACAAAAGAAAATTCAAGTAAATGCGCAAGGAATAAAAATAAAACCGAAAATTGTCTTCACCGAACTATAAAGAGGCCAAATCAACACCCAGTTGTTTGTCCGAACCTCTATTTAAAATCTTATAATATCACGAAAAAAGAATTTAAATCTCGAAAGCTAAAAAAAAAATTACTTGGCAAAATTTAAAAAAAAAATCCAAAAATCAACACCCAGTTGATTGCTTTATTCTAATCTTAAATCCGAGGAAAGGTAATCTAAAAAACAATTTTTCAAATAATTTTGGATTTATTTTACCAGAAACAAATTTTCGTACCACCCTGTACTTGCGAATAAAATTTTCCAACTATACACTTCAAAGAATAAAACAAATAATAAAAAAGTTAATATATAAAAAAAAACAAAATGGCTTGGAAATTCCACACAGAGAAAACTTCCCTAACACCCTGTACTAGATTTAATTTTTCAATATTCCACTTCTAAATTGACGAACTATGCAACAAAAGTATACTCAAGCAAAAAAAAAATATTTATCCAAAAAAAATGAATCACACGAAATATGGTCACACCAAAAATCGAATTATAAATAAGAATTTGATTCCAAAATTATTCGAGGCCAAATTAACCGTACAGAAAAAAAACGAAACCGTAATCCAAGTAAAACTTTGCGTGAAAGAAAAGAAAGAAAACACCAAGGAAGATATATATAACCACTATGGATAAAGTAAATAAACACCGTTTGAATCAATTTGTTGAATTATAAAATTATTTTACGTATAAAATATGAAATGAATTTATGTAGTTATACTTAGGTAGGCAGATCTCGAAAATGCAAAACAAAATAATGAAAATAAAACAACTTACAGTTTCCTATAGAGTAAATTCCTTTTAGCCAATGTAGGTACATACATATGTTATAGGTTAGGTAGGTACTAGGTACACTTCATCCACTTCATCCAATAACAACCAACGGGAACCACTTATCAAAATGCTCACTATATACGTACTTATATTATTGTTGGAATGATGATCAATTTAATCAATAATTAATGGCCAATAATATCACTGAAAGAAAAAAAGAAAACCAAGGAAAGTAAAAAGAACAAAACAGATTAAACGAAAACTTCCCTAATAACACTGGGACAATCACTAGAAAAATGAATTAAACGACAAAAGCTTTTCACCGCGGTTGAAAATATTTTCTTTCCAATAAACAACTAATTTTTTCCTTCACAAGCCCCACACGTTGGGTGCCAATTTGTTGCACTTTTTCGCGACGAACCGAATAATTATGTTATTGTTTATTTAATTATTAATTTAAGCAAAATAAAACGACGAAATTAAAACACGACCGGCACGCGAGATAATATACGAATTATGAGTTGGTTATAGGACGAATGTCAAACCAAAGGAAACGACGAAAAGGTGCGTTCGAATTCGAAGTGCAACAGGTAGCACTTCCAATGCTACCACCACGGCTAGTTCAAAGGGGTGGGTTACACCAATTAATTTGATGGGTCGAATAAATTATTTTTATCGATCAATTGAATTAATCGAAATTATTTTTGATTACCACAGGGGCGTAAGACCTGAAAAGTAAAAAGGGCGCCAGCAATTTTTTTTGAAAAAAATTAAAGGAAATTGCAAACCTTCGGAGCGGAACCGACGGTGAAAGCACTTTTAAATAAGAAGAATAAATTTATATTCCCGAAATGGGATTTTAACTCTTTTTATTAGTTTTAAAACTGATTTGCTTGGGAAACCTTTTAAAATAGGAGTAAAACCCAAGATCTTTTCGAGAACAAAAGAACAATAGAAATTTGAACAAAGTAAAATGGACCGCTATTGCTTTGTCCCGAACGGACAAAAGAAAAGTTTAACGGGTCGCGCGTCTCGCAATTTCGAGAAATTTTTAACGGAACACAAGACTACCGATTTCTGATTTTTTTTTCAAAAAGTTTGAACAATAAAAAAAACGATTTAAATGTGAAATAATAAAAACCACTATACTTAACTTTTTATTCCTCTGCCAACTATACCCTCTTTGATTTCCTTTCCTTTTTGTTTTTCCACCTTTCCTTCCTTCATCCACACTTCCTAGTTATTTCTTCTCGATTTTTTTTCTTTCCCTCACAAAATTTCTTGACTTTTTTTTTTTCCTTTTCACTTATAACACTCGAAATAGAATTCCTAAACTTGGACACTTTTCTCGCTAATTTGCTTTCGTTCTCCAAATATGATCTTAATCTTTTTATCATCAGTAAAGAAGTGATTCTTCCAGGGTTTTCGATGTCTATCCAAACCTCTTCTTTACTCATCCCCCAATGCTTTCGGCCAATCGGAACGCGCGGACTTCGATCTCGTCATAATTCAGCATCATACAGCTGATTTGCTGAAATGAGCCGACGCTATTGAAATCCAGCCGTCCTACCTACTCACACATAACTTCCCGGCTTATACACAGTCATCGCTGAATTCGCCGACCGCTGGTGTCACTTCCAGGGGCGCCAAACTCAATGAGTGTGTTCAGCCATTTTCCCACTATTTCTTTCGAGAAAGCCAAAAAGAAAGTTAAATACCAGTATTCAAGAATTCTACTTCGAATTACTGAATACATTAGTCCCCTCCGAATCTAGGATACAATAATATAACAAAAAAAAATCGAGAAGAAATCGAAAATGTTGGAAGGAACCTTGACTAAGTAATATATATATACTTTCGAAGGAAAAGTTGGCAGTTATGTTCTTATACGCGATTACAAAAAAAAAAATAAACTACGTCGGTGGGCTTGTGTTAGATTTTGGGGGTTGAGGGATAAGCGAATAGCGTTCCATTTTGTACAATAGTGGGAAGTGAAAATTATAAGTTTAGTAAGTGTAAGTTAATGACTATTTATGTTGGGCTCTCGGCCATTCCCAAAATGAGTTACATCTAGCGTTCGGGGCCAACTGTCACCCACGCTCTCTCTCTGTTGGATCAGACCGCCCGTCTGTCCGTCGCAATCGGTTATCCAAGTTCGGTATCAAGATTGATTCGATGATTCTTGTTTCGTCAAAATACTGAGAGAGTGAACCAATGGCTGATGGACCATGGCTGCCCTTCTCTCTCTCAGTACATTGACGGAAACACCTGTAGACAAAAAAAAAGAAGAAATGGCAAGGAAGGAACAAGGAATGGGATAAATGAAAGAATGACTTTTGTCGCGGTAAATTTTTACCGTGACACCCGAGGCAGTCTATTCCTCGCCGTGCACAAGAACTCGACCTTTCGCAGACTTAAACTTGGTGAATTTTGCTTCGGGACTTGGACCTACACCCGTACAAGATCCAACTGACCCAGGAGCTCATTTTTAAATGAATGGCGGTGTTAACAAGCAAAATTACCGTATATGGACCGACACCGACACCAACACACGTGAGGTGCACCAGGTGATAATGCTTCCTCAAAAAGTTACCCTTTGGTGTGGATTTTGGGCTGGTGGCGTAATTGGTCCGTACTTTTTTGAAAACGACGTTAGTGAGGCGATCACAGTCAACAGCGAGTGCTACGTAACGATGATAACTAATTTCTTATGGCCCAAATTGGAATATATGGACCAAGACGACATGTGGTTCCAGCAGGACGGCGCGGTGCTACTTGCCAAACGCCATTCCATTTCAACATCTACCCGCCCTTATTGAAAAACCCTTTATAAAGTTTAATATCGATTTCATAGACCTTATCTTTTAGATGGCTTCAAATAAATTGTCTAAAGAAAGATCTCGGTGGTCAATATTATGATAACATTTCTTTTTTTCAAAATTGCGACTATTTCGCTATTTGTGTGGCATATAGCGCCATCTTGTTGAAAATGATTGTAATGAAAATCAATATCTTCTTATTTTGGCCATACAAATCTTAGTAGTTAGTAGTACCCGTGGCATGATGGTTAGTGTGTTGGACTGTCATGCCAGAGGTCTTGGGTTCGATCCCTGCCTATGCCATCTAAAGTTTTTTTCACGGGTACTGCCTCTTGCGAGAAACTGACAAATTCTCCAAGAGTAATTCTTGTCATGAAAAGTGCTTTCTCAAATTTTCCGTTCGGATTCGGCTTAAAACTGTAGGTCCTCTCCATCCCTGACAACAGTACTCGCACACAGGAATGGTTGAGAGTTGTAAGTCACTAGGCCCTAGTTCTCAAAAGGACTGTTGCGCCACCCAATTTATTTTTAAATCTTAGTCATAGATAGTTAGCGCTGTCCATTCACCGGAACAATAGCACCAGCCTCATTTCGGAATAAGTAATGATCTTTCAAGGATAATATTAAGATGTTCCGAGTCAGTCTTCTACTTTTTCTTTGAGTCTTTGAGTTGAAAACGATTATTTTGTCGCATGTCAACGATTTGTGTTCTTGTGTTAACCGAGGTTAAAAAACCTTTCCAACTAAGTTTATATGCAAAATACTATGGATTTTCGTTTGTGGAATGCCCAATTCCAAAGAAAACTTACAAAACTGTGGTATAATCAACACTACAGGCTACAGCTGCAATATTTTTTGTTGTAACGAAGCGTTACACTTCTCCTCTATCATCCCGAACCTGAGACAATAAATTATAACTCTAGCCAAAGCAGTAGGCACTATCATAGCTTTTGCTATTCACTTGCTTTCAAATCACAGTGACTTTTCACAGCATATTATTTCGTATAGCGAGGTGAAATTTCAACAATAATTAGTCTTCTGCCTTAACCATGTTTGAGTACCAATCCTGTATCATTAAAGCAAAGAATTCCCGAGTACATTTAGTACCAAGAGTAAAAAACGAAGCTCGTAATTCTGGGTCCTTCCTCATTCCCCCTTTATTCCGCCATCTACTTCTTCTAAGTGTACGACGGACAAAGCTTAGGCTGACCGATTATTCTCTAGTGTGCTGCTAGGAACAGGAAGCTTCCGTCAAAAAAGATTGTTCCGTGGCTTCCTTCTTCTGAGTTCACCACGGAAATTGCTTGCAAAGCACCGATTATCTTTTGGTTTGTTGCCAGTTGCACGACTTCTTCTAAGTATATGAAAGTCTGGCTAGGCCAACCGTTATTTCAATAGTTTGCGTCTAGGTCTTCTAAGAAAGTCACTTACATAGCTTGTTCGTGCCAGACAAAGCAAAGTTATCTTCTAGCCGTGTTTCATTCCGCCATCCACTTCTTCTAAGTGTACGACGGACAAAGCTTAGGCTGACCCTAGTTTTATGCTAGGGACAGAGAACCCAATTTTTACCGATTATTCCGAGATCACAGTCTAAGAAAACCTCGTCATGGCTAGTGCTTCGATGACCATTCTCTAAACTTTGTTTGTGACAGGTCTTAATACCCGTACGGTCCGTAAGAATTATGTTATATGAAGTACCGTGTTATTTTATTAACTTCCCATAGAAAGTTATTGTAATTGGTCCGATTTGTCGAATTGAAAATGTTGTCGCATCAACTGGCACTTTCCAACATTTCCAACAGCTAACAATTGTTTGGAAAATTGTGCAACACTTTGATCATTTTGAAGTTGAACTCTCATATTACTGGTTAACGATAATGTTTGTACCTTATTCCACAAAAGTGATGCCTTAGGCAAACATTCAATTCATCTGCAGGCGTTCCACGGGGAATTACTGGCAAAGTCTGCCTGAAATCGCCTGCCAACAATATCATCAATCCGCCAAATATGTTGTTACTTCATCGAAAATCCTTCAGTGTGAAGTTAAGTGCTTCAAGTGATTCCTAATGTGCCATTGGGCACTCATCCCAAACAATGAGCTTGCATTGCATCAACAATTTTCCCATTGCACTGGATCGGGAAATATTGCATGTTGGAGTATCAATTGTGTTTAAATTGAGTTTAAACTTAAGCGCAGAATGTGCAGTACGACCGCCATCTAGAAGAGTTGCCGCAATTCCAGATGATGCTAACGCCAAAGCTATGTCACATCTTGATCGAATAGTGGCCAAAATCAATGAACTGACAAATGTTTTCCCTGTTCCTCCATGTGCGTCCAGGAAGAATAGACCACCAATATTATTGTCCACCGCTTCCATTAATGTTTCATATACTTGTTTTTGCTGTTCATTCAGCAACGGCACTTTATTTCGAACGAATTCTTGCAATGTATCAACTTTGTATTGCAGCTCTTGATTTAATTCTTGGTTCAATGCATCGTGCATCGATCGATTTGGCGCAATCATTCCTACTTCAATCAGTAGCTTGTTTGCATTCCTTCATTGAAGATTTCATACGTTATTTGAAGTCGATATCTACGACGTTTCTAGTGATATGATTGACTTAAAAAGGGGTTTCCAAAAGTAAGCTTTGGTTTAGAATATAGGGCCCTTGAAACGTCAAAAAATTTAAAAAATTTCAATTTCACAAATCGGAACTTTTACAATAGCTCTCTATGGGAAGCTAAACGGAGTTCACCGCTTTTCTGTTGAAATTTTTCCTAAATTTTGTCTGCTATAAACCTCACAGAGCCCGAGACCTTTCCAACGAATGCAAAACCGTGGAAATCGGTTCGTGCGTTCTGGAGTTAAAGCGTCAGGAAGGAAAACCCGACTTATTTTTATATAGTAGATATTTACGTCGAAAAACAATTTTTACTAACTTTTATAAATTTTTTGTTTAGGTTTTTATTTTTTGTAAAAAAATGTCAATTCCATTTTTCTCAAAATTTTTCGTAATGTTGAAAACAATATTTCTTATAAGTTAAAATTAGTTAGAAGCCATTATCTCAAATTTTTGAAAAGATATTTGAGTCGAAAATCAATTTTTACAAACTTTTGTTAAATTTTGTTTCGGTTTTTAATTTTTTTATAAAAAAAACTGTCAATTCGATTTTTTTCAAAATTTTACTGAATGTTGACAACAATATTTTTTAAAAGATAAAATTAGTGTGAAGCCAATATCTCAAAGTTTTGAAAAGATATTTGAGTCGAAAACCAATTTTTACCAACTTTTATACATTTTTTTATGTTTTTATTTTTTTGTAAGAAAACTGTCAATTCGATTTTTCTCAAAATTTTATCAGATGTCAAAAACATTATTCTTCGTTGCAAAAAATTGTTTTGGAGATGAAATCATATTTTAGTCGTAAAATTTTCGAGGTGAAAAATTTTTTTTTCAGTTTTTTTGATTTATAAAAAAAATCGTTAATCGAATTTTTTTTCCAAAAATATTAATGTTTTGTATCACGTTACAATATATAATATAAAATTTAATTCAAGTCTCTAGCGTCATTGGTTCATGAGATATTTAGGGTTAACCAAAATTTTCACCTTTTTGTTTAAACTGCTATGGTAAAAAAACCACCCACGCAATTTTCTTGAGATCCCTTTCTGCATTTTTCTGCCTTATTGTCGGTATAACAAAATTTATTTGAAGTCGATATCTCTGCCGGTTCTTGAGCTATGGACGACGAAAAAAACGTCGCGAACGTACGGACGTACGAACGTACGTACACACGCACGCACAGACATCTTTCTAAAAGTCTTTTATTTCGACTCTAGGGACCTTGAAACGTCGAGAAATGTCAAAATTTTCAATTTGACAAATCGGAACCATTACAATAACTTCTTATGGGAAGTTAAAAAAGGTGAACATTTTAGTTAACTCAAATATCTCACGAACCAATAACGCTAGAGACTTGAATTAAATTTAATATTATGTATTGCAACGTAATATCAAACAAATATATTTTTGGAAAAAAATAAAATTAACGGTTTTTTATATAAAACAAAAAAACTGAAAAAAAATATTTGTCACCTCGAACATTTTACGAACAAAAATGATTTTATCTCTAAAACAATTTTGTGCAACGAAGAATAACGTTTCCAACATCTGGTAAAATTTTGAGAAAAATCGAATTGACAGTTTTTTTAAAAAAAATTCAAAACCTAAAAAAAATTAACAAAAGTTTTTAAAATTGGATTTTCGACTTAAATATCTTTTCAAAACTTTGAGATATTGGCTTCACACTAATTTTATCTTTTAAAAAATATTGTTGTTAACAATAAAATTCAAAGTTCAATAAAATTTTGAGAAAAATCAAATTGACAATTTTTTTTTACAAAAAATAAAAACCTAAAAGAAAACAATTCGAAAACTTGGTAAAAATTTACTTTCGACTCAAATATCTTTTCAAAAATTAAAAATATTGGCTTCAAACTTATTTTATCTCACAGAAAATATTGTTTTCGACATTTTGTAATTTTTTTTATATTTTTTATATATACTTAAATCGCATTCACAGTCCGTCACCTCATCCGCTGCAACAATGTCCGACTACGAACATCAAGATGGTCAATATTTAAATCAGTACAAGACTTTGCGGTTTATTTATTTTCTAAAGATAGCAGAGCTGGTCCAAATGGTAAATGCCTAGAAAATATATACCACTCGAAGCTTTACAAACTGTTGACACTGTTTAAGTCACCATCTCAAGAAGCTACGAGGTCACGGTTCAACTCAAAACTCGTGCGAGCATTTATAAAATGTCGTAGAGTAACGAAACGACGAAGACGCCGATTGCGAAGTACGCGCTCCGACATGAAGTATAGATGTCCAAATGCCAACAACCATTAATTTTGAATCTGATGAAAAATTCCCACTTTACGTAGCAACCACTATCCTTCCGCCTAGTTACCAGCAACCCTTGGATCTGAATACCGTTTAGCACTCTACCGATCCGATAACTCAACCTACAGCTCCACCCACCATGAATCAAAGCTTCATAAGAATGATCACAACTATACCTATTTAACATTAAACTATGCGGCAGAGGTTATGAACACCGTCTGCAAGTGGGGCTTAAGATTTGATGGTTTCAGTAATCCATTAGAGTTTTTTAAAAGAGTAATGAAATTCACGCGTTGTTACAACAAAGCTCCAAATGCCATGTTCTTTGGTTCTTCACAGTACTTAATTCTCTTAACAACTCACTATTTCCGGGCAAGAAGGTGTTTTTTTTTGTAGTGAATTGAAGGGATTTCAAAACGTTAGCCTTAAAAATATTGTTCCTAAAAAAAAAGCTATTCAAAAGAAAACCTCTTATTGGGAAACCCTTTATTTGATACAAATATTGCAAGATTTTCTCAGTGCCTTCCCATTTCTTCTAGTGGTCTTTGATTGCTGAAAAGGAAACTTAGATTATTAATAAACATTTAAGAGTAGTTTCTTTGCCTGTATTGAATGCTTTAAAGTTTTAGACATTAAAGAATACTAATAAAGCAGATCACTTCTTTAACTGGTCAACAGTACATTCATTGCTCCAACGATGCAGATTTATTTCGAAATTGATCGATTCTTTTCAACCACTTGCAGATGTTTCCAATCCAGAAAAAATAAGTTTTCAATACGTAGTTATTTTATCATTGAAACTTAAATAAGTCGTTTAACCCACAGAACCACACCTTTCATAGAGTTCTTCTTCTATCTTTTGAGTTCCATAAAACTTTCTTTGAACAATATTCATGGTAACTTAATTTAAAGAAATAATGCTGAATCACTTAACTTGCTTAACCCACACAAATACTGACCTTCATTCTTTTCAATGTTGGTTCCATTACACAAGTTCCAGCAATCCAGAAAACTCCCACTCATATCCCAGCATGATACCTACCCATCAGAAGTACATTGTTCTCGGCGGCGGAGCGGCGGGCGCGGCGTGTCATCCCGGCCGGCACAGCGTCGAGTCATCCAACCCGCAAGATTGTGTATATGCGGCCGACATTGATATACAAAATACGAAATACGACAAAGCGACACACTCAAAGTAAACTAAAATTTTTCAGGCGGAATATTTAAAATTCAAGAATCACTTAATGTGGTACCGCATTCAGACGACAATTGTTTCATTACCATAATTGAGAGGAGTGCTTTGCCGTCTGCCGTCTTCAACATCTCTTTTCTGATGGTGCTCAGTGGTATACTCTGGTGTATCATCATCTCGGAGTGTGTATGTGTCTTCCCAGTTCCTCCATAGCTTTGGATCCCCTTCGCCTTTAGAGTATATTTTTTGGGCCCGAGGCCTCAAAGTACTTGAGCATAACGGCACTTGAATCCAATGTTTTAACCCGCTGCTAAAGTCGGTATATAGAGTAGAGTATAAAGAACATTGAATTTTCACCCACCAGGTTCAATCTTCATTTGAAACAAAACAAAACAAAAAAGTGTAATTTAGAAGAAGACCAGAAGAAGATCCTTCTTCCATGAGCACTGAGCACTGAGCTGAGCAAGTCTTCCATATTATACATATTTCTAGTGAGGATGATGGAACTTAATTTCTATAATGGTTTCGAATTCAATTACTCGGATTGTGATGCTCGAACTCGGGTGCCATCGTGGTGGTTGATGCTTTTGGTTCTTCAAGAAGAAGCTGAAACCAGCAAAAGACGACCTCCAGAGATTCTTTATACCGGCACCGGCACCGGGGAACTTTTGTAGTGGAAATCTGATTATCTCCAAAGTGGAACAGGAAGTCAATGGTTTTTATCAGCATATTATATAGTGCTATATACATTATATAGGCATTAGGGTTGTAGGGTGATGACGTTGGTGGTGGTGGTGATGGTGCTGATGGCGATTGTGATGGTGGTACGGTGATTTACAATGTGTGAGCTGAAGTCTATTGCTTTTTGTTTTCGTATTGCGAGTGTGACGCCATCCACAATGGACGTAATGTAACGCAATGATTCAATTATGCGGGAGAGGTACTTTACATGTAATTCGATTGTTTTTGCCGAAATTGTATCGGTTTTATTTTTGGTCTAGGTAGACATATACATTTTTCAACACCTATGTACCTTAACCATCAGTCAACTTGAGGGTGTTGAATTCCAGATTATCCTGAGTACCATTTGAACGAGGAAACATTGTTCAAGGGCCATCGTGAGTACAAGAACTCAGGAATTGATTTGATTTTCTGTATTTTGAAATTGGGTTTACAATTTTTAAGGTAATTTTGAAGCAGGATGCTAAGTTAAGATCTAAAGAATCTAATAAATCCATAAGGTATGAAGGTGAGAAAGGTAGGCATGGTAGGTACCCTGAATTGGTATAAGACCATTTGATTTATCGGTAAATGGAAATATGGTGAAATTAGTGTCTTAAATTTAGCCCTGACCAGTACAAAATTCAACAAAAAAAAAGAGTTGAAGGTAAACGGCCACAGCCACCGACATATGTGTGCTGAATAGACAATCATTACCTTCTCCAACTTAGGCACGCAAATGTCACCTACCCCCATTCTATCTCCCACGTTGTCATGGCGAAAAATCTATCCAGCGCTCCTCTCTCCGGCGTTCCTTCTTATCCTAGGTATCATGTCTTAATTGCTGTCTGCTGATCCTAAAGATATTAGCCTATCTAACAGTATGATGTTAAAAACATCATCTAACTCCTCACCCTATCGCTTCCTTCCAATTGTATCGTATCACTATTTGGATGAATATAAGGTGTTAAGCCATCCGCGCCGATGAGCAGGCTGTCTGGGGGCTCAGTCGCTAACGGAGTATTCCGATATCTGGCGACCTCCGGATAAATTAGCTTATTTAACGCGAATATCTGTAAAGACTGACCTCCTCTTCTTTCCGCAGCAAGCCGTTCGCGTTAAATTGGCAAAGAGTGTTCTGCTAAAGCAAGGACCAGAAATTACTCTACGTCAAAACGTGAAAAGTCCCTGGAGGTTGCCACTCCGACAATAAAAGCGATGTTGATGGCACAGTTTCGTCTGATTGATGGCAGGTGGTCAAAGTAAATCTCTCATTTGGCTTTTAAGCATTCTGAGAAAGCTTCTAGGACAACATCCTTCCATAAGCGATAGGGGATAGCATCAATGTAATGCCAAAGTCATAGTTTGAGGTCTTGTAACATGTACAGGCTTGGTGACAGACGCGGTTAGGTGATGCCGAGTATCAGTAAGGTATTCTAAAAGGTTACAAATAGAGCCCTGTCCAAGTGGGCTGAGAACAACAAAATAATTCCGGATAATCAGTTCGGCTTTAAGGCGGGACATGGCACTATTCATGCTGCGTCTAAGCTTGTTTCTAATATCAAGTGGGACAAATCTAAAAGACAATGTACGGATTCTTGTCTGGTTGACTTGGAGAAGGCCTTCGACACCGTATGGTTAGAGAGTCTGTATCTAAAGTAAAACAGACTTGGCATAAGTAAACCACTGTTGTATATGCTTTATGACATGCTTAATGGTAGACGGTTTATTGTCAAAATGGGCAATGTAACATCTACCAAAATCTTTGATATTAAAAATGGTCTTCAACAGAGAGCGGTTAACTCGCCGATCTTATTCAGCATTTACACCAGTGATCTGATAGCAAGTCTGACTCAGGCAATAGCGTACGCCAACGACCTAATTGCGTACAGAACGGCCCCAAAAATTGAGGTTATGAAGACACTTTTGCAGGGTGACTTGGACAAGATTCTGCAACATTGCGATGACTGGAAGTTCAAAAAAAAAAAGATACGCGTGTTTGAGAGACAATGTCTGCGACACGTTGCCTTGGACTGCACAGAACACCAGAGTCGGAGTACAAACATTAATATTCCAACCAGGTTCTATACAACAGAGCCAACATAAACAGAATAGATAATTTCTTGCTGAAGCTTGGTAGGGATCACATTGCGAGAGCGATGTCGTCGACAGCTTAATTTTTGGGGCTTACTACCCCAACAATGAGTATACTACAGAAGTGCACGTTTAAGTGGCAACATTCCGCCCGAAGCTTTTCTCTATTTAGACAATCGAGGGCTAATACAGGATAGGGAGGGCCAGTAAGATATTTTTTAAGTTTTTGAAAGTTACGCTAGTTTTCTTAAGAATTTTTGTCTAGCTTTAAGATAGCTTTTAGATTTTGATAAAATAAAAAAAAAAAAAACGCGGTTAGGTGAAATTTGGACAGGTGAGAAACTCGAGGTAATTGCTTAGGAAGACATCCCTAGCAGGGCATTTCAATCGAACTCCTGGCATCGGAGACATTCTCAATCCATTTTTCTCGACTCACGATTTGAAGGTTGCTAAGCTCGAGGAAGTGAGGAGTCTTAATAGGAGTGCCATTGTGGTAATAAATAAAGAATTCCTTGTACAGCACAGTGTCAGACAAGACAACGACATCGCATTAATGCCTTCACATAGCAGGCTAAGAATACAGTTAAGGCGATAGCCGCACCCTATACCAGCCAGACTAAAAAGGAATTGGTTGGAAATAATTCTATAAAACAACATTTCGTCAAAGACTAAGACGGTATCCTGCTATAGTGTCAGATGAAGATCAGCAAAGAAGTTGGAAGGAACACTTCCCCACTGAGGACGACAAATTCGCTAAACGATTTTTTTCTCTCTATAATATCTTGAGGACGGCGGAATGTATTGACTTGTTTTTTAACAACTTCATGGATCTTTACAAGATGGAGCACTCTAAAAAGCAAAATAAACAAGGTCTGCCTGAGAATTAAGGACGGGTAAAACAAAGATCTTTATCATTTTTGGAAACTCTTTAAGTTGACGTTGGGGAAGAGCAGGTTGAAGGGGTGTGTGAACTGGTTTTTGCACCTAGGAAGTATGATCAAAAGCCTTGTGGAAGAGCAACAGAACGGAAACCAAGCTGGGACTATTCTTCTTTAACGTAAAAAGTCTGTACTAATTTACGGGTTTAGTACATGTACACAATCCATCCCTGACAACAGTACTCGCACACAGGAATGGTTGAGAGTTGGAAATCACTAAGCCCTAGTTCTCAACGGACTGTTGCGCCACCCAATTTATTTATTAGTACATGAAAAATTACTTATTCTAGCTCACATCCTTAGGATTTTCGTGCCGAATACGATATCCAACAAACAACTTCATCAGAGAATGGTCAAATTTCTATAGACATCGTTTCCGGAAGAAAAATTTGCAGTGGTTTCGACGAGATAAAGAGTTTTTTGCTATTCACCCAATGGATTTGTATCCTTTTACTCGAAGTGACAGAATAAACTGGTGCAAAGAAAAAGTTGGATCAGGGCAGTCAAAATGAAATCGCGGAAGCTTGAAGAGGATTGAGAAGAGCTTGAACGCATTTCGGAAACACGTACGAGAAGCTGTACATGATTCCCCATTATCCACACAAGGAAGGGCCAAGGATATTGCAAGTAAACCTAAGTAACAAATGCATAATAGGACTGATAATCTTCTCAAAACCGTAAAGAGCTTGTTGTAAGATCTTAGAGGTATCGTGATTTATATTATTCTTATCAGCTTGAAGAGAGTTAGAAAGAGCTTAAACGCATTTCTGAGTATACATAAGTAATGTACAAAGGGACTGGTATACTTTAAAAACATATAAAGAACTTGGTGTAAGATCTTAGAGGTATCATGATTTTCATGATTTCTATCAAACTCTTAACCTCCTATGAAATGCAGAAAATACCTTACCGTTGCCAACCTTGAACTTAGACACATCCTATTAAGGGCAATTTTCTTAAGATTTTTCTTAAAGGTGGGTTATCTATTTTGAATTGAAATAAAACTTGTTTATTTGACTATTAGAAAATCAAATACCTATAAAGTCTATCTGTCTATAAGTTTTGTGTCTTCAATTTAAAATTCGTTGTTTTTGTTTTTCTTCGTTTCGTTATTCATTCCAAATCAATTAAAACTTTTCAATGCCAACCAAAATAAAATAAAAAAAAGTCAAATAAAACTTGTGCCGAAATTGAAAAAATCTCTGCCTAAGCCCGAAATTGTTTATGCAAATCCAACCTTCGTCACGTCTTTCGAGGAAAAGTTTTGTTCTTTTTTCGAAAGAAACAAGTGAATTACAATCACTTTAGTGTTTTCAATATGCCCTTAAACGAATTTCGGCATTTTTGTTGCAATTGAAAAACTTAAAACTTTTCCTATTCTATTTATCTACCCTCATAGAATTTTTATTAGATTCTCATCCTCACACCGCCACCGCCGCCGCCGCCCGTCCCAATCGTTGCCATATCAAAACAAGAAGCGACCGTAAATCACAGCGACACTGAAGGATTTCGATTTGCTTCTTCAATTTTCTGGCGTTGTTTGGTTGGTGTTGCTTTTTTGAATTCAGCGCGCAACCAATAAAAAGAGGAAACTTTTTAATCACTTTGTGTGCAACGTGCTTTAGCGCGAGCACCGTGTCGCATCACATCTCCATCGCGTCGTCGCTGCTCCTGCCGCTGTTGATGTCCTCATCTCACATATTGTCTTATTGTGTCTTCCTTGGAAGCTATAAAATTGAAGTAGTCTGTTTCGGATATTTCAAGGATATCCACTTATGACACAAAATCCTGGAGTGAACTGTAACTTAAATCCGAGACCAATAACTATACACTACAGCTACAGCCACCACCGCCCGTCGTCATCGTCGTCGGTCGCTGCCGCCACCGGCCGCCCAACACTAAAAACTCTGGTTGCGCCATAAAAAGATCAAACGTTCATCGATTTTATGTCGTTTTGGCTACGTCAAACTTAATTATTGTACATTCGATGCGTGTTACAATGTCTGTTTATATCCTGAAGGAGGATACCCTGTCGGGACCATTAACTCGATATGAACTTCTCCCATTCACACACAGCGAGAGATATACAAATACACGCCGACGCTGACAACGACAACGATGACGATGAGGATGGTGATGACGATGTCGACAACGACAACGACGACGACGGAACAGGCAGTGAAACTAAATAATGAACTCTCCGAAATGGAGGCTGAACCCATTGAATGACCCATTCAAATGGTCATAAAGCTGACCATTAAATATCTCCAACTTGGCAACTTGGCGGTTATCCAATATAATGGTATATCTTCTATATGGGGTTCGGAAAGGGGCAAAAGTTCCTATACTACAAATATAACCTACACCTAGCAGTCATCAGGCCCAGGCGTAACATTTAGTTGGGTATACTTTGAAGAAGATGAGTTCCAGATTCGTAGAGTTTTTGAACATTAAAGTTGATGTCGAAATGCCGGACGTACTCGTATTCTACTCGACTCGTATACAAGCACTTCACTGGATTGGATTGGATGTGTTGTTCGGTCGGGCTTGGGGTCAGCTTTTTGCAATTTCAAGGAACCGTAAGTTTTATGAACATCACTTCCATTCCATGCTGTGAGAATAGTAGTATAAAGTTGGTGCGATAATGATTCATTTTATATTAAGGCAGTCGCGGTGTACATGATGTGTTTGGGTACATAATACTCAAATATGTATAAAGTTGATTTGTGATTGATGGTTAAGTGTTAATGTCGCAAACAAATAAAACAATACACAACGCTTGCTGGATAGTTATTAATTTTCTTGTGAGAACATTTTAAAGCCTTTAAATAATGTACAACTAATCAGGAATATGTCAAGGGTGAAGGGATATCTATAGTATTTTTTTTTTTTAAACATAGGTTATTTTAGCACTAAAAGGTGCTTCCCGTTCGAGATTTTGACAGAAAGTCAGTTATGGGAAATATTGAAAACTTATTTTTGAAATTAGTGCTGTGTAGCCCAAATACTGCGTTTAAGTTTGACGTTTGGTTCGCATAAAAGTAAAAAGGTCCAATTGAAGCG
Organism: Eupeodes luniger; assembly: GCA_951509635.1. Classification (NCBI taxonomy): domain Eukaryota; kingdom Metazoa; phylum Arthropoda; class Insecta; order Diptera; family Syrphidae; genus Eupeodes; species Eupeodes luniger. Next base: position 299,544,467 of record OX608073.1, read on the forward strand.
AGCGGCTATTCTATTCTATTTATTTTTATTTTGTTTATTTATTTACTTATTCCTGATTGATTAACAAACTGTAAGATATAAATAGTAGTAGTAAGCTAATTTTCTAAAATTGAGTGATTATTGTGGTTGGCGTATGGGGAGTATATCAGCTAGAAAAATTAAACTTCGCAATTATAGATAGTTTTCAAAAGACATATCAAGTAGTTGTATAGCAAAACCAGGTATCTTGTCGTATCTACATAACCCATACATAGATAAGTATAGATACCTATAAAATCCGACATTGAGTTTTCGTTACAGTCAACTTTACATCCATGTATCAAAATAGGAATTAATAGGGTCTTAACAAGAAGCTACCAATTGCGTTTTAACAGGTTTGAAAGCATGAGTTATCTATAAGGAACGAAGTACGCCATACCTTGCCCATTGATATGGTTACTGCAAGTCAAAAAGCGTTTGAAGGTCACTCCGAGTTCTTTAAGCTGTTTCAAGGTATTTGATTGGAGCAAGATATTTTCTAGATATCACCAGACATTTAGATTTTTTAGGATTTAAAATAAGACAATTTGAATGAAACCAATTTACAACTAAAGGGTGATTTTTTGGCTATTATCTTTTTGGCAACACTGGTTTAAACAGCTGACGCACGTTTCGTGTTTTGTTTCACTGTCAAACATCTTCAGTTTGGTCTATAATTTAACCATGAATCGTCTTACAAACGAAGAACGCTTGCAAATTCTTGCAAATTATGGAATTTTATTATCAAAATACGTGCTCTGTTAAGAAAGTTCATCGCACTTAATCGATCCACTGAAGCGGCTATTCGGGCTATTGTGACTAAATTTCGTACCAAATTTAAATTGTTGGACATTAAACCACCAACACGCTTACGTAGAGTGCGAACTGAAGAAAAGATCGCAGTTGTCTCGGCTAGTGATAATGATGACCATATCAATTATCGATTCTTCGCCGTTCACAGCAATTGGGCCTCTGTTACTTAACAACGTGGACAATTTTGCTGAAGGATTTAGGTGCGATGCCTTTCAAAATGAAGCTGGTGCAAGAATTGAAGACGAACGACTTACTGCAACGTACAATTTTTGGTGAATGGGCTATTGGAAAGTTGGCCGAAGATCCACTTTTTTACCGAAAAATTGTTTTCAGCGACGAAGCTCATTTTTGTCTCTATGGGTACGTAAATAAACAGAATTGTCGATTTTGGAGTGAATTTCAGGCAGAAGCATTGTAAGAGCTACCAATGCATCCAGAAAAAGTCACAGTTTGGTGCGGTTTATGGGCTGGTAGCATCATTGGACCGTACTTCTTCAAAGATGATGCGAATCGCAAAGTAACTGTGAATGGTGGGCGCTACCGTGAGATGATATCCAACTTTTTTTTGCCCAAAATGCAAGAGCTTGACTTGCATGACATGTGGTTTAACAAGACGGTGCCACATGTCACACAGGATGCGCAACAATGGACTTATTGAAAGGCGAGTTCGGTGAACATTTTATTTCACGTTCGGGACCGGTCAATTCGCCGCCCAGATCGTGCGATTTAACGACTTTAGACTATTTTTTGTGGGGCTATGTTAAAGCTCATGTCTAAACAGACAAGTCCGCTTCTATTGACACATTATAAGACAGCATTGAAGCATTTATTCGTGAGATACCGGCCGAAATGTTGGAAAGAGTATGCCAAAATTGGACTAAGCGGATGGACCATTTGAGGCGCAGTCATGCATGAAATAATCTTCAAACATTAAATTATATGGACCGTACTATCGATTCAAATAAAGATTTCATGCATTTTTCTGAATTGTATATGTGTTTTTTTTAAACTTTTTTTAGCTTTTAAAAAATCACCCTTTATCTTTAAGTCTTAATTGACAAAAAAAGGTATTGCTCTAGGACAAGAGCGCAGTAAAGTACAGCTGGACATCGTCTACGTGCATATGGGAGTAACAATTGGTAATTGAAAATGGAAGTTCATTAACACATATTGAAAACAAAAAAAGGGCTGAAAATAGAGCCCTGAGGGACACCAGTAATATTTGGCAGAAAGTAAGACAGGCTATCTTCGACTTTTATTGCCCATCTTCTATTATTCAAGTATAAACAAAAAATAACCTTGTGGCAACAGACGAAAAGTTGAAATTTTCCATATTGGAGGCATAGGACCATCCGCTTCTCCAGCTTAGGTCTTGGGGCAGCTTGAATTATGTATCGATTTTCATTGAAGAATCTTTTTTGAAGATGCGCATTTTCATCAAAGCGGTTACGTTACCAAACAAAATTTGCACATCTGAGGCTTGAAAACACAGCACGTTACTGTAGATAAGCAAATGAATCCACAGAGAGTGACAGATTGGTGCGGATTGGGAGATGGTGGCATCAGTGGAACATTTTTCTTCGGGCGTTCCACAACCGACTTTCTTCTTACTGCTATTGAGGACATTGATTTGGATGGCCTCAGTGCCCTTGGGTGCTATGCCATAATCGATCTTATGCTCACCAAGTTTCCACTTCATGTTTTCAGCATTCTTAGCATATTCGATTTGCTGCCTAAGAAATCAGATTTGACCTGCCAGGAATTTTGTACTTGCATACAAAATTTCGAACATAAAGTTTTAATAACATCGTAATGTCAAACAGGACATGTATTGCTCTAGAAGAGTACTTAGAAACTAATGAACCGTTGTAAATAATTATTTTTCTGAAGAAGTTAATAAGTCTAAATAATATTTGATGATCAAAAATTCATATTGAAAGTTATTGCAAACGGTCCAATTTGTCGAATTGAAAATTTTGACATTTATCAGTTACATTTATAGTTTCAAGGTTCCTAAAAACTAAACCAAAGATATTTAGAGAGATGACTGTGTGTGCGGTATTGTACGTTCGTGAGTCCGTGCGTCCCTACGTTCGGGAAACTTTTTCGCAAAAACACTCCATTACCAAGACCGGAATCTCAGACTGACATTTCGGTTTGCCCACAAGCTAACTACATACTAAATGTGAGAAAGTGTGCGTGAAATGATGCAAAAATCCAAACACATTCTCACATTTAGTGTTTCGGCCCATCAAAATGCTTCATTATAGAAATCAGCCCCATCTAAATGCTTTATTTGGAATGTTTCATGGCCTAGTTCAAAAACTAAACAATCCTTACCAACAGAATCTGAAGTGCTGACATGGTCTTAAATTGGAAGATTTGTATATCTTTTTAATTTCAATCCAAATAAATGTTGTAAATGCATATTAAATAAAATAAAATTGACCAAATACATATTATTTAATGATTTATTAGTTTGTTATTATTTATTTTGTTTACTTAAATAATTTGCTAACGCAACATGCGCTGCAACTGGTTAAGTATAATTATTGCAAATGGACAAAAGTGTAACGCAATACTTTGTAAAACAACAAAACAGACAATTTTTTCAGCTGTAGTTTGCTTAGAACATTTTCTTGGCGACCGTAGGCACTATTTATATTTTTCTTAGGATAAAGTGGATTTTTATGTGGCACAACTTTTTTCAACACCTTGAAGACATTTTCGAGGGAAATCAACTATCAACTAAAATGAAAAGTTAAACTCGAGTAACTTCTTTGAAATAAGATAAGAATATCTTCAAAGAGTTTGATTTAAAAATAATTCAAGGGATAGTTTAATTCCTTCGTACAATGTTTTTTTTTTTGTATTACTTACCTTTTCACCATAAAACCAACTTCCTTGTGCATTTTCCTATCAGTTAAGCCTTTTTTACCAAACATTTCTTATACTTAAATGTTAGAAGAGTTAAAAAGCTTTTCACATCTTTTTCAAAAATAAAATATAAAGAAATCTTTCAAGAGTCTGGTGGAATCTCTGAGTATATCGATAGTCGAATATAAGGCTTTTTGTTTCCTTCTTCTTCTTTTTTCTACACCCAAAAGATAAGGGAATTGTTCTGTCAACTGGAGTGATATATGGCCCGCAAGGACTTAAATGAAATAACATAAAAGCCATGTAGTCGACCAGAAAAAGAGTTTTTCAAATGAAAGAAAGGAATAAATGAAAAAATAAAATGAAAAAAGGACGAATTAACAATATGTATGTAGGTATGTATATTGTATAGGTAGGTATATACGAAAGCTCTAAAAAAAGGATTTATTTTGATGAAATTTATTCATAGATACGGAATATTATATTAAAGTTAGAATCTTTGAAAAAAAGAAAAGAAGAAAAACCATTTTCTCTTAAAATGAAGGAAAAATATAATTTAATGTTTTTCTTTAAGAAAAGATATGAAGATGAAGATAATATTATGCTTTATCTCAAAATATAGCAAATATAGCAAGTTACCACAAATAGAAATAAAATTAAATTAAATCTGGCTTCCAGTCGTATTAAGGACTTGAAAAATATTTTGCGATTTAGGTTTTCTGATTTTCATAAAGAATCAAATTGCGACTTTGTGATTTAATGTTTTTTCATTCATATCAACTTAGCAATTTAAATTAAAAATTTCAATGCTTTATAGTGCAGGGTTAACCAATTCCAGAACAAAAACTTTCAAAGTCATCTAGCCCAAAAAGTGAACCAAACAGTGACACTTTGAGCGAGGCTTTCCAATAACCATTATTGGATTTTGACTCAAGGTACAAATGGGCCTCAACACTTAAGAAGAATTTTCGATGAAAGTCCATGTCATTTCGTTGTTGGTGTTAACTAAATTTGGAGAGCCTTGAAACCTTAGTCTTAAGGGCATTAATTTCGCGAACTGGTGACTGCAAAAAATAGCTACTGTAGCTCTTTTCTCCTGCCATTGGTAATAACTTGGGCTTACAACACCGAATTACGCATTGGTTATTCCCATTGAAAGTACCCGTGGCATGATGGTTAGTGCGTTGGATTGTCATGCCAGAGGTCTTGGGTTCCATCACTGCCTATGCCATCTAAATTTTTTTTCACCGGTACTGCCACTTGCGAGGAATTGACAAATTCTCCAAGAGTAATTCTTGTCATAAAAAGTACGGTATGGCAGTATGGCAGACTACTTTAGAAAAAGTTTTAACCGCGACAAACTAAATAAAGTGATTTATTCAGCTTGCCTATGTGTAAACGGATTGATTTGCACGACCACATCTGGGGCACTGAACACCCTACTCTGCCTGACATCTCTTGATATACTTAGTAAACATATAGTTGCAAGCTCTGCTGTTCGCCTAAAAGCTTCATGGAAGTGTGTAATCCCCCAACTATGGTTTGACAAAAACTTCCAGATTTCTATATTTTCTTTCTGGGAGAATAGGGCATTCTTGGAAGACGAGTCAATCCAGATGGATCAAAGGCGGTTTTGTTGGCGATAAAAGAAGTCTTCCAAAAAATTGTAGATGAACTCTACAGAAATGGTACAGTATAACCCATTCTACCACGTTTGGCTAATGCTGGCAAACAAATCACTACATGTAAGCTATTGTCAATTCAAGACGGTATAAAGAAGGCAAACATCAGGTGTAACAACATCATCACAGTGTCAGGTCACGAAAAAAATCTGGCCCGTACTAGATTTAAATCGCTATAGATGCTTGCTATCTCTAAGCAGATTTCTTGTAAGCTTGATAATCGGTTTTATAACCAGGCACTGTCTAGTGTCTTATAAGAAAGTAGCAACTCTGCTAGGCGTATTTTCACAGACTTTTGCAGAAGCTGTATAGATGAGGAAGAGGATTAAACAGTTCTTCATCTCCTCTGTACAAGTACTGCTCTAGATCAAAAACGCAAGACCTACTCAGGAAAATTCTTCATTAACGATCTAAACGATCTTAAATTGGTTCATTAAGCTCAGAAGAAAGCCTCAAGATTCATGGGGTATCACAATGGGCCAACAGCTGGCCTATGTTGGTCTTACTCCATCCCGGACAGCCACTTTAATCTTACCTAACTGCCAAAAGATGCATCATTTTTATACTTAGTTTAACAATTTAAACTTATTGTTGAAGCTTCTATATCATTCCATTTTAAATAATAGCGTAGCTAGTTATGAATTTTAAAATGTAAAAATTAAAGCTCCAAAAGTGACAGCCTCCCAAATAGTGGAATGTTCAAAATGAAACCTCTTATATTACAATACAGTATTTTCTTGTTGCTGATTTTGCAAATTCAGAAACCATGTTTTATCAATTTATAATACAAATCTCGTTGCGCGGTGCTTCTGTTCTCTAAAACGGTTTGACCGATCTTTTTTGACCTATTTTCATATCTACCAAATTCAATTACAAAATTTGACGTAAGTTTTGTTAAACTTTCGTCAAACGTATGCAAATAAGTATAGAAAGAGCTGTAAAAAATCCCAATAAACTAGGTGCTTGTGAGGCTACGAGGCCTTATTTAGTATCTAATCTATCAAATATAAAGTTTGCGATGCTAATGAAGCTGTAACTTTTTAAATAGAAAACGTTATCAAAGACCCCAATTTAAATTCCGAGCCGATTCAATTATTGCTGCCACTAATTCCGAATTTAACATAAACCTCCGCCTTGTAACATTATAGCTTCATTTTTAAAATGACTAGTCATATAACACTTGCATTTTTAACAGGACTATCACCTGTTTCCAACATGATGACGTAGTTAGGAGTACTATATGGAAGTTGAAATATTCGCTTGCAGAAGCTTTTTCCCCTTCCCCAAGTATATGCAGCATAAGTATTGATGCTGATACCGCTTCAAATATTTTGATATTGGTGCTATGAACTATACTTTTGTTATAGAAATAGCTTGTCCATGCTTCCCTAAGAGTGCTTTTCGCGTTCATCAGTTTGTCTTTCAAATGCCTTTTCATATTCAAATTTCGAGTTAAAGTAACTTCTAAATATTTAAATTCGGTGACAATGTCGATGTTTTGATTACAATAATCATTTTTGCCATTTTGCCAATTTTCGTTTACACAGGTATGACCCTGGTGGTACTCGTAGCGTGATGGTTAGTGCGTTGGATTTTCATGCCAGAGGTCTTGGGTTCGATCCGTGCCTGTGTCATCTAAAGTTTATTTCACGGGTACTGCCTCTTGCGAGGAATTGACAATTCCTCCAAGAGTAATTCTTGTCATGAAAAGTGCTTTCTCAAACTAGCCGATCGGATTCGTATATAAACTTTAGGTCCCTTCCATTCCTGACAACATTACTCACACACAGGAATGGTTGAGAGTTGTAAGTCACTAGGCCCTAGTTCTCAACGGACTGTTGCGCCACCCAATTTTTATTTTATTTTAGGTATGACCCTTTTTCTACGTTTGAAAATCATAATCTTGAAATTTATCCAGGTTAACTGTTAACTGGCTCCAAAGTTGACAATATTTAAATGAACGACTTATCACAAGCTTCAGTTGAGGCTGCTAAAAGTACAATGTCATCAGCGAATATCAACATTTCTATTCAGTAAACAAAGAAAACATGATTGGGCTTAAACCTTGTCTAACACCCGATCGGGTTTAAAATTCTTATGACAGTCATCACCAGTCCATATCTAAACCATTGTTCCCAGTAAAAATTCTGTTTAATTATTCCAAACTTTCATTACTTTCCGAACTAAAGAACTTGTAAATAAGCGCATTTCTACAAATCATATCCATTGCAGATCTAAAATCAACGAAAAAAGTTTACAACTTCTCTTCTTTATTATAGTATGTTTCTGCAATACTTTATGGGGTAAAACTGTGGTCAATCGTAGAATATCCACTCCTAAATCCTGCCTGAAAATACCTTTAAGTTTTGTTGCTGTCAATTCATCTATTAAATAGTTTTTGCACTATTAGCGTATTTCTTGTGAATCGGAAAAATAACACAGAATTGATTCCTTAAATTCTTGCGGTATGACTTTCGTTCCTAGGACATTGTTATATTTATATGAGCTTCAGTTTGTTGATTAGCTGTGTTGTGTAACATTTATAAAATTCAGCTGATTCGAACCTACTGTTTTTCCCTCTTTAAGTATCGTTACCACTAAGAACACTCTTCTTGCAAGCTTATAATAGAATCCAGAATTCTATTGTAAAAAGATAAAGTTGCATTCAATAATTGTGCTTGTTTTAATAACTTTTCAAAGTGGGCTGACAAAAGATTTGGACTCAGGTTCGGGAATCTTTGCCATGTTTCAGAAATCTTTTGTGCATCTGTATAGAGCTAATCGTCTTGATTATGCTTCAAAGAAAACAATGTTTTCTAATGGTATTTTTGTTTTAATTCGAAGGTATCATTAGAGCGCAGAAGTCTTTAGAAAATGGGGTATTCCGAATATTGTATCTTCAGGAAACTAATGGCCTATTAAAACTGTATAAAATAATTTGAATGCTTTGCAGTTAATTCTACGTGTATTAATATTACTCTTCTATTACAGTTTATAGCTTTAAATAATCCTCTCAAAGTTAGCTAAAAACTACAGTTGATTAGTTCTTAAATTTCGAAACATGTTTTTTTAGCTGCATCAAAAATGTTGATGGTTGTTATCTGTGGTTGTTTTACGGTTCAGAATATCAAAATATGTTGACATCAGTAAGGATTGGCAATTCATTATGATTCGCTTAACTTAATAAACAACGCTACCAAATTGTGGAAACTTACTTTGAAATAAATAAATCTCTTTGCGAAGTTTTTGGGGCACTTCGTTCATTTTACGGAGTACTCGTATATTGATAATAATAAATGGCTTGATAATCAAATCTCCAACCAATCAATGAAATTACAAGCCTTGTTTTCTACTGTTCTAATCAAGTACCCATTTTTAGATCGAAATAATCCCCTTCCAATAAGGTAAAAATAAGTACGTATAGCTATTAATTTAATTTTAAATGGAATTCTAGTATTCTTGTTTGTGGCACTTATGCCAGATACGCATTTCATCATATTATTTACAAGAAAAAAAAAAATATATAGCTAAATATCAAAAACTAAAGAACCCTCCTATTATTTCTATATATCGCACTCATATCCCCTTATTTCCTTACAAAGCATTTTTCTATGATAATTGCCTTAGATTTTCGAAAATTTCATGGAACTCACCTTAAGCTTGACACCACCCACAAAAACCCGCCGCCGCGCAGCCACCACCTAACCATCCACATTACCATCGCAGAAGTCTCCGAAAATCGTTTTGTGAGTCTGATGGTACTTACCCCCTGTATATCAGCCTAAACACAATATCACACAATACAACACACCGTCAAGGACCCTTCACCTAATTGCCGAAGCAATTAAACGACGCCCTTAGGACAAATAACATGAGATATATCCTATCCACATTCTATTTTCTATACCTATGCTATATTTTGTATATTGGAACACACACATTTAGGCCATAAAAATAATTATAATTACCATTATATCACATACATATCCTATAGGTATACCATACAAACACACATACTTATACTCGTATACCCAAAGTAAAGCACAATTAGATCAGAATAATCTGAGACCTAGCCCGGCCCAAAATACCACCCAAATCCACCCTTGAAGCAAAACGACAACGACAACAACGACGACGACGACGACGCCGAACAGAGAGGCCATCAAATGCAGACTCATCTGTGAGTGGCAGGTTTTCGCGAAGGATGGATTATCCTTACGCAATTATTCTTCAAATAGGACACGAAAAAAAAAGGAACTTGCGCGAGAACGCAATTTCCACCCCATGCAAACATGGCCAGACAAAAGCATGCAACATGTCGCCACGCGTCCCAAAGTTGTTGTTATGCCATGCTTCAGCTCCTCCTTCAAGAGCTGCTGATGCTTATGCTGCTACTGATGCTAACGCTGGCGTTGCCGCTGCCACTGCCGCTGCCGCTGCTGGCAAAACAAAACGCTGTCCTCGTTTTAGGAGTTACAAGGAATGCAGATTCCAGAAATGCCTGTGTCGCGCTATACCTACTATATGTCTCATGCTTGTATGTGGGCATCAGGAGGATTGGGCTGGAGCATGTTGCACAAGCTTAAGTACATACATCGGGAGCGTGTTATATGGCAGCACGATCTTGCTCGCACGTGAAAAGCACCTAGCCAGAACCATGAGGTTTTCGGATGTAGCTACATACGACACCCTATCGAACATACCTACCTTACCTTCCTATATAGAGATAGAGATATAGACGAATGGACAGCGACAGGACAGGACACCTCTTTGCTAGAACTGGAACTGGAAGTGGTGGTTAAGTCGGAAGAGTATAGACCATTTGACTTGTAAACTCATTAGGCGGAACCACCTCCTCTCACCGCAGCATTCAGCGTCTCGTTGGAGCACCGTGTGACCATGTGTCACGTTTCTGAAGCTACCTCCAAATGACTACAATTAGCGAAAGTGTTCGCAATGAGCACAGTTCGGTCGTGAACTGGATTGGATGCATCTCCTTGTTTGAGTTCTTTTTTTTTGTTTGGGCTTGGGGTCGTATCGGCTACAAACCTAGGTCCGTCTAGAAATCTATATGGAAGTTGGCTTGCTAGACTATATGCCGTTGGCATTGCCACAGTTGCCGCATCTCCATGTCGATGTCGGTCGGTCGGTTCATTGTCTGTATATAAACCTAGTTGTCCATCAGGGCCAAGTCTATCGAGAGGAGATGGTGATAGTTTTTAAGGCGCGTATTTCAACGGTCAGTGGTCGGTGTCACCTGGACGTGAGGAATTCTATGTAATTAGTGTGGTTGACTGAAGTACTTTACATATACTTTGCATATCAGGCAGAATGCGCTGTGCACTGCAAGTCGGCAGATTAAGGTGGTTATATGGTGCAGATGTCATTGCGAACGAAGAGAAGACGACTTTTCAATGTTTTGTTAATGTACAGTACATCTTCGTAATGTTGTAACGTTGACATTATTTCACTATAAATAGCTTTTGTTTTGTATTTTCATATATCTATTTTACCTATACAAAGATAAAACTGAAGCCTCTTGATGTACTTAATATTTTAAATCAGCGACCCAGACACCAAGTAAAACGTCTTCTATAAAGTTTGACAGTTGATACCAAATTCTTTCCGTTGAATCAACTTCTGTCAAAGTGGACGTAATTCGTTATGTTTTTATGACCAGTAACAAGGATAATTTTGTGCCTGCATCCACACAAAATCCAAGTCGCCTAGAAGAACACACAATGAAGCCTAACGTAGTGATGAGATCTAAATAAGATACGTCAACAAATAAAAGTATCAAATTTTGGGAAGATAGCAATCCGCATGAGATCCAAGTGCATTCAATTTAGATTTTTACCAATTTTTATGAATAATTTTGACACTAACAGCTCGTAAGCTTGACGAAAAGTTTGTTCCATACATCTGCAGAACGAAATTATTGGCCTTAAGTTTAAAATAATTTGGAAAATATGTAGGTGGTGTTTTTTGAAAAGAAGTTTTCGACGGGGTAAGCAAGGATCTCCGATTGTTTGCTTACAAGATCCAATGGACCCAGAAGTTCCATATCGCTTCGGAGTTTAGATTTTAGAGCAACTAGAATTCGATAACGATTTAAGGTGAAAAATCATATTTTTGGTACGTGGTTGTCGAGAAGCCATAGCGTCTAAAACAGATTGAGAGTTTAGCAATTCGTGGAGTGCTTTTTCGAAATTATGGTTTGAAACACTGTTTAGGTGAGAGAGATGTTAATCGACTTATTTTCACTACAATTTAGAACATGGATTTAAACGACGGAAGATCTCTGGTTTGTTCAGTTTAGAAACGTCAGGCGAAACGTTCTGCGCCTACTTTCACATCACTTCTTTGCAGATCTCTTTGATGATTTCTTCGTTCAATTTGTTTTGCATCTTATATGGATGCAGGTGAACCTCGTCCTTCTTCAAAACCTCTCTTTAAAGACGTTCCAAAAACTGCTTTGCGAAGAAAAATAGGAGATGTTTTAAGATCTGTTAGGTTAGATTAAACGGCTTGCGATTAATGACACCTAATTCCATGTAGATCCATTGTGATACCCTGAAGTATTGAACTTCCCTAAGAGAGTCATTAAACCAGTGATATTATGAAGCCTAACATTCTGTTTTTTGGAAGTCCTTCAAGATTATTGAATCTTATCTTCTTAAGAAATTGATTCTAGTTTGGCATAGTGCTGGGCAGTGGCATAAGAAGTGGGCTGTGCTTTTTCTCATCACTGCATCCTTTGCAAAGGTAATTCGTGGTAAGCAGCGTTTTCTTTGCATTGTAACCCAACGGGTTGTGACCTGTTATTATGCTTAAAAAAAATTTAAAAAAAAAATGTGTCGCCTCGAATATTTTACGAACAAAAAATCGTTTTTAAAATTAATACAAGTTGGAAACAATTGATTTTCCAATATCTTTTTAAAAATTTAAGATTAGGGCTTCAAACTAGTTTCAATTAAGAAAAACTGTTTTTAACATTCTTTGAGAAAAATACAATTGACAGTTTTTTTTAGAAAAAAACCTAAAAAAAAATATTACTAAAAACTTTTTGAGATTATGGCTTTAAACTAATTTTTATTATATAAATACTGTTTTCAACATTTAGTAAAATTTTCCGAAAAATCAAATTGACAGTTTTTTTATAAAAAAATAAAAAAGCTACCAAAAAATTAATAAAAGCTGGTAAAAATTAATTTTCCACTCAAATATCTTTTCAAAAATTTGAGATTATGGCTTTAAACTAATTTTATAAGAAATATTGTCTTCAATTTTTGGTAAAATTTTGAGAAAAATCTATACATAAAAACCTAAAAAAAACAATACTAAAACTTAGTAAAAATTTATTTTCGACTCAAATATCTTTTCAAAAATTAAAAATATTGGCTTTAAACTTATTGGGGCATATTCATAGATGTTTGCTAAACTCTTGCTAAGTTGTTACTAAACAAGTCCAGATTTTGGTCATTTATAAATAAATTTAAACCTAAGTTTAAAGCTAAATCTGTGGTTTAACTATAAACATAGGAAATGCTATGTTTAAGCAATTATTATCACAGCCAAATGTCATATTTGATTTTTGTTTGTGAATTAAAAAGCTGAAAAAGTAAATCATATCAAATAAATTGTACGTAAACTTGCTGGTGTAGCTCTTCTTTTTGGCAATTTTCGATAACAAAGTTCTTTCTCTGATTGCGATAAGTTTTCCTGCCGTTCGCGTTTTATATTTTCCTTGTTGTTCATCTAAAATATTAGAGATAGATAGATAGATTCTTTAAATAAAAATATTAGAATAATTCGAACAATTTTTACGTGATTTGAAACACAAAATTACAATTATAAAAATAATACAATTTTTTGAATAGTAGGCTTTACTCAAAGTAAAGTTTTGACAATTTCTACGTGATTTGAAACACAAAAAACACAATTTTGTATGATTTGCAACATAAAATGAGAATAGGCTAAAAATTAATTTAATAAGTGAAACTGTTCCAGTAGTTAAGAGCTTGTCGACAAAATTTGAATACGTTTAGCCAACCTAGTGCTCCATTTAGGATTTCGTAAAATTCTTGCATTGTTAAAATACTTTTCCAAAAGTGTAATCTACGAATTTCTTGTAAAATTGGGCAAATAGCTAAAAAGTGTTAGATATCTTCGATTTCTCTTCTGTTGCATAGATCACATAGCTGCGGCAAATCACTTCGGTGTGGTTGTGGTATTAAGTTTAAGTTTAAGATTTCGACTCTGGCTTTAAAAATAATACTTATCTGAGCAACTGAGTAATCATTTTTGAAGTATGTAGTTCATGTCTGAAATCAACTGATGATTCAAGTTTCTATAAACGTTTCTAGATGCTGAAGAAGTTGCACTAAAAAGATTTTCTACATACAACTTTTGGTCAAACTTAGCAATAACACCTGCGAAATGCGCTTGCCAGTCGTCAACATTGGTTTCCGAAAGGTTGAGGGAAGATTCTGTTGCTATTGCGAGTTGGTTCCAGTCTTTAAACGGAGATGCATTCGATTGCAGCAATTTTTTCAAAATTATTTTGTGAAGGCACAGTTCACTTCTTTTTATCACCTGAACAATAAAATCCGCATTAGCCTTTAAATTTTTTATATAAATAGGGGTGATGCCTGACTCTACGTAAATGGGGTAATTTGGAGTTGAGTTAGGCAAACGAAACAAGCGCTTAAAGAAGTGCCTTTGTAGGCTCTCGAAAGCATCTAGGTTCAAAAAACCGAAAACTTGTGCACCATAGCACAAACATGAATTTATTGTTGCATTAAAGACTTTATATTTAGATACCAGATCAATGTTGGAGTTGGAGAAGAACTTAGGCCACATCAAATTTAGTGCCAACTTGGCTTCTTTATTTTTTATTTTAGCATGTTTAGCGAAATCTAAATTAAGGGTAAGAAGAACATCCAAGTAACGGGTGATTTTTTAAGAGCTTGAGAACTTTTTTTTTTAAAAAAACGCATAAAATTTGCAAAATCTCATCGATTCTTTATTTGAAACGTTAGATTGGTCCATGACATTTACTTTTTGAAGATAATTTCATTTAAATGTTGACCGCGGCTGCGTCTTAGGTGGTCCATTCGGAAAGTCCAATTTTGGGTAACTTTTTCGACCATTTCGGCCGGAATAGCCCGAATTTCTTCGGAAATGTTGTCTTCCAAAGCTGGAATAGTTGCTGGCTTATTTGTGTAGACTTTAGACTTGACGTAGCCCCACAAAAAATAGTCTAAAGGCGTCAAATCGCATGATCTTGGTGGCCAACTTACCGGTCCATTCCTTGAGGTGAATTGTTCTCCGAAGTTTTCCCTCAAAATGGCCATAGAATCGCGAGCTGTGTGGCATGTAGCGCCATCTTGTTGAAACCACATGTCAACCAAGTTCAGTTCTTCTAGTTTTGGCAACAAAAAGTTTGTTAGCATTGAACGATAGCGATCGCCATTCACCGTAACGTTGCGTCCAACAGCATCTTTGGAAAAATACGGTCCAATGATTCCACCAGCGTACAAACCACACCAAACAGTGCATTTTTCGGGATGCATGGGCAGTTCTTGAACGGCTTCTGGTTGCTCTTCACTCCAAATGCGGCAATTTTGCTTATTTACGTAGCCATTCAACCAGAAATGAGCCTCATCGCTGAACAAAATTTGTCGATAAAAAAGCGCGAAACACATTTCGAACCGAACACTGATTTTGGTAATAAAATTCAATGATTTGCAAGCGTTGCTCGTTAGTAAGTCTATTCATGATGAAATGTCAAAGCATACTGAGCATCTTTCTCTTTGACACCATGTCTGAAATCCCGCGTGATCTATCAAATACTAATGCATGAAAATCTTAACCTCAAAAAAATCACCCATTATTTAAATTCCTGGACTATTTCGATAACGGTGTTAGCGTCTTCTTGTTTGCCTTCCTTCAAAAATCATAATTTTTGTTTTTTGTACATTTATTTGCTGACCCCAAGTCTCACAAAATAAGCAAAGTCGGTTAATTTGCATCTGTAGCGAAACTGGATTGTCGGCAAATATAACCAAATCGTCGGCATATAATAAAACTTTGACAATGCTGTTAACAAAAGAGACTCCTTCAGTGAGAGGATCACAAATATCATCAATGAAGAGAGAAAACAATAAAGGGCTCAAACTACAACCTTGCGGCACACCGGCTGTTGTTTCGAAACTATTCGAGAAATCATAACCATCCCATAACCCTTGCATTTGATGCGAAAATTAGATTTTCGTACATTAATAAAAACTTGCGAGATACACCCATGCAGGACATTTTATAAATTAAAGCCTGTCTGTTGACTTTGTCAAAAGCAGCTTTAAAATCGACAAACCAAGTGTATAGTTTCTTCTTCCGTTCAATAAACTTTCTATAGCGATACTGGAGATAGCAAAAAACATGGTCCATTGTAGAATAACCTGGCCGGAAACCGGCTTGAAAAATACTCAAACGATTACTACTTTCAATGCATTTAATAAGTCTTCCATTCAGAATGGCTGAAAGAATTTTTTGAATTGTATTTAATACAGAAATACCTCTATAATTTTCAGGCGAATTTGCATCACCTTTCTTAAAAATTGCAAAAATAACGGATTTCTTGAAACTAGTTGGAGCGATAGAGTCGTTGTACAATCTATTAAAGAAGGTTAGAAGGAAAGCAAGAAGCAAGACAAATCGACAGACGGGATGGGAAGTTATCAGTGTGGGTCGCCTCTTTTTGCTTCTGAAATTAGGAATTTAATGAACCTGTGACCGGACTGGTTTTCGAATTATTGGCTACAGTAATTTCAAGCACATCTTTTCGATTATTTTATAAACAAAAGTGGGAATATTCTCTCTATTTGATACTATAGATATTTTAAGATAGGAAAAACATTGAAAAAACCGAAAACGAAAAAGTCAAGATGTTCTTAAAATATTCGCTTCTGCTGGGAACACCCTATATTATCCAACTTCTTATCAATAACTTAGTTCTTGGAACTGATAAGATATTATTATACAACCTTTATTTGTTACCAAAGTCTAAAGACCTATCCTTAATGTGCATAAATTAAATAAGTCTAAAGTTTAAATTTCTCTCTGTCAAACAGTACGAATACCAAACTAATTAGTTTCCCTTAACTTTATAATAATTGAAAAGAATTCCTATCACAATGTCATATTCTATATGATTATTTTGACATTCAAATCATCCTTATACAAAAACAGAGGCCTTTCAATATATGTACGTATACAAAGTTGCTTAAGTCTAGACACATCCGATGTAAATAATTTTAAGCGAAATTATTTGAAATTAAGACTTCGTTCAATTTATTCTAATTTCAGTATGAAATTAATGGCTGGCCCAGACCGTGGTTCATGGAGTTAATTTATGTCTGCAACTTGTCTAACGGGGGACTCCTCTTTCTCTTTACACAATCGTAGCGTAGAATACTTTACTCTTATGTAAAATTGGAAAGATATATGAAAAATTATAAGACTCTATGCCATTCTGTCCTAAATGTACACAATTCAACTAAATGTAGAGTGCTGGTTAATTGACTTCACGTCATTAAATGGTACACGAAATGATGGAGGACGGTGGCAGGCGGTGCGGTGGTGATGGCAGTGGAATTCTTTTCTCAATTTCTACACGCATGGATGCCACCTCCGACCTTTTTGCAAAGTCAAACAATTGGTTGCTATATATTACGGTTACGGAGTCAGATACCCAGGATAGGATAGGAATAGAGCTGCCTTCGGCTCGTTTCAGCATTCAGCTTATAGAATTTTAAAATTTAAAGCGAAAGTGACGCTTGGAACAATTGCGTATGCAAACATTGAAATCAACACAATGCAGGCAGAACGCGACTATGAGTACGCTACCGCGTCTCACATCTCTCCTCTCCGTCATCATCCTCACCACCAGCATCATTATCAGCATCATCAATATATACAAATACCGTTGTTGGCGGACTAGATTCACTTACAAATCTAATTAGGTCCAATAAAAGCCTCAGACAAGTGATACCATATCATCTGAGCTAGAGAGAAGAGTCTCTACTCTCTACCCTTCCTCATACAACACATCGTACCGCAACGCTCCGATCCCGCTTTGTCCTCCAGAGTGATGGAAGACAAAGTGAGCGGCTGCTCTAGAGCTGCATAGTCGTTTAAATGGAAGGTCTGGGATTGGGATAGCTAGATAACTGTAGCTGGATTATACAATTCATTGCTCGAATTTAAATTGTCACGCAAACCACCGTTAGGAGTTGTCAATATGGCATACGGCACTCGTTTAATTGAATTTGTTCAACAATTGTGAGTGAGACTATGCGGTGAGTATGGTGGCGAGTGATTGCAAAGTGATTGGATTCATCAGAGAGGCATAGCGGGGGAGGGAATATATATTTTATTTATTTATGGTTATTTTTTTTTTTTTATATTTTTGTTGCTCGAAATCAAGCTCAATGAATTGATAGATCCGGTAGTGGGCTTTGTTTTGATGGACGTCTGCTCCTCACTGATTTCCAGCTGGATATATAGCCCAGCATCATCATCATCCATATACACACATAGTTGTAGAAACCTAAGCCGAAGCAGAATCAGAAGCAGAAGTATCATCAACATCATCCCCTCAGTGGGGGGTTGAGTTAGCGCGGCGGCGACTTCGACTACGGCTATACGGCTACGACTATACTACTACGATTGAATGAGTTAGTTACTCGTAGCGGTGATTTGTCAATTGTAGATTTATACGACACGATTCAGAATGCGATGTGAGAATGAAGGGTGATGATGGATGTGGTTCAATTGATGTGGTTGCCAATTGAAATATATTTTTTAATGCTTATTTATACACATATTATATTTTTGTATAACCTTATAAGCTTAGCAATAGCTTAATATAGAAGAAATTGAAGGGAAGTCAATGTAATATATTCCATGTATTATTTTTAAGAGCTATATGGGGTCTAATAATATAATAATTTATTTAAAATTGACATGGCTGTAGGGAATCTCTGTTTTATATGGGTAGAGTGTTAAGGCTGAAAATTTAAAATTTTGTTTTATTGAATAATGGTTACTGATGCATACTCGAAAACAATTCATGAGCCTATATTTTAAACGACCTATGACTGATGTTTTTAATGAGCACACCCTTTAAGACTTTCGAAATAGTGCCGAAAGATGTCTTAGTTACATACCTTGATATAAGTTGAAAGGCTTATATTTCTAGCGCTTTTCTTTGAACATTTTTATAACTTCCGCTTTAAAACATTCAGAACTTTTTCAAAAAGATGTAATTATTTAAATATTTTCATAAAAATTATTATTAAACAAAAATATATTAGACTAGCGGCCCGTCTCGGCTTTGCACGGGTAGACATAAATAGGTACAGACATTTAAGTTATAAGCATGCTAATTAAAACGACCATGAATCACTAAATTAGAAAACATTTTTTTGTCCTATCATTAATACTCTTCGCAGCGTATGCGGTGAAAGACATTTTATGGCAAATTTTTGTACACCTTCGGTTTGTTATAATAGGAATTTCAAAAGATTTCTATAGTAATCAAGTACTTAATATAGCCTATGTTACTCAGTGATAATGTAGCTTTCCAATGAAAAAAGAATTATTAAAATCGGTCCAGTACTTTTAGAGTTTATTCGTTACATACAAAAATACAAATCTTTCCTCTTTATAATATTAGTATAGATTATCAATGAAAGCAAAGAACTGTTAAAAATATTGGACCATAAATGTTCCTAAGAAAAAAAATTGGGTTTGGGTTGAAATCCCGAATCTCCAAAACCTAAAATCTCAAGAATCCAAAATTCTGAAATCCAGAAAAATTATATAAATAGGTACAAATATAGCGCAAGAATTAGAATTCCTCATCAGAACCAAGTAAAGCAGTAAGCAATTGCCTTAAGATTGAAACCAGAAAATTGTTAACTTATCAAATTGAAAATTTTGACATTTCTCGACGTTTCAAGGTCCCTAGAGTCGAAATAAAAGTTTTTTGGAAAGATGCCTGTGCGTGCGTGTGTACGTACGTTCGTACGTCCGTACGTTCGCGACGTTTTTTTCGTCTTCCATAGCTCAAGAACCAGTAGAGATATGGACTTCAAATAAATTTTGTTATACAGATAATAAGGCAGAAAGATGCAGAGAGGGAAAATTGCGTGGGTGGGTTTTTACCATAGCAGTTTAAAAAAAAGGTGAAAATGTTGGTTAACCCTAAATATCTCATGAAGCAATGACGCTAGAGACTTGAATTAAATTTTATATTATATATTGTAACGTAATACAAAACAATTATATTTTTGGAAAAAAAATCCAATTAACGGTTTTTTTTATAAATCAAAAAAAATTAAAAAAAAAATTTGTTACCTCAAAAATTTTACGACCAAAATATGATTTTATCTCCAAAACAATTTTGTGCAACGAAGAATAATGTTTTTGAGATCAGATAAAATTTTGAGAAAAATCTAATTAACAGTTTTTTTCATAAAAAATAAAAACCTAAAAAAAACATTACTCAAAGGTGGTAAAAATTGAATTTCGACTCAAATATCTTTTCAAAAACTTGAGATTAAGGCTTCAAACTTATTTTATCTTATGAAAAATATTGTTTTCAACATTCAGTAAAATTTTGAAAAAAATCGAATTGACAGTTTTTTTACAAAAAAAATAAAAAATTTTAAAAAAACTTGGTAAAAATTTACTTTCGACTCAAAAAGCTTTCAAAAATTTAAAATATTGGCTTCAAACTTATTTTATTTCACAGAAAATATTGTTTTCGATATTCAGTAATTTTTTTTATAAAAATCCAATAGGTAGTCCGTTTTTTTCATAAAAAAATAAAATCTACAAAAAATAGTACGCAAATTTTGTAAAAATTGATACACATAGACAAACTTTTAAGCAAGAAAAATCGACAGAAGGGATGGGAAGTTATCAGTGTGGGTCGCATCCCAGCCTCTTTTTATTTAATGGAGTAGTTCTTGTGCCGTGAAAGCTTTATATAGGTATGTATGTATGTATTTACTTATTTCCTTGAAATAGCGCTGCACTCCGGAACGGACCTGGGCCTTGGCCAACATGCATCTCCAGCCAGCTCGGTTCTTAGCTAGGTGTCTCCAGTTTCGAAGGCCACCTACGTGGGCCACCTGAGTCGGATATCGGATTCGAAGACCTTCCTGACTGAAGCATTGTTGTCCATGTGCTCTGCATGGCCCAGCCATCTAAGTCGTAGGACTTTTATTCTGTTAATCAGGTCAGGGTCGCTGTACAGCCCGAACAGTTCGTCGTTGTATCTTCTTCTCTCCGTCTATGCAGACGGGACCAAAAATCACTCCAAGAATTTTTCTCTCGCAGCATCTTAAGATGTTCTTATCTTTCTTTGACAGGGTCCAGGCCTTAGCGCCATATATGCAAACGGCGATTATGAGCATCTTTTAGATGGTGACTTTGGATAGTGGAGAGAGGACTTTATTACTCAATTGCCTTCTAAGTTCAAAGAAGCAGCGGTTTGCAAGAGTTACTCTTCGTTTGATTTCAGGGCTGTTGTCGTTGTCTACTTGTTTATGATGTTGGTGTAGTTAATAATCCAAGTAGTTACTAGACTAAATACTAAAAAACAAATAATTGTCACCTTGAAATTTTTTAGAAACAAAAAAAATTGTTTTTACATCCAAAATAAGTGTACGCCAGTAAAATAACGTTTTTGACATCTGATAAAATTTTGAGAAAAATCAAAGTTACACTTTTTGTTACAAAAAATAAAAAACTAAAAAATACTACTAAAAGTTTATAACAATTGATTTATTAGGGATCCAACTTTCAGTTTTTATGTATATAAAAAATTAAAATCTACAAAAACTACTTTATAAAATTGGTATCTAATAATTTATGTTCGATTATTGATATCACGTGAATAAATGATGGTATTAACTTTAAAATAATTATATTCTGTTCTAAAATTAGTTGTAAGTTATTTATTTTTTCAGAAAATGCTGCAAAATTTACAAGAACAGATATTGAAATCAAATCTTTTATATTTTTACCCTTATTGCGAAGATCAACTATCAATTTATAATTGACATTCATCAATCAATTTTATTAAAAGGTATATTGTGACTGTCAACTGTCAATATTGTTGATCCATTGTGATTTTCTTTAATTAATCAATTGTGAATGAAAAAAAATCGTTATTGTGAACGACAATTTTCATCGATTTTTTTGTCAGATATCAATTTTTTTTTCAATCGTAAATTTGTTTAGAACTATAAACAATGTGAGTTTAGAATTAAATAATTGATCAAATTTTTATTTGTTGTATTTCCAAAGGTCTTAAAAAGTAGTAGGTAATAAAAAACAGTTATGCAGATTAGTCCAGTTGATCGAGGAAAAGTTCAGAAAAGTGACAGAGAGTGTGGATCAATCTGAAATGTAAAATAAAAAAGAAGAAAACAGAAAATAAAATAGAAGTCACAGCCACTGGTGGTGGACCAAACATGCTTCACCATTTTAGCGATTTGGAAAAAGCTGTTGTGAGTTTATAAGGATTCAATACATGCGTTAATCCACCTGGAAGAGAGTTTTGTTTAGAAAATGTGACCACCTCCAATGCAAATGATATGTCAATTGAAGACGTTGCACATGAACAATGGACAGGTCAGATTGACCCGGTTTCTGTTGAACAACAGAAGAAAAAACTCCTAGGAAGGAAAGACTTCAGAAAGGTCGCATAACGATACTCGAAAACCAAACTTTTGAGCATATAAAGTGTCACGAAAATATATGCTAAATATTATGGGTGGTAGGTACTAAAAAAAGTAAATATGAGTAACATAGAATATTATTCCAAAAAAAAAACTTTAAATCACGAAGGAACACAGGAAGACATTTTAAAAATTTTTCCAATTCCAAAGGATTGGAAAAAGTTCAGTTGAAGTCATATTGTACTTTGTTTTTAATTTATTTTATTTTTCGTGACCTTTTTTTTTTGTCAAACTAATTTTCTTTTTAATTTTATTAATTTGCTGAACAATGATTCATTTTGTAAGTTCCTTAAAAAAAAAAAAAAAAAAAAACATCTGTCAGACGTACATTCCCATTCACAACAATAGAAATATTTTGGAGGCATTCACAATAGAACAATATTTTATCAATTTGTTTTCGCAATACCGATTTTTAATTCAATTGATAAATTTTACATACTTTAAAAATCAAGTGTCCTGTGGCGTATGCGTGTCCTTCTATTCTTAGATATGTAATTATTATTTTGTTTTTCAATAAGTGTTTTTATTATGACAATGAAAAATAAGTACATATGTATTTCGCAAGAGAAATTAATGGATTTTTTATTTTATTGGGAGGAAAATGAGATATGTCATTAACAATGGATAACAATTTTAGTCAAATCTCCTCCACTGCTACATTACTAGTTCTTATATTCGCGGCTATATGTCGTCGATAACTTTACGAATTCCATATGAACGGTCTTATACCGACGTGAAGTATTGGGATGTAGACCTTATCTTTTACATGGCATCAAATAAAATATCCTAAACGTATTGAATCACAAGAACTCGGTGTCTAATTGTGATCACTTCTTTTTCTTTTTAGCTTCCGATGCACTTTTTAGTAGAAGATTGAATAATTAGGCACAAAATAACACATTCCTCAAAAATGCTGACTCACACGCTTTCTGCCTACAATCTTTCAAAAGGTTGACAACATTTAAAATCGTTTAAGCCGAAAATTGGCTCAAATCTTATGCTTTCCAATTTGAATTGTGAATATTAACATCCTTAGAGCTATATAAACTGACGTTATTGCAACAATCTGATTTTCCTGGCTTTTGACCTTTCATATCTTATGACACAGAGACAAGATCTTACGATACTTTTGCAGCCAATTTTGACTTGTAGTACTCCCAAAGGAAGGTATAAAGGTGTTTCCAGTTTTTTTTTATTTTACTGAACTATAAGAATATTTGTCAATCTCATGCAACTATTCATCGCTCAAATAGCTATAAACATTTTTCAATATTTACATTTCTACATTGCGTCAATACTTCGTCGTTCTTTAAAATTAAAAACCAAAACAGAACAAAAATTATACTGAATAAATTTTGATTTGATTTAAGTTGTATGTTGTATGTAGGTACATTTAAAAAAGCATATAATTAATTGTGACATAACTCTGGCAGTTCCTCTGACAAGTTTCGTGTTTTTGCATCCAAGTTGCATGTTTGCTGTACGCGCATCATCGCTGCAGCGTTTAACCAGAAAATCACTTACAGCCAGTTAAAAGTCGACACAACATCAGAACAACGCAGTGTAGCACAACCATAACGACAGCAACCATCACAGAAATAAAAGAGAGAGCTAAATTAAGATCCTCAATGCAATGCAATGCAGTCGCAGTCTAATGCAAAGACAAGCACAAGCGATGATATGAGGACCAAGCAGAGATCTTGTAATGTTCATATGGTATATATACAGTTATACATACTTTTCGATATATAGACACTCAACTCATGATGCCCCCGCTTTCCTTGCCACAATTTTCTTCGTAACTTATACAAAACACATGCCAGTTTCGGGCTGGGGTTGACTTGCAATTAATTGCGGATGAAACAGAATTATTAATTGCTTGTGATCTCCCTCTTCGTTTTCAACAACCCCCCACCCCCTCTGCCGTCATGCCGATGCACTACCATACCTACTAGTATCTCGTATATATAGTTGCTTGCGGAATGTCTAAGACGCGCTGCTTGTTGCAGTGCGCCTAATTGTGGCAGCAGCTTTATTAATAGATGAAAACGAATAAGACGCGGAATACAAATACAGCATGCGGCATACGGTACCGCACCGAATGTGCCATATATCCAAATTTATAGAGAAAGCGTAGCTTAATGTATCTATTGCAAACTCAAAGCACCAACCAACAAAAACACACGTGATTGGATGCATTCATTCAATTTTTCTAGCTATAGGAGTTTTATAAACGCTTAGCGTATAATGTAGGCCTTGTGATATGGTTGCAGCTGCAGCTGATGGTATTTTGAGGAATTCTTTTGGTTTTGATTTGCCTTGTTAGTTTCTATATAGTTTTGTCTTACCACGCCAAACCAAACTGCTGATGGTCTATGGTCTGGGTTTCTCCATATAATGAGAATATTACAAAGTTAAAGTTGGATAATATAATGAATGACTTCTTGCCTCGCATGTACATAGGTAGAAGATAAAGGTGCCGGGTAGGTAAATAAGTTTAAAAAGAAAAACACTTTGGAAATTGTATGCATATGGTTTCTGATGTTTTTGATACACATTTTCCAATTCTAATTTTCTTGGACCATATAAAGTGTTTGTTGTTATGGTTTTTAATACAAAACGTCAAGGTATTTATCTTAATTCACTCACAATGTATTTTTTTAAACAAAACTGTTGAAAAAGTCACCAAATTCCAAATAAAACAATTCTCAATGAATAATACAGAATGATACCAATGAAATTGTTATATTTTTTAAATAAAGGGTTTTCCATTATTGGCGCATCAGACATAGCAATAAGATCTTATCTTAATTTGAGAGTTCATTAATGGCATCATGTGTGAACTATAACATCATCGACTTTGCTGGATGACGCGCAATTGAAAGTTTTCCAGGACTTTAGCGGAAAAATCATGCTGAATCACCAATTGTATCGATCATGTTGCCTTTGAGGGTCGTGGTGTGGTTTGTGTCTTATTTTCATAGACCTGCGACTTAAGAAGGCTCCACTTTGTCTTAATTGACTGATTAAAAAAAGGTATTTTGACAGAAAGTAAAAGAAATAATATGGCCGCCACGTGCTGTTAAAATCAACATCCCTTATTTTAAAACCATTTATAGTAGATTTTCCAATAAAAAAAAATAGGTGGCGCAGCAGTCCATTGAGCACTAGGGCCTAGTGAATTGCAACTCTCAACCATTCCTGTCTGCGAGTAATGTTGTCAGGGATGAAGGGGACCTACAGTTTTAAGCCGAATCCGAACGGCTAATTTGAGAAAGCACCTTTCATGACAAGAATTACTCTTGGAGAATTTGTCACTTCCTCGCAAGAGGCATTACACGTAAAAAAATTGCACAGGCAGGGATTGAACCCAAGACCTCTGGCATCATGACAGTATTACACACTAACCATCACTCCACGGGTACTACAATTTTCTATAAAAGGTTTCATTATTTGATCAGCTGTCATTTTTGAATCTGCCATTTCTTGACATTTGGAAAGTAAAAAATAAAAATTACTAGAAACTAAATAATACAAGTTTGAACAATGCACTGATATTCTTAAATTTCACCAAATAAATGGCAAACATGGTTAACATTTTGCATCAGAAACAGTTCGCAAAAATGTTTTTATCGTCGCAGCTTTTCGGTTAACAATACACAAACTGGATTAAGAACATGAGCTTTTCGGTCAAGTAGGTGATGTTGAAAGTAGAAACAGTGTACTAGTGTTGGTTAAACATCGATAAACTATTAATAGTAAAAATCTTTCGCGTACATCGATAAATTTAAATGGAATTTCACTCCACTTTTTTGTAGGCTAAGTAAGAAATTGAATGCATGGAAAATTTTCCATAGCCGCCTAAATCCAAACTACGAGTATAGTCCTCCAATGTGGAGATAAGTTAATGTTGTCTTCATACCTAAGGCGGGTAAATGTTCTCAAGTTGACCCTAAAGATCTATTACCAATAAGTCTGTCAATATTCCTTTTAAAGACCATAGATTGATTGATATCCACCTCAGAACAATAATCGATACAAAATTTGTATCTAAGCAACATGTAGCGACAAGCCTATGGTAAGGGTAAATTAGTGAAAACAGCGATATACACTTTTGTCCGCACCATCGAATACTCTCTCCATCATAAAGAGTTCACTATATGTTTACCTTTCTTGACATTGAAGGCGCTTTTAACAACGTGGACACATCTGCAATAGCATTGGCACTAATATCTGGTAACAGTGAGAGTTCGCTTTGAGAGATAATTCGTAAAATGCTGACCAGTACCTACATATATAATAACTAACTCAAAACTAGGGTACCCTTCCCTTCTGTCAGAAAAGTTGTCAGCATGGGTACGCCTCAATGCAGTGCGCTGTCTCCTCTTGTTGTCAATGAAATTGTGACTAGTCTGGATGTGGAGGGTTTAAAGTGATTTCTTATGCGGATGACGTTGCTATATCAATTTCAGGGAAGCATCTTAATACCTAAAATAAGTCTTAAATAACTCAGCATTGGCCACTCCGTAATTCTTTATTATTTAGAATCAATTCCAAAGTACACTGGCTACACCATCTCCCAACTACAGTTCGATGGAAACTTCCAGACTTCTATACCTTCCAGATCTTTCTGGGAAATGGGTCAATCCACTTCTATACAAATAGATGAAAAACTAATGAGGGGTTTTGTTGAGTCGTGAACTCTGAACGACTAAAATTGAATCTCTCATTCCGCCTTCCCAACCGCTGTAGCCGATAAAAAAAGACAGACAGTAAAACTGCCATAAAATCTTTGAACTCTGTCTCTACAAACTCTGTAACCTTCCAGAACTATCGATCATCTCTAATGGCTGAAACACAAACACGCTTCAGCTTCAGCTTTGGCTTCGCCTGACGTTTACGAGTTCAGCCATAGGAATTCAATGCATGCTATCACAATGAAGCTTGGACCTCACGTTTTGTTTGACAATCGTAACGAAAAGAATGTAATGTTACTTAATGTGACTCTAAACGGAAGGTCTAGTTCAAATTTGCACAAACAGCTGTAAAAAAAAGTCAACAAACAAAATACATTTGCTTTTGGAGGGATTCCTATTGGTTATTATAGGCTGTGTAAGCTATTTAAGCTATGTAAGCGATTAATTTAATTTTTTGATTTGAAAATTCATATTTTTTACGAAAAATCAAAAAAAAAAACTTTTGAGAAAAAATAACAGCTGCTAATGACAGCACTGCCATTTAGAAATGTCATATTAGAAATGTCAAATTCCAAGCAACCTCGAAGTAGGCCCATCGTAACGCAGACGAAGCCGAAGCAGAAGCTGAAGCGTGTTTGTGTTTCAGCCATAATGGAGATGGATCAGCAGTTTACCATTCACCTTTGCTAGGCCATAAAGACGTTCCAGAAAATTGTAAAGCAGACGAACTCGTCAACAGGAAAGCACGCCACTCGACAAGGCGTATTCTCAAATGATTTCTGCAGAAGCTGTTTGGACGAGGAAGAGGAAAAAACAGTATTCTTCACATCCTCTGTACAGTGTACATGCCCTGCTTTAACTCAAACGCGAAGGACTTATCTAGGAGAATTCTTTTTTAACGAAAACTAAAGATTGATGGCTACATCGTATCTTTGGTTATGGGTCCTTTAAATTCATCAAAATGATACGGATTTTCAACGTAAATAAGCGGAATTGGCTTATATTGGGCTTGGAAAATCCCAAAAACAGTTTTTAAAATCTTTTTTCTCCTCAAATTATTCCTGTTTGGCACACTTATTTGGCTGGTGGTGTGATTTTGTGTCAACGAGACGGCACTAGATGCCACAATATCAACAAAATATTGATTTAACATCTGGAGACTTTTTTGGGGCATTATAAGAGATAAATTCTATGTTAGTGATTCATAAGTGACTACTATCGCATAAAGATTCAGAATTCGTGAAGTTATCGACGACATACGACCGCAAATGTGAAATTAGTAATGGAAAATTTCATGAAAAATCTGGTGCTGCAACTGCAACCATAGTCTTGGCAGCGACGAGCGACGCGGCGCTGTTTTCTATTGTTCTACTACTTTCGGTATAAAATTTTTAAAAAATTATAAAATAGGAACTTGTCATTGTAATAATCTGTATTTGTTTGATATTATGTATGTTCCAAATTTCTTTCCAAATGGAATGCAATTCGACTCGGGTTTGACATGTACTTTTATTTCTTTGAACGCTATTTTAAGAGAGAATGAAATAATAGCATGATTTCGGGATTTGATATAAAACTGTAACAATCTTTATTGTTCTTGCATCATTACTTATCAAAAAATTCTGTTTAAAAACTGCATTCAATTATCTAGTAACTCAAAATTATGAAGTTCGTTTTTATTTGCAAATAAACGTCCTAGAAATCTCCCAACTAATGAATAAAAAATTTGGCAATGTTTTTTATCAACAATAAAACTGAAACAGTTAATCATTTGTGTAAAAAAAAAAAGAAATCATTCTGAAAATCTGCCAACATGGCAATAAAAAAGTGACAAATGATTTTTATTGTAATATGATATTGTGTTGATGGCAATATACATACATATATAACTGAAAGGTAAGAGCGATGCAAAAATGGAAAGAAAAGAACAAGACATTCATCGAATTCCCAAGACAAGAGTTTTTGAATTTGATTTTTCCTTTCTTCTTAACAACAAAATTTCAAAACCATTTTTTTCTCCTATTTTTGAAAATTGCATGAACAAGAAAAGATTTATTCCCTTGGCCTTCGCCTTACAGTTATTCGTTCGTCCTAGATAAGAAATCATATTTCGTGAAAAATTCGACCCCTTTTGCGAAATTTCTTCTCCATCCACATAAGTCGTATATTTGAATGAAATCCTTCATCTTGTTGAGACGATCTCAAGGAGCTACTGAATTTCCATTTCAATGCCACAGTTTATTGCAAAAAAAGTGAAAATAATATTGGCAAACAAAAAAAAAGAACGAAAAACAAAAGGGTACAGGAGGGAAATCCTTAACATTTCCTCCTTTCATTCAACCAAAAAAGGGATACACGCCATCAATGAAAAGTGATAGCGCGGCAAGCTATGATGCTCAGCTATATAAATAGAAGGTTGAATGGAAACGGGAACGGGACCGGGACCGGGAACGAGAACGAGAACGCAGCCTAACTACTCCCTGAAGTGACATTTTCAGCATTTTTCCATTTGGAAATCACCACAATATGCCATTAAGGTGCTCCCTCAATGCTCAGCCCCGGAGATGCTATAAAAGGATGCGATTCTCGGTGATTCCTTTATTATAATGGTGTCTCGGTGTGTCCTTAAAATAGCGCCGCACGCCACAGATGAAAATGAAAATGTGAATGTAAATGTGAATGTAAATGTGAATTTGAATGGAATGGGCTTCTGGGGGGAGTTTGAACTTTGGGATGCATATATGTATACAATATACAATTTGTGGAAAATAAGTATAAGGGTTCTGTAAAGCAAGCAGCATCAGAATATTCCTTATACCACCTTTCCTTCGAGAAAAAGATGGGTGAGTTTATAGGCGAATTCATTGAAATGTTAAAAGAAAGTGTGAAGATTGCGTTGAAGACGTTCAAGAGGTTTTTACCTGTTATATGGTTTTTTTTTTGCTATACCTATACTTAAGGCATTTTTCTTATTCTTCTTCAATTTGTTGTTGTTTTTGTTGTTATTCTGCCATAAGCATAAAAAGGATATTTTCGATATTCAAGTTACGTTATTGGTTTA
Source organism: Eupeodes luniger (assembly GCA_951509635.1). NCBI lineage: Eukaryota > Metazoa > Arthropoda > Insecta > Diptera > Syrphidae > Eupeodes > Eupeodes luniger. The sequence continues at coordinate 299,574,429 of OX608073.1, forward strand.
TTCAAATAACAAGCTCGTTTATTGTTTTACAACAGAAAAACAGATTTTTTCCCCAAATCTTTCAATGACAGTGGGCGGTGTTTTTTATTTTGTTAACTTTCTTTGTTTTTTTTATTTTTGTTGAGAAGCGGGGGAGATGGGTTCAATTTTATTATATTTCTATGGGCGGTTTTTCGACAAGATTTAATTCAATTTTAATGGAATTTCGATTTGAATGCGGGAAAAAAGAAAAAGAATAAAAAGATTTATTGAAAAAGAAACGTGTATTTCTACAGTCCCGTGATTTGAATTCAATAAATAAAAAAAGGAATGGAATTGTGGGTAAGGTGAAATTTAACATTATGCGAACCTACACATAGTCTGAATTTGGTTGAAATTTAAGGTTTTATTGAAGATCGAATGCACTAAATTAAGTTTAAAGCTTGAGGTTTGAGAATTATTAAGCTTAACAATTTACTAGCAAACTTTTATTAGATAGAAATACAAACTAATTGATAACAAATTTTGAAATTTGATTATTTGAAACATAAAAGGTTTTACAGTTTTTGAAGTATTTAAGGCAAACATTTTACATTTTTTTCAATTTAAAGGGTTTGAAACACAAAATAGGGTGTTTTGAACTGTAGTAACTGGTTAAACTAAAGGCTTGACAACGGTTGAAAAAAGTTAAGGCGCATTTGCAATACTTATATAAAATAGACCATCCTGCTTCGTTAAGTACTTTGTATATAGACTTAGAGAAAAAACCTGCGGATTTGCTTGCAGTCGTACACACCTTTATTTTACTGTCTATTGCAAAGGTTACAGATTTGAGGTAAGTCAACTATTGATTAAAGTGCCTTTATGTGTTTCTGTACGATATAAAAGTTGCTCTGGATAGAGGCGTTTATTTGCAGAAGGCTTACCATCAACCTTTTCTTCGCCCTTATCACATAATCATAGTTGGCTTTTAGATTGTGTTTGTAAAGATGCTTTATACCAGATTGTAATATACTATGTACGTTTGAAGAAATACGTCTACACCGTTTCCTTTAAAGAACAGAACCAAATACCCATAAACAGTACAAACATATGTTGACCGTTACGTTAAAAAGACGGTATTTTGAAATAAGATCGATATCCTGGTTGGCAAAGAACCAAAGCCGAATTATGCGCAGAATAAGTTTGGCCCCATTTCTTTTTAGTTAAGTGTGCTTTGAAAATAATTAAAACACCCATGTACTTAGATTCTTGCACATCTTCAATGCTAACATTATTGAGGGAACAATTTTCTTCGGGCTGCCTTCCCTTTTTACGTGCTTCAAAAATCATCACCTTAGCCTTGCTTGCATAAATACTTCCCCATGTTTCTCGCAAAAGTTATTCAGTCTGTTTAGTAAAAGGATTGTCAGGCAGCAATACTAAGCCATCAGTGTTAAGAAGGACTTTCGATGGTATGCCGGTAAAAGGTAATCCTCCAGGGAATAGGTACATCACAAATATCATCAATAAATAAAGCAAATAGTAGTGGACTTAGAAAGCAACCTTGGGGAACACCTGACAATGTTTCAAACCATACTGGAAAACGCGACCCATCCCATACAAAGGCACTCAATAAAACAAGAAACTTTAATTACATTATTAAGAATTTCATTATTAAGAGATTCATATAGCGTTGAGATATACATTCAATCTTCTCTATTTATCTTGTTAAATGTTGCTTTGAAGTCGACGAAGCAAGCGTATATTTTTTCTTTTTTTCGATTGACTTTCTAGCGATGTTTTTCAATACAAAGATATGGTCCGTTGTTGAAAAACCCTACCGAAAACCGACTTGAAACACACTTAGAAGGTTTCTGTCTTTAATCTTTGTTGTAAGCCTATCGTATAGTATTGAAGTAAGAATATTTCTTAAAATAAAATTTTTTGAGATATTACGAAAAATGATTTTGAACTTTTAGTGCAATACAAATAAAAAGTTAGAGTAGCTCGTTTAGTTAGTAATAAATTATAACATAGTCTTACATATTATATCGGGTGATTTTCTAAGAGCTTGAGAACTTTTTTTTTTAAAAAAACGCATAAAATTTGCAAAATCTCATCAATTCTTTATTTGAAACGTTAGATTGGTCCATGACATTTACTTTTTGAAGATAATTTCATTTAAATGTTGACCGCGGCTGCGTTTTAGGTGGTCCATTCGGAAAGTCCAATTTTGGGTAACTTTTTCGAGCATTTCGGCCGGAATAGCCCGAATTTCTTCGGAAATTTTGTCTTCCAAAGCTGGAATAGTTGCTGGCTTATTTGTGTAGACTTTAGACTTGACGTAGCCCCACAAAAAATAGTCTAAAGGCGTCAAATCGCATGATCTTGGTGGCCAACTTATTGGTCCATTCCTTGAGATGAATTGTTCTCCGAAGTTTTCTCTCAAAATGGCCATAGAATCGCGAGCTGTGTGGCATGTAGCGCCATCTTGTTGAAACCACATGTCAACCAAGTTCAGTTCTTCCATTTTTGGCAACAAAAAGTTTGTTAGCATTGAACGATAGCGATCGCCATTCACCGTAACGTTGCGTCCAACAGCATCTTTGAAAAAATACGGTCCAATGATTCCACCAGCGTACAAACCACACCAAACAGTGCATTTTTTGGGATGCATGGGCAGTTCTTGAACGGCTTCTGGTTGCTCTTCACTCTAAATGCAGCAATTTTGATTATTTACGTAGCCATTCAACCAGAAATGAGCCTCATCGCTGAACAAAATTTGTCGATAAAAAAGCGGATTTTCTGCCAACTTTTCTAGGGCCCATTCACTGAAAATTCGACGTTGTGGCAAATCGTTCGGCTTCAGTTCTTGCACGAGCTGTATTTTATACGGTTTTACACCAATATCTTTGCGTAAAATCTTCCATGTGGTCGAATAACACAAACCCAATTGCTGCGAACGGCGACGAATCGACATTTCACGGTCTTCAGCAACACTCTCAGACGCAATATTCTCTTCTGTACGCACTGTACGCATTCGTGTGGTTGGTTTAATGTCCAATAAAGTAAACTGAGTGCGAAACTTGGTCACAATCGCATTAATTGTTTGCTCACTTGGTCGATTATGTAGACCATAAATCGGACGTAAAGCGCGAAACACATTTCGAACCGAACACTGATTTTGGTAATAAAATTCAATGATTTGCAAGCGTTGCTCGTTAGTAAGTCTATTCATGATGACACCATGTCTGAAATCCCGCGTGATCTGTCAAATACTAATGCATGAAAATCCTAACCTCAAAAAAATCACCCATATAATTATAATTAACACATATTAAATTCAAATATATTTACATTTCATATAGCGAGGGAACTATCAGGCCCCTGTTCACTATAAGAAGTGATTTAAATTATTGGCAACAAAATTCAGATTTTTTCACTTGGCAAACTAAACAACCTTTACAAGGGATTTAAATCTCTTTTTGAAATAAGATAATTCTCAAATATATATTGTATATATCTCTTTAAAAATGCAAACAATGAAAGATATACTGCTGTGATCATGAGGCTAGGCTAAAATTCAACATAGTCGTTAACAAAATATTGTATGATGATTTTGCAAAGTACATTTTAGTATCTTACATAACTTTTGGAAGTTCTTATTAACTTCCCATAGGAAGTTATTTTAATGGGTCCGATTTGTCGAATTGAAAATTTTTACATTTCTCGACGTTTCAAGGTCCCTAGAGTCGAAATAAGCGATTTGTAGAAAGATGTCTGTGCGTGCGTGTGTACGTACGTTCGTACGTTCGCGACGTTTTTTTCGTCGTCCATAGCTCAAGAACCAGTAGAGATATCGACTTCAAATAAATTTTGTTAAACAGATAATAAGACAGAAAGATGCAGAAAAGGCTCTCACGAAAATTGCGTGGGTGGTTTTTTTACCATAGCAGTTTAAAAAAAAGGTGAAAATTTTGGTTAACCCAAAATATCTCATGAACCAATGACGCAAGAGACTTGAATTAAATTTAATATTATATAATGTAACGTTATACTAAACAATTATATTTTTGGAAAAAAATCCAATTAACGGTTTTTTTTATAAATCAAAAAAACTGAGAAAAAAATTTGTCACCTCGAAAATTTTACGACTAAAATATGATTTCATCTCCGAAACAATTTTGTGCAACGAAGAATAAGACATCTGATAAAATTTTGAGAAAAATTTAATTGACAGTTATTTTTACAAAAAATAAAAACTTAAAAAAAAAAACATTTCTCAAAGTTGGTAAAAATTGAATTTCGACTCAATATCTTTCCAAAAACTTGAGATTAAGGCTTCAAAATTTTTTTATCTTATACGAAATATTGTTTTCAACATTCTGAAAAATGTTGAAAAAAATCAAATTGACAGTTTTTTTACAAAAAATAATAACCTAAAAAAAAATTAATAAAAGTTGGTAAAATTTGATTTTCGACTCAAATATCTTTTCAAAACTTTAAGATATTGGCTTTAAAGTACTTTTATCTTTCAAAAAATAGTGTTGTTAGCATTCAGTAAAATTTTGAAAAAAATCGAATTAACAGTTTTTTTTACAAAAAATTAAAAACCGAAAAAAAATTAACAAAAGTTGGTAAAAATTGATTTTCGACTCAAATATCTTTTAAAAAATTTGAGATAATGGCTTCTTACTAATTTTAACTCATAAGAAATATTGTTTTCAACATTCGATAAAATTTTGAGAAAATTCAAATTTACAGTTTTTTTTATAAAAAATAAAAACCTAAAAAAAACAATACTAAAACTTGGTAAACATTTAATTTCGACTCAAATAGCTTTTCAAAAGTTACAAATATTGGCTTCAAACTTGTTTTATTTCACAGAAAATATTGTTTTTGATATTCAGTAATTTTTTTATAAAAATACAACAGTCCGTTTTTTCATAAAAAAATAAAATCTCCAAAAAATAGAACGCAAATTTGGTAAGAATTGATACATTTAGACAAACTTTTAAGCAAGACAAATCGACAGACGGGATGGGAAGTTATCAGTGTGGGTCGCATCCCAGCCTCTTTTTTATTTATTTTTCTCACCTCAAAATGAACCCGAATATTAAATGTTAAATTTTGCTTTAAAATGTTAACATAAGGATGGCATATGGACCGGCTTGGTCTAATCTGGGTATCTAATGTTTGATGACTTTTTCCAACATTTGTAGCTGTACATATATCGGCATTAATGTGGTGAAGCTTGTCCTTCAAGTGGTCAATCATTTCGGGCTTATCGGCTTAGACTGGTTACTTCATATGTATATCTCCACAGAAAATAGTCAAACGTCGTGGCGGTAAATTTTACAATCCTGCAGACTAATTCACGGATCTTTAACTTGATACTATGGTCCTCCTTATCATGGTTGTTCAATGCATGAACGAAAAAGTCAGTAATCATACCTCACCAGTGACTGTAACGTTCTGTCAATCTTCGTTTGTAAAGAACTATAGACTAATTATTCCACCAACCCATAAACCACACCAGACGGTCAGTTTTCGTGATCGCTAAACAAAATTTGCTTACGAAAATCGGATCCAACTGAAATCTTAAAAAATTTACGAAATGGCAAACTAAATTAAAAAAATAAATCACTTTACAGCTGACATATATACGCCAATTAAAATAATGTTTCTAATTTTTAGTTCTATACTTTAACATTTATATACATATGTATTATGTACATATGTAGGTAAACATTTTTGAACGTTTCTAGTTAAAGTTGATAAGCTGACAAAAAACATTTTAAACAACTTTATCAAATTTTTAAAACTCTATTTTCGGGCTATTATACGTACTTTCCAAAGATTTTGAAAAAATTGATATTAAACACTTTCCATAAAAGAAACTTATTTTGAAGAATCTTCAATAGGAGATTTATATAAACAGAAATTTCCAGCACAAGTCTTTATTTTTATGTTTATAGAAACTGATTAGTTCCCTTATATGTTTCTGATTGAGAACATTTACAAGTTGAAATACTGTAGAGAATCAATGTTTGTTACTGACCTTAGGTCAGTACGTATACAGAAAAGACCAATATATAAACGCAAAACGCCAGTGTGAACTTTCAGCTTCAGCGCTGATGAAATAGTTAACTAACGCAGCAAGAAAATAAACATTTCCAAAATAGCAGAAGCTTAGGTTTTTGGCAGAGTTCAGTCGTAATAAGTCAAGCCCTTGCTCATTTCTGCACTCATGAGACACAACCGAAATCCAGAACAAATGTTTTAAAACTGTTAAAATGCCCTTAGATATTAATATCAGTCTTTTTAAAATACTCCCTGAATTTATTTTCAATAAGTTGAATCTTTCTATCAAAACTGTGAATGTACAAAAACAACAAACTTCTGAAAACTTTCTTCTATGTTCTCGAAGATGGGACCGAAGTTACGAAACAGCTAATGTATATTTGTAAGAAACAGTGTGTGACTTGATTTCCACACTCTAATTATTCTTTTACTTACAACTTTATATACTTCCAGGAAAATTAATTTGTATGCAAGCCTTTTTTCGCATAAAGATAAAGGTTATGATATCATGATATCATCAAAGGCATTTCGGGGTCCAAAAAGAATCCTTACATGAGTTCAATCCTGAATTTCGAACTTGTCATTCAATGTTTTCAATTATTCTTCTACCGCTACATATTTAACTGTCAGTGTTTATCAGGCACGGGCTTAAATATTGTTGTTGTAGCTCTATTTTGATGTAAATTGTTATCAGTTTCATATCATGTAAGTAAATCAGCAAAACGAAAACATGACAAATATAAGAACTGTTGCTCTTATTTTATTCTTATATTGAAATCATATTCAACTTTAAAAACAAAGCATTCCTTGCCTTTATCTAAAATAGATATCAACAAAGAAATTTAAAGCCTTTTCTACGTAAATCTATCTACGTTCTATGTTGTCTTCAAACATTAAAATATAAGACCCATCACTCAATCTTAATGACATTCCATTTTAAAAACCTATGATGGTCTTATCAATACAGCATAATGTATGTATTGCTATAGGCATTGTAGACTACGGTGGCGTATAGAAATCCACTTGATAAGTAAAACAGCAATCACAAAACACAAAGTACCCAATTACAAACAATTTGACACACTCTCCCTCTTCTATACTAAATATGTATATAACATCATAGAACGGGTGTCTATAGATGATGCTCGCACCACACAAAAGGACAACATAATCGACGCCATAAAAGACATCAAATTCACTTGCAAGGACATCACAAAACCAACACAAATCCGGAGGAGGTCTCTTTTCCTTGCTCTCGATCTTATGATAGTCCGTTCATTCTATAAGATTCTTAGATTTTCTACCTATCGGCCTGGGGGTCGGCGACGGCTACGACGACAATTTACAATTATCCCAAAAGTCAACCACATGCAGCATATCCTTTTTAAGAGACGTATACCAGCGCAGGCACTATACCTTCAGTCTGTCTATCTAAATATCGCCTTCAAGGACAAAAACTCTACTTACACTTTCCCGATAAATATGATAACACCGCATCATCAGGATCAGAACCCATGAGATGAAGAATCAAGAAGAAGAAGAAGAAGAAGAGATCAAGGCATTCGATAAGGAGAGCAAATTCTAAAGCGGAAACAAAACGAAACGCAATAACCATAAGCAAGAGCCATCAAATGTGCGTATAAACAAACAATAAAGAGGTCCTTATTCAAATCAGTTGTTCTTCGGTCTGAGAACGTCTTCTCGCTACATAAGATTACCGAAAATAGGTGTAATAACATCACCGAAGGACATTTCCTCTTTCTCTGTGTGACATTGCTGCTCTAGACAAAGGACGACAATGACACATCAACATCATACGACTCGTATATAGTCGTAGCGTAGCACGCATATCCTATAAGAAGGATATCTCTGGTACTTCATCGGCTCATAAAAGTTAAGTCAGTGTAGTGTGAAAACTATATACGTAATATTTACGTATAGATGGCAATGGCTGGAGATGTAGATGGAGTGAAATCAAGGACATCATCTTACCCTTCGGCATTGGCGTGTTGATGTTGATGGCGGTGCATCCTTTCTTTTCTTTTCGTTTCTAAATTTTTTTTTCAATCTTCTTCCATAACAAAACGATGCCGCTGGCAAGGGGTGAGGTGGAGTGGGGCGGGTTGGAGTATGGAGTCGGGAATGATACGACGACGACGATGGGTGGTGAGGGAAATTTGAATTTTGCTCATTTTCTTTCCAGACGGTTAGTCATCGGTCTTGATTTTTATTTTCCCTTCCTTCATTTCACTGTTGTGTTGTATTATAATGTAGGTTAGGTATACGAATCTTATAAAGTCGGCTTCCGGCTCCAGGGTGTGAGCTCGGGCAAATGGCCCATTTGGGGGTTGTTAGAATGGGCACATAAAAAGAATTATTTTCACGTTTTGTGTGTGCGGCAATGGCAGTAAAGTGCCATTTGAAAGTTAGTTAAATCCTTTTTTTTTTCTTTCCTCTCAGGACATCATGCGGGAAAGAGTTGACTCCTGCTTATACTTACACTCTTATACGCTTGGGGAGTTGGTTTGCAAGATAAAAAAAAGGAGCTTATACTTTTAAATTGAGAAAATGCTTGATTTTGAATTTGTTTTTTAAAGATAAGAGAGGTAAATGTAAGTTTAGATTTTTAAATACTCTTAAGGGGCAATTTTGGGTTTGCCTTTTATAGAGCCGCATAAAATAGTTAGGATGGCTGTAAAGTGGATTTTGATGATAAAATTGCTTCAAGAAAAGTTCTGAAAAAAGGCAAGAGTCTTTGTTAAAGTTGGTCTTACCTTTGGACAAATCGAACCACCACACACATATTTGACCATTTCGTTTTTGAAAATTGATTTCACGCTAAGATTCAGTGACACGAAAAGAGAAATTATAAAATGATGGGAATTGATACATATGTTTCGACCTTTAATTCAATGCATGGCGGTGGAGTTGGAGTTGGCGTGGGTGTGAAGTGGTCATTTGGCTTGACCACACTGCCCGCACATGGCAGGAACTATAGAAGACACACAACACGATGTTTTATTTGAAAAATAGAGCACGAAATTAGAACTATTCGTGTCTATACTTTCTTATCCTGGTCCCAAAAACATTTCGAAGTGTAAAATCTCCCTTTTTCCAAAACATCCAAAACTTACTAATTAAAACAATTTATTTTTCCTTTAGTGTGAAGTTTTGAAATATGCGTGAGCCCAACACCTTTAAAAATCGGTATAAATGAATAGAATACCAAGAAGAAGGTACCTTAGTGGGCATTCATATTATTGACCAACCAGTATGTGTAAGTATAAGGCTAAGTGTGCATATGGCTATACATGCACCATCCCCCTATATAAAGGTAATTTATTACAAATTAGCCAAGGTGTCGGCTGCTTATTGTGTTGGAATGGATTTTTAACAATAATTGTTAAGATTGTATGCTTATTAACATCGATTATGATCACTTATGCCGATGCGGGAAGTGTTTGGATGAAACTATAATTATTGAATACACACGCAAATGCTTGGACAGGAATAAGGAAAGGTCATCTGGAGGTGTTTTATTCTTTGTCAATTGCGTTTATAAGTTTAATAAATAAATAAAATAAAAAATTACTTTCCAATATGGTTTTAGCGATGATATAACCGTCATCCAGAATTTGACAGTTGATAAAGAACAACATTCGTCAAACTTCATAATATGTCAAAATAACTATTATTAACTTCCCATAGGAAGTTATTGTAATGAGTCCGATTTGTCAAATTGAAATTTTGACATTTCTCGACGTTTCAAGGTCCCTAGAGTCGAAATAAAAGATTTTTAGAAAGATGTCTGCGGGTGCGTGTGTACGTATACGTTTGTACGTCCGTACGTCCGTATGTCCGTACGTCCGTACGTTCGCGACGTTTTTTTCGTCGTCCATAGCTCAAGAACCAAAAGAGATATCGACTTGAAATAAATTTTGTTATACAGATAATAATGCAGAAAGATGCAGAAAGGGCTCTCAAGAAAATTGCGTTTGTGGTTTTTTTACCATAGCAGTTTAAAAAAAAGGTGAAAATTTTGGTTAAACCTAAATATCTCATGAACCAATGACGCTAGAGACTTGAATTAAATTTTATATTATATATTGTAACGTGATACAAAAATAATTACATTTTTGGAAAAAAATCCAAGTAACGGTTGTTTTTGTTTTTTTTTATAAATCAAAAAAACTGAAAAAAAAAATCGTCACCTCGAAAATGTTACGACTAAAATATGATTCTCCAAAACAATTTTGTGCAACGTAGAATAATGTTTTTGACATCTGATAAAATTTTGAGAAAATTCCAATTGACAATTTTTTTGTCTAAAAAATAAAATCCTAAAAAAAATATTACTCATAGTTGGTAAAAATTGAATTTCGACTCAAATATCTCTTCAAAAACTTGAGATTTAGGCTTCAAACTTTTTTTTATCTTATAAGAAATATTGTTTTCAACATTCTGAAAAATGTTGAGAAAAATCGAATCGACGTTTTTAAAAACAAAAATAAAAACCTAAAAAAACTTAATAAAAGTTGGTAAAAATTGATTTTCGACTCAAATATCTTCTCTAAACTTTGAGATAAAGGCTTCTATCTAATTTTAACTTATAAGAAATATTGTTTTCAACATTCGATACAATTTTGAGAAAGATCGAATTGACAGTTTTTTTTTCCAAAAATAAAAACCTTAAAAAAAAAAACAATACTAAAACTTGCTAAAAATTTACTTTGGACTCAAATAGCTTTTCAAAAATTACAAATATTGGCTTCAAACTTATTTTATTTCACAGAAAATATTGTTTTCGATATTCAGTAATTTTTTTATAAAAATCCAACAGTCCGTTTTTTTCATAAAAAAATAAAATCTACAAAAAATAGTACGCAAATTTTGTAAAAATTGGTACATATAGACAAACTTTTAAGCAAGATAAATCGACAGACGGGATGGGAAGTTATCAGTGTGGGTCGCATCCCAGACTCTTTTTTATTAACCCTGTTGCATAGGGGTATCCATTTTGCGAATTCAAAAGTTAACGTAAATAAAACACAAATAAAACATTTTTTCATGATATTTCTTTCTTATTATAAAGTTTGAACATTGACATTATGTGTGAAACACTACATCATTTAAATGACCATCACGCAAATTGTTGCAAGCATTGAATCTTTTGAGGTGATTTTCGACCACTTTTTGGCACATATTGGCAGTCATAACATGACGAATGTTGTTTTTTAAGTGTTTAAGGGTTAATGGTTTATCTGGATAAAAACGGTCTTTTGCGTAGCTCCACAAAACAAAAAGTCCCGTAGCGTCAAATTACATGATCTTGGTGGCTAGTTGATATCTCCACCACGAGAAATTACGCAGCCAGGAAATATCTCTTTGCAATAAAGTCATATTCGTTTGAGTTGTGTGCCATGTGACACCGTCTTATTGAAACAACATATTCTCCAAGTCGTATTCTTTAATAGCAGGCAAAAAATTCGGTTAACATATGAATACAATGCTCCGAATTGACGGTGACAGTCGTTACATCGTTGTTTTCGAAGAAGTAAGGTCTAATCACAACTCCGGACCAGAGAGCGCACTAAACAGTGACTTTTTGTGGATGTAATGGCGTCTCTTCAATTACTTAAGGATTCTCAGGTCTCCAAATACCTACGTCAATTTCGTTTATTAACATACCCACCGAGTGAGTGAGAAATGTCCTTCGTCACTGAAGAAAATTTTGTTCGAAAAATCGCCTTCTACCGCCTGTTGTTCAAGCACAAATTCGACGTATCGAATGGTCAGCTGGCTTCAGTTTTTGTGTGAGCTGGATTTTATATCGATGTAGGTGTAGATCCAAATGTTAAATACGCCATAATGTGACGTAAGACAGTCCTATAATTCCTGAGAATGACGGCGAATCGACACATTTGGGTCTACGGCAACACTTTCACTTAAGGCAACGATATTTTCAGTGGTACGAGCGAAACGATTATGCACAGGCCTTACTGTAGTTTAACATCAAAATTTTTGTTTTTATATATTTATATTGTTTTTAGTTATATTTATTAAACCCCGAAACCTCTGATTTATATTATTTAAAAAAAAAATATATAATAAATTTTAATTATTATCACATAAACACTTCAGTTTAAATAGCCAATCAGGCAGACGGTAACACCATAGCCTATTCAGTGCACAATTTGTAATATGAAAGCGAAAGAAGATACTTTCCAATTTTTAGCTATAATATGTCCCATTTATAAAGATCTAAGACTTATTTACTTCGGGGACCGCTCGTTGACAAGGGAACATACAAAGAGACTCCTAAATTGTTGCAATTGGCAAGCTCTTTATAAATTTATTGTATCTGCATTTATATACCGAAACAATATAACAACAGAATTTAGATAAGAAACAAAATAGCTTACACTTTTATTAAAAAAAAAAAAAAAAGATAATCAAGTTTTTATGAAAATAGGCTTCCTTTTTATTTTATTTTATTTTTATTTTTATATTCGAAAAACATGTTTTGCATTTCAATCAAGTTACCAGACAGACGGCAACGCCATTGTCTTATTATTATTTTATTTTATTAATGTCGTTGAAACTTATATTGTAAGAACTAATTTGTTATAAATAAAATATTTGAAATCTGAAAATCTGAAATCCATAGCCTATTATTTTATTTTATTTTTATTTTCATATGTTAAAAAAACAAACAATTGTATATTGATTTGAAGAAAATAAATAAAATCTAATCTAAAAATCTAATCTATCACAGGTCTTACAATATCTGTAACCAATCCAGTCTCTTAAAATTACTTAACAACTTTGCTAATTGCTTGCGTAGTTGGACGATTATGTTAACTGAAATCTCCTCTTTAGGCACGATATGTGGCTGTAGCAGAATCACCATTTTTGTAGTAGGTTTTAACAACGTTTATGCGTTGAGCAATTGTCAAGCGATCCATTTTCGTAAATGTCAGACTTTCAACTTAAAAATATTGGTTTAACAACTTAGTTTGACAATTTCGCCAATTCTTTTTCTAAAGGATTACATAGAAATGGACAAAGAAGGGATCGATAAGGAGACCCCATTTTTCCACCTTTATTTTCATCAGTAATCGAAGATAATTTTCGCAAGCGTAAATGAACCAATAGATTTGGAATAAACGTATGAGAAGGAACACTGACCAACCTTTTTTGTTTTACTTTCCGAAACAACAGAAGACATGGAACATATGTTAAACGAACTTTTCACCGACGTATAACGATTAGTTGCAAACAATTTTATCGGACTCAAAGGTCACAATACTTCCTACCATGGCATACGGATTACAATGGACACACTTAAAAAATGTGAAGTAAAAATGGAAATACGATTACTCAACATAAGGACAGACCGAACATTAAGAAACGAAGAAATCAGAAGAAGATCTAACATAACTGATGGAATTCAAGGACGCATGACAAAAGATGGAAGATCTTAACAACGCAAAAAACAGATATCTATTGGCAGAAATGGGGCAGGCTTACGCCAGATATTTCTTACTTACTTACTTAAGGTGGCGCTACAGTCCGGGGCTGACCTGTGCCTCAAACAACATGTGTCTCACTCTCCAGCCTCCTCGGTCCCTAGCTAGATGTCTCCAGTCGCGGTCTTCCTCTGCCGTCCTTCTGGATTGGATTCGAAGATCTTGTGGGCTGGAGCGTTGATGTCCATTCGCTCTGCATGACTCAGCCATCGTTGGACTTTAATTCTGTTTACTAGGTCAGTGTCGCTGTACAACCCGTACAGTTCGTCGTTGTATCTTCTCCTCCATTCTCTATCTACGCAGACGGGACCAAAAATTACCGGAAGATTTTTTCTCTCGAAGCATTCTGAGTCGTTCTCATCTTTCTTTGACAGGGTCCAGGCCTCAGCACCATAAATGAGAACCGGGATGATGAGTATCTTATGGATGGTGATTTAGATGCTCGAGAGAGGACGTCGTTTTTGATGACAGCATATACTTGGTCTTGCCCTCATTGACCACTAAACCCATCTTCTCCGCTCCCGTCGCAATGCTTAAAAACGCTCCACCAGATATACCTTATATGAACTAAAAAAGTTATAACTAAATATGTACTTATACTGTGGTACCCGTGGCATGATGGTTGGACCGTCATGCCAGAGGCCTTGGGTTCGATCCCTGCCTGTGGCATCTAAAAATTTTTTTCACGGGCACTGCCTTTTGGGAGGAATTGACAAATTCTCAAAGAGTAACTCTTGTCTGAAAAGTACTTTCTCAAATTAGCCGTTCGGATTCGGCTTAAAACTGTAGGTCCCCTCCATCCCTGACAACAGTACTTGCACACAGGAATGGTTGAGAGTTGTAAGTCACTAGGCCCTAGTTCTCAACGGACTGTTGCGCCACCTAAGTTTTTTGTATGTACTTATACTAAAGAAACACAAAGTTTGATTTTCAAACTAGAATTTCAAAAACAAGGAATGTTGGATATCATAAAGCATAATACAAACTTTGTTTCTGAAATCAATTTTTATAGTTAAGACAGGACAACGTCTGTCAGGTCCACTATACTAACTTAATAATATCAACAAGCTTATCATTTTAAACTTAATAAACTTAAACTTAATTCAAGTCAATTTTCCTGCTTGATTTATGTCTTCAACGTAAACACAGATTCATAAGGTAAACATAAGGTAAACGAACATAGACTGCTCAATTAAATCGGCACCAATCAGAACATATCCCAAATTTATATCGTTGACGATGACTCCAATTTCTAGATGAATTTATTCTCCCACTTTGTCTCTTTCCTAGCAGACGGAAAACAGCTTTGTCTTCCCTAAAAAAAGCGTAGTTTCTTAACCCCGTTACCTAAGCTAAGTTCTTTCTTGACCTGGAATCGCTGATAAATCAATCGTACAGGTGATTTGGCAGTTTATCACACAGCACGAAAAAATTTAATATTTTATTAGTCGAATAGACTATTAAATAGTCAATGTTTACCAACGACAGCGACAATCAATAGGCAGTTTTGAGTTTCAATTTGAGAAATTGAAACTCCGGTAATCAATACCACAATCGCGGTGGTCAATGGGACAACCGTGGGTAGTCAATATGAGAGTTGTTTTTGAAAATCGAAATCTTATTTGACTACCGGATAGTCAATATAATAATTTCCGATACTTAATTTTGATAGTCAATATGATGGCAACCAAATTGTTATATTGACAACCCGCAATTGACAATCCAAAATTGTTCTTTTGACTATCAACTATTCAATTTTTCAAAATAAGGTTGACATATTGACTATTTTGGCAGCCATAACGACAATTGGCCACATTTCAAGTTGACTATCGACGATTGTCAATAGAACAACTTTTTATTCCGTGGACTGGAACAAATTGATAAATCTCTTCTTCGTTGTATTAAAAACTGCCTTTTTAACCGTTCAATACAAGTTGTCTTTAGTTCACAAAATAAATGCTGGTATACCCCAGGGTTCCGTTTTATCTCCGACTCTCTTCCTAATATTCATAAACAATACCATTTCGGCGACTTCTAATCTATTAAACTGTTTTTCTGATGACAGTAATTCAAACTCCGATCTAGACTGC
This sequence comes from Eupeodes luniger, assembly GCA_951509635.1. NCBI lineage: Eukaryota > Metazoa > Arthropoda > Insecta > Diptera > Syrphidae > Eupeodes > Eupeodes luniger. The sequence goes on from OX608073.1 coordinate 299,590,093, forward strand.
ATTGTCTAATTGAAAATTAATAATAGTCCTGTCACTGAAGCGTAACCCACCTGAACTCCGCTTTCGATGAGTAGTACTTGCATTGAGGAAAATAATCTATCGGCATGTGAATCACAGATAATCTCATTTTTTTCACTCCTGCTCTGACTGTAATTTACAAACTCGTCCAAAACTTGAATGTAACTCGCGTATTTGCGCAAGCGAACCTAAAACAAGTTTAAGTCTTTTGGACACAATCCGAAATGATCTTTGAAAATAATTAAGGATAGAAGCACAACCGAAATTTTATATTGCGTAAATACCGCCCGAATGCTTTCTGTATTTCGTTACTTTATTGATATGCAAACAAAATGTTTCATCGAATTAGCCAGTTACATTTCCCCTCAAACAATTTAGTAAGAGTCATCAGTTTACACTTGAGCTCAATTTAAAACGTACTGTCAAGTATAGATTAGATATTCTATTTTTAACAGCACGTCAAAAATGTGGAATTCTTTATCCAACTCTGCTTTTACCTTCCATTTTGATTTGATTTTAGTTTTAAGTCATCTCCTTTGGATGTCATGTAAACTGAACCGAAATTAATAAAACGTAAAATATTGTTCACTACCACTTCTCAGGAGTTAGGTATTTTATTGACTAGAGTAGGTACGTCCCAAATTAAAGATTTTCCATACAATTTTACGCCATCATTTATTGATGCCTTGGTTCTTTATTTTTCGTAGAAGTCTTTGAAGGAAAACTATCTTACCACGTCCAATCTTGTTAGGTATTTCTAAAAATAACTTTTCTTGTTTTCAGTATTCAAAGTAAACTTCTTGTAGCTTGATTCACTATATTTCCCTTCAGTAAAACTAATTTTACAGAAAGCTATCGATTTCAATTCCCTTTCCTAAGCAAAGATATAAAGTTTCTTCCACCACGCGTTTTGCCGTCTTCAACACACAGTATTGAGGCGCTATAAAATAACATGTCTGCAGAAAATTGGCATAAACTGACAGTTCAAATTAAGAGAACTGTCAAAACCGTATTTCTACATACATGACCGCTCTGCTTTATGCTCTGCTCACCGTTATTCCGTTACTGACACGTGTTTATTTAAATTCTTATACGAATAAGTCATCATCATCTTTTATTTAGTTCAAAGAAAGAGAGAGAGCAGAGAAAATTGGTATCCTATTACAAAACATCCCTTCCGACAGTTTTCGACAAACCACGCGCGAATAAATTAAACCCCTTTTTGTATTTAAACGACTGCATCAACAATGAAAAGCTGAACCAATATTGTTTATATGAAAACCCTTTGTCCTCAGCCCGCTTCGTCGTCATTGTCGAAGCTGCCCTACTCTACTCTACTGTTGCTCAAATTGCATCACTTGAAACTCGGATTTCATTTTTTTTGTTGTGGGTGCGTGCTTCAATGCGGGCCACGGGCATTTTTCAACAAAGCCTTGTTTAGCAGATATATTTATTTATACACACACAACAAACCGCAAAGGGTTTTGTGGAAATAAACCATCAGTGAGGTGAATATTTTTTGACGTCCGTCGCGACGTCGTCGTCGGTCTTCCATATGGGTCGCATGCTTCAATAGAAGGTGCCAAATCAGGATCCACCCCCGAAAAAAGGGTGATTGCTCTCACAAAGATTCTATACAACATCGCAAACAAAAAAAACCCGAATAACAAAAACCTTTGGTGTGCCTGTGCACCAGGGTTATCCAAGTTTCAATTCCTGCAACAACTAAGAGGATCTGGAAATGAGTATTTTCTACTTTTTTTTTATTTTGCACATCCATCTATTCCGTCCCGTGTCGCGTCGTCGTCCTTCCGTCGGTCGGCTAAACTCTAACGATGTTGTTGGGTAAATTTTTGCTTTGGCAAAGTCAACTTATCCCTTCTGTTTCTTGTTCCAGAAAAGAATCGTAATGGAGTAGGTATTTCATATCCTACAACACTCTTTGTGACTCTATAGGTAAGGATATGAGTATAGTAAGTAGAAAGGATATATGGGATGGAATCTGAGATCCTTTGTCCTCACTGATGCAAGTGTAGAGAAGAACTACGAGTATACTATTTTATACCTACTGTTGAAATGCATGAATTTTCTAAGGGCCATTGTTTGTTTTGACGTCAACGCTCTACATAGATTGTGTGGCTATGGCTATGCCATGCCGCGCCGCACCGCACGCCACCAATACCGCCTTCCTTTTATGTGAGCTACTATAGTTGTAACGAGATGAATAGGATTTGCTTTGTCCTTTAGTTTTTTATACATACATATGTACTTAACTACGATAGAAAGGACTTCTATTTTTTCAGAGCTGTATATTGTTTAATGTGGTTTATGGTTTAAAAATACAACACAGACAAACCAGTTAAGTTAATATCATGCATTTTATAGTTTTATGCAGAGTAAAAAAGTATTTCATCTTATTAAGTCTCATCGTCGATGTCTATTTAACAGCAGCGCCCAGTATTGATAGATTAAGCAAGCTATTCACAAACTTAAAACCATAATGAATTCGCCGGCTCGGATGATATACTTGCGTAACTCTTCAAATACGGAGGTTAAGTGCTGGTAGGGTGCATGCACAAGCTCATCAACCAAATGTGGGAAGAGGAAAGTATGCCAATTGCCCGATGACTGGTCAAGTTTTTCAATATGCGTAATCTATAAAAAAAACGTAATCCTAATGTCCTACAAAAATAACATAGGCAAATCCTATCCTAAGTGAGCGTTAAGTTTATAAACTTTTCTGCAACACTATGATCGGCACATACCAGTGTGACTTGAGGTCAGACGGATCAACGATAGATCAGATATTCCCATAAGGACAAATTCTGGAAAAAATCTTTTTATCGACTTCAAAGCTGCATATGATAACATAAGTCGCCAAAAGATTCTATTGTCGGGATCCCGAAAAAAGTGATCTAGCTATGCCGCATGACGTAACAAAATAGGCGATGAAAAGGCAAATTGGTAACACCTCATGTGAGCAATTTAAGACATTTACATTGTTCTGTTAACCTGGAAGGAACTTTCTTTGACAGGTCCTTACAATTGCTTGACTATTTGAAAAACCTCGACATCATCGGCCGCTCCAAACGAGCACTTCTAGAGGCATTTACAGCTATAGATGAACATGTAAAAGGCGTTGGTCTTGAAGTGAATAAGGACAAAACATAGTATGCATATGCTTTCAACAAAATAAAGCCTCACCTCTCCATAGCCTAAGCCAAATGTCACTGTTGAATGTTGATAGTACTTCGGAAGAAATATCAATTCCACGAACGACGCCCTAATGGAAATTCGACGAAGAATTATCCCAGCGAACCGCTACTTCGGTTGGGCCAAATAAACTTGTTCGAAGCTTCCTTCTCGAGAAAAAACGATATACAAAACTCTAATATGACAACTTTTACCCTACGACGCCAATTGCTGGACGATAAGTAAAATAGTTGAATTGATATTAAGCACTTTCGAACGAAAAATCCTTCGGCGGATATATGGTCCCATATTCGAAGAGTGGGAATAGAGGAGAAGATTTAATCGTGAACTGTACGAACTGTGTTAAGATGTGGATGCAGTCCAAAGAGCCAAAACCCGCCGATATACACTGGTTCGACAACATCGAGCGAAGTAACAACCAACACCTATTATTATTAGGTATTATGAGATTGTTTTGTAAATATAGCGGTATTATTGAAGGAACAAACGGAACGGAAAAAACATATTTCTCGCTTTACAAATTTAAATTTTTTACAAAACCGAAATAATAAGTTAAGGGATTCTAAAAAAACATATTTAAAAAGAGGAGGATTTAACAAAGCAGGATTATAAAGAAAATGATTTTAACAGCGGAATATGCACAAAACGTTGCTAAGCGAGATATCGAACTCAAACCTTTTTATTATTTATTAAAAACGCAGACATTTGTTTCTTCACGAACATCTTTCTAAAAACTATTTAGAATCTGGGGATCTGAAACGTTGAGTAATATCAAAACCGTGTGCATTTAAAAGGCACGTCGATGTTAGATAATTTATCAATCTTGAAAATTTGCGTTTGGATAAAACCTACAGATGGCACGGAATATGTTGTTCAGAGCCGCTGGCATTATTTGCATAGAACAACCACTTTAGAAAATACCTCAAGAGACAGCCTAAAGAATTCGTACTCCACACCTCTAGTGCCAATGTACATCACCTCCATGTAGAATAGCTTTTGCTATTTGACGGTGGTGCCAGAGGCATCTCAATATCCTCACCAAACAGTGACTTTTTAAAAGGCATTGACCCCTGTTTTATCTCACGTGGAATGACACCCTTGGAATTCCGGCAATTGTTTGTCAAAAGAATTATTAAACAGCCAGGAGAGTAGGAAAGAACTAATTATTTGTTTTTTTTTTTAAACGCTAGCATCGGGTTTTTCAAGAAGAGCGCTACACAAGTTTTTTTTTTTAAATAAAATAAAAACGGTTTTGGATATTAGTGAAATTCTTAATTCCTGTGAAAGTACGTTCGATGCCATTATGTATGGAACTCGATTTCTTTTGCATGGCCACCACGGGCACACTTGCAAAAGTCCAGACGCTGAACCCAATTTCCGACGGTTTTCAAGCATAAATCGGCCGCGATACTGCTGCAATTTCACGTTCGATATTTGTACGAAGTTCATCAATCGTTGCTGGCTTGTTGGCATAGACTTAAAGTAGCCCCACAGGAAATAGTCTAACGGCGTCAAATCGCACGACCGAGGCGGCCAAGTGACTGGACCATTTCGTGAGATAACAGGTTCTCCAAACTTGGTTTCCAATAAATTGATTGTGACATTCGCTGTGTGGATTGTGGAGCCGTCCCGTTGGAACCACATGTCCTCCAAGTCCATATCATCCAATTGGGACAAAAATATTCGGCTAATATTGAACGGTAGCGATCCCCATTCACAGTAACGTGGCGGACTTGATCATCACGGAAGAAGTACGGCCCATAAACCACACCAAACCGTAATTTTTTCGGGATGCAATGATGACTCATTAAGTACGTGTGGATTGCTGCCTGACCAATACAGCGTATTTTGTTTATTAACGAAGCCATTCAGCCAGAAATGAGCCTCATCGCTGAAGATGATTTTTCGATGAAAATCTGAATCATTTTCAAGTTGTTGCTCAGCGCAATTCATGAACATACGACGCTTCTGGTGGTCAAGCGGCTTCAGTTCTTGTGTCAATTTAATCTTGTAAGGATGTGGGCCCAACGCTTGAGAACGACGTGTGAGAGACACATTTGGGTTTTCTGGAACTGAACCTTAAGTGGCAGCAATATTCTCGACACTACGGGCGACAGACACACTTCTTTGTCTCACTGGTACGGGAACATTTTGTACTATGCCTGTGGATTCAAATTTTTCCATTGGACGCTCAATTGTTGATCTTCCAGGACGATTATGACGACCATAAATTGGACTTAGCGCTCTTAACGTTGAAGCCACTGACTCCGAATTTCGGAAGTAAATTTTATTAATTTCGACTCGTTGTTGGATCGTATAGCATTCCATCATGAAATGGCAAATTTTACTGAAGAGAAATGTCAAAAGAGCGGCAAGAAATATGGCGTTTGCTGCCCCTGTCACTCTACTTTTGTAGGGTCCCTGTTGAAAAACCCTGTATTAATTTGTATGTTTTAAGAGACTCCCAATAACAATTTTTTTTTAATAGCTATTTATTTTTGCGGAAGTTCCTTTCCCATCTTTCGATAAACTACGCTATTTTTAAAAATAGGATGGTGTAAGCTTCAACAATGGATTAAAATTCTTAAATTTCACTTCAATTAATTTTCTTGGCCAGAAATGTAGCAATGTTGATCTTTGGAGTAAGGCATTCCACAAACGTCTTATTACAAAACTTACATGACATAAAGATATCTTAAGTTAATTTAAAACAATAACCCAAGTTAGTCGATCTCGATAACCAGTAACGTCGCTGACTGGATCTTTAAAATGCATCCAAACCATGCTGATTATCATCGAAAAATCGTCTTCATTAATAAGGCCTATTTTCACCTCGGAAGCTACGTTTATAAGCAGAATTTTCGCATTTGGAACTTATTTATCAATTAAAATGAGACTGGTGCAACTGTTGCGGTATACCAAGTTAAGTTTAATGAGTATGTGTGGCTGGAATTGTAAAGTATTTATGTGAACGACGCAATCATGAAGACTTTTATTTATTACAAGATGGCGAGACACGGTATTAAGTATCACAAAAACAACGAAACAATATCAATTTTTCCTTACCGTGACAATTATTCTCGAGGTTATCATAATTAAAGTCAACGAGATCTTGTGATTTAACTGATTTAACAGATTTAAGAATTGGTTATCTAAGATTTCATGGTGCTGCAATCTTAGCCATTGTTTTCCCTTTAACAAATATTCGATTTCATAAAACAATCTGAAAAATCTTATTTGAAAAACATGTACAATTTCTATCTTTTGTATCATTTAAAATTTTCAGTTGGAGTGATATATCCTGACTGGCGCAGTTCTACTACTTTGTATAAAACTTTCTGGCTCTAAGAAACGAGGTCATTATGACAAATTTTCTCATATTTTGTCTTTTAATCATACACACATGGTGGAATTTTATGTGGTGTAAAAAAGGCTATAAACTCCAATTTCGTAAAAATGTATCACTCTGAAAATAGAATTATACTCAATATTGTTATTAATAATTTAAATTACACAATTATCCCAACATACTTAAATTGCAATAACTGGCAGTTTGACTTTGCTAGTCTAGTTGACTTCGTAAACAACTCCAATTTCGATAACATTATGTTAATTGGAGACTTAAATGCAAGGATCGGGAACTATCAAAATTCTTCTGCTCTCAACACTATCTCGCACAACACCCTCAATCCTACCAGAAGCTCAAAAGATGACACCTTTAACAGAAATGGAAGACTACTTACTGAATTCCTTGAAAACTTCGGACTATCCGTGATGAATGGAGCCTCTAAACAAGACGCTTCGGGAGAATTCACATTCGTAAGTGGCCAAGGACAATCTGTTATTGATATTGCAGCTATATCTCTTGAGTGGCTTAATCTATCATTAGATTTTGAAGTAGGAGTGGCGAATTTCTCATCTCACTTTCCGATTGAAGTAAAGGTTCAGGTTGCTGATGAAATTGTACTGAGACAATCAACTAACTTTTTAAAATTGAGATGGAAAGAGAATTGTGCCGATCTATACAAATCATTGCTAAGCCGTAACATCAGCACTATTCCTTCGTGTCAAAATAACAGTCTAGAAAGTTATGATGAACATATTACAAGAGTTATCAAGGCCTCAGCACCATTTGCCCACAGTAACAACAGCCGAAATCATTGTACACCAAAAAACAAATGGTTTGATAATGATTGTGCGAAACTCCGTAAACTTTCATTTGTTTATCTTAAGTTGTTCAGATCCACAAATGCTCTAATTTTTAAAAACATTTATCTTCATATTAACAAGGACTTCAAAAGACTTTGTTCCAAAAAAAAAGTTGACTACGTCAACAATGTTGCAGAACAACTGGCAAATTGTAAGAACTCGAAGGCTTTCTGGAACAGTGTTCGTGAGCTGGGTGGTCGTGATAGAAGCATGGTGACTACGCTCGAAGTTGAGACACTAGCAGCTCATTTTAAAACTCTTTTGTCGGCTGATGAGAATCACCATGCTTTCTTTTATGCACAACCCAATGTAACTATCTGCGAACTGGATAATCCTATTACTCGACCTGAGCTTGAAACTACTCTGAGTAAAATGAAAAATAATAAGGCTCCTGGCATAGATGGCATTCCGATTGAATTCTACAAGAATAGTACGGAACCGTTTAAAAATCATCTTCTGGCATATTTTAACAAACTTTATGAAAATTCTTTTGTTCCAAACAATTTCAACAAAGCGGTTATATTCGCAATATTCAAAAAAGGAGATACCAATCAGCCAGAGAACTATAGAGGAATCTCGATTCTCAACTCGCTAAGAAAGATTTTAACTTCAATTCTTTATGAAAGGTTGACGGAATGGATTGAGAACAACAACCGACTCACCATGTTCCAGGCAGGATTTCGGTCGGGTTTTTCAACGCAAGACCATATATTCGCTCTGACGAGTATTGCCAGGAGATCGATTGAGCAGAAAAAGAAATTATATGCCTGTTTTGTGGATTTTAAAGCAGCCTTTGACAAGGTAAATAGAAATGCCTTGATGTACAAATTGTCATCCTTAGGAATTTCACGCAAATTCTTAATGTTTTATTTCAAATTTCTTGCCTCATCTACTGCTTCAGTGTGGGATGGAACTAAATTCTCTGAATGGTTTGAGACAACATCAGGTGTCCCCCAAGGGTGTATATTAAGCCCGATATTATTCGCCTTGTTTATTGATGACGTTTGTGATGTACTTCCGGGAGGAATACTCTTTTCCGGTATACAAATCAAAGTTTTGCTCTACGCCGACGATTTAGTTTTGTTGGCTGACAATCCATCTACCCTTCAGCTGCAAATCAACAAACTAAATATATTTTGTGAATCATGGAGTCTCTGCGTCAATACTAACAAGACAAAAATAATGATTTTTGAACCGCGTCAGAGAAGAAGACTCGCAGAAGAAAACTGGTCCCTAAACAACGCGCCTATTGAGGTCGTTCATTATTTCAAATATCTTGGAGTTCTGCTGTCTTACAATCTTAATGTTTCGAAACACGTAAAAGAAAAAAGCAACGAAGCCAAAATAGCTTTAAACTTGATGTGGCCTAAGTTTTACTCTAACCAAAAAATCGATCTTAATTCCAAATATCGTGTTTTTCAAGCCACTGTGAACTGCTGCATGTGCTACGGTACCCAAGTTTTTGGATATTTACAACTAGAGGAGTTTGAAGCCGTGCAAAGGTATTTCTTCAAACGCTTGTTCAGATTGCCTTCTTCAACACCCAATTATGCTATATATGTAGAGTCTGGCATAACACCTCTTTACATTACCAACCTTAAAACCAACTCAGACTACATATTGAAAGTTATGAGGAGAGATGAAAGAAGCCTTCACAAGTCTATTATGACAAGGCTTATGCAAACAAATGCCTCCCCGTTTAAGGAATGGAACCAGATAGCTTCTTCATATGGCAGTAATCTATTCTTTTTGGAGTCCAATTTGAATCAATGGCACACCATGTTCAATGATCTGATCGCCAAAACTGATGAACATATCTTCAGAGAACATATTTCAAGAGCTTCAACAACATTATCAAGAATTGTGTATAGAAACCTCAATCACCAAATATCATCACAGGCTAATTATTTCAGTAACGAGTTTTCTTCTGAGGCTATAAGTTACATATTTAGAGCCCGAGTCGAAATATTGAATCTTAACTCTATGCCGCATCGAACTGATCTTCCACAAATCTGTAGCCTTTGTAACACCGGAGAACCAGAAGACATCACACACTTCTTTGCATCGTGCCCTCTACTCCAAGAGATTCGACGGTTGTATTTCGAACTGAGTTTTCTTCCCCCAACTCGGCTCTATGAAATCCTTAATGGAGACTTTGGATGGTCAACTGTCTATAGATACTGCAAACATGCTCTAAATTACCGAAATAGTTTTCCATAGCTCTACAACCAGTTATTGCAATTGAAAGTTTCCTATTTAATATTTTGTGTTTCAAATCATGTAAAATTGATATATTTTTCCTATTTAATATTTTATGTTTCAAATCATGTAAAAATTGATATATTTTTCCTATTTAATATTTTGTGTTTCAAATCATGTAAAAATTGATATATTTTTCCTATTTAATAATTTGTGTTTCAAATCATGTTAAAATTGATATAATTCTCAAAATTGTTGAATTCGCACTTGATGCTTTAACAAACTATTATTTCTCTTTTTGTTTTTATATAATTAGTTGAACTTATGTTTATTATTTGAATTTTAACTTCTTTATATTTAAATTGTGTTCTTGTTATGAAATGTCGATCAGGCAGACGGCAGAATTGCCATGTCCATAATCTTAAAGAAAAACATTTGTTAATAATAATTTATATCTTAAAATAAAGAAACTATCTATCTATCTATCTATCATACATCAAAAAGAATTAATTAAAATTTATTTCAAGACTTTCAATCTGTTCTATATTTTTAAAATAAAAAATCGTTTTACTTTCTCAGTTTGAAATGCATTATCACACACAAAACAAAATTTCTCCCGGAAGTTTAAAGAATAAATTCTGTCAGAGCATCATAATTCTTAACATTCAAGCACATTCCGTTTCTTCATTAAGCATTTGGTCTATCACATCAATTATATGTTAGCTCTTAAGTCAACATTCAACAAACAAATACAAAAAGAACTCAACAATGCAACAAAATTACAAATGGCACGAAAAGACTTCGAATAATGCCAACTGAAGACAGTAGGATGGCATCAAAAGCGACGGCGGCGGCGGGCGGTGGTGGCATGACGGAATGGGATGAGAGGAGCAGGGTGACAATGGCGCGCACATGACACCCCATGTCAGGACAAATAAATTGCACCTCTCACCCGAATATACAATAACACTTGGGCTGCACAGTGCTGGGGCATCACATCAGCAGAGCATTATAATGTACAATGGATTACAATTAATAAACTTCTCATTAAAAATTTTAAAATATGGGGCAGTGCTACGCCTCCTGTCACTCGACTGTCCCCCTCTTCGCCTGGATGAAGAAGATGAAGACGGCCATCCGCGTCGTTGTTGTTTTGGCCGACCTTTCATCTATGATCTGTGGGGTGGTTGGTGCGGATTTCTTTGAAGTGCAACGATACAAACGATACAACTACCCAACACTAGGCACTATAGGTTTTCCACTCCTGCCCAACTCTCATCGAGGAAATAGCATTTTTCATGTCCTATTAATCCTGTCTCGTGTAACACACGCTGAGTGCAAATCAAATTGCTTTGCAGTAATTATTCCATCATCGTCAGAATGTTCGTTTTGACCGGGTCTGTGAGGCTGCTGGCTGTATTATGGGGATGGGCAGAGTGTGTAGACTGCTATAGCCAGGCCATCCGACGACAGTCAAACCCCATCGTACAGCCGTCCGCGTCGCCCAGTGCTTTTAGCTGTCACATCCCGGCCACGCCATACTGTTGTACATAGTCATCTTGAGGAGGTCATTAATTACCCTCAAGACTCAGCTGAACGATTCGAGGACGAACAGGCGTTCATTAAAGATGACATTGGGAAAACAAAAACTGCATTTAAACAACATGCTCCACAGTCTTCTCTTCTCTACGACGACTGCGACTGCGACTTATCGACCGAGCGACTGATGAAGAAAGGAAGTGAGGTAACGCGACGCTAAGCAATGGGACGAGCGGTGACGACGACGCTACGAAAACGTGGACCGCATTTTTTGAGACCATTTAATGGCGATGGTGATGGCAATTGGCGCAATGGTGGCTGATGTAATGAGCGAGGTGTTGCCATAGCCTTATACCTCGTACCTCTATAATATTCCTTTAATTTTCTATAGAAAACCAATGCAATGCAGTATTATGCAAAATTAATTTCTCTCAATTATAATTAATTCGGTTAATAAATTCAAACTAATTTGTGCTGCTGGTTTGACATGTTTCACGAGATGCAAATTCACCGCTTTAACTTATGGTTATGGTATTGCTATGGACTGTATATTATTTTCAACTAATTTATTATAAAATTAAAATATAGTACAAAAATGAATCCAGTTTTGCAATTTCCTGATGAAAATATCATGAGACAGGGTGTTTTTTTTTTTTGGTGTTCAATTAAAAATTCCCAGAAGCTTTTATGGGAAATATTTATATATAAAAATAAAATAAAAATCCTCATTTCTCTCTCTGCATCAACAAAAATAAATCCATTTTTGTTTCACACAAAAGATAAACACAACAAAATCCATTTCATATAGCTTCATAAGTATTTTGACCTAGTTTAAAGTGTCAACAAAAACTTTTTCAAAACTTGATACCTAGATATATTTTCATTCCTCTCCTTTACCTATATATAGACTTTTTTGTTATATATAGGAAGTTTAGAAAACCAACAAAGGTGAAGTATTTTCTTTTGAAAACTATACTATTTGGACTTATTGGAGAATTACAAACAACTTTTTACCCGATTGCGGTATACTAAAGTTTAGAGTTCCCCTTCACCAATTTTATACACGTCACTAACTATAAAGTTCAAAAAGTCGAACGGGGGGTCCATTGTATATAGTAGGAAGTATCTATAGAATAGGTATACTTTCCAAAAAATAAAGGGTAGAAACCCATAAATCTCCCTCAAGTGTCGATACCTCTCCACCCATAACCGACCGAATCCAGAATCCCGAATCCTATTATTATTATTATTTTCTTATTCCCTCCGGTATTTCCTTCACCAAAAATAAAAATATATAAAGGAAAAACTGATGTGAACAAAAAATGGAACAAAAATTTCCATTTCTGTTTCTCAAGGACCCGCAAAAAAAATAAACAAAGAAAATAACAAGAGTCCTAACTTACCCGGGTATTATTCTTCTCATATTGAATACTTGTACGTATATCGTAAGGGGCAGGTATTGGAAGAATGAAAACACATATCATCAAAAAATCGGTGTTAGGTCTCTTCGCCCAAAACCATAATGCCCAAATCGTAAAATGTGTTAAAGCCCAAAATTGGTCACAAAGCGCAGGATGCCCCCCCATAATGATGGATGCTAGCACTGTGAGCAAGCAAACCATTTCATTATATAATTCACTTTGAAAACAGGCCATATTTCGCTTTCTGAAAGTGAAATAAAGCCAAACATATTTGTTACGCTTTCTTGATGTTCCAAGTTTTGAGCGATCTGTTGAAATAAAGGGTTTTTCAATTGGCCCGGGTAGATTTTGGCACCCTGTGGTGTCCATTTTGTTTTGGTGACATCTTTCAAATCTTTCGTTTATTATTCAGTTGTGTATGCCAAATCATCATGGCAAGTTTAAGGAACGCAAGATCGGCCGAGAACATTACCGCGGGCCGAGGCAGTCTTTTCTTCGCCGAACTTGGCCTTTCGCAGACGAATTGGCGAATTTTGCGTCGGAATTTGGGCCTACACCCATACAAGATCCAACTGACCCATGAGCTAAAAGTTCATGACCATAGATAACACCGTTTGTTCGCTGACAGGGCTTTGAATCGTTTGGAAAAGGACCCCAATTTTGGCTGTAAAATCATCTTTAGTGACGAGGCGCATTTTTTGATAAATGGCTGTGTTAACAAGCAAAATTGCTGTATATGGAACGACACCAACCCATGTGAGGTTCACCAGGTGATAAAGCATCCTCAAAAAGTTACCGTTTGGTGTGGATTTTGGGCCGGCGGCGGCGGCGTAATTGGTCCGAACTTTTTTGTAAACGACGTTAGTGAGGTGGTCACCGTCAACTGCGAGCGCTACAAAACGATGATAACTTATTTCTTATGGCCCAAATTGAACCATATGGACATAGACGACATGTGGTTCCAGCAGCACGGCGGCGGGCGGCGCGGCGCGCCACGACATCTACCTGCCCTTATTGAAAATCCCTTTACATCACATCTGCGATATGTCAATTAGTAGGGTTGGGATCGAAATACTGTATGGATCAAAATACTGTATTTAAAATATTGTATCTCAAAATACTGTATTTCAAAATACCGTATGTACAAAATACTGCATGATCAAAATGCTGTATCTCAAAATTCTGTATTTCAAAATTCTGTATATCAAAATTCCGTATTTCAAAATGCTGTAAATAATGCTAAAATATAAAAATCGTGTTGACAATGTAAAAAGTGCGCACTTTTTTACATTGTCAAAATTATTTTTATTTTTTTTAAGAAAACATCATAATAATTTTTCATTAGGATAATTTTCTAATATACTCCCTTGAACAATAACATATGTATGTACAACATATGTACCTATGATAATTTATAAGTCTCTGAAATAATAAAAACAAAAATAATATAAATGGTATCTTCTTTTTATTTTCTCTTTCTCATTTTCTTTTTCTTAGTTATTTGTATCTCTCTCACATTTTTACATGAATTTTTCCTATCATAATCAACAATTGCACCAAACTCACTGATCTGTCAAAACTTCCAGTATTATACAGTATTATGAGATACAATATTTTGATAATACAGCATTTTGAGACACAGTATTTTAAATGAACAGTATTTTGAAATACAGAATATTAACCATACAGTATTATGAGCATACAGTATCGTACAGTATCATACATAATTTTGACCATACAGTATTTTAAAATACAGCATTTCGACCCGCTTCCCAATTAGTAATGTGGTCATTATGATATTTTAAAATTGTTTTGGGTGCTATGACATTTTTAATTCAGACCTTATGGTTTTGGGTGAAAAGACTTAACGCCCCAAAGATTTGCGCTGTAAAAACTGTTTAGAGCAATTTAATCTTAGCTTCCACTTTATGTAGATCTTGTTGAAAAACTTCTTTATTTTTTTTTGTATTCTTTATCAAAAATAAATTATCAGAATTATAAGTTCTACAAAAATAGTATTCGTTCTTCCGCTTCCGTTCGTTGTCCTTATTCTTCTTCATTTTCAGCATCTTAATGTTATTACTTATACATTTGAAGTTCTTATGTTTCTGATTCTTATTCTGTTTCTATGGCTGCTTCAGATTCTGTTCTTCGTTTATTTCTGTGTGAACTTCTGCGTACCATTTTTAAACTTCTGTTCATTGCGTTTATCATTCATCTTCATTGTAATTTTGCTCCTATTAAAACTTCTGCTTCTCTTTGTTTTGGTTTTCTATTTTTCTTCCTCTTCTACTTTTATTTCTGCTTCTTGTTCTTCTTTTTAGCTCCTGCATTTGCTTTTGTCCTTATCCGCACCTGCTTCTGCTTAAAACTCTGCCTCACCTTTTGATTCTTTTTCTGCTTCTTCACCTTTTCTTCAATTTTTCTTCTTCTGATTCAGCTTTAACTCCAGCTTTTGGTTTTTGCAATTACTTCTGTTTTATATTTATGTATGTACTTCTTATTATACTTCTGGTTCTGCGTCAACCTATCTGAAACTGTCTCTTCTTTTGCTGCTTCTTCCCTTTTTACTTTGTCTTCTGCTTTGTCACTATTTCTGTTTTCTAATTCGTCTACAGTTTTCGTCTTCACCCGTATTATCAGCTTACTTGAAAAACGAATTTTCTTAAGTCTACAGCACATTTCTCAAATATTTTTATAGAAGTGAATCCAACTCTTCTATTGTCTTTATTTTTGTCCTTAAAATTTTCCATTAATCCCATTCTACTTGTCTTCTTAATTACCTCGATGCGATGGTAAGCTTCTAACTTAAGAAATATCTTCGAAATGACCACCAATACCGTTTTCTTGGCAATAAATTCACTTTTGATCCAATAGCGTCCGGAAAATCAAATCTTTGCAAAGTTTAGGAGAAAGTAATCTTTAAGACTTTGAAGTTCAAAAGATGCTGGAAGATTTTGACATCAAGCTTTCTTATCCAAAAATACGTGCGTTTTGTATCGATAAATGTCATTTTTGTTTGATATTAAATAACTTCTAGGACCTTATATGGATAGACTTGGTATCTACAAAACAAATTCTGACGTACCGCAGAGTTCCACTTTAGGTCCGATACTCTTCTTAATTTTTATATTAATCAATTGAATCACATAGACGTTTAAGTTTAAAGATTTACTTTTTTGCTCCTTCAAGGTGAAGCTAGTGAAGATAAGTTCTTTCAGTTCAGACTTTGACAGCATTCTTCAATCAACACACAGTCAAGTTGCCTATAGACTAATTTCAGAAACGGAAAAAACCCTTGCTCAAATATTTAAGCCGGTCTGTCTTACACGGAGGTAGTTCGTCGGAGAAGTTTAAAGTCCAAAGTGGAGTCAGGCAGGGTTGCATACTGTCGCCAGTTTTTTTTCTCATTGGTGATCAGATCAGTGATGTGCTGCAGACGGCCTTGCCAGGAAACGAAGGAATAAGATAGTCTCTGAAAACATCTTGATTATGCATGATGACGACAAGACGTAAAACTAAGATGCTAAAATACATTTAAAAATTCAGGGTTGAGTGTTTTAAGAAAGTTCTCTAACTTTTCATTCGTCATGCGGGGCCCGTGATGTTAATTTAGACTTCGGGTCTGGTGGGGAGGTCATTTTTGAAAGCTACCATGAGATCTTTCATCTCGACTACTTTGCTTTTCAATTAGTTAAGGGTGTACTCATCATGGCATATGCGAATTTTAAACCCTTTAACTATCAAAAGCGCCCGAACCTCGGCAATGAACTTGTAGAGGATAGCACCTCATCACTCACACGGTCAAGTACAGTTTCCTCAACAACCTGAAGGCTCTCTTTTAACATGTCAGATAGCGTGCCGGGATTGTTGGACGTCTTGAGCTTTTTAATCGCTTTGTTGGAAGTGTAGCCGAGTCATTATGTCTGCTCGTATTTCACCTTCGACTTGGGTAGCGTTGTCAGCGCTTCAGCGAATTGGATTCTTGGCCCACTTCACTTGTGGGTTGGTGGATCTTGCAGTCTGGGAAGAGGAGGCGTTTATAGACTTTTATCCTGAGTTTTAGGGTAAGGCTTTTTTGATTCATTCAGGCTGCGAACAACGTTTGCCTTTCGCGAGGGTTGAGCTATCTTACTACATTATTACAAAACCTTCGTAATGTTTTTCATCCTCCTGAGATCTGGATTCAGTTTACCTTCCTTGTTCTTCTTATTTTGATGAACCATTTTGTCCTAAGACGGGATTGACCCATGAGGGCTATGAAATTGGAAATGGTAAATACCAGGAAGTAAGAGCACCTTGCTTCATCCGTGTAGTCCTTGGTTGAGTCGAGCTCACCTTGGTAGCTGACAATGTCAGGATTTTGGCCACAGGCTCGCTCGAAGTTTCATTTTTGCTCTTGTTTTTAACAACAGGGCTTTCGGCCACGGTGACGTCTGCGTCAGAGCAAACGGAGCTGGTGAAGGATCGATAGTCATCTTCTAAAAAGAGATTACGGCTACAGCACCTCGAAAATAACAGCAACGATTACAAGGAAACTTCAGAACTTTATTAATGAAGAACTATATATGATTTCGGGTCAGGAACCTATTGGCAATATTATACGAAGGCGCAATTTCGCACACGGTTCGAAAAGTTAATGGTGGACAGTTTAATGCGCTCACTTAAGAAAGCAGAAAAGTCGGTGCAGCAAGAAGCACGTGGAGAAGAACAGTCGAGGAGGAATCGTCGAGATTGGAGACAAACAGGGAGGAGCTCAAACGCACCACTGAAAACCGCAAACGATGGCGCGTAGAAGTACTTGAGGTCCTATGTCCCTTTAGGTAACACCTACTGACTTTTAAGCTCTGATAACCTAAGTAAGTTAAAGTAACTTCATACGACTTATGCCTACCCCTTTTTTTTATTATATATAGTTTGTATTTTTTTTTGAAAATGTTTATAAAGCGCGCCACAAAGCCCGCCTTCAAAAAACGAAGAGGAAAATAAAAAAGTATATATATGCAAACAATTTCTAATGACATGTTATCGGATATTGATCGTCCTGCTTTTTTGGCAACATATCACAGGATATGGGAATAGGATCGTGTTGTTGGATAAAATGTTGCTTCTTAAAGTTTATATACGTACGGGTACGAGTATAAGTCGAGTATATATGCACAAGCACAGCGCTGTGAGACAATTTGTGTTAAGGATATGTTCCGGAATACATTATGCCAAAAACGGGGTCTTCGTCCTCGTCCTCATCGTCGTCCTGGCTATTTTGTGCGTTTGTTTTGTTTGGCTCTGAGATGGTGAGATGGTGATTTATACGTTTTGATTTGCCTACGCTTCTGATGGTGGGTCTTTGTTTTGTTTGTTTGGTTGGTTCGGTCTTCGGATGCGAGCTGTCCCCGTTCTCGTTCTCGTCCTCGGTCTGGGGCGAAGCGAAATTGAAAGCATTTCGCGAAGGGTCTCGAGATTGAATTTTTATTAGGAATCTTATTTATGGGCCTGTGTCCTTTTTTTGTTGCTTCTACTTTACCTAGCTCCAAGTCTCCACCATCACCGCCACCGCACTGCCATATCAACAAGAGCATGATGACTGTTTGTTGTACTTCATCTCGAGGCTTTGTTGACGTTTCTTATAGTGGGTGGGTGGCTGTGGCAGCCGAGCTGAGCTGAGTGGCGGTGGAATTTGCGTGCCTGAGCGCAGCACCCACATGCGATGGAGGTGGTGGTGGTGGTGGTGCGAATTCCATGTCGCCTCGCGCGCCGCATAATGTAAAGTGTGACGCGATGTTAATCACCTGAATGAGTGCAAGATGAAGAACTACACTGCTGACAATGACAAATCCACATTTGGCGACTGTCATTCGCCTTGCAAAATGTATCCTGTTGTGTGTCTCTTGATGTGGATGGTTTGTTGTGTACCTACTTATGTTTGGCTGGTCTATGTCTGGTTTTGGCTTTGGGCTCTGGATATAGAGTCCCTGATGCTGATGCCTGAACTATTGCTCGCGTCTGGAACTCGCTATCGGAATCTATATACGCGTTGCGTTATTTCGCATCAGGCTGTTCTTGTTATGAGATGCGAGGGAAAGGAATAAGATTTTTGGCCGTTTCGCCTGAGTGTAGGCTCATGGTCCGTGGAGAATTGCATATATGATAAATACCCAGAGTTCGAGGTGATCCCATTAATCTTTCAAGTTGTGGCGCGTTAATTGCCACCGTGGCACCATACACACTGTTGCCATAAACGCACATGCCCATCATTTGTATAAGCAAAAGGCTCTGAGTTTCTCCTGCCTTTTCCCGTCTCTATAGACGACGACGACGACTACGGACAGCGCTGCGACTGGTGTGTGTCAAAATATTTGCACATATTCTCCATATGCATTTATAGGTATACCTTCTTTTTTGTAGCCATAGTGCCATACAAGAAGTGGCACTGCCCTGGTGCCAGATGCCTTTTTGGTCTTTTTGTTCCTTAATTTGAAAATGGATACTCGCAGCAGATTACTCAGCCCCCAGAGCATATGAGAGATATAATTAGGTATATTCTGTCTCCTATATCAGAAAAATAAGATTTTATTCTGTTTAAAACAAAAGAAAATAAAAAAATAAATTTTATCTTGTTTGGTTTTGCGGTTCTTAATGCAATTTAAGGAAATGACTCATGGATTAGCTGATGTGTACATGTGGAGCGCTAGCGAAGCGACTGATCTGTGGTGGAGAGGTGGATGACTTTTTTGAAATGTGTTAATCGCCGGCAGGATGACTTATTTCGGAAGTCGAAGAAATTTTGTGTCACATTCGGAGGTGACTTCATTTCAGAAATTTGTCGTTTGGGTATTAAAATTTAATTTTAAGATTTTGAGGAGATTGTATCATACTTTGTCATATTCAAGAACGTGATAGGGAATAACTCTAATATCATGTTAATACTGCTTGTACTTGTTTTTTCAAAGCTTTTAATAAAGTCTGGCATTTTATTCTCTTATCAAAAATTGGTACATTAGGTATCGAGGCATCTGGTTTTTAGTTGGATTAGAATGTTTCTTTCGAATTGTTGCATATTAGTTGAATTAGATGAGTTCAAGCCTAAAACCCACGATATTAAGGCTTGTGTGCCTGAGGGCCTCGTTTTGTTCCCGACCCTCTTTCTCCAAATAATTGCTTTGCTGACTGTTAATTTTTCTTATTCGTTTCTTAGCTAACATCCTGCATCTTCGGATGCGAACTGGAACCACAAAATATGAAATGGTCTTTCATTTCCGATCAGAACAGTAATATCCAATAAGAAATAAGATACCTCGTGAAATTTAATACTTGAATACCTCGAAAACTCAATTGCCAGTAACTTCATAAATATGGTATCAATGAAACTGAACTTGTGGAACGATCGGATTTGCAATTTCACTAAAGACGCTGCACCGCAAGCTGTTTGGGTTTTCTGAGACGATACGAGTAATTCTTCCATCTTTCTGATGTAGCTACAGTTACCAAAACTTTTATAAACTCCATATTTAATTTATTAAAGTCTCTTAGACATTATTAAAAGAAGAGCTTTTGAAATGATTGGTAACAATAACAACTTAAACAGTTTTAACGTATCACTCGCACTTCTAGGAATTCCCATCAGTTTACCCTTGAGCCTAACTTATTGCGTATTGTGAAGCACAGGGATTTTTTCTTTAGTCGTACTATGCGAATGCAGAATGTCTTACCATCTGCCTTTCCCCCCATTGCAATCTTTTCAACGAGTGGCTTTGCATGACCCTTTACCTTCAGTTCCTGTGTCATTTGAGCTTTTTACGGCTTAGGTTCAAGTTAAATCTTAAGATTCGCCAAATTATGATCTGAGACAGGCCGAAATCTTGTGAAATATAATAGGGAGAGCAGAATGTAGCATACACGTGTTGTTAATATTTGAAATTGGTGGAAGTGTGACCATAGCCTTTTCAGGGCGTCTGCTAGAAACGAACCGAACAAGGGCTTGGCTTATATGGTCAGGCTTATTCCACACGTTGGCGACTTGCTGCTAACTTGTCGCATACAAAAAATTTCATCACTAGACAGCCAACAAGCTTCGGAAATGGAAAGATTACACAAAAACAACCAATGCAACTAACTAAAAAGATTTAAGAATTTTCTCATGGAACGTATGATAGCTCTATAGAGCTCAAGCTGCAGAGCAGTTAGCCGATAACCTGTCAAAATACAATGCCAACTTAACAGCCCGACAAGATATAAGTTGGATATTGAGTGGTGTTTTAGACATGAAAAAAATTTACCTTGTTTACAGCTTTGATACATCGACAGAAGTAAAGTCTACTATCATCAGCTTAAACGCTATAGCCTTTACTCGTGGCAGAAGAATCTCAGAACATCAGTCTCGTAAACGTTCGCGGACATACGGATGAAGAGAAACTATCAATGGCTGCCGAAGGTATGATGTTAAGTCATCCTTTTGGGGATATAAACGCAAAAATACATCGGGAGCCGGTATTTAGGCACTACGCAGACACCCATAGTTTGCATGAAAGCACTAATGACAACGGACTTCGTGTTTAAAAACTGGAAGCATAGAAAAAACTTGGTTTTGGCGAGCACCAGTTTATCGCATATAAAGATATCCTCTAAGCTTTATGGAGTTATTACCAACTAGATAGACTAATAGACCGTCACCACTTTTTCACCACTGAAGACGGTACGAGACTTCGAGCGTACCGAGTTGCCGTTATCAACTCGGATGACTATCTTTCTGTTAAAGTGTTACGAAGACGGCTACCCTACACAATGAAAATACCAGTAACACCATTTGTCATCCGTTAGGACTCACCTTGATGAGTTCGATGGAGGAAGAGTAAGTCTTGGGGCCAATATGCCGGGCTAAGATGGGAAGTAGACATGCCGTAAAAATTCTGTCATTAGTACTGCTAACTCCATCTTAGACGGAAAAACGGATTCACAGGCAGGAAAAATAAGACTGGGGAAAAACTTGATCTGTGAATTTGAAAAGAGCCAAGAGCAAGGTCCGCACCAGGCACGGCAGTTTAACCAATCCGTCAGAAGCATAACGCAATATACACCTCGCTGAACATATTGCAAGGACGGAGAGGGATCCTGCAGGTATACCGGAGCGATGAGAAGTGAACTTTAATGAATTGCTAAACGGTCAGCTCCCTAATGAAGTGGAGACTTCACCACTTCAAAAAGATGCCCATATGCTACCTCCGAAAATCATAGAGAAGGCTTTAAAAAGGCAGAAACAAAACAAAGCCCGGGGTCTGATGGTGTATTAGCCGAGCTGCTTCAACATGGCGGCCCAGCTTTACATCGATACGTACATATATAGGATCATGAATAAATGCCCGAAGACTGACGAAAAGTTATAATCTGCCACATACTAAGAAAGGGGATGTCACAACTTGCAGCAACTATAGATCTAGTTGTTGAGTATACCGCCTATAAGATACTTTCCTCTATCCATTCCATATGCAAAACTATCATTGGACATTATCAGTGCAACTTCATTCCAGGCAAATCAACAATCGATCAGATTTTGACCCTTAGACAGGCGATGGCAAAATTTATGGAATTTAATATTCCAACTTATAAATTGTTTCTAGACTTTAGCACAATAGCATAGCAAGGGTAGAACTTTTCAAAGTTATGAGAGAATTTGGTATCCAAATAAAATCACACGACTATGACCAATATAACAAGACAAGTTAAAATAGTCGGATTGGTATACAGATCAATCAACATCTACAATGGACTCGGACAAGGGGATGTCTTGGCTCGGATTCCTCTTCAAACTGGCGTTGTAAAAAGCCATCCGTGACTCTGGCACGTCAAAAAGAGAATCTTCGGAGGTATGGAGAATCGAACAAGCGTTACCCGATTTCCTTCATGCAGATCGAGCAGGAGGCACAAAATCTGGGGATGCACATTAGTGAGAGAAAAGGAAAGTACATGTTGGCGTCCGTCAAAGTTTTTTAAATCCAGAAGCCATACCATAACTTCTATAAGCTGCTGGTATACAGGACAATGGTTCTGCCAGTACTCACATATGGATCCGAGACCTGGATACTAAGTTAAAGACACTCCGATCTCTTAGGCGCTTTCGCGAGGGAAGTCTTACGAAGAATTGTTGGCACCTTACGTGAGGAAGGACGATTCCAGAGAAGCTATCAATCAATCTACTTCAAAATCGTCACAAAAATTAAGCTCGGTAGAATCTGGTAGGCTTGCGTGAGCGAAGAGGAACCAGCTTGGAAAGTCTTAGTTAAATAACAACTTGGCAGATTACCCTGGCGAGATGGCATAAACCAGGACAATTAAAGCCTTGGGGTGTGCTGGAAAAATAGATTTAATATATGACAGCTACCTTGACAGATGTCCTTTCAACAGTATAGCTCCTATTGATAGTCAATGTTCGAAAGTTTATTGGATGACTTTTTATACGAGTCTTTCTCATACTCAAAAAACACCATCCTAGCCAAACGTGAAGTACATTAACCGGATTAATTGTTGTTTGTTTTGTTTTATAAATAAAATTAATCCTTCGATGATATTTTAGTAAATTTATGAACAGGTTTAAGCATTTGTTAATCTTCTTATTTTTCCGAAAAAAAAGTATGTGTCTTTAATCACCAACTTCTCAGAGCGATAACCCTCCATTAAACCTAATTGTGCAAAGAAACAAAAACACATTCATTTCATAAACAAAACGACGGCAATTAAATTTCAGCTAATAACTTGCGAATTTCGATCAACCCTTTTCGCAGTATTCCTAATTTTAATGAAGAAAGTATCCTGCAAAAAAAAGGAAAACACAACGCACATGTAATGTTTTTTTCTACTCGCATGCCCTGCGAAGCGCCCCAGCTAAAATCCATACGAGTTTCAAAACCCAATTCTAGCACCAGAGCGAGAGTCAATGAAATTCAATTTACAACATAGCCCAACAATAGGTGACTATACATTCAATATGCCAGGATACCCATAGAAACATCACAAATTACAGAACATATGGTGCCAATGAGATTGCGACTACGCTACGACTTTCACGTTGCTCCTGCGGATCTATACCAATATAACTTATTACACATGGGCTTCGACACAATGAGCCACTTCGACCTTACGTCGAGAGCGTTAGCGTTGTGTGAACGTTCTTAGTGAAAAAAAAAGAACACTCATATGTGGAAAAGGAGCTAAGCTCAGGTGACACCACCGCTCTGCACCGCCTGGGAGTCATAAATCAAAATGAATACATATATAGCTAACCCTTTTTCCAATTCTCTATGCTATTCCACTAAATTCCTTTCGTTTTTCTTTCCTTTCTTCTCATCTCATCTCACTTCATCCCAAAGTTTGACTCAAGCCATCTGGGGAAACTCGCAGCTATAAAATGATTTGTAGCTGCAACGAACCGAAATTACATTTTAAGGACACAATGAAAGAAAAAGAGAGAGAGAGTTGAAACAATATTCGTATTCGATGGAACCATCAGCATCTTCTTCATGGTCAAAGCGATAGCTTCTATAGCTCACACCAAAAAGGTTACAATCTGGAAAAAGGGTCAAGGAATCATCTTGGAGTGTTTATGCACATCCAGAATTAAAATCATCATCAAAGGAATCCAATTATATAATTTTCATTTCGGGGGATGTTATTGAGTTGTAATCACCAGGAATAGAGCACAAAAGGCGACACACATTTACAAGACAATAAATTCCCAAAGAAATGAGCAAGGACCATAAAGAACACAGAACCACGAATCACCCTTCTTGCTGCCTGCAGCCTGCTTCCTCCTGCCGTGCCACGCTGAGTTGGGCCCATTCTGTTGCTGCTGTTGTTGTTGTTCTTTTGGCTGTCGTGTAAAGCACTCGCAATGAATTCAGTCGAATTCATCTGGAACGAAAGGGTTGTCGACGCAGTGAGATGCGAAAAACCGAGGCTTCTTTTTGTCAAGCCAAAGGAGGAAGCCCACCACGGTGCGTTACTAATCGGGGTATATTATTACAATTATAATTTCCAGGCGACAGGATACGATGCTGCCTGAAAAACAGGCTGAACTGTGGAACAAGTGTAAACGCAAAGCATAAAGGGGCTTTTGTCACAGAGAATAATGTAGGCAAGTTATAAGCTAAGCAGTTTGGCAAACAGGTGCAGCTTCTTCATATACTTATTGGATATTGCGTGAAAAGTATAAAAGTCTAGAAAATATATCGTAGAAAGAGGTCTATGTAATTAGAAAATTTAATTTTAATTTGGGCACACATTTCAGAGAGCTAGACAGATATGTTCCATCTGACAATTATCAAAATTCTAATAGTCCTGAAAGTTTAAATGAGTTGACATTTTCTGAGAGGAGTTGCATAAAATATTGGACAGGCAGGCAGTTGAAAAAATAGACAATAGACAGTCGAGAATAAGTAAGCTTATATTATTTTAAAAGCTTATACAAATTGTAGGTACTTAGCTTGGAATTCTTTTGCAAGGAAGGTGAATTTAATTACTGGGAACAAATAAATGACATAATGTGAATGTACCATTATTTTTACCAATACTGGCAGATGATATTTTTATTCTCGGAGGTTTTCGGTGGGAACCAAAATGGGCGTCTCATAGGGCAATGCCAAAGAAACGTGCTCCACAATTCGCCCATATGTTTGATTTTTAAACTATACAACTCGTGGAGAGCCAAAGGCTTGTCATTTACAACTTTTAACCATTTCTGTTGAAATGGGGGAGACCTCTAGTTTTTATGCCGAATCCAAACGTCTAATTTGATAAAGAAACTTTTCATGCCATGAATTATTCTTGGAGGTTTTGTCAATTCCCAGCAACGCAAGAGTCATTAATAAAGAATCAATATCAACTACGTCATAAGTGCACGTGACGTGACGAAACTTGAGAATCGCTGAAAATATGACCGCTGTTCGTGGGAGTATGCAAGAAAAACCGAGGCATTCGGTTACACGTCTCTCACAAGAGCTCAGCCTTTAGCAGATCCCAAGCTTAGCGAATTTTTCGACAAATTCCACACATATAGTAAATAAATAAATCGGGTGGCGCAACAATCCGTTGAGAACTAGGGCCTAGTGGCTTAAAACTACCAACCATTCCTGTGGGCGAGTACTGAGTTGTCAGGGATGGAGGGGACCTACAGTTTTAAGCCGAATCTGAACGGCTAATTTGAGAAAGTACTTTTCATGACAAGAGTTACTCTTGAAGAATTTGTCAAATTCTCACAAGCACAAGGGGCAGTACCCGTAAAAAAAACTTTAGATGGCATAGACAGGGATCGAACCCAAGACCTTTGGCATAACGGTCCAACGCACTAACCATCATGCCACGGTACACATCTAGTAGCTTTGGTTTAACGACAATAGACAAAAATTAGTGTTTTCTTAATGACCTCCTTATAGAAGTTGGAAACAGGCCCTAATTTTCGTGCAAAAATCATATTAAGTGATGTAGGCCATTCTTGGAAAAACTTAAACGTGAACAAAACTAAATTACACGGCTGGTTCGAACGAACTTTCTTCTTGTTATTAATATTTTATTTTATTTTAGAAAAATTGACAGATGGGTACAGATGCAATCTAGCCTCGTTTTTAGTTTGACATTTGAATTTGGTTTAGAAATGTTGTTGAAAGAAGAAATTGATTTTTTAAGTCATCAAATATTATTTAAACAATAAAAGAACTTTTCCAGGAAAACAATTATTTTAATCAGTTTATTAGTTCCTCAGAAAATTTAAAAACAAAATATCGGAGGTAGTTGGTTTTGGTTCGCTTATAAAAACACGCTCTTTCGTAGCCCAAACTATGGTGAATATTAGACTTATTAGACTTGTTAATTGAGCTGATATCTACTCAAGCCACAAATCTTACGAATTTTCCATAGTCCTCAAATATCCGTTCTTTAATGCTGCATCGAGATCTTGCTTATAAATTTTCGATACAATATCGACTTCCAGAACAACGAAGAATTTACTGTTTATTACGAAATAATGTTGTGATGAAGATAAAAAAGGTTAACAGACAAGTATTTTCTGATCGTCTTAATAGCTAATAGAGGACGGCAATTTCGGACAAATCTGCGAAATATTGGAGTATGCAAAACCTTGAGTTGTGATGTTGTTAAAAATGTTTAAAAATGATAAGTTGTTTGCTACCTTTGTATGGCAATACAATATTACTTTCAGTACTGAAGCTTAAAATACTTCTGCCTATAATTTTGCCTTACTTTACTTAAATTTTTAGCTTTATTATAATGTGTGATGAACATCCCAAGCAATGGAAACCAGCAAAAATTCTCCATATACCTAAAAATTCCAAGGGTGTTGAGTTTAGGTCGATAGCTATTTAATCGTTTTTGTCTAAGGTTTTATTCAAAAACAATGCAGTCTGGCTTCCGCAAAAAAACGTACTTGTGTTACCGCACGAATCAACAGTGTTGCCGATTAAAAAAAAAAATTTAGTTTGAGATCCTCAAAATAATCATGAGATTGCTTATTCTTCAATCAATATTAACTTATAATTAAACACAAACATTTTAAAAAAGGGGCTGGGATGCGACCCACACTGAGAACTTCCCATCCCGTCTGTCGATTTGTCTTGCTTAAAAGTTTGTCTATATGAATCAATTTTTACCAAATTTGCGTACTATTTTTTGTAGATTTTATTTTTTATGAAAAAACGACTGTTGGATTTTTATAAAAAAAAATACTGAATATCGAAAAAAATATTTTCTGTGAAATAAAATAAGTTTGAAGCCAATATTTGTAATTTTTGAAAAGCTACTTGAGTCGAAAGTAAATTTTTACGAAGTTTTATTATTGTTGTTTTTTTTAAAATTTTTATTTTTTGTAAAAAAAACTGTTAATTCGATTTTTCTCAAAATTTTACCGAATGTTGAAAACAAAATTTCTTATAAGATAAAATTAGTTGAAAGCCATAATCTTAAATTTTCGAAAAGATATTTAAGTCGAAAATCAATTTTAACCAACTTTTGTCAAATTTTTTTTTAGGTTTTTATTTTTAGTAAAAAAAACTGTTAATTCGATTTATTTCAAAATTTTACTGAATGTTGACAACAATATTTTTTGAAAGATAAAAGCAGTTTAAAGCCAATATCTCAAAGTTTTGAAAAGATATTTGAGTCGAAAATCAATTTTTGCCAACTTTTATTAATTTTTTTTTTAGGTTTTTATTTTTAGTAAAAAAACTGTCAATTCGATTTTTCTCAACATTTTTCAGAATGTTGAAAACAATATTTCTTATAAGATAAAATAAGTTTGAAGCCATAATCTCAAGTTTTTGAAAAGATATTTGAGTCGAAATTCAATTTTTACCAACTTTTAGTAATGTTTTTTTTTAGGTTTTTATTTTTTATAAAAAAAACTGTCAATTAGATTTTTCTCAAAATTTTATCAGATGTCAAAAACATTATTCTTCGTTGCACAAAATTGTTTTGAAGATGAAATCATATTTTAGTCGTAAAATTTTCAGGGTGAACAATTTTTTTTTCAGTTTTTTTGATTTATAAAAAAACCGTTAATAGGATTTTTTTCCAAAAATATAATTGTTTTGTATCACGTTAGGTTAGGTTAGGTTGAGGGGCTGACAGTTGATATCTTTATTGTCACACTTAGATCCACAGTATTGCTACTCAAGCTAATAAAAAAAAACCTATGTGTTCAGTTAGTCAAGCCATTTAGTGACTTTGACGAAGTTCAGAATGTTAGTACCTGGCGTACTAGAGAGTTCTTTTAAATCCCCGAAGAAATAGTTGCCAAGCAGTTTCTTCCTTTGATGGGCGAGTGCGGGACAGTGACACAGAAAGTGCGAAGTGTCTTCTTGCACCTCCTCGTCACCGCATCCTCTGCATAGATCATCTGAACTGATTCTGATCTTATTCATATTATAACCTAACAGATTATGTCCGGTGATTATGCTAACAAGATATCGAAGTGATCCCTTGTGTAGCTGCATAATTCTTTCCTTTCTTTGTTTGTTAAAACAGGGCCAGATCTTTCTTGTAGTACCGCAGGTGTCAAGAAGGTTCCACCTTTCATCGGCCTTAATAGTTATTCTTTTTGAGATTTCCTGTTTTAAATAACAGGTAGGGGTGCTAACTAGCTGAGCTTGGCTTTCGTCAAGCATTGACCCTAATCTTGCTAATTCATCGGCTTTCTCGTTGCCTAGTATATCGCTGTGGCCTGGGACCCAGCAGAATCTAATATTCTGCTGTGCGCCAAGAACCTTAAGCTCTTCGCGGCAGCATGAAACAAGCTTAGATTTTACCTCAGTTGCAGTAATTGCTTTTATTGCCGCTTGGCTATCAATGTAAAAGGTGATATCAGCTCGTGGTATCGCCATCATTGATACCTTTTTAGCAGCTGTTGTCACTGCCAGGACCTCCGCTTGGAAGACGCTACTGTATTTTGGAAGCCTAAGCGAGGCGGTTAACTTGAGAGATTCCAGAATAGAAGGCTGCCCCTACACCAGTGTCCATTTTAGAGCCATCAGTATAGATAGCTATTGACAATTCACTGGAATATGGTATATTATCTATCCATTCCTCTCTGCTTGGCATGGCAGCCTGGAATGGTTTATGAAAATCAAGTTCGGGTATTTTATAGTCTGCTGTAGTACTATGACCCATAACTTTATGAAGGATCTGGGCATGTCCTATGGAACTGTTTATCCAGACTTAAGTTTGACTAAGTCTCAGGGCACTTTTGGCTGCAGATTCTTGAACAAAGAGGTCTAGGTCACGTTAGAGTATATAATATAAAATTTAATTCAAGTCTCTAGCGTCATTGGTTCATGAGATATTTAGGTTTAACCAACATTTTTACCTTTTTTTTAAACTGCTATAATTAAAAACCACCCACGCAATTTTCTTGAAAGCCCTTTCTGCATCTTTCTGCCTTATTATCTGTATACAAAATTTATTTGAAATCGATATATTTACTGGTTCTTGAGCTATGGACAACGAAAAAAACGTCGCGAACGTACAGACACACGCACAGACAGATGTACGTACACACGCACAGACATCTTTCTAAAAATCTTTTATTTCGACTCTAGGGACCTTGAAACGTCGAGAAATGTCAAAATTTTCAATTCGACAAATCGGACCCATTACAATAACTTCCTATGGGAAGTTAATAAAAAAATACATATGAGATTTCATTTTATTAAGTTTTAAAATAACATTTAGTGATTTTTAGAAAAACAAGATGAAAACACTGTTGTTGAAGTAGAATCTGTAATATATTGCTTAGTACCTTCAACTAAGAACGACAAACAACGGCATTGAAAGCCTTGAACAATTTGTTTGTCAACCGAAAAATTTTCCAATAAAAGCGCTAATTTTACGCCGTAATACATATAATTTTGGGCTTTTTGGATTGCATGCATTTGTTTAGTTTAGTAAAAAAAACGGTAGCACAAAACTAAGAAAACATAAATATCTACATATAATGAACAGTGTCTTAGATAAGTCTTTATTAATTTTAATTTGGAAAAGCTTCGTTCACACGATGCCACTGAGACGCAAATTGTTAAATCAATTCTCATCGCCAATGACAGACTCGGTAAAGAGTCTGAAAAATCCCACTTAACAATGAAGCTTAAAAATTCAAAGGCTGTCCAAATTTCTGCATCTTTTAAATTTATCTTTGAAGCTACCATGTGACGCCGAATTCGCTGGATTTCCAATATGATACTGTTGTCTGTAAGTTCTGTAAATGTCGAGGTAAGCATTGGAACCACAGCCCGCAGTTCTTCTTCCGTTCCGCAAAAATAAGTTTAATAAATACGTATATGGGAGAAAAAAGCGTAGGGTTAGTGGTGATGAAAAGGAGATGAAAAAAAAAAACACATGTATAAAAAACAAACAACAGTGAACAGACTAAAAAAAAAAGAAAAACAGAGCATAAAATTGCGCGGCGGTAAATGCTTGGTTGTTGCTCTTGGGCGATAAATATTTTATTTCCATATTACATATATTAAGAGAATAGGCCAGTAACGAAATTCATGCGCACATATATGTATATAGGTAGGTATTTGGGAAACAAATTTATTGTTTTATTTGTTTTTATTTTTTGTAGTGTGCAAAGTTATTTTTCTGTTACTGATGGCACCCCCTATTAGTCTGCCACCCGGGCGGACCGCCCCCACCGCCCCCCCTTAGTCCTCCACTGCTCTTAGAGCCTCCGCAGACTGCAGACTTTTCATCGGCCGATAGTTTGGTCGGCTTCTTAATCAGTATGGAGAGGAATGCATATGCGCACAATACAGCGATTCAGTTTCGGCCGATAAAAAAGTTTGATGGGCTACCCGATTACATTCAAACTAATCTGTCGGCCAACTATCGGCCGACTGTTTAATCAGTATTGGCGCATACACGCCTGCGCATACATGACGATTGTTTAGTCGGCCGATAGTTCAGTTCGCTCTGTGATTTGGTGTCGTGTGCGTGTATTTTGAATATGGCGTCGCCCAAATCTCAATTGTTGATTCGAGAATAGTCGACCGACTGTTGGATAGTCTGCGCCCTGTTCACCAACCAAACTCTGTAGTTGGCTCGGTGTGCGCACTTTCAGCCCAACCCGGCCGAACTATCGGCCGATAAAAAGTCTGCATTCTGCGGGGGCTCTTAGACTTCTCCAAAGACTTTGGTTCGGTAAATCACAAATTCGATAAACTTGTCAATGAATTTATTTTCTCGGTTGCAAAAGTAAAATCATTATTTTATAATCTTAAGTCAATAGATCTCTGTGTAATTTATTGAACACTATACGGAATGCTTAAATGAGGACATTGAAGGAATACGGATTTCGTTAAAAAAAATGGCCTCTTACTAAACCCAACAAAAACTAAGTGCTTGGTTTTATCACGAAATTTTGTTGCCCCATTATATTTTTCCTTCATTTTTATGAATAACTTTGTGATAGAATTTTTTGAGACGGCAAAAAGTTAAGGTTTTATTTTTAATCGTAGCTTAACATTTGATAACCATATTAATTCCATTGTTAGACTAACCTATGGAGCTCTACTTTTATTGCAAGCGGATCAATATTTCGCTACAAGAAAAACCCGTTTATTGCTCGTGGAAATTTTGATCTTTCCGATTCTCATTCCCTATGGTCGTAAAATAATCTACTAATGGAGCTATGCAATTAAACAGACTCAATTTTGCCTTTAACAGCGCTGTACGTTATATTTTTTTGACAGTGAAGACGTGACCACATTTCAAGATATTTTTTTCAAGTACTAAATATGTCTTTCTATAACCTCCTTAATTTCCACACCTTAACCTTGATTTCTGATGTCTTACCTACACACTCATCTAGCTATTTATACGAAAGAATAAGTAAGTAAATAATAAGTAGTCTATTCTTCCCTTTCTTCCGAACTTTAATTTTATGTAAATATCATTCGTCTTTGGAATACTTTACCACGTGTAGGAAAGGAGTTAGGTAATGCATGCAGGACGAAAAGGAATTGAAAAAGTATTGATCAGGATCTTATATCTTAAATCTAAATCTAAATCAATTATCTTAACTTAAACAAATTTATGAATTATTATGCACCTTAATAAAGTTCCTTAAGCATGTCAAGTGTACGCCAGTAGAGTACTTAAGGACCTCGATTTTTAGAAATCAGACCGTAGCCTTTAGTAGTAGCGCCACCCTGGTGTGCCCCAGGGATCCATCATGTCTCCGTCACTATTCCTTTTTTTTGTATTAATGATCTTTTGTCTGAAACTTCTTATTCAATAATTTGTATCGCTCACGACAGTACTCTCAGTTTTTGTAATCATTCAATATCCTTGTCCTTCAGAGATGGACTACCAACGGCAGCGTAGGATGAGCTCATTTAATTCTGATCTTGACAGGATTTTCCAATGAAGATTCAAAAACACAATAGAATTTCATGCTTCGTAAGATCTGTGATACCTAACCTACTGCCTCAAAATATCAGTGAGGGTGCTGAACAGCTATCAGTTCTATTTAGGTACATAATATGTGCAATACAAACTATTTCTTGTGGAGTGAGCAGATATATGAAATCGCTATAAATTATTGTACCGATATTTTAATAAATCAATAAGCTATTGAAACAGCCTGCATTCCTAACCTCAATTCAAACGTAATACCTGTACTTCCAGGAATGGCCATCAGTTAACCCTTGAGCTCATACTTTGGACACATTGTGAAATATAGAGATACTTTATTTAGTCGTACTTCACGAATGTGGAATGCTTTAACAGACTCAATATTTCCCATTCATTGCAATGTGCAGAAATTCAATATCAGTCCGCGAACTGTTTAAAAAAAAAAGAATAGATTTGAGGCATGGTCTGGTCTTGTCACGAGGAGGTGATGTGAGCTAGTTGCTTAGGACATATGATTTGACCAAGTTAAGCTTTATCTGAAGTCACTAGCTTATGCAAATAAGCTACAATAACCCAGGGTTAATTCGAAACTTAACAAAATCTATAGAATAGGTCAAATCCAGCCTTCATTATAGTTATGGAACATTTTACATTTCATATAAGCTCCGCTCAAAGATGCTCTTGATGAATGATCCTGTTTATTCTTTCAATTCATCTTTTAACATAAACTTGTTGCTTTACAAATGTCAACAAAATATGTACATATTTGTTTTTTTCTTAAGATTCCATAAAATATATAGAATCACTTAAAAATTCTGCAGACTCACCCAGAAAAACATCACAAATGAGAATATAAGACAAGACACAAAACAGCCACTAACTTAACAATTTAATTCCATAGTTATGTCCGCCTCAAAAAATTCAACTCACTCTTATTCCAGAATAACCACCAAAAGTAAAATCATCTATATGTTCCTACACATGTACATACACATAGAGAGACCAGCTGCTTCCGGAAATCCAAAGTGTCATCCTTTAAGTCCACACAGAAAGAAAGTCCCACCAAAATTGCAAAACCATTTCTAAAATCGATAAACATTAGCTAAACAAAAGCATCACCTCGAAACTCCACCACCACCACCAGTTCTCCACTGCTGATGTTCGCATAGAACGCACCCTATATGACTATGTGGATCCTCCAGCTACTCTTCCTGAACTCAAATGAATGAAAACACTATTCTATGAGCTTCTATTCGAACAAACCTATGTATGGTGTTTTTTTGGGCACAAAGTCGAGTCACCATCACCATCATTGAAAAGTGGTGGGGAGGGGGTAGAGAGAAATCTATTTAAAAAAGACACCCAACATTATTTATAGTTTCAAAAACCAGAGCACCATTTCCTCACTATTTCAATGTGCGGTCGGCAAAAGCTTTTAGCAACCTAAAATCTAAACTAAATCCTAGACCACAATTTCCTCATCTCTCAGTTTGGTGGTGTATATGGACATGGCGAGGACCATATACCAGAGACAGAGAGAAAGAGACGCGTTCGCTCCAATGGACGTATAGCAATGTCTTTTGCAAATGTCGGTTTGGTATATGAACATAATATCATCCAGGACAGGGAGTGCTTGATTTTGAAGCTGGAGCGGAGGCCATCGTCGTCATCATCATCATCAGCAGCAGCAGCGGTAGGATTCAGGAAAGGACCCGTGATGTGAATAAAACTGACTAAAAATTTTGTGAACATGGTTGCACCTGATGGCTTGTCAGGGCGAAGAACCTTAATTTTGATTGAAGTCAAGGATTTTGATGGATTAACGTTCACATTCTTAGATACCTATGAGTACGAGTATATGACCAACCAACCGACCGACCAACAGACTACGACCGAAAAGGGGATGTAGATGTGCACCCAGCTGCAACTGGACAGGATATCCTTCTACTTGGGGTTTCTCCAACGAGCGATTGTTTAAGTTTTTTCTTCCTTTTTGTGGCAGTCTTGAGCCTGAGCATCTTTTATCAGCGGATGTAATAAGGATTCTGAACTTAGACAATGTTTGGAATGACTTCACCATGAGATACATTTTCTTAATCACAAACTTAGAAGTCTGATGATGTTCAAAATGTACAAAGTGGGAGTATGCAGTGTGGGTTTGCATCTTACATATGAGTATATTATTAGTCTGCATGTATGGTACATTTTATTAGGGCCACAGATCTCTTGGGACAGGGCAGGAACACAAAATTCTCTGTTGATGGGTGCTATAGTTGAGGATAAAGTTGGCAGAGGAAGTGTGATGTACCTTTACTGATCTTCCAGTCACTATTGTCACTATTACATATGTAACTATATACGGATGCGCACCAGCTCCATACACTCTAAAAAAAATAATATTTTAAACTCATTACAAACTAATTTTTATTCTGTTGCAAGATGTTGAAAAATGTGTGTATGAGATATGTCAACTATTAATTTTGTTATTTTTTTCTTTTTTCTTCAGGCAAAATAGTTTTTTTTTTTTTTCCTCTAACGCAAAAGATCACCATGTTAAAGTAGTTTTTACAGAATTTTTATAATAGAACATTGGGAGTCCTTATATAACAAGCTTCAATATTTTAAATAGAATCCAAAAAATGGTAGCCGGTAGCAATATAAACTGGATTCTTTCGTCGCTTGAACATCAACTCATAGTTTTATTTATTATTTATGTTAAGTATAAAGATTCTTTTTTTTTGTCGTACATCAAGAATGTGGAATGCTTTACTTAACTATTTTTTCTCATCGTTTGGTATTAAGAACTTAAGTTTTCTCATTCTAGCCATATGCTCTCTAGTGCTTACAAAATTGAAAACAAAAAAGCTGTTCTAAAAATAGACCAATAAACATCCAACCCGAGTGGGACATAAAGCCGAAATGTAATTTGGGCCCTAAGTCCCACCCAATGGGACATTTTCCCCAAATTTTTGCAGAGCCAAAAAAGAATATAAAGTTTTTGTATTTCAATACAATGAACAATAATTTTTTGATACGGTGATAATTCAAAAATAAGGAAAAACAAAAAAGTTTATTTTCAACATTATTTCCGGGATCTCATAATTTTAACTCCCTTTTTCGGGGTCACACCCGCTCACTTAGGGTATGTAAAGTCGCCAAGCAGCTTTTTTGAATAAAAGCACCAGTGGGTGGACCGCTTCGCGGGATCTCAGGATTTAAACTCCACAAAACAAAGTCTTGTGGTATTAAAGTGCTCCAAGTTTTGTCATTTGGTGATTCTTATTAAGTGGGACATTAGCCCCAACATTTTTATTTGGGGCTTCGGTCTTACCTGGGTGCGACTTAAGGCCCAAATTATCACGAAAAATCAAGAACTTTGATTATTAATAAGTGTTACGTTAGTTTTCGTAGAAGAAATCTTGGTAACATTTTATTTCTCAATGATGAAATCGAAAAAATTATGCTAAGTGAACCAACTTGTCTGTAAGATATGGTCGGAAAAAAGCATGCCCTATGAATGGAACCTCAGTATTGTTTCCCCGATTCTAAAAAAAAGCAGACCCTCTAAACTGCACCATCTATAGAGAAATCAGTCTACTTAACATCGCTTACAAAATCTTCTCTGCCGTAATATGTGAACGTCTAAAGCCCATCGTCAACAACCTGATAGGTCCTTATCAGTGTGGTTTTAGACCAGGAAAGTCCACAGTCGATCAAATATTCACATTACGGCAGGTCCTGGAAAAAATTCAAGAACATCAAATCGATACCCACCATCTTTTCTTCGATTTCAAGGCCGCATATGACAGTATCTACAGGGACGAGCTGTATAGAGCCATGTCTAGTTTTGGTATCCCTGCCAAACTCGTCCGTTTGTACCATGGAGAATTCGCGTTGCTCCATAAAGGTTGGAAACAACTTAACAAACCTTTCGATGTCAAAAAAGGTTTTAGACAAGGTGATGCAATGTCATGCGATTTTTTTAACATCGTACTTGAAAGAATAGTGCAAAGCTCTCACGTCAACAAAAGTCTGTCCAATTCCTAGCATATGCTGATGACATTGACATAATCGGAAGAACTCAGAGTGATGTGAATGGAGCTTTTGTGAGTATTGAGGCAGAGGCGGCAAAAATGGGTTTAACGGTTAATGAGGGCAAAAAAAGTATATGCTGTCGCCAAGAAAGGACTTACAACACCGACGGCGACGTCTCGGTAGTCAAGGACTTCGTCTACCTAGACTCCGCTATTAACGCAGAAAACAACACCAGCGCTGAGATCAAACGAAGAGCAACTCTTGCTAACCGCTGTTTCTTTGGACTAAGAAAGCAATTGAGTAGCAAAGTCCTCTCTCGAGGGACCAAAGTGTCGCTATATAAGACTCTCATCATCACCGTCCTGCTATACGGTGCAGAAGCATGGACTATGATAAAAGCGGATGAAAGCACCTTGGGTCCTTTCGAGAGAAAAGTTCTTCGTGTGATCTACGGTCCCGTATGTAATGAAGGGGAGTGGAGGCGAAGATGAAACGACGAGCTGTCAAAGCGACGTAGATTTAGCCAGAAGTTTAAAAGTTCAATGACTAAGATGGCTGGGTCATGTAGAGCGCATGAAAACCAATGTTCCGGCCCGGAAAGCCTTCGAATCCACACCCAAATGACAGCGCAGTAAAGCAAGACCGCGAATCAGGTAGCGCGCACAAGTGGAAAGTGACCTCACCTAACTTAGACCGCGAAACTGGAGACATCTAGTTAGGGACCGAGCTAGATGGAGAAGTTTGTTGTTTGAGGCCCTATTTCACACAGGACTGTAGCGCCACCTTACGTAAGTAAGTAAGTAAGATTCCACGTGTCTCAAATTAATCTGAAAGTAATGTTAAAACATATGTGCTAAAAGGGATTTGAACTGAAAAAGGCAAAACGGATTGAAAGTAGTTTTTGTTCTTGTAACAAATCCGTCGTCTAAATTTTTCTTTCATTCCAAGTTTTTGAAATATTTTAAAAAATATAAAAATAAGTATACAAAACGGGTATTAATTAATGCAGACAGATAGAAAGCGAAGTTCTGTTCAAAACTGTGAAAGCATTAAATTCAAGATTTGCTCAAAAATTTCATATAGGGTCAAATCAAGGCTTATAACTAATGAGAATTTCCAGAAATGAAGTAAGATTTATAAATAATTTAAAGCTATGCACTTTGCGAAATCATTAAGAAAATGTTGTGCCTTTAGGCTTCTTTCACACTAGACGGATGAAACCGTCTCGTGTGAAAGAGGCCTTAGTCTTAAACCTTCCGTTCTTGGTTGTTTTTGGCATTTTTAAAAATGTGATAAGAATATCTTAGATAACTTGTTGGTATTGTAAGCTCCACATGCGGAAATTTAGTTTGTTTACATACATACCCATTGAGTAATAAAGGTGAGTTATGGTGGTAGAAGATGTTGTTTACAAGGTTCACCTTTTTTTTAAACTGCTATGGTAAAAAAACCACCCACGCAATTTTCTTGAGAGCCCTTTCTGCATCTTTCTGCCTTATTATCTGTATAACAAAATTTATTTGAAGTCGATATCTCTTCTGGTTCTTGAGTTATGGACGACGAAAAAAACATCGCGAACGTACGGACGTACGGACATATGGACGTACAGACGTACGGAAATACGGACATACGGACGTACGGACGTACGAACGTACGTACACACGCACGCACAGACATCTTTCTTAAAATCTTTTATTTCGACTCTAGCCACCTTGAAACGTCGAGAAATGTCGAAATTTTCAATTCGACAAATCGGACCCATTAAAATAACTTCCTATGGGAAGTTAATAATATAAATAAATAAATATAATTTTGGAAAACCATCACGGATTTTATTAAAAAAAATGCTTCTTCATAAATTTAGATAGCCTCAAAAAGCCTCATATACCTACGTGTTTTTTTGAAGTGATGTCTCAAAAACCTGACGTGTTGAAGTCGGATTTGAATTAATGCCAGTAACAAAAACCTTGTCAGCCAGTGTAATACATTGACTTTGTCATTTAAATGGATCGAGACCTTGTGTTAAATCCTATGATTATGACTTTTGGATGAGTTACTTAAAATATTGGTCTGATTAAGTATCTAAACATCTATAGCCGAATACTACATGGCCAACAATCTGAAAAATCGCAAAATGTCGGCATCAATTCCGAACGGAAAAAGTCATCCTATTGACTATTTTGGTAGTCAATATGGCTATTTGGTAGTCAATTTTCAGCCGATGGTTGAAGGAAATTGAAACCACGGTTGTCGTTTTGACTAAAGTGGTAATCAATACGACAACTGCGGTAGTCAATAGGACAATTGCAGTAGTCAATATGACAATTTGTTCTTAAAACCGTAATCTAATTTGACTACCGGATAGTCAATTTGACAATTCTCGATAGTCAATTTTGGTAGTCAATATGACAATTGTCAATAGGACAATTTTTGTTGAAAACCTAAATTTAATTTGACTAGTCAGTATGACAACCAAATTGTCATATTGACTACCGAAAGTTGTTCCATTGACTACTTTTGTTGTCATATTAACTACCCAAAATTGACAATCGAAAATTGTTCTATTGACTATCTAGTAGTCAATTTTTTAAAAAAAAGGTTGTTGTATTGACTATTTTGGTAGTCAATGCGGCAATTTGGCAAAATTTCAAGTTGACTATCGACGATTGTTAATATGACAACTTTTTTTTCTGTGCAGGGGACACTGTTTCAAAAATTGTTAGATTTTACGATCAGAGGACCATTTACTTTATTTCAAATATAAGATTGTGTCTCTAGATCTAAGGATTTCCAAGTTAAAATTATTACAAAATTATCTGAAATAAGATTTTTACAAAATATTACAAAAAAAAACAGAGAGTTTGCCATGAGGTGTAATATGCCACTAGTTCGTGTGAATTGTGCCAAAAAAAGAAAACAAATATTCTGGGCTCGGGGGTCTATGTCCGGGGGGCTTTTGAACCCTTTAAAATTATTGGTGGTCATCAAACTGATTGATATTTAAAAGTTATTCTTTTAAGAAATAGAAATATTTAGAGCTTATGTATTTCTTGGTCTTCTTTCGGATGGAGTGTAATAATAATTTTATTTGAATTTTCAAGGTTTGAAGAATTTATATTATTCGTTTGAGTCAATCCTCAGGTGTGTATATACTGACGTGTGTTTATTTTGTCTTCTATCTCATTCAACCCTACCCACCTGATATTGAAATTGATATACGAGTACAGAGTACCTTCTTATAATTGTTTCCCCCAAATGTAATTTCTTATTATTTCAATAAATTATTATTCTTTTCAGTGTAACAAGCAATCTGAATTGTATAAACGAGTATTGTACGACCTCACACTTTCTCGTCAAGTGGCAAAGGAATACTTTATACTCAAATATATATAAATATATATTTATATATATCGTAGTACCACCAAACCAAGCAGCACTTCTCGACAGATATCACATAATATTCCTGAACGCAATAAATTACATTTGTAGGCGTTGGCAGGTGTCGCCAGCGCTGTCTAAAATCGCGATAAATCTTCATGCGAAATAAA
Organism: Eupeodes luniger; assembly: GCA_951509635.1. NCBI lineage: Eukaryota > Metazoa > Arthropoda > Insecta > Diptera > Syrphidae > Eupeodes > Eupeodes luniger. Next base: position 299,630,183 of record OX608073.1, read on the forward strand.
TTTCATAGAAATTGTTTCAGGAGCGTTGACTGGTGTTAACAGTACACAACACACTATACCTACCTACCTACCTACTGAGAGACCTATAGATACTGACTGACTCACTGAATGCGAGTGCGAGTTCTAGTGTATAGGAACACCCCCACTCTGATGGCTTTGCTCATGATGGGGTTGGAGTTGGAGTTGGATATCCCATTCCTCTGTCCCAAGAACCACTCTATAAGAATATAGCGACAGCCTGACTGACTGGGTCAGAAAATGGGTTTAAGTGTTTCTCCTCTTATTTTAAGTTCATAAAATTTTCAATACGATGCTTTCTGTCAGTAGGTAGGTATACAGAAGAGGAGTATAGGTACTCTAACCTAAATAGAGATAGAGTACTATAAGACCACTCATACGTAGGTATAGTCGTGTTCGTGTTAAGGACGAATGAGAAAGGAGCTTTAGCCAGGCGATTTTCTGATGCGATGGATGATGGTATAGGACATTGTTTAGGTTAGGTGACCTTTGTGGGTGCGTGTTAATAAATAAATTTCCTAATTGGAAATAAATTTTCTTCTGAAATGAACATGGAGAAACTTTAATGCAAAAGAAAAACAACGATAGGAGTAAGGGATTCGGTGGCAATAGGTCACTGCATTAATACAGACAAAATGAAATAGGCACCTATATCTACGTTATAGACCATCTATAGAGCTGTATATGTATTTATTACTCCCGCACTGATGTGTCAAGAAGTTTATTATTTTTGATATATGTATCTTTTTGTGGAAACGCTGAATTGTCAAGATTTATAGGAATATCCTTATGTTTCTTTAGAAGAAATAGACATACAGTATCAAACAGAGACAGAGAGAGAGAGGGACAAAGAAGTTCTTAGTTTTTTATTCTTACAAGTCAAATGGAAAAGTCAAGTTTTAGAAGCATTAAATTTACTGTTTTAATGTCAGCTAAATTATTATATAGAAAACGAACACAAAACATGAAAATTGCATTTATGTAAGTTTTTGTATACAAAACATTAATAATGAATTCAGTTCCTGGAAATAGTTAAATTTAAATGCCGTCGCATATAAATGGAAGAATAAATAATTGGTGCCAAGTAGAAACGGGTAAGGTCCCAAATAGAAGATTTTCTCAAATTGATTTTAAACATTGAAAATTATATTATAGATTAGGACATGGGCTTGAAAAGATAGGGATTAAAGTTTAATTGAAGCAACGGTTAGCCCTAAGAGCCGTATCGGAAGTCCCGAAAAATAAATAATAAATGTAAGTTTGATCAAAGTGGAATTTTTATTTTTCAAATACAGGGTTTTTCAACAGGGACGCTACAAAAGTAGAGCAACAGGGACAGCAAACGACGCCATATTTCTTGCCGCTCTTTTGACATTTCTCTTCAGTAAGGTTTGTCATTTCCTGATGAAAAGATAATCGAGTCAACAACGAGTCTAAATTATTAAATTAAATACCGAAATTCGGAGTCAGTGGCCTCAACGTTAGTCATAATCGTCCTAGCAGATCACCAATTGAGCGTATAGTGGAAAAATTTGAATCCACAGGCACAGTACAAAATGTTCCCGTGGCAGTGAGACAAAGAAGTGTCCCCAGTGCAGTGTTGAGAATATTGCTTCCGCTGAGGCTTCAGTTGCAGAAAGCCCAAATGTGTCTCTCACACGTCGCTCTCAAGAGTTGGGCGAACAAATCTTGGCCTACATCCTTATAAGATTAAATTGACGCAAGAACTGAAGCCGCTTGACCACCAGAAGCGTCATTTATTCGTAAATTGGGCTGAGAAACAACTTGAAAATGATTCGGATTTTCATTGAAAAATCAATCAATGAGGCTCATTTCTAGCTGAATGGCTTCGTCAATAAACAAAATATGCGGTATTGGATAGGCAGCAACTCACACAGCAGCAGCGGCGTCATTGGGCCGTACTACTTTTGTGATGATCAAGACCGGCACGTTACTGTGAATGGAGATCGCTACCGTTTAATGATAACCAAATATTTTTGGCCCCAATTGAATGGTATGGACTTGGATATATTAGAATGTGACACATTACGTTTACCTTACGTCTGATGAAATCAAATTTCCAATAAAAACTACTTAACCTTCAATTTTGTATGACTGCTTTTGATTATTAGTTCTTATGGCTATAATCTATACTATTATATAAAAGCGAAACCATTTTAAAGTTTTTAACGCATGATCTCAGAAAATAGTCAACCGATTCATTTGAAATATATTTTATTATTTTCTATATTGTTATGAGAGTGTTTATGGCTTTAATTTTTTTTCATTAATTATTTGTCAAACTTAAATATTATTAATTTTACATTTTTTGTCCATTTTTTTTCATTAGTTGACTTATACAACCACTCATATCTTAAAAACTATACAATAATCGACAAAGATTAGCATTGCTGCATAAAGTCAATATTGTTGCGCAAATTTTAAGCCTAAAATCACTTCTAAGTTAAACATACAACCTGAGAAATAAATAAAAACAAATTATAAAATTATTAACTTTTTGAATTTATTTTATCCAGGAAATTAGATTCCATCACAATTGCGAGGTCGCTGCTTTGTTTCATTTCATTATCATTCCAACATTTTTAATTTTCTTTTCTTCCCATGCTCTTTCTCTTTTAATATGTGTTTAATTTAATAGTTACGTTTTTTTTCTTACCTACCTACCTACATATTCAATTTTTCTGTATTGTATAGTTCATCAACTAACCTACACTACACACACACATTATTTTATTGTTTCTCTAATTCTATCGTCACAACGCTGAGCAGTGTGGGCTCTTTTTTTTAAGTTACTATGGACATTTAATTAACTACAGTGCCGTGCACATGAAATGCCGATTTATCTAAAGAAAATTAGATCTTTTTTATTTTTCTGGTTCAAGGAAGTGAATAGATTACAATTCTTCCAATTTAAAAACAAAAAAGTTCTATTATAATAGCTTGAATAACCAATTTTGTATCACTTCCTCGAACAATAAAACTGAAATTAAGTTAAAATTTTCTTTACAAATAACTCGAAGAAGGTACTTACAATGACGTCGATAAAAAGAGCACACAAATGTGGGTAGGTTAAGTCAGTTGCACTGCACTGAACATGAGCAGATGAATAAAAAAAATGTGTCTATGGATATTTACACACGCAAACCTATAGATGTATGAGAACATTAAAAACACAAATTTGTTTTTTTTTTTTACCGCAAACTATATTTTTCGGTTGCAAAAAAACGTTTCTAGGTATGAATAAAAGAAAGAAAAGAAGAATATAGACAAAAATTTCGTTCTGTTTTCAACTAAAAAATTTAAAAGGTTTTGTTTGTTTTCACGTGCGGCTTGGCCTTTACTACGTAATATTTTACTTAAGTTTTTTTTCTAAAGTGTTAATTTCGGTAAGGATGTGTTTTTTGATTTTTGTATTAAATACGAGTACATAACAAGCTTAAATTCGTTGTTTTTCTTTTATCGCATAGAAATATAAAATGGGTATAAGAAAGGCTAACATCGGAAGAAAATCCATAAGCACAAAAAGAATGAGTTGGTTACAATTTGCGAAGCAACGCGAGCACGGGTGGGCTAGTCTAAAATATTTGCCAACTTTTAATGACACATATTTTTGGAAGCAGTTTTTTGTACAAGTCCCAGGAGAATCAAATTTGTGATCATATCAGCGTTGGCGTCAACGTCACTACCGAAGAAGCATAGAGACTTGTTAGAGATCCTGAATTAATTATTAGGCACGTCTCAGTTGGCTCTCTCGTATATTGCCATATACGGTTCTCTTAGGAGCTCTTTTTTTATCTAGTAGAGAGTTTTCACACGAGAAATTTACAGATATAACACAATGGTCAGATGTACCTACAGGAGATAGAACACAATTATTGTATCAAGGTCAGAGGTAAAAACAAGTTAAGAGTGTTTTCTGTCCGAAGAAAAAATTGGTGCAAAGACCATACTCTGGCAAAAGCTGTTAAGCAACAGCATTCTTAATGTAGTTGGCGAGGCCATGGTGGGTAAAAAAATAATGGCACCAAGCTGTACCCATGAATACAAAATTCATCAGGATCGGAATCCTTACCTACTTGGGTTTCACTTTGTGCCAAAACAGCTGGCCTTCAGCAAACAGTATAAGAAAAATGAGAATGACAAACTGCGATACATACTATGGTGACCGCTCCCGAAATAATAACAGCACCTATTTGAAAGCGGCTTTCACGCCCTCAAAAAAGAGAAGGTTGAAAATCCTCCAGATGTATTCTTCTAGCACTTGAACTAAGCATATGAGCAATTCCCTAGCTATTTGTTTTGGTAGGTTTTAATGCCAAGCGAGGAAGCGAACATATTTTTGGAGGAATTATAGGGTAAAACAGTCAGATCTCAGGCAAGTGCTGGGAGAAGATACAGCATTGGCTTCAATCGCAAGAGATCGCCAAATTTTTCTCCGACGGAGTCACAACTAACCTCTTTCGAAGTTCACTCCTGTTTAAAGAATGTATCAAGAAACAGTGGAAACATTGCCAAGATGCAATGAGAGAAGCCGCCTCTGGATAACTGGGTTTCAAACAACCAATAATAAGGAACCCTTGGTTTGATGAGGAATGTCGGCAGGCAAATGCAATCTAACAACAGGTACACAAAGCGTTGTCGTTGCATATAGAATCACGAGCAGAAGAGGAGAAAGGAAAACCAGCTTCTCAGAAGGAAAAAGATAGAACAAAAGAAGCATGCAGTCGAAAATGTTGAGACGCTCAGAAGTAGAAATTAAGTTCGAATGTTTTATGAGCAGGTGAAACAAAATTCACAAGTACATAAACCTCAAACCGATGGCTGCAAAGACGAAAGTGAAAATATCGTAATGAACCCGCAGTCAATGCTGGCTGAGGATATGGAAGGACCACTTCTGCAGACTGTATAACTGCCATGACGAACCGAATTCCGCTGTCAGCCAGGATGATCTATTCAATATAGACGACGAAAGCCAACAATCCCGTGTTCCCAACCTAGACAAAGCAAGGAATGCCATATCTAAGCTGAAATCTATATAATTAAGAGCCCCCGCAGACTGCAGACTTTTTATCGGCCGATAGTTTGGTCGGCTTCTTAATCATTATTGAGAGGAATGCATATGCGCACAATACAGCGATTCAGTATCGGCCGATAAAAAAGTTTGATGGGCTACCCGATTACATTCAAACTAATCTGTCGGCCAACTATTGGCTGACTGTTTAATCAGTTTTGGCGCATACACGCCTGCGCATACATGACGTTTGTTTAGTTGGCCGATAGTTGAGTTCGATCTGTGATTTGGCGTCGTGTGTGTGTATTTTGAATATGGCGTTGCCCAAATCACAATAGAATAGTCGGCCGAATGTTGGATAGTCTGCGCCCTGTTCACCAACCAAACTGTTAAGTTGGCTCAGTGTGCGCACTTTCAGCCCAACCCGACAAAACTATCGGCCGATAAAAAGTCTGCAGTCTGCGGGGGCTCTAAGTGACTGGAGTAAGTAGCTTAAATCCGGGCTTTGCAAAGCAGCTGGAGATAATTTGGGTACCAACTTATCTGTAAAATTTAGTTGACCTATTGTTTGCCCTTTACTGAAAAAAGAGAACCCCTAAACTGCCCCAACCATAGAACAATCAGTCTCCTTAAAATCCCAAACAAGATCTTCCCTGACGTAATACTTAAACGTCTCAAGTCCCTTTAGCATCCCTGCTAAACTCGTCCGTTTGTGCAGGAAGACCATGGAATATTCGCGTTTCTCCATAAAAGTTGGAAACAACTTAACAGAACCTTTCGATGTCAAAAAAAGGCTTTGGACAAGGTGATGCGGTGTCATGCTACTTCTTTAACATCGTCCTTGAAAGAATAGTACAGAGCTCCTAGCTCCCAGCCAACGCCAACGCCGTAAAAAAATTTGAAATTGTATTAAAAATAAAACTTCACTATTGGATTCGTAAAAACTTCATAGTACGAAAACTTCGCCCAGTGCATGAATAACATTCGTATGGCCCTTTTTAATAATAAGTGTTTTGTATGAAGATAATTGTAATTATTAAACACAAAGGACGATTAAGGAGACGCTACAATCAAGAACTTTATGCAATCTACCTCGAAACTGATATTGTGACAAAAATTAAACTCGGTAGACTTCGGTGGGCTGGACAAATAGCCTGTATGAATGAAGAGAAACCAGCTCAAAAAGCCCTGTGTAGAACATTTTATGGTAGGCGATAGCGTTGTAGACCATGATTACGCTGTAGAGATGGCGTAGATCAGGACGCACGAAGCCTTAGGATGCCCAACTGGACGATGTCGGCTCGCGATCGGGATAAATGTAGTGACTTATTTTATGAGGCCAGAACCCAGTTAAAATCTAATTTAATTTCTTCTAAAAATAATCTAAAGTGTAAGTACCAAGTGGTAACTAAAATGGCTTTTGAAAAAAGTAATTGTTTGGGCTAATTTTTCTCTACTTAAAGACGGGAAAAATCCTTTTATCAGAATTAATCAGCATTCTTAGGAATACATATTTAATATTTCAATTTGAAAATTGCGAGGAATTAAAAAAAAAGCAAACAGATCATTTTACAAAATGAATCTCACTGCATTTGTTTGATTCTATCAGTTTATTAATATCAAAATATCAATCTTACTTAGAAGGCTATTTACGTAGTTTACCCAAAAACAAGTATATAAATACCAAAACAATCCATGTCCATGATGAAATAGCCATGAATTGTTGACACACGACACGATGCGATTCCAATAAAACTTCTGTATTCGTATTCATTGAAGTTGATTTATTAACTAACTGCTTAGCACCAAATTGTTTCTTTTTATCTTAACTTTCTGAAGCTATCTTTACCTAACTGACCTCTATTGACTTTTATATCTTATCAACCCTATAAAAGGTCTCTAGGAACACTTGTGACTTATACCGTTCCTTCCATAAAGTCAACACAAAACAAACGAAAAACTAATACTTAAACTTAGGTAAAGATAATCCAAGTGAACATGGCACTCAATACCTTCTTAGTGCTTTATTTCCAACATAAAAGTCAAAGTTCCAATCTTAAACTCTGCATCTACATGACGACGAAACTACAATAATGCCTTCTAAATCCACATCCTCCCTTATTCGGCATTCCGATCCTATTCCATTTGCCCAAAACAGCTGATCGTAATGATATCATAACAAATTTGTCACACTTGTCAGTCGTGCCAGTGTTTTTCTGTCGTCTTCCACACTCAGACTCCGGCTCATGCTCCACCTTAAATATCAGCCTATAGCTCAGGTGCTCCCTGAACCTGAACGGCTACGATAACTGCAGCCTGCGAAGCCAACGGCAAACGGCGAACGGCGACATCTCTGACTCGATTCGATTCAATTCGATATATAGGCTCTCCCGAATTGGCATCCGTTTCATCACGGTATGTGAGCGATGCCACAGATAACAATCCTATGCATCCCAAAACGATATTCACACACCGACTTCTTGTGCTTAAGTGTACCTACGAGTAGTTGCAGTTGCAACAAGCTTCAATAGCCTAAGCCTATTTATACGAGTCACAGATGCCTATAGTTCGCCCAATCTTTCTACCGATCTGTCGTCGATCGTCTAGTCGTCGATTTTTGCATTAAACGTCAGCTCGAATGCGATCGATGTGCCCTGATAACGCAAAGTCGCGTACCCATCGTGCCACATGACAATTCAACCGCAACCGCATCATTCGAATGCGTAGCACACATTTCGATCGATCGCCATCGCGCAGCACACCATGCGACTCTGCACGTCGCGTCGCGTTGCGCGTCCGCTCCATGACTATAGCGAGCTCGCTGCAGGCGATATTTAATTGTCCGCCCGGTAATCGTTGCGCTCAATCGGAATTTCAATTTTGTATCTCGGATTCGACATCAATTTTGAGGAACGATCCGAGAAGATCGACTGTCTGTCTCGTCTATTCGAGTTATCGAAGACGCTCGGGGGTCGGGTATGAGGCAAGGTATCGTACAAGTCTAGGAACAGCAATAGTTTCGCGCGAAAAGATGTCTCGCGGAGCAGCGATCGCGTCTCCTGCATGTCGTCGTTGTCGTTGTTGTCGCAGTCGTCATCGTCATCGTTGTAGATGTCTCCGTCGTGTTTTCGAATTGGTCATTAATTACTCTTTGGTACTAGCGCGTCACATGCGCGAATTGCGGACCCAATTGGACGGACGACACAGAGAAATGGAAACATGCCAGCTTTGGTGGTTCTCTAGATTCTGGTTTTGGTTTTTAAGTTTTGGTTCCACTCCATAGAGTATAGAGCCTTATAGCTTGGCGTTCATCCATCCACAGCTCTCAACTCAAACCCAGCTACAGCTAGCTAAGCTATAGGTGCGTTCGTTGTAGGGAAGGGAGCGCAATCTCAGTACTTTCGATGGAACGTACCTTAAGTTCTGTTTGTTTGCTATTAAACTCGTACATATGGTCTTGCATGGCGCGCGAATATTTGCAGGCGATCATTAAACGAGCGTTTTGTATAAATTATGCTAATGATCCTTCAATTGATTTGTAATAAAAATGCATTCGAAAAGATAAATATCCATGGAGCACGCACTTTGATACCTAAACCACAATCACAAAGTAGGTATGATGGGTTTAGTTTTGTTGTTGCTTATTTTTGTCAGAGATAGGGCTATATTTAAGTGGAAAAAGGTCTTACACACACTGATGGGCACTTAGAGAAGAGAACGTGGTCTAGAGATTGGGTTGAAAAATCAGTGAGTGTGGATGATGAATCCTGGATGTTTACGTGGAAGATATACGTTGTAAACTTGATGGTGTTGTCTTTTAACAAAGAAGTGCTTCGATGTAGTCAAAAATCAAAAATATATCCGGATTAGATATCCGGACAAGCACGGTATCTTATCTTATTTCCAGAGTGAAATTTAATTTTTAATGCGTCTGAAGAACTTCCTTCAAAGTATTCGGATTTTCCAAATATATCCAGATCCTTAATACGATATCTCCACTCCAGGTTCAGGAACAATACGGAAGAGTTTGAATTTTAAATGCCGCACTCAGCGTCCAAGATATTTGACACTTAGCTGTTAGTTCGGATTTCTCAACCTAAATTGAAATCTTTTTCGGTAACCTGGAAATCCGGATTGTCCGGAGTACTTCTTAAAAAAGAAAACACAATCATTTCATTTTATTAGAATTCACATTACCTAAAGTAGTGCTGCAAACTAATCGGATACCTCGGTTTTCCGAATATTCAAATCAAGAACTACAACTAGACATTCGAACAATCCGGATAGTGTTGGATCCCAAATGTTTAAATTAGCAATCCTTAAATCTGAATGCTAATCCTCCAGTTCCCTGATCACATATTGATTTAAAATATGGTAGCTAAGTTTCCGGAATTTCCGAATACTTTGGATTTTCATGTTGCATATAAATATTCTTATATTTCGGTTTTGTGGATAACTGAACATATTCTAATCTACGAAAAGATGTTCCAACAATCCGAAGTTTTTATATTTTAAGTGCATAAATCAGCTATCTGGATTTCTAAAAAGTTGTCATTTAGATCGCTTATCACATCTTGAAACAAAATATGCTTCGGATACCTGAATGTCCGGTGTATTAGGTTTAAAGTATTCATTCCGAACATATCCTAAGCCAGGATTAAATATTCCAATGATCCAGAAGCTGTAGAATCTCTATTGCCTCAACTAACTATTAGGATAGTTCAATAGTTTGGATACGTCAATCGAGTTGAAATTAATGTCAGATACCTGAAAATCCGGATTATGTAATCTAATCTAAATCAACAAATATTAAAAGAATTTGGTAAGTTAAATTTATTCAACACGTTTTTCTTTAAATTCCATTGTGCTTCAAAATATTCGGATTTTTCGGTTTTAGGTTATCCGAAACATCCAGAACAACTTACCTATTCCAATAATCCGGAGAATATTTGACAGCAAGTTCTTTTCTAATCTATACCCGTATATAAAAATCACTTTTCCAATATATCTCATTTCATATCAAAAACTAAAATCTGTTTCGAATAAATGAAAGTCCGGAATATCCGGATACATTGGATCATTTCGAGAAACACTATAATTTCTCCTTATTTAAAAAATGCAACAGGTTAATTAATGTATAGTGCGCTTTACTGGACTCAGATCTAAATCTGGATTCCCTTACCTTATACTATTCGGATAGCCCGGATATCTTCATAGTTTAACGATTCGGATATTATTTAAAATGATAACATACAGAAAGTGGATTTTAGGGACAGTCAAAATTTACTTGCAATGAATGTCACCTATCCTTGTTCTTAAAGTTATCACGCATATTTGGCGATTGCATCATGTAGCAGTCATTTTTTAAACAATGAAGCTCAACCATCACTTATTCGATTTGCGCATTCTCCAATGACATTGTAGACATTCACTAGCGTCAATAAGTTATGTAAATTGTAATATGTTGTTATACCATAGCCGCATCAGCTTCAGCCGGCCAGCCAACAACAATTTCAGTGCAGTGCAGCGCGAATTGACGCGACGCAGAGTGCGGTATCCTCTAAATCCACACGGCGCATGCACTATGCACAGTCGCGACAGGTAATAATTTCATATCAATTCACCCAGTGCCGTTGTGCAAGTGATCCATGTTCCCATTGGCATTGAACGAGATACTTTGCACGAAACCGAATTAACATAGGAGAACACGGTCCGAACATGACGCACTCCCTGCGCAGTTGCACGAACCCTTTGCATAAAATTGCTTCAAGTTAAAAGGATAAAAGAAGTGTGGAAGAAGCAGGAGGAGGCAGGATATTTTTCTGTAGCCATACTCCGACTCCGACTCCGATCCGAAATGCGATGATGATGAGCTGGATGACCATTCCTCTACTGAGCTGCACCATTATTTGCAACATTTAATGACACACGGGCGGGCGGGCGGCGAGATGGTCCCACACACTATTTCTGCAAAGTTTTGCATATTTCCACAATCATTTTGGTTTTTGAAAAAAATAGAGGTTTCTTCATTCCATCGGAATCGGAGTTGGAGATGAGAGCAGTCCGAGGCTGAGCTCGCAACATCACGCAGATTAATGCCGCAATTATGATAAGGTGCTAATGGAAAGCCAACTCGGCTTAGGACCACTGTCTCCGCTCCAGCTTACTCGTAAGCCTCCACCAGCCAGCCTGATCGCTCGAAGAGTTTGTCGCCTAATTAAGGTGCGCAGCAGAGGAGCAAGACTGATGGACCAAATGGTCGCACATATGCAGCATGCATCAGAGAGACCATAAAGTGACATTTATGATGGCCGTACACACACAGGAAGACAGGAAGAAGTGCCATTTGAGTGAGTGAGGTGCGATGGCGATGGCGATGGGGACGACGATGACGATAAAGCGGACGACAACGACGACACACTGCCTGCCATGCCACTACTATGCCAGGCCATTGCCAGGAAACTCATTTGCAATTTGAATGCAAAGTTTTTTGGGGTTAATTGCAAGATTGTGGGACAAGTTTGCGTTGTGCTGGACAATTTATGAAAATTATGGCCAATTTGAAATTGGTTTTTCTGGTTGTTGTTTGGTTTTATAAAAGAAAACAGAAAAAAAGAAAAACTTTTAATTGCGTATGCCAACGTTGACAAAGTTTACATATCACATATTTTAATGTGAACGAAGTTATAGCTACACAAAAATTACACACGAAACCCTTAAGGACCTGCACCACATCAGTGCACAGGTAGGTAGGTACTTGGTTTAGGAGACGAGAGTTATAACTTGGATTGAATTGGATTCCGTAGAAATGTATGCAAATTATTTTGTAAGTTTTTTTTCTTTTGGACTGTATGTAATTACTTTTTTTTTAATAATTTCCAAAAACTAATTATATTTCTGAATAACTCAACAAAATAATGATTTCTTTTTAAAAGAAAGACTTTTTTTCTTTAACAAAGTGAAAAACAATTTGAAAAACAATTAGGAAAACGATTTGTCACAATTTTTTAATTGGTTTTTAAATAACACATAAGGAGAAAAGATAAGAATTTACCAAAACTAAAATGATTTTTTTTTTGGAAAAATTAAGTCAATTTTAATGGCATTTAATGGCAATCTGAGCGCTCAGAATTATTTTTGAAACACATCTGAACACTTTGTTTTTACTATTGTCAATTTACTCGTCATTTTCTCCGACAGATACAATATATGAGATTCAAAACAATATTCAATTTCAATTTTTCACTGTCAATAATTGCTTGTGTTCTTCTTTCAAGTCGGTCAGCTCAGCGCACGCTCTGAACAAGCTCAGTCAGAAGACGTATAAAATAAAAAAAAGAGAATTTCAAATTTTAAGCTCTGAACGTTCAGGTAAAAAAAACACAATTTTTTGTTTGAAAGTTCACACCGCTCTCACATACAAAAAATCAGCCTATGGAAACGTTTCAATATTTTCATCTTGCAGGACAAGACAAGACAAGACATTTATTTCACGAACCATTAAGACGACTCTAGAATTCAAATCAAAGATTTTTAGAAAGAAATTCTGTTCGGCCTTATGTATATCAAGAACCAGCCTGAGATATCGAGTTCAAATAAATATAGTTGTACAGATACCATTATAAAAGATACAGAAAGAACTTTAAAAAAATGCAGGTTGTTTGGCCCCATAATATTTTAGAATAACCAATTAAGATAGCGACATGAATTAAATTGTAATCTTATTTCATTTCGAGTATTGAGTGTGATAAAAAAGATAAACTCCCTTGGTTTTGGAGATACGTTAATAGTAAACGTAAATTAGACGGATATCCAACTAAATATTAAGTATGACCTTTCATAAATCTTCGGAGTCAATTTCGGATATGTTCGCTGATTATTTTAAGACTGCCTCTGAATATTTTTTCTTCTGGGGGCACCTCTTCTTTTATTTCTTTACACACAAGAATACAGTCATCTTAAATCAATGAATATTTTGATTTCTGAAGCCTCTATAAGTGACAATATTTTCAAGCTAAATGAATGTTTCAGTCATAGTCCTGATAAAATACTATCATTTATTCTGAAAACATTCTGTGTGTCTTAGATTTCTTATCCATTGTTTTTTCTTTTCAACGAGTCTCTCAAGTGTTCTAAGTTTCCAGACCTTTAGAAATATTCATACATCATACCTAACCCCATTCCATACAAAAAGTTCTAAAAATTAAGTTACGAACTTATAGCTAAATTGTCTGCTATTCCTAAATTGTTTGAATTCCTTGTCTATGACATACATACATTCTTTTAATTGTTCTTCTGTGATATTTACAATAACTAATTTATTACAATTCTCTACTTTTTGTTTGGATGCATTAACAAAAAAAACTCTCAAGTCGATTGCATCTCTGCAGACTTTAGTGGACTTCGTCATATCTTAAAGATGGATATTATAGCATCATGTTCAGGAGTAACCCTTTATGTTAATTAATAGTCAATTCTGGTGTACCTCAAGGGAGTCACCTTGGTCCATTGCTGTCGAATTGAAATTTGTGACGTTTCTGAACGTTTCAAGGTCCCTAGAATGTAAATCAGAGATTTTTAAATCAATGTCTGTGCGAGTGTGTGTACTGCGTACGTACTTCCGTACGTTCGGGAAGATTTTTTCGTCGTCCGGTAATCTCAAGAAACCAGTAGAGATATTGGTTTCAAACCAGTAGAGATATTGGTTTCAAATACATATTTCTGTACAGATAGTATAGTAATCCAGAATAATGCAGAAAAGGCGTTCAAAAACATTGAGTGTGTGGTTTTCTTACTAGATTATTTTAAAAATACAGTGAAAATTTTTATAATGTGACGTGATACCAAATAAGTATAATTTAGAAAAAAAAATTAAATCAACTTTTATTTTTGATCAAAATCGAATTGACAGTTTATTTACAAAAAAAAACTAAGAAACATTACTAAAAGTTGGTAAAAATTGATTTGCCACTCAAAAATCTTCAAACTAATTTCGCTTTATTAAGTATGTTGTTTTCAAAACTCTATATATGTTTTTATAAAAATCCAACTTTTCATAAAAATTAATATCTACAAAAAAACTACTATACCAATTTGCTTAAAATTGATGCTCAATTCTCGGTATCACATCAATCAATGAAAATATTGACTTCAAAATGATTTTATTCTGGGATACATTTTCAATCCAATCTGTAATCAAATAAAAATCTTCAAAAATTTTACTAAAGTTGATAAAAATTGACTTTCGACTAAAAATCTCAGGAACAAAAACAGATCTTAAAATCAAACTTTTGTTATCATATGCAAAATATTTTTGCTAACTTTTAATTAATTTCTTATAAAAATTCAATTGACAACTTTTTTACAAAACATGAAAACGTACAAAAATAACACAAAAATGATAAAAAAGGGGTTTCTCAAGTATTATTAAAACAAAGAAAGATATCTTACGCAAAATATTGTTAATATTATTTTATTAAAGTTAAAGACGAATCGACAAATGAGATGGGAAGTTATCAGTGTGGATCGGATCCCGGCCTCTTTTTAAACTTTGAATCTGTGGAACAGTTCTAAAAAGACCACTTTCGGTTGATATATTCAATATTCATCAGGAAATCATAATAATTTGGTGACAGCAAAATGGATTAATTTTTTAGCTCCAAAATCTCCAAGAAATTTTATAAGAATATGAGCATACTTCCATAACTAGGGCGTTTAGCTCCAATATCTTGTACACAAAACTGAATTTCAGCTACACTTAAATATCTCAAAAACATTCGCATCATCAGCTCAAAGGTCAGGGCAACTCTCTACGCCTTACTGATTCCCCTAAGAAGTAATCACTAAGCCATTTTCTTTTGAAAATCGAAATATAACGACACCATCGCTGATTTCTGACCATAGGGTATTGGTCGATTGTGGTTTATTTGCATATAACTGCGACTTCAAGAAACCCCACAGGAAAAATTCTAGCGGGGTCAAATCGCATGACCTTGGCCAATTCACATCACCCCTGCGAGAGATAACCTTACCCCCATGCAAAATGTCAATCGTGGCGTTTGCTGTGTGGCACGTAGCGCCGCACGGGCCGTCCTGCTGGAACCACAAGTCCTCTACGTCCATATGGTTCAATTTGGGCCATAAGAAATTAGTTATCATCGTTATGTAGCGCTCGTTGTTGACGATGACCGCCTCACTAACGTCGTTTTCAAAAAAGTACGGACCAATTACGCCGCCGGCCCAAAATCAACACCAAACGGTTACTTTTTGAGGATTCATTATCACCTGGTGAACCTCGTGTGGGTTGGTGTCGTCCCATATACGACAATTTTGCTTGTTAACACAGCCATTCAACAAAAAATGCGCCTCGTCACTAAAGATGATTTTTCGGCCAAAATTGGGGTCAGCGAATAAACGGCGGCGCTCCTGGGTCAGTTGATCTTATACGGGTATAGGCCCAAGTCCCGACGTAAAATTCGCGAAGTTGAAGTCTGCGAGAGACCCAGTTCTTGTGCACGGCGGCGAGGAATAGACTGCTGTACACTTTTACGGACCGCGGCGATGTTCTCGGCCGATCTTGCGTTCCTTGAACGTACGAGTGTTGGCTGATTGTTTACTGAACCGGTCGCGGTCGTCTCAAATTTGGGCGCAATGCACGCAATGTTTGCGTTAAGGAACACTCATTTTTATAACAAAGTTTTATCATTTGAGCGAGCTGTTCAATCGCGTAGCTTGCCATGATGATTTGGCATAAGCAACTGAATAATAAACAAAAGATTTGAAAGATGTCATCAAAACAAAATGGCTGCCACGGGGCGCCAAAATCTACCCGTGCCAAATTAAAAACCCTTTAGTATCTCATTGGGCAGCCTTCTTATAAGAGCAATTTATTAAAAAGTTAGTTAAGAAGCTTCTTTAACTTTAGGCCGCCATAAGTGTTCTTACAAGAAAACGATTCACAAAATTATAATAAATTTAAGTCGACTGATCAGTAAGCAACACTTGCACTGTAACGAAATGCCAAGTCTGTCAAAAAACAACGCCGTTTCCCGTGCGACTGTTTAGGAAAATCAGAAGCTCATTATAATTTGGTCAGTCATGAGGTCTGAATTTTGCAAGCGCTGTAATGAGACTCACTGGTAAGAATTTTGCAATATTGGTGAAGTCTTATATACAAAAATAAATACAAATATCAAATGATTGAGATCTTTTCTTCGAGATCTGCAAGTGAGACGCTAAGGTTCCGTAATTTGTATTTTACTGTTTTTAATAACATTTCTAAGGAATTCATTTTGATAAATGTAACATTATGTCATATGTGTATTAAATAATACATTTTTTGTCACCTTAAAATATTCACTTTTGGTAGTTACACTTCAGGTTTAAATTCTAATTGAATATACTGGTTTTAAATTGGTACATATTGGATGACAATTGAAAAAAAGTCTAATTGTCATTACCAACAAAAAAAAAAAAAAACCAATGGCCATATTTTTCGACAGAAAAAAAAAAAAGAGAAAGAACCCTTTCTAATATAATGAAAAAGGTATACGAATGGAAACCTCATGCAGAAGGTAAGGGTTAACTTTTTTTCTCCAGATGAAATCAAAAAAAAAAAATAACATCATTCATCATTCGAAGAAACAAATCAAGCCATGTGGATGTAATTCGAAATTGACACAATCACAATCTCCCATTGCATTTTATCCAACCCATCCTCTTTTACATCCTCTCTGCAACAATAAAATATAATGAACGTCCTACCTAACAACACCAAATTCAAAATGGAATATTAAACCTTTATCTGTCCCATTCCGAGAGTGCCAACTAAAATGCCAAATTGTATAATATTGTCTCGAGTAAGAACAAAAAACAAAAATCAAAATCTAAAAATTCGATTCGATGAGGATGAAAATAAGGATCCTGGTGCAAGATGAGGGAAGTATATAATTCAAAACCCAGCAGCAACAATATCAACACAAAAAAGAGGAAATGTATATTATTCTTGTACAATTCCATTTCCAGAATTAACCCCAAAGTGAAGTCGAGCGTTGTCCTTGTCGGTTTTTCTACATATATATACATAGATACATATATTAGTCCAACCGCCCAAAAGAAATAAAACAACAACAACGACATCAACAAAATAAACTTCGAGAAAAGAACCCTTTTAAATACTTTAATGCAATTCAAACAATTTCCATTTGTCCAGGAGTCATTAATCATTTGCTCTCGCACTGCGCCACACTCTATATGTATATACATAGGTACTCTACTGTATCAACAAAAAAGTAAAAGCCAGAAAAGAAGAAGAAGAAGGAGGAAAAGGATAAGGAGGAGGAGGAGGAGGGATTCCCACCAGATATGACCCTGATCCCTGGGCAAAAGGGACATTCCAACATTCTATAGTTTTTGGTTGGTATACAAATGGAAGTTTAAGGAGTAGGTAGCAGCACACTTTCTACATCAGCTACTTATGTCCTTTCTTTTGCCACCAACACAATATCACCCCTACGGCCTACCCCCTCCCCATCCAAAAATATATAAGGAAAAATGAAATGAGTTAAGGCATTGTGCATTGCAACAAATTGGAAATATCCATTTTCTTCGTTTCGACTTGGAAAATGTCCTGGCATACTTTTTCCATTAAATTCAGGACTCGAAATTAAAAAAATAACGAACACAAAATATAATGATAAAAAAGGAACAACAAGACCCACACCCACCCCATTGTGACCAAAACGTTCTTTCGGGGTAAGATAATGCCTCCTCTGATGGTGTAAGGTATAACAACCGAACCGATGCGATGCGGTGCGGTGGCATCCTTGTTGCGTTATCAACTTATTATTAGAAATTCATTCAACAAAAGGACGTTCAATGTTTCGCTGTCATTTATCATCCAGTCACACGAAAAATTCAAGCGGTCTACACGGGCGTAGCTATGAGGAGGGTGACTTTTATTACTTTAAAACCCCCACTCGATTGGGGTAGGTATTTTTCGTCCTTTAGTGCATCGCCGCACCTGAGTATCCTTTAATGACGTGCGTCCTCGGGGGTAGGGTTCGGATAGTGTGTCGTGTTTAACGAGATAAGGTGCTTCTGATGTTCGTTGTCCTCATCAGAAAGTCCTTGTTTATTAATATTATTTTTTTCTGTTTTGGGATTTCAGTCTTCAGTGTGTAAGGAGCTGCATGCGGCTAAAGGAAGCATTTGCGATTAGGTCATGAGTCAATTTGGGAATTAAAAAATATACCTTCAACCAGTAAGCAGGAAGGAATAGCGTGCGATTCTTGTTGCTCTTTCTGAATATATTTTTAATCAAATTTCGGTTTTTTAATCCTTGACAAGGCGTATATAGGATAGTGATGGGACTTTAGTCTATCTATGAAGCACTATTAGCGCTGCGATGCGTTGAGAAATAGCCTGTAATTCCTAAAGATAAATATAAGCATACAAATAGACACAATGAAAGCAAATTGGGTGCTGCTGTGCTGCTGGTATACGAAAGCAGCTACCTATGGTTTTGCATAATAAAATCATTAAGTGTAATTAATCACACGTGTTATCTTTTCGTTCGGAATGAATGCTTCTGCTCATCTAGCCAGGAAAAATATTTTATATAAGAAGATTGTGAAGGGTACAGTGCTTATTCTTTTTGTTTCTTCTGTTTGTCTACAGATATAGTATCTACTCTTTTTATTTTTGTTCACTTTTGGTGTAGATATATAGTGAGAGAGATCCCTTGAGCTGTAGGTAGATACTTTGTATTGTTATATTGGTAGAAAAGTCAAACACAGCACAGGTGTATCAGATCAGCTAGGAAGGTATAGGTACCTATAAAATATAAGAGCATTGTCCTTTTTGATATCAGAGATTAATCAGATTAATTTAGGAAATGACTTGGAAGCTAAAGATATCATTTAAGGTTGTAATATATTTAAGACTTTTCCATATAGATATGAATTTGTATACTGAAAGTCTTAAGTTGATGAAAGTATAACCACTTTGATTACTAATGAGCACGAGGTTGATTGAACACAAAGCTGATAAGGTTAAAAGGAAACCAAAGTCTTCACATTTTTCTTAAAGGTGTTCCAAAATGAATGCATTTCTTTTATTAAAAACTATTTGTGTGATGAAAACTGAAAATATAAATTTTAAGCCGATGGCTCTATTTGTTCTTTAGAAATTTCACCAATTCTTAACAGAAGAGTTGTGTATCTTATTTTTTGAAAAAATAAGATTTTAATTTGATATATCTAAAATTATGTTTATACCAGATTTCAAAAACGTTATTCTTCGGTGTACACAATTATTCTGGAGCTAATATTACTTTTTGTTAAAGAAGGGTTAATAATGACAAATAATCTTTTAGTTTTTTGCAGTAATTAAAAAATGATTCGTTATTTTTTTTTAATTTCTACAAATTTGGAATAAAGTCACAATCTCTAATTTAAACTTAATTGAAGTCTTATGAATTCTTGGCATATTAGGAGTTAGGTTTTTTTCGCCCAAAACCATAAAGAATACAAATTAAAAATATAGCGCCCAAAACAATTTTATTAACATTTTGTTTTTGTACGATTTGTGCAATATTACCGAACCTTTGGGCGTTAAAACTTTCTTAGATTTTATGAAATTATAAATATAAATTCGGTCTTATTTTCTAATAAAATAACGCCAAGATATGAAAAATGTCATATTGCCCAAAAGATGTCATGTTTTTTCAACATCTTGGCATTCTGACAAAATATTTGTTTATTTATGGGTAATACGACATTTTAAGTTTTAAATTTTAATGCCCAAACGCACACATTAAACAAAAAAAATGTCAAATCACCCAAAAACTCGGAATATTTTGGGCATTTCATTTCATTTTTAGAAAACGATATAAGGGGAATTTAAAATTTTTTGGGATTTCTGACGTTTTTCTTAGTGATATTTTTTGACTTTACTTCAATATATTTTTAGGGTTATATGCCATTGGGTGATGAGACATAAGAAACGATAAAAATCGTAATGCTCAAACTAAATGTCCAACCCTTATGTCAGAAGACCCAACTTCAAAATTAAAAATGTTTGTGGGCAAAATGACAACTAATTATCTGAGCGTTCTTTTATTTAATCTTTTACTGCGTCTTTCGAGCAATTGACAACTCCTCCGAGATTGATTCTTTTCATGAAAAGTGCTTTCTCAAGTTAGCCGTTCGTATTCGGATCCCCTACTTCACAACATTACTCGCACACGGAAATGGTTGAGAGTTTTAAGACACTGGGCTCTAGTTCTCAACGGACTCTGACGCCACATTATTTATTTATTTGTTAAGAATTCGCTTTGGGTTTTTTTGGCGATTTCGTTTTATATTTTTTATCTTTGTGACCAATTTTGGGCTTTATGACATTTTAGGGTTTGGGCGTTATGGTTTTGGGCTAACTGACCTAACGCCTGTTAAGCTTTTCTTTTAAACTACTAATTTTTTCTTGAAAGTCGTATTCGCATATTAATTTATTTGAAGTTTATATTTTTGCTGGTTCTTAAGATAGTACCAACGAAAAAATGTATCTCGAACACACCGAATACCATGAATTTAGGTCCTAGGATATTGAGACGTCAAGAAATGTAAAAACCATTAAATTGAAATACGAGTATGTATATATATATAATAACTTCCAAATACTTACATTACATTTTGATTGTATATTAGGGCTGGCTACGTGACTACCCTTTACGAGACTTTTGCTATTCCCGTCTCGTCGAATTCAAAAAAATGTATGCATGGAAGTTCCGTCCAAGTACAGGTTTACTTCATTAAGCTACCAAACTGGCTTAGTATTTCTGAAAGAAATTTTAAAGTTTTGATTTAAATGACAATTGGGTTGTAGGTCCGAAATTCTCCCCTTTTCGCCATTTCATATGCTCTTTTTTATAATAAAATAAAAAAATAAGGGTAACAAAAATATTTTTGATACCCTTATTATTCTAAGACACAGTTTGAGCATTAGGAGAGCGAGAGCAGGTTTAAAAGGAGGTGTCGACGATGATTGGTTTTGAATTCCTGCATATTGCAATGACTTGGAAAGACATAGTGTAGCATTCCACATTCACGTAGTACGGCTAAAGAACTAATCTCTTATACTAAACATTAAGACCGAAGTTGGGATCAAGGGTTTACTAATGAACAGTCCTGGAGAAGTGAGTATCACGGTTTAATTGCTTGAGGAGAGGAATGCAACTGGCTTTAGAGCATAATCTTTTAAAATAACGGTACAAAAGATAAGGCAAGAAACACCGGTGTTCGAACTACATAAATTACCAATAAATTTGTTTGCTCTACGTTAAATACTGGACTAGATGCTTAATATAAGTTACAGGAGCACACGTCCAGAGATCGGAGTTATACTCAAGCTTCGAAAGTATGTAAGTCGCCTAAGGACACCCAAACATCTTGCTGCATTTTTTGCGACATTGCCTATGTGATCCTACCACAAGAGAGGTGGTTGGATATACACATTTCGAAAATTTTAAAGTTTTCAGCCTCCTTGATAGATAGAGGCAAAATTAATAAATTATGTTTTAACGACAGCAATCAGCGTTGACTTTTCGATGCATTATAAATAGTAGTCGATTTTTGACTTCCCGCATTTAAAAATATGTCTAGCTCAGAATTGACTGAGCTTATCATTTATTGCCATTGAAGATCCATCTCCGAATAGAATATGAAAAATTAAGGATACCATCGTCAATGAAGCAGGTAAGTGGATTAAAAGTTTCAGGCAGTAAATTATTAACAAAAATGAGAAAAAGTATCGGAGACAGAACAGAACACCAGAATTTATTTTGTTTTTAAACGGTCCGAAATGTAATTTCTACCACAAAGAAGTGGTAGACTGCTAAGGAAATTCAACACGTCTTTTTTCAAAATCATGTATGCAGCGGCAAATAAGGATTTTAAAAAACTCTGTCTTGAGAAAAGAAAGTGCCTGGAGCAACAAACCATATGCATCCTTAATTCTTCAAAATCTTCGGCAGAATTTTGGAAAGCGGCCAAATCTATTAACGGGAGAAACAATTTAATTGCAACATCTCTGCGAGCGTTTGAACTTCGTGACTACTTTAAGACTCTGCTTAATGCACCTCAATCTTCCCCGCTTCCACAGTACGCAGCTCCGTTTTTCGTCGATGATTTTTTAGATGCTACATTTGCAATTTATGAAGTAAAAAAGGTTATTGAAAAATCTAAAGCGGGAAAAGCTCCGGGAGACGACTGAGTCCCAGTAGAGTTTTATAAAAACTGTACAACCGAATTCCTGTCCGCATTGACGGAGGAATATAATAGAATATTTGAGAGTGCACATGTTCCGGATAACTTCAAAAAAGCAATTATATACCCTTTGCACAAAAAAGGACCATATGATATACCAGAAAATTATAGAGGCATTTCCTTTTTGAATGCTTCTGTAAAGATCTTTAGTACTCTGATTTTCAATAGGCTAAGACAGTGGATCGAGGATAACAAAATACTCAACGAAAATCAAGCTGGATTCAGGAGAAACTATTCGACTTTGGACCAAATATTCAGCCTGTTTAATATTGCGGAGAGCTTCAAAAAAAGAAAACAAAAACTTTATGCCTTTTTTGTCGATTTCCGTGCCGCTTTCGATTCAATTGCTCGGGAAGCACTTTTTTATAAGCTCTATAAATTGGGGATATCAGGTAAAATTGTTATCTTACTGAAAGCGATGTATGAAAAGAATGTAGCCTACGTGTGGGATGGGGAATCTGTTTCTGAAGAGTTTCCAGCTGAAATGGGAGTAAAGCAAGGATGTATCCTGTCCTGAGTACGTTACTGTTCAATCTCTTTATAAACGATATCGTGGAAAAAGTTGGCGGAGGCATCCAGTTTGCAAATACACAGATACCAGGGCTCATTTTTGCGGATGATATTGTATTTTTATCTGAAAGTGTTGAAGGAATGCAGCTAACGATGAATCGTCTGGAAAGGGTCTGCAAAACTTGGAATTTAACCGTTAATTTAGAGAAGTCCAAAATGATGATATTCAGGGATGGTGGTGGTAGATATGCGAGTAATGAAAAGTGGACTTATATGGGAGACAGTGTTGTAATCGTTTGAGAATATAAATACTTAGGCGTATTAATCACGGCAAATCTAAACATGAAAAAACATTTCCAGTTGAAACTAGCGGAAGCAAAGAGAGCTGTATCTTCAGTGTGGGCCCGTTGTATTAAAAATAAATTCATCGAACACAGGGCAAAGATTAAAATTTTTCATGCCACCGCAGCTTCTATAATGCTCTACGGTGCTCAGGTTTGGGGGTACAACCAATTCGAAGAGGTGGAAAGATTCCTCAGGTATTTCTTAAAACGCATTTTTCGGTTACCTAACTGCACACCTAATTATGTGTTGCATTTGGAAACTACTGAACCGCCAATGTTTTTAAGCACACTAAAGCTGCATTTTGAATATATTTTGAAGGTGATGGAGATGGATGATACTAGATTGCCAAAAAAAGTTCTTAAGAAGCTGCTATCTTCTAGGGGAGGTCTAGTCAAACAGTGGGAGGAGTTGGCGAATAGTCTAGGAGAAAACTTCCGCTGTTTACCTGATATTAGTGTAACGGACTTGCGAAAAGTATTTACAGCGATATTAGAAAAAGTCAGAAACACCACATTATGCAAAATATCTACAAGAAGCACAAACCTCACAATATAGAATGATCTACAGTCAACTCAGTACTGACCTACGAGAAAACACATACTTCCTTAACCATTACCCCCTGCATATGATAAACATTATATTCAAAGTACGAGGAGAATTATTAAATTTAAATTTCATTCCTCATTGACCTGATCTGCCGATTTTATGTGGCCTATGTAATCTGAAGGAAAGGGAAGATACATTTCACTTTATTGCCAGGTGTCCCATCTTAAAAGAGTTTCGAGTGAGATATTTTGGGGTGGCCTCGATGGATTGGAACAACACCATGGAAGTTTTGAATGGAAAAGTATGCTGGGAGATTTTATATAAATACACGTCAAGCGCACTGTGCTATAGAAAGCGTATTATCGAAGGAGACTTCTAAAATAAAAAAAAAACAAAAACTACAATGTTCAATATTTATACATATAAAACTTAAAAAAAAATGTCAATCTGGTAGACGGCCATTGGCCAAGCCATATTAAACTTAAGGTTAAAATTGTAAATTGTAAATCAAAGCTTTTTTTTGTTCAAATAAAGTTTTTAAAACTAAAAAAAAAACTAAGAAGTAGGAATTCGTCAAAACCGAAGGCACACATAAGAGAGCCTGATGCCAAATTCTATTCAATTCTTTTGAAATATCAAGTGTAATAATCTTTCTTTCTCCAAAACGATGTAAAGATTTGTTCCACTGTTCGGTTAAATAAACCATCATATCAATATCATATCGAAAGTCATTAAGAAACCTTCGGTCTCCGAAATATTTCTTGAGCTGATAGTTAACCAGCGTTTCCATGACCTTGAAAAGAAGGGACGTATAAGTGCGATTTTTGAGAGTGAGAATGATTCACCCTTTTTGTATAGGCTGGATAAATACCGTTTTCCACCAACTCTAAACCTTAAGGAGGACGCAGTTTCACTCTCAGAAAGCTTAATAGACTGAAAACCTGAACTATACAATTCTACAGACTAAAATCCTGAACTCGAGCCCAATTTAGTAACTGATCATTTTATCATCTTTTTTTCTTCGGAAATAAAAAAAGATCACTATAGATTCTGTTGGTTGACATCTTCTGCGTTTATAGTGTGCTCCGTTAAATTTGATTCAAACTTTTAATCTGTAACAGTTATTGTCAAAAATAAAATTTATGGGAAGTTTTTTTTTTTACTGTGGGAAACCCAAGTTTTCATAACCTGATGAGTAGGATGGATAAAAAAGCTTACGCAGTGGTTGTGTCACCTTTAAA
Source organism: Eupeodes luniger (assembly GCA_951509635.1). Taxonomy (NCBI): domain Eukaryota; kingdom Metazoa; phylum Arthropoda; class Insecta; order Diptera; family Syrphidae; genus Eupeodes; species Eupeodes luniger. Next base: position 299,655,196 of record OX608073.1, read on the forward strand.
ATAAAAGTTGTTTATTCTAAAGGTATAAGTATTTCATCAGGGTAACTTTCAGAACAAGCCATCTTTATTTTTATAGAAAGGGGGAGAGAACATCTGTGTTAATAATAAGGTACAGATTTTAGCCTACAATCGCCAAAGTTGGTATAAATTTCATTTCAAAAATTTGTTATCTTTTTGATATACATTTGTAAGAAATGATTCACACATTTATGATGATACAAATTTATCCACCACATTGATCTTTGTCTTCTCATTATGACGGTAATAAGCAAAATACCCGTTTCGGTAAGATATGTTTATTATTTGCATTTGACGCTATTTTCGTCTAAAGTTCTTACGTCAAATAGACTTAATAAATGACAGTCAATTTGACGGATATTCTTTAACCTTGAAGAACAACATTTCGAAAATGTTAAACAAAGCCCTTCAAGATTAAATATTAGTTAAAATAAATCTAAGACCTCAGGAAGAAGAAGTACAACTCCAAATTGATGGGTCAAAATCGTTACCATTAAATTATTGAGTTCAAATATAATTCAATAGCATCAATCATCATCATCGCTGTGGACTCTGCAAAATATGCTCTTAACTACGTATAAAGAGGTAGGTTAGTAAATAGATATTTATGTATACCTTGCACTTTTTATATTAACTATTGTTATCAAAACAGACCCCTTGTCTGCGAGCACACCACCGCCGCCACGATCGTCATCGTAGCCGCCGCCGTCTTTAAAACATGATTATGGAGGTTTTACTTCTCCGCCAGAGAGAAAAGAAAACCTTTTCGCAAAACCCTTCTTAATCGTGATAACGATATAATTGCATGTATCCTTTGCACCAGCACCATACCATCTTTACTATACTATCCTCTATGATCGGTTCTATAGTCGGACTAGGTAGGTATAACATTCAATGCGGTGTAACCAATAATTGTGATTCTAAGAAGATCCACTTTACCATCAACCCCCCCACCCCTTAGGTTCGATAGACCATTGGTTCACTTAGGGCATTTATAATAATTGCTGCGTTCAAACGCCAACAATATACCAAACACACTCTCCGCATTTAAGAAAATATACCTACCTATACAATATACATACCTAAACTTAACTCTTTTGAGCTTAAATTGTGCTCACAAAACGTTCGATTCCAATTTTTTCGATCCATAATGATAGAGTCGAACGTTCGATTAAGGTTTTCAAACAACCATCATCGCAGTGAGTCCATTTCAGAACAACCAAAACCGAAGGGTATATACTACCTATATTCTGGAAAAACACTTTTAATGATCCTTGTTGCTTCCTTGCCTTCCCAAAAGCGAGGCAAGTTGAACAAAGGTAATTCTCACATTCAATTCTGATTGTTACAGCGAGATAGGATCGCATTTCCACTTGATTTTTTAGGGCAATTGTTGGGTTACACCACCATCAGCCATTTTTTGTTTTGCTCCTTTTGTTGTTGTTGTTAAGGCTTAGATTGGCAACTATCTTGCTGAGAATAAACCAATGTCAGAAATGGTCTTTATGGTTGCCAAGTACACCTTCATTTTTATCCATCTCAAGTTAACTGGTTCCCTAGTCGTTTCCTTCCATTTAAAGGTAACCCAAATAAAAGGGTTTTCACATTCCCAAATCGAGAACTGTTGGCAACCATATTCATATAATGCAGTGACGAGCAGAAAATCAGAGACGGTTCGACGACGACGAAGACGCTGACTTAGAACGAATACTTTCGGATGATGATGATGATGATGAAGAACCTACCAATCGAGTGAACCACGAAGCTGATGAGTACCCTCTTGGGCCGATGGCCAACGTAGTAAACAAGGGTTTCCCTTGAGAACAACAAACAAAAAAAAAACTAAAACGATGAGTTCTTCTGCCACGCCCCAAAGATTTTAAAGTAATTTTTCACGGGAATTGCATTTTAAATTGAAAACACCAAAGAAACCATTCTCATTCTCATCATCATCATCAGCATCAGCCGCAGCATCATCAGGAGCTGCATCAGTTCGGACGTCGTCGGTCGCGTCGTTCGTTCAGAGTAATCCAAAAGGAGAGATGGGAGAGTTCAATTTCATGGTTGAAGCTTGAAACAGCCTTCAGCTTCAACATCAGCAGGTTTGCATGAGTGTTTCTTTTCTTTGATTTTTTGATCACCCCCGCCGCCAGCCTCTTTAAAGATTGAAGATGAACAAAAAATGGTGGCAATGTAATGGCTCCGTGAAAATGAACTTTAAACACACGAGCATCTCCAAATTGTTGGCCATGTCCATGTTCTGTTCATGTCCATGAGACTTGGGATTGGAAGGATTGTTTCTCATATCACAGCCATTGTACTCGAGGCTCAAATGGGCATGCCAATGGAGTTGGAGTTTAAGTTGAAGTTGAAGTCGGAGTTTGCAGTCCAAATTCGAATCCAAACGAAAAGGTGGGACACCACACAATGCCACGAGAAAAAGAGATGAGGTCAAGAGCATCATCATCGTCATCATCCACAGCATCAGCGCAAGACTGCCATGTAATGGTTATCCCTTTTTGAATTGGCAACCAAAAACTGAATAGCCGTCTGGGGCCTGCCTGGGTTGGAGTTGAAGCTGAAGCTCTGAAGCTGGGGCTGAGGAGCGCGATTGCATGGTGATCCGTGATCGGTTAATGATTTCTTGCTCAGGCCCTCTGTAAACAAAAGTGCATTATCTGATCTATAAATGAGATCTTTTTGTCGATGATTTATGGATACCTTAAATCGATGATTATCTGGAACGGTCGCGTCGTCGCGTCGGTCGGTCGGTGATGGGGCGCGATCCATGTAATACGAAATCATATATTGGTTTCTTTAAACCTATAGCTTCATATATTTGAGTGGTCTTTTGTGGATGGATGGTGTGAGAGAGGATTTATGCGTCAATGGATACGCGAAAATATACAATTGCTTGATTGAATGGATGCATATACGAATAATGGCTATGGAATCCAAATGGATTTACATTTAAGAAGCGAATAAAAAGGCCTAAGGTTGTAGAAATTACACGAAAGTGCAATGTTAAGGTCAATAATGCTTTCGAAACAAAAAATGCACATGTGAAAATAAAATATTGCTTTGTATCGATATTTTAGGAACAACATTTTGCTGACAGTTTGACTCTGAGATTTTAGAGCAGCGTATGTGGGAAATATCCTAAAAATACAATAAGTCATCTTAATGTTCAATAAATGGTCAAGCTTTCAACCAGTCCAATTCTATAATACTTACATTGAAATTTTGTCAGGTCAGTATTTTTTTAAGAAATCAATCAAGGCTCTGAGAATGAGAGAGCAGGAAACTTTAGAAAGAAAATTTAATACCGACATTTCAAAGTATCAAGTTAAATCACAGATATAAACCGTTTTAAAGTCCGGTTTAAGGTCTTAATGACGATTTAATTTGAGTAATTGCCAACAGAATATTTTAAATTTTTAAGCAAACTAAAATGAAGTTTAAAAAGTCAGTTTAAGTTGTGTCTGTAGATCGAAGGGTTTGTAAGTTACGTCTTTTCAAATATTAGCTTAAGCAATTTTTCTGATTTTGGTTATGTTGCTTTCGACGCTCGAGGTCAGAGAGTTAAGATTATTACATCAAGAATAGCTAACCGAAAAATAAGAACTGACAGATTAAAATCAAGGTTTCCTTCAATTACAAAAATACTTAATAATATTAAAGTATTTGTTTTTTGTCTATCCGATTACAGGATGATTTAATTACGCCTTAAATAACAATGCAATCAGGTTTTTGAAAGTGTTACTAAAAATAATGTTAAATGTCTTGAAGGTAAACATTGTTTGTATTCAAAGTTAAGTTTAAATCTTTTCAACAGCTCATTTGGCTTCGAGAGAAAAAGTTGTTTTGTAAGTTTTTCCTTATCCCGCCAACATTTTTTAAATAATTGTTGAATGTGAATTACACGAATTTTTACTACAAAAAAACAAACGGCTTAGGTCACTTTAAATTTTTTAAATATATCAAAATTCAAAAAAATTTAAACAAATACAATTTCACACAATTGAGTTATTATCTTATAGGTGCGAGTTTGGGTATATGCAAAGAACTTTTGCATTTGAGCACTAAAATCAAAGAAATTCCCAACAAAAAAAAAAGCAAATATGGCTCACAGTTATGAAAGAATCACAACGCATTCGTGTTCTTTGCATATACCCAAACTCGCACCCACCCCAAATCCTATAGTGATCCCAAGCAGGGGGATTGCAGGAGGGCAGCATGCCCCCCCTTACATACCTAGCTGTTTGCAAACGAAATATTGCCAACTTTTGAATTTTAAAATATTCGGCGTTGTTTCCATTATTTTGTTGGCCTTATTTCTTTTTATAAATCGAAATAAAGCCAAATTGGTTTTATTTCGTTTTGAACAACCAAATAAGACCAAATTTGAAATTTGGTGTTATTTCATTTGGTACTATTTCACGTCACCGAGTGTTTTTTTTTTTTTTTGAGTTTTTATATAAAGTTCTGTTTTGTACCAAATTGCTTTGAAGTACCCAGAGGTTTTGAGTTCAATCCCTGCCTGTACCACCTTAAGTCCTTTCACGAATACTGCGCCTCTTGCGAAGAATTGACAAATCTTCCAAAAGTAATAGTTGTCATAAAAAGCGGTTTCTCCAATCATCCGTTTAGATTTGACAAAAAAACTGTAGGTCTCCTCCATACTTGACATTATTTACTCGCACACAGGAATGGTTGAGAGTTGTAAGTCACTATAGGCTCTGGTTTCTTACGAGCATAATTAATTTACTTCTACTTCTTTAAAATTTCTTTTTCATACAAAATTTTGAAGTTTCTCTAGAGTGAAAATGTCACCATCAAGAAATTAAACGAATTCTTGTTTTTTTTTCTAATTTCCAACGTATAGATGAAGCTGTCCACCGAAGAGCAGTTTTGTTGATATTTTTTAAAATTGAAAATTTATCAATTTAAACAACATTAAGCTTAAAGTTGAAAACAGATAATGCATTAGATACTTAAAATAAATTCACATTTCAAAATCTTTCCTTCAAGTGCCAACTGAGACGGTCTCAACAATTATTTCAGAATCTTTAACTGGTCACTAGGCCTGGTCGATAGTGAAGTTAGAAGCATCAGACCTAAAAAAACGCATGGATTGACTCGAGCTGTAAGGAGATTAGTAGGGTTAAGGAGGTAAGTTTCTATTGTTTTAAAGCCAATCCAACTAAGGAATACCGGCAAAAATTCAAGCAAGCCAGGAAAGCCTGCAACGAATTGCATAGCCAAAAATGATGCAAATGGTGCAAAGGCAGTTAAATTGTTGGATCATTCGTGAAAAACTTAAAGAATTCTGCCTCGTTTCCTACAATCTTTGAGCATGGCACTTCATTTTTTAGCTCTCTTGAGAAAGCTTATCTCTTAACAAGGCAGTTCGCCTCCAATCAAACGCTGCCAGTGAGGCTGTTGACTCCGCCTGTCCTTAAGCGCGTTAGTAATTCTCTCGGACCAATCTTTTTCCTACTGTGGTGAGAGTCCTAAGAGATCTCAACATGCATACATCCACTGGTCCAGATGGTACTCTCGCTATTGTTCTGAAGAGGTGTTTTTCAACGCTGAAAAAAGCACTGCGTAAACTTTTTCATCTATCCTACTCCTCACATCTAAGACTTTATTAATGACCGGCAGTATGACTTTAGAAGCAAAAGCTCCACCGTGGATTTTATCGTCCATCTCAACGTACAGTGGAGTAAATCTTTAAACCGTTTTGGAGAAAGAAATATTATTGCACTTCTTCCTCCTTCTTTAAATTAATTATTTTATTACCTTTCGGATAGCTCAATACAAGTAGTATTGGATGGGTTCAAGTCTTAAAACCACATAATAAATCCCGGTATGCCTCAGGGCTCTGTTCTTTCTCCAACACTCTTTCTCATTTTTATTAAGCTCAATATTGATTGTAGAGCATTTAGATTGACTGGTGATAAATACATTGGATCATTTACGTCGCTTGAAAATCGTCGTAAAGATTCTAGTTTCACCCTTTTTTAACGTTATTTTAAAGGTTTTTGCTCTAGAGAAATAGACAGCTGCATTCCTCCCCTTAACCAATTTAACCGTAATATTCGCACTTTTAGGAATTTTCATCAGTTTACTCTCGATCCCAACTTCGGTCGGTATTGACGAGTAAAGAGATTCGTTTTTCAGACGTACTACGCGAATGGCGAATGTGGCATGCCTTAACACACTATGTCTTTCAAAGTCATTGTATTATTCAGGAATTCAAAACCAATGTTTACCAACATTTCTTTTCAAACCCTCTCTACCGTTTCTAAATAAGGGTAGTAATATCTCATTGAGTGTGCGCTTATTATAAACAAAAATTGTGTGACTTTGGAAACAAAGATTATTGTTCAAATTTCAAAAAACTGAAATATTTAAGAAAAGTGTTGGTAAAGTAGTAAGAGTTATGAATTTACCCTTTTGAAAGTATGTGAACACCCACAGAAGAATCATGTTTTGGAATGATAAAATGATAAAACACTACGTATAAGTGTTACTTCTTTACAGTCCATTTTCCACCATTGCTCACATATTATTTCTGAGGTGGTTCTTACACAAACGTGAAACATTTCATTTGATTTTATTTCTAAAATGTATGGTTAATCATTTTCTAAGTTTTTCTATTTAATTTGTCTCTATTTTACGTTTATTATGATAACGCGTTCATAACTTAATTTTTTTAATGTTTGCTAAGCGTATTTAACACTGATCGACAAGGTTTTGTGCCTGGCGATAAAATTGATGGGTTTTGATGGCCTAAATTCAAACTCGATTTCAAAATCACCTATCACAATTAAAGACATTTCCATCTATTTTAAAGTTTGACAAAAAAAAAACGCAAAACAAATCTACAGTGCTTTTTTTCAATACTTAGATTAAATATTTATAGTATTTTATAATTTTTTTTTAAATCTTCATAAGTTGTTAGATTTCAGAGAACAGAAAAAGACAAAACGACTAAGAAGTATTTTATGTTTTTGTAGCCAATGCTTCGTCTAAATAAGGCTCTATTATGTACATCAAGTTTTTATAGCTTATGGACAAAATATAAAAATAATGTTGAAAACAGGTAATTTTAGAATTTGATCAGATGCTTAAAATAAAAGTTAAGATCAGCTATTAAAATTAACTCCAAAAAGTATTCTGTAAATAACATGAAAGAAATACTCGTAAATTCAAGGTTTACCAAAACTTTCTTTGATTTCAAATTCGGGATCAGAAATTGATGAGAAGTTAAGAAACCTTGAACTAAAATGATTCAAACTGTTTCTAAAAGTCAAAGATGTACACTCTACAAAATTTAATCTAAACAATTTATTGTTAAGAACTATATAGATAGATAAATGTATTGTTATTGCTCGTCTTGAATATTTTACATTGTTTACGAAAATCAAAAAAAGCATGACATTTTGCCGTCTGCCTAATTGACAAAACATAAGTCGGATACTTATTTTTTATGAAATAAATAATTTATAAATAAACAAATTAGGTAGGTAGGTACATGATATACATTTTTTTTTTGAAAATTTTACTATGTATTAAGATTAAATAATATCTTCAGAAACTCTAGTTAACAATTCTCCCCCCATAATTTAGAGCCAGTTTGCAATACATATAAATTTTTTAACGTTGACTTCGTTCAACAATTTCATTTTCATTCAAAAAACCCGTTTCAAGAACATTCTTCTGATGTACGAGGTGTGTTCAAAAAGTACCCGGAATTTTTAAATTCCGCGGGTCTGGAGAGTCCGAAGGTCAACATTATTTTTTTATTGTGTTGGTATACATGCCCCTAAAGTATGATGCAATTTTCAGATATATTCACTGTTTACTTTGTCTGTGGTAGTTGCTAAGGTTCACGTGTTTTTATTAGCTCGGCGATTTTTGTTGAAACTGCTGAATTTTGACCAAAAAAACAATCGCATGAACATCGCTCAAGAGCTGTTAAATGACGTCAACGACGATCCAAGTTTGCTTGAAAGGGTCATAACTGGTTATGAAACATGGGTGTACGGTTATGATGTCGAAACCAAAGCACAATCGTCCACCTGGAAGCAATCAACGTCAAGAACGAAAAAAGCACGTCAAGTTCGATCAAATGTGAAGGTTTTGCTTACTGTTTTCTTCGATTATAATGGCATAGTGCATCAAAAGTTCTTACCACAAGGTCGTACGGTTAATAAGGAGTATTACCTTGAAGTTATGCGACGTTTGCGTGCAGCAATCCGAAAAAAACGCTCAGATTTATGGAAAAACAGTTCATGGCTTTTGCACCACGATAACGCACTTGCTCACTCGTCGTTGCTTGTTCGTAATTTTTTGGCCAAAAACAATACCGTAGTCATGCCCCAACCTCCATATTCACCAGATATGGCTCCGTGTGACTTTTTCCTGTTTCCAATGTTGAAGAGACCCATGAAAGGACGGCCGGCGTTTTTCCTCGATTGAAGAAATAAAAGCAAAATCGCTGAGAATGCTCAAGGACATATCAAAAATTGAATTTCAAGAGTCCTTCCAAGATTGAAAAAAATGCTGACATAAGTGTATTATATCTGGGGGGGACTACTTTGAAGGGGACCACATTGATGTAAACGAATAAATAAATATTTTTTTGAAAAAACGAAAATTCCGCGTACTTTTTGAACACACCTCGTATTTAAGAATTGGACATTTACCCATGAAGTGAAATACATCTTCTCTCACTTGAATAGATTACATAAGGAGCTAATATTGGTTAATGCTCTCTATGTGGAATGAAGTTAAGAGGTACGAGTTCACCACGCAGCTTTACCATCATCGAAATCTCCTCTAAGCTGTATTCATCCCGAAAATAGTTCTTCGCCTCCAAATTGTGATTGAGTTGACTGTTATTTGTTCTGTGCAGATACCCAGTTGCTTCATTAAGGCATTTTCCCCATGACTTAACATCCACTTTTGCAATAAGGTGGTATACAGTGACTCTTTCCATTGATTGAAATCAAAGTTATCTATGTTAAGGTCCATGTCACATTCCTTAGCAAGTTTCATCCATTCTGACCTCTCTCCAATAGTTTTAAGTGACACTATCTTCGGTAACCGTTAATTATCCATATTCATGATTTTGAGCACATAATTAATCTGCATTCCAAGTTATCGTACAAAGAGTGGCTGCATTTCCGTTTCCAACATAACTATTTAGTTCGGCGTATTTGGTGGCAGTCGGAAGACTCTTTTAACGTAGAAGCGTAAAAATGTGTCCACATCTTCATATTGCTTCGCTCCCAATACTTGAGCTGCATAGAACAAGATTGATTCTGCTACTGCCTTAAAAACAGTGTACTTACTGCTGTGTGCGATACTTTTGTTTGAGAAACACCTACTCCAAGATGCGCTGATGGCGGCTTTTGCACTTGTAAGCTTTTCTCTCAGATGCGTTTCCATATTTAAATTTTTTTATCAAGTTCACTCTCAAGGTATTTGAACTTTTTGGCTATCTCTATATTCTCACCATTGTAGTTCCATTTTTCATTGAGGCAGTTTCTACCTCCTCCGTGCTTGAAACTCTTGGGCTTTTCCATATTTACTATTTTATAGTTCTCAAAAATACGGTTTATCATAAGCTGTAGTGATTTTGGGGATCATGCGAGAACCACAATATCATCAGCGAACATAACAGTACTTTAATTAATTCTTCAGCGTGTTCGGTACCAGCAGGTAAGAAATCGAGTCTTCGATAAAGATAAAGAGAGCGAATAGGCTTATGGGCTCATCGAACAACCTTGTCTAACGCCTGATTCCGTTCTGAACCATCCGACCTTTCTGTACCATTCAAAACTGCTGTATTAGTATTCATATACAGGCTTTGCAGGACTATTCCAAACTTTAACGACATTTCCATACCAAAGACAAAAACACTCCATTACCAAGACCGGAATCTTTCGTACGTTTCACTCTCCAAAACCAGTTTGTTTACATTGTTGTATTTGTAATTTTGACAATCAGTCCATGAATAGATGTGAGCACAAACAAAAAAAAAACGACGCCGTGGGCTAGAGGCACTTTGCAAAGCAAAAACAAAATGGAGGGGTTAATAAGTTTTTTTCAGGTTTTTCTTTTTACTTTTTTCGAGGAAAAACCAGTTTTAAGCTTTAATTTTGCAGGCATTTTGTGGATAGTGAACCAATGTACCTTTTTGTCTTGAAAATAGCATGTTCAACATCAGTTTATTATAATTAATTCACTAATTTACAGTAATCACTACGAAATTCTTTAAATTTCATAATAAACCTCGGATTTTTGTATCAAAGATGCGTTCGAAGAACCATCAATTTAAGGGAGCGAGTGCAATTTTTGTATTGATTTCTAATAAATTTTCGTTAACGAACGGCCCAAATATTTTGTTTGCAAGTAATTAAAATCTGTATCAATTTAATTAATCCAAGTATATTTATAGTTTGTATATTTAAAAAAAGAGTTATAATCGAAAAATATCTTATGCATAACATTCTTGATTGATGGAAGCATACATGTATTTGCTATCAAAAAAAACTATGCATTAAAGGAACACAAATGTTTTAAAAAAGTAATCAGAACGATTATAGCGAACCTGTTGAATAAATGCAGAGCAAATAAAATGTAAATTTTGACATATATCACAAAATGAAAACGTCTTAAAATCGTTCTGAATTCATGCACAACTCATTCAATAGATCATGTAATTGACATGAATGTTTATTGTTGATGTACAGAAGTTTTTTTAGTGAATTCCCACAGTTTAACGCAAAATATAGTTTTCATTCATTCCTTAAAAATATTTAGTTACCAACGTTCAAGTTTGCTTATTATTATTTGAAGGGTATGTTTAGTAAAAGTGCTGCTTATAATCAAAAAATGAATGAGTTTTACGAACATGTTTTTGTTTTTCTTAATATAATAAATACTTCCATAGATTACATTTAATAAATGCAGAACATAGAAGAAAACATACATAAACAATAGTTTTCAGATATAAAGCAGAGGTTAGTGTAGAAAAATATTTTTGAGAAAGCCAATAATATTTTAGGTATGTTCATTAAAGAAATTTCCGCTTCGGCTAACCTTCATCAACTTTTTAGAAAAAAAATTAGATTAATAGCAGCCAATCATTTCATAGCATATTTAATTGTTCACAAATGTGTCTAAAAATGTTCATATGCTACAAAATTCATAATTTTATGCGTAAGCATAGAAGATAACATTATTTAGTCAAGAAGTATGCATTTTGGCGCGTTCACCGATTTTTTTTTCTATTGGGTGTTCAGTTTTCCCATACTGGAATAAAAAAAGTTACAGTCAAGTTTATTAAATGTTATAAATTTCACACTATATGTCGGGTTCTAAACTTTAAAAAAATCAAAGATTCATTAAAGCATAATGTTTGCCAATACGAAAAAAACAACTTAAAATATATTTCAAATCTTTATTTTATAAAATATAAAAATATAAAACAACATATTGCAGCATAGAAATAGAGGTACAAAAATTAAAGAAAATTCATAAAATACAGAAAAAGAAACTACAGCTGAAAAAATTGCAAAGTTTGTTCTTTAGTATTTTAGGTTATTATGTAGAAAATATGTATAAGCAAGTCTGTTTTGTTGTTTTACAAAGTATTGAGTTACACTTTTGTCCATTTCCAATTGTACTTAACCAGTTGCAGCGCATATTGCGTTCGCAAATAATTTAAGTAAACAAAATACAGCACTAATAAATCATTAAATATGTATTTGGTCAATTTTATTTTATTTAATATACATTAACAACATTTATTTGGATTGAAATTAAAAAGCAATACAAATCTTCCAATTTAAGACCATGCCAGCACTTCAGAATTTGTTGGTTAGGATTGTTTAGTTTTTGAACGAGGCCATAAAACATTCAAAATGAAGCATTTAGATGGGGCTGATTACTATAATGAAGCATTTTGATGGGCCTGAGGACTAAAAGTGAGAATGTGTTCGGTTTTTTGCATCATTTCACGCACACTTTCTCTCATTTAGTCCTCAGTAGCTTGTAGGCAAACCGAAATGTCAGTCTGAGATTCCGGTCTTGATAATGGAGTGTTTTTGACCAAAGAGCTTATAGAAAAGAAAAGAGCTTGCGTCAAATGCAGACTTAAAATGCACGAAAAACGCGTATAACTTTTTTCTTCTTCTTATAAATGAATCCGCTATGCTTTTCAGAACAAAGATATGATCAGCTTATTTTCATCAATCTTTGTTAGGAACTAAGTTATGTTTTGTCTTAGCCTTAAGGACATCGTCTTTGGGTGTATTAAAGAATTTTTAAAAGATGATTATGTGATATGTAAAATTGAAATTCAGGACAACTTAATCTTTTTCAAAAATATTGTTTTGTTTGTAGGACTACTGTAAGTTTCTGTTTTATATTGGTCTTAAATTGCAATTCTTACACTACCTATTTGATTTAAGAGAAAAATAATAAATCAGCTCCACCAACCCATTTAAATTCATATGGATTTTAGTAAAATAAAAAACATACGAGTATGTAGACGAAAGGCTCTTAATTTTTGAAACTTAGATACCGCAATAATAGTTTCCAATTAAACACGCTTTTTACCTTTTCATGGTATGAGATCCAAAATAAGTTTTTAAAAATCTTGAAATCATGTTATTTCTGATTAAAGTCACGATACATTAAAAACCAATCTGATGTGACTTTTATTTGGCATCTTAGATTCTTTTCAACCTTTATTTTTTCCTTTTGATATAAATCTCTTAAATTATTTAAATAAATCTATGATTTCTTAATAAATTTAAAATGTATAGTAACTGTCACATCACATCGCTTGAAGTTCCCATTTAGGGCATTGACCATATAAGTTCTGTGATGTTTGCTTTTCTCTCACCTGATAACCATATGCATAGGTTCATACATAAATCTACCTTTACATTCCTTATTCATTACTCAAAACCGAACCTTATCGAATTACGTATTTAAAGTGTAATTAGCGACACAATCATACCTATATCTCTCCAACCCTCCTGTTCCTAGACCATGATGTCGATGTGTATCTATAAAACTCATTCAATTTCATTCGATGAATGTGAATAATGCATTAGTCCGGATGTAGATACATATATGTAAATAATTTAAAATATAGCGAAAAATTATTTCCAACCCACACTTTTATTCTTTTTGCCGCACTCATCATCAGATGAAAACCGCGACGTGGTAGGTAGGTACTTTTCCGAGTGTATGCACTCTCGACTCGAATCAACTCGATTCGAACAAATGCGCATATTTTAATATTTCGATTAATTGAAGGCCTTACAGACAGCTGAGGTTTGTTGTCATGGTCCTCCCATTAGGTTTGGGTTTAACATCGAAATGAATTTAAAATAATACAACAAACCAATGAAACAAACAAAAAAACGGACGACCGACAAGTTCTCGTACACAGGAAGTCAATAATGCGCAATACTAACAACACATCACCCCCCCTTCCAACCTCACCCTCAGCGACCTCAAACCCTCCAGGGGGTTGATTGGTGGCAACACCACTGCACCATACCGCACCGCCACCAACCGATCCGTCCGCGTCCAAATTGTCTGACAGCAGCGAATATGAAATTCTCTGAAATGGGAAATGGCCACCGGAGCCGCTGCGCTCCATCGCGCTGCAATCGCAAACACAAAAAGCAAGTAAACAGCCAAAAAAAACGCTCATCCCTTTTGATGGGAAAAATTTCACATTAACAGTCGCCTCTGTGACAAGTGAACTGTCCGATTATTTGCAATAATTCACAAGAGTCCTGGCGAAGCAAAGTGGCAGTGGGTCGGCAACGGCCGGCGCGGCGCGCGGCTGGCGGCCGGCGTGGGCCTGTGCCATATCCTTTCAAACTCCACCATCCACCATCACCATCTACCACAATGGCGTCGCTGCCATTCCTGCTTTGCTGTCACGCTAAATGGCTGCGTTTCCGGTACGCTATTATTATTATTATTACTATTATCCTGCTGAAACAGAAAAATTCGCGCATCCACGAATCAGCCGTCAGCAGTTTTATTTTTGGTTAATTTGCAATTTACTGATATCGCCTGGGGTCCTTTTCCAGAGAGATATTCGTTCTTCTTTTTTCTGTTTGAATGTGAACTGAACGCAATGTCAGGACTCAGGACGAGAACGGGATGCGATGCGACGGACGTAGGACGTAACGCATGGAACGGGATGAATTTGTGTTGTTTTCGAATTGAAAATCTAAAAGTCGCGCACAATTTTAATGATGACAATAAAGTTTATTTTATTTTATTTTTGTTTTACATTTTTTTTTGTTTTTGTTTTGTTTAATTCACTTTTTGTTGGGTTGGAAAATTGTTGTATTGCTTTGCAATTTATATTTGAATTTATTTGGTCAATGGTCAGATGCATGCATATGCACGAATTTATGTGGACATAACTTAAAATGTTTTTGCCCTGCCATGTCCCTGTCCTGGCATCCCTTAAACTCTCACCCTTTTCAAAAATATGCATAATAGCTTAGGTACGTACATATATCTAACTAATATTGTGTTTAGAACGTGGAATTGATTTGAATTTTTTGTTTTTTGAGTATGCAAAATAAATGCGGTCTAATCTGTATTTAGCAGGGAATAAAATATATAAGCATAGGAAATTATGCGCCTTGAGGGTTTTGTTGGTTAGAATTTTTGAAACTAATTAACTGTACAGGATATGTCTGTCAGTTTATTTAGGCAAATGCAATGCAACTTTGAGTGGCAATAAGTTTGTAAAGGATTTTAATTGTTTTTGATGAATGATAATACAATATTATTGCAGGATACCTTTTACCTTTCGTATCCACATGTTATTAAATAAATAAAGGTAAACATATATAAACAATGTTAACTATAATAATAGCAAAATAAACGTGTAAATGAATATCAAAATATAAATCTAATTTATGACTCGAATGGTATTATTTTAGATATGTGAATATGATTTTTTGATAATTGGATATCACTCAGAGAAAAAACAATCATTATAAATTAAACCTTAAGTTACGCTTAACTACATTGTTTAATGCAATTTATTGTTGGTTTAAGACTCCTATCATGTTAAAGTAACCTGATGGCTCCTTATAATTGATTGTTGAAATGACAGCTTTATGGTTGGTGTATATCCCATGAACCCAATAGCAATAGAGGTAGGTGATCAAGAATTTAAAGTGGTCCAAATTTATAGCTGCCGATAATAACAAATAATAAAGAAGAAGAAGTACACGGGTGTCTGTTTAAAGCCAATAGAACCTGGTATAGCTTATTTAGACTCTTTAAATCCAAAAAGTTCTCGATAAATTCTAATCTGCAAACAAAGACACCTTAATTTCTAAGCAGCGTTTGAAAGAAAACATTTGACTCAATTTGTAAGGAAGAATAATTCCGAAGGAGTTATAGCGATGAGTTACATAGATATATGAAATATACCGCGAAACTAGGTGGTAAGCTGGGTACTTAGCATGAAAAAGATTCCGCCCGGAAATTTCTATGCAGTACGATTTATTGTAGAAGACAGCTTAAAAGACCATGCCTCCGCTGAAAGAATAGCATAAACCCAGGAGCCCGGTTCCTTGGGGTTAGCAAATGGATAGCACCGGTCAACAACCGGGAAAGATGGAGAAGCATGTTGAGCCTGGACCGGGCCGGATCCTGGTTGTGGCAACGATAACAAAGTCAATGGCCAGGTTGATAAAGTAAGTAAGTATACAAAAATACCTAAGACCCAATGGTTAATATAACGAGTGAGGTTGACCCGTTTTGTTACTGTATAATTTTACTTTGAAACTTACGTACTTACTTGAAAACTCATAAGATCTGCGAAATTAATTTTTTAAAATAGAACTCGGCAAACATCAAGCTAAAAAGCTTGGACCCTTATCCCACAAAAAAAAAAAAACATGCAAAAAGGGCATTTTCCAAAAAAGAATGACAAATAAGTTATAATGTAACTTCATAAAAAGCCATCTTCCAATAATTGTAAATTGGAAACAAATATTGCGCTGAATAAGATTTACTCAGTGACGCCATACTTTTACAGGAACTTAATGTCTATATGTAATCTTTAACGCTGACAAAATCACTGCCTAAGTTTTTTCATCTATCCTACTCTTCTCAGGTCTCGTTACAAGTAAATTGAAAACAGCATTTGTCCAGCATACACCGTAAAAAAGGTGAATTCTACTAGCCCTCGAATTACGACCGATCGTACTTACGTTCCTTCTTGGAAACGCTGATTAATTATCAGCTCAAGAAATATCTCGAAGACCGAAGGCTTCTTAATGACCGGCAGTACGGCTTTCGTAGCAATAAGTCCACTAGTGATTTCATGGTTTATTTCATCGATCAGTGAAACAAACCTTTACATTGTAAGGAGAAAGTACAGGATTATTGCTTTTGATATTTCAAAAACATTTGATAGGCCCTTTTATCGAAAATATGTGCCTTCGGTTTTGATGAATCCTTCCTTCGTTGAACTAGATATTACCTTTCGGATCGTTCAATAAAATTGGATTGGATAGGTTCAATTCTGAAAACCACGAAATAAATTCTGGTGTGCCCAAGGCTCTGTTTTGTCGCCAACACTTTTTTTTTAAGGATCTCCTATCTGCAACTTCTAATCCAATACATTGTTTCGCTGACAAAGTGGAATTTAATGCTTCGAAAACCTAATGCTGTCTTCCTTTGATATAGCGAGGTACACCCCATTTGCCAATATTCATGGGTGGCATTTCAATTAAACTCAACATGTGCATCACCAACTACCTTTTGTTTAACAATCATATAAGCGATGTTTTCAGAAATGCCGCAAGCTGTTTCGGTTTTCTGAGAGGATGGAAATTATGTATAATCTGCTTCTGATATGGCTACAATTTATAAAAACCTATATCATCATCTATCAATCATAATACTCGCACTTCTAGCAATGGCCTTCAGTTTACCCTTGATGCCAATTTCGGCCGTACTGTGAAATAGAGAGATTCGTTTTATAGCCGTACTACACGAATGACGAATGCCTTAACATGCTCTTCCTTTCCCTGTCATTGCAACGTTCAAGAATTTAAACTAATATACACCAACACTTCTTTCCACCCTCCTTCCTTTTCTAATGTTTACACTGTGTCTCGCTCGGGCATATTTAAGGAACGTGCTCAACTGTTTTTGAGAGTCCTTTCTGCATCTTTCTGCATTATTATCTGCATAACAAAATTTATTTGAAGTCGATATCTCCACTGGTTCTTGAGCGTTTGGGGCCGATCAATAAGCCGTCTATATCATACGACTTAACGTGTACAGACTTATGTATGTGTATTAAAGTATTTATATTTGAGATACCTTACAAAATGTTAGAAAGAGTATGCCAAAATTGGACTAAGCGCTTGGACCATTTTAGGCGGAGCGTTGGCCAACATTTGCATTAAGTAATCTGTAAACATTACATTATATGGACTATTCACATAAAATTGTATGCATTTTTTTGAATTTTATAAGATTTTTATTTCTGATAGCTCTAAAAAAAAACTACATATATTCATCCGAACGTGAACCCAACGTAAACCTATTTCAAAGGTAAATCAATCCTGGTGTCATAAACATCCAACTTAGAAATCTTGTTCAAAAACCCGTATACCCTTATTATGCCTTAATTTTTTGTTTTATAAAATAAATGAAATATATTCAATACAAATTGTGGGTTGATGAAAACATTCTTCGTTTTAATAAAATATTTACTGTTTTAATAAACACGTTCATGCATATTTTAAAGGTTATTAATCTATTTTCGATATTTAATTTATTATTATTTCCCCAATATCTTATTTATTAGATGATTAAAATGGAAAAAAAAAATACTCAGATTAAGGTGTGCATTATCAGCTGGTTCAAAAATACCCAACACAAAAATATTGATTTATGAATATTTATTCAAAGACATACAAACGAAGGTCCATTGTGCATAAAATACTTTGTCAATCTAATACTTCATCATAATTTGCTGCCAAATCAGAGCAAATCAATTGCGGAATGTACATAACGTATAATACAGCATAAACTAAACATGTAGCCCGACAAGCTCAATGTCCAATAAATCATAAATCTCGGTCTTTCGAATGCAGCTCTCAAATATAATCCGCCAAACAGAAGTGATCCGCATTCGGTCGAAACATCTGTCTCGGTATAACTTTCATTATATGACCGCTTTATGATCGATGGAGTCTATTAAATTAAAATTTAACAACATATCGTGGGGGCATCGTTATGGGATGACAAAGCTCTACAAAAGTATCTCTCTATACGAGCTACGACGACGGGTAATCTTGGTCCCTCGAGCTCCGCAGGATATCAATATGTACCTCTGTGCATCGCGTCTAGCGCCTACACACATCTCATATGAGAGATGGTGGATTAGGGAACTCCGTAGTCCGAAGATTGGATGGATATATACTCGTTGGTAAAGTGAATGAGCGATGTTGTCGACTTCTGCTGTTTGTAGGGTTTGACAGGCAACCGTCTCAGAGTATTGTTTATACCCGTGAATACTACGAGTACACGCAGTCTTTTGAGATTTCGATATTTGATTTCGATTTGCGAGTTGTTTGAATGATCGGCTAACGGTCTCACAATCCCACGGTCGATCGGCGGCGGTACTGGTACGCATATGCGCGCAAACGCATTATGTCAAGATTAACGTTTCGAGATCACCGGAATGGTCATTTTGTAACGCAATGAGGTTGTTAGTACTTTATTGCGATTCCGGTCCGGAGATACTAACTTTTGAAGCCAGTCGGTATATTTTGTTTGAAGTTTATTGAGACGAATGGTACACATCAAAGTGTAACATGTTTGGACCACATACCTAGTAGATAGACTGGATACAAATGTTTAGTTATGCTTGTAAGAACTTTTAGATGACTTTGATCAGAGTTAAATAAAATGTATTGATGATGGATTGTGGAAATCGAAAAAATTGGTATGGTCTTAAGTCGCTCTCTGAAGACATAGAAAAAAGTCCATGATAAAGAAATCCAGCTAAGGTATCAAGGTTATTTGTTCTTATGCGTCATTAAATTCTGTTATTTTGTTTTTAATGCACCAGATATTTACCTTAAGAAGCTTAATACAAGCTATGTATGTATATCTTACACCCAGCAAATTGGAAACACAATGAATTATGCTCATCTGGCTCAAAACTTAGTGTAGTGTTCGTATAGATAGTAAGCAATAACGACCTACAATAACACACACTTAAAAAATACCATAGCGTAGAATTTAACATCTACTCGTACAATCTGATATTATAAAGCTGAAGTTTGTTTGTTTGTATGTTTGAAGTCAATAATCTCAGGAACTACTGGTCCGATTTGATATATTCTTTCAGTATTAGATAGGCTCAGATTAATGCGAGTGGATCACCAATAAAGAATGTTTCTAAATCAAAAAAATGTTTCTCTTTTGAGAACTTCTACTGCGTGCTCTGCGGAAACGGTCAATCAAAGTTTTGTGAATATAGTGTATACAAAAATGGTTTTCCTTTAACATTTCTAAAAAAAAAGTCCTCGACAGCATATGTCTTACTTTTAAAGTTGGCTCATTATGACCATTTTTATGCTAACCAAATTTGTTTTTAAAAAAAAGCACCCGAGGAACCCCGCAGGACGCAGCTAGTAATCAAATAAAACTGAAAAATACAAACAATTTAAATACAAAATAATGTAACATTGAATAATATTTTTAAGAATTTTCTTAATCACACTAAAATCAAGGAGGTTTAAGTTCATATAAAGTAAATGTCTTATGAGTGCCATAATTAGTGCGGTGTTGAGAAACATAAACAATTTAATAAATCAGGTGTTTTAACCAACCCTTCTTTTTTATAGGGGCTGCATTTGGAATAAATTGTATTTGATGTTTATAAGATTCAGATGGATCCTGAAATTCTTTAGACCAGCGTTTAACAAATGCTCAAAAAACCGCATTAACTTTTGATTTGATATGCTCCGTGAAATAGAGATTAGAATTAAAAAGATCCTTAAGATCTTTGAAACTATGATGATGAATAAATTGCTGGGATATTTTATAATCAGTCAAACTTGGAGTATACTTTTTTAGAGAATGACATTGCCCGACATTTAAAAGTGTTAAGGTTCGGCCCATTCTTTTTACAACACTTAACAAAACTTTATGAGCCAAATGGAGTAGTGAAGGATCGCTTAGAGATTTAATGCTTTTAAATATTCATATTATCTACAAATAGATTAAGATATTGCTGAAGGGTAAAGAATAGTGGTCCGAAATGACTACGCTGGGGAACTCCTCATTTTGCAATGCAAATCGGTCCGATTTGTCGATGTGAAAACTTTGACATTTCTCGACGGTTAAGGAAAGCTCTGTTCACTGTCCATATCTTAAGAACCACTAGAAATATTGACTTCTAATAAATTAAGTTATACAGATAATAACACAGAAAGATGCAGAAATGATTTTCAAAAAAATTGAGAAGGTATTTTTTTACTACAGCAATTTTAAAGAACATTTCGAGTGATTCAAAATATCTCACGAACCAACGCTAACGCTAGCGACTTAAATTAAATTTTATATTATATAATGTGACGTGAATACATAGTAATACAATTTTAAAAAGAAGAGGCTAGGATGCTACCCATACTGAAAACTTCCCATCCCGCCTGTCGATTTGTCTTGCTTAAAATTGTGAAGGTTTTCGCGTTTTGTTAAAAAAGTTGTTAGTTGAATTATTCTCAAGAAATTACAAACTACCAACAATATTTTGCTTGCGATAAAATAGTTTGATTTCAAAATCTATTTTTGCTAACGAGATTTTTAGTCGAAAACCAATACCATTTTGTATAGCATTTCTTAAAAGTTTTTATTTCTTATGTAAACATATACAAATTGGATGAATAAAATTAATTTGAAGTTAATATCTTCTATTGTTCACGAGATATCGAGAACCGAACATCAATTTTTACGAAATTTGCGTACTATTTTTTGTAGATTTTATTTTTCATGCAAAAACTGACTGTTGGATTTTCATAAAAAATGTATTGAATGTCAAAAACAATATTTTCTGTGAGATAAAATATGTTTGAAGCCAATATTTTTAATTTTTGAAAAGATATTTGAGTCGAAAATCAATTTTTACCAATTTGTATTAATTTTTTTTAGGTTTTCATTGTTTGTAAAAAAACTGTCAATTCTTTTTTTCTCAAAATTTGTCTGAATGTTGAAAACAACATTTCTTATAAGAAAAAGTAAGATGGAAGCCATGTTCTCAAATTTTTTTAAAAAAATTTGAATCGAAAATCAATTTTTACCAACTTTTAGTAATGTTTTTTTATTTTTTGTAAAAAAACTGACATTTCGATTTTTTTCAAAGCTTTAATGAATGCTGAAAACAATATTTCTTATTAGATAAAGTAAGATGGAAGCCATGTTCTCAAATTTTTGAAAAGATGTTTGAGTCGAAAATCAATTTTTACAAACTTTTGTTAATTTTTTTTGGAACTTGGTGGTAGCACACACAAGTTGTTGTTGTTTCATTCTAAATTTTCAATTTTTTTTTAGGTTTTTAATTTTCTGTAAAAATTTTTCGATTTTTCTCAACATTTTATCAGATGTTAAAAACGTTATTCTTCGTTGTACGAAATTATTTTGGAGTTAAAATCATTTTTTGTTCGTAAAATTTTCGAGGTGACAAATATTTTTGTTTCAGTTTTTTTGATTTATAAAATTAATTGGAATTTTTTTGCAAAAATATACTTCTTTGGTATCACGGTACAACATATAATATAAAATTTAATTCAAGTCTCGGGCGCTATTGGTTCGTAAGAGTGAAAAGGGTTAACCAACATTTTCACCTTTTTTTTAAATTGCTATGGTAAAAAAACCACCCACGCGGTTATTTTGAGAGTCCTTTCTGCATTTTTCTGCATTATTTACTGTAAAACAAAATGTATTTGAAGTCGATATCTCTACTGGTTCTTGAGCTATATGGACGACGAAAAAACGTCGCGAACGTACGGACGTACAAACGTACATACGTACACACGCACACACAGATATCTCTCTAAAAATCTTTTGTTTCGACTCTAGGGGCCTTTAAACGTCGAGAAATGTCAAAATTTTCAATTCGACAAATCGAACCGATTACAGTAACTTCCTATAGGAAGTTAAAAATACAATTTAAGTTACCAGTGTGGGTCGCATCCCAGCCTATTTTATATTTTATTTTTAAATGCATTAATTTTACCGCAGATAAGCTCAAACCCAATGTCATACCCATCTTTTTAAGTATTTCAAGGGTCTTGAGCAACATTCGTAATAACATTTTTTCCGATACTAAGCACTAGCATTTAAACATTCTGAGCCCCTTGTGGATCATATTTCAATTAAAAAAAAAACAAAACCCAAACCGTAGAAGAAAGTCGTATTTTAACATTTAAAGAATACCTTACAAACTTCAGAACATAAACTTTTAGAAAATTGCTAACTTCATCGAAAGCAATTTTTGTCTTTCACAAAATTAAAATTTATGAAAAATTTATCGAAGAAGAAACAATTGGTTTTCAAGGTTTTGAAAATGTATATATTGGAGAGAATTGTTTTCTAAAAAAAGTGTAACAAATAATTTCAACAAACTTATTCTTTGTCCAATACAAATATTCAAGGCTCAACTATCACCAAAAGGATTAGTATACATTTATGTATCGCTATACTCACGGTATTCGAAGGACCACTGTTCATATCATAAAATCATCCTTCCATTTTTGGTCAAATAAGAATACAATCCGCAAAGTTACATAGATATATTTATATATGTATACATATGTGTTTTACATATGTACATCTCAAATGTAAGCAAATTTTGTTGTGTAAGTAAAAACCACCTTGGTTTCTATTTCTACACAGTTTTTCATTTTGCCAAACCTTCATTTATCTGGATAAGAAATGAAAGCTGCCCTTTACAGTCTGAAATGACATTTACTTGACCAAAGACCAGCATCCGTTGCCAGTAAACCTACATACGTTACGTACGTAAATACGTATGTATATTTGTACGTAAAGATAACGAGTTTATGCCTAACAAAACCTCCGCCAAAGACCATAATTTGGTCACTCATATAGAGATTCTTATACCTACCTACCTACGCCTTGCCTTGCTTGAGCGTATAAGAGTATGATGCACAAACTTTTCATATACATATCGCTTCCTACAACCCAGGAGATTGCTATGCGTGCCACCACGTTATCTCAAAACGTATATAGCTGGGCTCTCTTTCGTTATACCAAGATATACTATACCTCCACTTCATGTGTCCGAGTATATTCGAATACGTCTGCAGCGGGCGTTTGCATATGCCAAGAAATGCGGATGCATGGGCTATAGGGCTGCTCTAACTCGTTCTTCAAATCTACTCGTAAACGCGCAAACAATAGAAAGCCACCATCACCATCGCCATCATTGCCTCGGACTCAGATGACCACGACATACAGTGGTGATGGCTCCAAGGCACGCAATATGAAAATGAGTTGTTGTTTAGTGCCATACCGCACCAAATATAATACACGAACCGACAGACGTACGAACTTTCTAAGTCGTCCTGAATATTGCACTCTGCGAATTATTACCACTTTGGGTCATTCTCGTCTTCTCGAGCTCGGGACATTGCAGGACAGGGACACTGCTGTTTCTGATAGGCTGACGATTTTCCCGGCCAGAAGAAAAGTTGTATATATCCTTTGGTCCGGTCCGGTTTGGTTTGGTTCGGTTCTCGGACGATAGGAACTACGAGGGGCCTCCACACGATGACAATGATTTTTCTTTTGGACTCCAGTGATGGTGGTCACCACTGTTCGGCCCGTTTCGTGTTCCTCCATGATACCGTGTCCATGTCACTTGGACACCACTGCATCTACCGTCACCGTCATCGTCGTAGCCGTTACCAATGTCGTCCTATGCACTGGTATAGAAGTGTATAGTCTTTTCGTTGTCTCACTCTTTCGCGCCATGTTGTTATTCTTGTTGCCATCGCTGGTACTCTTGGATGTCGGACAACGCAACAACTGGTGTTACGTGTTGCTGCTCTGTAGTTGGCCACCTTATCGTGGTGGCCATAAAGTATAATTATCTGGAATCCGACACGCCTATACGTATGCAACACTGCAGCATACTCCACAGTCCACATGCAATATGGAGGCGCGCACAGAACATAGAGCGACACAAACAACAACGCGATGCGACGCGACGGACGGACAAACAACTAACTTTTATTTTGTAGAACATGGACGTCGTTCGGTCGGACCGGGACCGGCCAGAACACAACATATCGGCGATGACTCATGATGTCGCGTATGTGCTGTGCACTGTGCTCTGTGTCTGAACTGTGCCGAGCAACATGATGGCGAATAAATTATGCTGGACACACAATGTTATTGTTACGTCACACAGTTTCGCTGATGGAGTTTTTCATCATCCGCAAAAACACAATGAAACTGCTCGATTGGTTGATATCAAAATACTTGGGTTGATCTTTTCAACTTGATATGCTAATCGCAATGTTATTTTTTAATTATGACTTTTCAAGCTATAAGCTATAAGGGTAGGTACATACGAGTATAAGAAAAGTTTTATATGCATGCATAGGTTAGGTAAGGTAGGTCGTCGAGTTTGCAAATCAGCTGCAAAAAGTAAACCAACCGTGAAGGTAGGAACACCATATCGGCTCCAAGACACATTGTGTGTTGTGTTGAAGAAAAGCAAAATGCCTTCGGGGAAGTTCTCATTGGTGGCGGTAGAAAACGACGATGAATTTTAAATATTCCAAACTGAACTTAACGGTGAAATAGGCGATTGTGTGGTTATGAGGTAACCGTATCAGAAAGTAAATCGGAAGTAGGCATAACCGAATTCAGGACAATACATAGCTTAAATACTTTGGTGCCTTTATGCACCGCGCTGGATAAATTGTGTGGTACAATGTTATATGATTTGTGTGGTTAAGATTATTTGCAATGTATGTTAAGCACAGGTTTTTCATTCGTATAAGAATAAATCGAGATTTCAATCAGTTTTCAAAAATCGTTATGATGAGGAAGAACGGAAAAATCGTTAGAAGTTAATTCAATTCTATGTTTTTATTTATTTATATATTCAATGAATTCAACAACTGTATTGGCCATTGCAAACTGAACAGGAATTATTTAAAAATTATAAATGAAAATAAAACTAAATAATTTTAAGGAAATTAAGATTTTAAAATGCCTCTTTAAACTTGCGTCTGATAGAAAGTGGAATATAATTCCACAGGAATACAGAATGAACGAAGAACTGTCTCGAAGAAGTATGGCCGTTAGATTTAAGAGTTGATCGTAAGAAATCAAATATCCAAATAAGTACTCCGTATATTTCGTAATGATAACCTAGACGAGAAGAGTGAACAATCGAAGTCTAAGAAACAATTCGAGAGTACATCAAACTATACTACTAGCATATAGGTTAGGCATGGTCATATCAGTGAAGATTAAAGACAAATCGTTTAGTAGCTTTAAGGTCTACTTCAAACTTCCGGTGACTTTTGGCATTTAAATTGGCTTTTATTTTGGATGTAGTGCACAAATTCAATACGGTCATATGATAGTAGGGAGTAAGCTAGCTGGAAGAAGTAAATCTGTTAAATCAATGGTTTAATTGTTTATCAAGATTAATTTCATATTTGAAGAAGTGTTATCTGGAAAAATTACGTTCCATGCTTTTAGTTTCTTTTTCGATCTTTGTGTTGTCATCTGTCTTTGTTTAGCCTATTTTATTTCTCGAAAAAAAACTCTGGCTTCTCTTCAATGTCGAATAAATCGTTTGCCTTTTTTCTCGAAAAAAATACCCTGTTGAGCTCCAATATGTTTTTCAATTTCTAAAGATACCGCTTATACTGAAACTTTTGAAATTAGACAAAGAGTCTTTTAATAGGGTAATACAAAATTGACAGTTAATATCCGTCAAAATCATTGAAGGAGAATAGCAAACTATTCTACAAATTACAACTTAGAGAATTCTGCGACTCAAGTTGTGGCTTTGATTTGAACTCGTACAAAATTCAACTGAACAAAAATTGAAACTAAACCTTCCATGGAGAACGACATGTAAAATGTGGATAAATCCACATGAGATCCATAGGCGTCCAATATATACGAAATAATTCGTGGTTTGGATTGTGAACTGGCGACGGTGAACTGGATAGTCTTCACCGTTAAAAAACTTTGAAAAGTATTACAAAATTTTGATTAAAAAAAAAAAAAGGTTTTTGTTGAAATGAAGATTGCTGTATACGCAAGTTTGTGAAAAAAGTTCGTGAGACTGATATGCTAGCAAATTTTGCACGAAAGACTTCGATTATTTGTTAATATCAGGTGATTTTTTAAGAGCTTGAGAACTTTAAAAAAAAAAATGCATAAAATTTGCAAAATCTCATCGATTCTTTATTTGAAACGTTAGATTGGTCCATGACATTTACTTTTTGAAGATAACTTCATTTAAATGTTGACCGCGGCTGCGTCTTAGGTGGTCCATTCGGAAAGTCCAATTTTGGGTAACTTTTTCGAGCATTTCGGCCGGAATAGCCCGAATTTCTTCGGAAATGTTGTCTTCCAAAGCTGGAATAGTTGCTGGCTTATTTGTGTAGACTTTAGACTTGACGTAGCCCCACAAAAAATAGTCTAAAGGCGTCAAATCGCATGATCTTGGTGGCCAACTTACCGGTCCATTCCTTGAGATGAATTGTTCTCCGAAGTTTTCCCTCAAAATGGCCATAGAATCGCGAGCTGTGTGGCATGTAGCGCCATCTTGTTGAAACCACATGTCAACCAAGTTCAGTTCTTCCATTTTTGGCAACAAAAAGTTTGTTAGCATTGAACGATAGCGATCGCCATTCACCGTAACGTTGCGTCCAACAGCATCTTTGAAAAAATACGGTCCAATGATTCCACCAGCGTACAAACCACACCAAACAGTGCATTTTTCGGGATGCATGGGCAGTTCTTGAACGGCTTCTGGTTGCTCTTCACTCCAAATGCGGCAATTTTGCTTATTTACGTAGCCATTCAACCAGAAATGAGCCTCATCGCTGAACAAAATTTGTCGATAAAAAAGCGGATTTTCTGCCAACTTTTCTAGGGCCCATTCACTGAAAATTTGCAAGCGTTGCTCGTTAGTAAGTCTATTCATGATGAAATGTCAAAGCATACTGAGCATCTTTGTCTTTGACACCATGTCTGAAATCCCACGTGATCTGTCAAATACTAATGCATGAAAATCCTAACCTCAAAAAAATCACCCATTATAAGGTCCAATTGTTCAGCAATTGTAGGCGCAGGACCAACCACTTAACTATCGATTCGCAGTTTGGGTATTAAAGCAGATTGAGTTACACAACGATTTGGGCAAACAAACATTTTTTTCTGATGTGATTTTCTTAATCTCGTAAAACCCGCACTTTGTTCAAAGTAATATTAACCAACTTTTATTAATACTAAACTTGAGAAACCATGGATTTGCATTAACCTAAACGCGTTTTTTTCGCCCTCGTACTATGACAAAAGTCCGATGATCCGGATAGTATGATATCCCCGGTATTGTTCTGAAACGGTGTTCCTCAACGCTAACAAAACTACTGCGTAAGCTTTTTCATTTATCCTACTTCTCAGGTCTAGACCCGAGTTGATGGGAAACAGCATTTGCCCAGTCTATCCCCAAAACAAGGTGAATTCACCTTCTAATTATCGACCGATCACACTAACGTCCCATATTTCCAAAATAATGAAAATGGTGATTACTTATCAGCTCAAGAAATATCTTTATGACCGGCAGTGCGGCTTTTGTATCAATAGATCCACTGGTAATCTTGCTGTGGAAAAAGTAAGATTATTTCGCTTGATATTTCAAAAGCATTTGATAGGGTTTGGCATTAGGCCCTCTTATCCAGCATTTAGTTTAGATGAATCCCTTTTTCTTTGGATTAGAAATTATTTTTTTGGAGCGGTCAATACAATAAGTATTGGATAAGTCTCACACAATGGGTAATAAAAAAAAAACTTGTGGAATATCATGCAAACTTGTATCGTCACGAGAGATATACCCCCTTGTCACTATCCATGGACTGAAAATCTCAATATTCTTGGTATGAGTATCACCAACCACCTCTTGTGGAACGATCACATACATACGTGACGTCGTCGTCGCCAAAAATGCCGCAAAATGTTTGAATTTCAAATGTGATCCCTTTCTGATCTGGCTGTTATCTACAAGACTCCCATATCTAGATCGGCGCTGCTGCAACCTTCTTAAGGACAGCATTGATTGTAAATCATTTAATTTGATCGGTGATAATATCATTATTGGATCATTTACCTCGCTTGAACATCGTCGTAAAATTTCTGGTCTTACCCATTTTTATAAATAGCCAGTTGCATTCCTCTTCTTAAACAGTTCAACCGTAAGACTCGTGTTTCTGAAAATTCTCATCAGTATCGACTTGAGCTCAACTTCGGTCGTACTGTCAAGTACAGCGATTCGTTATTACGCCGCCGTACTACGCGAATGTGGAATGCCTTATCCCACTTTGCTTTCACACTCAATGCAATATTCTTGAATTCAAAACCAACTGCAACGACATCTCCATTCAAACATTCTCACCCTCCCCAAATTCTCACGCTGAGCTCTGCATTCTAGGGGTAGTAATAACGCCTTTCGTGTGCGCTTAGTATGAAATAAAAACTAGTTTTTCCAGAATTCTGTGTTAAACCGATCAATGCATATATCGATCTTTAGCGTATCAAGTTACCAGATCGTATTATCAGCCCCCATGAAAATTTCAAATGAACACCAGATCTACGATTTATATCACTTGACCGTCTGAGTGTTCCGAAATAATGGGAACGTTTACGTAGATGAAGTGTGAACTGGTCACTAAGATCATGTAAATTTTAATCTCTTAACATTATGGTTTTATGTAGTTTTCTAGATTCGCAGACCTGTACGAATACGTCACAAATCACATAGACCCACAAAACATAACGTAATGTCTTCAGTCAAATTTAAGCTGATTAATGTACTAGAATCATGGGAAATTGTACAGTTCGAATGTGTGGCACTTAGAGCGGCTGTACGATTGACATACAACCGATATTATATTCCACTTGGAATTTCTTTTATTTGAAAAGAATATTTAAAACTATCGCACACCTAATTTGTTTTATTATCATTTAAACCAAGGAAACGCTTGATGTAATACCTTCTAATAGCAAAACTAACCCAAAATTTTTATATCAAATTGTTTTTTAACTTCCCATAGGAAGTTATTGTAATCGATTCGATTTGACGAATTGAAAAATTTGAAATTTTTTGACAAATCAAGGTTCGTATAGGTTCGTACGTTCGTCCGTCCGTACATTCGGGAAGCTTTTTTTCGTTTTGCATATTTCAAGCACTAGTACAGATATCGCTTTCAAACACATTTTTTTATACAGACTTTTGCATGCAGAAAGATGTAGAAAGGATTCTCAAAAAATTTAAGTGAGTGTTTTTTTTACCAAAGCAATCTTAAAAAAAAAAGGCTGGGATGCGACCCACACTGATAACTTCCCATCCCGTCTGTCGATTTGTCTGACTTACAAATTTGTAGGTTTTCGTGTTTTGTTAAAAAAGTTGTCAGTTGAATTATACTTGAAAATTTAAAAATTACCAACAATATTTCACATTATAATGAAATAGTTTGCTTTCAAAATCTATTTTTGCTAACGAGATTTTTAGTCGAAAACCATTGTTTTCCAATTTTAGTAGCATTTCTTAAAAGTTTTTATTTCTGAAATAAACAAATACAAATTGGATGAATGAAATGAATTTAAAGTGAAAACCTTCTATTTGTCACGAGATATCGAGAACTGAACATCATGTTTTACCAAATTTGCGTACTATTTTTTGTAGTTTTTATTTTTTTATGAAAAAAACTGACCTTTGGACTTTAATAAAAAATTTACTGAGTGCCAAAAATTATATTTTCTGTGAATTAAATTAGTTTGAAGCCAATATTTTTAATTTTAAAAAATATATTTGAGTCGAAAGTCAATTTTTACGAACTTTTATTAATTTTTATTTTTTGTAAGAAAATCGTCAATTCGATTTATGTCAAAATTTTACTGAATGTTGACAACAATGTTTTTTAAAAGATAAAATTAGTTTCAAGCCAATATATCAAAGTATTGAAAATATATTTAGTCGTAAATCAATTTTTACTAACTTTTTTAATTTTTTTTTAGGTTTTTAATTTAAAAAAAAAAACTGTGGATTCGATTTTTCTCAAAATGTTACTGAATGTTGAAAACAATAGTTTTTAAAAAATAAAATTAGTTTAAGGCCAATGTCTCACATTTTCGAAAAGTTATTTAAGTCTAAATTTAATTTTTACCACCTTTGAGTAATGTTTTTTTAGGTTTTTGTTTTTTTTTTATAAAAAAAACTGTCAATTCGATTTTTCTAAACATTTTACCAGATGTTAAAAACGTTATTCTTCGTTGCACAAAATTGTTTTGGAAATAAAATCATTTTTTATTCGTAAAATTTTGAGTTAACAAATATTTTTTTTTTCAGTTTTTTTGATTTACAAATAAAGCTTAATTTTATTTTTTTTCCAAAACTATACTTGTTTGGTATCACGTTACAATATATAATATAAAATTTAATTCAAGTCTCTAGCGTTATTGGTTTGTGAGATATTTAGGGTTAACCAACATTTTTAACTTTTTTTCTAAACAATTTTCTTGAGAGCCTGCATCTTTCTGCATTATTATCTCTATAACAAAATTTATTTGAAGTCGATATCTCTTCTGGTTCTTGAGCTATGGACGACAAAAAAACGTACAGACGTACGGACGTACGAACACACGCACAGACATCTTTCTAAAAATCTTTTATTTCAACTCTAGGGGCCTTGAAACGTCGAGAAATGTCAAAATTTTCAATTTGACAAATCAATTTGACATTACAATAACTTCCTATGGGAAGTTAAAAATGGTTAAATCGACATCTCACGAACAATTAACGCCGATTATCATAAGACCATAAAGCTCCGAATCGACGCTGGCAGTCGTTCCATCGAAGTAAGGTCCAATAACACCTCCGGACCAAAGAGCGCAATAAATATTGCCTTTTTGTGGATGTAATGCGGCCTCTCTTCAATTACTTGAGAATTTTCAGAACCCTAAATACGACAATTTTGTTTACCAAAAATGTGCTTCTAAGACTTTGTGATGACTTCAGTTTGTGTAAACTGGACCTTATATCGATGTAGGTGTACGCAAATACGCCATAATGTACCGAAAGACAGTCTCAATTCCTGAGATCGACTAGGAATCGACACATTCGGGTCTTCGGCAACTCTTTCACTTACAGCAGCGATATTTTCAGTGGTACGAGCGAAACGATGATGCACAAGCCTTACAATATTTGTAACCAATCCAGTCTCTTCAAATTTCTTCACAATTTTGCCACGACTGGGTCGTGCACTATATATTTAAAAATATACCTGTGAAATAAGTTTGTCTTCATGCCATTTGATTTGTCGAAAAAACCTCCATTTTTCAAATTTTTGGGAGGGGGTTACATTTAATACAGTTAAAATAATTTAAAAAAAAAACTAAATTAAGATTCAAAATTTTACCTAAAAAATAAGTTTGTCTTCAAAAATTTAAATGCCATTTTATAAATCAAAAAACCCTTAATTTTTCATCATTTTTTTTTTTGAAAATCGTTAGAGCGGTTTTTTTTTAAATTAATTTTTTATATAGGTATAAAATTTTTCAATTTTGTTCTAAAAATATTTTTGGTATGCAGTTGTTTAGTGATTGTAAATATACGCTCTATATTTCAATTTCGTAAAAAAATGTTCAATCGTTTTTGAGATATAGAATTTTGAAAAAAAAAATTTCAATATTTTTTTTAAAAATCCAAACAAAAAAACTTGCACTTTTGATAATCAAATATTGTTAAGGCAATATAAGAGCTCGTTCAGAAAAAAAATTATTGAAATCGGTTCAAAAGTGACTGAGAAAATTAAAAAACAAAAAACAGTTCTATGAGCGGTACCTTTCCTGAGCAATACAAAAATATGCTTTTCTTATTAAAAGAAGCCAAGTTAAAAAATAAAATTTTAGAGAAAATTAAAAAAAATTTTTTGGTTTGTTTTTGAGATAATTCGAATTTTCGTTTTTTGACCAAAAAAATTGTATGGGGGCCACTGTTAGTTTTGATCTTAAAAAAAAAATGAAAAAACGCCTAACGCAAATCTGCTCAAAACCTTAACTTCCAAGTTTGAAATCAATCGACTTAATGGTTTAGGCTGTAGGAGCGTGGACAGACAGACAAAATTGACCGGACGGAATCGCGGGACCCACTTTTTTCGACTTCTCTACCATCGTAATATCATGTTTGATTAAAATCTCGAGTTCGAAATTTTGCACGAATGCAAAACTTGCCATAAAGTTCCTATATATCGCAAGTAAAAATTTCGAATTCCAGGAATTTTACTAAAATTGGTAAGAATTGGTGTTCGACTAAAAATCTCGTTGGAAAAATTGTTTTTAAAATTGTGTCGTATGTTTTTAGTAATTTTTAGTAATTTTTTTTTTGGAAAATTCAACTAACAACTTTTTTAACAAAACACGAAAACCTACAAAAACAACAAGAAACTGATAAGAAATGGTTTCGACTCAAGTATTAGGAGAATAAAGAGAGATATTGACTTCAAATTACATATTTATCTCTTTCTTATAAATATTCAGACCCCACTTTACCACTGGGCCCACTGGGCCCATGCCCAGGGCCCCCCAATCACCAGGGAGCCCCCAAATTGCTGAAACATCACTTAACCTCTATTGGTCTATTTTCAAGAAAAAAAAATATTTCGATACAATTTTAGATGCATAAAGAATGATCAGAATTCGTACTTTCCTTGCTGAACAACAACCTTTGCTGAACAATTTAAATCACATTCCCTGCGAAATTATATTCAAATTAAAACAGAAATATGAACAACTAACTGAGTGGCAATGCAGTTTGCTTTCTGACAGAAACAAACAAGAACACACACATTTTGAATATCACTGTATCTGTATGAAAAAATAAAGATAATGGTGTTTCTATATGTATTTGCAACGCGCATACAATTTTTTAAGATTTCAAGGTAAAGAGGTAAAGAGTTTTTGTTTTTGGCCATTCAATGAGATAGATAAAAGATTACACTTCTCACTATTTGTTCTATAGGTCAATAGTAATCGTTGATAGTACACCCGATCTGTCTCATGTTGATCAACTTACATTTATTATTCGTTACGTAAAAGATCACGAGCCTGTTGAAGGGTTTTGGACTTTATTCCAATTAACAAACATAGATCAGATTATTTAGCGGAAACCATACAGAAGGTTTGGGAGGATCATGATCATGACATTTCGATAACAGATTGCACAGGCCAAATCTACGACAACGCGGCAAATATGTCAGGAAGCTTTCCTGGTCTGCAGGCAAGAATAAAAGAAAAATGTAAATTTGCCACTTTTGTACCATGTGCAGGGCACTCGTTAAACTTGGTAGGAGTGCATGCCGCTGGGTGTGTTTTAGAAGCAACCAAATTCTTTCTTTTTCTTCTTCTCATCGATGGAGTGTGTTGACTGCTCATTTAGGTCCAACAAAAGTTTTAAAAAGTCTTTCTCAAACAAGATGGTCGGCGCGAGCTGATGCACTTCAAGAAATTGAAGAAGCTTTGATGTCTATCGCGAACGATTTAGGACAGGCACGAGAGGCCAGGGAGGAAGCATTTAGTCTTTGCAAAAAAATGTCCAAGCTTGAATTTACCATACTTACAGAACTTTGAAACTCAGTATTGCAAAGAATTAATAAATCAAGTACTTTACTTCAAAAACAAAATATTACCCTGGATGTTGCAATAAATTTGCTGAGTGCAATAGATGAATTTTGAATAATTGGGCTCAGGGACAGTTTTGATAACTTTGATTCATCAGCCAGACAAAAAAAACCAGTATCCGAATATAAGGACCTTTCTGAAAGGATGAGGTGTAGAAGCTCACGCCATACTTTTTTTGACTGCTTTGAACCCTCAGTAATTCTGACTGGGAAAGAAAGATTTAAAATTGAAACCTTTCTTCCCATTGTCGACACACTAAGCGTTCATTTGAAACAGCGACTAGGTTCGTATACGAAGATTAGCCATCGTTTTGACTTTTTTTCGATTAAAAAATCTGAATTCAGAAGACTTAAAAGAGAACTGCAAATCTTTTGCTAAATTTTATACGACTACTTGAAAATTAGTCCACACGAAAATGAAAAAAACTGACAACATCCTAGAGCTTTATAATTTTTTAAAAACTAATAAAATTAAAGATAAATTTCCAAATGTTGAAATTGCACTAAGAATTTTCTTAAGTATGATGGT
Source organism: Eupeodes luniger (assembly GCA_951509635.1). Taxonomy (NCBI): domain Eukaryota; kingdom Metazoa; phylum Arthropoda; class Insecta; order Diptera; family Syrphidae; genus Eupeodes; species Eupeodes luniger. The sequence continues at coordinate 299,689,798 of OX608073.1, forward strand.
GACCAATTGCATTGGGGAACGTTCCTTCTCTAAGTTAAAAAGAATCAAAAACCAATTCAGAACTACAATGATTCAAGAAAGATTGACATGACATGTTGTATATAGTCTGTGTCACTATATTGTTCTTTAAATTACATTCTCAATAACTTATTTAATTGTCTGTTATTTAAATTTTGTTTATTTTTGAATTTTATATGACATATTTATTTTTTGTTTCTATTTTTACATTGTTTATGTATGTATATGTTTTAAATGCTGCAATAACTATTTATTTTTTTAGTGAATTAAAAAAAATTATTTATTTAAAAAATTAAAAGAATAAATATCAATTCAAAGTTATGTGATTTTTTCTGTATACCTTTATTACACAACATAACATTTTTATATAATCCTACAGGGGCCCCATTTTCGAAAAGTGCCCAGGGCCCCCAAAAGGGTAAAGACGGCCCTGTAAATATTTTGTTAAAGTTTTAAGCAATACAAATCGACATACGGGATGGGAAGTTATCAGTGTGGGTCGCTTCCCAGTCCCCTTTTTTTAAAACGAGTTTACTTTGTATTGGGTATTGCCTCCGTTAACATATATCAGCGCCTTAATTGCCTCGGCCTACCTTGAATAAGACTTTTGCAATCGCGTCGTCTAAATAATTCCACTCCTCGATCAGAGTAGTTCTCAGCCCAATACCAAATGTGTTCGATGGGATTCATCTCCGGGCTCATGGCAGGCCAAGCCATCACATTGATTTGCACTTCCTTCAAGTATTCCAGTTGGCCTTAGTCCAATCTAGGTGAGGGCGAGCTTATTCCATTCGAGGTTTGGTATATACTTGCTTTCACACTACTCCACAAAACGCAGTCATCAGTCAAATTAAGTCTGAATAATGCACTTGAACCGTGGGAAAATGTATATTTCGAATGCTTGGAACTACCATATGAAAAATATCATATTTAAAATCAATGCATTTCAAATCAATACAAAGTTCAAAGATATCTCTCAAGTTCTTGTTTGTTTTAATTTAAACTAAGAAAACGCTTTAAATTCATAAATGAAGCACTTTCACATTTTTGTTTAAATCTAAAAAGACGTCCTGGTAATGAAATGTAATGAGTATTAATAATATACGAAAATACGATATCTACTTTTTGTATGTTAAAAAAATTGTAAATTTTCATGTTTTGTTTCGAAGAATTTATTCCCTAATCCTCTCCAAATCATCAGCAATAAAGTCCTTTCTCATTAATTTCATATGAAATAACCCAAAAGACTAACAATAATTATTATTATTGTTACTCGTATATATCCTTTATCACACTTAAATTGCAAGAAGAATTAACCCCAACACAATATGTAAAAACACATTTTACACTTCCCACATAAATTGTTATGCGATGAACAACAAAAGCCTTTTCCTGCAGCAGGAAACTCATCATAATCATCCCCGTATCATTGAAGGCTCACATATCTACCTCTATATGCTCAGGCCAACGACTGTCCTCGATATGTTGTAGGTATAAGGTGCAGATACTCATATACCTACCTATAGAAAAACGCACAGCAAAAATGACATACATTTTATAAAAACTAAATCTTTTGTAAAATAAAAACGAATTCTTTTCCATATATACTCAACTCAATTCGGATAATAAGGAAAAATATAACAAAACCGAATCCGTCCGCCTAAGTGAACGAAGGCGAAGGAACGAACGCATCATCAGACACCACCCCCAACCCCATTGCATGTGTCATCCCATCTCAAGCGACTTGAATCTTTCTCAAAAAGAAAATAAAATAAAAATAGGTAAGAGGGTTTTGATACGTATAACGGGGTTCTGGGTGGAAAACGAAACGTTTCGCTTCCATCTGAAGAATCCCAATCCAAATCCCAATCCCAATCCCACACATGAATTATCAGCTCTTTGGAATCTCTCATGGGATTTCTGGTCGACGTCGACGTCGCCATCGTCGTCGTTGTCATCCTTGGTGGCGTCCTCGGTGCCGTCGGTGACGGAGGGCGACGGCGAAAATTTGCCAACCGATGACAAAACGCAAAAAGAAAAGGATACACTCAGCGCAAACGGAACGGCAGCTATGATAAGTGTGCGAAATTCGCATGTTTATCTGATATCCCTTTTCGGATGAGGCTCTCCTGCCTGCCAGCGCTGCGTAACGTAGCAAATATTCATTTTAACATACTCGTACATATCTACATACATACATTATTATGTATATGGAGATTTAAAATAGCAAAACGAATATCTATAATTCATTTCCTTAGCTTGTCTTACAGCAGCCTCCAGCCTCAAGCCTCCAGAGCTTGCTAGCAGCAATTTACATGATACGCAAACCCCGATATACACGCACGTTGCTGATATGGTTGCTGCTGATGGCGATGTTGGGTTGGGATTGGGGTTGGGGTGGTGCGTTGAATATACTGGGGGCGGGGGGTTGTGAAAGACATCTTTAATGACAGAACACGCATATAAACAACAAACATCGTTGAATTATTCATGGAGAAAGAAAAACAATGCGAAACAAGGACTTTTCCAATTTCACCATCATACCAAAGTAAATTGTCTGCGAGATGCTTTTTGTGCTCCTTTTTTGTTCTTTTAGTTATTTTTTCTTCCTTTGTTTCGGTTCCGTTTATATTTTTTTTTAATTAAATCGAAGTCGAATCTCGAAGGACGAAAAGGACGAGAAGAAACCAACTAAACGAACCCTTAGGAATGGGGGTGGGGATATTCCAATATTATTCATCACCAAAATCCCAATTAAAAATTCATCGCTTCACGCACTAAAAACTCCAAATTATCCTTGCCACTCATCGAATCCTATCACGTTAGACTTGTTGTGTCCCGCATTATACCACACCATCACCACTATCGATACCGTACCGCACCACACCGTACCGCCATTAACATTCTCTATATACAACTACTCAACTTTTGTTCTCTTGTTGTTTTGAAGTGAAGTGAAGGGAAGAAAGAGAGTGAGGAGAAACAGTAGATCCAGCGAAGTGGAAGAGTGGAATTACTTCGTATTACCGCTTGACTGGATTTCAATGGCGTGAACTGAATTCCCAGTAACATCTCGCTAGCAGCGCCTATAGATATCCTTCGACCCGAAAACCACACGAAATGGGATCGAAAACGCTTCGAATCGAAAATTTACCACCAAAAACCAACAAGTGTTAGTATCGCTCGCAGTAACAGTAAACAGTCACACACACACACTATTACCCCACCGCACTCCGGAGACAAAACGGAAACGGTCATCATCAATATTTATACGAAATCCGAAATGATATCATCTCTAGACTTTTCACTTCTTCATGTTTCGAGTTCGGGAAAACATCATCAGAGAATTCGCTATAAGGTTAAGACGTACGAAATACGAAATACGGAACAATGCTGGTGGATCTGGAAGCTAATTCCTCTATCACCGGATATGAGTTAAAGTTTTCCCCAAAGTGGTCATTGAGATTAGGCAGCCCGGCCGGAAAGATGATGTTGATGCTGATACCGATGGTAATGTTGATGGTGATGGTGATGGTTGGCTCGCACAGTGGGAGTTCTCTTGTTTTGATGTTCGAAGCGGAAAAAGATGAGGGCTTCTTAGTTTGGAGGAGTAGATTCTTTTGTTATCATTACAGAAATGACAATGAAGACGACGATGAAGTTGAAGACGAAGACAAAACAACGAGTTGAGGGAAGGAAACCGATTAGAAGATGTTGTTATGATTTCTTGTTTTGTAAGTAAGTTTTGTTTCTTAAGGACTTCCGGAAAACAAAAGTCAGGGATTTGAGGCGACACGTTTCCTAGGTGTCGAAGGATGAAAACTTAAGACTCAAGGAGTTAAGTTTTGTGTTATTTTTATCACCAATTCCGACAAGACAATTTTGGGCTTTTAAAGTGAGGGTTGCTTAGAGGAGGAGGATTATAATTATTAAAGACGATACTTTTTTAACGACATTTTTAAGGAGTTTCGTTTACAGCTTTATTGACATAAATATTGGTTTTTCAATAATTCTTCTCAACTTTGGATGTTCTGGAAAACGACGTTGGAAATGCAAAAGCAAACACTATAAGCCAACTAACTAACTGCTAATAGCCTCTATTAGACGAGATGGTCACAAATGACATGAGATTTCAATAGAACGTCGACTCGGCGTATCAAAGCACACACACTACGATTGAACAATATTAGACTTTTTCTTGTGCTATTTTGGAAGTTACGCAGGCCTTTACAAAAGTTACAAACCACAATGGCCCACAAATCCAACAACCAAATCAACGAATTCCATCTAAGACTGACCAAAAGATGATACTCAACGAATCTTTAGCTTGTCTCGGTCTCATCTAATCTATCGTTTCGGTATCGTATAACTGAATCTCGTCTTCCTTACGGTCTTGATTTTGATTTTGAATTCGTTTTTTTTTCACGTGATAAACTTAATTTGTAGTATCGTTTAGTCAAGGTTTTGAGAATTGTGTTTGGTGTTTTAAGTGTTAACTTAAATCTATGATACTGTTTTTAAATTCAAAATAAAACATATTGAGCTTAATTTCGTACGTACTGTTAAGTATAGGGATTCATTTTTCAGCCGCACTACACGAATGTGAAATACAAAATGCGACACAAGCTTTTTTAACTTAAAAACCGAAAAATAGTCTTGATATAAAACTAAATTCTAATTTCATAGAAATAAGAATCAAAACTTGAGATGCAGTTCATATTACTAACGTTTCAAAACACTTTCTTGTAGTACAAATAAAACTAAAGCTCTATACGTGTTAATTTAAACATTTATAAGTTGACTTCAAAAATATAATTCGGTACTTTTTTCAGAAGTAAAGTACCCGTGGCATGATGGTAAGTGCGTTGGAATGTTATGCCAGAGCTCTTAGGTTCAATCCCTGGCTGTGCCATCTAAAGTTTTTTGTACGGGTACTGTCTCTTTCCAGGAATTGACAAAACCTCAAAGAGTAATTATTCTTCTCATGAAAATTGTCAAAGTTCGGAAGTATTGTTGAAAAACCAAAAACGAAGCTCCGTAAAAATATCGCAACAAAAGTATCGTGTTAAATAATTATAATCCTCCATATCTATAAGCAACCCTCACTATAAAAGCTCAAAATTGTTTGAATTGGTGATAAAAATAACACAAAACTTAACTCCTTGAGTCTTAAGTCTTCATTCTTCGACACCTAGAAAGCTTGTGAATTGATTTTGGGTAAGGAATATTTTTATTTAACTTTTTAGAATTTTCTCTGCTTAGTAGAATATATTATATCTGACAAGTGGTTATTGACACCACACATTCGTGCCCGTTTTAACGCATTTAACACGACTTGTTTCAAGATTTCCCGTCATAAAATTTCGCATTAATGTCAAATATTTTCCTTTAGGACTGCATTTGTCTGAGGCTTGTTGACATAAGCCCACAACTTCAAGAATGCCCAAAGGAAAAGGATCGATCAATCTGGCAATCTTTCTTGCCATGCCAAATTACTAAATCCGGCAATTATTCGACAAGAAAATTCTTCCTTCAGAATATCTAATGTGGCTCTTGCTATATGTTCACCAAGCTCCGCTCATCCAATTCTTGCAAATAAAATGTCGTTTATCATGAACCTGTAGCGTTTTATAGTAACAGTGGCCGTATTGCCGATGCCGTTCTCAAAAAAATACGGTCCAAACAGTCCTCCCGCGTAAACGCCGTAATACACAGTGGTTTGCACTTTGTACGGACACATGTGTAAGTCTTTCACTAAATTCGCTGTAACGTCCATTTAGTGATGCTCATTTGCGTGGATCTTCGTCTGGTTGCTCTGTTCTCAACTACCGGCATGATATTCTCGACCGAACGAGCGCGCGGTCCGGTAGTGGCCACGCCTTGCATGGTTTCTTGTGGTTCCAGTCTGTTTGAGTCTAAAAGCTTAACGCCGTAATGTTTGCGGAGTTGCCGCGACACGACTTCATCTTGTGGAACGTCCACAGCGAAGAATTGATGATAGATAAATTTTGATTTTAGATTATTTGAAATTGATGGTACTGCCTGAAAAGAGAAATGTATTAAAGGTTATAGCGCCAGTGTTCGATCCCTTAGGGTTTTTATACCCAATAACAATGAAGCTTAAAATCTTATTTCAGACTTTGTGGCGAGATAAGGTTAATTGAGACGAGCCATTAGACACAGAATCCAGCAAAAAATATATCGAATGCTTGAAAGAACCGCAGTTGGTTCCCGAAATTTCAAAGCCCCAGGTGGCCTGGAATTAAAGCTGAGTTCATGTCGTCGATTGAAATGCATATATTTGCGGATGCGATTCAGAAAGCTTTTGATGCTCTTGCTGACTGTTGTTGAGAGTCAAAAATGCAAACTTGGAAATTGATGTAAGATTCGTGTGTGTCAAGGCTCGCGTCACGCCTTTTAAAGAAAAGAAAAGAGATGATCTAACCTTGCCAAAACAAGAACTTACCGCTGCGTTGGTTGCTGCCGGGCTTCGTTCTTATTTTAAAAAATCAAATATGCTATTTCAACGAATTTTTTTTGTGGACAGTCTCGCAAATCACTCTCCATTGGATACAAGGAGATGCTCGCAAATGGAAACCATACGTGCTTAGCCGCGTTAAGGAAATACAAGAGCTTACAGATTCGAACGACTGGCTTCATTCTTCTGGGAAAGTAAACCCAGCGGATTTGTTAACCAGAGGAATATCTGCAGATAAATTTTCTTCTTCGTCGCTGTGAAAGGAAGGGCCATCTTGGTTGAAGGAAGATGAAAGTTTCTGGCCCACAGTAAATGCTGGTGCCGCTGAAGATGGCGTTGTTATGTTGCTGCCTGTATTTCGAAAGGAAGATTTTGCTGTTTCTACAAAATATTCGGAACCACTGTTGCTGTATAAAACGATAAATGACTGGAAGAAGCTACTCAGAATTACGTTGTACGTTGTTCGAGGTATAATTGCGTTGCTCATCAAGTGGTGGCCTATTTGGTCTCTCCAAAGAGATATACAAATTCATAACTCTAGGTTTCTTCAAGCGACTGAAATGAAGAAAGCAGAAACATATTGGATAAGTTTTCTTCAAATATTCTTATTTTTCTAATGAAGTTTTATCTTTACAGGAGGGAAAAAGTATTTCTCGATCATCTACCCTCCTGACGCTTAACCCATTTGTCGACGATCAAGGTTTGCTTCGTGTGGGAAGTAGATGTATGAGCCCAGTTATTCTTCCGAGGAGTAGTTATTTGACAAATTGATAGCTACTTATTTTTACGAATTTTTACTGCACGGTGGAGTGAATACTGTGCTGGCCCAGGGTGCGTGAAAAGTTTTGGTTACCAGGTGGACGGCAAGCATTCAAAAAAGTTATCGCATCATGCTGTATTTGTAGGAGGCTTAGGGAAAAGCTGCATCACAACCGTTTGCCCCTTTACCGAGAGATCGAATCCAAGCATCGAGACCCATTCATACTGTTGTTTTGTACTTCGCCGGCCCTCTTTACAACCAACCTGAGGGCACCCAGAGCAAGGTGTATTAGATGATATTTTCGTTTGCTGTTGTCCGCGGAGTACATTTGGAGCTTGTCCTAAACTTCACAACGGAATGTTCCCTCTAAGCAATGCGGCGTTTTATATCAAAAAGGGGCTCTCCGATAACGATTTACTCAGATAATGCAAAAACATTTAAAAAAAGCTGCAGCGGACATAAAATTACTAGGAGAAGTTTTCAACAGCGAGGTCTTCCACGGATTTCTTAGTAATCGTGGAATAAACTGGACATTTTAGAGTGGAAAGAGCACCTTGGTGGAGTGGTTTCTGGGAGAAGTTAGTCAAAAGTGTGAAAGACGTTCTTAAAGTCACAATTTGAAAGGCCAACATTAACAACGAAGAGCCATATACTCTTCTTACTGAAGCAGAGCGGATCATTAAAACGAGACCCCTTACCTACATTAGCGATGATCCAATGGACTTGGCTTCTTCGAATCCCGAAAGCTTTCTTATAACTTGCTCCGAGGTAAATGATAAAATTACATTAACATCATCAACTCGTTTACGTCACTCGAACATTGACGCAAGGTTTCTTGTCTCACCCTTTTTTACCGTTATTTTAACAGACTATGCTCTAGTGAAATAGCCAGTTGCATTCCTCCCCTTAAACAATTTAACCGTAATACCCGCGCTTCTAGGAATGCCCATCAGTTTACCCTTGAGCCCAACTTCGGCCGTACTATGAAGTACAGAGATTCTTTTTTTAGCCGTACAACGCGAATGTGGAACGCCTTGCCACGCTCTATCTTTCCCTGTCATTGCAATGTTCAGAAATTTAAAATCAATGTACACCGACACCTCCTATCCAACCCTTCCCTCTTTTCCTAATGCTCACACTGTGTCTTTGGCATATTAAAGGTATACAAAACCCTTTTAGTGTTCGCTAATTATAAAAAAAAAAAAAAAAAAACCAGAGCACTGGTCAAAGGATCGCTTCCGATCCTCGAAGTAAATATAAATCAAGATTGCAGCTCAAACATACATTTTTTATGGAAAAGATGGAAAACTGAATATTTGAAGCTTTTACGTTCTGCTCATCAATCACCGCATATATTTTCTAAATAAATCCAACTTGGTAACGTTGTGTTATTATATGATGCTAGTATTCCTCGAATTCACTGGAAATTACCAATAGTCGAGTCCTGTTACCCCGGAAGAGCAAGAGACAACAAAATATCCAAACCTGTGATTCGTTTTGCTGACGGCAGGAGATAGATTAAGACTTGCAATTCAAATGTTGTAGCCACTAGAGATCCGCCAGCTGGCCCGCTCAGAGTTACTTTATTCTTGATTTTCTTATGAACTTAACTGCTAGATCTTTAAGTCAAATAAAAGTCAGTTGTCACAACATTTAAGACCCGCAAAGATCGGTTGTTTTTTATTTCTGCTAGGTAAATTCACATCATTTCTCTCCCACGAGATTATTTTTGAAATGGTGCCGAAACCCGAGCGCATCGACTTCGAAATTCACGCTGCGCTAAAAATACTGACTAATTTTGAGTAAAAATATAGACATTTTATTGTTAGCTAGATTACTAAGATAACTGCAAAATAACGCCAATGTAATAAGTTTTGTAGCTTTCAAATGAGTGTCATTTTTCGGGACATTGATCAATTGATAATTGACAAAATTGTTGTTTAATTAAATATGTGTGCTTATTGATACAAAAAATCGTTATTTAATGTAGAAACCCGAAAGCCTTAAACTTTCCAAATATAAGAAGACCATTTCGTTGAATCGTTAAAGTTTTCAGCGCTTGGGAATTGATTAAATTGTAATTGGTTCGACGGGTTTTTTCAACTTTGAATAAACTCAAGATATTTTTCTACACAATTAAAATAAATACAATAATTTGACATTCACCGGAAGCATTCAAATAAAATGTTGTCTTTTTTATATTCGATACAATTACAAATCAAACTATCACTTTCTTGGGCCAATCAAATTCAATGCATCTGATACTTTGTCTTCAAACCTTCTCTTCAACATGATTCGTTGAAAAATATAATGTTTATTATTTGCCCTCAAAGAATATAGTGTAACGTTTCACTATCAACAACAACTTCACATAAGAACAAGAAATTCCCCATCTCCTTCTCCTCACTCGGAATACGAATTGAAAATTTAAAAAGACCCATTTTACTCCACCATCAGAGTAGTCCTCACCATCATCATGATACCTACAATTCCACCATGTCAAAAATGTGCAGCGTGCTCACAAAAGAAAAAAGACTTCGGATTGACTGGATGGCTGAAACAAATGCCTGCCTAAAACCTTGAAAACAATTTAAACGAGATGCACAAATTATGGAGGAGCCACCATGCCAAGAAAGTCTTAGATTGGTAAAAAAGTAAAAGAAAATAAAACAACAACATTTGTCCAACCCCTCTAATTCGAAAACGAAGGCGAAGACCATGAGCCTCAGTCTGAGTCTGAGTCTGAGCCTGAGCTTGAGCCTTCGACCAAAACAACGACCATCATTTTGCTAAATCTATACCTCAAAGGTAATTATAGTAATTACTTCACGAATTGCACCTCCATCGAGGCACAAGGCTCACTGCTCGCCGTTCGCTCTCGGATTGGAAAAAGGCCTCTCCTTATCTTGTGCTGTTTTCGTCGTAGTCGTCGTCGTCGTCGACCTCAACGATTCTCCAAGTCAAGCTAACCAAAGCTATCATACATAGTGGGGTCGAGGGATTTTCGTTGTTCGCAGTCTTCGTCGTCTTGGTCGTCGTAGTCGTCGTGGCTCTTGCATCATGGTCATCATCACCATCATCATCATCGATGCACTTGATTAGTTTTGTAGGAAACTAATTTTCTTGCACACACGGAACACAGGCCCCCGACCCGAACGCCATCCAGCTGTATACTCGAACATACCATACACCCAACCCGAATGCCGAATTGCCGGCCTCCACAAAACGAGATCAAAGCAAAATGATTCTGATGCTCTGCTGCACTGCGGAACCGCTCCGTTGCCCTGGCCTGGCCTGGCTTGGCTTCATGATGGTCCGCTCCAAATCACGATGTAATTCGAATTTGCTTGAGGATCTCAATGCTGGCGTGTTCCACGTTCCACCTCATGCGCCCATATTCGCGCTCAGCTCAGATGAAATGAGATGGAGTAAGCATTGATTGCGCTTCCGCGCTAAGGATGTACAAGATTGCACCACAGCAGCCAGCCAGCCATCGCATCGCATCGCAGTGGTTCGGTTTGGTTTGGTTTTTCGTTTCTCGTCGTCAACTGACTTTAGATCTAGAATGCCCGCAGGAGCACCTTTGCCAATATTTTGCTGGTTGCAAGGCACTCGCAATTGGCGTTGTCAGGAGGCAGAAACTTTTATTTTTTCGGGGCCAAGCCACTGTGATCTGCGATCGTGTAATTCAACACCGGACTACATAATTGGAGTGCATTTCTGGCCTGGCTTGGCCAGGGTTGTGGGTTGATGTTGTTGTTGTTGTTATACTGTTTCTGCTGTTGGTGCTATTATTGTTGGCGCTCTTGCTTAAGTGGTGATCTTTGAAATTGGCACTGGGAGCGGACAATTTCGATGATCATAATGCGGAACAGAAGTAAAGAGATATAGCTTTTGGGGCCACGCCTCGCTTTTATGCTGCAATTCGACACTTGATTCCGGTTTCATAAGCACCATGTCGAAGAACATATTGAACACCAATTCGGTTATCCGATATCGCTCTAGAAGTTGTGAGTTTTTTCTAGTGTGATCGTATTTATACACAGGGATCTACGGTTTGGATGGACCGGTGCGGCGCGGACGTTGCGTTGCGTTGTCGTCGTTACTCGTTACTAAAGTCGTCCGATTCAGATTTGAAGTCACTTTGACTACTGTTGCAGTGTCCCGCTTGGGTGGCAGAGATAATCAAAACAGGATTTATTTTTATTTTTAAAGCGTGCTCACGAAGTGGTGCGTTTAAGCGAACACAAATATTTTGTTGCAACAACTTTGGTGTCTTAAAATGGAATGTTTGAATATTTGGGACTCATTATATGCAGCCGACTAAGATTGAAATTTAAATGGCAACATGTTTGTAGCATTGATCTACAGAGAAACTTTATTTTAGAAAAAAAGTGGAGGTTGAAAACTTTCTTATTTAGAAATATTCAGTCTTGAAAAATTACAGAAATATTGCATATTTTGGCACCTAAACAGGAAATCACGAATTGACGAGTTCGACAAAAACGTACAAATCATAATAAAGGGTGATTTTTTAGCTATTATCTTTTTGGCAACACTGGTTTCACATGTTGCACGTTTCGTGTTTTGTTTCATTGTCAAACATCTTCAGTTTGGTCTATAATTTAACCATGAATCGTCTTACAAACGAACAACGCTTGCAAGTTATTGAATTTAGTTATAAAAATGCGTGCTCTGTTAAGAAAGTTCATCGCGCGCTTCTTACCGAAAAATTGTGTTCAGCGACGAAGCTCATTTTTGTCTCAATGGGTACGTAAATAAGCAAAATTGTCGATTTTGGAGTGAATATCAGCCAGAAGCATTGCAAGAGCTACCAATGCATCCACAAAAAGTCACAGTTTGGTGCGGTTTATGGGCTGGTGACATCATTGGACCGTACTTCTTCAAAGATGATGCGAATTATGTAACGTAACTGTAAATGGTGAGCGCTACCGTGGGATGATATCCAACTTTTTTTACCCAAAATGCAAGTGCTTGACTTGCATGACATGTGGTTTCAATACGGTGCCACTTTTATTTCACGTTCGGGACCGGTCAATTGGCCGCCTAGATCGTGCGATTTAACGCCTTTAGATTAGTTTTTGTGTGGCTGTGTTAAAGCTCATGTCTGTACAGACAAGCCCGCTTGACGCATTGAAAGACAACATTGAAGCATTTATTCGTGAGATACCGGCCGAAAAGTTGGAAAGAGTATGCCAAAATTGGACTAAGCGGATGGACCATTTGAGGCGCAGTCAAGGTCAACATTTGCATGAAATAATCTTCAAACATTAAATTATATGGACCAGGACCGTACTATCGATTCAAATAAAGATTTTATGCATTTTTCTGAAATGTATGTGTTTTTTTGAAAAACTTTCCTATAGCTTTTAAAAAATCACCCTTTATTAGTATAATATATGTAATATTTTGGAAACTTGTGTAAATTTGCATTTGTTTCTTAGGCTTAGTCGTATGTTGTTGAAGGCTTTTTCGGGTTATGTTTTTATGATATTTGGTTAAAATTAGTAAAGTTATTAGCAAGATATAGACGCTGTATGTCACTTAAATAAACGTTGAATGCTTCAAACTTTGTATTTGAAGGTTCTTTTAATTTAAAAAAAAACTCAAATATATTTGTAATTTATGAAAACGAGGAAACTTTTGTTTCAAAATATCAATTTTTTGAAATTATTTCGAATTTATATAAAGAATTTATACTGGACAAGGAAAAGTTTAAAAATAAACAAAAATATGATCTGATATACATTTTTTTGGAGAGACATTACCATTGTGGTATTTTTCAAAACTGAAGAAATATTTTTATTTTGTATCATTTTTGTTGAACTTCGCGTTATCATTGTGATTGGTCGAATCAAATTTAAAAATTTTGTATTTTAAAACTTTTCAAGGTCATTATGGCAAATTAAAGCTAATATTATTGTTTATCCTTCAAAGTAATCACTAAATTTTTGAATAAAGGTTGGTTTTATAGCGATTGTTGAAATCTGCAATCACTGAAAAAAAAATTGTATTTATTTATTTATTTATTTATTTATTCATCTACGGATATAAATCTTACAGATTACTAACAAATTTGATATAAAAATATAATTAAATACTTAAAGCTAATTTATAATATGCTTTGCAATTGGATTTTAAATTCACATCTGTTTGTAGAAAGATCAAGTTCATTACATATAGTGCTGAAAAATTTTATGCATCTAGAAAATGGTTCGTTGCAACCATAATTACATCATTTATCAAAATGCCGTTTATATTAAATTAAATTGATTTAAATGACATGAAATATTTAAATTCTTCAATACTTTTATTAATGATGGTTTCTTACCTTTGCATACCTTCAAAAATGCTTATATTCAAATTGTTAAAAAGAAATTGTAAACCACATTTGAAAAAAAAAAATTAGATGGGCAGAAAAAAGATCAGTGTAAGATTCGAGTTGCCATATTTTTTTAAACCTTCTTATTTTAAAAACCATAATTAGTTAAAATCTTAATAATTTCTTTCCTAGTGTTTTCGCTTTTGATACTTTGTTGACAGTAGCGTACGCAGGATTTTATTTGGGGGGGGCTCAGTCTCAATTTTAATAGACATTTTTTTAAGGTATCACTGAAACTAGCACAAAAATGAAAGCCTTTCTTATAATTATTAACCGCCTTATATGAATAACAACTCAATTTTCAATAAGAAAACTACAAAACGAAAACAAAACTTTTTTTAAAAATTTGTTTATAATTTTAGTTTTTTAGTTTCAAATAACAATCTTAGGTAGTAAAATTGGTTGAAAAAATTAAATCCATTCTTCTTTTTTTTTTATTTGCAAATTGATTGACCACATCTTCAGGTATTACATCGATTTCTTTGTGAATATTCAACAAAGCTAATCCGTTTAGCCTGGTATCCGTGGTTGTGGATCTCAGCCACGTTTTTAACCGTCTCAAAGTGGAAAACGAACGTTCTGGCTCTGCAGACGTCAATGGAAGCACACAAAGAACTTCTATTATCTTTCTTAAATTAGGATACAAATCAGGATTGCAAAACGGAAGTGAAGCTAAAACAGTTTCTGGCATAGTTATTTCGGTTTCATCCTTCCACATTTGTTTCCATATCTAAATATTGAAATAAAACAACATTTTTAATACAATGCGTGTTAAATAACTCCTTTTTCACAATGCATTTTCAAATACTACCTCAGTCAGTCACAGAAAAAGAGAAGATACTAAGGGATTTCATTCCGTTTTATCGTTTTTTTTTTTCAGATGAAAAATTGAAATGTGTGAAATCGTTTTGCGACTTTTGACTAATTGGAATACTGAGATTGATTTGAAATGTTAAACAAAATCTAGATTAGATTACGTGTGATGTAAATTAGTGATTCCATACCTATGTACCTATATCTTTTCTTTTTTATTAAAAATTAAGGAATATTTTTGAAAGCTTAAATATAACAAAAAGTAAATTTGAAAAAAAAATTAAAACTATTCTTCGATTTTATTGGAAATCTTAGCATAGTGTGTCATTTTGCTTGGGGGGGGGCTCAAGCCCCCTGAGCCCCCCCCTGGGTACGCCACTGTTTGTTGATATATTCCAAGAGGTCTAATGACAAAAATCAAATCCATTTGTGAAAAATATTATTTATTTTTGAATTTTGAAAGAGTTAAATTATAATTTTAAAAATGTGTAGTATTTGTTTTAATTTTTAAAATGTTAATAATAATTAGCGAACCTTTTTTTTGTTTTAATTCCAAAAATAAAATTTGTTTCTATTTTAAGATATATTTTCAAAGTATAAAAAACAATATAAAACCTTATTTAAAAAGAGGCTGGGATGCGACCCACACTGATAACTTCCCATCCCGTCTGTCGATTTGTCTTGCTTAAAAGTTTGTCTATATGCATCAATTTTTACCAAATTTGCGTACTATTTTTTGTAGATTTTATTTTTTTATGAAAAAACGGACTGTTGGATTTTTATAAAAAAATTACTAAATATCGAAAACAATATTTTCTGTGAAAAAAAATAAGTTTAAAGCAAATATTTGTAATTTTTAAAAAGCTACTTGAGTCGAAAGTAAATTCTTACGGAGTTTTAGTATTGTTTTTTTTTAGGTTTTTATTTTTTGCAAAAAAAAAACTGTCAATTCGATTTTTCTCAAAATTTTATCGAATGTTGAAAACAATATTTTTTATAAGATAAAATTAGTTGGGAGCCATAATCTAAAATTTTCGAAAAGATATTTAAGTCGAAAATCAGTTTTTACCACATTTTATATCTTTTTGTCTAGGTTTTTATTTTTTGTAAGAAAAGTGTCAACTAGATTTTTCTTAAAGTTTTTCCTAATATTGAAAAAAATATCTCTTATAAGTAAAAATGAGTTAAAAGCCATTATCTCAAAGTTTCGAAAAGATATTTGAGTCGAAAATCAATTTTTACCAACTTTTATTAATTTTTTTTTGGGTTTTTATTTTTTGCAAAAAAACTGTCAGTTCGATTTTTCTCAACATTTTTCAAAATGTTGAAAACAATATTTCTTATAAGTTAAAATAAGTTGGAAACCTTAATCTCAAGTTTTTGAATAGATATTTGAGTCGAAATTCAATTTTTACCAACTTTGAGTAATGTTTTTTTTAGGTTTTTATTTTTTATAAAAAAAAACTGTTAATTAGATTTTTCTAAAAATTTTATCAGATGTCAAAAATATTATTTGTCGTTGCACAAAATTGTTTTGGAGATGAAATCATATTTTAGTAGTAAAATTTTCGAGATGCCACATTTTTTTTTCAGTTTTTTTGATTTATAAAAAAAACCGTAAATTGGATTTATTTTCCAAAAACATACTTGTTTAAAATCACGTTACAATATATAATACAAAATTTAATTCAAGTCTCTAGCGTCATTGATGAGATATTTAGGTTTAACCAAAATTTTCACCTTTTTTTTAAACTGCTATAGTAAAAAAACCACCCACGCAATTTTCTTGAGGGCCCTTTCTGCATCTTTCTGCCTTATTATCTGTATAACAAAATTTATTTGAAGTCGATATCTCTTCTGGTTCTTGAGCTATGGACGACGAAAAAAACGTCGCGAACGTACGGACGTACGCACGTACGTACACACGCACCCACAGACATCTTTCTAAAAATCTTTTATTTCGACTCTAGGGACCTTGAAACATCGAGAAATGTCAAAATTTTCAATTCGACAAATCGGACCCATTACAATAACTTCCTTTGGGAAGTTAAAAATGAAAATTTTAGAATGTAAGTGCATGGTTTTTTTAAGTTTTGTTTTTCATTTTGTATGTGTATTTATTTTAGAAATATGCTTTTTCCTTCGAAATGAGCGGACACACGTTTTTGAACGTTGATTGGATTAACCTTTAACAAAAATGCTGTAGAGCCAAAAGTCAAGTCAACCAAATTATATTTAAGTATTTAGCAAGGCATGAAAATATGTATAACAAATCACATCCAAATCAAACCATTTATCATCCAACACCACAATAGTAATAAGACAAAAGCTCCTGGTCCTGTTAGTGCGATAATTCTGTAAGTTTTTTAATAAAAAGCTATAACAAATTTTCAAGAAAACTTAAATTTCAAATATAATGTTGTCTATTAGAATACTCGAAAACTTTGTTCCATTGTCTAATTCATAATGCATTACTTACTTCAATCAGTTTGAAACAAAACAAATAATAACTTCAATTAAACTGTCAAAGAAAACAGTGTTGCCAATCTTAAATTCTTAAATAAAAAAATACGTTTTGGTCGAACAGACATCTTCTACCTCAAAATACATTTTGAAAGAAGCGAATTTACCTAAACATTACGTATCATTGACAGGGGCGATTCCTCATAGTTAGCTGGTTTAGCGGCGCTAAACCAAGAATTTTAGAATAAATATAATTTTCTAATATGTATATTATTTGGTAATTGAATTACTCAACAGCTGACTATAATGTTAAAAAATTCAGTTGTAGTTACATTATATGCAACTTTTCTACAAATCTTCATTTTATGAAATAAAACTCGCATACAATAACTTATCTTAAAGCATTGGGCTTTGGGCATCGCAAAAATTTGCGCTACCAAATTTCATACATTCATTTCATGAAATAAAACTCGCATACAATAATTTATCCTAAAGCATTGGGCTTTGGGCAGCGCAGAAATTTGCGCTACCAAATTTCATACATTCCACACACACAGATTTATGCACACATTCGAAAAAAACCCTATAAAAATAAACAGAAGGGTGAGCGCAAATAAAAGCGATAACCCGGCGAAGTATACGACACATTAAAGGCACACAACTGACACAAAAGACAAGTTGCACGAGTCGCAACCATGAGTTTGATGTTTCCTTTCTTTATACATCGTATGGACTATGTGAGGAAAAACAAGACCGACGACGAGTCGAACATGATCGTCGAAATTCATATCATATCATATTCGTTTTTAAAAGGAGAAAATTGTGTTATCTATTTTCATTTGTGTGAAAATGAGGTTTGCTAGCGAACTTGACCCAGTACTACGACAGGAATTATGTTCGTTGTTTAGCGCTCTTTTTAGAGATAATACTGATTTTTGGTGTCGATGTGTGGGGAAGGAGAAAATGGAACACAGGTGGTGTTTGAGTTTAATAGGCGAATTTTTCAAATGTTAATTAAGAAATAGTTTTTGTGTGAAAGCGTTTTTTATTTTGAAAGGAAAGTGACTTAAGCAAGTGCATTTTATTATAAATAGTGTTTTATTAGTTGAATATTGGATGTGTTATGATCGGTATGATTTTTATGTTTATATTTCTTACTGCAATTATTATTAACATAATTCCATACCAATTCATACATGCTAGAGGGTAGGCTACTTGATTTTTTTAGAACAGCTCAAATCAAAACAAGCATTTAATTTTTAATGGAAGACATTTTTTTAAATAACAGTAGTACCTACTTACAACTAAGAATTATAAGCGGGCTCAAGTCAAACTATTAAGTCAAAATTTGGAAACAAATGAATAAAAATCAGTTTGAAGTCTAATTTTTCAAAGTTTTAATTAAGTATCTACAATACATACATACATTTTTACTTGCGACATATAAGAACTATGTATATGGCGAGTATTGGTTCCGTAAAAAAAATCGAACTCGGAATTTTAATCAAACAAGGCATTAGAATGGTAGAAATATTAATCAAACAAGGCATTAGAATGGTAGAGGGTGGGTCCCCCACTTGCGTCCATCTGTTCAAAAAGGAAAATTAAGGTTTTAAGCAGATTCGCTTTAGGCGTTTTTTTATTTTTTTTTTCTAAGAGTAAAAATAACAGTAGTTCCATACAAATGCCAAAAATCGAATAACCAACCGAAAGATTTTTACTAAATTTTGCCTTAATTTTTTTCTTAACTTAATTTCTTTCTATAGAAAAATAATTGCTTGGTATTGTTTCAGAAGGGTACTCAAGAACTAATGAACCAATATCAATAATTTTTTTATTCACAAGCTCTTATAATGTCTTTATAATATTTGATGATCAATAATGTCAACATTTTTTTGGATTTTTATGAAAATTTAATTCGTTGCTTATTTATTCTTTAAGAAACACTGAAAACTATATGATAAATTTAACATTACCAGAACGAAAAAATAACAAAGTAAGAGAACATAACGACTTACATATGTACCTGCATAGGATCAAATTCAATTCTTTTTCAATTAAAAAGTATAATAAAAATTGTATGAAGTTTAATTTGCAAATAATTATATTCTATACAAATTTCTATTTCACTTTGAAGCTTTGAAGGAATTGTAATTCTTTGGCCATCTAGCTGGTTGGAATTATTAACCACTGTAAGTATAAAGAGCAGTGAATTCCAATCGACTGTTTTACTTTTAGCATGTATGAATTGGTACACTGTACGACTTAAGGACGGTGATTCAGATTATTTTTTGTTATTTTTTTTTTGGATTTTGGATATTTTCGATTTAAATAATTATATATTAAAAAACAATTATTTAAACAATTTTGGGCATTTATAAAATAATGTATCAATCAATATACGTAACTATACCATCATAATTTTCAATTTTTATAACTCGTGTATGGACACATTATATCCAGTTTTAGGCTATAGTGCCTGGTTACACGAGCGCAAAAAAGAATTAATTCACGAAAGAGAACGGATGATTTTTAGAAAGAAGGAAAGGGATGGAAAAAAACGCCAAGTTTCGTCTTTTTCCTCATCTTCGGATATGAGTTTTGCGTTAAAAATCATGTTTCTTTCTCAAACGTTCTCTTTTTGACAGACATTTTCATTTCTAATTTGCCGGCGAAGAAGAATGTACAGCAAATTTGCTTTTGTTTTGCTCGTGCTGTACCTGCGTGTTTTAATTTCCGACTGTTCCTCTATTTCTTGCGTGCCCACTTAATTTTTTGTTCTGTGTGTATCCACGAAAGTAATTCTTTTTTGCGCTCGTGTAACCAGGCACAAACTAAGTAGTTTTAAAAAGATTCTTCTTTGTATGTTTAAAAATAGATACTTTATTTTAATGATGTTGGTTTAACACTAGGAACTTTTATTTTGATAGGAATTGAAATGGAATCCAATACTTATCAAGCAAAGACCATAATTGAACAATTACTAGAAAACCATTTAGAACAAGATCGTTTTCGGAGAAGCTAATAGTAGTCAATAATGGGCGTCCATGTCCAAAGCTTACAGATTTAAAATCAACACATAAGGAAAGACACAGAGAGTATACTCGAACCTTTAACGAAAATCAATATTTATTAAACTATCGTTTTGAATAAAATGAATTATTATTCTTGAAAAAGTATTTTGATTTTCTAGAAGACCAGTAGCTAACCCTAAAATTATGACCAGGAATCGCCACTGATCATTGACAATTTCCATAATTTTAAAATTTTTTATTTTGTAGAAAATAAAGTCAAGAACGGACTACAAACAATTTTTGTTTTAGGTAGGTATTTCAAATTTCTTTTTGAATTTTTATTTAAATTGGGATTCAGTTCCATGCATTTAGAGAAAATTCAAACATTAGTAGAAACGGGTTATAAATTAAATTCCTTCATTTTAATCTGAAAGAATTTTCTTATAGCTCTAAAATTAAAAATAAAAGCACATTTAATTTAAAAATATTATTCATACAAAATTGAATGCAATATAACCCAAGTCATTATGCAGAAGAGAAGACCACAAACATTTCGATGCCTTGACTTGAACGATTTAAATTTTTTAATTATTTAACTTCGTCAAAAACGTCCCTCCTCACATTTCATTAAATGTTGTTTTTTTTATATTTATCCACAGAAAATTCCAACTATATACAATAACATTAATAATTGGCAGTTATCTTTCTTGCAAAGCAACAAAACCGATTAACTTAATTCCCCGGTATTTTCTCATTAAACGAGTTGATATGAAATTATACCTTCTACACAATTTAACCGGAAGCCTAATTACAACTGCCCACCTCCTCCTATATATAAATGTTGTATAAATCTGCTTTGAGTTTAAAGTCTTTCTAGAGAGACGCACTAATATTTAAAAAATAAAAAAGAAGTCCCACATTCATTTGAGCAAAACAAAATAACAACAAATAACAACAACAACAATAATAAAAGTAAAAAAACTTTATTCACAAAATGGACAACAACCGCACCAAGAGACAAGCGAGAGTCCAGCCCACCGTTTAACTTTGCGAAATGGAAATACACGCAGCACATTGTACAATAACAATAATTTCGAAAATGATTTCCCGCCAAACTTTGCCGCACCAACGTCGCGTCTTGTCCAAAAGTACTGGCTAACCCGACATTGTTGTTTCGGCTGGCCATAGGAACAGAAATTATGCCATTAAGAATCATACTAACCGAATATATGCGAAAAGGGATCTCCAGCAGCAGTAGTGGCAGCAGTAGAAGCGGTAACATAGCATAGGCAAAAAGGGCCTCAAACCTCCCCCCAAAACAACCAGTCGTCGCGTCGGCCCCACTAACAGACATCGCGAATCCTGGCCGAATGAAAAATTCACCGTAATGGATTCGTAAACGCGCAGCAATAAATAATCCGCGAGGGGGAGCAGAGCAGCCAGCAGCCAGTCATCCAGCCAGCAACCAACGGATGCACAGAGCCAAGCCAGTAGTGTTGTAACCTAAAATTACAGTAAATGCTGATAAAGGGTTAATTTTTCATCCGCTGAAAACTGCGCGAGCAAGCAACAAGCGAATTTGTAGCGAACTAAAGCAGCAGCAGGAGCAGGAGCAGCTGATAGCTTGGCTGATCAACTCGTCGCGTTGCTGTTGGTTGTTCTTGTTGCTTGTGGAGCAAAGATATAGGACTTTTATCTCTCTGATGGATTTCTAATGATAGAGGACCCTGATCGGTCTTTATTATCATCATCACAAGAAAAGAAAAGAATTTAGCCTGGTGCAGTGCATGTCGGAGATAATGTTAATGCGAACGTGGGTCTAGGCTGGCTTGACACAGGGATGTTTTTATCCTGTGAGTTATGGTCATGATTAGTGTTCCATATAGCTACATACTATACCTACATTACCATATATGGTGAACTGTGAATCTTAACGCGAATCATGCAAATGAGTGTCACATGATGCAAATTTTTTCTGTCTTCAACTTCTAGGTTTCAGTTTCAGTTAAAACTTCACGAGCGTCAGAAACAGAGATTATACGCTTTTTTGTTGTTGTGAGAACATCCTTCACCTGAGGGGCAAGTGGATTTTGTTGATGACAACGAAGTTCAACATTGTCTCCGCGTCTCACGTATGGTTGTTCTGTGTTTTCAGTTTTGTTGCAGAAACTTTCTAGAGTCGGTAATTTTTCATGCCTCTAAGGGTGTGTGCTTATCAGTAACAGAATTCACCAAAATGCACCACAAAATTGTACAGAAAGAGATATAAATGTGGACAGAAAATAGGTGCACAAAACATGTGAAGTTTTGCTAAAGTATTTGCATAGTGAGTCCTTGCAGAAATATAACTTATGGAAGACAAACGGCTGGATTGAAGGTGTTAAAAAAGAAAAGGCGAATACGGTATTTCAAATTTTATGAATATTAATTGATATTTATATAAGGTTTTCATTTTACTCAGCAAATATTACATGGTTTTCATAAAATGCCTTATATCGTTAAATTTCACCGTAGTATATCAGGCTTGTAAAAGAATGCAATCTTTTGGGAATAGTAAATCACTTAAAGAATGCGCAAATTCGTAAATGATTAAAATCAATTGATTGGAAAAATAATCATTCCAGTATTTTTAAGGTCAAATTATTAGTTATTGCAAAATTTGAAGTTCGAATCTGTAGGTTAATTCAATGAATGCAATCTTTATATTAAAGTCATAAAAGATTGCATTCCCACAAGATTGCACTCTTTTACAAGCCTGTTTATGAATATGGAATTTAATATCGTTCAATTTTGAAATATGGCTAATCTGGATAAAAAGTAGTACTTCGTGTAAAATGGTTACGTTTGAATGTTTACATTTGTTGTAAGTTTTAATTTCTTTAAAAACCTTGTTGGATTTTTAAGCGACCTATTTTCGTTAGTAGGAAAGACACAAACAAAACTATTACATTTTATATAATAGCCGAGTTTAACCAATGGCGGATCCAGGAGGGAGGGGGTTCGAAAAAAGTTGGTCCCCCAATTCCATTTATCTGACTGTCTGTCCTGAACCCAAACCATTGTGTCGATTGAAAAACAAAACATTTTTAATAAGGAAAATAAGAGCAGTCCCCTACTTTTTCAAAAATGAACCAATAGATGTTGTTCTTAATTTGGCTTCTTTCTAAAAGAAATCGTATTTTGGTATTGTTCCAGAAGGGTGCTCCTTATCCTTGCAAAACCTTTATTTTGTTTTTAAGTTTTCCCAAGAACTAATGGACCGATTTCAATAATCTTCTCTGCAAGCTCTTGTCGATGATCAAATTGATCAACAAAAAATTAAGTTAATCTAGGTTTTTTGAGAATTAAAATGGAATTTAAATTTTTGAGAAAAACTTATTTTGCAGGTACATATTAAAATCTTAAAACATATTTAATATTTTGAAACAGACTTTTTGGAAAAAATTAGCAAGTTCTAGCGACCCAGCCGTGCATTTTATTTCTTTCAAAATTGATTTTCTGTTAAATACAAAAACTTTTAAAATCTTAAAAAATTAAAGAAATCTTTTTAAAGTGAATTTGCTTTATATGCTCTAGAACTAAGATTTAAACACGAATTTCAAGAACATAAATGTCCTAAAAACAGCAAAAGTGACACTTTTGTTAAACTGATGGCTAATTGAAGAAATGAAATTATGTACTTAAATGCACCTATTTCTTTAAATTCAAGAACCAAACATTTTTCTCTTTACAATTTTTAAGTTTTGTTGACTCCTTTAAGATCAAAATATTTTCTAGCTTCAGATCCAATCTAAGGGTAAGCGATAGTAATAATCGACTACCGAAAATAGAGTTCGAAAAAACTACGTTAAAAAAGCCAGAAAATTCTTAATATTAGATTCTTTACCGTTTGAATTTTTGTACCGTTTTTCGCATTAATAGAAATGGCAACAAAAAAAAGAATGTATTATTTTTTGAACAAAAGCTACGTTTCAAAACAATTTTTTACATTTCTGCGTGAAAGCAACAAAAACCCTCTAAACCATTGTGTTTAAAATCTTAAACATGGCATATTTAGAAAGCTGTTATAATCTTGGAATGCTTTCATATGTAGGGAGTTGTCCAAATTAAATAGTAAGGCTATACCTTGCTGGACAACAGTGTTCTAAAATAATTTAATAACTAATTAGCCTTTAAAATGTGTAAATTTAAGGTTAAGATACACATTATGTTATCTAAATTGTGTTAGCCTCCTTTACAGAACATTAAAGAACATTTTTAAGTGGTGACTAAGAACTCGTCTATTATGTAAAGTGTTTGACCCCCCCTGATTAAAAATCTGGATCCGCCCTTAAGTTTGACAGGTAATGCCAAGGCTGCCAATTTGAAACAAACAAATTATTGACTCTGCAATATTTTAATTTTCAAAACATGTTTTTTGATTAGATTAATTATGATTTTGGTCAATTTTGGTCACTAGCCGTCTCTAGTACTGTGTCTAAACATTTGGTTCAAACATTTCCCAGATTCTTTGAAATTTCGTATCACTTAGTCCGCTCCTGAAAATTTCGTGTTAACATTACATCGCTTTAAAAATCTTCCTCATTCTTTGCTGTGAGCAAAAATAGAATTCGTTTTGTATAAGTTTGCGCATTCTACCACCATCTCTCTCTAATCACCATATTTTGACACATTTTCAGAATGCATTATAAAAACTGCAGCTGTTTAGGTATCTACTGAAAAATGAAAAGTTAGGCTACAAACGGCTTATCCTAAAACTTTTTCAAAATAATGCTTTTGCTTTAAATATGTTTTGAAATGGGAACATATTCACAAATTTCGGTAAAGGTAAGAGAATGATTTTAAAATATATTGGTTTCAAAGGACAAAAGATCTCAAACTATCCAAATAATTCACAATAAATTAGCTCAGGAATCTTCAACGAAATAAGAAACTGGATAAGGGCCTACATTTATTCAAAATATCTTGAAAAAAGCACAAAAGCTGAAAGCGTAAATAAACATTGTTTGTGGCCAGTTATAGCTAGTATTAGTATTCATAACTGAAACAAATCATTGAAAATTTCCATCATGGAACAAGTTTCCCTGATAAATTATTAAATTGGTTGAACACAAAGAAAATGGAACGATTTTGTTTCGACTTATAAAATCTAAAATCAGCTAATTCCCAAAGTGGCTAATAAATTATAGCTACGTGTCATTGATTATTATCATTCTTGATAATCGTGTTTTGAGATTTAAAAGCGATTAAGAAAGTTAAACTTATTGCGTATCAAAATCCAAATGTGGTATTTACGAGTAAATAGGGTTTTCCAACAGAGTCGTGTTGATAATGACAGCTCGTGGCGGCCATATTGTTTTTTTTACTTTTTGTCAAAATATCTTCTATTTATCAGTCACTATAGAGACAAATCATCATGGCAAGTTAAAGCGTCGAGCAATACATATGTGTAAAAATGATTCCAATATTTGTCGAAACTTCATCTTCAGCTATGAGGCCCATTTTTAGATGAATGGGTAAGCACAATTTGCCGGATTTGGGACGACAACAATCCACGCGAGGTTCACGAGGTGCCAATACATCCAAATAAAGTTATTATCTGGTGTTGATTTTGGGCTGGAAGCGTCATCGGTCCGAATTTTTTGGAAAATGATGCTGGTCAAGTGCAAGTCATCATCGTCAACGGTGATTATTATAGCTCGATGATCATCAACTTCTTGTGGCCTGAATTGGATGTATGGACACTGAATACATATGTTTTCAAGAGGATGGTGACATGTTCCACACAGCTCAAGATATTCATATATTCATATATTTTCATATATTCATATATTTATTCGCATAGATTTATACAATAAGATACAATATCTTCTTAGGCAGTATAAACTTCATTATTTAATTTATATGATGTGTTGTAAGTTACAAAAACAAAAATATGGCTTACAAAATGAATTTCAATCAAAGAAAACAATTTAAGAAATTTTATTGTATAAGTTATCTATTTATAATAAAATAACTATAGAAGGAAAATAGGTCATAGAAAGAGAAGAGAGAAAAGAGGAAAGGAAAAGACAAAAATTACTATGTTAATGTCTCCAAGTACTCCTTCAGCTTAATTCCGAACAACTTAGTACAGCATATCATCCTTATTGATCGGGGAAGAGAGTTCCACAGACGTATTGCATTTATGAAAAACTGGCGCTCAGATATTAAGAAGACGTAACGTATAGGCCGAATATTTAAAGTTCTAGGAGAACGCGAATGACATATCTTATTGTAAAGGTAAAGAGGTTGATGAGTTTGCAAAATATTGTTTAGTAGTGTTAACGTTCTAAGCTTAAAAAGATTTTCAAGAGTAACGCCATATATCGATTCGGAAAAATGAGAAACGTGATCATATTTTCTTAAGCCGAAAATGTACCTAGCTATGCTATTATATGCAACATTAAGCTTACGCTTGTGCTCATAATCACACTTATAAAATATTTCACAGCCATAGAGCATAATAGGAATCAATAGCGTTTTCCCTAATATCATTCTTGTTTTTAAGGGTGTTATTTTTTGACTAGTCCATAGCATACGCAGCCCTCCGTAAATCCTACCAACTGTAAGTCTGATATGGTGATTCCAGGAAAGTGTTTTCGTAAACGTAATTCCTAAGTTTTTAGCTGAATCGACAAATTCAATTTGCTTATTATTTAAGTATATTTTGGGAAAGTCATGAGTGTCGATTAACTTTCTTGAAATAACCAAGCATTTCGACTTAAGTGGGTTTACGAAGAACCCATTTTCCTGACTCCAACTATGAACCTTAGTTAAATCCTCATTAACCTCAACAGCTGCATTTTCCACCATACCCAGCGGAAAGCTTTTTTGTATCTGAACATCGTCCGCATACATATCTACTTGACTATTTTGTAAGCTAGCAGGCAAGTCATTTATATACATGGAAAACAATAGTGGTCCCAGTATTGAACCCTGTGGGACTCCTCTGTCCAACATGAGAAGTTCAGAAGCGTCACCATTTGCCACAACTGCTTGACATCTGCAATCTAGATATGACTGGATCAACTTTGCCGAAGGAAAAGAAAAATTAAATTGATTTATGAGCTTGGGACAAAGGACATTATGGTTGACCGTGTCAAATGCCTTAGAAAAGTCTAAGAGAACGAGAAAAACAACATTATCGGAGTCAACAGACTGCCTTATATTTTCAACAACATTTATGAGAGCCGTTGTACAGCTGTGCTTAGGTCGAAAACCAGACTGATTTAAACATAACAAATTTTTATTCTTAAGATATTTGCGAATTTGGGCATTCATTATCCTTTCCATCACCTTAGACAGAAATGATAGAATGGCAATTGGTCTATACTCAGTCTGATTTTTTGGAACGGGTATAATTTTAGCTTGTTTCCATGCAGAAGGAAACACGCTCGACATAAGAATTGTGTTGAAAATATGCGTTATATATCTAAGAATATATGGAAGGATAGCTTTAATGAAAACAGGATGAATTTCATCAAGTCCAACTGAATTTGATTTTATTTGTATGCAGCTCTCTAAGGCGTCGGCATCATCAACTGGTGAAAAGCGGAAACACGGGAAAGAAAAAACGTTTTGTTCAACAGATAGATCCGTTGTTTCATTAACGACTTCTGGGCTCGGGAGGGAAATGAATTTCCTATTGAGTTCATCACAGTCAATATTATCAACGGTACTATTTTTTTGCTTGCCCACGCCAATTTCTCGCAAGTTTTTCCATAATGTGTGTCCAGCTTGTGACGGGTTAAGCCGAGGGGCAAAATATTTTATCTTTGCTGCGCGTATCTCGTATGTTACCTTGTTTCTCAACCTTTTAAACAAATTGTACGAAATACCTAATCGAAAACGCTTCCAACATTTATATGCCTGGTCACGCTCAAAAATCAATTTTTGTATTTTGTTGTTGAACCATGGAACATTTTTTCTTGTGACAGTTTTCGTAACTAATGGAACATGTGTTTCAAACAAGTTTTGTATGTTGGTTTGAATGAAAGATACTTGTTCATCAACATCGGACATTTCGTAAACACGAAACCATTCAATTGCCTTTAAATCATCTTCCAACTGACTTGGATTTATGTGTTTGAAATCACGAAAACTAATACTTCTATTTAGAATCATCGGCTCACACTGAAATGACAAATAGATTAGATCATGACGCGAGAAACCTGCAGCTGGGATTTGGTTGAAATGTAAAACTTTGTACAGATGGCTGACAAAAAATACGTCAAGAAGTGTACTGCTAGAACTAGTAAAGTGGGTGGGTAATGATGTATTGACCGGGAAAAGATTTAAAGATATTCTGCGCGAACAGTTTCATGGCACATGGTTATCTCGCGCCCAGACGACGTACGTGAATTGGCCACTAAGATCGTGTGATTTGGCCCGTTTAGACTTTTTCATCGGTCAAATTTAGTCTGATTCATGCGCCAAAGTCATCGAAAAATTGACCTCTCGAGTGCACGCTATACCCAGCGAAGCTGCTGCGGCCATTTAAACTATTATCTATTTCACACATAGTATCATTGGTAAGGCTCTCAAAGTAAGTTAAAACCATACTGATATCCCATATATGTACACAGAAAAAAAAAGTTGGCATATTAACAATCGTCTATAGTCAACTTGAAATTTGGCCAAATTGTAGCATCGACTACCAAAATAGTCAATATGAAAACCTTATTTTAAAAAATTGACTACTAGATAGTTAATAGGACAATTTTCGATTGTCAATTTTGGGAAGTCAATATGACAACAAAAGTAGTCAATAGAAAAACTTCGGTAGTCACCATGACAATTTGTTTGTCATATTGACTACCAAAACTGACTATCGACGATTTTTATAATGACTACCCGGTAGTCAAATTCGATTTCGGTTTTCAACATAAATTGTCATATTGACTACCGTAGTTGTCCTATTCACTACCTCAGTTGTCATATTGACTACCGTGGTTGTCATATTGACTACCGTGGTTGTCATATTGACTACCTAAACTGACTATCGAGAATTGTTATATTGACAATCAGGTAGTCAAATTAGATTTCGGTTTTCAGAAAAAATTGTCATATTGACTACCGCAGTTGCCATATTGACAACCGCAGCTGTCGTATTGACTACCACAGTTATCATATTGACTACCAACGTTATCATATTGACTACCGCAGTTGTCATATTGACTACCGCAGTTGTCATATTGACTACCGCAGTTGTCATATTGACTACCACATTAGTCAAAACGATAACCGTAGTTTACATTTCTTTCAACCAAAGTTGTCATAATGACTACCACCGTTATCATATTGACTACTGAAGTTGTCATATTGACTACAGTTGTCCTATTGACTATCACATTAGTCAAAACGACAACCATAGTTTCAATTTCCTTCAACCAAAGTTGTCGTATTGACTAGTACAGTTGTCGTATTGACTACCAAATTGTAACAAAATTTCGGATCCCAAAATTGACAACCGAAAATTGTTCTATTGATTATCGCGGTTATCGGCTGAAAATTAAGTACCTAATAGTCTACCAAATAGACTACCAAAATAGTCAATAGGATGACTTTTATCGTTGTGTACAACTTGTTTAATTGAATTTTTTAAATCGACCCGCCTTTAATAGAAAACCATTTCCTATTTCTAGATCTTTGGTTATGTTAGGTTAAGGTGGCTGCTGACAAGACAAGCCAATACAATTAGACCAATAGTTGGTCCTACTAGTTAAAACCAATTGGTGCTAGGAATTTTGACAGTAAATGTCAAAATTTCTCAGATCACTAGTACCATTGTAGTAGAAGTCCCCAAAGTGATACTTTGGATAGGGCATGAACATTGAAGGTGAGCCACTATCTTCTCTTCTTCTTCGTCCTAGAGAGGGCTTCTTTGCTGGCCAGACGTTCTAGTCTGACGGAATACACGAAGTGAATCGCTTAGTTTTTCAAAAATAATTCATTAATGATGGAATGGACACTTGAAAGTTTTAGTCGAAGTGTTGATATTAGGTTATGTAGTCGACACGTTACTCTTTAGAGACGGAATTAGTTCAGAATAGTGAAATGGCTAATATTGTTATTGATTCAATGCGAGGAAGCTTTAAGCCAAATATCTACGTTAGTGGCCGATTATATGCGAAAGACCAGTCTTTAATTACTAAATTTTGAAAAAGTGTTACTTACAGTTGATCTTATAAGGGGCTAGTAACAGCTATCATGGAAATCAATCCGCTAAAAATGTTCAAATTAATTTTTTATTGTGTTTTCATTTGATAAGAAATAAAGAAAGAGTTTTGTTTTAGAAACAAAAGTTTAACTACATACATATTAATTAATTTCTATTTTCATAACAGCTCATTTTATTTTGTCAATAAAGTAAACAAATCTTTCCACTGATTTCTGTTTCAGAGTAATAGAATTCCAATGACAGATATCTGTCAAAATTTTCGAATTCTTTTTAAATAATAGAAATTTTCAAAGCTCCCTATGGAAAAATTCCAATGATTGGAATCAATGATTGCTACATATCCCTGGCCTCTAAGCCATACAAATTTGAATCACCTGAAGCCATGTTCCATTTTCCATCTCCACATGACGTTTCCCTTAAAAATCATTGCCTTAAACACTTTCTTTATTATTTAATCCAATCCATACCCAGGTGACCAACTTATGGTTATAATTGCGTGTTGGTTATATTTCCGACACCCTCCGTCAATATAAAGCATCTGTTTGAAACGATTGTTCACTGATAATTTGTCAAAACCACACACAAAATTTCGAAATTGGGAAATGCACAGCCCAAATTCGTTGAGTTCGTCATTTAGCATAGGTTAACAGTGTAGCGGCGGTGAGATATATAGGATGTTTCGAATGAGACATGAGAGTGTTGTGACCACAAGGACACGCAAAGGAATCAAGTGTGTTGGTAGCTGCAGCGGCCGGCGTCGTCGGTGATCCCTGTCGATTATATAAAGTCAAAGGCTTATAAGACTACTACAGAATCGTTTTTGTTCCTGGTGGTGCAGCCAATGCCCTTTAAGTTAATTTGATAAAATGTGGTTTGCTCCGCTCGTCTCCGGAAGGAACAAACAGATAGTCCGAGTGTTTTCACAGGTTAATCACCACCAATGCTAAAATTCAACTCTGACTCCATAACTGCGCTGATGCCCCAGGGTGATTTTGATGCTCACTCTGGCTGGAACCGCCATCGTCAGTCGTAACTCGTAAATTGCAGAAAGCCAAATGCATTTCTTTGGGTACCTTGTGGTTAGGGCCAAGTCAAGGTATGAGAGGTATACCTCTGGTTCATATGTATATAATAATGCAGTGCGGTGTGGTAGTGGCAGCAGTGCGGTGCGCAATTATCCTCCAATTTGCATAATTCAATTGAGTTCGAGGCACATCACAATTAAGTCCCAAATAATTACGATACGAGAGCCTGTCGTAAACGCTGATATCGCTATATAGCCTCGTCATCATTGTCGTCAGCGTCATCGTCATCGTCATCTACATCGTCAGTGGAGTTTTTCATCCGTGATCACGTGATGCGATGACAGGTATTTTGTCATTGATATAAGCGAGAGAGAGTGCATGCAAAGCAAAGTGCCTATGTCCGCTACTGCCGCCGCCGCCGCGCCATTGTCCACTGTCAAGTCCGATTTGGATTAGGTGCTTATACCAACTAGCCAGCCCGAAAGCCGTGAATTGTGGTCGGGTACATTTGTTATACAAACACGCATGGTGCGCCCCCTAAGTGGCTCTGGATGGTACCAAATTGCTCCGTATACTTTTTATACCATACTCGTCTCATATAAGGTGGCTTAGAGGAGGTATATTTTGGTGAGCTGTAGAGTATAGTCAAGCGGCAAACATTTTCATAGATAAGACCCGGCCTGGCCTATTTCAGTGTGATTCGCTTTTGACACGTTGACAGCTCGATATTTGTATCGGTTTTTTTTTCGTCAGTATTTTTGTTTTACTTTATTTCAGTCCCCGCACATCACCAACTTGGGTCTCGAACTCGAAACACACACGGAATTCCATTCACGGTATTTTAGCAATTTATTCATTCAACGAGTATAATTTGGGGTTTCTTTTGTACATATATACAGTTATACGTACGAATGTACGTAACGTAGTCGTATATGAAAAGTTCTCTGTGAATTTGGTCGAATTATACTAAACAGATGGCAGGATGATGGACAGGTGAATGCGGACAGACAGTTGCGATTGGAGTGATTAACGAAATTATATTGCTCCGCTAGGAGTTGAAGTTGCGTTTGCGTGTGGTGCATTTATTTCCTTGAAATCACCGCACAATTGCAATGCCAAAGGAATATAATTTCAATTAAATTAAAATAAATGACAGATAATGTGTTCTTTTACCTACCATTTTGAATTTATATTCAAATGAAACTGAAATGAAATTATAATTATTGTAAAGAGATATCTCGAGTTGAATGCAAACGTATTTATAAGTATATATGTATATATAAAATATAATTGATTGTACTTATATTTCATTGTTGGATGGTAAAATTATTTAAATTTCAAAGGGGATTATTATTTCATTTTATTTTCTTGTTTGATGGATAAATTGGATGAATTTTAATTCAAGAACCAATTGAAACTTATGAAACTGTGAAATTAAAATAAATATAATGGTGGTGTATATTTAGGTTACAATTTCCGTTTCCGAAGGTTTATGAGACCTGATATACAATGTTTAGATATAAAGAACACCTCTGGTTACTGTAGAAATGTATGTGAGCCCTTATAAAGAATCAGTAATCTGCTATAAGTAATAAAATAGTGCCCAAACAATCAAAGTTAATCTAGGTAGAAATTTGGTTCTTCAACATAGGGATGTCCCTTTTAAGTCAAGTTTTATAACCTTTATAAATTTCACCTGATGATGCTTATCGACATTGAACATTTTGTTTTCCAGTTTCACGAAGAAACTCTTGGAAAAAGGTAGGTATAGAAAATAGTAATTTCTCCTTATGCTAGTGGACACTCCATGTAGTGGCTCCATTTTCGAATACTTTTTCGACAATAAGAAAGCAAACCACTTCATATAAAGGTTTTTTTTTTAATAATAGGTTATATTTCGATATTAAAAATAAGTGTTTTTGGAGAGAAATCAATTGATGTTTATTTCAATAATGCACACATTCGCATGACATAGACGTCAGGGCAAAATAAAAAAGAGCCTGGGATGCGACCCACGCTGATAACTTCCCATCCCGTCTGTCGATTTGTCTTGCTTAAAAGGTTTGTAGGTTTTTATGTTTTGTTATAAAAAAAATATCAGTCAAATTATTCTAAAAAAAATTAAAAATAACAAACAATATTTTGCATTTGATGAAATAGTTTGATTTAAAAATATGTTTTTGTAAACAAGATTTTTAGTCGTTAACCAATTTTTACCAGTTTGAAAAAAAACTGACTGTTGGATTTTTATAAAAAAAAAATTGTGAATGTCGAAAACAGTATTTTCTGTGAGTAAAAATAAGTTTATAGAAACCATTTTTAATTGTTGAAAAGATATTACTGTCGAAAATCAATGTTTTTTTAATTAAATACAAAAAAATTAGGTGGTGCAACAGTCTGTTGAGAGCTAGGGCCTAGTGACTTACAACTCTCAACCAGTCCTGTGTGCGAGTAATGTTTTCAGGGATGGAGATGCCTACAGTTTTAAGCCGAATCCGAACTGCTAATTTGAGAAAGCACTTTTCATGACAAGAATTACTCTTGGAGAATTTGTCAATTCCTCGCAAGAGGTCTTCTTTAGGTTTTTTATTTTTTGTGAAAAAACTGTCAATTCGATTTTTCTCAAAGTTTTGTCGAATGTTGAAAACAAAACTTTTTATAAAATAAAATTAATTTGAAGCATATATCTCAAATTTTTTAAAAGATATTTGAGTCGAAAATCAATTGTTACGAACTTTTAGTAATGCTTTTTTTCTTTTTTTTTTATTTTTGGAAAAAAACTGTCAATTTGATTTTTCTCAAAATTTCATTAAATATTGAATACAATATTTTTTATAAAATAAAATGAATTTCAAGACAATATAACAAATTTTTGAAATGATATTTGAGTCAAAAATCAATTTTTACCATTTTTTTGTATTTTATTTTTTTTTTTGTAAAAAAAAACTGTCTATTCGATTTTTCTCAAAATTTTACCAGATGTTGAAAACGTCATTTTTTGTTGCACATAATTGTTTTGGAGATACAATTATTTTTTGTTCGTACAATTTTCGAGGTGACAAACATTTTTTTTTCAGTTTTTTTGATTTATAAGAAAAATGTTTATTGGAATTGTTTCCAAAAATATAGTTTTTTGGTATCGCGTTATAATATATAATATAAAATTTAATTCAAGTATCTAGCGTTATTGGTTCGTGAGATATTTAGAGTTAACCAAAGTTTGCACCTTTTTTTAAATTGCTATGATAAAAAAACCACCCACTCAATTTTCTTGAGAGCCCTTTCTGCATTATTATCTGTATAACTAAATTTATTTGAAGTCGATGTCTCTAATGGTTCTTGAGCTATGGATGACAAAAAAAAATTCGCGAACGTACATATGTTCACACGCACGCACAGACACCTCTCTAAAAATCTTTTATTTCGACTCTAGGGACCTTGAAACGTCGAGAAATGTGAAAATTTTGAATTCGACAAATCGAACCGATTACAATAACTTCCTATTGCAAGATAATAAAGGAATACCACCAAAACGTTTCATTGACGAAGCTAAAACTATCAAGAATCTATAGCTTGCAACTGTGGCAAACATTGAAAAAATGCTATGATAGAATAGTTTCAAGGTCTTGATCAAAATAAAATTTCGGAATTGATATTTCCACCGAAGGATGCAAATGTAGTCGGATTTGGCGCAGAGACATAACGCCCAGGGACATAAAGCCCAAATTTTTATTTTGGGGCTTATGTCCCACCCGAGTGGGACATAAAGCCGAAATTTAATTTGGGCCCTAAGTCCCACCCAAGTGAGACCTAAGTCCCAAATCTGTTTGTTAAAAATGGGACATTGTCCCCAAATTTTTGCAGAGCCAAAAAAGACCATAAAGTTTTTGTATTTCAATACAATGAACAATAATTTTTGGATACGGTGATAATACAAAAATTTGGAAAAACAAAAAAGTTTATTTTCAACATTATTTGCGGGATCTCAAAATTTTAACTCCCTTTTTCGGGGTCACACCCGCTCACGCAACTCCGTTTCTCCGCTTAGGGTATGTAAAGTCGCCAGGCAGGCGCCTATATCAACAACTTCTTTCAATAAAAGCACCTGAGGGTGGCCCGCTTCGCGGGTTCTCAGGATTTTAACTCCCTTTTTCGGGGTCACACCCGCTCACGCAACTCCGTTGCTCCGCTTAGGGTATGTAAAGTCGCCAGGCAGGCGCCTATATCAACAACTTCTTTCAATAAAAGAACCTGAGGGTGGCCCGCTTCGAGGGTTCTCAGGATTTTAACTCCCTTTTTTGGGGTCACACCCGCTCACGCAACTCCGTTGCTCCGCTTTTTTGAATAAAAGCATCTGTGGGTGGACCGCTTCGCGGGATCTCAGGATTTAAACTCCACAAAACAAAGTCTTGTGGTATTGAAGTGGTTCAAGTTTTGTCATTTGGTGATTCTTATTAAGTGGGACATAAGCCCCAACATTTTTATTTGGGGCTTCTGTCTTTCTTGGGTGGGACTTAAGGCCCAAATTAAATTTCGGTTTTATGTCCCACCGAAGTGAGACATAAGCCCCAACAAAAAAAGTTGGGCGTTATGTCCCTGGGCCTTATGTCCCTGCGCCGTCGGATTTAGGTGGACCTATGAGATAAAGCGTGATGTCAACCAAAGGTCCAAAAATTTAAAGATAGACTTGTCGCTCACGGGTATAGTCAGAAATACGGCTTGACTATTATCAAACTTTTGCACCAAACAACTTTAAGACTTCTTTTATCTAACGCTGGTAAATATAATATGAAAGTTAAACAAATAAATGTAAAATCAGCTTTTCTAGAAGAAAAACTAAAGGAAGAAATTTGTATGGGACAACCGCCTTTAAACTCAGAAGGAGAAGATCTTGTTTGCCTGCCAATGAAAAGTTTATACGGTCTGAAGCAGGCCGCATACGATTGGAACGAAACTATACACAATGCGTTTGTTGTTGAAGGTGTCTGAGCAAAGCGGATCTATGTCTGTTATAGGAGATCGAAAGGAAGCGTAACATGTTATATTAAAGTATATTTATATCACATTTTCGTTCAATTACAGTGCAATTTCTTATCAAGAATGTACAGAAGACCTGCTTACACATGACTTTGAAATAAACAATTTTGGAAGAATTCGTCATTATTTAGGCAGTGAAGTCTCCAGAGATAATCGATCAAACTTTAAGGCAAAGGCAATACAACAATATAAACTTCAGACTTCACGATGTAAGGAATTCAGGTGCTGCAGAAAATAAACGTGAGTGTCTCTTTCAACAACTGAAACGGAGTTCAAAGCCTTATCTGACAAGTCTAAGGAAAAGTTTTGGATGAGACAACTTTTGAACGATCTTATAATCATTCTAAGACCCAGCCCACATAAATAAGTGTTCTAAAGGGTTTTTCAATAAGGGCGGGTAGATGGGTAAAATGTCAATCTTGGCGTTTGGTACGTAGCGCCGTCTTGCTGGAACCACATACGTCTAGGTCCATATGGTTCAATTTGGGCCATTAGAAATTAGTTATCATTGTTATGAGCGCTCGCTGTTGACGACGACTTCCTCACTTACGTCGTTTTCAAAAAAGTACGGACCAATTACGCCGCCGCGCCAGCCCAAAATTCACACCAAACTGTAACTTTTTGAGGATGCATTATCACATGGTGAACCTAGCGTGGGTTGGTGTCGTCCCATATACGGCAATTTTGATTGTTAACACAGCCATTCATCCAAAAATGCGCCTCGTCACAAAAGATGATTTTTCGGCCAAAATTGGGGACCTCTTCGGAACGATTCAAAGCCTAGTCAGCGAATTAAGGGCGTTGTCTATGGTCATGAACTTTTAGCTCCTGGGTCCCGACGCAAAATCCGCCAAGTTGAAGTCAGCGAAAATCCGAGTTCTAGTGCAGGGCGAGGAATAGACTGCCTCGGGTTCTGCTGTACACTTTCACTGACCGTGGCGATGTTCTCGGCCGATCTTGCGTTCCTTGAAAGTACGGGTGTTGGCAGATTGTTTACTGAACCGGCCATCTCAAATTTGGCCAACAAACGTTGAAGAGTCAACTGTGGAGGGCCGCCACGTCTACCGTAAAATGGGCGCAATGAGCGCAACGTTTGCGTTAACGAACACTCATTTTTATAATAAAGTTTTATCATTTGAACGTGCTGTTCAATCGTGTAACTTGCCATGATGATTTGGCATAAGCAACTGAATAATAAACAAAAGATTTGACAGATGTCACCAAAACAAAATGGCCACCACGGCACGGAGCGCCAAAATCTACCCGCGCCAATTGAAAAACCCTATATTACTATTTATAATTCTAAATAAATTCTTGTTTCAATAAGGGCTTAAGGACTTTCGTTTACTTTAAGGAGCTTCTAGAAATCATTCTTTAATTATAACTAATATAATTGCAGCCGAATGCCTCACCGATGATGGGTCAAAGGAATAAGTAAGTTATTGAAATTAAATTTGATAAAAATGGCAGAAATATTTTACCGTCTATATAAAAATATTCAGCAGTTGCTTATCTCTTTTTTGATAGAGCTTTCATATTATATTATTCTCTTCTCAAAATAGTTAAGAGTTTAGATTTTCATAAATCAAATGCAGGTTTTTGAAAAAAATAATCATAGTTTCTTAGACCAATTGTGGGATATATTGAGTTACTTTAAAAATTTTAAATATCCCGATATCGGTGCCTAAAGTTAGTATATGGTAAAAATCAATTTTACCAAAATGGTTTAAACTTCTCCCAAGTCTTTGATGCACAAAAATGATCTACTAACCTCATTATTATTCAACAACTGTTCTCGCTAATCACTGTCAACCAAGAATCTTTAAGTATATAAATTCCCAAAGGTACCGGGCATATAGACCAACTATAAAGTCACCTCAAAGACTAATTACCCTTTGTCCAGTCTTATGTGTGATCCAAACTTGGCTAGAAATTGACTATACCTTCATTTTCTTTCTCAACCTAGAGAAAATAAGGCTCCAACTTGACAGTCTATAGAAAAAACTAGTCCACATATAGAACTTTAATACTGAAGCTGATGCATCACGGCTCCATAACGCTTTATAGTAGTTAACACTTTGATTTATAATTTTGTTTTGTTTTCGTTCTTTTTTGCATCACCTTTGGATCATTCAAATGCAAAAGAAATGGAAGAACCTTATAACGATATCGAATTATTGGTTTACCACAAATAAAAAGAATCGAGCTCTGGATCTATGGAGGTTGGCTTTGGATGGTTACTGTCGTTGTTGTTGTAGTTAGTCCTGATGATGGTGCGGTGATCATCATGATACCCAAACCGAGACGGTAAGCTGTCAGAAATGACCATATCTGACCGGAGCACGGTCCCAGTGTCATCGTACCATGTTTCGATTTGTGCCCTCAAAAAAGATAAATTAACTCGAATTAAAGATACTAACTGACGACAACGAGGACGAAGACGACGACAGACGATGACGATGCACGGCGCGGCGGCGGCCGTGGCCGCGGTGGCGACGACAATTGTGGCATCGGCAGTGCAGCAGCGATATAGATTCGACCACGGATACATATATGTATATAGAAGCTGACTTTGACCGCAACCGAAAAATACACACACTCAATCGATCCCGATTGTGATTTGTGCCCAGAAGCCCATCAGAGAAGAAGCCCAAGCTACGAGCGACGTATATTCAGGTACCCTTCCGGGCAAAACCAACACATAATTAGATTCCATATTGGATTATGGCTGACATTAATATATTTGCCTGACATTAATGATCTTCTGGTATTTACCTCGATTTGGTGCCGCGAAAGAAGACATTGCACGTTCAACGGCTGATGATGAGGGGACTCCGGCATCAGCACCAGACTGGCCAGACGAAGACGGGGATGTAGATGGCGAGAGTTTAAGTAGCCAAAGAAGCCACAGCAGCACCCATCAAAAAATATACTTTGGTGGACCATTGACAAAATATCCTTAGGGAGAATATAATATACGAGTAGAGTAAAGAGGGATTTCTGCAGATTTGTTGATTTGTTTTTTTTTTGAAAAATTTTAAACGAGGGCTAAGATGAAAAAGGTTTAAGGAATCAAAAATTTCTTCTACCCCGGATCCCCACTAGTCCGAGTCGAATTCTGCCTTCATCGAGGTGTATAAGCTGTCAATATATCAAGAATCTTTGTCTTCAGTTATGTAAACTTAATGCTGCGGTCCCTCCTTCGGGAGCTTAAATAATTTGTCTCACTTAAGATTTCAATTTTGGTAAATCTCTGAAATTCACCTTGATTTCACCCTTTCGATATATACGAGAAGAAACTTTGTTAAGAATCGAAATCGCAATCGAAATCCAGAAATGATTACTGCAATTGTTGGACATTTGTATCAAAAGCGCGGTTAAAATATCGAAGTATTCGAGCTCCCAATTTGTAAAGGGGGAGCAGGACTTTTTCAGACTTCTCTTCATTTTATAATGTATATTGGTTTTATTTGTATACATTTTTTTTTTAAATACAAATCTACTTCGACAATAAATGAGTGGTTGAAGGATTTGGCTTTACTCCTACCGCAGCTACACTGCCATATCAGCTTTTACCTTAGTTGCACTTTAATTACACATCTTCGAGATATGACAAAGACAGTGTCGAATGAGGAAGAAAAATCGACTCGAAGTAAGATTGACATTTGTTGCATTATAGTGTTCATCTTCGTCGTCGGGAATGAAGCAATGGAGCCCATTTTGGAGAATTGTGATTTTGGATTAAGGTTACATTAAGAATCGACCGATACAAAACGAAAGAATGACAACAATTATTGATTTGAAAAACGTGATCAGCATATCAATATTAAAATAATTGTATATGGTGACCACAGTGGGAAATGATATTATACTCTCAAATGAGTCATGATATTTTGTATTGATCTTGGAGTATTTCCAACTTAAGTGTTTCATATTTTGTTTTTGGACTTTCCTGATTTTGAACTTGATATTGAAATAACCACGGTCAAGATTTCGAGGTTTAAAAACTTGAAAGACCAAATCACTAGTTTTAAGTATATTTTTGTAAAGGGTTTTTTTTGGGTAGATTTTGGCGCCTTGTGGAGGCCATTTTGTTTTGGTGACATCTGTCAAATGTTTTGTTTATTATTCAGTTGCTTATGCCAAATCATCATTGCAAGTTAAACGATTGAACAGCACGTTCAAATGATAAAACCTTATTATCAAAATGAGTGTTCGTTAACGCAAACGTTGCGTGCATTGCGCCCATTTTACGGTAGTCCTGGTGGCCTTTCACATTCGACTTTTCAACGTTTGGTGGCCAAATTTGAGGCGACCGGTTCAGTAAACAATCAACCAACACCCGCACGTTCAATTAACGCAAGATCGGCCGAGAACATCGCAACGGTCCGTGAAAGTGTACAGCAAAACTCGAGGCAATCTATTCCTCGCCGTACACAGGAACTCGGTCTTTCGCAGACTTCAACTTGGGGGATTTTGCGTCGGGACTTGGGCCTACACCCGAATAAGATCCAACTGACCCAGGAGCTCAAAGTTCATGAACATAGACAACGTCGCTTGTTCGCTGACTGGGCTTCGAATCGTTTGGAAGAGGACCCCAATTTCGGCCGAAAAACCATCCTTAGTGACGCGGCGAATTTTTGGATGAATGGCTGTGTTAACAAGCAAAATTGCAATATATGGGACGACACCAACCCACGCGATGTTCACCAGGTGATAATGCATCCTCAAAAAGTTACCGTTTGGTGTGGATTTGGACCGACGCGGCGGCGGCGGCGTAATTGGTCCTTACTTTTTGAAAACTACGTTAGTGAGGCGGTCACCATCAATAGCGAGCACTATACATAACGATGATAACTAATTTCTTATGGCCCAAATTGAACCATATGGACCTAGACGACATGTGGTTCCAGCAGGAAGGCGCTACGTGCCACACAGCAAACACCACGATTGACACTTTGCATGAACGATTTGAGGGTAAGGTTATCTCTCGCAGGTGTTATGTGACCACCAAGGTCATGCGATTTCACCCAGCTT
Source organism: Eupeodes luniger (assembly GCA_951509635.1). Taxonomy (NCBI): domain Eukaryota; kingdom Metazoa; phylum Arthropoda; class Insecta; order Diptera; family Syrphidae; genus Eupeodes; species Eupeodes luniger. The sequence continues at coordinate 299,731,068 of OX608073.1, forward strand.
TACTTTTTCTTGTGGGAAAAAAGTGGCCCTAAAGGTGAACATTTAAATGATGTCGTATTCCACACTTAATGGCATACATGCGCCTTTCAAATAAAAAAATAATTTTGTTAATACCTCACACAGAGCTTTGTTTTAATCAATTTCAACATCTACCCGTCGTTATTGAAAAAACCTTAATAAGGATCAACTGTATTTTGGAAAGCATTCGGTATAAAGAGATGTTGTTTTTAATTTGGGAATTTAAATCATTTTTCATTTTTCAGACTATCCACAAAAGCAAGTGTGTGCATAAAATGTTTGCATTCCATATTTGATGAAAATCTCAACTTTAAGCTATTCTGAAAAGAGAATAAGAAAATTTAAAAAATATTGAAGCTCTATCATTAAGATTTTGAACAACTAAAAACTGCTAAATATTGTAAATATTTCTACAAATTTTTGTAAAACTAAATTTTAATAACATACTTATGCCCTTAACCCCTTGTTGAGACATTGGGCCGCAATTATCTCTATACGTCATCTTGTTCTGTTTCCCCAACTTTTTCTAAGTCTCTGAGATTCCTTCTCGACTGATCAATGATGTTGTGTTGAAGCAAGCAAGTTTCTTCACCGTATTCAAGATGTTGTAGAAAAGAATTCATTGTCCATCAAATGCATCGTACCTGTTCGACTAGGTCTGTATGGAGAACATCGCCAATAATCAATAGAAGGTAAAGAGGTGATAATAAACACCCCTGTCAAACTCCACTATACATAGTTTTCGAAGCCTGCTGATCTATATATTCCTTTTGTAAGACTAGACATGTTGCAAGCTTTAATAATGGCGATGAGCTTAACAGGTACCTAAGTAAAACCTTTTTAAAATCCTTTTACAAAAACATGAGATTTGTACATTTCTTCTCAAACATTTTTATGTTTCAATATGGAAATATGATGACTGATGTCAGACTTTCTCTTATACCGGGACTTGTTTTTATTTAGACCTTTCATTTATGCCCCCAAAATCGTCTTCTGACTTACAGAATAGCTTATTTGTGTTAGAAATCGCCTTCGATACTTTTATTTTTAAATGAGTAAATAAAAACAAATAAGTGGCGTAACATTCGTTAGAGAACCAGGGCCTAGTTTATTACAACTCTCAAGCCTTCCTGTGTGCGAGTCATGTCAGGGATGGAGGTGACCTAGTTCCTACGGACCTTCAGTTTTAGTGTTGAATCCGAACGGTTAATTTGAGAAAACACTTTATATGACCGCAATTACTCTAGGAGGAGTTGTCAATTCTTCGCAAGATTGAAAAAGCATATAGGCAGGGATTGATCCCAGGACCTCTTTACTTTTGTAAATGTCATTTCTGGTAATTTTAAATGTGTGTACGGTTATGTTCAAATTGTTAAGAATAATTATCTTCGAACTCCATTAACTTATTATGGTATTCGAAGATTAAGTTGTTGCATATTTTAAGGCTAAAACTAAAACTAAGGTTTTTGATGAATTATTCTTCAAAGCTTAACCAGATGCGTTTTATATGGACAGAAAACAACATATTCCAAATATGTATCATACTCACGCCCTCATATGTAAGGATGTCCTCATAACTCGATATGTGAAACATTTTGAAATAACAGGAATGTGAATGAGTGTTTTGAAATCAACTTATTACTGCATCAGTTTTGATAGAATGATTTAAAGGAGCTCTACCAATCTCGAAGCGAACTTATAGTCATAATTTTTTTCCATCATTAAAAACTTTGTTTCGATATTTAAAAGCTATTAAGAATGTTAGATTTGTTGTGTTTGGGGTTACAAATCAAGCTAAGGAGTTGATGATTTTTATACTTCAAGAAATACTTGATTCAAACCAAAACTTTTGAATCAGTTCAATTTTCAACAAACTTTTCGTTAGGAATTTTTGTGAGGTATTGGAATTGACAAATCCTCCAAAAATAATTCTTTTCATCAGAAGTGCTTTCTTAAATAAGCCGTTTGGATTCGATACAGGAACTGTAGGTCCCCTCCATCCCTGAAATGACTCATCCACAGGAATGGTTGAGAGTTGTGTTGTAAGTTAGAAAGCCCTCGTTCTCTAGAAGCTGTTGCACCACCTAAGAGCTAAGCGATGAACCCGATGATTCAGTTAATTCGATTGAAGTTTCAAAGAAAAATTGATCAAAGAAAATGACGAATTAAAAATCGATTGGTCCGTAACATCAATAATAACACTAGTCAACAATGTTATATATGCAGATGGTAATCAAATTATGCTAGTTCTAAGGATTTTGATTGCTTTAATTCGAATTTGACTTCATAATCGTGTCAACGTCTTGAGATACAACCTTTTATAATTAGGAAAAAAAAATTATATTAGGCTTTTTGAGGCTTTTTTCAATAAAATACGTAATGGTCTTCCAAATCTACAATCCCTTTCTTCGATATTTCGTTTAAAAATTTTCGGAAGTTTTCAAAAACCCCTTATAGTAAGTCTTCACTTACTTTTTAAAGAACTTTTAAAGAACGCTGAACGCTAAGACGGTTCTTACAGAAAAACGCAAAACGCTATAAGAGCAATATTTGATCTTGTTATGTTATGAATTCCAGATCGAGCTGCTAAGGCCAGTTCTATTTCATTAAGTCAGGTTTAATCGAAAACAATCATTAATACTTTTCTTAATTTAGGCATGTGTCATAAGAAATATGGAGTGATATTGAGTATATTTTTAAAAGTAGACGGATTTTTAAATGCTTTTTAAACAAAACATTTTGAGCATACTTTGCAAAGCTGAATAACAACAAAAGGCATGATATTAACAAGGTACATTTTACCACTACTCGCCCCAATTGAAAACCCCTTCTACAGTTAGAACCAATAAAGTTTAATGAGCTAGATGAGAAAACTCACTTTACAGAATTTCAACTTTATAGAAAAAGTAGTTTTTGAAATAGCACTTCAAAAATTAAAAATAGAACGTAACTGACTGACTGATACTTACTTACTTAGGTCCTTATACAGTCGAACTTCCCTATAACGAACTTCTACATAACGAAGATCCCTCTATTACGAATTGATTTTGAGTACACATCCTTTTGGTTACTTTTTTGGTGTGTTTTGATCTCCTTATAACGAATTTTCATAAAGCGAATTTTTCTCTACAACGAACAAATTTTGTTGCTAGAAATCCAAATCTCAAACGTTTTTGTTTCCACATAACGAATTTTTTCAAATAATTTTCTGTTAAAAACAGCAGCATGCAGAGAAAAAAAAACTTATAAGGGGATTTCCCCAAGATTTTAAATGCAAGCATTCTATGTTCAGGCTTCAGTGAAAATAATTGAAAATGTCTCGAAGTAGCATTTCTCTTGAGAAAAAGTTGTTGATAATTAATAAAGTTGAAGATCGATTGACTAAAAAAACAGATATTGCTATTGACGTGTTTCGAACCTGTCTGGAGATGAAGAGTAACGTACCGACTAATTTATTTAAATCTCTCAATTTATTAGACGATTTTGTTGAAAAAGAAAAATGGAAGAATATTATCCAAACTAAAATCACTGACTTCTTTAAATAAAAGTAAAAAATTTCTGTATAACGAATTTTCTATATAACGAAATAATTTTCTGGTCCCGTGCAAATTCGCTATAGGGAAGTTTGACTGTACTTACAAAGTTCGTGGGTTTTACATAGTGGGACATAGGGCCTCAACTACTCGTACGCGTCATCGTTACGGTTTCCAGCGATGTGTTTGAGCTCTTCCCCTACATGCTTCTCGGGCTACCGGCGCTTTTGACTTCTTGAGTGAGTTGATTCCTGTTATCCTATGTAGATCGGTCTTTTAATGCATATACGATTGTGCAATAAAACCCGTAAGATGTTACGTAAATACACCTATTAATGAAGGTCTGCAGTTTCCAGGTAATGGTTAGAAGAGTATTTATTCGACACGTTTGTCTTCAAGCTGAGAGACTTGATACTCCAAAAATTTTACAAAATCCTGAAAGAAGTCTTAGATTTCCCGATACGGCTAGCGATATCTTTTTCGGTTCCGCCTTCGGTAGAAATCATACTTCCAAGACACTGACAACTCTCTACTTTTTCTACAGGTTGCTGTGCAATGTTTACCAGAGACAATAAGTGGGAGGTTCCGAGGCTGAGCATCTTAGTTTTTCCCTTGTTAATTTTCAGCCCCACTATTACTGCTTCTCTCACCATTTGATGGAGATCTATTATCCTGTGCACTAGTAAGCATATTGACTAACTGATCGATCAGCAGCTTTCTTATAAACATAAGGTTTGAATTTAAATATTGTGCAGAAATTTAGTTTAGTAGAGTGGTAGTCGTATATTTGTATACCTACTACAACAAAAATCTAGGAACTTAAATCACGTCTTTTCCCCTACTTTTGATAAATTTGGTGTCGCTTATGTGGCATATTTTTGATTCTTGTAGAACGATTAAATCTAGCATTGTGAAAGGGTTAAAGTTTTCATAAAGCAAAAGGGGAAGGGGCGTGACATCCACCCACTTTATATATATTTTTTTCACGGGTGCCAACCAATCATCAGATTCCTTTAATTGTGGTACTTTTTCTTTGGTTCGTATATATTCATTGAAAAATGTATCTACCCTCAAGTAAATGAGGATTGAACCTTCACCAAGTAGCTTAAGCCAATGCACTACGCTCGCCACAGAAGGCTAATTGGGGTCCTTCCAACGCGAGCTTTGTTCTTATCAATTGCAATGACAGATTAGTATTTTTATAATTAAGTGTAAAAATACGCCATAAATTGAAATTAACAAAGTTTTAATATCCATTTATTTTAACATTGTGATATAGAATTAACTCTTAAAAGTAACAGATATTTTCTGTAACACGACTGGCCTAAGGAATTTTTTGTCGTCAATTTTCAATGGGTATTTAGCAAGTCAACAAATTTTCATTCATTGCGCAGTTCCATAAAGCAAAACTAATTAAGCAAGTCCAGATTTCATAAAATACCTAATCAATGCCAGCCACGTTTTAAGGAAAATCGTTTCCCACACGGATGATATTTCCTATAAAGTGCGAATGCTAACCTGGCCAAAAGCCTACACGCACAGCAGGAGACGGAGCACTGAGACCAAAGGCTGGCTGAGGTGAGTCTTAAACATTAGTGCGCCTTCCAATTGCAAGTGCAATTCTCTATCATACTGGAACAGCAACAGCAACGTCAACATAACGCTTAGGAAGGGATACGTAAACGACGACGACGACGACGAGCTACGGTATATATACCTTGCCACTTTAGCAGCGTTTTGCGTCTTTGTCTTTGTCGTTGCTTATGTCGTCCTGCCAAATGTCACGACACCGTAATTCTATGCTTTAGCCACACCATCACCATCATCAGACGAGACCAGAGAAAACGAAAACCCAATGCAACTCAAGAGCTGTCTCTACAAGTTCTTTCAGAATTATTGTGCAGCTGTGAGCAGTGAGCTGCTGTGTCCCTTTCCTATATTATAACTATGAGTAGAAGTAGACGTAGAATACGGCCAGGCCAAGCCATGCCACATCAGCATCAGAGACAGTCACTTGCAAGGAGGCCTGCTGTTTCAAGTCCTATTATTGCAGGTGACTTGTAATGATTTTCTTTGGGAAATCTAATAACCTGACCAGAGATGGAACATTCGTGCCCAATGGGAGTAAATTTTGGGGATGTCACATGCAACTGCACAACTCTAGACTTTGGTTATTAAAATATCACCCTGGGATATGGTTACAATCACTGACGCTTATTCTGGTGCTGGTGCTGGTGCTGGTGGTGCCACTGCAGCCGTCACTCTCTCTACAATAAGTACAATTTGGTGGCCCAGCCAGCAAACAGTAGGAGCTCCAGCACCTCATGACCGCTCTCTAGCAGATAATTTGAATATTTGTGTTCCAGAGGTTGGCCTATTGGCTGGCGCACAGAGACGAACGACAGACGAACGAAATGGCTTGTGTAAGCAAACTGGCGGGCCGGCCAGCCGACCGGCCGTTGGCATTGTTAATTATGCCACGCAAATATCCAATTTCGTAAGAGTCCATTGCTTTGCCTCCGTCTGTCTGTGCTGCTGTCCAGCAACATCGACTGCAATATAAATGACAGGTACGTACGATTGCTATTCGCATATGGAGTGGAGTCGGAGTCGGAGACGGAATCGGAATCGGAATCGTTGTCGGAGCAAAATAGTATATTGGGTGAGCAAAGGTGTCATGCTGGGCAGCACTGCTGCTGCTGCGTGCTTATACTTTAACTATATGGCTTGGCTAGTCTAGGTAGGAGGGCGGTATAGGCATTTGTGCGCTCGGAAATGACTAACACCCATGAGTGAACGACGACGACGTGAACGGGAGGTACAAGCAAAGGGTCACACGTGGTTTGGTCAATCTATGGGAGGTAGAAGTATATCCATCAAATGCTGTGCCAGAGAGGGTGACGCTTGAATCAGATAACTTAAATTATGCGTAACTATAAAGAAAAAGGTTTTGTCGCTGGCTATTGGTGGTTTTAGTTTTGACTCTATACCTACGTTAACTGTAGGTACCTATACAACTTGAAAATGAATGCTGTACAGTTTATGTCCATGCAAGGGCCCATGACACGGGTTCATTTTATAGAAATGAAACCAAATAGGTATAAGCATAGGTAAGGTAAGTAAAGTAGAAGTACCAACCATAATCTCAATGAGAAGCGAATTTCAGAAATGAAAGCTATGTAGATAGGGCTTGCGAATGGTTCATAAGATTTTGACGTTTCCTTGACATTTAGGTCAACACAAAGACATGGTTATGATTCTTTTTTATTTTGATTTATTTGAAGCGAGTAACGGATAACTGGTGGGATCAATAGGTGACTGTTTTCTTATTCAACAAAAAGTATAATGGAACATGGACATTAGACATGACGCAATTCAAACAGTTTCTAAGCTACCGTATACCTTTTGGTAATTAAACGTCCGAAGTATAAATGACAATAATGGATATGGACAAAGATGGATAAAATTAATTCTGTCTATTCTTCTTGAAGATTACTCGCTTGGTATAAAAAATGGATTTTTATATGAATTAGATTAAAAGCTTTGGAAAAATGAATTTATAAATAAAAACTGGGATGCAACCAACATTGTTATCTTTAAATTAATGTTCTAAAAAAAATTGCACAGTTACGTTACGATTCGAATCATCTTTGAAGAAGTACGGTCCAATGATGCCACCAGCCCATAAACCGCACCAAACTGAGACTTTTTCTGGATGCATTGGTAGGTCTTGCAATGCTTCTGGCTGATATTCACTCCAAAATCTACAATTCTGTTTTTTTACGTACCCATTGAGGCAAAAATGAGCTTCGTCGCTGAACACAATAAAATGGAAGAAGTGCGCGATGAACTTTCTTAACAAAGCACGCATTTTGATAATAAAATTCAATACTTTGCAAGCGTTGTTCATTTGTAAGACGATTCATGGTTAAAATATAGACCAAACTGAAGATGTTTGACAGTGAAGCAAAACACGAAACTTGCGTCAGCTGTTTAAAACAGTGTTGCCAAAAAGATAATAGTTAAAATATTACCCTTTATTTTGGCAGAAAGTAAAAGAAAAAATATGGCCACCACGAGCTTTTAAAATCAACACGTCCCTATTGGAAAACCCTTATTAATTCCCTTTTAATAAAACTATGGACCAACAGAACACGCCTTAAAAGTGTCATTTCGTCAAAACGGATCACTTAATTGAAAATGTCAGATACTGAAAATTCAAAATTAAATGCTATACAATTTGATTTTGTTTATGTAATCAAAGTTCCGTAGAGTTCAACTGAAATTGAATAGAGTATGGGTGGAACGAAGTAGTAAATTTTGAAATTTGTTTGTATTGTTTTCCAAACTCATTTACATACTTTAAAAAAAATGTATCTCACGAATTATAAAAAAAAAACGCGTAGAACTATGTTAAGTAAAACTGTCAAGAAATGTTGTCTTGGACATTGAGAACTGTCAAATGGATTGAGCAAATAACTTAAAGTTAAAGTAGCCATTTAGTGGTTTTAACTTTAGTAAAATGTTAAGAGATGGAAAGAAGACAAACAATTTTAAAATTAAATAAATCATCCTTTTAGCTTCATTATTAAAAATGACTTTAACATTTTACTAAATCGTTAAAAATTTTGCGGCACTGTTTTTTTTTGGTGAAGAGAGTTACGCAAGATTTAAATGAGACTAGGAAAATCAATCATGGAAAAAAAGTTACAAGAGTCACAGTTTTTGTTTTCTCGTTTAAACCTTTATTTTTAGGAAACCTGTAATATGTTCGTATATTTTTGTTGCATACTTGAAGGATATAACTGCAATAAAAAGAAGTTTTCATTTAAAAAGAAATTAATCAATGTTCAAATGGTAGACATGTTCATTCAAGGAGACACAAGCGTCCACAGGTTTTTCTCAAAACCCACCTCTTTCTATCAACTCCTACTCTCACCTCCCCGTGGTGAACATCGGGTGCCTAGTACCTCAACTGGAGATTGGGTTCCAACCCCAGTGGAAAGTTATTGGGGGTAGCAGCCGAGGGTAGCAGCACCTTATCCAGACGGCAACGGACGAATTCCCGAGATGGAATCAACGTTGGCGTCTACAGTTCCAGTAAGGTTGAACTACTTAGTGAACATCTTATAGCGCTTCTACGACTTATTCGGAGCCAAGGCCTATGAGGAGCGGTTAATCCGGCTCACCGTTTTCAAAGTTATACTAAGGATCTGGCCCTCCAGGTTGGGGGTTGTGCCGTCGAGGTGACTTCCTGACCACGTAAAAAATACCTTAGTTGCGAAGCACCAACAAGCCTCGGATACGGACGGATTAACTGTTGACAACCCACGCAAACGAAATAAGGACAACGAACTTTGGATATGCATCTGGAATGTTAGGTCCCTTAACAGACCACGTGCAGCCACTGAATTAGCGGAGGCCCTAGGGCAAAAAGAGGATGAAAAACTGCGACATTTACTAGGGTGACTGCTACCGAGAAAACCAACAGCGCTTATTTGGATGCGGCTTTGTCATTGGAGCCAGACTTAGGCAACAAGTCTTGAGCTGTAGGTGCATCCACGAGAGCCTAATGGCCATCCGCATCAAGGCTAAATTCAGCAACATTAGCCTGATATGCGCGCACGCCCCCACAGAAGAAAAGGATGATAACACCAAATATATGTTCTTCGAGCTCTTAGACAAAACATAATATGAGCAGTGTCCTAGCTACGATATTAAAATTGTCCTGGGTGATATTAATGCCAAGCTAGGAAGGGAAGACATCTTTGGTGGAATAATCGGGAAAAACAGCCTGCACGACAACACTTCCGACAACGGATTAAGGCTCATAGATTTTGCTGCGGGACGAAACGTCATGGTAGCCAGTACGCGTTTTCCACACCTCAACATCCACAAAAGAACTTGGAGTTCTCCAGATCAATCTACCGTCAACCAGATTGACCATATTGCGATCGACGCCAGACACGCTTCCAGCATCATGGATGTCCGAACTTTACGAGGAGCTAACATCGACTCGGACCACTACCTCGTTGTAGCCAAGGTAGTACTTCGGGTTTCTAGACCCGAGGCAAAACAGGAAGATGCTGGGAGAAGGTTCAACGTCGAACGGCTACAATCGCAAGAGATCGCCAAATCCTTCTCCGACCGAGTTACAAGTAACCTCTCTCGAAGTTCTCTGCCGCCAACACAATGTATCGAAAACCAGTGGCAACAGTGCCAAGATGCCATCAGAGAATCCGCCTCTGACGTGCTGGTTTTCAAGCAACCACCAACAAGGAACCCCTGGTTTGATGAGAAATATCGGCAGGCAAATGCAGCATAACAACAGGCTTGCAAAGCGGCGCTGCATAAAAGGACGAAAGCTGCTCATGAGCTCTATGAACAGACGAGGCGAGAGGAACACCTACTTCTCAGAAAGAAAAAGAGAGCATGAGAAGCGTGCGGTCGAAGATGTTAAGAGGTTTAAAAGAGGTTAAGAGGTTTGAAGTTCGAAAGTTGTATGAACAGGTGAAACGAAATTCACAAGTACATAAACCTAGAACCGAAGGCTGCAAAGACGAAAGTGGATATGGAAGGACCACTTCTGCAGACTGTATAACGGTGACGACGAACCGAATTCCGCTGTCAGGCAGGATGATCCATTCAACATAGTCGACGAAAGCCAACAATTCCGTCCTCCCGACTTAGATGAAGTAAAGATTGTCATATCAAAGCTGAAGACTAACAAAGCCGCTGGAGCAGATGGCTTGAACGTCGAGCTCTTCAAAGCAGCTGGAGATGATTTGGTTAGGATAATGTACCATTTTATCTGTAAAATGTGGTCGGAATAAAGCTTGCCCGAAGAATGGAAGCTTGTTTGACCGATTCTGAAAAAAGAAGACCCTTTAAACTGCACCAACTATAGAGGCATCAGCCTACTTAATATCGCTTACAAAATCTTCTCTGCCGTAATATGTGCACGTCTAAAGCCCATCGTCAACAACCTGATAGGTCCTTATCAGTGTGGTTTTAGACCAGTAAAGTCCACAGTCTAAATTTCGCATACATTTGCACATTCTTTAATAACTTCATGAATTCTATGTTTGAATTTTATACCAGTGTATTCACCCTATTCAAATGTCAAAATATGACAGTTTCAAAAGGAACAGCTGCTCTGCTCAAATAGCGGGCTGTTTAAAATAAAAACTTTTGAAATAAAAGTTTTTAACTTGAAAAAATTAAGGATTTAAGTGCGAAAACTTACAAATTGGTACCATTGACTAAATATAGTTTAATTTAGATTGATTTCCATATCATAAATAGTTTTTTTTTTTTTTCTATAATTCCTATGGAAACAAAACCAATTTAGCATTATTTCCATTTACAAAAAGAAATACACTTTTAAATGATGCGTGGACTACTAACCCTTAATATTTCTATAGCTTATAAATAAGAGCTAACATTCATAGTTAAAGGAATAATTCTGTAAATTATTGCCATCGTATTTTAGAATATCCAACCTTTCCCCATTCCTATAGGTAACACATTTTTACTTATAATCCTGAGGCATAGGTAATTCTTTGAACTTTGAAACGAAAAAATAGGAAACGAAAAATTCTACTTCACCTTCCACCTCGAACCCTATTAAATTAAAGCGATTAAGCTCATTATACGCAGGTAGCTTAAATCATAAGTAACAATATTATTTTATTTTTACACCACCCGTTTGTCCCACACATTATTAAACGCGAATCGAACCTCCCACCGAGTGCGCTAAAAACGTTCAATTACAACACGTCAATCCTGATTTATGTTATCCTTGCCAAGGATATGCAACATCCTTCTTCAAAAAGGAAGAAATATAAAAAAAGAATTAAACCAAACCAAAAGCAAAAGCAAAAAGAAAAGAAACACAATTTTAAATTAAACTGATTTTGAGCTATGATTACGCGTTTCATTCCAATTTCCCTGCAGGATTAGATCCTTGTTTTTTTTTTTTTTTTTTTGAGAAAAATCCCAACATTTTCTATTCTTATTGCCTCTGTTTTATTTTTGTTATTTTTCTTTTATATTTCGAAATAATGACAAAGAAATCGCACAATAGGGGGAGATAAGCAAATAAATCATTAATTATTCGACTAAACTGATAAACATTTCGTTTTAATTTTTGTATTCTTCTTCTACTCTTGTATTCTTTTGCCCCTGCCCCTATATTCTGATGCTCCTGGAAGTGGAAAGTTAAGGATGTATAATAAATACAACATCTCTTCGGAAAACGCAGTATCAGAAGAAAAAGGGCAAACTCTGGCGATCTGATGAAGAAGGCAAAGAGTCTTAATACGAGATTTTAGAAGTCAAGACAAAATAAAAACAAAAATAATGTAAAAGTTTTGATTTGGGACAAAAAAAAGACCAAGAAAATAAAAGAAAATAAAGGAACATTTATATGTAGAAGGTCCTTTCTTGTATCCTTTTGTTTTTTTTGTTTGTTTGTATTGCCATATCGTTTTGTTTATTGTGCAGGTTATCTCTCTATTTAATTCGAAATGGGGTTCGGTCAGGAAATGAAATTCATTTCCGCTCTAATTTTTATTCTTTTTCTACTTTCGTCCTTTGTCCTTTGTTTTTTCATTAAAATGGAAAAAAAATAAAGAAATTCTTCTACTTCTTCGTCTTCTTTTTTTACCCCAAAGATAATCACAATGATTGAAGACGTTTTAATTATTGTTTCATTATTTTTTTGCAAGTAAAGTCAAACAGAAATCTTAGAACTGAATGGTATAGGTTGTCTTTGGAAGTCGAGAAATCAACATTCGAAGGTTATTCAGTCGTCTAAGGATCGTTTAGAGAACATGACATCCTTTTAAAATAATTATTCATTCTTTTTTTCTATTACATCAACAAAAGACGACCATGGACAGGGAAACAGGAGGCGGGAAGAAATCAATGACTTCAATTGAAGCAAATTCAACTTTCTCGGTGAATTTTTCCAAAGAGCCGATCTTTTTCAATCTTCGCATCTTTGATATCAGCGAAGGAAATCGATCGTTTAATTCTGGCAATAAACAAACAGAAGCGGCATATCAAAAGGGCGGAAAATACATCCTCAGAAGCTCCTGTTATGTTGTCGACATCGACAACGACTACAAAGACGAAGACGACTGATACCAATGATGCTTATAAACCAAAGGTACCATTGGAAAAAGGTAGCTTCTTATATCTTTGATATAACGTAGGTTAGGTACAACAACACTATACAAGTACTTATAGTGGAAGAATCTTCCACAAACAAAATTGATACCTTTCGGTTTTGTTTTGGGCGGCTTGATGATAGCTACCTATACTATATGCAGTGTTTCGTTTGCATCCCAAGATCGCATTTTATCTGTTTTAAACGAACTTTTTGAGTCCACAACCATATTGTGAGATAATTTACAGAGTTGGCAAGCAACACAAGGAAGGCCAGCTCCACTCCACTCCACACTGCAGACACTGGAACATTCAAAGTAAAGTGCAAAACGATCATTACATTTTCATCGCCTTCATATTTGGCATTGCCATCATTTATTGTATTTGAGTGAAAAACCATTGAGGATATTCTCATCTTTTAATATGCAATATATTAGAACTGTCAGTATCGATTTTCGAAACAAAAATTACATAATTATGTAGTTTTGAAATATGTTAAAAGCTTGTTTTCCTGCTCCGTCGAAATAAAGGATTTATTGAAAGCTTGAAATTTATGTTTTCTGAATTGTAAACAGAAATATCATTTATTTATACGAAAAAAACGTTGATTACTTTAAATGTAAACGTTAAATTTTAAAACATGAACTTAAATCTAAACTTAAAACTAACATAATTTCAATTTCCCAAAATTTAGCTTCTTACAGTCCTATACATGAAGTTAATAATTCAAAATATTTTAATAATATGTGCAGAGATTAACTACATAGAATTATTTAAAACAGAGAGCAAATCATTAATGTATCAAATAAACAGCAATGGACCAAGGTGTCTTCCTTCAGGTACATCAGAATTGCATTTAAATTGACATGAAATATTACTCCTGAACGTTAAATCCAATTTTGCTTAATTTATTCAGAAGAAATTGATAACTTAATTTGTCGAATACCTTGTTAAAGTCTGTAAAGATGCAATTGACTTAAGAGTGCCAAAAAGAAGAGAATTGTCATGATTTTGTAGTTGCATACATTTTTTAGCAACCCCATGTTGATTTTCAAATACATATATTAAAAAAACATTTAAAAGAAATTATGTCACAGACAAGGGATTCAAACAATTTAGGAATAGGCTATTCCAAATAGCAGACAATTTCGCAATAGGCCGATAGTTTGTAGCCAAATTTGTATGAATATTTCCAAAGATCATGGAACTTAGAATATTTCACAGGCTCGAAATGAAGAAACAATGGATACAAAATATTATAAGACACACAATTTTTTCAACATATATGATGACATTCCCTCAGTATAATTTAGCTTTAAAATATTGTCACGTAAAGAGACCTCAGAAATCGTAAATATTTATTGATTTAAAATGACTGTATTCTTCTGTGTTATACGATAAATAAGAGAAGAGTCGCTTGCAGAAGAAAAATCTTCGAGGGCTCTTTAAATAATCTGCGAACATGTTCGAAATTGACTCTGGAAGATGGATTGAAGAATTTTGAAAGGTGATATTAGCTGAACATCCGTCAAATTTATGATTAATATTAACGCATTGTAGTACCCGTGGAGTGATGGTTAATGCGTTCGACTGTCATGCCAGAGGTCTTCAAACCCTGCCTGTGTCATCTAAAGTTTTTTTTTCACGGGTACTTGTGAGTAATTTAACAAATCCTCCAAGAGTTATTCTTGTCATGAAAAGTGCTTTCTCAAATTAGCCGTTCGGAATCGACTTAAAACTGTAGGTCCCTTCCATCCCTGACAACATTACTCGCACACAGGAATGGTTGAGAGTTGTAAGTCACTAGGCCCTAGTTCTCAAAGGATTGCTATGCCACCTAATTTATTTATTTTATTAAGGCATTTCCAAAACATAATGGCTGTTCATTTTTAAATCACTCTCAGTTTTCGAAATTAATTGAGAGTACAAAAAGTTTGAATAAGTCAAAAAGTCGTATTTCAGTTCTTGGTAAACTCTAAGCGTCTCATCACTCTTCGATAGATTGAACTTGAACCAAGCCTTATTTCTTTTATTTTTTAGACTTTATAAATGCTAATCTAACCATAGCGGGCTACTATTTCAAGTTTTTAACTCAGTGGGATATTGTATTTAAAAAACAGTTAAATAAGATTTCATAGAATAGTCAAACCATTTCATCTAAGCACAAACTTAAAAACATTGCAGCCCTGTTAATTTTCATGCAATGAGTTAAAAAGCTGAGTAAAGTTACATTTTTTAAAGTCAAACTCAATTTATGATTTTTACATAAGTTAAAAACATTGCATACACATATGTATGTAAATGTAATGAAATAGTAAAGGCGGGATGGTGGCGATCTTCATGTACTGGTTTTGAATCACTTGGGATAACAGCAACATCAGTATTCATTACATCGGAGAAACATCCAATACTCTTCCATTATCATTCTTAACACCATTCAGGTGATTTAGACCGAAAGATGCTATTTCATATATTAAATAGAATTCGTTTCTATTCGAAGTATTAGCAGTCAAGTAAACCACATCATTAATAAATTGATAGCCACCATTTCAAGTAGGAATTTTAAAAAAATCTTCAGATCGTTTTGAAACTTGCTCCGAGGTCTATTCTCTCCCTTCATTGAAATCCAATAATTTTCAAATAAAGAATCCAAAAACTATTTCACTTCGGGGAAGTGACTTCGCTGAAATGTGCTCCGTTTATACCGATCAATTGAGAACTAAAACAAAATCTTCTTAAAGTTTCATTTTACAATATTTAAAATATGTATTTGAAAAACTTAAAGACAAACACTGTAAAATATTTTTGACTTATAAATAGCAAATTTAAGATTCGCTAAGTTACAACTGTCAGTTTCTATCTTCGAAAAAAATCAAATTAATCGGAATTGTCATCCACGCATGCTTTAATGTTCCGTATTATTAAAATGATTCATTAAATGATAGAACCTTAAACGATCTTATGTTGAAAAAAAAAACTCGTTTGGAAAGGGCTGTCAGTCATGACGTGAAGTGTAGAAGTTAAGGAAATAACCTCATTGATTTATTACCAACAAAAAAGATATTTGCAAAACTTAACGACAAAAGTAATGTTGCATTCGTACATTTAATATGTTTTTAGTTGAACAGCCAGTTTCTATTTTTGATTGAAGTTAGAATGTGCTTCACGTGTACCTTTCTGCTCCGTTTTATAAAAAATATTAACTATTTGTTAAAATTTCGAATTTTACGCCTTGCAATTTTCGAATTCGAAAAACAATTTCCTTCCGCTGGAAAGTGTTCCGTTTCTGCCGCATAATGTAAATCATAAAAAATATCCTTCTAACCTAATCAAACCCCAATTCAAAACATTTGTTTTTAAACGTTAACTAAGCATCACCATTTAATAATTTTATATTGCCTGCATTGCTTAGAAAACAAGTAGCATATTTGAAGAGAGTTCCCCTGTTACAATTTGGGAACTCTCTCTTAAAATTGATTTTCAAAAAGTGATTTACTAAGTTATCAAAAAATAGGAGTACCGCCTCGGGTGGCAGACTAATAAGGGGTGCCATCAGTAACAGAAAAATAACTTTGCACACTACTACCTACTCATTCTGGTTCGATATTTTGGAAGAAGTTGATTCAGCACAGAAATTCTTGAAAAAATCCGGGCTTACTCTAGAAAAAAGTGTAATAAAACTTAAGGTACTAGCGAGTTTTCTTCGTGAACACCGTGATGAATCCGTGAAAAAGGTCGTAATATACGCAAGAGAACAATGCACCGAGCTAGAAATGTCAATTGAAAGGCGGGGAAGAAGAAAAAAGAAGAAAATTATGCCAGGCGAAAAGGCTCAAGATGCTGGTTTGACGTTGGAGGAGGAAACACGAAGAGCCATGTTAGAATGTCAGGATACATTTTATACTGAACTTGTGCATCGATCTAAGGCCATGGAAGATATTGCGTCAGTTTTCTGAGCTCTTCAACCGAAAATATTGCTGTATGGAACGGAAGAAGAACTGCGGGCTGTGGTTCCAATGCTTACCTCGACATTTACAGAACTTACATGACAACAGTATCATATTGGAAATCCAGCGAATTCGGCGTCACATAGTAGCTTCAAAGATAAATTTAAAAGATGCAGAAATTTGGACAGCCTTTGAATTTTTAAGCTTCATTGTTAAGTGGGATTTTTCAGACTCTTTACCGAGTCTGTCATTGGCGATGAGAATTTATTTAACAATTTGCGGCTCGTGGCATCGTGTGAACGAAGCTTTTCCAAATTAAAATTAATAAAGACTTATCTAAAATCAACGATGAGCCAAAATAGGTTGACTAATTTGGCTATACTTTCAAACGAAACGGAGCACACAAAAAATATAGATTATAATGATATAATCGAAACATTCAGTACAATAAAAGCTCGTAAGCACCTTTAAATAAAATCTTTGTTAGTGTTTTTTTCTTAAATTTTTAAGGGGTGTAAGCTTGCTTTACCGCCCCGGGTGTCACTGCCTCTTAGTCCGCCACTGGTACCTTCAATAGCCAACATTCATCTTTTTTGTGTGCATTGAATTGTGTACGCGAATTGCACCATTATATATTTTCGAAAACCAACAAATCTTTCCTTTTCAAGACCTTTTTTAAAAAATCTATTAAAACTAAGAATATTGCATATCTGGCAATACCACAAGGGCACGATTTTCAGAAGCCAGAATTTACAAACCCCAGCAAGTTGGATCTGCTAACAAGTGCAAGATTTATAGGCAAACTACAGCGGAAAGTCAATTCGGCGGCAGTTCAGTTCGAGAGAGTCAAGAGACTTAAGTCCATGGCAATGGCAATAGTTGTACTGTTGTAGGTAGGTATAACCAAAATGATTCCTGGTCTGGAATATTGCTTCTTCTTTTATGGACACACACAAAACACTTATACCCACCTAACCTATGTACGAATATATATCAATATCGACTTTATTCCGCAATGATCAAGAGTTGTGTTTTTTGGTTGTTGCGAGATCTCCAGACGAGGAAGCTCTCCGCATCTTTATAGCTTCAAATCCTGATGCGGTTGTTGTTCACCGGGGATATCATTAGATACACTTTTTTGATAAAAATCACTCTCTGAATGATGTTGGTTGTGGTTTGGTTTGGTTTATAGTTCTCCCTGGATAGGGAGTGCACTGTCTTCAGTTACTCTGTCTTCGCAGTATAAGTTAGGCATATACCTTTGTAATCAAACTTAAAGATCTTTCAATTGTGCCGGAGTGTAAGCAGTCGCTTTCAGCCAACAACAACATTGTGTGACGATGAAAATGCAGTGCTACCATTTTCCTTATAGAATTTTTAAAAAGAAATAAAACAACAAACGTTTATATAGTAACAAACATCGCGTTGTCTTTCGCGTCGCTTCAGCCCAAAACAAAACGAACTCAAGAAGCATTTACAAAGATTGTAATGTCTTAAGATACAAGAAGATCTAAGATAAAGTTTTCTCGATTTTTCCTACTGGGTCTGTCTGAACGGTGAACCGAGCCGACATATTTACCAACAGAGAAGTTTTTTTGTATTGTTTTTAAGCTTTGTAAGACCTTCATCTTCAAATGCAATATTTGATCATTACGTAAATTTTAAGACGGGAAATCCACGAGTGATTTTTCATATAAAGACAAGAGACAAGAATCAATTTAAAGGGGCATAACGATAACTGCAACTGTGTTACCTGAACTGATTTAAGGCAAAAACTTACAGTGTCTTTCATTAAGGCAAATAGGTAACCAAAGTGTTTACCTTGCTTAAGTGTAATAGGACAAACTGCTGAAAATTAGCCTTATTTCACTTTTGTCAAGTTGAGATTTTGAAAGTTAACCTTATTGCACATGCGGCACCAAAAACTTCTTCAAAGAAAAAAAAAACGCAATTAAAATGCACCCTATGACAGATAATATCAGCAATTCAGCATATTTTAATCGTCGAGTAAAGAGAATTTTTTTCAGCTGCACATCAAGAATGTGGTATTCTTTACTCAGATCTATTTTGCGTTCCATTTTATTACTAAAAAATTTAAAACAATGTGCACCGATATTTAATTTTTATTTTCCAAACTCACGCTCTTTGAACCTTTTAAAAACAAATGATGGACATGGCCATGAGTTCCAAATAGATCACGCTGCTGGCTGGAGGTGAGTGGCACCGTCGTTCTATTGGAACCATATATGTTGATAAAAGTAAAAGAATTTGGAAATCCTGCTGTTGACTTTGACATGGGCGTCATTTTTAAACAGCCCAAAATCCGCATCATTCACTGACTTTTTCCGGATGCCTAGGGCACTATTGCTCTTGTATGTCATGTATGTCAAAAATGCCATTATTATACCAGAAATAGGCCTGATGTCTTAAGATGATTAAAAAAAAAATTAGGATTAGTTTCCAACAACTTTAAAGACCATTCAGATTCAACGAACACACGTATGGCCAGTTGAATTCCTTACATGAAAATGCCAAAGTCACAACGTGAAAGTTGTTGTCTGGGAAATTCTGAGGTCTTGTGAGTGGCGCAAAATTACCTGTGATGTGATTACTACTACACAGTCAAATGATCAACGACAATATTTTCGGCAAATTAAATAAGAGACAGCCAATTTGATAGATGTTGCTCAACAAAATGGCTGCTTTTAATACTTTCACAATACTTCTTATGAACTTACTCAAGAAAATTATATTTACGCGCGTTATACAAAAATCAAATGAAAATTTTGTTAAAAATGTTTGTTATTTTCATGCGTTTTGAGCTGAATTCTTTACAATATTTCATTTACATTTGAAAATTGAAGTGACAAACTAATAGGCTGATATATAGATGGCGCAGCTGGTATTAAATCCATATAAAGGCTAAAGCACTGAAACCATAATTATTTTAAATAATAAAAGCGCCATCTGTAGGCAATGAAGGGAAAAGAACTTGATCGCGTTCGAAAGAAGAAGAAAGAGCAATTTTTTAAAACAAATAACGAGCAAACATAAGTGAGTGGACGGTTAAGCATTCGCTTTAGAACGACTTTTTTAGAAATAATAATTCGTACGTTTTGACGATGCGCGAATTTCGAAATCTTTTTGATTTAGGGCGTACAAAACCTTTATTCTCTGTAAAATCATTGGCGTGGGTCCGCAAACAATGATAAGGACCTCGCCAAACATCGCGCGTGTCCGTGTCCTTTCTTCTTCGAAGCGACGTTTAATGAAGAGCGGTCAAGGCAGTTGTTGAATAAATTTGTTCGGTCTGAACTAGTAAGATGACATAACTTATCACGAACATGGTTTCAGCAAGACGGGGTTACAGGTGCTATTCGGTAAATGAAACAATGATTTGTTTAAACAACATTTTTGGTAAACGTTAGCGTCGCGCTCACCTGATCTCGTCGTCTACGATTTTTATCTGTGGGGCTACTTAAAACCGAAAGTATACTAAAATAAATCTCGACACCTAGAAACCCTTTATGGCTGAAACTCAAACACGCTTCAGCTTCGGCTTCGCCTGACGTTTACAAGTTCAGCTATAGGAATTCAATGCATGCTATCACAATGAAGCTTCGACCTCACGTTTTATTTGACAATCGTAAGGAAAAGAACGTAATGTTACGTAATGTGACTCCAAACGGAAGCTCTAGTTCAAATTTGGTGAACATTTGCTTTGTCTGACAGCTCAACAGCTGTAAAAAAGTCAAGAAACAAAATACATTTGCTTTTGGAGGGATTCCCATTGGTTATTATAGGCTGTGTAAGCTACTTCCGCGATAAATTTAATTTTTTCGATTTCAAAACTCAAATTTTTTTAATTTTGAGAAAAAAAAAAACAGTTGCTAATGACAGAAGTGTCATTTTAGAAATGTCATATTGGAAGTGTCATTCAAAGCAACCTCGAAGCAGGCCCAACGTAACGCAGGCGTGTTTGTGTTTCAGCCAATAGACTGAAATTCGACGTCATTCCGTTGCAATTCCGAACAGTATGTTGACTAAAGTGTACGATAATTTTATTTTGCGCCTTCGTACTTTTATCAAACATGAGGGTCGCCATTAAACGATGTTATCTTTAAATATTAAGTTTTAAAGATAACATAAGCTTTTAGCTTAAATAATTATATCAACAAAATTGCTCTTTTTTCTTGTTTCGAACACGACCACGTTGACTACAGATGGCGCTGTTACGATATCGGTTTCCGTGTTGCACCTGTTCATTTTTAGTTAGCCCTTGACTTCTATTCTGACGAAAAAAAACTGTTAAGACCATATATGGCCGGATTCGGCATAATACTGTATGTCCCTTTCATCCCAGATATGATTAGCACACATTTATTGTTTTAAATGACGTTTAGGTGTCAGAAACTGACACAGTCGATATGCTAGTTCAGAAATGATAAGGTAGTCTTCGAAATCGACAATGTAGTTCATCTGGCAAATTTCACAATTAAGCTTTACAACGAATGCGAAAGGTCAGTAAACCGAGCTGATTCACCAGATATATTTTGAAGGACAATCCATAAGTAGAGATTATACAAAAACGCGGAAAAAATATAGAAGAAGAAACTGCTGTTTGATCAATAGAATGCACCGTGTCACAAATAAGTAAAAACGATTGCAAAATTACATGGATTGGGTTTAAAATTGCCTTCACCTGACATTCACTGCAATTTTCTTGTTCTGATAACTTAGAAAATGGCCTTTGGACATAATTTTAGCTCCGATAAAGAGTTTATCGCCGAAACCCAACGAGACTTTTGCTAGTCTTGTCTCGGTCTCGTCAAAATCGATAATCTCAGTCTCCTCTCGGTATCGGCCTCGGTCTCGGTCTCTTACAATTGAGTCTTGTCTCGGTCTTGCTTTTTTCTCGTCAGTTATTTTATCGATAATCTCGTCTCGTTTCGATATCGTTTCGGAAGCTTCAAAAGTAGTATCAATGAGACCGATACTAGTCTTGTCTCGTTGCCAGCCCTAATATTGAATATTCAGCTCATTTCTAATTAAACCATATTTTGTATTCAACGTCATCATCCTATTATAACTGGTAGCATCTAAAATGTCTACATTCTTTTCCTGAATCATTTATTTATTCATATATAAATATCGAGCACTTTAATTTACTATCGAAGCAATTAAGTTAATGGCCGCCCCAGCCCAGCAGTAAACGTTAGGGTATTGCCTTTATCATACTCTTAACACGCATATTCAATTCCCCAGGACATTTTTTGCAGGAAGTTATCTATATTTAAAATTCCCGCCAAATGCGATGAAGGCGAACGTTAAAAGGACTTTTTAATTGTCTTTCAACGCCGCCATTTTGCTGATGGAAAACTAAAGACCTTGCAATCTTTGGCACGGTCACGGGTCGATGTGCTTAGAGGACACTTCATACTTACCATCATTCACAGCTCAGCCATATTTTTAAAGCTAAAACAAGACTGTCAGCCAACAGGATAACTTGGCTATACCAATATTTTATTTTAAAGTGAATTTAATTTCTATCTATGATATTCTTTTGAGGATGTAAGCACTTTTCTTTGTAACACGCGTTTTATAAAGTGACAAATCAGAGAATGAGAGTTTGAGTTGATGGGGCTTTTGCCTGCCCTAAACTCCATTACAATGACAATCGGTGGCGGCCAGACAAAAGGAGTAAAGCTATCTTTCATGGAGATAAAAACGATCCCTGAAAATAAAGTCTTAGGAACACATGACGATGAGGATGGGAAATATCTACAGAATAATAAGAAAGGAACTCACGCCCAGGTTGTTATAGAAGGACGATTGCTTCCATTCAATCTATCTACGAGTATAGCTGGAAAAAGAAGTCTGATGGTGTTGTGGGAAATCTTACGACTTGGCTTTATCCTTTAAAGCGAATTTTATAATGAACACCCGTGCCATGAGCTAGCTCTCAAAAGCATACAATATAATATAGGTACCATCACCAGCGCAGGGAAGAAGGACCTAGCTTCTGTCACTGTCGGTCTGGCTGGTTCGGTGAAGAAAAGAAGTTTGAGAAAAGGAGAGCGTAACCAGCTCGCACCCAGTAAAGGAGCGCGTTCGGTTGAAAGGATAATATAAAGGCACGGCCGCGGTATTCGCACCGCACTAGCTCCGGCAACGGTACCAAACGCGCCGCACCGTTGTTAGTTGTTATCCTTGCTTAGCTTGAAGTAAAAAGAAAAAAAAACGAAACGCTACCGTTGCGTTGCGATCTTATTTCAGATAACACTCAGAGTCGCAGAATGATAAATGACTTTGCCCGAGGGAGGAATGGGAAATTAAAGTGCAAGGCGATTCTAACTCCCCCAAACCCCCGTTCTTTATCTCTATTCATCCCTCTGTGCTCTTTATCTCGCTCCCTTTTAATTTGAAACGTTCCCGTGTCGCCACCATCATTGTCGTCCTCGTAGCTCGTTCTATACACATATCTAACAGTTGTCGGTGTCGTAGTCGTTGTTGCTGTCGGTTGTTCAGTCGCTCAGTCATCGTCGTCGTTCATCGCGAGAGAAACAAAACCATTTCGCAGATGATTGCGATTTGCGACTTAAACGCGCAATGTTTAGGGGTGAGTTACATTCTCGTTTTGCTCCTTGCGCTGGCTGCTAGCTGCTTGTTGGTTGGTTTGGTTGGATGATTGCGAAATGAATGAATGAATGAATGGAAATGGAATACGAACGAAGTACACGTCCTCAGGCATTTTAGAGTTCCAACGGTGAAAATTAAAAATAAAAACACAAAACAATTCGTCCTCCTCTCGTCCTTAATGCCTCCCTCCAATACTTAGTCCCTTAGTCCTTTAGTATATAGATACAGTTCCTATTCCTATATAATAATAATAACAACAACTAAAACAATAACGGAAATAAGAATAGCCAGCGAGCAACCACGCGCCGAAGGACGAGTGGAGAGACGACGACGAAGGACGAAGGACGATGAGAAAGAAATAAATTAAAATGGCGAAGCGATATAGAAACAAATAATGTGCGTGTTGCTAGCATTAAGGGCATGTAAAACGCGAACGGGAATTGAGATGAGATGGGGTTTTATTTTATTTAAGCATTTTAATATACAAAGGGAGGAGGAATGGAGCTTTAGCTTTCTGGCTGTATGTATGTGGGAATCAAATGGGAGGTGTCCTTTTTTATGAGGTGTGCTCCTTAGCGACGAAAAACAACAAAGTAGGATTACCTATACCTAGATAATGAGAAATTCATAAGTACGATAAAACTATGTTATCCTAATCCTATAGAATTTATTGGAAAGTTTTTTTTTTGATTCTTCAAACTTTTCGTTCGTTTCCAAGGACCCCTTTTTTCGCTTTTTTCTGCGTCAGCTCAAGTATGTATCTATAGGGACATCAAAGATATATTGTAGCGTTGAGGCAATTCTGTCAAAGAACTTCCAGGTCCTGGACCTATAATCTCTGATCAAGCTGAACTTCTTTTTCATTTCCACTATTAGCAAGTTTAAAAATTCTTGTAACTAATTTCAGTTCTGAAGACAAAACTGTTTCTGGGAATTTAGTAACTCAAATATTTTGGCGTTATGTAAAAAGGTCGTAAGTCAAAAAATTGCAGTTTTGGGTTTTGATTTGGTTTAATGGCCTTTTTTGTTTCTTTCGTTTAATACTAAGAACTTGAGTTCAGAACAACTGCTAAATAGCGTAATTCAGTCTTTAGAAAATAAGACAGAAAAATGCATGTTTGTTTTGATATTAACGCCTTAAGTTCGTTGAGTCTGTATGACCAGTTTTTGATTTAATTACTTTTTGCCTAACGTCAAAGATTTGTCTTAAGCTTTTTTGAATAAAGACGATTAAGGGTTTTTATTAAAAAATGGTTCAGAGCATTCCTTCAGCCAAATGAGAAAAATGTGTGCCCAATTTTTTAGAACACATAAAGGAAAGTCTAAGTCTCTATTTCATGGGCAATATGAAATGTATTAGTAAGAGTAAATACTCCCATAAAATATGCAAAATAACATGTCGGTTCTTATCGCATTTTTTCCTCCAAAGTTTCAGGGCTTTGTAGTAGGTTTCGGGCCGATTACTTGGATGATACAGGCCTTTAGTTCTTTACGAATTGTTTACATAACAACGGTCCTTTACGGTGAACCACCATAAGATGCGACCAACACTTATAACTTCACATTGGTGATCTTGAAAATGAGCCTAATTGTCAAACATCAAAAAGTATGCAATAGAAATTGATGTTCAAGATGTTTCCTATCCAGATATTTGAGACGTTGAACAATATAATGTCATTTTTGTAGGTTTTAATTTTTAAATTAAAGACGGTATCGTCGGACCCACTTTTTTTAGCATCTCTACTATCGTGATTTCATGTTTGATTAAAATCTCAATATCAAATTTTTTTCGAATGCTATATACTTGCCAGATGGCAAGAATTGCCATCAGTAGTGGCTGAAAAAAGTACTCGCACACAAGAATTGTTGAGAGTTGTAAGTCACTAGGCCCTAGTTCTCAACGGACTGTTGCGCCACCCAAAGAAGAAGAATACTTGCCAAATAATTTCTATATTTCGAAAGTAAAATTTCGAAGTGGTCAACCCGCAGCCCCGAGTCGTGAAATTGGCATTGCCAAGACCCAACTTTGACTCGGGAAATTGACATTGCCAAGACGGCTGATAAAACGATTTGGAAATTTTGTAGAAGCCTAAAGTCGTCCAAATCCATGGTAACTTTGACTTTTCGTGAAACTGAATCTAATATCTAATCGATTAGAAATTGCAATTATTGGAATTGAAATTAGGTTACTTAAGGACTGAAAACAAAATTAAAGTCTGTCAGTTATTTTTTTGTATTGTACAGGTAGGTTCATTTCATACTACCGTCTTAATAAACGAGCCTTCCCAATTACGCTAAAAACTGTTGAGCCACATCTCAAACAATCTTCAATTCCTGCAATGTTGCAGATAGCCGCAGTTTTGCGTTTTCTTACCGAAGGATGCTTCCAAAGGTCAATAGGGAAGGATGCTGATACCGATTTGGGTTGATGTACTGTTTCAAAAAATGCTTACAGTAGTTGGATAAAACTTGCCATATCCGATGATAAATCAAAACTACATCTTTTTTTTTAAATTAAATATACCTGGCGTCATAGAATGCGTCAAAGGTACACATATTAGAATCTCGCAGCAAAATCAAGATCCAACGCTTTTCTATAACGATGATGGGGCACTTTTCAACGAATGCAATGATTGTAAGTTATTTTATTTTTCCTAGATAGTGCTTTAATTACGTTTCTTTTAAACATATATGCGATTAAAACTTAGTTAAAAAAGCAGTAGACGCACGTTGTCCAGGATCAAGTCATGATGTTCTGATCTGGAGCATGAGCAAAGCTTGGAACTTTTTTCAAAGAAAATATGACATCGAGGACCGTTCTTCCTGGCTTTTAGGAAATGCTGGCTATGGATAAGAGAATTTAATTTTAACGCCCTATAGAGATTCACAAGGGGAATCCTTAGAGCACGCGCGCATTAAACCGAAAACATTCCTGGACTCGAAACGTGCTAGAGAGGACAATCGACGTTTTAGGTGCTTATAGCTCGCTATGCTGTTGACGCATTGCTGCTACAATATTCTGCTCAAACCTGAGAAAAATATGTTTTCACTATATCGAGATTTGTATTTTTCACTATTTAGAGCAGTACATGTAAAATTTTGGGTGTTCACTACACTGGATAGTTCACTCTTCCGAGATTCACTATATCGAGCGTCTACTGTAACAGAAAGGGATGTAAACTTGAATGAAGCCACTCAAATAAGAAACAAAATTGCCAGCAGAATACACCTAAAAAATATTTATTTATTAAAGATATCTATGCAAAGCTTAAATAAAATTATCAAAACAGTTTTAAAACTAAATTTTAAACAAAAAATAAAATTCAGGGTTTTAAATAAAATTAAAAACAAAAAAAAACTTCATAATTCTGAGTAAAAGAATAGAAAAATACATTTCAAAACGTTGTGATTCATTCTTGCAGTCCACTTCCCTCATAGATACTTATCGAGCTTCATTTCTTTAAATTCCACTTCCTTTTCTTTTAATCGAACTTACTCTATTCATAATTTTTCTTCGTTTTTTGCTTCCAAACAATTTTGAAGAGAGTCCATAGATTTGTGTAGCTTTTTAATAGTATAGTCAATATCCTTATTTTTATTTTGTTTTAAAGATTTCTCAAGAACTAATGGACCGATGTTAATAATCTTCTCTTCAGTGCAAGCTCTTGTCGATGGTCAAATGTTCAAATTGATGATGATTTTTAATGATTAAAAAATAATGATTTTTTTTTTTAAACTTAATATCTCAAAATGAGGTGAACATGTTTTAACTAAATTTAAATATAAAAAGTATATGTATAAGCACTGGTGAAAAATGTCGTATCGTCAGCGTAAAAGGGTATTTGACAACATAATTCAATTATGAGAAAAGACGACTAACTTTGGGGCCACCAGAATTGGTTAGAATAGTATTGAAACGTCAGAACCTGAACCCGACACAGTATTCAAGATTATGAAGGTAAGAAGTAAGAAGCGATCAAAACCTAAGTAAGAAAGTTTAAAGACTAAACGGCTTGCTAAAGTCAGTGGAGATTGTTATCAACTTCATCAAACGAATTATTTAAGATTTGTGGTGGTGGATCTGCTCTTTATAAAAACCTTGAAGTGCTTAGGTACTAAGAGAGCTTCAAAAAAAAAAAACTGGAAGAGTTTCAAAAAGGTTTGGGATATGAGAAAGTTTAGGAATTAGTCTATAGTTTTTCACCAAACCTTTCGGCACTTTCTTATGAATTGCGGATAGAATTTTTCCATATTTTATTGAATGTTTAAATGAGACAATGATTAATGAAATATCTTTACTTATATTATAAAGATAAAGACAGTATTTGTTTGAACTCGCTATAATCTCAGGGACTACGTGTTCGAAAAATTCTTACAGTGTTAGATATCCCGTTTATTGTGGAAGGCAATAGGATACGTACCATCATGCTAATACACTAATACGAGCGAGCAACAATAAAGAATGTTTCAAAATCAGGGATTTTTTCCCTTTTTGAGAGTTTCGATCGGTAGGAAGGGATATTTGATGAAATTTAAGAGTATAAAACGTTTGAGGTTTCTTCAACAGACGTATTTTCAAAATTTAATAGAACTCTTTCGAACTTCAAAAATACCTGCAAGTCGAATAACATTCTTTATTATAAACAAATACTGTGTTTCATATACATTTTAAAATTAAATTATATTTTAATACCCTCAACAATCTTTTTCAAAGCCATTCTATCAACTTTGAAGCAAGATGTTTTTGGTAAATCATCTATCACTTTGAAATACGTGATCATTTCTAGTTGCTCCTAACTTAATTTTTTCCTCAAATAAACTCTGAAAGTATTTTCGAAATAAGCTGAATTTAGGCTACCACTTTCGAGAATTACAAAGATTGTTCCACAATATTGTTTGGGATCCTCGGCACTAGGATTCCCCACCAGAGCTGAAGAGTAAACCATTTCAAAATTATTAGCAATTTTTTCAACTGAATTTGGAATAAGAATTTTGCTATCAGCATATTTCAAAGTATACTTTTCCCATGTGAAAATTTTCAGCAAATTTTCTGAATCCACAATTCGATAATAATGCTTTCACATATACTCGTCCAATTTGATTTTGCCCAATAGTCTTTCCATCATCATCCATGATTTTTATCATGAAACCATTGTTCAAAACACCACCATTCATACAATTTTTGGTTTTACTTCGGTTATTCCATAACAATTTACTAAGGTACAATGGGGCGTTATTTTTGCAATATAGGCTTCCAATACTCCTCCATCACTTTCACCACCAATCCAAGCGAAAGCTTCGATGGGTCTTTCTCTTTATATCGTTCTACTGCTTCGTATACAGTTCTCATTAATCTTGGAACATCGAAATAATGCGTGATTTGATGCATTTCAAAAATATTCCTCACAAATTCACCAGTCAATTGACTATTGAGGTGGTGGTGTTGAGCTGTTAATTCGCTTAACTCCAAGAAAGGCAGGTTGAATCATAGCCGTTTGTTGAGAACACCAACGGATCTCACTTAGAACCATAACCACACTGCCTGGTTTTGCCTGCCAATAGTTATAGGCACTATGCCTGATCATAGCGTGTGTATTCATTATAATTTTTGGTAGACCGGTGCTTCCTGATGTGAATCCCAAGATTGCCGGTAGAAACCTTGGGTCTCCAATGTCAGGAGCATGGAAAGATTCAATATCAACGACTGGTCCAATGAGTAACTCATCAACTGACTTTTGGTCACCGTCCAAAGTGAGCACATGTCTCAGATTCGTTAAATTTAGGTTTTTCAAACCTACTGTGACCATAGATTTGAATCTCTCTTCGTAGATGATCACAGAATTATCAAGCATTTCCAGGTAAACAGGTACTTGTTCTAAAAAAAAAGGATTTAACAAAAACTTTTAAATTCTCAATTCATAACCTTAGTGGTAGAGAGTAAAACCAAACCTTGTTCCCAGATATGTTTCGAAGAAACACACCGGTGCATCAATTGTGTAGCAGGCAAACGTAAGCGGTGTTATCTTCAAGTTCAACATCGGTAGTAAGATAACTCTGTCTTCTTTTTCTTTTTCACACCCAGGCTCATGAGGTTTTGTGCAACAGATATTGTTTGATGACGGATTTGTCTCACGGTGACTTTTGTGTCTCTATCGTAAAGAACTTCGAATATTCTTTCTGGATCACTTAGTTCAAGTTTTTCCAAAATTGCAGCACCAAGGCTGAAGCTTCCAATGTTAAAATTTCATTTCAAGAGCCATTTAATCGAAAACCATTATAATTCGGAGTAATCAAGTTTCAAAATTCTGATACTTCATGACTTGGCCTATCCCCGTATTCAGTTTTGAACATCCTTTACCACACACCCTATATAAACTTAGATGTTGATTTTCTTTATTACACTTATTAAAAATAAATGTGTTGTTTTATTTTCAATTAAAAATGATGCACTTATATATATTGTTAATGTTTCATGAAGCGTTCATGAAGATCAAGCAATCATAACTTTTATAATCAGATATTTTTTGTCTCTTATCAATTCTCATATCAAAATTTATTAATACAAGCATTTCTTCAATAAAATACTTTTCTTTTTATTACGTTTTTGTTTGTTTGTTTGTTTGTTTGTTTGTTTGCTTGCTTGTGTTTTTGTTTGTTGGGTTTGTTTGTTTCTACCCTACTCTCTTGAACCTTTTTTTGACCAGCGTTAAAAGATAAGATTTAATTTAAACTTTGTAGGCGACTGATCTATGACCATTGACCAATGACAGAACAATAATTTGAAAACTACCTAATTTGCTTTTAAAAACATTCAAGATTGTGTCTATCAAAATGGCTAGTATTAGTTGAAGGTTGAAGTAAGTGTCTGTCCGTGATGGAGTAGGATACAGAGGCCGTTTAATGGCCTATTGTGATACCACATGAATCTTAAGGCTTTTTTCTAAGCTCAATGAAACCAGTTTGAAGCCCTTACGAAACGTACAGCACTGATTATGTTAATAATATTGGTTCATACAGCTTCTTTAAAAGTTATTTGAGAATACGTCGCGTTGCTTGCTTTCATTTTAGGCAGTGTCCGGTTATGACACCGATTATGCGGAGGTCATAAGAAATCTGCTTAAAGATAACAAGTACCTTGAGTGCTTGACCAGATATTTTTTGTGGCCTGATTGGTGGTGATGTTAGTTATTCCACCTGATGTTGGTTGTTTTTTAGCGTCTTGTCTTAACAAAAGCTTACATGTAGCGATTGGCATGATAGCGTTAGCCAAAAGTGGTAGAATAGGTAGTTCGTCTTCTTTACAGTTTCCTGTAACGTCTCTATGGCCTGGCACCTAGCAAAGGTTAATTTTAATCTGCTGTGCCATCTCCATTAGAAATGATCGACAGTTCTGGGTTGATTTAGAGTCTATGGAGACAGAGTTTTTTTCGCAGCCTGACTGTCTGAGAAAATCCGGATATCAACTGTTGATATCAAGTTTTCTTTAAGCCGTGAAAAGAGTTCTTGTATCGCCATAAGTTCTGCCTGGAACAAGCTACACTGATTACTGACAGTCAGAATGAGATACTTAATTTTAGTGGTTCAGAGTAAACGCATCCACCAACCCCCTCATTAGTTTTTAGAGTTGAATTGACTCGCCTTCAAGGAGTGCACTATCCCCCCAGAACTGTTGGATTGGTATACTTTAATTTTGGCAGATCTAATTGCCATTTTGATGTACATTTACAGAATTTTACTGCAAAGAACTTCTTTAGAATTTTATTGGTAAACAATCTACTGTGGAGAATTTTATAAGAAGATGGCAACCCTGTTATGAGTTTAAAAGTTCCGAACGTTTTTTAATGGCTTTTGTTTATATTGAACTCTAAAATCTTTTGATCACCTCAGTTTTTTTTTTCAATGTATTACATTTAAAAATTGGAAAATAACAATAAAATTAAGTTTTTGGAATCTATGAAAGTTTGTTAAGTAGTTTTGTTTTTAGTAAATCTTGTGACTATCTAACTTTTTTTTAGAGTTCTATTCGCACCCGCCATCTATATCTTTAATTCCTCATCGTTTTCGGAATGAAAAAAAAAAACAAAAATTAAAATTGATAAAAAATTATGATTGTATGACTTTTATGCATTATCAAACAAGAGGTATCATATAATTTTGTATCATTTTTTATTTCAAAAATAGTACAATAAACGAAAAGTTTGTTTAAATTAATCAAATTAAACAACATCAACATTTATTTTTATAACATTTTAGTTCTTTAAGCTAAGTGCTTAGAATATAATCTTGGTCTATAAAAGCCAAACCTCTAAGAACGAAATGATCACTTAGTTTTCTTAATCGTAAGTGAAAACATCAAAAAGGTGAATCTAGATTTTAAATCTGGGCAAAATGGACAGTGTTGAGTACGTTAGATCTGAGAACATCTGGCGATCTCGAGAGCTTGAAGTTGAAAGTTGCAGTCTTGGTGCGGCTATTTTGGAAAAACTCAAGCACAGTGATCCGCAGAAAATATTCGAAGTGCATCACGAAAGTGGCACAAATGTCACGGTGAAGGAGATTCGTGATCAAACAATAACTGTTGCTCAAAATCTCTTAAATTTGGGTGTGAAAAAGAACGATAGAGTTGTGTTCTTCACAAACTTGAACTTAAAAATCACACCACTTACGTATGCCTGCTACACAATTGGTGCACCAGTCTGTTTCTTCGAAATACATCTTCCACAAGGTTTTTCTTTGACCCTCTAACACCCAATTTCAGAAGTGAAGTTAAACAAATTTGAACATTTGTCATTTCAGAACATGTTCCCGCTTATTTGGAAATTCTCGATCCTTCCGTAATATTCTATGAAGAAGGATTCAAGTCTATGGTCACAGAAGGTTTGAAAAATCTTAATCTAAAAAACCTGAGACATGTGCTCACTTTAGACGGTGAACAAAAGTCTGTTGATGAGTTACTCTTTGAACCAACTGTTGATATTGAAAGCTTTCAAGCTCCTGACATTGGAGATCCAAGGACGCTACCAGCTTTATTAACATTTACATCTGCAACCACTGGTCTTCCAAAAATTGTTATGAATTCTCATGCTTTGGTCAGACATACCGTCCTCAATCAATTCGATACAAATCCAGAGGCTGTGATTCTAATTCTAAGTGAAATCCGTTGGATTGGACCGCAAATCTTTATGATCCAACCTGCTCTTCTTGGGATTAAGCGAATTTTCAGCTCAATACCTTACATGGAACTGACTGGTGAATGTGTAAGGACAATGATTGACACACACAAGGTTACGATTTATTCTGCAGTTCCCAGGTTTATGAGGATATTATACGAAGCAGCAGATCAATCTAAGGAAAAGAACCCTTCTACCCTCTCTTCACTGAAGCTCGTTTTTACTGGTGGTGAAAACCTTGGAGAACCATTGGAAAAATATTTTACAAAAATAACGCCACATTGTGAGGTCGTAAAGTGTTATGGAATGACGGAGCTGGCTGGCGCAATTGCTTCAACGGAAAAAATCATCACCCAAAAATATGTGAATGGTGGTGTTTTAAGAAATGGCTTCATGATAAAACTCATTGATGACGATTTGAACTCTCTTGGACCAAATCAAATGGGAATAGTTTGTGTCAAACCAGCTACCCCGTTTTTGGGGTATCTGAAAAACGATCTGGCCAACAAGGAATCTTTCATTGAAGGAGGTTGGTTCAACACCGGAGACATAGGAGTTGTGGATTCGGATAAACTGTTGAATATTTTCACCAGAGAAAAACACATTTTACGGTATACTGATGGCAAGATAATTTTTCCAGATACAGTTGAAGACATCGTAAATAATTTTGATGGTGTTCATTCATCAGCACTGGTAGGAAACACTAGTGCGGAGAATCCCAAACAATATTGCGGAACAATTTTTGTAGTTCTTCAAAATTGTATTGTTAATCTAGCTGATTTCGAAAACGATTTTAGAGCATATTTGAGAAAAGAACTAACCAAGGAGCATCTTAAAATAATCAAGTACTTCAAAGTGATAGATGATTTACCAAAGACAACTTGCTATAAAATTGATAGGATGGCATTGAAAAAGATTGTTTATGGAGGTTGTAAAATATAACTTTATTTCAAGGCAACGGCCTAGTCACTGATAAAGCTTCGGTTCCCATCGATCAACGAAATCAAGAATCAGTGAGCGTGGTTAGTAGACAGATGGGGGACAGTCTCGAAACCTACCGCGTGCTGTTGTCATTGTGTTCTTTCTGTCTGTTCTTTCTATTCTGTCCTTCTGTCTTGTATTAATGTCTTGTGTTGTTATCACCTTACATAGTCTAGTCGCTCAAGGTACTGTGTTCTCTACTTTGTACATTTATGTGCTGAGAAGTGTGTAATGTAATGTAATAACTTTATTTCAATAACTTAACGATGTCGAAATAAATGGAGACATATTTGAATAAATAAATTCTTTTGGTGATTTTTTTGGGATTTGTCAGTTAGGAGACTACATTTGTGAGTCGAAACCGAGAAATTGATAAATTCAATAATACCGAAGTTCAACTATTCTTTTAGCCACACAGAGTTTGTTTTAATAGTTATTTTCTCTCAAAAAAAAATTGTTTCTAATATTCAGTAAAATGTTTATAACAATCCAACAATCAGTTTTTTCATAAAAATTAAAGCCTACACACAATTAAAAATGAATGTTCGATACTCGATATCACGTGAATAAATGACGGTGTTGACTTCAAGGTTATTAAACGGAGCCCTTGGGCACACTAGCGTTTATTTTGTGGATCCCAGATTTGAACCCGTCCAATACTAATTGAATTGAACGGTCAGAAAGATAATTTCTAACGCAACAAACTTCACCAGATGACCAAGTCGAGTTTTTAAACACAAATATTAATATTGTATTTAATCAACACATTCCCTTGAAAGCACAAACTAGGATTCGCGAAAATAAACAATAGTTTTTTAGTAGGTTTAAAAAACTTATAAATCGGAGTGATCTAGCATATCGACGCCGAAAACTTTTCCGTGATAACGAGCTCTGTGAGTTGTATAAATCATTACGAAATAAAATAGATCAAGACGCGCAAAAGTACAGTTCTACTCTAGATTTAAAATCCGATAGTCGTAAACTATGGAATGACATCCGCAAGCTAAGAATAGGTAAACACAGAAATAATTTTCCAGCTGCAATGAATATTAATGAGCTAAACAGTAAAGTTGCTTCTACACCTGTAATAACTCCAAAAGATCATGTATCTCTTAATACCGAACGTCCACCTTCTAAAGACACTTTGTTCAGTTTCGATTGTGTGAACGCCTTCGACATAGTTAAAAGTTGCATAAGTATAAAGTCCAATGCCACTGGTGCTGATGATTTGAATACAATTTTCATTAAAGCTTTTCTTCTATCTTATTTTACACATGTAATAAATTCAATCCTTACTACTGGCATTTTCCCACATCAATGGAAAAAAGCAAAAATAATTCCTATCCCCAAAAACTCGCTTTGTAATAAATTTAGACCGATTTCAATACTTCCTTTTCTGTCTATAGTCTGTGAAAGGACAACGCAAAAACAATTCAGCAACTTCATTAGTCGCAACAAACTTTTAGTCGATGTTCCATCGGGCTTTCGTTCACACCATAGCTGTTTAATGGCACTAACTAAAATAATCGAAGACACAAGGACTGAACTCGATATTGATAAAGTAACTTTTTTATTCCTACTAGACTTTTCAAAAGAATTCGACATGGTGAGTCTTTCGATACTTCTAAATAAACTGCGTCAAACATTCAACATATCTTCAGAAGCTATTAAACTGCTTTCTTCCTTTTTGAATGATAGAAATGTCCCAAAAACAGCAAAAGTGACACTCTTGTTAAACTAGCTAACTAAAATTTTTCTTTCCACAATTTTTAAGTTTTGTTGACTCCTTTAAGATTTAAATATTTTCTAGTACAGCTCCAATCTACGAGTTAGCAGACTGGTAGCGATGTTAATAATAGACTCCTGAAAATTAAGTCCGAAAAAACTACGTCAAAAAAGCTAGACAATTCTTGACACCAGATTCTTTCTCATTTTCTGGGTTTTTGAATTTTTGTAGCTTTTTTCGCATTAATAGACATGGCAAAAAAAAGAGTATATTCTTATTGGAAAAAAGCTACGTTTCAAACAATGTCTTACATTTCTGCGTGAAAGCAACAAAAACCCTCTAAACTATTGTGTTTTGGTCTTAAATATGGCGTATTTGGAAAACTGTTGGAATCTTGGAATGCTTTCATATGTAGAGAGTCAACCAAATTAAATATCTAGACTATATTTACCTTGCTGGACAACAGCGTTCTAAAATAATTTAATAACTAAAGTTATCACTTAAACCCTTGAAATGTGTTTAAGGTTGAGATACACATTAATGTTATTTAAATTTTTAACCTCCTTTAAAGAACATTTTTAAGGGGTGATTAAGAACTCGTCTACATGTTAAGCGTGTGACCCTGACCCCCCCTGGTTAAAAGTCTGGATCCGCCCTTGCCTCAGCTTAAAGAAACTGCACTTCTATAAATGCAAGGCAAGTGTTCCTAAATGCACGAATCTGAAATGGACATTTTGAAATGGAACAATGAAATAAATCTGCCAAATAGTCAGCAAACCTTTTCATAATCCAACATATTAAAAGTTTCCCAATTGTAACTTCCAAATTTTGACAATGGCTGCAACCATATTAATGAAGTTACTTTGGTCAAAATTCCTTTGAGCCGAGAATATCATTCAATAACACGTCCAAGAATTATTCACCAGAGGAAGTTGAACATTTCAGTGCGCGTCGTTTAGAGTACCCTCGGTAGAAACATATTGATATTGATAGGCCTTTTAAGAAAAATGCAGTGACAGCTTAAACTATAAAACAAAATTCTTCCCGTTCTCTCAAAAGTGGGGTAAAATACTTTCAAAAAAGTTGCTATTATATATTTCATAATAAGAAGAGTCTTAAAATCGAATCAACACCCCAAAACATCGATGTCTCAACATTTCTTCAATATTTAAATTTAACAAGAAACTCAGGTTTGTCTTAAAATATTTCTCCTACTCCATATCGTTATTGAAGATATTTAGATTTTGATCATCCTGTCAGTTTAAAAACACCATCTTATCCGTCAAATAAAACATTTTTGCTTGTTTTGTTAAAAAAGAAAACTAAATTCCTTTCATGTTACGTGCAGCAAATACATTTTTAGAAAATCCATACAACCGACGAAAAATAAACCACATAACCTGAAAACTTGACAGCAAAGGATAAAATCTAAACCCTTTTCTTTTCTCTTCCACGTATAAAACACAAAGTACAGGGAGCTTTGGTAAATTGAAAATATATGTGTTCCCACGAAGATTTGCCCAACTCCAAACTGTATCCGTTTTTAGAATCCAAAATCTATATGTAAACCTTTGCAGAATGCGAGTTGGTGTTTTTTGTTTTAGTTACAATTTTACGGTAACCCATGAAATTACAACAACAAATAACAACATATACACATAACTAAAAAACGCTTTTAGCGCGGTTTTGAGTTTTCTGCACAAATCCGCAGCGGATCCAATAACACTTGGAGAAAATTGAGGAAAACTCAACAAAGACGCGCGATGCAGAGAAATGCCCTATAAGGCGGCTATGCCATGGAAAGGCATGGCATCTAACTTAATTTATATATTTACTGTGGAGGAGGGAGAGAACTACTCATATACTCGTATACCGCACATCACAGAGTGTGAGGGGTTAGAGATGTATTTGGAACGTGCACACCCCCGAGAAGGACGTGACATGAACCCCCAAACAAGAAACGTTGAGTGCATCACGTCAGAGCGCAAAATTTGTAATTCACAGCGACTCGAAGAGCTGCTCATATTTTTCAATTCACCCAGCCAGCTACACCACACAGCTCCCTCTGCAACAACCCCCAATTCCAATTTCTTACGTTTCGTTTTTGGATTGGCAAAATGTGAAAATGTGGAGCAACACAATTTTCCACGTAATATATTTAGAAGCACACTCATCCCATCCCCTCACCCCTCCTTTCGACATCTGCATGCTGTGCATTCGAATGCACCACCTCTCGTCGATGTGGAAAATTATCCTTTTACGCCTATTTGCTCAGTGGCTTCGAAGAGCAACTTCAAGGCAGCACAAGCACAAGACCAGAATCATGCCAAAGAAATTGGCAACCAACAAGCACAGAAGAAGAAGCAGAAGCAAAAGGAAAAGGAAACAAAAAATGGGAAAAATGGAGGAAAGGCTCTAAAACTAGAGGAAACTCTTTCGTGCGTGTGATCAGAATTTCGAAGAAGCGAATTCGGTTTTCGAGCAGAAGAAATTACTTCTGCCAGGATGTGTAGCAAATGAGGCGAGGACGAGACTGGTAGGAGGTTGGAAGTTGGAAGGCAAATGTATCAAAGCTCTAACCCAATGACGCTCGTGCTTCGCCAACACACGTTCTCGAAGCTTAGATTGCTTTTTCTGTAACGAAGGAACGAACGGTGTAGTAGGTATACTAATTTTGAAAGAATCAGGATCCAGCCCTGTCTTGACTCTTCCTCCCCCCTTCCTCCTCTTCCAGCACTTCTGAAAATACAGAAATTGGTTCGATGTGCTTTATGGCAGCAAAGTGCTGTGCCGCATGTTGAATGTGTGGTTCTGTGTTCTTGCGATTTCGTTCCCAAAATGTGGTTGAGAAACCATTTTACTACCACCTTCGACTTTCCATTTCCAGTGAAGGATTTCGGGAGCGTTGTGTAACGAGAAGAGGATTTTATATATATATGAAAATTTGCGAACGGTAAAACGATACCCCCGAAGGGATGGAGTGCAAAGAGAGCTGATGCCTGGTTTTGGTATAACTTTTCGTTATGATGAAGTTCTGGAGTTAATGGGAAACGTAAACGCAATTTTTGCTCCAGAATGGTGCATTAGGTGGATATAGAGGTACTCGTAGTAATATGGACGTATAATTTCGTAGGGTAGCGTCGTCGTCGTTGATGTTTAATAAGGCTTCGTCTCGCGCAGAAGGATTGTTTGTGGTTTTTTGGCATCAGAATTGATGGAATGGGAATACATATATGAATATGGGGGCGACGCGACGCACGGCAGCGAATCTTGATGAGTTTTGTTAACGTTTCGACATATACAAAACACAATGGAGCGCGATGCTTTGCACACTGCGTGTAATTACTTTAATTATGCAGTATCTTTGGGTTCATAAACCTATCTATACGAATATAGCTGATATACACTACGATATATGTTAATTAAAAAATGAGAAACGAGGTGTTTCATGGGTTATGGGCTATGATTGCAGCAATATTATGGATGATTGTCATTTTACGTGTCACGGTTGTTGCTGTATGTGGTGTGGTTAAATGATTGCACGGCTTATTTAAAGCAAAGTCAACGAACCAAAGTTTAAAATTTAAACCGCGATGATGGAAAATCTGATTCAAGATAAACATAACTTTTGTTGAAACTTTTTTAAAACGGATACTAAGAGTTCCGAAATATTAACGAGAAAATATAAATTTTTACGAAATATGCGACTTGATTTAGTTAAAATATTTTCATTAGTACGCTTATACCAGTTTTAAACCTACACGAACTAGATTTTATGTACAAATTTAATTAAAGCCAACATGACTTTAATGAGCAATACTTACATCGCACTTTAATGTTTTGTCTTTTTTGACGTCTGACCAGTTTTAAGTTCACTTCAATGACAGATTGCCAGGAAATAGAGGTCTCAAGCATAGAGGAGATGAAAATATTGATAGCTAGGCCGATGAAAATTTCAACATTTAATCTTCTGCAAAAAGGGTCTGATACAACAATTCGGGTAAAATTGAAATAAACAAAAAAAGAGAGTCTTTTGAAGGAAGCACTGAATTAATTTGTTTCCTTCTATAGTTTCTTTAGGAATTTTCTCTTAGGTCTAAGAAAATCTGAAAAGAATCGTTTTTAGATTAGTATTTAATAGAAAGTTCTCAAATCAGGCTTTGAATTGCTGGTCCTATCAATTGTTAAAAGAATTAATAAGAAACAAAGCAAGTTTATCTTACAATTCCTTCAAATCAAATTATAATTCTGTAGGAGAAGAGTGTTTGTAATCTAAATCAGAGACCAGTCTCGACGTTTTATTATTTCGACAACGGTGACGTAAATTCATTTGAATAGTTACAACAGAAGCAATTAAAAATACACTTTTAAATATTCTTAGGCTAAATATGCTACATCCCAATGTTTCGAATGTTTCTCCAATGATCTTTTTTGTCTAGAATTATTTGAATTGAACTAATAGTTTTCCAGTAATATGGATAAAACTGTTCTTTATGCCCTCTTATCCTCTTGAAATTTGTTGCTGTAGTACAAATTCATTGTTTTTTCAGGAAGTGTTAACGACTATTAAACGAAGCTTTCCACCCAAGTTTAGCTTTGAAGAAATTGTTCCGAAGTGAATAACAAGTGTTTCTACAATACTTCTTGAAATTTTCTGTGCATAATCGTATAGTTGTTACGAAATGTACTTACTTCTATTGAAACAATATCCATCATGGTTATTAATGGTGTAATAATGTCAGGGATGGAGGGGACTTGCAGTTTTAAGCCGAATCCGAACGGCTTCGCAAGAGGTGAATTTTAGGTGACACAGGCAGGGACTTAACCTAAGGCCTCTGGCATTACAGTATAACGCACTAACCATCATGCCACGGGTATTACAACTGGCCTTCACTGGACTACCTAAAAGTTTAATTTGTTCCCTGATTGTTCTTATCTTTAAAGAATAATTAACTTAACTATTTTTTTATTTTTTGGAAAGGAAGATAAGGTATTTACTAATAAATTTCAGTTCGAAAGGCTTTTTGAAATTCCTCAAGACACAATCTGAAATTGCCCAAGTGTTTTTGAAAATCCTTTAAGAGAAATTAAAATCCTTTTTGAATTAATTAAAATCCTTGAAATCTAGCTCAAGAAAAGTAAATTGTATAGTTCAGCCTATTTTTTCAATATAAAACAGATTGATGAATTAACATTTACACCGTTTCTTATTTTTTTGTGGATAAATTAGGTGGCGCAACAGTCCGTAGAGAACCAGGGCCTATAGTGACTTACAACTCTCAACCATTCCTGTGTGCGAGTAATTGCAGGGATGGAGAGGACCTACAGTTTATATGCCGAATCCGAACGGCTAATTTGAGAAAGCACTTTTTCATGACAAGAATTACTCTTGGAGAATTTGTCAATTCCTCGCAAGAGGCAGTACCCGTGAAAACTCTTTTTTTAATTAAGGTGGCACAGGCAGGGATTGAAC
This sequence comes from Eupeodes luniger, assembly GCA_951509635.1. NCBI lineage: Eukaryota > Metazoa > Arthropoda > Insecta > Diptera > Syrphidae > Eupeodes > Eupeodes luniger. The sequence goes on from OX608073.1 coordinate 299,771,726, forward strand.
CCAAGACCTCTCGCATGACAGTCCAACGCACTAACCATCATGCCACGGGTACTACGAAATAATTCCAGGTCTTAAATGTTACGTGTTGGGAAACTTCTTCCTTACATTTTTCGTACTGTTTTTCCAAATCATAACCAGGCTCTGAAAATAGTTATTTCGAATTCTTAATTATTGAAAACCTTCTATATTAAACTTAACCCATCGCTGTAATGAGTATAAAAGCCAACAAGCCTTTTTATCACGAGTAAACTTAAGTTAAACGAAAAAAGAAAGTCACTCTCCCAAATTAATAAGACTTTTTATCCTTTTTCTATCCACGGGTGGTCCTTAAAAGTTATACGTATGTGTCACCTTAACAAAACAATGACATTTCGAATTCCTGAAACACTAATTCTACACATCACAACTAAATAAATAAGTAAAAATACATTTATACGGTAAAAAAAAGGAAGAAAGAAGCAAACCTTTAAGCCAACATCATTATCCATGTTGATGGTATCGCTACAACTTAATTATATGTGAAAGTACACCCAGTGCAAATGTCTCGAAATTAATATCCTCTCCTCTAGTCTGTCCACTTGGCATGCATTGGCACGCAAATGCCAAACAAACCCCTCATCTCGTTACTCAAACACGAAATGCCATAGCTTTGGAATATTGGATGGCCCTGCTGCATGCCGCGCGTTTAGTCAAGGCAGCAGAGTATGGAAAAGAAAACAAAAAATAGTTCCCATCCTGGGTTATCGCATCGTGTGGCCATTGTGCGTGTTCCACTATCGGGAGTTGCTGTCCAAAGGCGACTCTAATCTCATTAATAACCAGTCATCGGCTGCTTCTTATCAGTTGAGTAGCAGCTAGCAGCACCAGCAGCAGCAACATCAACCAAATGGGGACACACCATCGTCCCGTGTCGCGTCGTCGTCGTTGCCACCACACCGAAGCGCCAAGTATTACTCGAAATCCACAAACCATGACGACGACGACGATGGCGACAACGACGACGACGCCAGGCCCAACTTCAAATCCACTAAATTAACATTTGATTCTGGTGCAAAAGAAAAATTCACGCAACAGTTTGCCACACCACCACCGGGAATATTTAGGAAATCCTTGGTCCGTGAAAAGGAAGGAATCCTTTCTGGGCTATGGCGTTGGATGTCGGATAGTGATAGTGGCAGAGCACCCCGGTTGGAAAAGAAGGAATGGATTGTTTAATGAGGCCATCGTCTCGTGAATATTTAATATTTCAGTTACGCACCGTATACACGGTGCTTATGCGATGCTTACGCGCACCCATAGTCTTTAAATATACGAGTGTTGTAATATGGAAGGAAAGGCCTTCGAACCCAAAAACCCTTTGATACCCATTAAACTATGCTGGGCTGGTGGTGGACCAAGTTTAGAGACAAAAGTTTTTCTATTATCGTGAAATTAAAATTAATATTTAATTTTGCATCAAAAGGTGAAAGGATGTGCATGTTCTTGATTTTTAAGCAGGACTCCACGTTTTGTCTATGGAAAAGATATACCTACCCAAAAACACTGGATTTTAATTTGGCAAAGCAGATCTTAAAGAACACGTGCAATGAATTTTTAAGAAAAGGGTTTTTCAGTCTTTCATTATAATGTTTGTATTTTTACTGAATATACCAATGGCTCATAAAATGTTGAATTGATTTAAATTGCTGAGTTCTTCATTAAAATAGAGTTTTCAAACCTTTGATCACGCTCTTGAAATGTAGTTCAAGCATTTTAGAATTCTTGCTTTGAAAACTGAATAAAAACTTCTAATTTGTACTTTAAGGACGACAAAACGTATAGTTGAAAAGTTATGTATTTTAGAAGGAAAACAATACAATAAGTCGAGACTCTTCTTTACAAACTCAAAACTCAAACTACCGAGATTCTTAACTTATATAAGGTTTTTCAATAAGACAGAAGAAAAAAGTTCAAAGGTCATATATCACAAACTGGTAGGTAATTGTTGTCACCACTTCTAGAAATAATACGGCCAGGAAACTTCTCCTGCTAAATTTCGATTATTTTGTTGCTTTTGTAACAAGCACCGCCATTTTAACAATTTCATATTGTGTTTTTGATGCCTGTGTTTGGTCCATCTTTATATTCATTATTATCGTAGTTACTCTTAAGTCAAAAAAGATGACAGCTGGAAAACCATTTCTTTCATTATTTTAACACATTTTAACAATTTAGACGAGAATTGAATAAATAGAAAGTCTATTCGGGATTTGTGTAGATATCGACAATGATTTGGCTAGCCCTAACTGCCAATTTTACAGTTTAACGATATTTCCTTAAATTTGAGTCTCAATAGCTTGTTCCCTAGCGAACATTTGCTTCAGCTCCTAAAAGTAAGCAAGAAAATCCGAAAAGTTGAGAATTGGCTTTACCGTCAAAAACATAATGTAAATGACTTTCAGTTTGATCGCTCAGAAAGACGTTAAAGGTAAACCAATTGACATCATCACCACGTGAGGTAACACGCCCATCGAGTTTGTCGCCCTAAAAAACCATTGTTTCGTAAGCTGTTCGGCAATTGGCACCGTCCTGCTGAAACCAAATATCATCCATATCCATATCTTTTAATTCGAGCCATACAAAGTTTGTTTATCATCCCCCGATACCGAACAATATTCACAGTAAATGCCTGGCCAGCCTCATTTTGGAAAAAATACGGCCCGATGATGCCGCCGGCCCATAAACCGCACCAAACAGTCACTCTTTGTGGGTGGATTTGTTTTTTGACAATCACTCTTGGATTATTATTCGCCCAAATGCAGCAACTTTGCTCATTGGCGAATTCACTGAGGTGGAAATCTACCTCAGCCCTGAAGATGATTTTCTTCGAAAATAGATCATCTACTGTTGCCATTTCTTGTCACTATTCTGACCATTGGTGACGCTTAAAATGGTCAAGAGGCATTATTTCTTGAGTCAATCGCACTTTGTAAGCGTGTAAATGCAAGTCGTCATGCATAATGTTCATCAACAACGAGCTTGAGAGGTGCAATTGTTGGGCACGACTACGAAATAAACTATTAAATTGACCGAAAAAATCACGAAGTGCACCAGATGCATTTTGATTTGGACGTCAATTTTCATAATTAGCCTGAATAACTTTAACGCGTTGCTCGATTGACTTATATTGAGAAATGTCAAATGAAATGCAGAAATAAACTTCACGTTTTTTTTGAACCACACATATTCAACTTGGCACTGCAAATTTAACCACCCTTTATTAAAAAACTAAGTGAAGTTTTCCACGCCAAAAGTTTAGATAGTTGACGTGGATTTTTGACCGATGACATCGCGATAGTTAGCAGTTTGTTTACTTATACGATGGTAAGCTACAATTTCATATTTAGGAGTGAAACTCTGTTTTAACTTACACACATTTCAAGAAATTAAATACAATTGATAAAAAGCATTCGCTACTTTCATCGAGATATTCTATGGTTTGGTTTCCTAAAATTCCAAAAGTTCGGTGACGTCTGCCGGAAAAAAGGTTACCACTTAGACGTCTGTCATATACAGACAACCAGGGAGTCGAGGGCTTCCGGAAATACAGATGAGACAAATTTCGAGTGGTTCTCCAAAAGCCGAAAAAACGCGTTTTGGACAACCTCTGAAGGGCAAATGCGGCCATTATCACGTCTGTCCAAACCATATTTGAAAGCAGCGAGTTCTAGGCGTCAATGTGCAATGCATTTGAAGAAGTCTCCCTCTCTATTTAATTTTTTGAAAAAGTTGTACTTTTGGGCCATTACTTGCTGACAGACGACCTTTTCTGTTATTACCTTTATACCAAGACTACCTGTAACTTTAATATCAACTGGTTACCTTTCACGCCGAAATTTAGCCCTCAAATATATCTAAGAGATCTCATTTCGATATTAAGAAAAAAGAAAAGTTTTTAAGTGAAATCAATAGATGTTTATTTCATTGCCTTTACCGCAGAAAAACGGTATCAGCCAAATGGCTTCCAGGGCCGTGCTTGGTCGGTTGGTGGAGGTGTGTACTACGCGGACTAAATTTATGTCTCACAATTCTTCTTTCCAATCGCTGTACCATGTTCCAGGCAGAACTTTTATCCATCAAAGAAGCCCTCTTTGGCTCAGAGAAAATGTTATCTCGACTATACCGATATACGCATTTGCTCAGATAGTCAGCTAAACTTATTTCGGTAATATATACTTCATGCTAAATGCTCTAAGTAACTCATTTAGGTTGGTAGATTGCACATTATCGCTGTTATAGTAGTCCTTACAGAACACTGCTTAATGAGTAATCATACTTTTCGACTTCGAGCTCCAGCAAACGATTTTTGCAAAAACTGCATGGATGAAGAAGAAGAGGAGACAATGTCTCACTTTCTCTGTTCATGTCCTACCCTATAACAAAGATTCCACCTTGAAAACTTTTACTACAATGATCCTAGTGATTGAAGAAATTTCGACATCTATTGTCTCAAACGCTTTATAGCTAGCTCTAACTGGTTCAACGAGTAGGTAGTAAGATCCATTATCCTAACTTAACCTAGAAATTTCCTGAGACAAATTCGCAAATTTACTTCTCTTTGTCCTCGAATTCCGTTTTTAAAGTATAGAATTCATTGTGGAGCATTGGCATAGACGTTATATCTTTCACGTGGTCTTAAACAAAAAATCTGTAGGTCTTAAACCTCTTGGAGAAATAAAACGGTCAGAAAATTTGTGATTTTTTTGTTGCTTGTTTGACAGATAGCGTCGATCCCTTCTTGTTAAAAATAAAGCTAGCGTCATCCACATCAATATATTTCAACTCCCTCAAATATCAAAAGCTTTGTAGCAAAATTCATTTCATAGAACAGTTGGACCATCCCTATTTTTAACTTCCCATAGGAAGTAATTGTAATGGGTCCGATTTGTCGAATTGAAAATTTTGAGATTTCTCGTCGTTTCAAGGTCCCTAAAGTCGAAATAAAAAATTTTTAGAAAGATGTCTGTGCGTGCGTGTGTACGTACGTCCGTACGTTCGCGACGTTTTTTTTCATCGTCCATTGGTCAAGAACCAGTAGAGATAGCGACTTCAAATAAATTTTGTTATACAGATACTCGTAATAAGCCAGAAAGATGCAGAAAGGGATCTCAAGAAAATTGCGTTTGTGGTTTTTTTACCATAGCAGTTGAAAAAAAAGGTGAAAATTTTGGTTAAACCTAAATATCTCATGAACCAATGAAGCTAGAGACTTGAATTAAATTTTATTAAATTTAATATTATATATTGTAACGTGATACAAAACAATTATATTTTTGGAAAAAATCCAATTAACGGTTTTTTTATAAATCAAAAAAACTGGAAAAACAAAATTTGTCACCTCGAAAATTTTACGACTGAAATATGATTTCATCTCCAAAACAATTGTGTGCAACGAAGAATAATGTTTTTGACATTTGAGAAAATTTTGAGAAAAATCGAATTGACATTTTTTTTATAAAAAATAAAAACCTAAAAAAACATTACTCAAAGTTTTTAAAATTGAATTTCGACTCAAATATCTTTCCAAAAATTTGAGATTATGGCTTCCAACTAATTTAAGCTTTTAATAAATATTGTTTTCAACATTCGGAAAAATTTTGAGAAAAATCGAGTTGACAGTAGTTTTTTTACAAAAAATAATAACCTACAAAAAATTAATAAAAGTTGGTAAAAATTGATTTTCGACTCAAATATCTTTTCAAAATTTTGAGATATTGGCTTTAAAGTACTTTTATCTTTCAATAAATACTGTTGTCAACATTCAGTAAAATTTTGAAAAAAATCGAAGTGACAGTTTTTTTTACAAAAAATTAAAAAACGAAAAAAAAATTTAACAAAAGTTGGTAAAAATTGATTTTCGACTCAAATATCTTTTCAAAAATTTGAGATAATGCCTTCTAACTGATTTTAACGCATAAGTAATATTGTTTTCAACATTAGAACAAATTTTGAGAAAAATCGAATTGACAGTTTTTTTTACAAAAAATAAAAACATAAAAGTTGGTAAAAATTGATTTTCGACTGAAATATCTTTTCAAAATTTTGAGATATTCGCTTTTAACTACTTTAATCTTTTAAAAAATATTGTTGTCAACATATAGTAAAATTTTGAAAAAAATCGAATTGACAGTTTTTGTACAAAAAACTAAAAACCTAAAAAAAATTGATTTTCGACTGAAATATCTTTTCAAAATTTTGAGATATTCGCTTTTAACTACTTTAATCTTTTAAAAATATTGTTGTCAATATATAGTAAAATTTTGAAAAAAATCGAATTGACAGTTTTTGTACAAAAAACTAAAAACCTAAAAAAAATTGATTTTCGACTCAAATATCTTTTCAAAAATTTGAGATAATGGCTTTAAATAATTTTAACTTATAAGAAATATTGTTTTCAACATTCGATAAAATTTTGAGAAAAATCAAATTGACAGTTTTTTCTATGAAAAATAAAAACCTAAAAAAAAAACAATACTAAAACTTGGTAAAATTTACTTTCGACTCAAATAGCTTTTCAAAAATTACAAATATTGGCTTCAAACTTATATTATATCACAGAAAGTATTTTTTTTTAAAATCCAACAGTCCGTTTTTTCATACAAAAAAAATACGCAAATTTGGTAAAAATTGATACATTAGACAAACTTTTAAGCAAGACAAATCGACAGACGGGATGTTAAGTTATCAGTGTGGGTCGCATCCCAGCCTCTTTTTAAACAAGTAATCACACTAGCCAGCAGACCAAAACCCCACCAAACAGTGAAACATTAAGGATGGAGCGGCTTTTAACATTTATTCTTGGATTTTCTGAGCCTCAAATGCGACAATTCATAATTGTTTACATGGCCTCCCAGTACAGATGATTTTTTGATGAAGATCCGGATAATTTAAGTGCACTTCAATATGGATCCAACCAAAGAAGGTACAACGTTGCTGGTTATCAACCGGCTTGAGTTATTGTGTAAAATTAACTTTAAAAGCCTTAAGACCTAAGCCTTTATGCAAAAAACGAATCAACAAACCTTGGTTTTCGTCAAAGCTAAAGCTACAACAGCAAGATTCTCATAGTGTTTCTTAATTGTCGATTCTTCACATCGTTTAATTGTCCCAACAGTGCAATTTTGTCCACCTAATTCACTATTGCCTCCAGATGAGGTGCTTCACGAACGGTTTATTCTTCCTATTTTCATTAATTCCATTTTCAAATTTCAAAAGATGACAACTACTCAAATAGCGGGCTATTAAAAATGAAACCTCCTATTATTAGAAAACCCTTCATATTAACTCTATTTTACACAAAATGATATGTTGACCAAATACAAGCATCTTACACCTAATTTCATTTAAAGTGAGTTCTGTAACACATAGTTTTCTACGACTTTTGTGAAAATCTTAAACTTTGAATAACATGTCAAGTATCAAGCTTATTAAAATTAAATGAATAAGTTGTATTTTTTGAAAAGAATAAATACTTTAATTAGTGCATAGTACAATTTGACTCTACCATTTACAGCGAAATAGCTATGAAGTCTTCTAGTTCTAACTCATGTCCAAGGTAATTTTATCTTCAAATTTATTTAAAAATATTAATCTTCGATATTATTTTGCTGATTGTCGTTTGATTTAGAAATAGAAGGGCAGTCAAAATTAAAGACAAGAATGCGAATTGGAAACTATTATCTTTGATTGCATATGGAGTATTGACAATGGTTCCTATTGTCTTTCTCTTGACGATAATTGTACAAAATGCAAAAGAATATCAAAAATATGATGAAAAAACTGTTATTTTAACAAAAGAATAAGTAAACTGATGCATATCTATAGCTACAAGAAAAAAATTTAAAAATTAATTTATCAGTTGCTTCATGATATCATCTGCGTGATAGCTAATTTTTAAGCTTTATACAGAGATACTTATAAAAGTTAATTTCCTTTGACTGATCTCGATCTGATGAATTGAAATTGAAATGTATCAGAATACATAATTTAAATTGAATATTGTTTTACTAATTTAAATTTATAAAAGTTAATTTCCTCTGACTTTTTGTATACATAAATCAGATAGTTTTTTTTAAATTGAATATTTTTTACTCATCTTTACGAATAAAATTAATTTCCTTTGACTTTTAGATCTGATAAATATTTTTGTACTATCCGATCTCAACTTTCATAGGACTCACGTTCCAAAAGTCAAATTCAATTTTTGATGAAAGCAAAACCTATGCGTTAACAATTCGAAAAGTCAATAATAATTGTTCCAACGAATATCTCAAGAACTTCGATAAAAATTAAATTTTAATATAAGCCATGTTTTCTCAATGATCGAGACCACATCATCTATTTGTTTCCTTTACAACAACAAAGCTAAATCCTGCTTATTTTCGTGATCCAAAAATTAGTTTTTCTATTTTACACCAAGTGTAATTTTGTGTTGTTAAGTTTGGTATCACTTCAATTAGTTCAATAAAAAACAGTGTTTCCACATTAGCATTTTCATATATTTGGAAATAAAATACTCTTTAATTACATAACAAAAAGCTTAACATGTATTTATTTTATGTAAAATCTATAACATAATGGAAATGTTTAACAAAACAAAACGCAAGTTTTGTTAAATCCCTACAAAACAGGAACAAAAAATACCATTGGTGAACAAAATTATCGAAGGGCAACTCCCTCTAAATGTGAAATAATCTTAATATATAAAAATCCAGTGTCATATGTATGTTCCCAGTGAACTTTTCACCAAGTCAACCGATTTCGATGAAAGTTGGCATTTTATGTGTAATTTGGTCTAACTTAAGATATAGGATAGTTTATATTTCGATTAATGGTCTTAATAATTTATAATTAACAATAAACTGATTGTCAATGTTGGTGTTTGTTATTAATCGCAAGTTTCATAAGTCTCGAACAGATGGCGCCTTAAATCAGATTTTTTACAGAAAACTGTCATACCATCTATCGTGAACTTCTCATAGATGGCGCCACGTTTTAATTCGAAATTTCTTTTTCAACAACACGTGGTGCAATGTGATATTTTGATCGATCTATAACGTAACATCGCATTTTCTGGATTATTTCTCATTTAATTTCATGTGCTCTATATAATTCTAAATATTTCTTTTCAACTACTAAACTACAGTTTCATTAATATAATAAAATATATAGACAAAAAATTTAAAGTACAACAAAATTTATTCTTTTTTAAAAATTATAAGCATAGGTTGGTTTTCCCTGATTAAAAATATTGAGTGAAAATAATATTTATAAGGAAAAAAGATTTGTATTTTTGTATGTACTGGACCGATTTTAATAATTCTTTTTTCATTAAAAAGCTACATTATCTGTACCTATTTATGTCTACCCGTGCGAAGCCGGGACGGGCCGCTAGTATAATACAAATATGATGATCAGGGTTTTTATATTTCTATATTGTTTTTATAATAAAACATTGCTATTGTTTTGAATTAAAAATTTGAAAGTTAATGCCAGACCTGAAACGCGTAAAATAAAAACGATCCTTCGATAAACTATTGGTTGTTTTGACGGTAGCTGTCTTCGAGTATGATGAGAAAAAATGACAGGTTGACAATCAACCACATACCACCCATAAGAATGTTTAATAAAACATTTTTTAAATTTTCATTTCAGCTTTACGTGTAGACATAATGAGGCATAGTCATATCTTAAACCCAATTAAAAGTGAACCGAAGTCTAAATTTAAGACCCAGATTTTAAACTTTTGCTATTAATAAGGAATTTGGCAGCTCAGTTTAGTTAGAAACGGTTTTAAATAATATGTTCTACTACAATCTTGGAATACATCATATCTTACAATTTCTCATGTTTTTCAAGAATGACCAAAAATTTGTACTGCCTTTGGGACATTGTAGTATTTTTTGCCGTAGAAATTTGCAGATACAACACAATAGTCAGATGTGCCTAGAGGAGATAGAACACTAACACTTATAGTGCTTATCATGGTCAGAGGTAGGAAACAAGTCAAGAGTGTTTTCTTGTCGGCATTCCACATTCGATATTCCAGTGAGCTTGTTGATAAGCTGAGTTAGGTAGTTTCACTCAGCACAAACTCCTTTGGGTGTTATTTGACCCGAATGTTAGAGCCATGAAGAATTGTGTACATTGAAATCGTTTTGAATGTCAAAATGAAAGGGGAAAAACAGAGTTGGGTAAAGCATTCCACATTCTCAATACGCGGTTAAAAAAGAATCTCTATACTTGACAGTACGTCCGAAATTGAGCTCAAGATTAAACTGATATGCATTCCTAGAAGTACGAGTATTACGGCTAGATAGAATCAGACAAAGCATCAAATTCACGAGAAGTTGATACTCTGTCTAGATAAGGTCTTTGATAATAATAAGCAATAGTGAATGATGTGCTTATTTACGGAAAATTTAAGCACATACAATTAAAGAAAGAATTGGCAAAGACCATATTGTGGCAAGACTTAATGAATTTTTGAAGTTTAACATTTCCAAAACAGCTTGAACTTCATTCATTAGTTACATACTTTTCGAGGCTATTAAAATAAAACCATGCCTCTTATAACACAAAATATCAGATAAAAATTTAAAAAGTGGCAAATTGTTTGTTTCAATACTTAGTGAAAAACTTCAAACAGTACTAGCGATGTTTTCTAAAAATTCAATTATCAAAAAAAAAATTTAAAGTTTTTGATTTCTGCGATTTTCGATTTAAGATGCACAGGAAAAGTTTTCTGATATGGGAAAAAAGTTATTGGAGTTTTAGGTTAAAAATGCATTTGAAAAAAACTTAAAATTCGTCTAGCAAGCAGAAGGCTTAAAGTAAAACCTCTTGGTAATCACAGTAATCAGGGATTTTTTTCTGATTTTTTGATGTACATAGGTATTATTCTTGTGTTTATCATTTCGAGCTCAAAACTTACAATTTTCGAAAGCTCATCCTCTACAACGGCTGAAAAAAGCCTGTCAGATGGTTGAATTTGACATATTGGGGCTTATATCTACAAGTTCATAAAAAGAAATTTTGTTTTGTTTGACTCCACTGTCAAAATTTGCTGTTAGCTTTAGGTCAATTATTTATCCCACCAAAAAAAAATAAAGAAAGTAAGATAATTTGATCAAATTTTGTGATCACGTTTTCCTATCGAAAATGTGTTACATAGGTTTTGATGAATTCCTCCCTAGTTGGACTAGAAATCACCTTTTGGTCCATTCAATCGAAGTAATATTAAATGGCTCCAAATCGCAAAACAACAAAATAAATGTTAGTGTGCCTCAGGGTATTTCCTTTATTTATTGATCTCTGGTTAGAAAATTATAACCGGAAATCATTATTAACGTATCAACTTCTATATGGTTACCATCTCTTAAATTACATCTCAACACTAATATTTAAGCTACTGAATAGATAAATGTATGTTGAATTTTATAATGTATGTACGAGATTTTGTTTTTTTTTAAGTTTGGTTAAATTTCGAAGTCTAAAAGTTGGAAGCCAAACCCTTTGTATTGACAGATTTAAATACATTACCTCTACAATTTCATTGTTGACATACAAAATAGCGTTCGGTACAATAAGCAGTTAGTTAAAATTAAACACCTGTCAGTTAAAAATTTTGTTTTAATATATTTTTACTTAGTATCCAACAACTTTTGATTATTATCGGTTATCTGAAGATTTGTTTAAGAAACCCTCAATTTTAATCTCCTATGTTAGGAGAATGTTAGAAGAATGCGGCCACCCATACAAATTTGCAATTCGGAAGACAAACGTTTCTGTTATTAACTTTACTAAGACTACCTGAAACTTCTATATCAAATGGTTTCCTTTCAAGCCTAAAATTAGACTTTTTTTCGGATGTGAATCTTCAACAAAAATGTATAATAAGCTCATTAAATTCTGGCTTTTGGTATAGCGATGTTTAATAAGAAATGATATTGGGCAGAATTTATTGCGTTAAAAAACTCTGCCTGTCGTTAAAACTAAATCTACCATCTTTGCCACTATTTATAAGTGACACGTACATCAAGAAAACTGAACATCTTGAAATTTTTGTTTGGTAACTATGCATTATACTTTTCGTTATTTAAAAATTGGATATGCAATTATAAGGGTTGGGTTCGATATCCCGGTTTTTATATTCCCGCTTCTTATAATCCCGATTTTAAAATCCCGTCTTTTATAATCTTGCTTTTTATAATCCCGATTTTTTATAATCCCGCTTTTTGTAATCCCGTTCCTTATAATCCCGTTTTTTATAATCCCGGTTTTTATTATCCCGATTTTGCAATCAAAACAAGTTGTTTAATTTTTAAAAAATCGCGCGATTTTTTAAAATTAAACAACTTGTTTTGGTTGCAAAATCGGGATAATAAAAAATTAAAACAAATTAAAAAATGAGGTATTTTTCTTGATTCATTTTATTGTAACCTTTAACAAATAAAACATATCAAAAAATAAAAATATAAAATAAAGTAGTATTCTTTTAAAACAAAACAACAAACTCAAATTAAAAATTAGCAAAGTCAACGATAGTAGTAAGACCGTTATCGAGAGGTAGATTTGCTGTAGGATGCATTTTGTTTGTGAAAGAATTAATATTGTAAACAAAAATTATTGTAAAAACAAAACAAATTACGATATTAGTATACATATTATATTAGTTTTATTTGTAATTATTATATATTAGTCAAGTATTTAACATTGAAACCTTTGACTCCTATTGTTATTCAGTTTAATGTACGTATTTTGTAAAAAAAAAAACGGGATTGTCGGGATTCGACGGGATTTTAAAAAGCGGGATTGTAATTGATCGGGATTTTGAATAAGCGGGATTTTAAAAGACGTTATTTCAAAAAATCGGTATTTTAGTAGACGGGATTATAAAACTTTTTTTTCGGGATTTTTTAAAAACGGGATTTTAAAAAGCGGGATTCCGATACGCTCCCCAATTATAAGCATGAAGCTTTATTGTTATTAATTTGTTGAGGAGACAAAATAGCTTCAGTTAAAAGATTCATTACAATTTTAAATATCCTTGTGTTATGCCTGAACTAAACGTGTAAAGGTAGTATACCACTTTTTTTTAAATCTATGAAAGTACAAATTAGTTGGGGCTTTTTTATTTTCATAACAAATTCAGCAGAATCAATCTTCAATTAATTGGGTACTCAGTTGATCGTTGTCAAAATTCTTACTGCAATGTGTTTTCTGAGACAACGTATATACGTCCAAGCTCGAGTATAGCTCCTATATCAGACCTGGCGTTCCAGTAACTTACTTAAAACTCTTGGACAGTAGAAGAGTTTTTAACACTATATAAGGGATAATAACATCGTTGATCTATTTACATTGATTGAACACCGTCGTAAGGTTGCACTCTTTCTTACCATTATTAATTATGCTTAAGTGAAAGAGCCATTCGTATTCCGTCTCTTAAGCAATTCTTCCTTTAAATTCTCGCTTCCAGGAATTCCGTCAGTCTACTGTCGAGCCCAGAGAGAAAAAACTAAATGAGAGAGCCAAATTTCCTCGTCTCCGTCTCTTCGAAACCTCTTACTCTCATTTTTTATAGCGTGTTGAATTCGTATCGGTGTATACATGTTTTCACCTCGGAGAAGAGTACACAAAAAAACATCAGTTCCGGAAATGCGACCTTTCTCATTTTTGTTTATTGATAGGCAAGAAGACTATGTTTTTTAAAGTCTCATTATTATATTTGTAATTCTCATGATTTTCTTTCTTTAATTTTACTAACATCTTGTCGTTTTTATATCTACAAAAATACTCCTATAATTCAAATTAATTCTAGCAGAACATTTTTGTTTGTCAAAAAATAACGGGAGAAGTTATACCGGTAGTTCGTGGTGAATTTGTTTTTCTCTTCTTTTTCTCTAAGTTAAGCAGCATTCACATGAGCGCGACCATCGAACGACGAATGAATTACAAAATGTGAGTTTAATTACGTTTGAAGACATATTTCCACACAAATTCCTAACAAAATGATGGCAATATAGTTTCTATTTGATTTATGATGCATACTTTTACTTTTCAATATCATATATTAATAAATTTAAGAAAACAAATTTATTCGTCGCGAAAAAAATGGTAGTTGATACGAACTGTCAAACTTTATTCGCGTTCCACATTATCCACACTCGCAACGAATAAAAAATCGCGCGTACTTAACCTAAAAAAATCATTCTTGTTTTGGTTTCGGTGGTGAATGTCAAACTTCATTCGCGACGAATTAAAAACTCTTATGTGAGAGAAATGTCAAAATCGACGAATATTCATCCATTCGTTGGTCGTTGGTCGTGCTCATGTGAAAAGTGCTTTAGTTGAAAGCAGTAAGAATAGCTTATCACCTATTCACAAATCTTATGCAATGAAAATTGGCAACAGAAGTAGCAAGTTGACGGTCTTTTTATTTAGTCTCTACTTAAATCACTTATTTTCAGCATTTTGGAAATGTCGTGAGTAATGTAAAGAAAATAAAAAATGAGTACACACAAATAAAATAGGAATGGAAAAAAGAGATGAGTATATAAAAATGTTTTCAATGTTCCATGTTTACATTCTGTAACTCTCGTTTTCAATGTTCCTGAAACTCTCGCATCGACAAAATTAAGTCGATAAACTCTGGAAATTGAAACAAATCTGAGTTTTTTTTGCATTTTTCAACTTTCTGAGCGAAAATTAAAAGCATAAACGAAGCTAATAATAAAAATAATAGTTGTAGTGCTTTCAGAGTCTTATGTTTCAAAGGTGGTCGCCATTTTTCAAAGGTCGTGAAGAGAGAGAAAAGAGAGAAAAGTTTATTCTCTCTCGTGGTGAGTATGCACACAAACTTGCATAAGTATTTGTTCCCCACATTTTTTTTATATGGAGTTAATACATATGCAAGTTGGTGGCCAAATCACAGCTTGTAGGCAAAAAGAGAGCAACCCTCGAAGTTGGTTCTCTCTATTAGTTCTTTCTCGATGGTCGAGCCTTATTTCAGTTACACTGCCACTCTGGACTGTCATGCCAGAGGTCTTGGGTTCGATCCCTGCCTATGCCATCTATAGTTTTTTCACGGGTACTGCCTCTTGCGAGGAATTGACAAGTTCTCCAAGAGTAATTCTTGTCATGAAAAGTGCTTTCTCAAATAAGCCGTTTGAATTCGGCTTAAAACTGTAGGTCCCCTTCATCCCTGACAACAGTACTCGCTCACAGGAATGGTTAAGAGTTGTAAGTCACTAGGCACTAGTTCTCAACGGACTGTTGCGCAACCCAATTTATTTATTTAAGCACAGAGATTCGTTTCTAAGCCGTACTACGGGAATGTGGAATACTCTACCACACTCAGTTTTTCACTATGATTACAACATTTAGACATGTAAACCCAATTTGCAAAGAAACGTCTTTTTTAACCCCTCTCCCTTTCCTGGTGGTTGCACTGTTTCTTTGGTAAAATAGGGGTACAACACCCGCCTTGAGAGTGTGCTAAAAGGAACTGAAAAAAAAAAACTTTTAGACGTTGCTCAGGCCTTTGTTAAGGGTTGCTACTTGAGATTTCAGTCAGGCACTACTACGAAATACCGATATGTTACTTATGTTACAAATCGACACTTTAAAGTACGGTACGACCAAAATTACTCGAAACTAAACAAAATTGAAGTCGGTGTACCAGAAGGAAGTACCTTAGAGCCAAGGGATATTCCAGTGGGCATCAACACCAACATAGCCACCTTTACCGATGATAGCTGCCCGATAAATCCGTTGCGTATAGGCTACACAAAAATGTAAAAATTCAGTCGGAAAAGTTAGTGATTGGAAGGCTTGTCTGCTTTTTACAAATATTGTTCTAAGTAGCTTTCTGGTCAACATCCGCTTGTTGTAGGCTGTATTGCGATAACCAACTTATAATTTTTGTCCATACGGATAGGCACATAGCTTAAAAAAATTACATATATGTCCCATACACAGCCCAGCTATTAGCCATCAACAACAATATACTTCATATGCATAACATTATACCAACTACATATATAGCCATTGCAGGCACAGACAGATATAAAACTGTGCCAACTCATAGATCAAAAACCGCTTCCAGCCACTTGGACTTCATATTTCATCATACAGAGTCCGCATGTAAGCCTGCTTCCGTATAACAATCATGGGCAAGCTATACTATACAAATAATATAAGATAGGTCTTGGTATTGCTAGGTAAGTTACCCATAGGCATCGGGGGTGGTGGTAAAAATTGTAATGGTAATGTTGATGGTGGTAGCTGCAACAGTTGCACCTGGGTGTGTGTTAATTTGTCATTAAGCATTAATTACCATAAGTGAAAATTTTACAACCAAACAGATAGCCGCCGCCGGTTGTCAACGGTTTTTGAGGCATAGACTCTTCGAGTTCCAGCAGCTATACTTCCTATACGTATACATACAGCCAGCGACAGAACAGAGTCAGCCATAAATATATAGCATCGCCCAGCATCAGAATAATTCAGTAGCGCCAAATTAAAGGACAACAAAGACGCCATTGGACTCGAACTGCATAGGTTTTACCCAAGCACCCATAAACAAAGTATAAGTATGTATATAAACATAGGTGCATATAAATATGTATGTGTATCTATACTTACTCGAGTATAGGACTAATTAATTATGCGCTTTAGTAATTTATTAATATCAAAAGTTGACAAGGTGGAAATTTATGGATTCTTCTTGGCCGATGCAAGTCGTCGTCGTCGTTGTCGGTAGGGTAGTGCGGTGGGATGGGTGGCTCGTCGGTCGTGGAAGAGCAGAAGCTTATAATGGAGGAGCACACCAATTTGCGCGTCTCATGATGTCTGCTCATTCATCTGTTTTGTTCTACTGCATCATCAACAACTGTGGGGTCGAATAGGAAAGTTGTGGGGGTATGATGGTGGCTCGAAAAGTCTTTGGACGCTGGTGCTTTGGTGCTGGTGATATGGTTGTGCACCACCAACCGGCAACGGAATGCACTAAGTGAGTGCAGACATTTTAATTACACACCGCGCAGCCAGTAGCTGCAGTGAAGTACCTACTACTGCCACCGCACATACATATACTACACCCCAAGAGAGGGTGGGAGAGGAGGGGATGGGGGGAAGCAGTCTGCACCGTGTATAGCCAAGGTGATAAAATACCCGATAATTGCAAAAGCACAAGTCATCCGATGAGTGTGTTTTCTCTTTTTGTAATATTCATTTAATAATTTAATTGACAAGATTTAGTGTGATTGTAATTAGGGACGTGGTCTCGTCTTCTCGTCTTCAATGGTGTAAGTGTCAACGACTGTATTGAAGGTTGAAGCGGTAGTTTCTTTCAGAAAAATTACTTTCTTACATTTAACTATAATATATGAAGATATAAAAAGGTTTGAGAAAGGTATCTCCGACATAGATGATCTTACAATCTTTGCTGGAATCGTTCAACTTTCCGGTTAGCCATGCTTCTTATGTACAGGGTTTTTCAACAGGGACGCTGCAAAAGTAGAGCGACAGAGACAGCGAGCGACGCCATATTTCTTGCCGCTCTTTTGACATTTCTCTTCAGTAAAGTTTGTCATTTCATGATGGAAAGATATACGGGCCAACAAGGAGTCGAAGTTATTAAAATTTACTACCGAAATTCGGAGTCAGTGGCCTCAACGTTAAGAGCGCTTCGTCCAATTTACGGTCGTCATAATCGTCCTAGCAGGTCAGCAATTGAGCATCTAGTGGACAAATTTGAATCCACAGGCACAGTACAAAATGTTCCCGGGCCAGTGAGACAAAGAAGTGCCCGTAGTGTCGAGAATATTACTGCCGCTGAGGCTTCAGTTGCAGAAAGCCCAAATGTGTCTCTCACACGTCGTTCTAAAGCGTTGGGCATCTCTGTGACGTCGTTGTGGCGAAATTTCCCAACAGATCTTGGCCTACATCCTTACAAGATTAAATTGACGCAAGAACTGAAGCCGCTTGGCTGATTCAGCGATTCTGGCTGAATGGCTTTGTCAATGAACAAAATATGCGGTATTGGTCAGGCAGCAATCCACACGTACTCCATGAGTCATCATTGCATCCCGAACAAATTACGGTTTGGTGTGGTTTATTGGCCGGCGGCGGCGTCATTGGACCTTACTCCTTCCATGATGATCAAGACCGCAACGTTACTGGGGATCGCTACCGTTCAATGATAACCGAATATTTTTGGCCAAAATTGGATGATATGGACTTGGAGGACATGTGTTTCCAACAGGACGGCGCGCGCGGTGGCGCCACAAGCCACATAGCGCATGCCAGAATTAATTTATTGCAAGTCAAGTTTGAAAAACGTGTTATCTCACAAAATGGTCCAGTCGCTTGACCGCCTCGGTCGTGTGATTTGACGCCATTAGACTATTTCCTGTGGGGCTATGCCAACAAGCCTGCGACGATTGATGAACTTCGTACGAATATCGAACATGAAATTGCAGCAGTATATAGGCCGATTTATGCTTGAAAACCGTCGAAAATTGGGTTCAGCGTCTGGAATTCTGCAAGCGTGCCCGTGGTGGCCATGCAAAAGAAATCAAGTTCAGGCAGACGGCAAATATATTTTTTGCCATGCTAATGTTCTTATATAATTTTTCAAATGTATTTCGAGTTTTGGTCAAATACAGAATTTGTAATAATAATTATTATTACGAATTCTGTATTTGACCAAAACTCGAAATAATAATAATAATACTAAAATTAGTAAAAAAAAAAAAAAAAATCGAGTTCCAAAAATAATGGCATCGAACATACTTTCACAGGAATAAAGAATTTCATTGATATCGAAAACCGTTTTTGTTTTATTTAAAAAACTTTTGTAGCGCTTTTATTGAAAACCCAGATACTTATCTCATGCATAGTGCATTTATTTACACTTATTGAGTTGTTTACGTTCGTCAATTCGAACCGGCTGGTACAAAGTCAAGGCATTCCGACATTTCTGAAATTGCTAATTTCTTAAACATCGATTAACCAAACATCGTTAAGCACATGTTAATTCAAAATCTATTGAAACAAATAATTTGTCATTTAACTGTCAAATAATACCCTCTCACATCACATAGAACATATTCTTATTTTGACATTCAATAAATATATTCGACAACACGTATATATTTATGGCACTTAGTCCATATAAATACATACCTACCAGTCGCAGGTCATATGGATTGATGCCTTTTGTGCCTATACCTACTTTCAATATTCAGATATCGGATTCCGCATTCGATGCGAGACCATAACAAACCAACAACCGGACAGTTTACTGGATGAATAATAAAGCAATCAACTGTCTGAAACCGCGTTAACCAACCCTTCGCGAAAAATAAATCCAAAAACAAATATATTCACACTTTAGCAAGAAAAGAAAAAACAAAAACTGAAAACTGAAAACGTTGCGCATCTCATCATCATCTTTCTACATTTTGTACAATAAACTTTTACAATATTGTCTCCGATATTTAGGGTTACCACATATTTTTTTTTTGTAATTTCATCTCACTAGTTTAACTTTGTATCTTAAGTTACCAAAATGTATGTATTTCTTTAAGCAAGAAAACACTTTTGAAGCACCCGAAAGCGTTCCTTAATGAATTATAGGATACCTATCGAAATGAACTAATGCGTGTCAAGAAGATGAAATTATCCACAGTTTGATTTTGTTTTTCTATGTTTTCTAGGCTTTTTTAACTTGATAATCAATTTAGCAAGGCACCCTCAAAAATCGAATTTAATTATTTCACTGACTTATAATTTATCGTGCAATGTTTTCTATGGTTTTTAGCTGGTTTGATAACTTCGTGTCAACCTCGAAAAATAACTTTAAACCTATTGAAAATGACAAGAATTACTCTTGGAAGATCTGTCAATTCCTCGCAAGAGGCAGTAACCATGAAAAAAACTTTAGGTCCACAGGCTGGGATTCAATCCAAGGTTTATAGCATGATGGCCCTACGAACTAACCGTCACTCCACGGGTACCATACTTAATTATGTAATTCTGATAAATTAAATTTTGAAGTTCGACGTTTTCTATGTTTTTTCTATGTTTTTTACTCTAAAGGAGGAAAACAAAAGGTACGTACATACCTAGAAGGCAGTTCAAAACAATTTATGTTATTTAGTAAATTGAATACTAATCTGTCGTTGGTTAGAAAATGTTTCTATTCCATGTGAACAAGAACGAAACTTCAAATCATCCACGAAATATATCCAAAGCGTTTGCTGCCTATTTCCGACAATCCTTAAGCTTTTACTCTTTTATTACAAATTCTTGTTCTGGATGTTTTGAATACCTGTCTAATTTATATCTCGCTTTATTACTTTCTCAAACAATTGACAACGATTCGATCAATTAAAAAATAAATCAATTTTATGATGATTTTTCACTTGAGCCTGATAGTGTTTCTGCGATATTTCTAAAGAAGTGTTCTGCATTCATATCTTCCCCCTCTCACTAGTTTTCAATACATACATATATCTACATTTATAGCTCAAGGTGTTTGACAAAATGTCCCATAGATCTTCTCTTTGCCTTGAGACTTATTTGGTGGAATAAATTTCATTACTTCTTAGAAAACCACTTGAACTCGCTTCAGATGCGCTCTCTCCTCGAATTTTCTTGCTTTTCCTGGCATACCCCAAGTTAGCAACTTAGCCCCCGTATTTTTTTTATCATCTCTGTTATCTTTGCAACATTTTTAACAATGATGAAGACTCAAACAACATAGGAAAATTGTGAAAACTATTAGAGCCCTTATGTATGGCAAATAATTAACTGGTAAGGGTTCAAGATAAGACTCTTGACCAATTTTCTGTGTGACCGGCTTGCTAAATTTTCACGAAGAATAGCAAAGCAAAAATAAAAAAAGAAAAAACATAGAAAACTTTGCTTGGCCCAGAGACCTCCTTCCGATGGAGTGGGACACAAGGCCATGTATTTTTTGTAGAAATCGGGAATTAAAACCCAAAACTTGTTATAGGCCATTCACAACCCATTTTTATTAATTGTATACCCCTGAGCAGTTTTTAGGTCAAAAATTAAAAATGTCAAATCTAACTTTGTATCTTTCTTTTAGGCTTGTGTCATACAAAGGGTCTTTTAGAGGTATATTCCGAAAAGGAATATAACAAGAAATATAATATTTTGGAATTGTAAGTTCAATATGATTTCTTGCTTATGTAAACTAGGGCTAGCTCAGACGTAGTCTATTCTGGAGAAGGTCTAATCTTCGATGACTTTTTCCGTTTATCGTCAATAACGTGAATATTGCCCTCCAAGTGATCAATCGATTCCGTCTTATTAGAGTAGACTAAATCGTTAAAGCCTCGAGGACAATTCAAGGGTCCGTATTTCTGAAATATGTGGTAACCAAACGTTTTCTTTAATAAATCAACTTTGACACGAGCTGTGTGACAGGTTGTCTCGTTAAATACAACAGCTTCTGCACATCATGGTTGTTCAATTGATGAACAAAAAAGTCAAGAATCATTTCTCTAAAGCGGTCAACATTGACTGTAACGTTTTTTTAAGAAGTACGGACCATTTATTACAATAACCCAATTAATGGTTATTGACGAATCAATTCAACCAAAAGTGAACTTCATCGATTAAAAAAAAAATGGCGATACGTGTTTCGAACAGAACCATGATTTTTAAAATAAATTCGCACAATTTGGAAAGTTGGAAGCGTTGGTTGCTTAGACATCCACATCACTCTATTTTTACTTGCGACATATAGGAACTATATGGCAAGTTTTGCATTCGTGCAAAATTTCGAACTCGAGATTTTAATCAAACATGACATTACGATGGTAGAGAAGTCGAAAAAAGTGGGTCCCGCGATTCCGTCCGGTCTGTTTTGTCTGTCTGTCCACGCTCCTATAGCCTTAACCATTGGGTCGATTGGCTTCAAACTTGGAAGTTAAGGTTTTGAGCAGATTCGCGTTAGGCGTTTTTTTCATTTTTTTTAAATCAAAACTAACACTGGCCCCCATACAATTTTTTTGGTCAAAAAACGAAAATTCGAATTTTCTCAAAAACAAACCGATAGATTTTTTTTAATTTTCTCTAAAATTTTATTTTTTAACTTGGCTTCTTTTAATAAGAAAAACATATTTTTGTATTGCTCAGGAAAGGTATCGCTCATAGAACCGTTTTTTTGGTTTTTAATTTTCTCAGCAACTTATGGACCGATTTCAATAATTTTTTTTTGAATGAGCTCTTATATTGCTTTAACAATATTTGATTATCAAAAGTGCAATTTTTTTTTATTGGATTTAAAAAAAATATTGAATTTTTTTTTTCAATATTCTATATCTCAAAAACGGTTCAACATTTTTTTACGAAATTCAAATGTAGAGCGTATATTTACAATCACTAAACAACTGCATACCAAAAATATTTTTAGAACAAAATTAAAAAAATTTATAAATCTATACTTTATAATTATTATTAATTATATTAATATTATAAATGCGAATGTAAGTTTGTTTGTTACGCTTTCACGCAAAAACTACTTAACCGATCATCATGAAACTTTGCACATACACTCTTGAAGGTATTAGAAGTAACATAGGATACTTTTTATTAAAAAAAAAATAAAAAAACTTACGAAAAATAAGAAAATTGTTTGTCAAAATATCGTCAAATTTAGCTACTTCAACGCCATCTAGCATCATAGTAATGAAGTTTCAACCCTGAATACTGTAATACCAACCCACTGTATTACCGACGGTGACGACAATATCTAATTCAATTGAATATAATTTCAACTGTTTCTAATTTTTCTATATTTATTGTTATTTTCTTCTGTCGTTACATGCAGTATAATACTATTCACATTTTTGAGGTTATCCGTAATTTTTGTGGTTAGTTGTTACTTTATTATTTTAGATCTTACTCGCTGATGTTAATTCTTACTCTGCTTTTATTTGAAGAAATGCCTTGGAAGCGGAAATCTGGTCTATCCAAAAAGTCATCGCGGGTCCGTGCCGCAAAAGTTGCACGAAATCAAGAAACTTCGGCTCACGCAGAGCTGAGGAGACAAGAACAAGCTGGCGACAAAGAGTTTTGAGAGCAGCAGAAACACCTCTTCAGGCACGAGTTCGTTTTGAAAGACAAGCTGCACTGCAGACAACTAGAAGAGCGATAGAAACACCAGAACAATCGCAGGCGAGAAGAATTCATAATGCAGACATGCAGACCACGCGCCGCCGAAATTTCATGCGTAATGATTGGGCTGTGTTTAATGGTACTGGGTTTCAATATGATCCTTCAATTGAATATCATAATAATCCATTGATTGTTATTGGCTCAATGAATAAAAAATGTCAGTACTGCGATGACATCCTTTGGAGTTGATAAAGTGATAAGAATGCCCGGGTTTTCACCAACTTTTACTGTACAAGGACAGATATATCATCAAATTGGATCACTATTTCCAGAAGATGATGATCAGCATAAATTTCTGCAGGTCTACTTTATAGGTGACGAGGTTCAAGGAGAAATGAAGGAATATTTGTCAATGGATACAATTATGGATATGGAACTAAGTACTTCATATCCTGTGGAGTTTTTAAATTCACTTGAACTATCGGGTGTACCGTCACAAAAACTTCAATTGAAACTAAATGTACCAGTAATGCTTATGCGAAATCTAGATCCTCCTCGGCTATGTAATGGAACAAAGCTTCGGATAACAAAATTGGGACAGAACATACTTGGTGCTACTATTTTAACAGGTGTCGGTAAGGGAAATAGTGTTATAATGCCTCGAATACCAATTATTCCCACTGACTTTCCATTCCAATTTAAAACAAAATTGGGTTCAGTTTCCCGTCAAGCTTAGCTTTGCTGTTACTATAAACAAGGCACAAGGACAAACATTACAGGTAGCAGGAGTGCATTTAGAAAACCCATGCTTCTCTCATGGTCAACTTTATTTAGCCTGTTCACGTGTATCTAATGCCCGGAATTTACAAATATTTGCACCCGACGGGAAAACTTATAACATTGTCTATAAAAATATCTTAAATTAATACTTTGTATTTTATTTTTTTAAATTGTTAGAATTCAGAATTATTTATTTTTGTTACGGTGAAATATATTTTAACATTTGTTGTTGCATTTCAATAAGCATATATTAAGGTGTTGAAACTTCATTGTCTGTAGTAATTTTTAAAAATTGTTGATCTCAGCCAAGCAATAAAATTTAGTTATTATATTGACTCATTTCTATTATTATACCCTTACCCTTTATCGCTCATACTTATTTAATTTCTCCACTGCGGGCGAAGCCGCGGGTAAAAAGCTAGTAAAAAAATAATTTAAAAAAAAACCGCTCTAACGATTTTCAAAAGAAAAATTTGAAAAACCAAGGGTTTTTGATTTATAATATGGCATTTAAATTTTTGAAGACAAACTTATTTTTCAGGTAAAATTTTGAATCTTAAATTAGTTTTTTTTTTTTTTTTTTAAATTAAAAAATGGAGGTTTTTTCGACAAATCAAATGGCATTTATATCTTTGAAGACGCACTTATTTTACAGGTATATTTTTAAATCTTATAAACATAGGTAGGTACTCTTTTAAACAGACTCTTTGAATACAGGAGCAAGTTCGTGCGACCCAGTCGTGCATTTTATTTTATTTTGGAATGACAAACTTAACTTAAAATAAATCACTAGACAGCTTACGAAGTGGCCACAAGTTAAAAAAAAACATCCGGTTTTAAAGATATTAGGTTTCCTTACTGATTTTATTGAATAAAGAGGTCTAGTAAATAATTTAAAAACAAAAATGCATGGCAACCCTATAATAGTAAGTAAAACAACAGGAAAGAGCCTTAACGGACCAGATCTACAGTTTCTATATATACCTACATACGAGAAGTAAAGGTTGGTACTCTGTTCATTTAGAAAACATCACAAGCACTCATCCTTTTTGCTGAATTCAACAGCTCAACCTCAGCTTCACTCCAAAGGAGCTCCTCCGGATTGGACTGTACGAGTGGTGGACGAACATATATATATACGCGATTTATGAAACAATCTCTGGCAATGCATAAATAACGCGACAGCTAAATGTCTCACAGAATGTTTTCTAGTTGTCCGACGACTTGGTCGATGTATAAATAAAAGCTATACGACTCAAGTACGAACGACTCTGAAACATGAGAGTTGTCCTATAGATATGGCAGATGATGCGGGGCTGCCCAGACCAGCCCGCTGCTGGCCGCTGCTGCATCATCCAGATTCACCATCGCACCGTCGTCATAGCCATCGTCATCGCGCGCGAGGAGCAACATCATCACCGGACATATAAACAACGAGTATTTGTCGTTTCCAACCAAGTAATTCAATTATTGTGGAGCAGGAAGCAGAGCTCCACCGAACCACACCACATATGTGTGCTGAAAAGTTCCCGATTACGATACGATTCTGATGCCATGCCGGCCGACCAATGCAAGAGGTTTGCTGCAGCATCAGAAAGCACTGAAGACTGAACACTCTCTAGATCTGGATTCTGGACATTGAATTTTATAGAGATACTCCAAAGCGGATGGATTGACTCTGGGATTGATTGTACTTTGTGTGTTGTGCTTTGGTTGGTCCACTTTGTGTTTTTGTTGATTTCATTTTTATTTTCATCTTGATGCGATTTTTGTTTTTTTTTTTCTCCAGAAGATCGGATGTGGATGCGGTTGGAGGATAAGACTTCGAATTCGATTTCGATATATCCTTATGTGTGTAGCTGTGTCACACATTACACACATTTCATAGCGGCTTTCTTTTATCTTTTTTTGTAGATATATATTTTTGATGCGATGGACTTAATATTATATTCAATGGATTGATATTTTTCTTCATTCTGTTTGAAGCGGTTTATAGAATAATTTAACTATATCACAGCACAGGTTACCAACGATTTAAGATTGTACTCTTAAAAATGGCTAACTTAAATCAAAACCATTTGAAGTCTAAACAGGCAATTGGAAAATCGAATTGCCATTTGTAGTTGTCGAATAGTGACGAAAAAGTTATCTAAACTTTTTTAAAACACTGTCTTGAGCGTAACACTAGATTTTAGTTTCCCGCATTGTTGTGGTAAAGTTTGTCGATCTTGTAGCAAGCCTACGTACAGCAGTTTTATTTTTGTTGACAGAATCAAGAGAAAATATTTATTGTAACAATATTTTAAAAATTAGAATTTTGAAAGTCACTAGAAACTGAAGATATACTCTTCGCCACTTGAATAGGACACCCCTTGTTTCTGTTTTGTATCCTTCATCGCTCCCAAATTAAGCAAGCTATAGACAATTTGTTTTTGTTAATTAAACTTTATTTATGTAATTCTTTTTATTTGATCGAAAGAAAGATTTAATCCTAAGGCTTTAAGTGTTAATAAAGCGTTATCAACCAAAAACCAGCAAAATAAGGGGTCGAAAATTTGTGCCACTTGAATAATACATTTTAATAAAAAACACATTTTAGAGATGTCTGCTTCTTTTATTTACAAAAATAACTTAAGTTGTAGATAACTGGGTATGTATGCAAACAAAATATTTAGTAGTGTGTTGTGCCACCTTTCTGTTACAAAACTTCAAACATCGGGATTGGAAGGGATGTATACAAACTAGCCAAATAATTAAGTGAAATCGATCTCCAAACGAATTTGATGGCTTCGGTAAGTTCGGGTACACTCGAGTATTGTTGTACTGATTCACAAACTTGACGTGTCAACCATCCCCAAACATTTTCGAAGATATTCAAATCTGGGGAATAGGGTGCCCAGCTAAATAGGTCCACAATGTGGTTCTGTATATAGGTTTTTAGTACCCGTGCTGTGTGTATTGGTGCATTATTATGTTGATAAATCCACGGCAGGGGTCCAAAAAGGGTACGAAAGTATGGAAAGGCCTTATCCAATATACCTTTGTGCCTTACAAAGGTATATTGGAAAAGGCCTTTTCATTCATTGTAGTTGACATAACTTGTAGTTCGCAGGTTCCATAATAAGAAATGGCCTCTCAGACTATCATACCTCCATACGAGTAACGGCTATGTAGCCGGTCTAAATAATGTGTTTCTTTGCAAAGGTCATAGAAATAGTAGCTATAGCCATCAGGGCCTTCCAAATTACATTTTTTTCATCGGAGAAAACCATTCGGTTTCACTCCAAAGTCCAGGCCATATGTAACCGACAAAAACTGAAGCGTTGCTCTTTTCGAACCGGGTTTAGAGGTGGTTTTTCTTTATTTTCAGTCTTTTTACATGTTTAGCTTTCTCTTTCAAAAATATCAGCCTAGTAAATTGTAGTACCTCCTTTATTCTTAATGACTTCCTGCAATCGGTTTTTTCATCGAATGCGCTAGCTTAAAAGTCGTTTCCTGAAAAATCTAGTTCCATTCTTTAAGTAAGACGGATTTGAGATTTGATTTAAATTTAATGACAATACCAGGAGCACTTTACTTAGGTTCTTCTGTGATACTCCTAACAATCGCTTCTCAATCTTCCTTGAACGTCCAGATCTTGTTTTATTGGCTAGCTACCGTTTTTGTTTTTGGGAAGTCGCATGTATCGACTTTCTATTGTTTGTCTTTGTAAGAAAGCAAAAAAATAAATAATTCACCTTAAAAACTATTAATAAGATTTTAACTTACTAAAAACTGAATTCTGATCAAACTCCTTAAAGTGCCAATAATTTCGTCATTATAAGATTTGTACGGAGACTTTTTGGTTTCTATCCAACTTAGGGAACGGATGAAAATCTGTATATTAAGTGCATATACAAATTTATTAAATTTGGTAAAAAGGCAAAGATTGTAACTAGTTCTCTTTGAATGTTAGCACTTTGGCTTTTACATTTAAAACTTGTAGATGGAAGCATTTCCCTTCCTTCTTAAACTGGGAGATTTTCTGTCGTTCTCGTCACAATTCATTTTTCGTTACTCGTAGAGCTAAAAATAGATTCTTCATGTCTAAGATAAAAAAATCTCTCGCAAACTTTGGAGTAGCCAGCGTTTTATTGGGATTGGTAGAAAGGATATTGTTGATCATTTCCCTGACTCTAACGATCTAAGCCACGCTTTTACATCAGATAACGTGCAGACTTCTAACTTTGCACCTAATTCCAACATTTTATGTAGTGATTTCCGTGATATTGATTGATAAAATCTTCTCTGTGTGTGATTTGCTCAAGGTCATTTATTCTCTTAATTCTAATTCAATAAGTGATAAATGTATAAAAATAAAAACACCTCAAGTAATAATAATATATACATATATAATTTAACCATCATAATACATTTTTGTATAATAAGCTCATCAGCCCCATCCTACTTGTTGTTCTGATTCCCGGTCCATTAGCATTTTACCCTGACTGTCAAAGGTCTTAGCAGAGCAAAGCAAATATCAAACAATATTTGCCATCCTAATCTACTCTCTTCAGCACAGAAAATAAGTTTTAAACCTTGAAGCAAAATAAGTTGTAACTTTTGTGAAATACGGGAGACGGACATAATCCCGAAAATCAAAATCCCGAAAACCCACAATCCAGAAAACCCAAAATCCCGAAAACACACAATCCCGAAAACCCAAAATTTTTTGGCGCAAATTTTTCATTTTATGTAATTTTTCGGGATTTCGATTTCGGGATTTTGGGTTTTCGGGATTGTGGGTTTTCGGGATTTTGGGTTTTCGGGATTTTGGGTTTTCGGGATTTTGGGCTTTCGGGATTTTTATTTTCGGGATTTTGACCCCAACCCGTGAAATACCTATAATGCTAAATATAGACTAAAAAAGAATAATACTGTGTTTTCGTCAACAGCAGCAATATTCTACGCACACTGTTTCAATTGTCCCTGTCCCGAGCTTTAATTTCTTTGAAAAAAGCTTATAGCTATCATGGTAGCCAGTACGCGTTTTCCACACCTCAAAATCCACAAAGGAGCTTGAAGATCTCCAAACCAATCTACCGTCAACCAGATTGACCATATTGCGATCGACGTTAGACACGCTTCCAGCATCATGGATGTAAGAACTTTCTGAGGAGGTAACATCGACTTGGACCACTACCTCGTTGTAGCCAAGGTAGCACTTCGGGTTTTCAGACCCAAGGCAAAACAGGGAGATGCTGGGAGAAGATACAACGTCGAAAGGCTTACAATCGCAAGAGATTGCCAAATCCTTCTTCGACTGAGTTACAAGTAACCTCACTCGAAGTTCTCTGCTGCCAACACAATGTATCGAGAACCAGTGGCAATATTGCATTCAGAGAAGCCGCCTCTGAGTTGGTTTGAAAAAAGCATGCCCGATGAATGGAAGCTTGTTTGCCCGATTTTGAAAAAAGGAGACCCTCTAACCTGCACCAACTATAGAGGCATCAGTCTACTTAACATCGCTTACTAAATCTTCTCTGCTGTAATATGTGAACTTTTAAAGCCCATCCCCAACAACCTGATAGGTCCTTATCAGTTTAGTTATAGAACAGGAAAATCCACAATCCATCAAATATTCTCATTACGGAGATCCTGGAAAAAAAACCCGAGAACATCAAATTGACACCCACCATCTTTTCTTCGATTTCAAGGCCGCATATGACAGCATCTACAGGGACGAGCTGTATAGAACCATGTCTTGTTTTGGCATCCCTGCCAAACTCGTCCGTTTGTGCAGGATTACCATGGAGAATTCACGCTGATCCATAAAGGTTGAAAACAACTTAAGAGAACCTTTCGATTTCAAAAAAGGCTTTAGACAAGGTGATGCAAAAAGGCCCTAGTTTACACAGGACTGTAGCGCCACCTTAAGTAAGTAAGTTAAAGCTATAATTGAAACGGGTATTCTACTGTGTTCTCTCTTAAAAAGAAATGCAAATAATTTACTGATCAATCGATTTTTGGGAAAGAGTTTTTCTATTTCCGGACGGAATTTCATTCCACTGAATAGCTGAGTTTTTCATGTCCAAATGAATCATTCCATTGGTTTGTGTTTCAAGATCAACAATTATTTCGATGAAAGTTTTCTGTCAGAATTTTTTTTCAGTGGATTCCAATGATTGCTATAAACTACCTGTCAAACAAATTTCAATGATATCTACAACTGTCCCCTAAGAATTGCAAACTGTGCACAATGTTCACAATTTTTGTAGTGAATTTCAACCATTTCTGTAAGTAATTGATGTTAAAGAGTGTATCGTTCTATTTCTAGTAATCGAGTAGTTTAAACTTGTCAAAAAGTCAGCTGCCCAAAAAGCGGGCTATTTAATGAATAAAATATCTTTTATTGGAAAACTCCTTAACTTAAAAAAAAGGTTCGACCTATTGGTTTCTAAATGTTTAAGTTAACACTATAACTTTTACCATAAACAATATTCATCTATTTATAAAAGCCGCTATCACACTCATGTTTTCTATTTATATCCATAAAATAACACAACACTTTTGAATCTTAAAAAATATACGTTTATTGACGTCGTCGTTTGCATAATCTTATCGACGAAATGTAGTAATTAAATAAATTTATAATTAAAAGAAAACATTTTGATTCCATTAACAACTTTAATGGATGACTTTTTTGACGAATAAATCATAAATCAATAATTGTATTTTTAGAACTTTTAATAATAGGAACAAAAATTGATAAAAAATTATATGAAAAATATAGAGTATATATTGTATTATAAGGACGCATTCACAAAAATGATCCTCAAAAATTGCTTACAGTGATGAGATCTTTTTCTGAATCAATGTAAACTCAACAAAATGGTCCAAATTGCGGCATTACCAATTCACATGACATCCTAGAGCGTGCAATGCATTCTGATAAAGCCACTGTTCATTTGGATTTAAGGCTTGTCGAAGTTGTGGGAGACGATTGAACGATATTACAATCAGTTTTCCAAAAGGAAAAGATCTTATTTCGAATAGCTCACAATTTGAACAGCTGCTGATTTTCGACAAGTAAAAACTACGGCATTACTAAAAATGGAACGATAAACGCTTCAACATCAACAACCCAAAATTACATTTGCAAGCTTAGGAGACAAATGTAAAGATATAATTGGTTTTTATTGTTAAACCCAATCATTAGAATTGTTTTTGACATTTAGTTTAAAGCGATCATAAATCCATTGAACGCAACTGTCCTCAAAATTTGTCACGCTGTCAAAATGACTTCTGGGCGTGTTCCATAGTTTGATATCTCTAAATTCTTGTAGATCTGTTAGTTTACCTAGCACACGAATTGCTAAAATTTACTACAATAATGGGAAAAATTTGGTAGTCACAGAACTCGAAACTGAAGCACTTTTGGAACGTATTGTGAAACTCTCCTCGACAGACACTATAATAAAACTAATGGAAAAATTTGGATGTTCAGTGAAGTTATAGTGATGTGAAAAATCAAAACTGTGTGTCACTTGAGAACAACTAAGAATGTTACTGCTGTGACGAGAACGAAGGGACTCGCTTCGATTTTTGAAGTAAGGCTCTTCGCTAATTACATTACACTGAAATTTGCATAAAGACTTTGGAGTAAAAGCTTTAAAATTTCAATAACACAATAACTTTATCCGTATTTTTACTGATTTGGTTCTTCAAATGCATTGAAATTCCCGACATTTCCATCGGAAAATCATCTTCAGTGATGAGGCCCAGAGGCTGATATTGTTTTCTATTGTTAATCCATAAATTTCGCCTTACAATGACATAAACATCCCATTCATATAAAACTTGGTCCACATACTGGGAACCCGGTAGTTTTTACTCGTTATGACATTTTTTCGTGGGGCTGAAAATTAATTCCGGCAAAAAAAAAAAATGATCACCTTCGGAACCTGACCATCCTCTCAAATAAATATTTCCTCACAACTGGTGGTGGAGAAAGTGGAGAGTTTTCAATACCTTGGAAGTATCGGTTCTATCGAAGGCGGAACCGAACGAGACGTCATCTTCCGCATCGGTAAAGCAAAAGCGGAGTTCGGTATGCTGTCGAAAATTTGGAGGAATAACTCTATCAGCTTATGAACAAAGCTGTTTCGCACAAATGTCGAATCTGTGCTTCTAGAGCAGCACCTGGAGCGTAACTTCAGCCATTACAAGGAAGCTGCAAACATTCGTGGATAGATGTCTTTGCAACATCCTAAGGATTTTCTGGCCAAACCGAATATTCAATTAGGTCCTTCATAGAAGGAACCTATAGACTCTATTATACGAAGGCGTTAGTGGCATGGATTTGACCATTGCAGGCCAAGCAATTTAGTGGAATCCGCTTTCACAAAAATGAAGAAGAGCTGTACGACCGAGAATCACATGGCGCAGAACAGTGGAGAAGGAGTCATCGTCACTAGGAAAAAGTTTGAGGGAGATGAAACATATCTGCGAAAACCGCACACAATGGCGCGTGGGCGTAGTAGATACCCTATGCCCCTTAAGGGGTCCCCAATGGACTTAACAGGTCTGAGGACCTAAGTAAGTAGCATAAGGTACAGATAAACATTTCTTTCAACAACAAAGCTTCTTCTTTTTACGATCTTTACAATTGTCCTTCCGAAAGTATCATTTGCTCTTTGGTGCATACAGTTGAATTTAAAGTCACAAGCAGCCCTTGCTGCGGGACTCAATTGACAAAATTGTTGGACCAGTATAGAGGATGTTTTGACCAAATTGATAGTCATAAGCCCATAACAGCCACCTAGCTGTCAGTTCAGATAGTCGTGTTTCTATTTGCAGTAGTCGGTGTCTGTGGGAAAAATATCGATGGAATCAGTTCCGTAAATTGCAATGCTCATAGGCTCTGGAAAACCAACATACACTCGCTATTCTTTGAACCTTCTTTGGTTTGTCGATTTTGTATTTTATGTCGTACAACAGCTGTGTACGACTGTACGTCCCCAAAATGATCTTTGATTGATGGCCCCACATTTTAACAAATGTTTTTCTACAGCCGTAAGAGGCAATGCAAGCCTATACTTAACCCGTTCTTCAATGATTGATTTCCAGTTTAGTTTGGGATCTAGAATGACTCCTAGATATTTCGCACTGCAAAATAAAGGCAAGTTTTGACCGTTCAGTCGGGGTAAAGTCAACTTAGGAATTTTAGTTTTGGCTGTAAAGGGCATTAGTTCAGATTAACACATAGTCTACTGCTCGCTGCCCAGTTGCTAACTTTCTTCAGAGCCATCTGCATCTCCGTCAATTCACGGTGACGATCTTTCACGAAACCGAATCACCAGCATAGGCTACTGCCTCCAGCCCAGAACTTTTTGCTTATTCATGACTAAAATCCATCGGAGCGTGGAGAGAACACCGCTCTGGGGTGTTCCTCTACTCAGAAGTTGGGAAGAGATTGTGTTACCTAACGAATTTTGAATCCTTCAATCACTTAGTATTTATTTGCTAAGTCAATCCAATCCATTCTTAAATAAAATCCTCCACCCCGAAGTGAGTGATACGTGAATGGATTCAATTGGGATGTTATTAAAACCACGATTGCGTGGTAGAAAATTGACCCTATTCATCATCAGATCTGAAGTCTATTCCTGAAACACAGCTTATTTCACATTGGATTACAGTATCTGCGATTCAAGAACTGTCATCCGCCAGACAGAAAAAAATTAGTACACTTTTGCATTGGAAACACTATCGAATTTTATGTTATTTTGACATTCTTGAACACTGTCAGACATTTTGCACTTCCGTATTTTTAAAATATTAAAAGTGAAAGACTGTACCACTTTTGTTTCTCTGCTTTTTAAACACACTGATACTACAAGGCCGCAATATTTGATACTTTTTCGTATGTTCTGTGCACTGGTGTCAGCAAAAATAAAACAATCAATTTTTTGAAGAGTTTAATACCCCGAAACACTGTCAATTCGTTGCCATTTCTGAAATTAAAGGCAACAAAAATCAAAACCGATATTTTGAACAAAATTTAAGGAAGGGATTCCGAGATAAAAGTTAAGAAGTCATATAGGTTTTCTTTTGACTAAAGGTTATTTTTTTATTTTTTATTTATTAAACATTTCTTGAAACTTTTTAGAATCAAATTTATGATATTCTTAACATTACATTTTTCAGGAACAAACTTATTTATCAAACGGAAACATAACGTACAATGATTTTATGAAACTGAAACTATTTTTCAATTAGAAATATTATCTTAGTTGAAGTGATAAGCAAATACGAAACTATAACATTTCGATTGTGACTTCGAAGTACCTTCTACTCCTAAAAAAAAATATTCATATAAGATTAATATCTCTCAGCAAATCTTTAAAAACTTTGAGGAAACGGAAATTCCTACTACAAACCATTCATTTACCCCCTCAAAATTCCTTATCAAAACCAACTGAATCAAATATGACTAAATTGGTTTTTGTTTAATCGATAATTTGGATCTTTAATATTTTCTAAAAATAATAAGTCTCTTATCATTTTAAATATATTTTTATAGTGGAAACGTTTTAAATCGTCAATTGAGTCAAGTGTTATTGTTTTATCATAGATCAGTATTTATATTTATGGTGTAATAAATTTGTTTTACCTTACGGGGAAGCAACTATTTAACAATTTTTGTTTTAGTTAAATTTATCTTCGATAATATTGCTTTATGATGATTTACGTAGACACTCAATAAATTTTAAATTTATTTTTGGAGATTTTTGTTTGTTTTTGTTTAATAAATTGATGTCAATGGAAATTTTTGTATCTTAACAAAAACACAATCAATAAAGTAATAAAAGTCGATCTATAGGATATTAGTCACG
The DNA here is from genome assembly GCA_951509635.1 of Eupeodes luniger. Lineage (NCBI taxonomy): Eukaryota > Metazoa > Arthropoda > Insecta > Diptera > Syrphidae > Eupeodes > Eupeodes luniger. The sequence goes on from OX608073.1 coordinate 299,806,579, forward strand.
GAAGGTACTCGACCATCAAGTTATCAATTCTGTTGCTAATATAATACAATATGATGAAATTAAGAAAAGAATCCTCTTCACTGCCGAAAATTTAAAATTTTAAAAACCATTACTGGAAGTACCCTTAATATTGAATGTATAGTTACAACTTTAGATTACACGGTCTTTTATTGTGGGTTACAACAGACTTTAGCAAGGCATTTTGAGAATGCTGATTAATTATCAGCTTAAGAATAATATCGATAAACAAAAACTTCTAAATGACCAGCAGTATGGCTCTCGGTTCACCGGTAACATTGAAACAAATATTTACATCGTTTTGGAGAAAGTTTTCATAGACTTTGGCACCAAGCTCTCTTATTGACGAATCTTTGTTTTCTTTGATTAAAAACTACTTTTCTAACCGTTCAATACAATTTCTACAATTTGTATTGGATGGTTTCAAGTCTGAAACTCATAAAATAAATGCTGGTTTCCCTCCGTTTCGTCTTCGACTCTCTTCCTTATATTCATAAACGATTTCTTGTCTGCCATTTCTAATCCTTTAAACTGTTTTGCTGACGACAGTTCCTAGATTCATTTCCCTGTCTTTCGGAAGTGGAACTTCAACGGCAGCGTATGATAAGCTCATTAAATTCTGAACTATAGCCAAAACAATTACATCACTCGAACAACGTCACAATGTTTCATGTCTGTCGTTTTTGTAGCGATATTTTTACAAACAATGTTTCTTTCGAATTAGCCAGTTGCATTTCCCTCCTTAAACAATTCAGCCGTAATACTCGCTTTTCCAGGAATCTTCATCAATTAACACTTGAACTAAATTTTGCAGCAAGTACTGTCAAGTACTGAGATTCTTTTTTTAACCACACATGGAGAATGTGGAATGCTTTCCGAACTCTGTTTTCCCTTCACATTTTAATGTTCAACACTTTAAGACCAATGTTCACCGGTATCTCTTCTTAAATCCTTGCCTATTTTCCTTTCTGTCGCGCTGTATTTCAACGTAAACGTGTTAAGGATATCAATAACCCCTTTAGTGGATGTAAACTTAAAAAAAAAAATAAACTCTAGTGACTCTATGTCTTGGATTTTCCATTGATTACGGAATACCACTGTTAATGTACAAAGGATATTCTGATCATTATCATGCCCGTCTGTAGTACCCGTGGCATGATTGTTAGCGCGTTGGACTGTCATGCCAGAGTTCTTAGGTTCGATCCCTGCCTATGCCATCTAAAAGTTTTGTTCGCAGGTACTGCCCCTTGCGGGGAATTGACAAATTTTCCAAGAGTAATTCTTGTCATTTAAAGTTCTTTCTCAAATTAGCCGTTTGGATTCGGCTTAAAACTGTAGGTCCCCTCGATCCCTAACAACAGTACTCGCACACAGGAATGGTTGAGAGTTGTAAATCACTAGGCCCTGGTTCTCAAAGGACTGTTGTGCCACCCAATTTATTTATTTTTAACTTATGCCCGTCACATTCGTGGCATGCGGAAGACTGTCATGCCAGAAATCTTGAGTTCAACTCCTGCCTGTGACAAATAAAATTTTTTTTACGGGTACTGCGCCTTGCAAGGAATTGACAGATCATCCAAGAGTAATTCTTGTCGTGCAACTTGCTTTCGCAAATTAGCCGTTCAGATTGGGTATTAGAACTGTAGGTCCTCTTTATCCCTGACATTACACGCACACATAAATGGTTGAGAGTGGTAAAGTCACTAGGCCATAGACATCTACGAGCTGTTGCGCCAACTAATTTTTGTATGTGTTTAACTTATTCCTTTTGGTTGTCCAAACTTTGGTCTAAAATATTCTCAAACCTCTGAATCACTAAATCCCTATAATATAATCCGACCACTCTCAAAACATCTTCAAATCAGAACTATCATTCTGAAAGAATTGTGTCAATGCAAAGCAGGTTTCTTCGATTTGTATTTCGCGATTTAATAATAATCTAATCTGCAAACCCCCCAAAACACCGCGAAGTCCCTGATGTTTTCTTGTTGCACCAGTTTTTAAAAACCATTCAATTCCTTCTAGACAAGATTTTCATTTATGCAAATCCACTTAAAATCAGACATGCCCCTCCAATCGTCTCATCGTCTTACTTGCATATATTTCAAGAATGCTGCGCATATTGCTTACAACTCACATAACACCTTCGACTTCTGGATCAGATTTTTTCACTAAGAAACGATGTTTACAGTGACACAGTTACTGCGAACAATTAACAATTTCTGCAAGAGTATTTTTTTCCGTAAAACTTGCCATTCGTAATTGCCATAAAACTGTAGGTCCCCTCTTGTCACTCGCACACATGAATTGCTAAGAGTTTAAAATCAATAATTGACCTTGGTTCTTCGCGAGCTGAAGCGTCACAAAATGTATTTTTTGGATTATATTGGAACAATTAGTCACACTTTTATATCAACTCAAAGTTAAGCACTGTTATTATAGTATCTTGACATTTTCAGTTTATATTTTATGCAAATTCTTACTTTTGCCCAACTTGTTTTTTGAACAAAACAAACAAAAAGTATTCTTTTTTTTTTTCATCACCAAACGAAATTCTATCTAATTTCTTGTCATTTTGATTACAATAAATCCATAATCAGATGCAGCTACATCAGGTGTTTCACTGTCAATCTTTGCACCTCTAAAATCAATATGCAAATGTTTAGTTTAATAACGATTAAATTATAAGATCTGAGATAGATTATCAACAAAATAAAAACAAAGTCTAAATATCTAAACCTGCCATAATAATATTGCTATTATAATGAAGTGCCTTTATCTTTTTTTTTTCGTATTATTGTATATTATTGAAATTTCCATTTATAAACGATTACCTATAAATATTCGAATCATTCATTAACTGGATTAAAAAGTGGAAACAACAAATTAAAATATCACTGGGTTAGTTTGCCATAATATTTTGAACTATTAGAAGAAAATACAGAAACATGAATAAAATTGAGTACGTTAAGTCGGAGAAGTTTTGGCGTGCACCAGAGCTTGATGTCAAAAGTGCGGGGCTTGGAGAAGCTATTTTGGAAAACCTCAAGCACAGTGACCCTGAGAAAGTGTTCGAAGTGCTTCACGACAGTGGCACACATGTGACGGTAAAGGAACTTCGGCATCAGGTCATAACTGCAGCACAGAACCTCTTGAATGCGGGTGTGAAAAAGAACGATACCGTTGTGTTCTTCTCGTTGTTGAACTTGAAAATTACACCACTTACATTTGCATGCTACACAATTGGAGCACCCGTGTGCTTCTTCGAAACATATCTTGAAGAAGGTAGGTTGAACTTTTCGTTTTTATTGACAAACTTCTTTTCAACTGTGTTTTGTTTTTAATTACATTTTTTCAGAACCTACACCTCGTTACTTAGAAATGCTCGATCCGACTGTGATATTGTACGAAGAAAGATTCAAATCTATGGTCTTTAAAGCTTTGGAGAAGCTTAATCTATCGAACTTGAAACATGTTCTTAGCTTGGATGGTGCACAAAAGTCTGTCGATGATCTGCTCTTTAAACCAGCTGTTGACATTGAGAGCTTTCGAGCCCCTGATATTGGAGATCCAGAGGTGCTTCCAGCAATCTTGGGTTTCACATCCGGTTCAACTGGAATGCCCAAAATTGTCATCCATTCCCATGCCTTGATGAGACAAGGTGTCTTTAGTCGTTGGCAGGCAAAGCCAGGAAGTGTGGTAATGATACTAAGCGAAATCCGTTGGTTATGTCAGGTATCGATCATGATGCAACCGGCTTTTCTCGACGTCAAGCGAGTGTACAGCTCAACTCCACCAATGGAGCTGACTGGAGAATTTGTGAAGGAAATTATCGACACCCACAAGGTCACACACTACTTTGAGGTTCCTAAATTCTATATAACCGTGTTGGAGGCTGCCGAACGTTCTGGCGACCCATCGAGCTTGAGTTCGTTGCAGTTGGCTCTGCTCGGTGGTGAAAGTGTTGGTGAAGCATATGAAGCTTATTTGGCAAAGATAACCCCACAATGCAGGATCGGAAGGTGCTATGGAATGACCGAAATGGCTGGAGCAATAGCTTCATCAGAGTTGGCTAACAGAAGAAATGTAAATGGAGGAGTTCTGAGGAAGGGCTGTATGGTGAAAATAATTGACAAGGATAAACTTTCTCTCGGACCAAATGAAATTGGACGAGTTTGTTTGAAAACTTCAGCCCCGTTTTCGGGATACTTGAAGAATAAAATTGCCAACGAAGAAACATACATCGACGGAGGTTGGCTGAATACCGGAGACTTAGGAATGGTGGATTCAGACAATTTGTTGCATATTTTCACGAGAGAAAAGTATGTTTTACAATATGCTAATGGCAAGATTCTTATGCCAAATGTTGTTGAAAATATCGTTAATAAGTTTGAGGGAGTACACTCGTCAGCCCTGGTGGGAAAGCCAAGCGAAGAAAATCCTAAACAAGACTTCGGGACTATATTTGTGGTTCTCAAAAATAATACTCATTCAATTTATGTTGAAAATAACTTAAAAGATTATCTTAGAAAAGAATTGACGAATGAGCAGTTGCATATAGTCAAGTATTTTAAGGTTTTAGAAGATTTGCCAAAGACAACTTGTTTTAAAGCTGATAGGGTAGCCCTGAAGGGAATGTTTGATGGTGGTTATAGAATATTGTAAGTTTTGTGATGTATAATTATGAAGTATTTTAAAAATGTATTTTTAAGAATAAACTATTTTAATAATCAAATGAAACAAAAAACCCATATACATATGGTAATTCTTTTAATAAAAAACTTTTTTTTGTTGCCTAGAAACTTGTTTTTTTTTAAAGTTTTCGAAGTGTGCTTCACGGTAGATTTTTAGTTTAAAGTCGAGTTTATAATTAAAGGAGCTATATTAAAATCGAGAACAATTATATTTGGCATACACGACATTAATTATGAAATTACAAATTATGCTTAATTTTGTCAAATTCTCAGATTTATTTCGGAAATATTGTCGTATGTAAGTCCAAAAAAAGCTCTACCAAGATTATCAAAACAAACGAAAGAAATTAGAACCACAAAACTGTTCTGTCTTGCGAAAATAAAAGAACATTTTGGTAATTTTTAAATTTCAATATTAAATTATATTTTACAACCTATATTAACCATCTTTTTCAAGGCCATTCTATCAACTTTTAAGCAACTTGTACACGGAAGATCATCTAATACTTTGAAATACTTGATAATTTCTAGTTGCTCCTTGGTTAATTATTTTCTCAAATAAGCTCTTAAACTGTTTTCAAAATCAGCCGAATTAGGAATACCCTTTTGAAGGATTACAAAGATTGTTCCACAACATTGTTTGGGATTGTCCGGACTGGAGTTTCCTACCAAAACTGAAGAATGAACACCTTCAAAATTATTAACGAAGCTTTCCACTGAATTTGGAATAAGCATTGTGCCATCAGCATATTTCAAAGTATAATTTTCTCTGGTGAAAATATTAAGAAAATTATCTGAATCCATAATTCCCAGGTCTCCTGTGTTGAACCAGCCTCCTTCAATGAAAGTTTCCTTGTTGGCCTTATCGTTTTTCAGATAACCCAAAAATGGTGCAGTTCCTTTAATACACACTCGTCCAATTTGATTTGGTCCAAGATAGTTTCCATCCTTATCCATAAGTTTTAGTACAAACCCTTTTTTCAAAATACCACCATTAATATTTTTTTTGCTTGTGATTTTTTCCGTAGTAACAATTGCGTTAGCCACTTCGGTCATTCCATAACACTTAACGAACCTACAATGAGGAGTTATTCTTGCAATGTATGCTTCTAACACTCCTCCATCACTTTCTCCACCAGTCCAAGCGAATTTTAGTGAAGAGAGGGTTGATGGCTCATTTTCTTTCGACCGTTCTACTGCTTCGAATACGGTTCTCATAAACCTTGGAACACTGAAATAATGTGTCACTTGATGCTTGTCAATCATTTTCCTCACAATTTCGCCAGTAAACTCCAGTGGCGGTGTTGAGCTGTAAATGCGCTTAAACCCAAGTAGTGCTGGTTGAATCATAACCACCTGTTGACAACTCCAACGGATTTCACTTAGAACCATAACCACACTTTCTGAATCTGCTTCCCATCCGTTATAAGCAGAGTGTCTGATCATAGCGTGGGAATTCATTATAATTTTTGGTAACCCAGTGGTTGCGGATGTGAATCCCAAGATTGCTGGTAAAGTCCTTGGGTCTCCAATGTCAGGCGCATGGAAAGTTTCAATATCAACGACTGGTTCAAAGAGTAACTCATCAACAGTTTTTGTTCACCGTCCAAAGTGAGCACATGCCTCAGATTCGTTAGATTAAGGTCCCTCAAACCTTCTGTGACCATAAACTTGAATCTTTCTTCGTAGATGATCACAGAAGGATCGAGCATTTCCAGGTAGGCAGGTACGTGTTCTAAAAAACAGAATTTAACAAAAATGTATAACTTCTTAATTCATAACTTTAGTGTTAGAGAGTAAAACCAAACCTTGTTCCAGATAAGTTTCAAAGAAGCACACTGGTGCACCGATTGTGTAGCAGGCATACGTAAGTGGTGTTATTTTCAAGTTCAACAAAGTGAAGAAGACAACTCTATCGTTTTTTTTCACACCCAAGTTCATGAGATTTTGCGAAACGGTTATTGTTTGATGACGGATTTGTCTCACGGTGACTTTGGTGTCACTATCGTGAAGCACTTCGAATATTCTCTCCGGATCACTGTTCTTAAGTTTTTCTAAAATAGCTGCACCAAGGCTGGTATTTTCAATTTTAAACTCTGGAGCTCGCCAGATGTTTTGAGATTTGACATACTCAATACTTTGCATTTTGCTTAGATTGAAAAATAAGATTCACCCTTGAGATGTCTTCACTTTGGATTAATATAACTAAATGATCAGCTTTTTTAAGATGTTCTTCTTTTAAACACTGTGATTTTATGTTTAATGCTTATCATTCATTTATCAAACGAGTATTTTCACATATCTTAAATATGTGGAAATACTCGTTGGTGACCCTAATGTAATAAAATGTTTAAAAAATAATTTCAACATATACCTAACATGGTTTATACTACAGTAGACGCTCGATATAGTGAATCTCGGAAGAGTGAACTACTCTAAATAGTGAAAAATACAAATCTCGATATAGTAAAAACATATTTTTGAACAAGAATATTGCATCGGCAATGCGTCTACAGTATGCCGACTGCCTTTTAACACATTTTCCCGTTCATTCATGTATATCTTACACTGCATCACAAATGAAAGTAGTCACTTGACCCAGTAGAACACAAGTTCTTGTTGCGTTCTTACTTTTTTACAATATTGTAATTGTAATAATAAGTATGTAATATGAATTGTTTTTGTTTTAAGCTGTTTCAATTTGATTAAATGTTAGTTTATCGATTAAATAAATATAATTATCTTCACACTCAACAAAATGTGTATTTTTGGTCAAATTAAGTTAAATTTGACCAAATTAAAAAATTAATTATTAATTAAAACAATTAAAAAATGGAGTGCACAAAAAAAATTTGGGTAAACATTGCAATTTATAGTTTAAAAAACAATATCCCACATCGATCATATTAATTCATTCACTGTAACTCTAATCCGAGGTGAAAACCCCCAGGCGCTCCACTAATTACCACACTTCCTGGCTTTGCCTGCCAACGACTATAGACACCTTGTCTCATCAAGGCATGGGAATAGATGACAATTTTGGGCATTCCAGTTGAACCGGATGTGAAACCCAAGATTACTGGAAGCACCTCTGGATCTCCAATATCAGGGGCTCGGAAGCTCTCAATGTCAACAGCTGGTCTAAAGAGCAGATCATCGACAGACTTTTGTGCACCATCCAAGCTGAGAACATGTTTCAAGTTCGATAGATTAAGCTTCTCACGCGTATGGGTGATGAAACATTGTTTCATTACGCCTACTCCTCTCCCCCCTGGATATGCCATTGGTTGTAGAATATGAAATATTTTTAAACCTGCCGTGAAAAAAAGAAAAGTGAAACATTAGTATGAAATTTGTCCTTATTTGACTTTGTCAAAATCTTTCAAATATTTTTTTTTTTAATTCATTTGAATTTAAATGTAATCGTATTGCGTTAATGGATGTGACCCCTTATTCATTTTTAATTATTTATTTGATATATAAAAAAAAATATATTATACACAATATAAATCGAAAATGTAGGCCTATTTCAATTGCCCCGCATTTATTCATCAACTTTTGAATATTGGAGTATCCCGGAGGGTCATATGAGCCATAAAGTCTTAGTTTTTTTAATAAAGGAAAGATTTTATCTGCAGATTTTTTAGCAATTTAATTTACTACAAAAGCTTTTTGTCTGTCAAAAATAATGTACATATTTGTAATAATGTTAAATGTATTCATCAATTTTTAATTTGGAAACACTTTAGTAATGCTTTTAATTATTTGGATAAGATCTTTGCTGAAGGAAAACAACAAATATTCAGATTCTTAAGAAGAAACCTTGAATAAGAAATCGTCAATGTAATATTATATTCCTAGGAAACATCATTTTTAACCCAAACTGAAGTTGCCTTTAAGTTCCTGAGACTCATCTTCAATTTAATTTCATTTTTTTGACTCTTCTTGTTGAAGTGTTTTTTCTTTCACAATTGAATATCAAATAGATACAAAATCTTTTAAGATCTCTCTATCTACTTTTTGATCTCAATTGGCTTTGGATGCTCAAGAATTGAGATTTTAACATCAATTTCAAGAATATAAATCTCCAAAAACAGCAAACACTTACGTTAAACTGATGGCTAATTGAAAATCATAATCATTATATTAATTTCATATAAAAGGTTAACATCTCTTGAGAATTGAAGTGAGAAAAGATTCTGCCACGTGTATTTTGTTAGTTCTACACTAAAGTTTCTTCCCAACTTATTTGGCTACCTTAAATTGTTTGTTTTTAACTTTTAACGCCAAACCGGAGTTCCTCAAGGTTGAGTCTTAAGTCCTTTGCTCTTCTCCCTGTTTATAAATGATGCGAAATGAAGTCGCATCACAGGGGGGAGTAAGGATCCATGATGAAATTATCAAAATTCTCCTCTACGCAAACGATTTAGTTATCTTTTGTGACAAAACAAGTACTCTACACCTACAAAGTAACAAGCTTCGATGATATTATAACACGTGGGACCTACAATAACTTAAAAAGACATGCACATGAAGTATATGGATACGAGAAGCGAGTAAGCAGACTTGAAACTGATAGTACTAAGACTAAGAGACTCCCAGAAATTGCGTCAGAAGAAAATACGCTAAAAATTCTTCATATTAAATTCTGTTCAATAAAATTTTTCATGGAAGCTTTATAAATTTTGGGCTTTTTGCAATTGTATTTATGTGTCAAAAGAGACTTTAAACAAGGTGATGCACTGTCATGCGATTTTTTTAATATCGTACTTGAAAGAATAATGCAGACCTCCCACGTCAACACTAGAGGCACTATCTTTCAAAAGTCTGTCCAATTACTACCATATGCTGATAACATTAACATAATCGGAAGAGCTAAGCGTGATGTCAATGGGGCCTTTATGAGTATTGAGGCAGACGGCGTTTAACAGTTAATGAGGGCTAAACAAAGTACATGCTGTCATCAAGAAAGGACTTACAGTACCGAACGTCTCGGTCAAAACGTCACCATCGACAAACGTAACTTTGAGGTAGTTAAGGACTTCGTCTACCTAGGCTCCGCTATTACCGCAAATGAAGAATAAGTCCGGTATTACACAGCACATGTTTTTCCTTGCATCAATGAAGTGCGAAAGAGAAAGGAATAAATAAAAACTGAAATAGAAATAAATCTGTCTCAGCATGTATATTGTACATACGTGTGTTATTACACTCAGACGTTTTTAGAAAGACGCAAATAAGTGCGAAAGAGAAAGTAGGTGAAATAGAAATACTTTAAAAAGTCTCAACCAGAGATGAGTATTTACTTCATATGTAGCAGATCTACTTCAATAATTTATTTTTAATATCTGCTACGTAGCAACTTATTTCTACTTCGTTTTAAAATTTTTTCTAACGCACAAAATTTCATTTAAGATGTGTTGTATTGATTCATTTTTTGTTAACTGAAAAAACTTCGTTTTGATTTAACTGACAAAAAGTTAGAATTGTTAGAACTTTTGGATCCAAAAGTAATACAAACTGAAACATATCTGACAATCCTTCCACTTTTGAATGAATTTCCTTATTTTGATAATAATGTAACAAACATAGAAACTCTGAACTCCGAATTAAGAACGCTTATGGTTACTAAAAGTATAAAAATGAACGACGACGAAGATGTTGTTGAGTTTTGGACGCGTTTACACTCTCAGAAAAATATATTGGAAGAAGATATGTTTAGGGTGTTGCCCGACTATATGCTTACACTAGCTAGTTTACCGCATAGCAGTGCAGCAGCCGAAAAACGATTTTATTAATAAGAGAGTTTGTGGCTGGGCTGGAAGATTTTAAACCTCCCAAGAAGTTATTACGATATTTTTCAAAGTTTAAATATGTTCAGGAGGGCTACGTATTAAGAACCGATTAAAATCCTTATTATATGCATATACTTTATAATATTTTATGAATTTGTGTTATGTTTCCTTTAGAGGAAAATCTAATTTATTTTAAAACAGAATGTTCCTATTTATTTCAATGTAATAATTTACCTAAATAGTATGTACTATAATATATGAATTTGTGAAACTTGTTCTAGTCAATGTATGTTTTCGTTATATGGATGTAAAATAAAATGAAAATAAATTTGTTTTGTTTGTATTTTTTGTTTTTTTCATTATCTGCTACATATTTTACAAATCTACTTCGTTTGTTTGGGCAAAATGCTTCACTTTTCGGGCTTAGCATTCTCATCCCTGGTCTCAACCCGCAGAGTTCTGGGTTCAGGATTCTTGGATGGTTTTTGACGTTTCTCTTTCTTGCCTTTCTTTGTTTCTTGGCAACAAATGAAAGAGAAGTCTCAAAAACACGCAACCGAAAAACATCCGATTGTAATAATGCGAGATTGACGGGATGGGTGTTCAAAAGAAAATATGCGAAACACGCAGCATACAGAAAGTCTGAGTGTAATAACGCACTACGTACAAGCTATTCCTTATGCATGTTTTTGACGTTTTCCTCTCCTTTTCTTATTTTTTTTCGCATTTGCTTCACTTGTGTTTGTGTTTAGTAGAGCTAATACCGTTTTAAGATGAGATGAAAGTTTATAAGCTTAAAAAATATTAATGCAAAACATAATTCAAGAAAATCTATTGCTCTCCAGACGCTAAGACTATTTTGTTATTTTGTAGTTCTTTGCCCAGCACGATATTAAAATTAAGTCTTTCCTTATTTTTTTAATCAAACTTAATTCCAAAAAATTAAAAAAAAAACTGACTTCTCCCCAAAATTCGCATAATGTCAATTTTATTGTTTTTTTTTGAAAATCTAAGCATCGTCCATTCCATTACTTCATCTTTGGGATCACTCTGAACCAAGGTAGAAAAAGAAAATCGTCGTTTTAAAAATTCCAAATAAAAATGTAAAGCGTTTTTTTTACAATAATTTTATTAAAATTAGTAAGGTTCGATTTTGAGAATTGTTACGGCTTGTGTAATGCGTAGATAATTCTCCCTGTTCCCAAAGTCCAATTCAGATCAAGTGTTTACAATTTTAATAAAGTAATTATTTACACAAAGTTGCTTAAATGATTTTAACCGTTGTTTCTATTTAGCCAAGTGAGTATGTTAAGAGAACATTTTCGTTACTTCAAATGTCGAATATCTTTAATATTTAATAATAAAAAAATGATTATTTGACCAAGTGAAAAAATAATGACCAATGTTGCAACCGTGGGTTGGGTACACCGAGCGAGCAACGAAAGTAGAAATAAAAGATATCTGTCAAAATAATGCACAGACTTAAACATCCGAAAAGTCTTCGTGATAGCTGATTAATGCGCAATAAATACATGCGCTGTGTAATACCGGAATAACTCTTGCTAACCGCTGTTTCTTTGGGCTAAGAAAGCAATTGAGTAGCAAAGCCCTCACTCGAGCGACCAAAGTGTCGCTATATAAGACCCTCATCATCTCCGTCTTGCTATACGGTGCAGAAGCATGAACTATGACAAAAACAGATGAAAGCACCTCGGTGGTTTCGAGAGGAAAGTTCTTCGCGTGATCGGTCCCTAATGAATATAAGGGGAGTGGAACAGAAGATGGAACGACGAGCTGTACAGCGAAGTAGTCTAAGCCATTCTGCTTTCTGCAATCTGTATCTCATTTCGTTTTTGTTTATGCTTCAAACCCAACACAAATTGATTGTATACTTCTGGGATGTTGACAGCTATCACATATCTTCAGATATTAGTTTTAATCGATATGTAAAACTTGAGTAAACCGATAATAAATAAGTATAAGTGATTTTAAATATGAAATGAAGGAAAACTAAGAACTTTGAGATCGCAGGCAATAGAAGTATTTCTACGACACAATTTTATTTAATAGTTTAGATTTAGTTTATATATAAAGGACTTCTAACGCAACACCTGCACAAAAAGAAATTTTACATGGCTATATGCGCAATTGCGAAAGTATGCATAAAATAGCCAAGCCGACAGCTCGGATAGGGATCAGTGCAACCAAAAATGAGAGGAACTTACTTTTAAGCCCAACGCGAATGGACCCCCTGGAAAAAAGTAAGTATTTGTACAAATTTTTTTTTTTACATTATGAATACAAACTTTATTCGATTCTAGACATTGGCCGTAGTAGAGATGGATGGAATGGAATGTATGTGTGTGGGACATTTGGCATCAAAAAATTTAGTAATGATATTCAACACAGCCAACAGCTTTATAGCCAACCCTCTACGAGCCAACCTTATTCTGCAAGCGAACCGTATTCAAGACATTAGTCGCCCTCTTCGTCGGATTTAGAAGAAAGCGTGGAAAGTCTCATCAGATCTCTTGTGAGTTCAGAGACTTATGTTCCTGTTCCTTTTGGGGAGCAAATCAAAAATGCACAACCATTTTCAACATAAGGTATGATGGACAAGCACAAGATGGAACCGTTCAAGAACCGAAGCTTTTTAAAGTCATCGACATCAACAAGGGAAATACACAAGAAAAAGTTGAGGTTCTTAAAAAGCTTTCCATCAAAAATAAATATTAAAATCGGATTTCACTCAAAAATTGAGTACCGTAACTCAAAAATCGCAACATTAACAAAAAAAATATATCTTTACATTTATTTAGAAATCTTCAAGTAAATAAGATTAAATTATATTTCATAACCACCATGGACAATCTTCTTCAAGGCCATCCTATCGATTTTATAGCAAGTTGTCTTTGGTAAATCATCTATCACTTTGAAGTACTTGATTATTTTAAGTTGCTCCTTGGTTAGTTCTTTTCTCAAATAAGCTCTAAAATCATTTTCGAAATCAGCTAGATTAACAATACAATTTTGAAGAACTACAAAAATTGTTCCACAATATTGTTTGGGATTTTCCGCACTAGTGTTTCCTACCAGTGATGATGAATGAACACCATCAAAACTATTTACGATGTCTTCAACTGTATCTGGAAAAAATATGGTGCCATCGGTATATTGTAAAACGTATTTTTCTCTCGTGAAAATATTTAACAATTTATCCGAATCCACAACTCCTATGTCTCCTGTTTTGAACCAACCTCCATCAATGAAAGATTCCTTGTTGGCCAGATCGTTTTTCAGATACCCCAAAAACGGGGTAGCTGGTTTGACACAGACTATTCCAATTTGGTTTGGTCCAAGAGAGTTTCCATCATCATCAATGAGTTTTACCATAAAACCACTTTTTAAAACCCCACCATTCACATATTTTTGGGTGATGATTTTTTCTGTAGAGGCTATTCCGCCAGCCACCTCAGTCATTCCATAACACTTTGCGATCTTACAATGCGGTGTTGTTTTTGCAAAATATTTTTCCAATGCTTCTCCAAGGTTTTCACCACCAGTATAAACGAGCTTTAGTGATGAGAGTGTCGACGGGTTCTTTTCCTGGGATTTTTCTGCTGCTTCATATACACTTCTCAAAAATCTGGGAACTGCAATGTAGACGGTAACTTTATGTTTGTCAATCATTGTCCTCACACATTCACCAGTCAATTCCATGTAAGGTATTGAGCTGTAAATTCGCTTAATCCCAAGAAGACCAGGTTGAAGCATTAAGATTTGCGGACCAATCCAACGGATTTCACTTAGAATCAGAACCACACTCCCTGGATTTGTAACGAATTCTTTGAGGACACTATGTCTGACCAAGGCATGAGAATTCATAACAATTTTTGGAAGACCAGTAGTTGCAGATGTGAATGTTAATAAAGCTGGTAGCGTCCTTGGATCTCCAATGTCAGGAGCTTGAAAGCTTTCAATATCAACAGTTGGTTCAAAGAGTAACTCATCAACAGACTTTTGTTCACCGTCTAAAGTGAGCACATATCTCAGATTCGTTAGATTAAGATCTTTCAAACCTTTTGTGACCATAGACTTGAATCCTTCTTCATAGAATATTACAGAAGGATCGAGAATTTCCAGATAAGCGGGAACATGTTCTGAAATTATAATTTAAACACATTTGTTAAACCTCACTTCTGAGCTTGGGTGTTAGAAAGTCAAAACAAACCCTGTGGAAGATGTATTTCGAAGAAACAGACTGGTGCACCAATTGTGTAGCAGGCATACGTAAGTGGTGTTATTTTCAAGTTCAAGTTTGTGAAGAACACAACTCTATCGTTCTTTTTCACACCCAAATTTAAGAGATTTTGAGCTACAGTTATTGTTTGATCACGAATCTCCTTCACCGTGACAATTGTGCCACTTTCGTGATGCACTTCGAATATTTTCTGTGGATCGCTGTGCTTCAATTTTTTCAAAATAGTCGCACCAAGACTGCAACTTTCAACTTCAAACTCTCGAGATCGCCAGATATTCTCAGATGTAACGTACTCAACACTGTCCATTTTGCACAGATTTAAAAATTGGATTCACCTCTTTGATCTTTTCACTTATGATGACGAAAACTTAATGATCAGCGTTTTCTTAAACGTATTCATCTTTTATTCACTAAGCTAATGTTTTTAACATTCTTTTTGAAAAAAGTAGTCCATGAAATAAAATAAAAACAATTTAAGTAAACATAAATGCTGATGTTGTTTTTATTTTATTTGTTTAAACAAAAATTTGTCATTCATTCTTTTGTATGAAATTACGAATCATGCTTAATTTTATAAAAGCTGGCGTATAATACAATAATATTTTCATATTTTATATCTTTTATCAACTTTCGTTTTTATTTCTACGTTTCTTTTCATACTGATATCAAAACTTGAACAATTAGCATTTACACACATATGTATGTACATATATATAAAGTCTTTTATAAAATTACATGTTGAACATTAAATAAGTGTTATTTTTTTTTAAATAAATATAAGACGTATTTTACCGATATGTTTTTATTGATATCCAACAAAGTTTTCACCGACCTCGGCGAAGTGAAGATAGCTATATCTAAGCTGAAGTCTAACAAAGCTGCTGGAGCTGACGGCATCACTGCCGAACTATTCAAAGCAGCAGGGGATGACTTGGTAGGGAGCATGCACCAACTCATCTGCAAAATATGGTCGGAAGAAAGCATGCCCGATGAGTGGAATCTCAGCATAGTTTGCCCGATACATAAGAAAGGAGACCCTCTAAATTGCGCCAACTACAGAGGCATCAGTCTCCTTAACATTGCGTATAAGATCCTCTCTGCCATATTATGTGAACGTCTGAAGCCGTTCGTCAACAACCTGATAGGTCCTTATCAGTGTGGCTTCAGACCAGGAAAGTCCACTATCGACCAAATATTCACACTACGGCAGATCTTGGAAAAAACCCAGGAACTTCAAATCGATACCCACCATCTCTTTATCGATTTTAAAGCCGCGTATGACAGCATCTATAGGGAAGAGCTCTACAGAGCAATGTCTAGTTTTGGCATCCCTGTCAAACTCATCCGTTTGTGCAGAATGACGATGGAGAATGCACGCTGCTCCATCAAGGTCGGAAAAGATCTCACCGATGCATTTGATGTCAAAAAAGGTTTTAGACAAGGCGATGCACTGTCATGCGACTTCTTTAATATCGTTCTGGAAAGAATTGTGCAAAACTCAACCGTCAACACTAGAGGCACAATCTTCCAAAGGTCTATCCAATTACTCGGATACGCAGATGATATTGACATAATTGGAAGATCAAAGCGTGATGTCAGTGGAGCGTTTTTGAGCATTGCGACGGAAGCGAAGAAGATGGGTTTAGTGGTCAATGAGGGCAAGACCAAGTATATGCTATCATCGAAAAAGGACATTCAACAACGACGTCTTGGACAAAACGTCACCATAGACAGCTATAACTTCGAGGTAGTTAAGGACTTTGTCTACCTAGGCACCGCTATAAACACAGACAACGACACCAGCGCTGAAATCAAACGAAGAATAACTCTTGCAAATCGCTGCTTCTTTGGACTTAGAAGGCAATTGAGAAGTAAAGTCCTCTCTCGATCATCTAAAATCACCATCTATAAGACACTCATCATCCCGGTTCTCATTTATGGCGCTGAGGCCTGGACCCTGTCAAAGAAAGATGAGAACGTCTTAGGATGCTTCGAGAGAAAAATTCTTCGGGTGATTTTTGGTCCCGTACGTATAGATGGAGAATGGAGGAGAAGATTTAACGACGAACTGTACGGGCTGTACAGCGACACTGACCTAGTTAGCAGAATAAAAGTCCAACGGCTTAGATGGCTGGGTCATGTAGAGCGAATGGACATCAACGCTCCAGCCCGGAAGGTCTTCGAATCCAATCCCGAGGGACGGCGCAGTAGAGGAAGACCGCGACTCAGGTGGCGCACTCAGGTGGGTGAGGACCTCAACCAACTTGGCGTGCGAAACTGGAGACAGCTAGCTTGGGACCGAGCTGGCTGGAGACGCATGTTGGTTGAGGCCCAGGTCCGCCCCGGACTGTAGCGCCACCTTAAGTAAGTAAAGTAAGTAAGTAACAAAGTTTTCAGCTTCAAATTGATATTGTAAGAACCAAACCCATAGTTCAATCCAATCCAGTAAAAGTACAACTCTAGCGGCACCATGTTTGAATACAAAATATGCAAAACAAACAAGCTTCTTACCAAATTAATCCATTCCCTATTAGCGGACGCTTCAGAAGTCGTTTCCTGAATGTCAAAAACAGAAGAGGTGCTAACATGGGGCTTGTCTGCGATTAACATCTTATAGACTACCGTTAGATAACTTACAGCTGTAGTTCGGAAACCGAATTTAAACATCAGAAGGCCCCAGTTAATTCCTAAGGACTTTTTGCAGTATATCAGAACAATCAGCAGGCACGAGATACAAATCAATAGAAAATAATAGGTTAGGTCAGGTTAAAGTGTCTCTCCGAAATGGAGTAGGACACAATTAGGCCAGTTAATGGCCCATTTTGATACCACATGAAGCTTGAATATTGAGGATTTCATCTAAGCTATATGAAAACAGTTTTATTCCCTTACGAAAGTGAAAGACTGTTTATGTTAATTTAATTGAGATCGTTTAGATCGTTGCAAAAGAATTCTCTGAGGTTTTCAGATAGAGCAGGGCATGTACAGAGGAGGTGAAGAACTGTTTCTTCCTCATTAATATAGCTTCTGCAAAAGTCATTTAAGAAGACGTCTAGCCACATGGCGTGCTTTGCTATTAGACAGTGTCCGGTTATCACACCAATTACCGAGATAATAAACGATCTACTTAGAAATAGAAAGGACCTTAAATCAAATGTAGAATGGGTTTAACTTTTCCATTTCTGGTGAGTTTATCTGCCTTACAGTTTACTGGAATGTCACTATGGCATGGAACCCAGCAAAAGTTCATGTAATACTGTTGTGCCATCTCCATTAGAGACGATGGGAAGTTAGGGATTGTTATATAGAGTTTGTAGAGACAGCATAAACAGGTTTTATAACGGCTTATGGTTTTAAACCATGTATTCTACAGGGCCGTACAACTGACTTCCTCAAGACCTCAAGACACCAACTTTCCGATTACTCAAGTGAGCAAGAAATATGTATAACGATGAAGAGCAACAACATATTAGAGATTGATGGCATTACCGCAGAATTGTTACAAGCAGCACCATAGAGTGAATTGCTGCAACTACTCCCAGAATCAGCTCTAAACGATTCTCTGAAGAGTGAAAAAAGTGAATCATTGCCAAACTAAAAAATGGAAAAGAAAGGTATTTGCGTTTCGCATGTAGTTGTCAAAATAGTAGAGATAATTGTTTTAGAACTCATAGAAGACTTGATGTTGAACAAGTAGGATTCTGCACTAAGTCCTCCTCACAACAACACCTTGCTGATCGTCATCGAGCAGAGCAGTTCATTTCATATCGATCACCACTTTAAATGCAGTTCATTGATATTGAGAAAGCCTTGACAGTGTTTACAGGTAAAGTTTATCTGTCTTACTTACTAACACTAGAAAAAGTAAGTTGTTTAGCCTCGGAATCTACCAAACACCCTCTAAGGGTGCGTTTGGGAAGTTGTCCAATGTTAACTGGAAGAACTCTTTCAGCTCACTCACCAACGATTATTAGGAAATTGCAAACCTTCAGTAATATGTATTTATGAAACATAAGTGGAATCATTTAAGTACTCAGAAGAGTCGGGAGACCGAGAAGCACGAGTAGAAATCGTTAAAATTGTGCCTTGACAATTGTCTTTGTTCATGATAATCAATCTATTTTGCCCTTCTAAGAAACTTAAAGACGTTGTTTCCTTTACCTAATTGGCATACTTTTGATTTGATGGCTCTAAACTCGTTTGGGCAGTATTAAAAAGCTCATTTGTTGGAACCATAGTTTTGAATTCCGTAGCGGACTGTTGATAAAAAAGCGATGAACACCCAGAACATTTAAATCCCATGAGGCAAGAAATATTTTTTGTTCCAGTTGTGCCCTACCATTTGGCTTTAAGTTATTGTTCGAAATATTTCAAGTCTTGTGGAAGCGCCTGCAAATAAGTTTACGAAACAGTATAATGCAATGATTTAGTGTCTAAATCGGAAAAAGGACGACGGCTGGGTCGATTCGACTCCATATTTTTAGTTGTTCGAAATTTTCAGAAGAAGGCTTGTACGAAAGAGAATTCTGGAAATATCTATACAAAAGTCGGGTACAATCGGAATCTTGAATAAGTGGACGTTCTTTGCCCAAGAATTAGGGCTATTTCAACAGATCCTTCATTCCAAATGAAGCGGATTCAGATAGATAAGCTTTTGATATGACAGTATCAATATGTCCACATTGTGATGCGGCTAACTTTCCAGGTGAAACGCCCGGAATGTGTTGTGCTAATGGCAAAGTGAGATTGCCAACATTAGAAACTTCACCCGAACTATTGTATTCATTTATTTTTGGGACATCTCAAACGATTCGGCATTTTAAATAACTTCTTTTGGTGCTACTAAAATTATTAGAGATAATTTTTTGCCGCCTTTTTTGGTAAATACCTCAACAAGATTGTCCCATGTTTATATCAATCTGAATCATAAAGTCTTACAAATTCTGATTCAACATCTACCTAAAATTGCATACATGTTACAGATTCAGCTGGTTCGTTATTGCCATTACCCGACGCTGATCATCAATTTTTTCAAATTTATTTTATTGGTGATGAAAATCGTGAATTGGATAAACGTTCTGTAATTGTTTCAAATACAAGACGAGAAATTATTCGTGAGCTACAAAGGTTTTTCCATCAGCATAACGCATTAGTTCAACTGTTCAAAATTGCTCTTGATCGTATGCCATCTGATAATCACAAAATTGTAATAGCACCAAATTGAATATTCAACAAAAACATGTATATGACACAATCATGCAAGCCGTTTCCAATAATGCAGCTGGATTATATTTCTTGGATGCACCTGGTGGTACGCAAAACTTTCGTTGTATCATTGATTTTAGCGACTATTCGATCATAACAGAAAATTGCATCGGCACTTGCATCTTCGGTCGGGAATTGCTGCTACATTATTAGAAGGTGGTCGGACCACACACTCTGCATTAAAATTGCCATTGAATGTACAGGCGATTGAAATTCTAACTTGAAATATTTCGAGAAATTCTGCAATAGCAAAAGTTCTGCGATTAACGTCAATTATTTTATGGGATGATCGCACAATGGCGAATAAAAATCAATAGAAGCATTTAATCGCACAAGGCAAGATTTACGCAGTAATCAACAGCTTTTTGGTGGTGCTCTAATATTGCTGTCAGGGGACTTTCGTCAAACATTGCCTGTCATTCCTCGATCAACTCCTGCTGATGAAATAAATGCCTGTTTGTAGTCATCGGTTCTTTGGGGACATGTTCGAAAATTGACACTGAACATTAATACGCGTATTCACCTTCATAATGATGCAACTGCCCATGAATTTTCAAAACAATTGTTAGAAATTGGTGATGGCAAAATACCAATCGACAGTACCAACGAATTGATCACTTTACCGAAAAATTTTTGTACAATTGCGCAATCTATAGATGAGTTGATTGAATGTGTTTTTCCGAATATTCTTCAGAATTATAGAAATCATGATTGGTTGAGAGAACGCGCCATTTTAGCACCGAAGAACATTCATATCAATGCCATTAATTTTCAAATTCAAGCGAAGGTGTAGTCACGACTTATAAATCAATTGACAGTGTGATGAATCAAGATGAGCCAATGAATTATCCAATTGAATTTTTAAATTCATTGGAACCGCCTGGTATACCACCGCATTGCTTGAATCTGAAAATTGTTTTTTTGAATATTTTATTGCGAAATATTAATCCACCAAAACTGTGTAATGGCACCAGATTGGCAGTGAAAAAGTTATTGCCAAATTTGATTGAAGCTACAATCTTAACTGGTAAATCGAAAGAAGGAGTGTGTTTGATACCGCGTATCCCTATGATTCTAACTGATATGCCATTTGAATTCAAAAGATTACAGTATCCTGTGCGTTTATCATTTGCGTTGTCCATAAATAAGGCCCAAGGGCAAACACTTCAAGTTTGTGGTGTCAATTTGGAGGAATCATGTTTTCACATGGCCAACTTTATGTTGCCTGTTCCAGAGTCGATACCCCTGTTTATTTATTCATGCTCAAAATGGAAAAACAAAAAATATTGTTTATCCAACTGTTTTAGACTAACCCATATAGACCAAACATAGTAAGAGTACCCAATTCTTTTTTAATTTTTCAGTTTTTACTCTTTGTCATTTGGACTTTTAAATAGCTAGCAATTTAAAATATTTTTTTGTTTGAATCAATGAACTTTATAATCATTTTTTTTTATTACTATGCCTTATACGTAGCGAAGCACGTACCGGGCCGCTAGTATAACATAAAACGTTAGTAAATATTTAACAACTGAAGCTACTAATGATTGAAATAATAGCGATATATTATAAATCCATATAATAAAACTTAGTCATATACAAAATATTGAAAAACAAAACTGAGTTATTGTAAGATAATTTTACAACCTTCATACAATTTTTTTTTCAATGCCACCCTATCAACTTTATACGATGTTGTCATTTTTAAATTATCTATCACTTTGAAATACTTAATTATTTTTAGTTGCTCCTTGGTTAGTTCTTTTCTCAAAAAAGCTCTAAAATCATTCTCGAAATCAGCTAGATTAATAATACAATTTTGAAGAACTACAAGGATTGTTCCACAATATTGTTTGGGAATCTCTGCACTAGGTTTTCCCACCAGAGCTGATTCATAGACACCATCAAAATTATTAACGATGTCCTCAACTGTATCTGGAAAAAATATGGTGCCATCGGTGTATCGTAAAACGTATTTTTCTCTGGTGAAAATATTCAACAATTTATCCGAATCCACAACTCCTATGTCTCCTGTGTTGAACCAACCTCCTTCAATGAAAGATTCCTTGTTGGCCAGCTCGTTTTTCAGATACCCCAAAAACGGTATCGCTGTTTTGACACAAACTATTCCTATTTGATTTGGTCCAAGAGAGTTTCCATCATCATCAATGAGTTTTATCATGAAGCCATTTCTTAAAACACCACCATTCACATTTTTTTGGGTGATGATTTTTTCCGTTGTAGCAATTGAACCAGCCAGCTCCGTTAATCCATAACACCTTACGACCTTACAATGTGGCGTTATTTTTGTAAAATATTTTTCCAATGGTTCGTCAAGATTTTCACCAGTAGTATAAAGAAGCTTTAGTGAAGAGAGTGTCGAAGGGTTCTTTTCCTTAGATTGTTCTGCTGCTTCGTATGCAATTTTAATAAATCTGGGAACTGCAGAATAAATCGTAACCTTGTGTGTGTCAATCATTGTCCTTACACATTCACCAGTCAGATCCATGTAAGGTATTGAGCTGTAAATTCTCTTAATCCCAAGAAGACCAGGTAGGATCATAAGGATTTGCGGTCCAATCCAACGGATATCACTTAGAATTAGAATCACAGTTTCAGGATTTGCATCGATTTTTTTTAGGACACTAAGTCTGACTAAAGCATGAGAATTCATAACAATTTTTGGAAGGCCAGTGGTTGCAGATGTAAATGTTAATAAAGCTGGTAGCGTCCTTGGATCTCCAATGTCAGGAGCTTGAAAGCTTTCAATATCAACAGTTGGTTCAAAGAGTAACTCATCAACAGACTTTTGTTCACCGTCTAAAGTGAGCACATTTCTCAGGTTTTTTAGATTAAGATTTTTCAAACCTTTTGTAACCATAGACTTGAATCCTTCTTCATAGAATATTACGGAAGGCTCCAGATTTTCCAAATAAGCGGAAACATGTTCTGAAATGACAATTTCAAATTTGTTTAATTTCACTTCTGAAATTGGACGTTAGAAAGTCAAAACAAACCTTGTTGAAGATGTATTTCGAAGAAACACACTGGTGCACCAATTGTGTAGCAGGCATACGTAAGTGGTGTTATTTTCAAGTTCAAGTTTGTGAAGAACACAACTCTATCGTTCTTTTTCACACCCAAATTTAAGAGATTTTGAGCTACAGTTATTGTTTGATCACGAATCTCCTTCACTGTGACATTTGTGCCACTTTCGTGATGCACTTCCAATATTTTCTGCGGATCACTGTGCTTGAGTTTTTCCAAAATATCTGCACCAAGGCTAGAACTTTCAATTTTTACCTCGGGAGCTTGCCAGATGTTCTCAGATATAACGTACTCAATACTGTCCATTTTGCGCAGATTAAAAAAGTAGCTTTACCTTTTTGATGTTTTCACTTATGATGACGAAAACTTAATGATCAGCGTTTTCTTAAACGTATTCATCTTTTATTCACTAAGCTAATGTTTTTGACATTCTTTTGAAAAAAGTAGTCCATGAAATAAAATAAAAACAATTTAAGTAAACATAAATGCTGATGTTGTTTTATTTTATTTGTTTAAACAAAAATTTGTCATTCATTCTTTTGTATGAAATTACGAATCATGCTAAATTTTATAAAAGCTGGCGTATGTCTGAAAAGCAAACAATAATATTTTCATATTTTATATCTTTTATCAACTTTCGTTTTTATTTCTACGTTTCTTTTCATACTGATATCAAAACCAGAATAATGTACATATGTATTAAGTATTTTATAATATCACCGGTTGAACATTTAGGTCATTTTTTAAATATAGCTAATACTTATTTTACCGATACGTTTTTATTGACATCCAACAAAGTTTTCAGCTACAAATTTGTATTGTAAGAATCAAACCCATGCTTCAATCCAATCCAGTTGTTCGAAATTTTCATAAGAAGGCTTGTACGAAAGAGAATTCTGGAAAAATTTATACAAAAGTCGGGTAAAATCGGAATCTTGAAGAAGTGGACGTTCTTTGCCCAAGAATTAAGGCTATTCCAACAGATCCTTCATTCCAAATGAAGCGAGTTCAAATAGATAAGCTTTTGACACGACAGTAAAAATATGTTATGAGTTTTTGTAAACCGTTAAATTTTTTTGTGTCGTGAAATAAATCATAAAACTTTAAAAGCTCCAGCTGGTGGGTTGGAAGTCGCGTCCTAACATCTGCCATACAATACATAAATAACTTTTGTTTCAAATACGAAAAAAGGCTTAATTGTTTCAATATTGTTCATAAAAAATATCAAAATAGCGATTAAAAATAAAAAAAATATGGTAGGGTTATAACCATTTGAATTGTTCATTAGAATTGTGTTTTGTTTTTAATAACATTGTTTCAGAACCTACACCTAGTTACTTAGAAATGCTCGATCCGACTGTGATATTGTACGAAGAAAGATTCAAATCTATGGTCTTTAAAGCTTTGGAGAAGCTTAATCTATCGAACTTGAAATATGTTCTTAGCTTGGATGGTGCACAAAAGTCTGTCGATGATCTGCTCTTTAGACCAGCTGTTGACATTGAGAGCTTCCGAGCCCCTGATATTGGAGATCCAGAGGTGCTTCCAGCAATCTTGGGTTTCACATCCGGTTCAACTGGAATGCCCAAAATTGTCATCCATTCCCATGCCTTGATGAGACAAGGTGTCTATAGTCGTTGGCAGGCAAAGCCAGGAAGTGTGGTAATGATACTAAGCGAAATCCGTTGGTTATGTCAGGTATCGATCATGATGCAACCGGCTTTTCTCGACGTCAAGCGAGTGTACAGCTCAACTCCACCAATGGAGCTGACTGGAGAATTTGTGAAGGAAATTATCGACACCCACAAGGTCACACACTACTTTGAGGTTCCTAAATTCTATATAACCGTGTTGGAGGCTGCCGAACGTTCTGGCGACCCATCGAGCTTGAGTTCGTTGCAGTTGGCTCTGCTCGGTGGTGAAAGTGTTGGTGAAGCATATGAAGCTTATTTGGCAAAGATAACCCCACAATGCAGGATCGGAAGGTGCTATGGAATGACCGAAATGGCTGGAGCAATAGCTTCATCAGAGTTGGCTAACAGAAGAAATGTAAATGGAGGAGTTCTGAGGAAGGGCTGTATGGTGAAAATAATTGACAAGGATAAACACTCTCTCGGACCAAATGAAATTGGACGAGTTTGTTTGAAAACTTCAGCCCCGTTTTCGGGATATTTGAAGAATAAAATTGCCAACGAAGAAACATACATTGATGGAGGTTGGCTGAATACCGGAGACTTAGGAATGGTGGATTCAGACAATTTGTTGCATATTTTCACGAGAGAAAAGTATGTCTTACGATATGCCAATGGCAAGATTCTTATGCCAAATGTTGTTGAAAATATCGTTAATAAGTTTGAGGGAGTACACTCGTCAGCCCTGGTGGGAAAGCCAAGCGAAGAAAATCCTAAACAAGACTTCGGGACTATATTTGTGGTTCTCAAAAATAATACTCATTCAATTTATGCTGAAAATAACTTAAAAGATTATCTTAGAAAAGAATTGACGAATGAGCATTTGCAGATAGTCAAGTATTTTAAGGTTTTAGAAGATTTGCCAAAGACAACTTGTTTTAAAGCTGATAGAGTAGCTTTAAAAGGAATGTTTGATGGTGGTTATAGAATATTGTAAGTTTTGTGATGTAAATTTATGAAGTATTTTAAAAATGTATTTTTAAGAATAAAATATTATAATAATCAAATAAAACAAAAAACCCATATACATTATGTAATTCTTTTAATAAAAAACGTTTTTTTGTTGCCTAGAAACTTGTTTTTCAAAAGTTTTCGAAGTGTGCTTCACGGTAGATTTTTAGTTCAAAGTCGAGTTTATAATTAAAGGAGCTATATTAAAATCGAGAACAATTATATTTGGCATACACGACATTAATTATGAAATGACAAATTATGCTTAATTTTGTCAAATTCTCAGATTTATTTCGGAAATATTGTCGTATGTAAGTCCAAAAAAAGCTCTACCAAGATTATCAAAACAAACGAAAGAAATTAGAACCACAGAACTATTCTGTCTTGCGAAAATAAAAGAACATTTTGGTAATTTTTAAATTTCAATATTAAATTATATTTTACAACCTATATTAACCATCTTTTTCAAGGCCATTCTATCAACTTTAAAGCAACTTGTATACGGAAGATCATCTAATACTTTGATATACTTGATAATTTCTAGTTGCTCCTTGGTTAATTCTTTTCTCAAATAAGCTCTTAAACTGTTTTCAAAATCAGCCGAATTAGGAATACCCTTTTGAAGGATTACAAAGATTGTTCCACAACATTGTTTGGGATTGTCCGGACTGGAGTTTCCTACCAAAACTGAAGAATGAACACCTTCAAAATTATTAACGAAGAAGGTCTCCTGTTTTGACCCAGCCTCCTTCAATGAAAGTTTCCTTGTTGGCCTTATCGTTTTTCAGATAACCCAAAAATGGTGCAGTTCCTTTAATACACACTCGTCCGATTTGATTTGGTCCAAGATAGTTTCTTATCCATAAGTTTTAGTACAAACCCTTTTTTCAAAATACCACCATTAATATTTTTTTTGCTTGTGATCTTTTCCGTAGTAACAATTGCGTTAGCCACTTCGGTCATTCCATAACACTTAACGAAGCTACAATGAGGCGTTATTCTTGCAATGTATGCTTCTAACACTCCTCCATCACTTTCTCCACCAGTCCAAGCGAATTTTAGTGAAGAGAGGGTTGATGTCTCATTTTCTTTCGACCGTTCTACTGCTTCGAATACGGTTCTCATAAACCTTGGAACACTGAAATAATGTGTCACTTGATGCTTGTCAATCATTTTCCTCACAATTTCGCCAGTAAACTCCAGTGGAGGTGCTGAGCCGTAAATGCGCTTAAACCCAAGTAGTGCTGGTTGAATCATAACCACCTGTTGACAACTCCAACGGATTTCACTTAGAACCATAACCACACTTTCTGAATCTGCTTCCCATCCGTTATAAGCAGAGTGTCTGATCATAGCGTGGGAATTCATTATAATTTTTGGTAACCCAGTGGTTGCGGATGTGAATCCCAAGATTGCTGGTAAAGTCCTTGGGTCTTTAATGTCAGGAGCATGGAAAGTTTCAATATCAACGACTGGTTCAAAGAGTAACTCATCAACAGTGTTTTGTTTTTTTTTTTTTTTTTTTTTTTAATTCATTTTTATTAATTCAATCTTAAATCTATCTTAAAGCTAGACAAAAATTCATAAAACTAGCCTAATTAACCCTAACTTACAACTAACTTACTGGTCCCATACGGACACTCTAAGTTAAACAATAATACTTAATGCTAATGCCTTTCGGCCCTAAGATCTATTTTAACTTCAATTCAATTTTATTTATTTTTGTATTCATTAGAAAATTTAAAAAAACTAATGTCAATATCCTTTTTTATTTTTACTTAAAAACTACTTAAAATAAGGTCCTTAATATAAAACTTAAAGCTAACTAAAACTACCTATTCTACCTATATCCTACTTAAAACTAGAACAACCACAGCAGCAAATCTAACTATCTAACGTTTTTTGTTTTTCATATTTTGTCTTTTTTTTTTGTATTTTTTTTTTTATTATTCTATGTTTTTCTTATTTTTTTTTTGTATTTTTTGTATTTTTTTGTATTTTTTTTTTTTTTTAAATGTTTTTTTTTGTGCCACCATGCCTATTCTACTTAAAACTAAACCCTAAAACTATAAAACAAGTATGTAAGCCGGCCAAGGCTTAAAACCTCATCCCGACTACTCACTATCAAGTGCCGATTGAAGCCACCAAAACTGGTTCTCCTGCTTCACCCTATCAGTTCGGTCCCGTTCGGACACAGCCCTACTGAACCGAAGGAGCTCTGCTCCGCCTTGTGCCATGACGTCCCGATTGTACAGGAGTCGCCTATCCACGGTTCGTCGTCTGACGTGGTAGATTAACGGAACTGCCAATCTATCCTGTATCAGACCGCATCTATCTAAAAAGAGGAATGCCTCTGGTGGAATGAAGCCGCTCAAGCGTGCACTTTCAAAATATTCGTCGTTCGGGTAGAACGCCCCGAAAATTAAATTGTTGGTCGAAGACATAGCTCTTGCAATGTGACCTCGAACGAGTTTTATCACGAAATTGTCAATTCTGTTGATTCGAGCCCCGTTGTATAGGACCTCGTTGGAATAGTAATGCACGTAAGAAGATTCGGCTGTTCGATATAAGCCGGTACAGCGTCGTAAACACTGCCGCTCGAACACCCGGAACTTCTCCATCTGGGAAGGGGCAACGTTGAACCACACAGGACAACCGTAAACGATCATCGGCCGTATGAGGGCCATGTAGCAAATTACCTTCACTCTGGGGTCAAGCCGACTGCTAAAAAACAGCCGTTTCGTCAGAGCGAAGGCTCCTCTGGCCCTGGTCAGAGCAGCATTTATATGTCTGTCGAAATATAAATACTGATCTAACCAGATACCGAGGTACTTCACTACACTTTTGCTCGCTAATGGCTGCCCGTGAAGATCAACGATGACCAGCTTGCGCCAATTCTTGCACGTATCCCTCGTGGCCCTAGCCAACGGAGTCCGGAACAGAATTGTCTCCGACTTCTGGACATTTATTTTCAGTTTCCAGTCGTCGCAATATCGCTGAATCTTGTCGAAATCACGCTGCAAGAGAATTCTAATAACCTCAACCTTTCGGGCCGTTCTGTACGCAATAAGATCGTCGGCGTACGCAATTGCCTTTGTAAGACTACCTATCAGATCGCTGGTGTAAATGCTGAAGAGAATCGGCGAATTCACCGCAACAGTGTTTTGTTCACCGTCCAAAGTGAGCACATGCCTCAGATTCGTTAGATTAAGGTCCCTCAAACCTTCTGTGACCATAAACTTGAATCTTTCTTCGTAGATGATCACAGAAGGATCGAGCATTTCCAGGTAGGCAGATACGTATTCTAAAAAACAGAATTTAACAAAAATGTATAACTTCTCAATTCATAACTTTAGTGTTAGAGAGTAAAACCAAACCTTGTTCCAGATAAGTTTCAAAGAAGCACACTGGTGCACCGATTGTGTAGCAGGCATACGTAAGTGGTGTTATTTTCAAGTTCAACAAAGTGAAGAAGACAACTCTATCGTTTTTTTTCACACCCAAGTTCATGAGATTTTGCGAAACGGTTATTATTTGATGACGGATTTGTCTCACGGTGACTTTGGTGTCACTATCGTGAAGCACTTCAAATATTCTCTCCGGATCACTGTTCTTGAGTTTTTCTAAAATAGCTGCACCAAGGCTGGTATTTTCAATTTTAAACTCTGGAGCTCGCCAGATGTTTTGAGATTTGACATACTCAATACTTTGCATTTTGCTTAGATTGAAAAATAAGATTCACCCTTGCGATGTCTTCACTTTGGATTAAGATAACTAAATGATCAGCTTTTTTAAGATGTTCTCCTTTTAAACACTGTGTGATTTTATGTTTAATGCTTATCATTTTAACATTTGTGGATATACTCGTAGGTGGCCCTAATATAATAAAATGTTTAAAAAATTATTTCAACATACCTAACATGGTCTATACTATTTATTTGTAAATAAATTGTTTGTCACTTAATTATTTACACACCACAAATTAAATAATGATGTTAAAGATAAGATACTTTTGCTTGTTTATAATTTAGTACTTTGTTTTGATGCCTCGTTTTGAATTTTTATTTTTATCTTCTGTTAAAAAAAATTGCACTTTAAAAAATTTTTTTCGTTGTTAATGTATTTTATATTGAAAGTGCCCTTTTAAACTAGAAGCCTCAAGTCATAAAATATCCAAAGGTCATGTCATGCGTCTTTTTGTTTACTTTGGATGAAATAGGAGATAATTATCTTGTAAATACTATTTCGCAATTTATAATTGGTGCCAAAGTTATATATAACCACTTTTCAGAAATAAGTCTTGTTGCTAAATTGCAAATTCAATTCGTTGTTTTTTTTAGATTTTGACAAAGTGAAATGAGGACAAATTTCATGTGAATGTTTCACTTTTCTTTTTTTCACGGCATTTTTTAAAAATATTTCAGATTCTACAACCAATGGCAGATCCAGGGGGAGAGGAGTAGGCGTTTTGTGGTGCGTAAATAAACAAAGAAGACGGTTTTCCGACGCGTAAACACGCGACGTATAATTGTCCATGCGCGAAACAGGGAAACTCCAAGTTGATTCCGCAAAACTTCTAAAGAATGTCCTTGCGATTTATTTATTGTCATCGCAAAGGCCAGACGTACTGGAAATTGCAAGCGTTTAAAATCGAATGGTAAATCCGTTGGAATCATCGGTATTCACGGGATCAATACATCTTCTCCTTTGTATTTTCCTTTTATGATTGTTGCCTCAATGACGTTATTCATCAGCTTTTTCACAGCCAGTCTTGTTCCATTGCAAAGTCGAGGTTGATTAATGTTACGCAGAATGATGACAACTGATCCTACTTTTAACTGCAAATTGTGAGGTGGTAATCCAGGCAATTCCAGTGAATTTAAAAACTCCGTGGGATAGTTGACTACGTCATCCTGGTTCATAACGGTGTCGACGGATTTGAAGGAAACCAACTGTCCTGGAAGAAAATTCTGAATGGTCGCATTGAGATCCTCGACATCTTTATTTTTCGCTGCCAATATTGCTCGTTCACCCAACCAATTATGGTTATTGAACTTTTGCGCTATATCTGGGAAAACACGCTGAATAAGCTCCTCGTTTGAATCTGTGATGTGAAAGAAATCTGTGGGTAATATGATAATTCTGGTCGAGGTGTCCATTGCAACGTTATTATTTCCAATATCTAAGAACTGCTTCGTAAACACATTCGCAGTTTCATCATGTAGCAAAAATACTCTCATGTTAGTTGTTAATTGGAGTGTCTTTACGTACTGCCACAAATTCGATGATTTTAGGCATGCATTTAGTTCATCAGCAACAGTTGATCGGGGAATAACTGGAAGAGTCTGACGAAAATCACCTAACAACAGAATCATGGTCCACCAAAAATATTTTGGTTGTCACGAAGATCTTTCAATGTTCTGTCCAGCGCCTCCAGTGACCTCTTGTGAGCCATTGTGCATTCATCCCAAACAATTAATTTGCATACCTGTAGGATCTTGGCCATTGCGCTATTTTTGGCGATGTTGCGAATTAGTGTTTCGGTGATTTGTATGTTTAATGGTAATTTCAAGGAAGAATGCGCAGTTCGTCCGCCTTCTAGCAGAGTCGCAGCTATTCCAGATGAAGCCAACGCTAGAGCAACATCATTTCGCTATCTGATTCTCTGTTGTTCCCTTTGCAACTCGTGGTTTAATGCATCGTGCATATGACGATTGGGTGCTCTTCTCATAAATCTGGGAACTGCAGAATAAATCGTCAGTTCCATGTAAGGTATTGAACTGTAAATTATCTTAATCCCAAGAAGAGCAGGTTCGATCATAAAGATTTGCGGTCCAATCCAACGGATTTCACTTAGAATTAGAGTCACAGTTTCTGGATTTGTATATCGAATTTTTGGAGGACACTAAGGCTGACCAAAGCATGAGAATTCATAACAATTTTTGGAAGACCAGTAGTTGCAGATGTGAATGTTAATAAAGCTGGTAGCGTCCTTGGATCTCCAATATCAGGAGCTTGAAAACTTTCAATATCAACTACTGGTGCAAAAAGTAACTCATCAATAGACTTTTCTTTACCGTCCAAAGTGAGCACATGTCTCAGATTCGTCAGATTAAGATCTTTTAAACCTTCTGTGACCATAGACTTGAATCCTTCTTCATAGAAAATTACAGATGGATCGAGAATTATATTTTAAACAATTGTTTTGAGGAAGTAAAATCTTATAAAAACAAATGTTGATGTTATTTAATTTCATTAATTTAAGCAAAATTTTCGTTTATTGTTTTATTTTTGAAATAAAAAATGATACCAAATTTTATCTTTTCTCTTG
Organism: Eupeodes luniger; assembly: GCA_951509635.1. Lineage (NCBI taxonomy): Eukaryota > Metazoa > Arthropoda > Insecta > Diptera > Syrphidae > Eupeodes > Eupeodes luniger. The sequence goes on from OX608073.1 coordinate 299,838,633, forward strand.
TTTGATAATGCATAAAAGTCATACAATCATAATTGTATAAGAAGATATTTTGTATCTCTTATCAATTTTAATTTTTGCTTTCATTCCGATATCAAAATTTTCCAAAAAATCAGTTGTTCAGTTAAATATTCTTTTTTTTTTTTGAAGTTTGTTTTCAAAAACGATCAGAAATTTTAAAATTATGGTGGATGCAAATAGAACTCTTAAAGAAGTTAGAAGTTTGTTATCGATCTGTTCAATGTTGACAATTTGACATTCTGATTTTTTCAAAGTGATAAACTGGTTGACGTGTTTTCAAGATTTTAAAAAACAGTATCAATGTGCGAAGCTTCATGAACTCATTTAAAGGCATATTAAGGAGAATCTCTTGCAAATGTGAAACATGTTCTTAACATCTTAACCCAAAGATGTATCGAATGATACTATTGAAGGCTATGTTAAATTTGTTTTTGCTAATGGAATCGCAGTTGTAAAAAATTTGGCATCCATAAGTGAGAACAGGTATTACTCTGGTTTTAAATGGAGTGATGTTTTGGGCAGTCGTCAATTAAACCCAAAGGACAGCTTTTGTAAATTTGAATGTCATCGGCATAAATATGTTTTGATACTTCATTTATAATGAAACCGATTTCATTCACATATGTACATATAATGAAAATAGAAGGGGGGATAAAATTGATCCTTGGGGAATTCCTTGTTGAATCGGAAGAAAATCGAAGAGATTTTAATTTGAGAAAACGGAAAAGAATTCAAAAAGGAAGAAAGCAGTTTAATAGCTTCTGAAGATATGTTGAATCTTTGACGCAGTTTATTCAGAAGTATCGAGAGATTCACCATGTCGAATTCTTTTGAAAAGTCTAGTAGGAATAAAAAAGTTACTTTATCAATATCGAGTTCAGTCCTTATGTCTTCGATTATTTTAGTATGTGCCGTTATACAGCTATAGTGTGAACGAAAGCCCGATGGAACATCAACTAAAAGGTTGTTGCGACTTATGAAGTTGCTGAATTGTTTTTGCGTTATCCTTTCACAGACTTTAGACAGAAAAGAAAGTATTGAAATCGGTCTAAATTCATTACAAAGCGAGTTTTTGGGGATAGGAATTATTTTTGCTTTTTTCTATTGATGTGGGAAAATGCTAGTGGTAAAGATTGAATGTATTACATGTGTAAAATAGGATAAAAGCAATGGAAGAAAAGCTTTAATGAAAATTGTATTCAAATCATCAGCACCAGTGGCATTGGACTTTATACTTATGCAACTTTTAACTATGTTGGAACGTGTTGATTAAATAAAATATTAAGATTTGTGTTTAAAAACTCGACTTGGTCATCTGGTGAAGGCATTAGGAAAATGTCATTCTATGCTATCATGTTATCGTTATCAAGATGTGTTTTATTGATATTCTTAAAATCTCCAAACTGAATTCTAGAAATCAATTATTTTACACTTGAATTAAAATCATAAGTCAAAAGAATAAGATCATGTCTAGAAAAAACTGGAGTTTCGAACTGATCATATAACACTTACCAAGTAATGATTTAGTAGCGTACAAGATGACTGGGAAAAATGGGTTGGTTGAGTAATGTTGACTGGAGTGCAAGTCGAGGGCTCTTATGTTTTCAATTAACCTTTTGTCAGTTAAATAACGATACGATAACGTTTGAAGAGATAACAGTAATTTTTTCAATAACTCTATAGATAGTTCTGAAGAGAAGATTACCCTCACTGCCTTTAACCTCCAAAAATAAATACTCGCAATAAGAGCCGGGTGACGAATAGTATAACTTCTTACAGATATGGTTTTCCTTGACATATACGTATAGCAACACCTCCTCCGCGGTTGCACCCATTAAAACGGAAGATCCTATATCCGCTAAGAGAGTATGCGGCATCTTTCACAGATGCAGAGAACCACGTTTCGGAAACACAGATCGCGTCCCGAAGCCTTAAAACATGTGCGTCGGAACTGACACTACGTCATTGTCAGTTCCGACTCTCGTTTCCATTAACACTCCTTTTGCAGGCTCGACTGATAAAGCCAATTTGCTTGCAGCACAGTTTGCTGTTAATTCGATGACTCCTCCTATACTTAAAAGTGTACAGGATTGTATGGGACGAATCTTCTTTCGCACTCGTACAATTGCTAGAGAACTTAAAAATCCTGACATTCAGAAAACAACTGGCCTGAATTGTATCCCTGCTATTGTTTTAAAATAGTGTTCTTCAACGCTGGCAAAACCACTGCGGAAGCTTTTTCATCTGTCCTATTCTAAGGGTCTCTTTCCGAGTGGATGGAAAACAGCATTTATCCAGCCTTTCCCTAAAAATGCGTGCATTTGGTATTGAATTATTTGTTGAGTTAGTAATTATCTTTCTGACCGTTCAATTCAATTAGTATTGGACGGGTTCAAATCTGAGATCCACAAAATAAACGCTGTTGTGCCCAAGGGCTCCGTTTAATAACTTTGAAGTCAACACCGTCATTTATTCACGTGATATCGAGAATCGAACATTAATTTTTAATTGTGTGTAGGCTTTTATTTGTATGAAAAAAACTGATTGTTGGATTTTTATAAACATTTTACTGAATATTAGAAACAATATTTTTTTAAGAGAAAATTACTATTAAAACAAACTCTGTGTGGGTTAAGAATAGTTGATATTCGGTATTATTGAATTTTTCAATTTCTCGGTTTCGACTCACAAATGTAGTCTCCTAATCCTAACTCACAAATTCCAAAAATTTACAAACAAAATGTATTTATTCAAATATGTCTTCATTTATTTCGACATCGTTAAGTTATTGAAATAAAGTTATATTTTACAACCTCCATGAACAATCTTTTTCATTGCCATCCTATCGATTTTAAAGCAAGTTGTCTTCGGTAAATCATCTATCACTTTGAAGTACTTGATTATTTTAAGATGCTCCTTGGTTAGTTCTTTTCTCAAATAAGCTCTAAAATCATTTTCGAAATCAGCTAGATTAACAATACAATTTTGAAGAACTACAAGGATTGTTCCACAACATTGTTTGGGATTTTCCGCACAAGTGTTTCCTACCAGTGCTGATGAATGAACACTATCAAAATTATTTACGATGTCCTCAACTGTATCTGGAAAAAATATGGTGCCATCGGTATATCGTAAAACGTATTTTTCTCTGGTGAAAATATTCAACAGTTTTTCCGAATCAACAACTCCTATGTCTCCTGTGTTGAACCAACCTCCTTCAATGAAAGCTTCCTTGTTGGCCAGATCATTTTTCAGATACCCCAAAAAGGGGGTCACTGCTTTGACACAAACTATTCCTATTTGATTTGGTCCAAGAGAGTTTCCATCATCATCAATGATTTTTATCATGAAGCCATTTCTTAAAACACCACCATTCACATTTTTTTGGGTGATGATTTTTTCTGTTGTAGCAATTGAGCCAGCCAGCTCCGTTAATCCATAACACCTTACGACTTTACAATGTGGCGTTATTTTTGTAAAATATTTTTCCAATGCTTCGTCAAGATTTTCACCAATAGTATAAAGAAGCTTTAGTGAAGAGAGTGTCGAAGGGTTCTTTTCCTTAGATTGTTCTGCTGCTTCGTATGCAATTCTCATAAATCTGGGAACTCCAGAATAAATCGTAACCTTGTGGGTGTCAATCATTGTCCTTAAACATTCACCAGTCAGTTCCATGCCAGGTGTTGAGCTGTAAATTCTCTTAATCCCTAGAAGACCAGGTTGGATCATAATGATTTGCGGTCCTATCCAACGGATATCATTTTGAATTAGAATCACAGTTTCAGGATTCGCATCAAATTTTTTTAGGGAACTAAGTCTGACTAAAGCATGAGAATTCATAACAATTTTTGGAAGTCCAGAGGTTGCAGATGTAAATGTTAATAAAGCTGGTAGCGTCCTTAGATCTCCAATGTCCGGAGCTTGAAAGCTTTCAATATCAACAGTTGGTTCAAAGAGTAACTCATCAACAGACTTTCGTTCACCGTCCAAAGTGAGCACATGTCTCAGATTTGTTAGATTAAGGCCTTTCAAACCTTCTGTGACCATAGAATTGAATCCTTCTTCATAGAATATTACAGAAGGATCGAGAATATCCAAATAAGCGGGAACATGTTCTGAAATAACAATTGTTGTTTAACTTCACTTCTGAAATTGGGTGCTAGAGAGTCAAAACAAACCTTGTGAAAGATTTATTTCGAAGAAACAGACTGGTGCACCAATTGTGTAGCAGGCATACGTAAGCGGTGTTATTTTTAAGTTCAACAAAGTGAAAAAAACAACTCTATCGTTCTTTTTGACACCCAAATTTAAGAGATTTTGAGCTACAGTTATTGTTTGATCACGGATCTCCTTCACCGTGACATGTGTGCCACTTTCGTGATGAACTTCTAATATTTTTTCCGGATCACTGTGTTTGAGTTTTTCCAAAATAACCGCACCAAGGCTGAAACTTCCAATTTTGACATCTGGAGCTCGCCAGATTTTCTGAGATTCAACGTATTCAACACTTTGCATTTTGCTCAAACTGACACATTAGTTCACGTTTTTATAATATTTTCCAGTTAAAGAAAACTATCAATTAATTTTAGACACTATAGTTTTATGGACGTTAAAGACTTTAATCGATTGTATGGAAAAAACAAAATGAACATGAAATAATTCGAGCAGTTACTATACTTACAGGGTGTTTTTGTTCGCATTTAAAACGAAAAACCCCAAAAGACAAATCTATGATATTGTATGCATTATTATTTGAAATGATCCAAATTAAAAATTTATAGCTTTTAAGAAACAGGCTACAAACTGGATCAATTAAGACCGAAACTGAATAGTTTTGAAATGCATATGAAGGTTATTGAAAAGACTGTTTGTCTTCTCAAAATAAAGGTCTCAACGTGCATATCGCCGAGGGTACTCTCAAGAAAAGCCGCCAAGAATGCTCTTAAATATATTTGAATGATTAATAAACACCCTGTGTACTATTAGATAATTTAGTTTAAGATCGCTAAGTAAATAAACTTTTTTACGTGATCAATTATTAATATCTGATTTATAATAAAGGTAGCTTTAAACACGACACTTACAAAGTTTCCGGTATATATGAAACTACAATGTTTTGATTAATATTAATTTTCTGTTTAGGAGAAGGAAAATGACTTTTTAAATGGAAAATTATGAATTTCTCGTTCAACATATTTTGAGTTTCCTCAATGTCGGAAGGAAAAGTAAACTTAAGAACAGTTTTGTGTAATATTATTTTTATGTTTTGTCAAATGGTTAGAAAGCTGTAATTTGTATGTACATACATATGTATATCCCGTAGACATTTTCGATTTAAATTATAATTACAAAATTGTCATAACGCTTCGAACACACTTCCATCTCGAATTTAAGTGTTGACAGGGTCGATGGTTCATTCTCTTTAGATCGTTAGAAAACGGTTCTCATGAACCTTGGAATATCAAAGTATTTTGTCAATTGGTGAGTGTCAATCATTTTCCTCAAAATTTCAGCTCTAGAGGTGGTGTCGAGCTGTAGATTCGCCTAGCCCCAAGAAGTGCATAATCGTTTGTTGACATCTATCCAACGGATCTCAATTAGAAACATAATCACACTTTCTTCACCAGGTTCCCATCCGTTATAAGCAGAATGTCAGATCATAGCGTATGAATTCACTAACCTGAGTGCGCAGGTGGCTGGAGAAGACCTTACGGACTGAAGCGCTGGTGTCTACTCGCTCTACATGACCCAGCCATTTAAATCGTTAGACTTTTATTCTTTTAACCAGGTCGGTGTCCCTGTACAGCCCGTACAATCCGTCGTTGCATCTTCTCCTACACTCTCCATCTATTCAGACGGGACCAAAAATCACCCGAAGAATTTTTCTCTCGAACCATACTAAGACGCTCTCATCTTTCTTTGATATGATCCAGGCCTTACAGAGATGCCAAAACTAGACATTGCTCTGTAGAGCTCTTCCCTATAGATGCTGTCATACGCGGCTTTAAAATCGATAAAGAGATTGTGGGTATCGAATTGAAGTTCCTGGGTTTTTTTTCACGATCTGCCGTAATGTGAATATTTGGTCAATGGTGGATTTTCCTGGTCTGAAGTGAAACCGATTAGGACCTATCAGGTTGTTGACGAACGGCTTCAGACGTTCACATAAAACGGCAGAGAGGATCTTATATGCAATGTTCAGGAGATTGATACCTCTGTAGTTGGCGCAATTTAGAAGGTCTCCTTTCTTATGTATTCGACAAACTATGCTGAGATTCCACTCATAGGGCAAGCTTTCTTTCGACCATATATTGCAAATGAGTTGGTGCATGCTCCCTACCAAGTCATCGCCTGTTGCTTTGAATAATTCTTCAGCGATGCCGTCAGCTTCAACAGCTTTGCTTGATTTCAGTTTAGATATAGCCATCTTCACTTCGTCGAGGTCGGATAGGCGGAATTGTTGATCTGCGTCACCTCGGTTCAGTGCTTCTATCTCCCTTACAGCGGAATTCGGTTCGTCATCGCCGTTATATAATTTCGAGAAGTAGTCTTTCCATATTCTCAACATAGATTGCGGTTCTACTACGATGTTCCCCTGATCGTCTTTACAGGCTTCGGTTCGTGGCTGGTACCCTTTGGAGCTTTTTTTTACCTTTTAGTAAAATTTACGAACCTCATTCCTGTTGTGACATCCCTCTATTTCCTCGATCGCGCGCTTCTTATGCTCAATGTTTTTCCATCTAAGAAGCCGGTGTTCCTCTCTCCTTTTCTGCTCGTAGAGCTCGCGAGCAGCTCTGGTCCTTCTGTGCAGCGCCGTTTTGTATGCCTGTTGCTAAGCTGCGTTCGCTTGCCGGCATTCGTCGTCAAACCAGGGGTTTCGCTGTGGTGGTCGTGTGAAACCTAGCACTTCAGAGGCGGCATCTCTGATGGCTGCAAAGCAATGTTGCCACTGGTTTTCAATGCTTAATGCAGGCGGCATATCACTTCCGTAGCTATACCTTGGTTACGACGAGGTAGTGGTCCGAGTCAATGTTGGCCCCTCGGAATTTTCGGACACCCTGTATACTGGAGAAGTGTCGTGCGTTCGTGCAATGTGGTAAATCTGTTTGACAGTTGATTGATCAAGAGATTTCCATGTTCCCTTGTGGATATCAAGATTTGTGAACTGCGTACTAGTTACCAGAACGTCTCGCCCAGCAGCAAAATGGATCAGCCTGAATCCGTTGTCAGATGTGGTGTAGTACCGGCTGTATCTCCCGATTGTGCCACCAAAGATGTCTCTCTTCCTAAGATGGCGTTAAAAGACAATTTTAATATCATAGCCAGGGCACTGCTCTTGTCTTGTATTGTCCAAGAGATCGAAGAATACGACTTTGGTGTCTTCATTCATTCATTGGAATTCCTCCGGTGCTTCCTGGATGAAAGGAGAGGTGCCTTAGTGGAAACACCTTCCTCCCCCTCTCTCATTTGCTTCTCCCAACAACTTTCCACTGGGGTTAGAATCTAATCTGTAGTTGAGGTACTAGGCACCCGATGTTCACCTCGGGGAGGTGAGAGTAGGAGTTGATAAATAGAGGTGGATTTTGAGAAAAACCTGTGGACGCTTGTGTCCTCTTGAATGCATATGTCTACCATTTGAACATCAATGAGCTCTAAATAAATAAATAAATCGGGTGGCGCAACAGTCCGTTGAGAACTAGGGCCTAGTGACTTACAACTCTCAACCATTCCTGTGTGCGAGTACTGTTGTCAGGGATGGAGGGGACCTACGGTTTTAAGCCGAATCCGAACGGCCAATTTGAGAAAGCACTTTTCATGACAAGAATTACTCTTGGAGAATTTGTCAATTCCTCGCAAGAGGCAGTACCCGTGAAAAAAACTTTAGATGGCATATGCAGGGATCGAACCCAAGACCTCTGGCGTGACAGTCCAACGCACTAACCATCATGCCACGGGTACTACTATGAACTCTAAATGGTTAAGTTAAAATTAATCTCATGTGTTGGTCCCCTTGTTGAGGAGCGAAAGTTACATAAAAAGCGCCATTTTCGCAGCAGGGTCAGGATGAAACCTATCACTCCAACCTCCTACCCAAAACTCTACACATAAGAACCCTATTAGTTGCGATTCCTTGAAAGATCCACCTGAAGTACCAACCAATAAACTCAGGATCAGTATTGGACTCCCACAGAACAAATCTCACCCAAATACACTATTAAGGACCCCAGGTACAATGGACTCTAAAAGCAATTAAAGCCGCCAAGTCTGAAAATTCTATCAGCAATGATGGCTAGACTAACAGCCTTAAACCTGGCTTAAAACGTGATATCAACATTTGATATCCGTATTTTCTCAGACAGTCAGGCTGCTATCAAATCTCTGGACTCTGTCCCTACAAACTCTATAACAGTCCATAACTGTCGATCATCTCTAATGGAGATGACACAACAGTTTAATATTCACCTTTTCTGGGTGCCGGGCCATAGAGAGATTCCAGGTTACTGTAAGGCAGATGAACTCACCAGGAACGGTACAGTGCAGCCCATCCTACCACGTTTGGCACATACTGGCATACCAATCGCTACTTGTAAACTGTTGCTAATGCAAGACGCTATGAAGAAGGCAAACACCAGGTATAACAACATCACCACGTGTCAGGTCACAAAAAACATCTGGCCAACACTGGATTTAAAACGTTCAAGGTGCTCGCTATCTCTAAGCAGATCGCATATAAGCTCGATAATAGGTGTCATAACCGGACACTGTCTAATAGGAAAGCACGCCACGCGGATAGGCGTATTCTCAAATGACTTTTGCAGAAGCTGTATGGACTAGGAAGAGGAGGAAACAATTCTTCATCTTCTCTGTACATGCCCTGCTCTCTCTCAAAAACGCAAGAATTACCTAGGAAAATTCTTCTTTAACGATCTAAATCATATCAGCATAATCAGCCTCTCAGGTTTGTAAGGGACTCCTACTGGTTTCATTGAGCTTAGGAGGAAACGTCGAGATTCATGTGGTATCACAATGGGCCATTTAACTGGCCTTAGTGTGTCCGTTTCTATCTTGGACAGCCACTTTAACCTAACATAACCTAACCGCCTTAAAAAATCAGGGATATAGAGCTGCCATTTGAGACATAATAAAAGAAATAATGGCTCTTTTGGGTGAAAAACTCATTGGCCAATTGGCAGTGTTATCTCACGCCGTTCACATCACTTACTTTAAAACAAATATTGCAACATATTGGATCGAATGTACGTAAAAGTATACTCACTGTTTTCAACAAGAATCGATATTATTTGCATTTTGTTCACGGAATCGACACAACATGAAACAAAACACCAAAAAGTATTGCGTGCATTTAGGTGTTAAGAATATTTTTAAAGGTCATTCAGTGTTATTAGTAAGTTTGTAGTGCCTAATAAAGTGCTTAATTACCTATGTTTTCATTCTTTGATATCATCTCATTCCCACTTCTCTATTAAAAAATTATTATAGGTTTAAACTAAAAACCAAATTCTATAAAATGCTTTTCAATAAGCCCAAATGTTATCACTTTGCAATTTTATTGAATAGTGAAAACATATACATACAACAAGATTTAACTAATTTTTGATTCTGATCAAAATGAATAACATTGAATATGTAAAATCTCAAAACATTTGGCGAGCTCCAGAGTTTAAAATTGGAAGTTTAAGCCTTGGTGCGGCTATTTTGGAAAAACTCAAGCAAAGTGATCCGGAAAGAATATTTGAAGTGCTCTACGAAACTGGCACAAATGTCACCGTGAAGGAAATCCGTGACCAAACAATAACTGTTGCTCAAAATCTCTTAAATTTGGGCGTGAAAAAGAATGATAGAGTCGTGCTTTTCACGATGTTGAACTTAAAAATAACACCGCTTACGTTTGCCTGCTATGCAATTGGTGCACCAGTGTGTTTTTTCGAAACATATCTAAAACAAGGTTTGGTTAGACTCTTCAGTAAACATTTTATGCATTCTTTTTTTTTTGCAGAACACGTACCTATTTATCTGGAACTGCTTGACCCTTCTGTGATAATAATGAGGAAAGATTCAAATGTATGGTCATGGCAGGCCTTCAAAATCTGAAGAATCTAAGACATTTCCTCAGTTTGGACGATGACCAAAAGTCTGTTGACGGGTTACTCTTTAGGCCAACAGTTGATATCGAATCCTTCCATGCTCCTGAAATTGGGGATCCCAGGACAATACCAGCAGTCTTTGTATTCACATCCGCTACCACTGGTCTACCAAAAATTATAATGAACTCTTCCGCTATGATGAGACATAGCGTCTATAACTATTGGCAGGCAAAGCCAGACAGTGTGGTCATGATCTTAAGTGAAATGCGTTGGTGTTGTCAACAAACGATTATGATTCAACCTGCCTTTCTAGGAGTTAGGCGAATTTACAGCTCAACACCACCATTGGAAATGACTGGGGAATTTGTTAGGAAAATTATTGACAAGCACCAAGTGACGCATTATTTCTATGTTCCAAGGTTTATGAGAACCATTTTCGAAGCAGCAGAAAGATCTAGAAAAAAAGAGCCATCGACCCTCACTACACTTAAATTCGCTTGGATTGGTGGTGAAAATGATGGAGGACTATTAGAAGCCTATATTGCAAAAAAAACGCCCCATTGTACCTTAGTAAATTGTTATGGAATGACGGAAGTGGCTGGTGAAATTTCTTCCACTGAAAAAATCACTAGAACTAAACATTGTGTAAATGGTGGTGTTTTGAACAATGGTTTCATGATAAAACTCATGGACGATGACGGAAACACTCTTGGGCCAAATCAAATTGGACGAGTGTATGTGAAAGCAGCTGCCCCATTTTTAGGACACCTGAAAAACGTGGAAGCAAACAAGGAAAATTTTAATGAAGATGATTGGTTCAATTCAGGAGACTTTGGTTTTGTGGATTCAGAAAATTTGCTGAATATTTTCACAAGGGAAAAGTTTACTTTGAAGTATGCTGATGGAAAGATGCTTTTTCCAAATAAAATTGAAGACATCGTTAATAATTTTGATTGTGTCTATGACTCAGCTCTGGTGGGAAAACCCAGTGCAGAGAATCCTAAACAATATTGTGGAACAATCTTTGTAGTTATCCAAAATGGTATTGTTAATTCGTCAGATTTCGAAAACAATTTGAGAGTTTATTTGAGAAACAAATTAACTAATGAACAATTAAAAATAATCAAGCATTTCAAGGTGCTAGATGATTTACCAACAACATCTTGCTATAAAATTGATAGGATGGCCTTAAAAAATATTGTTGGGGGTAGTAAAATATAATTTAATTTTAATTATTATTTAAACAACAATTTTTTTTTTTAAATATGATAAGAAAATCGTATTGACTCACCCCTTAAAACTAGAAAATAATTTTCAACAGCTCAAACTTAAAATGTTTCAGCAAATACCAAGATGAAAATAAAATGATAAAGTAACAATGAATTTTATTGTACAATTAAAAGAGCGCGGGTAAATAAAGAAGTAAATAATTTTATTTATTTATTCTAATGCTAACAAAATATTAGAAAAATATAGAAACTGCAAACAAAACGAAGTTGGAGAGAATATTGTCAATCGGTTGATGATATAAAATATTATGTCAGACTAAGTAAAGTCTTATCGAAGGAACACTGCAATCTATTTTTTTGCTGAAGAAACCTGATGGATTGTAGACAGCCCCTATAGCTGAGTATTTGGAAGTACTGACGGTTAATGATTTTCCGGGCTGTGAAAATCGCCGCCCGAAACGCTTAGAACTTCAAACACCAATCTAGTTCACATGGAACAGATTAATTCTGTTATTACAAGACTAAAAATTTCCTGAGCTATTGATACTATCTGTCCCTCCCTTTAAATCTCCAGTTTTGGATTGCATACTATTACAAAATGAATAAAGTTAGCAGCTGGGCCACAAGCAGTAGACTGGGTGTTAATCAGAGCAAAACTGAACTGATGCTCTTTACGACCAAAACTAAAATACATACATACACGGATTCACACAACTCCGACTGAACGGTAAAATCCTGTCTTTATATTTCAGCGCGAAATGTCTGAGGATCCTTCTATAGGGTTTTTAATTGGCGCGGGTAGATTTTGGCACAACGTGGTGGCCATTTTGTTTTGGTGACATCTGTCAAATCTTTTCTTTATTATTCAGTTATTTATGCCAAATCATCATGGCAAAATACACGATTGAACAGCTAGTTCAAATGATCAAATTTTATTATCAAAATGAGTGTTCGTTAACGCAAACGTTGCGCGCATTGCGCCCATTTTACGGTAGACGTGGTGGCCCTTCACAGTCGACACTTCAACGTTTGGTGGCCAAATTTGAAACGACCTGTTCAGTAAACAATCAGCCGTACGTTCAAGGAACGTAAGGTCGGCCATGAACATCGCAACGGTCCGTGAAAGTGTACAGCAGAACCCGAAGCAGTCTATTCCTTGCCGCACCGCGCCGCGCCGTGCACAAGAACTCGGCCTTTCGCAGACTTCAACTTGGCGAATTTTTCGTCGGATCTTGGGCCTACACCCGTACAAGATCCAACTGACCCAGGAGCTTAAAGTTCATGACCATATACAAAGCCCTTTGTACGCTGACTGGGCTTCGAATCGTTTGGAAGAAGACCCCAATTTTGGACGAAAAATCACCAACCCACGCGAGATGATAATGCATACTCAAAAAGTTACCGTTTGGTGTGGATTTTAGGCCGGCCGGAGGGGTAATTGGTCCGAACTTTTTTGAAAACGACGTTAGTGAGGCGGTCACCGTCATCAGCAAGCGCTGATAACTATTTTTGTATCTATGGCCGAAATTGAACCATCTAGACGACATGTGGTTCCAGCAGGCCGGAGCTACGTGCCACACAGCAAACGCCACAACATCTACACACAACATCTATCCGCTATTATTGAAACTCTATGGCCTCTTTCACACGACACGGTTTCGTCCGTACGGTTAAAATCCGTACGATTTTTTTCCGTACGCACTTTGTTTTCACACATAACGTATTTTTCACATGAATCGTCTACGTTTAGTTATATTTTAGATATTTTTCTTTAGTACAAGTGACCACAAGAACGGACCGCAGACGAATAAAAATCGTCTGTTGTGAATGCGTTCGCGTAGTCACGTACGCCACTGATAAGATGGCGACGGCACGGTCGCCGTATATTTCAGTCGTTGAGACGGCTGTTTTAAACCGTCCGTACGGAAAAAACCCGTCTCCGTCCAGTGTGAAAGCTTTAGTTAATTTTATTAGTTTACTATCAATGGGTCACGGATAAAAACCGTACGGATTTTAACCGTACGGACGAAACCGTCTCGTGTGAAAGAGGCCTATAGATCCCAAACTAAATAAGAAATCAAACATGGAAGAAAGCGTTAAAAAGGCTTGCGTGCGTTGCCTTTAAGGCTTGTAGCAAACCATATTTTAAAATGTGGTTGAAGCATTTGGGGACTACCGGAATTTATACAATGCAAAGCATCGATTACCTATACTATATACTAATCGACTGGAGCGGGAAAAAAGTATGCAAGAACTTTTTAAAAGAATTGAAACATTACCATTAAAGAAATAAAATTAAAATTGTGAACAATAAAGTTTCAATACTGCAAAGAAAACTTTTTGGTGGGTCTACGTTCCCAAACTATGGTGCTTTGACCAACTGCAATACTTGCATGATGTGAATGATGCAACATGCGGAGTTTCTATAAGTACAAAATTGTGTAGAATATAAGTTAGTACGTCTATGTATTGTACATTAGGGCGTTTCAAAAAAAAATAATTATTTTTTCTCGGAACCAGGCTCAAAAGTTTCGTTACATGCCAAAATAGGCCTCTGAAAATATGAGCCCTTAATATTAATATTTAGGTAATCCGCTTCGCTATTTTCGATTTCCCATAAGAATAATACAGGAAAAAAATGTGTTTTCTTCTGATTTTTATAACTAACGAACGATAAATTGCATTGTAATACCTCTTATGTATTTTGTAGAGAATTGAACGCTCTACAAAAAAGGGCTGATGTCACTTTTTGATAAATAAACTCAGTCGAAAGTTATTTAAGGTTAAAGTTTACTTTACCGTCAATTGAGCCGTTTTTCTGAATGATTCAGCAAATTATCATGTTTTAAGAAAAAATTTGAATGTAAACATTTTAAAAAATATAACTACCTAAATATGAATAAGACTTCTGAAGACTGTTCTCTAATTGAGAAAAACAATTCAAAATGATTTGAATTCACTACACGGAAATTTTTTTTTAGCTATAATCACGATTCGTATCGCAATAATCAGGATTTACTCAAAAAATGGTGGGGGAGTGGTGGCGCGCGCTGTAAGCGGTGAATCGCGATTATCACGATACAGACCGTGATTATCGCTGTACTTCTAGCGTCCACCGTGATGCGTTTTGTTATGGTACAAAGACGATGTCATTTTTAAATCTATTACTAGATGGCGCTAAGGGTAAATGTCATCATTTCATTAGTCTAATTTATTGTTTTGACGTTTCTATTTCCATTTATTAACCGTATTGTTTACATGAGCTGTGAGCATTCGTGAGAATTAAGTAAATATTCCTAATTTTTAAACGTAAATTCCTACTGTGAATTGCATTATTGCGTGAAAAATGAATAAGTTGATCGATGTTATTGGTGATCCAATTGAAAATTTTGTTGGACGTGAGCTTCCTACAATAAAAGAGGTTATAGCGGTATTTTTTTTATCAAAAAAATATTTTTGGGCTAGATTATAAAAAAGCATACAAATAACGATTGATAAACTTGATCAAGTGGTCTGAAGTTGGCATTCCAACGTGTGGAAAAAAATATGCCTTTAAAAAATTCGAAAAAATATTAGAGGAAGAAAAAAAATTATAAAAATGTTCTCAACGAAGACGGTCAATGACAGAGAAAAAAATTCATGAAGAATTTGATTCAATCAGAAACCACAAATCCACCGGTATTACAAAAAGCTTGCAAGAAAATGATTGAGCACTTGTGGTACTTAAATGAAGAATTGGTCACTCTTTTATTATTTGACAGTAACGTATCAATTGATGTGAAGAAAAAAATTGTTGCGGCAATTAAAAACGAGGAAGTTCTTCACCAATGCGTCAACGATATCAAATTACTAAACAAAATTTAGAATCTTTCTTACAAAAAGATTTGAGTGACTTTGTCTCCGAAAATTCCGTAGAGCTGTTCAAAAAATTCGATTTACCAAGCGATTTTTTGGAGTATGATGTTTCAACATGATGCAGTAATCATTCATATAAGGAATGTTTAGAATATTTCAACACATTGAAAGTGAAAAATGATGTAGCTGAACGAAGGGTTGCTCTGATTGAGGAATACAACAACTGCCTTACGAGAGATGAAGAACAACTGCAATACTTATTGCAAGTAGTTCGCGAACATCGTCTGAGATATCCTAACTACAATAAGACAACTCTTCAGCAAGATCAATTTAATGTAAATGCGTAAAAATTATTTTTAAATGGAAAAATTTCGAATTTATTAATTTGAAATAAAATATTTTTAATTAGTTATAACTATAAGTAATGAAAACTTCATCCCTGACAACAGTACTCGCACACAGGAATGGTTGAGAGTTGTAAGTCACTAGGCCCTGGTTCTCTACGGACTGTTGCGCCACCTAATTTATTTTTTTATTTATTTAATGAAAACTTAATAACTCTGATAACTTTTCTGGCCTATGAAAAATTTCAGCTGTTTTCGAGCGCAATTTATTTAAAACTGTTTGATTAATAAAATTTCAGCAATCTTTGAGGGCAAAATATAAGAGTTTTGTTTTTTTTTAACTCTCGAGAGCTTAGAAATAAACTTTCAGTTTGTTATGAAACTAGCAATGTTATAAATTTTAAGAGTATTGTAAAGAAAACGCATTAATTAAGGGTAAATTAAACTTTGATCTTGAATAACTTTCGACTGAGTTAATTTATCAAAAAGTGACTTCAGACCTTTTTTGTAGAGCGTTCAATTCTCTACAAAATACATAAGAGGTATTACAATGCAATTTATCGTTCGTTATTTATAAAAATCAGAAGGAAACAAATTTTGTTTCCTGTGTTTTTCTTATGGGAAATCGAAAAGTGCGATGCGGATTACCTTAATATTAATATTAAGGGCTCATATTTTCGGAGGCCTATTTTGGCATGTAAACAAAACTTTTGAGCCTGGTTCCGAGAAATTTTTTTTTTTTTTTTTTTTGAAACGCCCTATTGCACATTACATTAATATAACTTCAAATTTATTCACAGAACATCAGTTCAGATTCCCAGTTCGATGACGTGGCATCTACTAGTAAGAATAGTTTTAGTTCCTCAACACCTTTTAGAAGGGTAACTTCAAAATTGTTTTTTTTTTAATAAATACATTTTTTTTTTAATTTCTGTAGGCAAACGGAATAGAAAACACCCTGACATCTTCCGCAATTGGGACAATGGCTGCTGCAACAATCATGTTAAACGAGCTGAAAACCAAACAATTTCGGGAATCAAGACTGCGTCCATTTTTTAACATGGTTGAAATGGAAATGCTTAGTCTTCCTGAAAAACTGCAGGACGAGACCAAATGGATTATTTTGGATATAATAAAGGATGCGCAGTCAAAAAAATATAACAAGTAGTATGAACATCATACTCCTTCGACGGTGTTTCAACCATATGTAGTAGGTGTCAATTTTAATTTTATGTCATATCTTGACGATTCTTCAGATTTTGATGCTCAGGAAATGGAAAAGTTTCCAGTTGATTTCTGTGGCATTAAATTCAATCAACCAGATACTTCAAATAATCTATAATCTTTTATTTAGGATCAAGAATTTACTTCCTCAGAAGAAACAACAAATCCGAATTTGTTGGAGCAGGTCATGGAATGTCTTTTTGAAGAAAATTTGTAGTTTTATTTTTTTTTTACTTTTTACTGTTATGCTTATGATTATTATTATTATTATTATTATTATTAAGAAATTATAGACTAAGACATTAATGTTAGTTATTATTAATTTATTATCATTTATCACTAAGAACTTATAGACTAAGATAATGAATGTTTAAATAAGTAGTTTAAGAATAGAGTTAACTTTGTAATGAAAAATGAAAAAAATTATAATCTTAAAAATATATATACTTTCGCCTTCATTTTTGAAATAAACAGTTATGAAGAAGGCAGCATGTTCTGACTACCTCCTGCACTTTTTCCGGTCTTAAATGAATTTCCATTTGGAAAACACGAAATCGGTTGGCTAACATTCCGAAGGCGTGCTTAATCGTTTGCCTTGCGTGGCTCAAAGGAAAATTAAATATTTTTTACTTTTCTCCTTGCTATTGTAGGGGTATGGTTTGAGGACATGCTTTTTAATCGCAAAAGTATCATCACCAATGATAACGTAAGGTAATTTTTTGTTGTTACCTATCACTTTATCTGGTGAAAAATACTGATGCGCTTGATCAATAATCCCACGCATGTCATCTCGGTTGAGCACGCCTGCGTCATTTATTCTGCCATTGCAGCCTATATCTATGTATGTTAATTTTTAAGTTGCATCACACATGGTCAAAAGTACGATGCTATTGAAACCTTTATAGTTATAATAATAGGCACCGTCTGTTTATGCAGCTCTGAAGGCTATAGGTATGCTTGCCATCTAAGACACCTAGGCAAAGAGGAAACTGCCATTTGTTTTCGAAGCTGTTGGCCCTTTCTTCCCATTGTCGAGCTCTTGATGGGAACTGCACACATTTTTGAATAACAAAATTTAAAACCTATTTGATTGAATAACAATCTAATCAATTCTTACTTCAATATATTTATTCCTCAAGCCATCGTATATCGCCTTGCAGCAAGCTATCATGACGTTGGAAATGTGGGACCGAGATAATCAAGTTTCTAAATCCAAACTTCGAAAAGTTTGCCCCGTAGCCAAAAATCGTAGGACCATCGCTAAGTCTGCTATTACACGATGAATCTAGATGCATGCGACATCTTCGAATTCTTCTTTGTGATCCTATCCTGTTTCTCAAGTGGCTATTACACGTTGAAACTAGATTCATGAATCATGAATCTATTTTGACAGTTCTCTTTCATTTTTATTTCGTCATCGACTTGTTTGTTTGTCTGTTTACTTTTATTAATCGAGAAAATTTTGTTATTCTTTAAAATCAATAAAAAACATTTTGTTTTGTACACACTTAATACGTGCACCAAATTTGCATTTGTCCTTACTTCTCCCGATGTTGATGAACTTCGTCATTTTTTTGTGGATGATTGACGATTCATTCTAAGGTTTTCTTCCCTGCTTTCGTGAATCACTTTGGGAGCTTTTTGCTAGGTCCTCTTCTCCAAAGTCCCTTAAAATTTTCTGGATGTCCCAGGCGGCTTCTCTTTTTAAATTTTCATCTACCATTTGCTCTATCTCGAAAACAACCTGCTTTCCCAGCCAAGCATAGGGAGATTTATGGGACATCTTTTCTTCAAAGCATCCGGAAATCGTTTTCAGGCGTTTGCTGAGGCTTTCGATAGATGATTTTGCCTGAAATCAAAAGAAAGCATATAATTTCATATTGATTAGGTTTTGATTAAATTATTAAATGTCACACTGTTTAGGTTCTATGATTAATATGACTTACAATTTTTTTTTTTTTTTCATTTTCCGAGTTCAAAATTAGAATGGGAAGAAGTAGCGGAGGAATTTACCATACGTTGGCAGTTTCCAAACTGCTTGGGTGCTCTTGATGGCAAATACATACAGTTTAAAAGCCTGCGTAAGGATGGTGCATTCTACCATAATTATAAAGGTTCAAATAGTATAGTTTTGCTGGCTTTAGCTGATGCAAATTGTGCCTTCATATATGTGGACATAGGATCAAAGCACTTTAAGAAAAGTAATTGATAATGCCTCGAATCATTTTCCAAATTAAAAGGTAATTGGAAATGGAAGAAAGCTGCCCTATGTGATAGTGGGCGATGATGCATTTCCGTTGCAAAAACACATCATGAAACCCTATCCTTACGCAACGCAATGTATGAAAGAACGGATATTTAACATTCGATTATCACGAGCAAGGCATGTTATTGAACACGCCTTTGGGATATTAGCGCAAAGATTTAGAATTTTCAAAACAACGATTGATCTTCGTGTTGAAAATGTAGAGATAGTTACCAAAGCTTGTTGTGTTCTACACAACTTTCTACTGCACCACAATAACCGTTTTGATCCACCGCCTTCAAAAACAATAACTCCTAAGCCGGTACAAAAAGTTGACAACCCTAATAAAGGTGCTGCGGAGCGAATACGCCAGGCTTTTACAGACTATTTTGTAAATGAAGGTAAAGTAGACTGGCAACTTACTGAATAAAAAATGACACATCCATACCTTTCTTTTGGGTGTAATGATTTCATCTTCCTCAATTAAACTTTCATATATTGCTTCTTCATTTGGTTGTTCTTTCTATTTAACAAAAAAAAAAAAGATTACAAAAATAAAGAAATATGTACATAAATATATGACTTGCCTTTTCTTCGTAGCTTGAAGTAGAATCCCTTGTTTTACAGTGAATTCTGAAAAACAACATTCCATTGTAACACCACAACTTGGGCTCAAAAATATCCTCCGCACCAGCTCCACTTTTCTTGGACCTCTCAACTTCACGTAAATCCCTCGTGAATTGGTTTCTAAGAGAATGTATTTTCCTTTTAACCGTTTCAATAGTGATATTAGGAGCCGTACACTTGAGGGAACCCACAATCATTTGGAATGAATCAGCCCTCTTTATTCTATTAATATAATCTGGGTGTTTCACAACATACAAGTTTTCGTTGGTCTCATATAAACACAAAAGTTGGAGAGTTAAATCTTTTGTCCAAATAAAATTCTTTTCCATTTTCAAAAATTTATTTCTGACTGTGCACTCTAATCAAAAAACAAAGACATAGATTCCTACAAAATGAACTGTACGTCGAAGTTTGCTTCTCGAACAACGAAACCGTATGAAAGAGAATAGCAAAAATACGAATAAGAGAACAGAGAAACGTCAAATTGTCGCAAGGAAAATTTTACCCGTGCGACACAGGTCGATTTTCTTGCGTCTCATGTTTTCGAATTTTTTTTCTCTTTTGCACTTATGTTGTTCGAAGTGTCGCATGCATCTAGATTCATCGTGTAATAGCAGACTAAAGATTCCTCCACAGGAATAGCTTCTCGCATAACAGAATTCCGTTTTTGAATTGAGTTGTGCACTATGCATAAAAGTTCTTTAAAAGAATCCTCGTCCATACGAAGATAACGCCTGTACGCGTCCTTATCTTCTAAGCGTAGTTCGTCATTTAAAAGTTTAAAAGAACTTTGTGTATTCCTGCGGAGCCTCCATGCTTTTGTCCATTCCCTTGTGTTTGTCTTTTTTCTTCATTTAGCAGCAATAAAACATTTGCTGCTGCGCATATTGCAGTATCCATTTCAGTCTATAAAATTGTATATCTTGTGAAAAGCTGAAAAATTCCTATGTACATATGTCGGTAGAATCACCCGCTCAAAGTTTCGAACACAAATGTTTCAAGCTTGTCGTTCCACAACACAAAATGGAAAACGGGTCATGAATAGTCACAATACATGTAGACACATAGTGTTGTGAGCACAACGTTCGTTGGTGGGCACAACACGTGTAGACAAGCTCATACATATATGTATACACAAACAGTAATTACATATAGATATTATTAATAGGCACTATATAATTCTATTGATTCATCGAGATGGCATTTATGCAAAAAATCTATCTCCATGAGTTTGTAAATATTCGTTAGTGGTAATTTTTTTAGTAACTGCGTAATGTTGGCGGTTACAAAAACACCACAGATTCTGTATCTCTCTCTCACTCTCCCTTTCCCTTAGTTAGTTTGATTGATGCCTAATATAATATTGTACAGTTGTACTAAGCATAGAATTTACTGTATATCTGGATTTGACCCATTACTGGTTGGTTTCTTGTCCTTTATTTGATAACAACTACCTTATTTGAATTGAAGACATCGGTCCTTTTCATTTTTACTCTGCTCACGTGGCATCAGCCGTTCGAGTGCTACAAATTACTTCAGTCATCATAAAATAATTGAATAATTCTATAATATTTATTTTTATCAGTATGGCAAAAAGTGTAAAGGTAAAAAATTCAAAAGTGAAAAATCCAAGTTTAGAAGTAAAAAATTTTAAATTAAAAAATCCGAGCGCAAAAAGTGTTAGAAAATTTGCTTTAGTTTATTATTTTGAAAGTATTCAAAGGGATGTTATGCAATTAAACAAAATTCGGAAAGAAAAGCGCGCAGCCAGGAATATTGTGTATTTAGTATGGACAGATTTTACAACAAAGAAACAGACCAAATGCCAGGCGAAAATTATTGCAATTGATGGTAAGTACTTATCCTGGTATCCTTTGTTTAGTTAATTTTATTAACATAATTTTGCTTTTTAAATAATTCAATTAATTGTTGTACATGTACAAAATTATAATTAACTTGTATATGGGTAGATCCAATAATATTAATGATTCAGTCGTATTTAATTATTATTTTAATATTTAATAGGTACTATTTAAAGAATTTATGATCAATAATATATTTCCTTTTTGTATGTTATGATCTTGAATTTAATTTATTGTTAATTTTTTATTTGTTTTATAGATTATAAAAAAAAACTCCTCAATACTCTAGTTACAGCAGATGGAAATATAGCTGATTCATCGCAAAAATTTTTGATCATGATGCAAAACGAAACTCATGAGAAAAAACAATAAAATTATTGACAGCATTCGATCATCAGCTAAAAAACAGGTACAAGAAATAGTAAAGAATCAAATTCCGATTATAAAAAAAACAGGCATTATTGGCACAACCTCCAAGCAACCAGCAACTTATGATGACTAGAAATGAATCCGATTTTCAGACGAAGTATTTAGGGAATAGTTTTTCTCCAATTGTTTCACCTTTAGTAATTGATAGTGCTCATTCAGAAGCATGTAAATATATTGCTCCAGTTATTGGCTATGCTTATTTAAATTATTAGCATTCAACAAAATGTTCAATGTATAGAAAATAATATTATGATTGTATTCTTTGAAAATAAAATAAAATAAAATAAAATAAAAAAAAATAAATAAAAAAAAATATTATGATTCCCCGAAGAATAATTATGCCCATGGATTCAATAAATTCACCAACAGTTATTAAGAGTATGCCACTCTACAGAGGACCATCAACTCCATCAAACCCATTAACTTTTAGAAGTTCTATTGAAGAAACAGTTTCTTCATTATAACCATCAGTTGCCTATACTCAATCTCATCAGGCTACTCCATTTCCTCAAAAAAGTAAGTTTGATTTTGTTGTATTCGATAATAGTATACTTATGTCGTATTATTGATTTATAAAATTTTTTTTTTCTTTTTCAGTTACAATAGAAAATGTTATTTTCCTAGACCAACTAGCAGAGACTATAAACAAATCGTACGCAGATCGAAATAAAGTAGACATCGAATCGTTGGATGCAGAATTAGTAATAAATATTTGCTTTTATTTCTTTAATGCTTGTAAATTTATTTTTTGGGGCGTTAAAAAATTATGTTTTCAAATTACAGTTGATTATCATTACGACAAATCTGGAGTTGGTGAATAAAGAATAGGAAAGGCATTAGGGCTTACCAATAATAAATCGCTAAACACACGTTTAGGTATTGTTGAGTTAAATTTTAACAGCGAGTTAATTTGCGTGTATACTAATAACTAATATCTACTACATTCTCTGTCAAAAAGACAGCATTGAATTGACATTAGTAAAATTTGTTTTGTCGGCAGTACAGGTAAATATTTTTGTTTTCCAGCATAAACTTGAAAAAATAAAACAAATAAATTCGGGAAGACATCGCCTCGGCTACCAACAGTGGTGGTGCTAATTCAAGTGATCTAATTGTATTGACGGGGCTGAGATATCTTGCCGCAGGATCTTACCAGAAGGATGTTGGTAAATTAAAATTATGAAATACATATTCAATGTTTCAAAAAGTTGTTCTTCTTCAGGTGATTTCTACAATATTTCTCAACAATTTGTTAGTAATTTTGTTAAAGCAAGGGACTTCATCAAATTCCCCAGTGAGCCTTCGGAAATTCGGTCAGTAAAAAGAAAGGAAGTTTTATGATGTTGCTGGCTTTCCAAAATGTGTGGGTGCTATTGATTGCACTCATATCAAAATTAGGAATCTTGGTCAAGAATTCGGAGTACCTACGACACAGATGTCGAAAAATTTTTAATCAATTAATGTTCAGGTATGTTTGGCTCAGTTTAACACTCTTAAACATTTTTGTTGTTTTGAAATTTGGTTAAAGTCTTAAAACCAAATGTTAAATGTTGATTGGAAAATTTTCTTCTCATAGAAGTATCTTAAATAAATTATCCGTAAAATCTTACAGAATCATACTAAGAATCATTTTCTTATAATTCTACTCCAGTTTCTCTTCTTCAGCCTTTATTTTCAAATTTACTAAGTGGAGCTTCCGTTCTTGCACTTCTAGCTTCTTTTTTAACACACCTTCCTGAAGTGCAAGAATGATACCTTTTTTTTTTTTGTTTCCATCTCCATTTGTGCAATTCTTTTTTTTAAGAGCTCTTCAGATGTTCCCAAAGTCGGACATTTGCGCGCTCTTTTTCTTGAGTTTTAGGTGGAGGAGGAGGGCTGTTTTTCGTTTCAGGTTCTGGTGGATTTGATGGAATGGTATGTTTTCTCTGGAATAAAAAAAAATTAAAAACAATTGCAAATCATATCGAGAAAATATTCTACTTGTCATCGTAAT
This sequence comes from Eupeodes luniger, assembly GCA_951509635.1. Lineage (NCBI taxonomy): Eukaryota > Metazoa > Arthropoda > Insecta > Diptera > Syrphidae > Eupeodes > Eupeodes luniger. The sequence continues at coordinate 299,862,565 of OX608073.1, forward strand.
CATCAAGCCATATTTCATTGCAATCAAATTCTGCGTTATCTTCAACAATAGCCAGAGCGGAAATTTTAGCTTTTCATGATCGATCTCAGAAGGTTCCTCAGGAGGTTTTCCACGACCGGTCTCCCTCTGAGATCGATTAAATTGACTTAAATTGGTCTGCGCCTCCTGCTTGTAGCGGCTCCATTGGTCCCTTACTTGTTTCGGCGTCAATTCAAAGCCACTTGCCTGAAACGTTGCAGCAATATTTTGCTAGGCTATAGCTTTGGCTTATGCTCAATGACTTGCCACTATTTAGCTTAGAATCTATAACATGCGCAAGTGGTCTAGCTGCTTCGACCAGTAGCTCCTTCATTGCCATGACGATCTGCTCCGTTTTAAATTTAGTTTTTCAACCATTTCTAAAGTGATGGATATTTATTAGAACATAATCACAATTATATATTACAACAAGTATTATTCGACTTACTTTTTTATAAAATATTGCCACGAAAAATCAGCAGGCAACAACCACAACAAATTTTAAATCTTGTGACCTGAAAAGTATTTGTTGCGTGTGCTGTCAAAATGACAGTGCAAACCATGGAGTTTAATTTAACTGTCCGTTTATAGTTGAGTTTCCCAATAATAAATTTTAACTGGGCGTTAGCCCCTAACCTAACTATTAAAATGTTTATTGGCATCGCAAAATATTTAAAATCAAGTTAAATATTTAACTGAGCTGTAATTTTGATTATTGGTAAGGCCCATTGTAAATGAAACTTTATTAGAAGTTTATGGTGCTTGCAAACAAATTCCCAATTATTCAGCAACTGGTAAAAAAGACCAACGTCCTGGAATAAAAAGCCTTCTCTTTCGAGGCTTATTAATAAATAAATAAATAAGCCTCCTAATAAATAAAATAGTACCCGTGGCATGATGGTTAGTGCGTTGGACTGTCACGCCAGAGGTCTTGGGTTCGATCCCTGCCTATGCCATCTAAAGTTTTTTTCACGGGTACGGGCCTCTTGCGAGGAATTGACAAATGCTCCAAGAGTAATTCTTGTTATAAAAAGTGCTTTATCAAATTATTGGGATTTGGCTTAAAACTGTAGGTCCCCTCCATCCCTGACAACAGTACTCGCACACAGGAATGGTTGAGAGTTGTAAGTCTTTAGGCCCTGGTTCTCAACGAACTGTTGCGCCACCCAATTTATTTTACTTATTTAATAAATAAAATGAAAGAGAGTGAGACAGAAAGAGCAAAGAGACAGAAAAGAAAATAAGAAACAGAGTGAGACAGAATAAAAAGTGGTATCAGAGAAAGAGAAAGAAAGAGAGAGTAAATGAACAAAGAGAAAAACTATGGTCAAGATGAAAAAGGTTCATTTGAGGCTTTTTGGTGTCGTCCTCGTTTGATCCTAAACGTCGTATTTTGTCCGATAACTGCAATTATTAGGTTCAAATGAGGAGCAAAATTTTAACATAAAGTGATCCTCTTTTCAATCTCCTTGAACTTCAGAGAACCTGAATTTTGGGGACAAAAATAGGGCCCAAATTTCGACTCCGGTAAGCGATAAGTGTCGGCTTGAGGCCGTACCTGTGAACAAAAAACAATGTTATCCGTAGAAAGGATAAACAGTTTTTAGATTACTTTTTGGTTCCCAAGGTCAAACATTCACCAAGCATTATGATTTAAGGGCCTGGACAGTTTCAACCTTACAGCTTTCAAAGCTTTTCCCAAATCGAATATGATGTATTCGAAATGACTCACCTTATTAAAATGATTAATAAAAAACAGTAATTATTTATTTAATAAAATGCGAAAACAAATTAATTTCATTTGCATTTTGTATTGAAATACAAAACGAAAACATATTTTGGTTTTGTTTTCTTCTTAAAAACGGTAGTCGCTTGTTTTCGTTATAATGACCAAATAAATTAATATGCCAGATTAATGTTATCTATAGGTATAGCCTTTTATTCATCATTATGTGAAGAATAAATAAAATCTGCTTACCTTATCTAATAACAAAAATTAATTTGGGCCATTAAACTAATATATTCAAGACAAATTTACATATTTACATATTTAAAAAAGTAAACAACAAACCTACCTAATCTTTTTATTTAACAAACAATTAAAAATGTAAACAACATATGATTTGTATATTTATTCAAAACAAACCCTTTAATATGGTTCAAAAGCAGTTTGTACAAGGTTTTCCATTAAAGGCGAGTCGATTTTAAAATTGAATCGTTTTCGATAGCTTTGGCGCATAAATCAAGCTGAATTTCGCATAGATCTGTGACTTAAGAAAGCCATACAAGCCATGAAACCGCTGGCGCATAATATCGATTGTGTCTTAAGATGTGTGAAACCATGTGTCTTCGGTGTCGATATCATCCAATTCAGTCAGCAAGAAGTTGGTGATAATCGACCTATGCCGATCGTTGAAGACGGTAAACCTAGCCAGCATCATTTTCGAAGAAGTAAGGACCGATGATACCTCCATTACAGCCGAAACTCGCACACCCAGCAGTAACTTTGTTTGTGCGAATTGGGCTCTTGTGAAACTCGAGTGGATTGGAGTCGTTCCAAATTCGGCAATTTTGCTTATTCACGAACCTATATCATCCAAAAAATGAGCCTCATCACTAAAGATGATTTTTCGACCAAAATTGGGATCAACTGCTCCAAAATCCAATTAACGAACAAACGACGGCGCTGTGTACTGTACTGTCATATGATTTAAGCTCCTAGTTAAGTTGGGTTTTATATGGGTGAAGGCCTAAATCACGACGCAATATTCTACATGTTCTGATCTGCGACAGGCCAAAGTTCTAGTGAGTGACGCGGAATTGAATGCGTCGGATTCTGCTGCAAATTTTCACGAACAGCTGTGTTTTTTCGGCAGATCTTGCGTTACATTGACATACGAGTGTTGGTTGATTGTTTATTGAGTAGGTAGTAGTCAACTTGGAAGGACGACCATGCATGTACAAAAAGGGCGCAACGGGACCATCGTTGCTACTAGAGAACACTCATTTAGATAATAAAGTCTTGTCATTTTCACATATTGTTCGACGCTTTATGATTGATCATAGTGACTGCTTAAAAGAAGATATTTTGACAGAAAGTAAAAGAAACAATATGGCCGCCAAAAACCGTCAAAATCATCCCATACTTATTGAAAAACGAAACACATCAAATGTATCAGAAGCGGTGCTTAAACGTTTGTTTAATTTAAAGACTCTTATCTATGGTTTTAAAACCTCTTTGGTGGATTTCAATTTTGAGACAAAATATTCTGAGCTTAAAAGGTGATTTAATTCTTAGACCAACTGTTGACTTTGAAAGCTTTCAAGTTCAAGCTGATGAAGGATTCAGCCCTGTAACAACTTTTCAAAAATGTAAGACTAGGCTGAGCTCGTTAATTTATAAGACATCTGCAATACTGATAAAAGTAAACCACAAATATCATAGACTCTGCGAAAGCGTGCCAATACTTGTTATAAAAGCTATCAGAGAAACGAGTGTAAGTAAAAATGCGTCCGCTTGGATTGAAAATACGAAATGAAGTGAAGAATTTATTCGTTATGTCTGAACTTTGAATATAAGAAGTAATATAAGATATGAATATAAGAGGGCGCTGGCGCAAAATAAATGTCAAAGGAGAGGGAATTGCCAGACTCCAACAAAAGTGTAATTTGTGGTTTAAGTTGGGATTAAAAAACGAAATAAGAAAAGTAACGGGAAGTGTCATCAAGGGATTATTTCCAGCAATTTGAAAATCGACACAATGTAAAATTTTCTTCTGTAGTAGACAAAAAATTAAGCACCGATATTGTGGAATTTTAAGAAAATAATCAGTTGAAGATGAGCGGTGGTGTCACAATGAAATTATGAAAATAAAACGATAAAGGATTGAGGTCGACAAACAACTACTAGAAGTTCTCAAACCTTTAAAAGATGCATTGAAAACAATGTCTAATTAAGATCCATCATTTTCTCGACTTTCACTATGTGAAATTATTTAAAACCAAGTAATTGTGTTCATAAACGTATTTTATCGGAATTGAGGGAGGGCATTGGCAATAAATCCTTAGCTTCTTTAACTAACCTACTTAATATTCAATTTCCCATTTAATGCTGTTATATTTTATATTTTATTAGTTTACCTAAGATTTAAATAAAGCACATGCGAAATAAGTACTGTAAAAGCCATATCTAAGATTATAAAATTTGTATTTGTGTATATTTTTATGAAGAGAGATCTGTTTTTGTATTAAATCTTATCGATTTCATACTTAAAATTTTGTCTTGTTAATTAAATAATTGTTATTAACTCATAACTAGGCTTGTCTAAGGAACACAATCTCATGCACGACTTGGTCGCACGAACTTGCTCTTGTATCCACATTCCACAGATTATTAAGAACATTGTTTTTTTTTTCAATTTTTAAAATTAATTAATTGACAGTTAAATTTCGTTAAAAAATAATGACGCATTTTTACAATTTTGCAAAAAAATATATAAGTACTTTTTTAACTGTCCAAAAATAAATATTTTTGAACATCTGGTGGTGGATCTACTTTTTAAAGAAACTGTATTGTGCTGGGGTCATTTGCGACCTGCAACTGATTGTTTGGGGCTATTCTTCTGAGCTGTTTGTATTATTCTTCGCATGCACGGGTTCCATGAGATTTGTTGCGTTGATTGGTTTCGATCCGATCTCTCCGAGTTGGAAGTACTAATGATGAATTTTGTAAGGTGTGCTCACTTCTTTTCTACTATTCTCGTTGCGTAGAACAGCCGTTTTGATTCGAACCTGATCGGCAGATGCAATGCGTCTTCGGAAGGCAATCCGCCCTCGGAACACCATACAAAAGCGATAGTGATCCGAGTCGATATTGACAGCTGTATTAAACATACGTCATATTCCTTTTTCTGCATAATAACACGCCCTGACCATCATATCTCGGGTAACGCTGTTATGACAGCCTTTTACATTGACAGGGTATCGGCTAGCTGCTTGCACCTCAAGTTCTATAGAGCGATCTAACGTTCCATCAGAACAATCTTAAATCGTTGATCCGTTTTCGTTGCCGTTGTTGTCGTCCTTCTTAAGACCTTGGAAAGATTGATTGATATCCATATTTAAAGGCAAGTATTGATACAAGACTTCTGTCTTCGTCTCAACATGCCTACTGTAAAGGTTAATCGGTGGAAACAGCGTTACACACCTTAGTACGCACCGTCGAATATTCCCTCCATCATAAAGAAGTACCCGTAGCGTGATGGTTAGTGCGTTGGACTGTCATGCAAGGGGTCTTGGGTTCAATCCCTGCCTGTGCCACCTAACTTTTATTCACGGGTACTGCCCCTTGCGAGGAATTGACAAATCCTCCAAGAGTAATTCTTGTCATAAAAAGTGCTTTCTCAAATTAGCCGTTCGGATTCGGCATATAAACTGTAGGTCCCTTCCATCTCTGACAACATTACTCGCACACAGGAATGGTTGAGAGTTGTAAGTCACTAGGCCCTGGTTCTTCATGGACTGTTGCGCCACCTAATTTTTTTATTTATTTATAAAGAATTCACTATGGTTGCTTTCCTTAACATCGAAGGTGCCTTTAACAACGTGGACACATCTGCAATCACATCTGCACTAACATCTCTAAACGTAGAGAGTTCGCTTGGGGAGTTAATTCATTTAATGCTTACTAGCAGGATAATTAACTCAAAACTGGGCAACTCTTCTGGCAGACGATTCGTTAGTAGAGGGACACCGCAAGGTGGTGTTCTATCCCCTCTCCTCTGGAACCTAGTGGTGAATGAAATCCTAACTAGTCTGGATGCGGAGGGCTTCAGAGTGATAGCCTATGCAGACGACGTTGCTATAACAGTTTCAGGAAAGCATCTTAACACCCTAAAACAACTCTTACAAAATTCCTTAGACAGACTAATACTTTGGGCTGATCGGTGTGGACTGCGTATTAACCCACACAAAACCGGTTTGGTCCTATTTTCGATTAGATACAAAATTCCTTTTTCCTTTATTCTACCTTCCAGATCTTTTTGGGAGGATAGGACATTCTTGGAGGATGAGTCAATCCATTTTTATACAGATGGGTCAAAAACAAAAGAAGGAGTTGGTGGAGGTGTGTACTCTGAACGACTGAAATTAAGTCTCTCATTCCGCCTTCCCAATCATTGTAGCGTGTTCCAGGCGGAACTTTTGGCGATAAAAGAAGTCTTGTCCTGGCTTAAAGAAAACGTGATATCAACATCTGATATCCGTATTTTCTCAGACAGTCAGGCCGATATCAAATCTCTGGACTCTGTCTCTACAAACTCTATAACAGTCCATAACTGTCGATCATCTGTAATGGAGATGGCACAATAGTTTAATATTCACCTTTGCTGGGTGCCGGGCCATAGAGACATTCCAGGTAACTGTAAGGCAGATGAACTCGCCAGGAACGGTACAGTACAGCTCATCCTTCCACGTTTGGCACGTACTGGCATACCAATCGCTACTTGTAAACTGTTGCTAATGCAAAACGCTGTGAGGAGGGCAGGCACCAGGTGGAACAACATCACCACGTGTCAATCACAAAAACATCTGGCCAACACTGGATTTAAAACGTTCAAGGTGCTTGCTCTCTCTTAGCAGATAGCATATAAGCTCGATAATAGGTGTCATAACCGGACACTGTCTAATAGGAAAGCACGCCACAAGATTAGGCGTATTCTCAAATGACTTTTGGTGAAGCTGTATGGACGAGGAAGTTCTTCAAACAGTTCTTCATCTTCTCTGCACATGCCCTGCTCTGGCTCGAAAACACAAGAATTACCTAAGATAATTCTTCTTTAACGATCTAAACGATCTAAATCATATCAGCATAATCAGCCTCTCACATTTCGTAAGGGACTCAAACTGGTTCACTTGAGCTTAGGAGGAAGCCCCAAGATTCATGTGGTATTACAATGGGCCATTAAACTGGCCTAAGTGTGTCCGTTTCCATCTTGGACAGCCACTATAACCTAACCTAACCTAACCTGTTGTCGTCGTTAAATCAGTCCATTTCCGAGTCGTTTTGTTGCTGTAGTAATAAGATTTTGATGAATATTTTTGAACAACAACAACAACTTAAAGGTGCTACCACTCATTGTTTTTGGCTGGAGATATAGCTATTTCGTGCTTTGCCACTTTTTGCACTCATCAGTCTCCTTTGTTTTGTGGTGCTGAGCTTTAATCCAATTTTATTTGAAAAACTTTATACACAACATAGGATTCGAACCCACGCATATCAGATTTGCTCAGTCTTAGAAGTCGTGTGCACTACGCACTCCACTACTACCACTATTAATAACAATAATAAGATTTTATTTATTTTTACGGGACAGTTTATCAGCCTGTCGCTAACCAGAGGAAATAGCCTGACCATATTAGATAAACCTTTTGGGGTTTATTTCTAGCGGCCGCCACGAAGAGGCTATGGTCACTTTTCCACCAATACCAAATGTAGGGTTTTTCAATAAGGGCGGGTAGATGTTGTGTGTAGATGTCGTGGCGTTTGCTGTGTGGCACTTAGCGCCGTTCTGCTATAACCACATGTCGGGGTCGTCTAGGTCAATATGGTTCAATTTGGTCCATAAGAAATTAGTTATCATCGTTATGTATAGCGCTCTGCCAAAAGTGTGGTCCTCTTCCAAACGATTCTAAGTCCAGTCAGCGAACAAACGGCGTTGTCTATGGTCAAGAACTTTGAGCTCCTGGGTCAGTTGGATTCTGTACGAGTGTAAGCCCAAGTCCCGACGCAAAATCCACCAAGTTGAAGTCTGCGAAAGGCCGAGTTTTAGTGCACGGCTAGGAATAGACTGGCTCAGGTTCTGCTGTACACTTTCACGGACCGCGGCGATGTTCTCGGCCGATCTTGCGTTCCTCGAATGTACGGTGTTGGCTGATTGTTTACTAAACCGGTCGTCTCAAATTTGGCCACCAAACGTTGAAGAGTCGATTGTGAAGGGCCACCACGTCTACCGTAAAATGGGCGCAATGCGCGCAACGTTTGCGTTAACGAACACTCATTTTGATAATAAAGTTTTATGAACAATAAACAAAAGATTTGACAGATGTCACCAAAACAAAATGGCGTCCATGGGGCGCCAAAATCTACCCGCGCCAATTTAAAAACCCTATAGTAACGGCACATGCATGTTTTCGTATGCTACATGCTATTCCCCGTATTCGGCTGATGGTTGACCGCCCCATCAGAAATTCAAAGAATTATTCGTGAAAAGCCTCTTTGCAAAGAATATTTGGCGTTGCCGGTTTTAGGCTGGCTGTGTAACTTTATTAATTTGAAAAGAAAATGAATCTGGTGAAAATTTTAACTTGTATTAATTGGGCTATTGCCGGAATTAGTAAATATCGATGTGTGATGTTACTTTATTTTTCAATGAGATGGCGACGGTGGTATGCCAAAAAAGTTTCTTGATCGTGCTATTTCTAGAGGATGTGTTCAAAATCTGCGACGGAGGGAGATCTTGTAATAATTTAAAATTCTTCTTTTTGGCCACGTTAAGGGTAATGGCTACGCAAAAGCTACGCAGTCGATTTAAAAAGCTGTGCATTGTACAACCTGGAAACTCGTTTTTTTTTTTTTGTAAATATCAAAAAATGAAACCTCTTATTGCAAACCCTTTACAAAAAAAATGGGTCCATTTAAGGTCTCATCGAGTTACCTCCGCTTGTCAAACTTACTAAAAGCAAAAGAATTACTGTAATGATTTTGTTCCTGCGTATTTTTGTCCTAAAATGTCGAAAACTTCACATCGACTAAGTTTTTTCAAAAAATCACTTAATCTTAAAAGAAATTGGGCCCATAAAAAAGGATTGTCTTTTTTCTAAACTGTTATCACCTTTTAACTGCTTGTAAGACCTTTCTCGACAAAAACCATTCAATTTAACTAAAAAATAATAAAACATTTAGTTAACACTTAAGCTTTAAGGTTTAAGCCATCAGCAATTATTATTAAATTAATCCTCTTTGCAAATTGTTCCCCTTCCATATAAAAGTCATTATACAAATTATCATCTGCTGCGATTGATGCGTATACTCGTATGTTAAGTTCATATGCGTATATGTAATGTATACGAACTATATGTTACGCCTTAATATATCTACTCTCAGAAATACATAAAAATGTAACCCAATATTTTCGTTTACTGCCGCCACCACCCCACCGTACCCTGTATGCGTAGCCGAAGAAGAGTTCGTCAATTAAGGACATCCGTACAGTGTCATCGACAATGACGACGACGAACGAAGTCATAAACCAAAACAAAAGGGTTGACGGCCGGCCGGCCGTTTCAAAGTCACAGCAGCTTAAATTTACCACCCGCACCACCGCCCTTCTTGTTGTCAACTTTGTCCATTGTCGTTGTCGGCAAAGAAGTGTACTTAAAAAAGGTTTACGTTTCTCTTAATTAGAGTTCAACTGTAATTCAGATTGTCTCCTTCATACTCGTATTTCCCCCCAAACGATGTTTGTCCTTAATTGAATATAATATTTATACAAAGGACATTTTTTCTCAGCCCTTTATCATGTGTACTTTGGGTCTTGTGTGCTTAAAGAGCCGACTCGCATTTAGATATATGAAATCTGAGGAGGTAAAAAGAAATGCTCCGCAATACCATACGAAGACTCGCACCCAAATGGCCAAGTGCATCAGCAAACAGCTTCGGAAAGGATTTACGATTGTTGTACGATTATGATGGGTCGACCTGTGATATGTGATGTGGAGTGGAGTGGAGTGGAGCGGTTGATTTGATGAAATTTTTTGCTGATTAGAAATTATTATGAAGTATCTTTCTGTTTCTGGGCAAATTCTCAGATGATGCATCCTCATCCTGGTTCTCAAACGATTTGTTATGGGCAAGAAAATCGGCAGCGGTTGCGGCTGCGGTGGCGGTGGCGGCACAATTCATCCCAGCACTAAACTGAGTTGGCCGTGCAAGTGAGTAGGTACACCCGGCTTTGCCGCCACCACCATGCACCACAATCGTCCACAATATGATGGTGGAAAATTATGCCACAACTGAACAAAACGGTCTACCATCAATCGGATAGCCTAAGGAACCATCATTGGACCAGTTTCTTTTTTTTTCTGTTGTCAATAAATATTGGTTCTTCTTATTCTTTTTGTTTTCTTCCGGCAAGGAACGGTTGACGTTTTTTTTTGTAAGGTATATGGTTAAGTATGAAAGAAGTCAAGCTCTAAAGCCGCGTGAGGATTATGTTTTATTTATGGTACCCTAAGAAGTTATCTCCAATAAATGTCCGGCAAGTATGTGGAGCATGTGTTTGCTTTGGTGAAGATTTTTGTCGTAAATTTTTATATCTTTCAACCGGATCAGTGGTACACGGCAAAAATAAATACATATAAGCTTGGATCAAAACGAATCGTTGCGCATTTTGACGTAATTTTAGAAAACTAAACTTTCCACAGTTTGACGTATCAAAACACATGGTGGATATTTATTGACTCATCTTAAAGAATTTTTAGGATTATCAAAATATTTTCACGAACATTGATACAAAATTTAACAACGTGACGCTTTCATATTTTTACTTATTCATGAAATTGGATATATTTTTTTTGACGTACGTAAACAATTTTTAACGCAAATAGAATTTTATCAACGCAAACTATAATTCCCTAAATTACTTAAAAAATATATACATTCAGAAGTTACATGGCATTTTGAATTAACTACGTAGGCTAATGTCAAAGTTAGTACCCTTGGCGTAATTGTTAAGGACTGTCATGCCAGAGGTCTTGGGTTCAATCCCCGGCTGTGCCAAGGAGTTTACAAATCCTTCAAGAGTAATTCTTGCCATGAAAAGTGCTTTCTAAAATTAGCCGTTCGGATTCGGCTTAAAAATGTTGGTACTCTCCATCCCTGACAACATTACTCGCACACAGGAACGGTTGACAGTTGTAAGTCACTAGGCCCTAGTTATCTGCGGACTGTTGCGCCACATAATTTTTTTTTTATTTAGACTAATGTCAACGCATTTTGACGCATGCAGTTTTATACTAACGCATCTTGATGTAACTTTTCATAATTCAAAACATATTTACACTTTTTGAAGCCTATTGGTGAACCCTTTCATATATTTGCCATTGTGATGTATTAAACGACCTTATGCATCTAGACGTATGTATTTTCAAGTATCTTAATGCATTTGGACATATTGTTCGTAATCTTAATGAAATTTTTTACATGTTGATGCATCTTAAAGCATTTTGACGTACCTTAAAGCACATCAATACGTTTATACGGCACGTATTTCTGAACATCTTAATGCAACCTTATACACCTTGACGTATATTTTTACATCTTGACGCATGCATTTTAAGACATATTTCAACGCATTGTGAACCATGTAGATTTGACGTTCCCTTACATAACTTCAAATACATTTAATCATTTTGACAAATCTTAGTGCACTCTGTTACAAAGAACTGTGACGTATAAAAAGTTTTAATAAAAATAATTACGCCTTAACGCATCTTAATATATTAAGACGCCTTTTAATGTATATTTTGCCAATTTGAATGCAACTTTTTATACCTTGACGAATATTCATACCATATAATGCCACTCATTTGTTTTTGTAAAATGGCGTCAAATCCAGATGAAGTTTTGCAATTTATCCCTCGTTGACACACTACAATAATTTGATCCGCACACACTTTATTAATCTTTGAGAAAAAATGTCGATATTATCCGGCTCGAAGGACCAATGTTTTGGCTGTAAAGCCTTGTAATTATTTTTATTTAAATTGTATAAATAAACTTAAAGAATTAAAAATAAAACACAACACGTTTTGAAACTTTTAACTTCACACTTTTATTTCTTGTTGGGAGAGATGAAGATGACAATTTAATGACGTTTCTATTGACATCCCTTGATTGACATTTGTTTTATGGAAGTTTTATATGGGCTCGTTCGATGACCACTGTTGAGCAGGGTGCGTTCAACAAGACTTGTCTTAATGAATCATGATACGTTAGCGAAGCACTATAAAAGTTTTTTATAATTATTATTACAATTATCTTAATGTAACTTTTTACACGCATTTTGACGTATGTAGACAAATTTAACAAATTTGTATTAACGCATTCGTACTCTTGTGCGTAACCTTAACAATATTAATACTTTTTGACGCATCGTATTTACCGCATCTTGATACAACTTCGTAACCCTTGCTGCATTTTGATGTATGTAGACGCGACTTAACGCATCTTTTGAGCTTCATCGTTTAGTTTAACATCCTGACGCGTTTACATTCATAACAACACTGTTGACGTATGTAGAAAAACTTTAACGCAGCACGCAGGCACTAGCAGATTATTCGTTTCGCATCTTCAACTTCAAGTGCCCTTACCTTATACTTAAGCATCTTGCACATGAGCAACGAACTGCGAACTACGAACTGTGGATGTTTGCATATTTTGACTTTTCTTTCACATGAGCTTTTATTTCTATTCGCAGGTAGCGACGAATTGTCAACCCTTTTTTTCCATATTTTCCTCAGCCATCATCTTTCACACAAAAACAAAACAAGAGTGGTATAATTTTGAGGTTAAGTTGAGCGCGAACAATTTATTCGTTGCAGTCTGGATGGTATGTGGAACGCGAATAGAGTTTGACAGTTCGCAGCAACCACACTGCGATTCGTTACTACCAAATTGTTTTTACAAAATTCTCTTGTTTTAGAGAACAAAATGCAAATTTTATTATCCTAATATTAGTGTCAATTGGTTTCTTATAATTTAAATGTGTTTTTGTGTGGAATTGACTTTTTGAAATGTGTAAAATCACGTTTGCTCGTCCATTCGCAATTCGCAGTTCGTTGCTCATGTGCAAGGCACTTTAAAGTTTACGTTGACTCTTTTTGACGGAACAAATAATTCATAACCTACACAAGTACTGAATTTTTAGGCCACTATTATTTTTTTCAGTGTTGGTTTGTTTGTGACCGACCACAATAGGAGCTCAGCTTGCAATCCTCGGCAAGATGTCGTGATTTCCGAAGCTGGTGTCATTGTTTAATATATTTTAGTGCAAACTGAAAGTGGATATCAGAGTCGGAGAGGTAAAGATATAGCATGATGGAGTTGGAGTCTGCTGCCATCATCATTATCATCCAGAAATTGTCGTCATCGTCATCGTTGGTCGCACTGCCGCGTCATATCAGTGGCAGAGTGCATAAAATGGGACGGAGCGGACGTACCCGATAGATAGATAGATGGATGGATGGCTTGAAGGCTGAAGACTAAGGAGAGTATTTTAAAGCAGAGTAAGATGATGACGATGATGGTGATGGCACAATGTGATGTGAAATAATACCTACTGGTTTAGCTTGGTTAAGGTTATGGCGTATCCCCCATATAACTATTTTTCAAATCCGACTTGGAAACATGATGTTTTGTGAGCCCGCCACGTTTATATATAATTCGTTTGTCGGTGGATTCTACCAAAAGGCCCGACAGCGCAAGCAATGACGAGGTGGGTGCAAAAAGTGCCCCAGGAGCGTATAATAATCGCATAAGCGTATAAAAAATGTGCTTCCCATCGTAATACTTCTTTTGTGGGGCAAGGACAGAAACCAGTTCAAGTTATATTGCAATGATACTTAGCTATGTTATGTGCGCTGCGATCGAAAAATGTGGTTTAAGGACAAGATAGTTTTTGTATGTTCATATTCTTTTGTTGTTGTTGTTTCTTTATAAAGATATACGGTATGTGAATTTATCAGATTCTCACAAGTTGATAGAAGAACAACACAATTGAGAGCCAGATAATCCAATAATCCAGGTAAAAAATAATAAGTAAGTTGGCTTATACATATCTAGATGTTTGATTAATATTTCTTCTTTAAGGATAATTAAAAATAAAGACAGAGTAGGTAAATGTATTCGCTTCAATTGAAAACTATTTCGAATGAAAACAAAACAATAATGGAAAATTTTGAATTTATGATATCTTTCAAACATTTCAATGCAGGTACAAAATATTGGCAATCAGCGATAGCACACCCCGGGCGCCAGCCCAAAATCCACAACAAACATGAAACTTTTTCGGGGTGCATTGATAGCATGTGAATTGTTGTCGCCTCAATTTGAGAACTTTGTTTTGGTTTTGACGTACTCATATCAACCCGATGAAAAAAATTCTGTCATTACAATTAGTAGTGTCCGACCGAAGCTTCGGCTTCGGCTCGGCCGAAATTCGGCCAAACAAACAACGAAACAACATTTGGCCAAACCTTCAGCTTCGGCCATTTTAGGCCGAAGTTTTGGCCGAAGCAGAAGAATATGTTTATTATATCGAGCTCGAGCATCATACAAGGCGCCGGAAAAAATTTCAAAACATCATAGTAGGCGCCGAACAAAAAATAAATTTTTGAATTTTGCCTGACACCTTTTGTGCATCGTTTGTGGAAAGGAGAATTCTTGATTTTTTTCAACCTTAAGTTTCGGCTTCCGCCGAATTTTTGGTCGGACACTAACAATTGGGTTAAGTTTTTAACTGCTTTAAATCCCAAAAAGTGAACACACGTGTCGTTGTCGATGGTCGTTTAACGTAAGCCCCTGAATCAATTCAGTTTAAAAAATGTGCAAGCCCAAGTCCCTACGAAAAATTCCCTAGTTTTGGTATACGAAAGATCCAGCATTTCGTAAATGTGAAAGTTTTTGTTTACTGAACCAATGACTTCACTGCATATAAGGAAAGGATCATTATGGCGACCGTCAAAAGTTGAAATACATGGCACGTTTTCTTGTTAAAACATTCATTCATTTTATCATTTAAATTAAAAGCTTCATCGCCCCAGATTTACAAAACTGAATAGCTACCTAAATGACAGCCAATTTGACGTAAAGCTTCAAAATTAAAAATATTGACCGCTATCAAGTGTCAAATTACGGAAGATTGTCATGCTTATTTTAAGATTGGAACGATTAGCTAATTCGATAGAATGAAGCAATACGTACGAACGGACTTTCTGTATTTTGACTTTATACCCTAAGGAATATTTTGGAATAATTACAAGAAATGAACTTGAACAAAAATTAATGTTTGTGATTAGCAGTTTGTTGTACATACATACTGTACATAAATTTACATACATACATATGTAAATTATTTTTTACAAATAAAAAATCTAACATGATTATTTGTTGATTTGCGACATAAATTTGAACAACACAAAAATGACGTTTAATTCGAATCATTCGAGAGTCAAGATTTGCGTAGTCTTTCAATAAACTTTCGATTGATTCGGTGAAATTTGGAATCGTTTGAGTCTCGGATTATAATTTTATCGAATTCGACTAAGTTTCTATCAAAAGCGAATCTCAAAATAAGCGCATATATCGGAAGACCCATCATTAAACGAAAGTTATTATTTTTACAATTTCATTTGTGAAAGTTATTCTAAATCTTTTTTAAAATCCGACTCTGTTACGCTCAGGTTCATTTGGCAGATGGTTGTTAATTTTATCAGCTGTCAAAACTCACTTAATACTTTTTGTGAGCTTTGGATTAATTTAATGGATTATTTGAAAAATTTAATAAGGCTGTGGACTTGTAAACCACAAAATTGGAAAAGTAACTTTGTCCCAATAAAATTATTTTTTTTGTTCCAACTTTTTGATTTCACTCTTCAAATAAAATTTGTATTTTTAATTTTGACCATAAGGCTTAGTTATTCCTGGCCCACTGCTATTATTTACCTGTAGCCCACCCTTTATGATGTATTTTGGGATTTTGAGTTTATTCTGCTGATTTCTGAACCCTGCAACGAATAATGAAGATGTATTTTAAAACACAGAGGATAAGTTTTTAAATGAAAAGTTGTTAGAGTTCATAAATGTAGACCAACTGCATTATCTTTGCATTGCAGCAGTCGGTAACTATGTTTAAATTAGTGCAGTGTTTTTTTTTGCGTTTCTGCAGCAAGATGGCTGACGAAAACATATAAGTTGAATGTTTGAATACCCGTGTTTTGTTGGAAAATCTATCCATAGTATAGTAGGATTTTACACAAATAACAAAAACAATATCCATAGTATGAATAACACCGATAAAAGTTAGAGTAGAATCTTACTATGGATGGTTTTTTGACATTTAAACGAGTCTCGAATGGATCTTATGTGATTTCGTTCTCAAATGTTGGTACGATTGATATTGCATTTGTATCTCGATGGCTGTGTTCGTTGAGTAGTTGTGCATGTGTGTTTTCTCTTGGGGAAAAAATCAATCTATTACTGTTGATGTTATTTTGTTTTGTTAGTGAAAATGGACTGACTAGGCTTATTTTGCAAGAGAAAACAATAGAAAAGATAATTAAGTTTTGCTATGTTTCCACCAAAGGTTTATCTCAGTTTAGATTAGATAAATCTTTTTGGTGTTTCCACCGCACCACAAGATTTAAAAATGATTAAGTTCGACAGCACTTTCTGAAATGCAAATGGTGTTTCGATGTTTCTTATGGAGTGCAAGTGAGTTTGATTCATGTTAAACAATGAAAAACTGAATAGTTCAGCACCATATAAGAATATGCTACGATGTGCAATTTTTTTTTTTAATTTGATTAAGACAAAACTATATTTTTGTACAAAAACATGCAAAAAAACAGACCATAACGCATTATATGTAAAACAAACTCCTCCACATAGGTTTTTCTTCACAAATTTTGACTCGACTCCGATCCCCGACCGGAATCGAGGCGAATCAAGCTCATTTCAACTCGATTTAGGTATATAAAGAATTTAGGCGAGCTTCAAGATCGCTTCAACTCCACATATTAATGCAATTGTTAAAAATGAGCTTTTCTTTATAGAATCTCAATTTCCAGATGTTTTCTTACCATTTCTTACCTTTCTTAAAAATTGTCCATTTCATTACTTTTAGTTATTTTTTTTTGCTAAGTAAATTTTAACATTTGATTGTCACAAAACTTTCTTCTATTTGTGTGTTTTTTTTTTATTAGTATTCTGACAGATCTTCTTTCAGTTGTACCAATTTTTAAATACAAAAATCTGGCTACTGCGGATCGTTTTGTTGGCAATTTCTCACTGTACTATATATGGAATACCAAAAAAACGCACTTAATATTTTATATTATTGGTAAAAATTTGATGTTATTGTCCATTAAAAACAATAAAATATTAATTTAAAAAAATGCTGCACTGAACAATCTTGTAAACTCTTTCATCTCTGATGAAATTTTGATTCTAAGGGCCAGTTATAGTTATCATTGTTTCTCATCATTGAAATAAATCATTCAAATTTGGTTGACAGTTTGATTATAATTACCATTGAAAATTACTACTAAAAATGTTCTAATCAGAATTAGTATTCCCTGATTGGAATAAAATATTTAAGGTTAGAGTGGATCATCTGAAATAAAACTAACAGGTGGGGATACAAACAAAATGAAATTGTGAAATGATGTTGTTACGGATTATACAATACACCCCTGTTACAGAATTCCATGAACGATCTCATGTGCCAATTTTAATTGTTTTAAAAACTTTCGCTATTTAAAAATCCAAAAAAGAAAGTTGACATTTTGGTCAACTTATCTGGAATTACTAAATCCGCAACTCTTATTCGCATTCCATAACATTTCTAATCTGTCACTCGCGCCAATTTTAATACAAATTTGTAGTTTAATTAAAGAATGTTTGTTTGTTTTTAAAATCATTGAATAAATAAATTAATTACTTCACTTTATAACTTTGTTTTTCTTATCCTTTGTTTATTCAATTACATGACGTTTAGATGTCAGCAACTGACAGTGTCGAAAGACAAGTTAAAAAATATGATAAGGTAGTCTTAGAAATCAACAATGTAATTTTACAACTCAGCTGAAAGGTCAGTGGATCGGGAAGACTCGCGGGGAGTTCTCGATTAAATCAAGTATGTTTTTAGTAAAACAAAATCTACGAACCATAATAGCTTATTTTTATAACAAACGTAACAGTTAACTTTTTTAATAAGTAATAACTACTTTTAAACCTCAAAATAAATTGTTCAATGATGACAAATAATAGCAGCTGATTCGCATGGACTCTCTTTTAACACGAAATACAACAACAATTTGTGATCTTAGTTTCTATCTGCGTCATTTTTACAAACCTAAAAATAGTTCTTATTGTGACGGGTAGATCGCTACGAGTATAATGTAATTCAAATGGTAAGGTAGTGTGAATTCTAGTTGAAAGAAAAGAGGCGGTATGAAAGTTTAATGTCTTGGATCTACACCATTTTATTTTCGTAGGATAACCATGGGTAATTGGCGATAAATAAATATATCTAATAATAGCTAGTACTCGTGGCGTGGCAGTTATTGCGTAGGACTGTCATGCCAGATGTCTTGGGTCCAATCCCAACTAAAGTTTTTTTTCACTGGTAATGCTTCATGCGAAGAATTGACATATCGTCCAAGAGTAATTCTTGTTTTGAAAAAGTGAATAGCAACTGTTACTGTAGGTCCCCTCTATCTCTAAATACTAGAACACAGAGAATTGTAAGTCACTAGGCCCTGGTTCTCCACGAGTTGCTGCGCCACCTACTTTATTTTTCAATAATAGCTATAACTGGAAAACCAACTGTCAAAATAGTGAAAAGGTTGAAGTTCTGTGTGCTCTCTGATTTATTTAAAAATAAAACAATTAAAATTTACAATTATTGTTTTTTAAAGTCACAAATTATAAATAAAGTCATATCGTCATTCAAAAAGTTAAAAAATTTGATCAACTGCTAATACAAAGGTACGATTTCTTTCATTTTTATTATTGGGGATACATTGACCGGTACACTGTGAACGTACTGCATATGCAAGCAAAAAGAAATCTGCAAGAAACTTCTCCGGAACATTCTTCGAATAACAAGAGAGCCAGTGTTGAATTTTCCAATAAAATGGCAGTAGGAAATATGTCGATTGAGCAACTAAAGACTCTTTTAGATGAGTGCCTGATCCCTAAATTCAAGGATGTTGCAACAAAGAAAGAAGTCTTAGCTGTCTCAAATGACATTCAGTTGTTAAGGTCACAAAACGTTTACCTGCTTAACCGTATACAGAACATGGAAAGCTACTGTCAAACGTTGGAGCGTCAACTTGAAATTCTGTCTCGGAAAGAAAATGAAAATTCTGTTGTTGTGCACTTCCCGGCAGAAGGGAAACCCAATAAAGTTGACTTTGCAAAACAAGCTTGTATTGGGCTTCTCCAGCTCCAAGGAAACGCTGAATTGCCAATTCAAACTACACAGGAATTCACAAATCGAATAACAAACGAGTCTACGGTTATTCTTAAATTTCAATCCAGTGACACTGTAAACAAAATAATCGAAGCTACACCACAACTAAAGAACTCTGGAATTGTTGTACATCGCGAACAGTCCATCATTACACGCCAAAAAAGAAATGCACTTTACCAAATTAAAACGAAATTACTTCAACTGGCACCCACTGAAAAGATCGTTATAAGAGGAGTTAAATTAAATATCAAAAACTTTTCGTTTTCTTATAATTTTTCACGAGGGTTGGTTGTAAACAATACTGATAAATTGACATTTATTAAAAACACTTTTGGAGAAGACGCATTGCAATTCTTTGACACAAACAACAGCAATAGCTGTCAGAACTATGCGATGTCAGCGCCAGTTGTTCCTCAAGGAGATCGCGGTGGTCAGCAGAATCGACAGTCACATCAACAAGTCAGTGTTCAGTGAGGATTTTTCTAGATCAGAACAGCACAGGACAGTACAGTTTCGTGAGAAACGTCAGATCAAGTTAGAACAGTCAGTTAAACGTCAGTTGTCAACAAAAAAAAAACAAAACAAATTGCAAATTGTGTGAATTTTTCGTTTCTCGCTTATTTTTTTCATTTTTTGTGTTTTTACTGTGAAAAATATTATTAAAAATTATTGAAACGGAAAATCAAGTGATTGCTAAGATAATACTAAATGAAAATGTTAGTGGTTCAGACACCGATAGTGATTTTTCGTCGGATTCCTCTTCAGATGATTGGAATGAAAGTGTGATGAATGTTATTACCTTTTCTTTGATGAAATGTAAAAGATTTATTTATGTTAAATGTAAAAAAATGTATTTTATAATTATTTTATTAAACAAATTAAACAAATTGGCAAAATAACTTTATTTTAATTTTTTTAAATCACGAGAAAAAAAACACAAAGCACAACCAAATCAAAACGTAAACAAAAAAAATGACAAATTCGATTTTGACATTTCTCACGATTCTGTTCTAACCTGATCTGACTCAAAAGCAAGAACAGAAAATCCTGTTCTAAACTGTTCTAGGTTTGTCAATGAACAGGAAAGTAGAACAGTTCAGCACAGAAAAAACCTCAATGAACAGCAAAAAGCTGTACTTTTCTGTCTAGAACAGTCCAGAACAGCGTCACTGAACAGACTTAACATAAAAAGTTAGGGTAGAGTTGCCGTCTGTCATTTAAATTTAAATTTAAAAATTTTATGTTATAATGTGGCTGGTCTAAAAAATAAGCTTTTATCGCCAGATTTTTTCAAATTCATTTTAAACTTTGATATTATTATTTTAATTGAAACTTTTCTTGAAGAAGGTAAAGAATCCCTATTTTTTAAGTATTTTAAAGAATTTTCTGTCAAATTCATTCCAGCTACTAGAAGAAGTATTTTTGGTAGAGCGAGCGGTGGTTTTTTAATCGCAATTAAATGTAATTTAAACAATTTTGTAAAAATTATATCAATAGGTATGAAAACTGTTATAGAACTAAACCATAGGCATGAACCATATTACATTATTCCCACCTATCTTAATTGCAATAATTGGTTAAGTGAATTTACAGAATTACAGCTTTTTATTAATGACAACGAATTACAAAATATTTTAATACTAGGAGATCTCAATGGAAGGATCGGAAATTTTCAGAACCCAGCTTCACTGGTACAAAATGTCTCTCATGTGTTCGAAGGTGTAAGAAAATCTATGGATGAAGTAATTAATAGATGCGGGAGGCAACTTCTAGAATTTATTGATGATTTTGGTTTCATGGTATTAAATGGAATAACTAAAGCAGACAAAAATGGCGAACTCACTTTCGCATCGGGTCAAGGTAGTTCAGTAATCGACTATTGTTTCGCGAGGGGAAACTGGCTTAGTATTATCAGTGACTTCGAGGTTCAAACTGCGAATTACTCTGGTCATATGCCAACAGTAACCTCTCTTATTTTGTCAGGGGTGACGGTGGGGGCAAATAACGCAATTAAGACCATTAGGTGGGTTGAAAATCGCGCGGAAGAGTACAGACGAAGACTTGATGCTCAGTTAAACTACCTGCCTGAACAAGAAAATTGGAGTAGTGACCAGGCTAGTGAAAATATTGTAGATATTGTTCGGCAAGCATCTAATATTAGAAAAAAACCGCAAGGTGGTGGTATATTCGTGGCTGAATGGTTTGACTGGGAATGCATGAAACTTCGCAAAAAGTGTTTCTCTTCTTAACCTTTTTAGGAAGAACAATTCCGTGTTTTTCAAAACACTTTACTTAGAGGCAATACAATACAAAAATACAAAACAATACAAACAGCTTTTAGTTCAAAAACGGAAACTTTATTTTAATGGTGTAGCAGCCGGTCTCTCATCATGTAAGGACTCAAAAACATTTTGGTCAAAGGTGAGGTTGTTAGGTGGCTGTAAAAATGTTGCATCTTCGGTGTTGCCAGTTGAAAAACTTGCTGATCACTTCAAAGTTCTTCTGAACCCATTATCGGTTCAAAAAACGTTTGAATATGCTTTACCTTTAGTGAAAATTCCGGAACTTGATGGGCCAATTTCAATGAAAGAGTTGCAAGATACTTTGAAATCAATGAAAAATGATAAGGCTGCGGGAATCGACGGTATTCCCGTTGAATTTTACAAAAACTCATCAGTAAATTTTTTGGCTCATATTAATTTATTCTTTAACAGGCTTCTTGAGGAAGAATCTATTCCGAAATCATTTTTAAGAGCATGGATTTGCGCAATATTTAAAAAAGGTGATCCCAGCGCCCAGACAACTACAGGGGCATATCGATTTTACCGTGCCTTCGGAAAATATTCACCCATCTTCTATACCATAGGTTGACGAAATGGGTTGAAGAGAATCAACTACTTAGTATTTTCCAAGCCGGTTTTCGATCGGGTCTATCAACAGTTGATCATATATTTGCACTCACTACTATAGTCAAAATGTTTTTAGAGAACAAAAAAAAACTTTACGTTTTTTTTGTCGATTTAAAAGCGGCCTTTGATACGGTTAACAGGAGTTCTTTAATTTATAAAATTTCTACCCTAGGCTTATCAACAAAATTTCTCAACTTATATAAGCTTCTTATAACCGATACCTCTGCTGCAGTATGGAATGGAAGTAGAATGTCTAATGTCTTCAATACAAGTGCTGGTGTTCCACAAGGTTGTGGATTAAGTCCATTAATGTTTGCACTATATATTGATGACGTATCCAAAGATTTCCCTGGTGGTATTAAGGTTGGTGAAACATTAATAAAAATGCTCCTATACGCGGATGACATTGTACTATTGGCGGATAATCCCATAGCTTTGCAGTTACAAATAAACAAGCTCAAGCGTTTTTGTGATTTATGGGATTTAAGTATAAATGTTGCAAAGTCGAAAATCATGGTTTTTGAAAATACTCATCGAAGAACAACTTCTCAAGAGAAATGGTTTTTGGAACGTGAACCAATAGAAATAGTAAATCAGTTCAAATACTTAGGTTTCTTGATAACTCGTAACCTTGATTTTCGCACACATGTAAAAGAAAAATGCACTGCAGCCAAAACGGCAATAAATCTTATGTGGAGTAATTTCTTCTGCAACAAGTATGTGGATGCAACTGCTAAATTTAGAGTGTTTGATGCAACCATTAAAACATGCCTGTGCTATGCAAATCAAGTGTTTGGCTATCAAAACTTAGAAGAGTTTGAAGTAATTCAACGCTTATTTTTCAAGCGCATCTTTAAACTGGATAGCTCAACACCTACTTATGCAATCCATTCTGAATCCGATATGCCACAAGTATTTTTAAAGAATCTTAAATCAAATGCTGATTATATAATAAAAGTTATGAAAAGGCCTGACAAAAATCTTCAAAAACAGATATTAAAATATGCTCTTAGACGTCAAATATCGCCTTTCAAAGAATGGAATGATCTAGCTTTAAGACACAGTGTAGACTTCGACCTCAATAATACAGCCCATACCAATTGGCAGGACTTATTCTACAGTTGTATAGCTAAAGTAGATGATTCACTGTATTTGCAATGTCTGAATAGAGCGCAAACATCGACAACTAGGCTTTTATATAAAGAATTAAACCACACACTTTTTATTCGAAATTATTTTAACGAAAAACTCACTCTTAATCAAATGAGTGTTATCTTTAAAGCAAGGACTGAAATGCTTTGTTTAAATTATAGACCTCATAGAACTGACCTTCGCCCGATATGTAGTTTGTGCAACCGCAATGAAACCGAAAACGTGTATCATTTTCTAGCTGTGTGCCCAATCTTACAAGAAATCCGCAGGCTTTACTTCTCAAAGAGTTTCCTTACACTTGAAGATACAAAGGATATTTTAAATGGTTGCTCAGGTTGGAATATTCTTTGTCTCTATGTGAATCATGCCTTAGGTTACCGTAACAGTTTCATCGATTGAATTTTAAACTAATTTAAATGATGATTAAATACAATGTAAATCTCTTTTTCTGTTAAAACATGTTCTTCATTTTTTTATTTTTTTTATTTATTTAAAATTTATTAAATCTGATATTATAATTTAATACATATATATATTTTCGTAAATGTTATATTATTTTTTATATGTATTTATAACTTAAACCTTTTCTTTCTTTTTATTAAAAACTCGAAATAAGTCAATTAGGCAGACGGCAAAATTTTTGTCAAGCTTTATTATAATTCTTATATCAACAAATTGTAAAAAAAATTATCGAGAAATAAAGAATGTATTAATAAAATAAAATAATAAAAAATAGCTATAACTGTTCAAGTTCTTCCGATTCACTTAAAATATCAGCATAATCTTAAAAATTCTCAAATATGCGTTTTCTAAAAAAAACAAAAACAAATTTTATTATTAATAAAATGAATGAGAAAGGTAGGGTTTAGAGGAACATAAACATAATATCCACTCTCACAAAAATTAATTATTTAAGCCTTCAATCAACCTCAACCTACATAATTGATTAACTTAATTTGCCGGCTTCTGCAGGTTGCAGGTATTCCCATGCGATTAGGAAAACGCCAACAAGCATTATTTTATTTTTAGTTTAGTTTCTTTTTTTTTCAAGTCCACACTCGTTAAAAACAATCAAAACTATTTTGTAATCAAAACACGAAGTCAAGGAATTCCACCCCCGCCGCGCGCCTGATTTTTGTCCGCTCGCATGTTGAGGGCAACAATATTTATTATAATGACACATTTTTCTTCGAAAAAGGTTAAGTGGAGTTTTGGCTTACATCACCTTATAATTCGTGCCCTTTTGGTTTAAGTTTTAGTTTTTCTTTTTGTTTCTTTTCTTAAATCAAAAGTGCAATAATAAATTGGTGCATTATGATGGTTGCAATTGTTTCTCCGTTTTCCTGGCGCTACAGTGGTTTAGGTTGGTACAAGTAAACGCGCATTCATTTCACGTGGAAAACAATGAATTAGCGCCATGCATCCTGGTTTGATTGGCATGTGAAGCCTGCCAGGTGTATAGTATAGCATTGTCGGTATGTAGTGCAGCTTAAGTTTATGGTGCCAGTGCTTAAACTTGCACTGAGCACAAAATGCGGCTGGATGGCGTGGTGGCTTGGTGGTCCGACGGCGCGCGGCGCAGTGGAAGGCTGCAACGGCCGGTCGGTGTTTCGAATGGCTTCGAGCCAATTAGTGTCGCGTGCGCTTATCAATGCGGCCACAATTTTGTTGTTGTTGTTGTTGATGGTGCGGTGCAGTGCAGTGCGGTGGTGGTGGTTGGTTCGATGGAACGGAATGCCATGGAGTTCCAATCCAACTCTGCTTTCAATGCCCCAGAGGCACTATCTTCTCCCGTTCTCCGAGAATGATAGCCAAGTGTACTTTAGGTACATTTATATAAGTACCAGCTTGGAAATATGGTTTGGTTATGGACACATTATTATTGTTTCCAAGTTCGTTCTCCTTCAAGCAATTTCTGTAATTAGTTTGAAATTACTTTCTGATGATTGCTCAGCTCATGTATCCACACTATAGCTATTGCAATTCTTGACAAGTGCGTGCACATGTCAAGATTTTCGTTTTTGTTGTAATTTTATAGAATATTCGAGTACCTATGTGATATCAAAAGAATATGTTTTCTAAAATTGCATTGCATTGGTAATATATTATTTGTCGGTAAACGCACCATCACCTGCCTTCTGGCATTTTTCCAAGAGTATCAAATCCTTATTTATATTTGAAGTTCTTGAAAACTAAATATATGTATGTGTATTTTGTGATTGGGATCTATTGCAGGTGTTGTGTAAGTTCTAATGTAAACCATTTTCAGCCTCAGTCGATTGGCAGATAAAATAGATTTGGAATGACAGCTCTATATTTCCGTTCACATTTCAGGCAGAAACATTTCTATCAAGATTCATGAAACTTTTCCGTATAAAACCTCCCCCATAGAACTAAATATGTATAGAATTCCGTAAAAGATGAATACTGCCCAAAAATTTGATTATGTAACTGTGGTACTTATAGTTTTCTTAAACTTAATAATAATAGCCGCTGAAGTGAAACGATATGTCCACTTTCGTAACTTAAATCGGAAACTGTGTGTTTAGAATAGACTGAAAGGAAAAAAGCAGTTATTTTAATTTGAAAGAGCCTTAGAACTTGAAATAATATAAGACAACATTCTTAATTATTGTAATCTAAACTAATATTATAGAAATAAACAGTTTCTTTGTTTGTTTGCTTGTTTGAACGTGTTTATCTTAGGAACTACTGGTCCGATTTAAAAAAATTCTTTGAGTGTTTGATATCCCATTTATTTAGGATGGCCAAAGGCTATACAACACCATGCTAAGACTAATACGAGCGGAGTATAATAATAAAGAATGTTTAAAAATCGGTAATTGTTTCCCTTTTGGGAACTTTTACTACATGCAATGTGGAAACGGGTAAAGTTGTGCAAAAATAATGTCTAACAGATTTGTTCCCTTTAGTTGTTCTAAGAAAAGTCCGCGACAGCATAGGTATATCGTTTAAAGTTGCCTCACTATAATCTTTAACTAAGTCCTCAATGTTTAACTGATTCATTTTTGGAATCAAACAGCAACTTATTTCTCATTTCGAAAGAAATATGGAACAAAAATGACGCCCAGTCGAGCTTTCTCACTAAACACCGTAAAATGAAAAGAGAGCTCTATGAACTTCGTGAATAGATTTTTATTTATTTAAAAGTTTGCTGTAAAAAATTAGACTCTGTCAATTTGTCTAGATCCATTTTAAGCTGCTCTACTCAGCTTCTATACTTGATTCTTCGTCTTTTTTTGAATCGAATCAAGTAAGTACAATGGGAAATAAATCTAATTAAGATTATCAAAAGGCTATATGAATGGAACTTAATAATCACAACTTTGAATCAAGTATATCAGTTAATGATACGAGAAACAGAAGTCCATACCAAGAGTCCATCACATTGAACTTTTAATGTACTGTGAAGGGTTATAGGTTAAAAATTATTTTATCCCGATCACGGTCTTTTAACTTAACTATAAGTACATGATTCAGATCTACAGAACTTTTGTATGTTCGATCGTAAGTGGACCTATTGTTTGTAATGGTACTTAGCAGTTCTATCGGGTGATTTTTTAAGAGCTTGAGAACTTTTTTAAAATAAAAAACGCATAAAATTTGCAAAATCTCATCGATTCTTTATTTGAAACGTTAGATTGGTCCATGACATTTACTTTTTGAAGATAATTTCATTTAAATGTTGACTGCGTCTTAGGTGGTCCATTCGGAAAGTCCAATTTTGGGTAACTTTTTCGAGTATTTCGGCCGGAATAGCCCGAATTTCTTCGGAAATGTTGTTTTCCAAAGCTGGAATAGTTGCTGGCTTATTTGTGTAGACTTTAGACTTGACGTAGCCCCACAAAAAATAGTCTAAAGGCGTCAAATCGCATGATCTTGGTGGCCAACTTACCGGTCCATTCCTTGAGATGAATTGTTCTCCGAAGTTTTCCCTCAAAATGGCCATAGAATCGGGAGCTGTGTGGCATGTAGCGCCATCTTGTTGAAACCACATGTCAACCAAGTTCAGTTCTTCTATTTTTGGCAACAAAAAGTTTGTTAGCATTGAACGATAGCGATCGCCATTCACCGTAACGTTGCGTCCAACAGCATCTTTGAAAAAATACGGTCCAATGATTCCACCAGCGTACAAACCACACCAAACAGTGCATTTTTCGGGATGCATGGGCAGTTCTTGAACGGCTTCTGGTTGCTCTTCACTCCAAATGCGGCAATTTTGCTTATTTACGTAGCCATTCAACCAGAAATGAGCCTCATCGCTGAACAAAATTTGTCGGTAAAAAAGCGTGAAACACATTTCGAACCAAACACTGATTTTGGTAATAAAATTCAATGATTTGCAAGCGTTGCTCGTTAGTAAGTCTATTCATGATGAAATGTCAAAGCATACTGAGCATCTTTCTCTTTGACACCATGTCTGAAATCCCGCGTGATCTGTCAAATACTAATGCATGAAAATCCTAACCTCAAAAAAATCACCCATTAGATAATATTAAGTCCTTCGGAAATTGCTTATCTTCTAAGGAACTTTATTTTATACGATTTCCAATTAGAAGTCCTTTTTAAAATTTTTCCGAACCGTGCTATTTCTAAAAAAAGGAGGCTCTTAGAATTGGCTACCGAGATCCTGTTATTAAACATGAATAAAAAAAGATATCTCTAAATAGCTTTAGCAAAAAAATTATAGCTTATAAGATTAATATTTCTACCTTTCGTTTGTTCATTGACATATTTTGGCATAGAAGCTTAAGCTTAAACTGTCAATTTCGTTACCGAAAATCAAAAGCAAGAGAATTTCGGATTTTGTTTTATAAAATCTGTTTGAAAAGAACATTTCGAGTTTTAAATCTTACTTAACCGATCAATCAATCGATTGATAAGTCTAAAAACGTTCTTGATATATTCCTTCAGCTATGTAACGTACAGTACATACATATGTATGTCCACTGCTTATCGTGCTAGAGCTTATCGGATGGATCAAATTCAAATTTGATACGGATACAGTTACATAGATTTTCTAGCTCCAATACAACGGTTTTAATGATTTGAAATTTTCTGAATACTGGCTATAGCTTTTTTCATTAAACTTCGTATCCATAGAAAATTTGTAAAAAGACTACTTTTGAGGTTTTTGGCAAAGTAATCCCAAAATGAAAATAGTGCTTCAAAGTTGTTTTGATACTATTTGTTTATTTTTGGCTTATTCATTTCTGTGTCTACAAAGGTATATTTCACTTGAGTTATTGCCTTTGTTTGTGGAATGGTTGAGAGTTGTAAGTCACTATGCCCTAGTTCTAAACGGACTGTTGCCCCATCTAATTTATTTATTGCCTTTGTTTTCATCTTGTTGTTGTCTGGCTTGGTTTAACTACCTGTTAATGAAAAGACATGAAGATCACCAGATAATAAGACATTTGTATATTTTCCAAATCCAAATTGACTTAGATAATAGATATCTCAAAAATGTTCGCTGTATTGATTCTCCTAAAAAGAAATCAAGCTTTAGGGCATCGGTCGATTGTGGTTTATTTGCATAGACCTGCGATTTCAAGAAACCCCACAGGAAAAAGTCTAGCGTGGTCAAATCGCATGAACATGATTTGGGCCATAAGAATTTAGTTATCATCGTTATGTAGCACTCGCTGTTGACGGTGACCGCCTCATTAACGTCGTTTTCAAAAAGTACGGACCAATTACACCGCCGCCGCCAACTGTTATTAATCATAGAATTTGGAGCTCTTATTAATCACTTAATCAAATAATTCACTACCATAAGGTCTTTGGTTTAATTACTTAACACGTTGGCCATACATCTATGGTGTCAACTGTCAAATCATGCAGTTTTGATCCACTCAGTTGAATTTAAATTCACAGGGTTGAAATGTTGTCTCGGAAAATTGGAACTTACATCAGGTCTACATTTTTGTAATATAAGTAGACGAACTCAAGTCCTATTCAAATTTAATTCAGGATTCAAATAGACCAAGCACATTTGCATTTTTCCAACTTTTTTTAATTTCAAAATAATTTAACGTGTGTGTCTACGCCATATAAACATTCAAGTTAATTTAAAACAAATCTAATGGAGCAAAAACAAACTTTGTACAAAAACAAAAACAAATAAATATACCAACTTAATATAACGTATTATACATTATGTACATGTGTATATGTACAAACAAGCTAAAGACCATATTATAAGAACCCATATAGCCTGAGCCTAGACTAATATGGATTTCCACCTTCATAAAGTATGAAAGCAATCGTTCCAGAAAAGCACGCAATTTAAATGCATAACACACAAGACCCGGCCTAATACCAATAATAGAATAGGAAATCCCCGATAGATCCTGTGGAATTTATTTTTTTTTCTTCTTATATTTTTGCTCTCATCTTGCCTTACTAATATTATATTTGCCTCCTGCCTCGCTGTTGGAGCGCTGTTCTGTTCTGCCTACGCCTAGAGAACATGTTGAGCTTAGATGAAGTTATCTTCATCCCACAAGATGAGTTACGCACGTATAAATTGTATTGCATACCATATAGACCAAGGGGAATAGAGAAGAGGGGTTGAATAACACTCTGAGGGAGTACCTAAAGTAATAATATGTGTTCATATGTTTCTGACAGTGGTGTTCAAAAAAAACAACCCCAGGGGAAAAAATTAAAAAAATGTATAGCAAATGTATAGCAAATTTAATATCATCACCGAAAACGTTTGAAAATTTTGTTAAAAGCCTTAATTAATCGTCCAATTAAAAATGTTTGATAAAAAGCACTAGGCTTCCCAGACGAAGGATACACACAGCAACCTGTCGATCTCTAGATGGCCGAACTTCTATCCTTTTGGTGGTCTTTTACCACTTATTTGTTGTGACAAGTGTCAGGGCCCGACTTTCCAACGAAAAGAAAGTAGAGACCCCCAAAAGGACAACAACAATGTATTCCTTCCTTAGCACACAAGAATTTGTCAGAGACTACAGTCAACAAATAGTAGAACCAGAACCACGATATCATTGAGAAAGTAGCCGAGACTACTATAGAGGCTACGAGCTACCAAAAAAATGAGTTATTGACAGAGAAGGAAAGAGAAAAAATCTGGCGTTGAAATCGCATCTGGTTATAGAACCGACAGGCAGGTTCTTCGAAACAGCGAAGAAAACCTTGCCAACGAAGCACAAAAAATGTTAGACTTCCAGAACTTCCAGCAGCTGATGAATTGACATCATGTAGACGAAACAATTGAATTGAAGAGAATTGACTGGTATCATGTCAATAAAGAACAAATTCCCAGCGCTCAGTATTGAAGAGGTAAAGAAAAAGCTTAAAAACAAAAAATCCACTGGCTCGGATAGCCTAACTTAGGAACTCTTCAAGTATGGAGGTTATGTCGAGGTAGGGTGCATTTACCAGCCCATCAACCAAGTTCAATATGTCCAATCAATCAGGCAAGGAAGAAGCATGAGGAATTCTTTCTATTCCTCGATCTCTACGCTTGTTGTCAATGAAACTCCTTTAACTAGCTATATTAAGAAATCAAATTTTGCATTTTGCAAACAATTTCACCTTACCTGATAGTGTCATGGCTTCCCAATTGATGAGCGCGTCAATGATACCATGGGACGGATCGGTTTTCGTACTCGTACTGTTCCTAAAAGATCGCAACATTCATAAATCCGCTGATCCGGACGGTAAGTCCGCTATTATTCTGAAGAGGTGTTTTTCCACTCTAGCAAAACCACTGCGTTAACTTTTCCATATAGCTTATTCTTCTGGACTATTTCCGAGTAATTGGAAACCGGAATTTGTTCAGCCAATCCCAAAAGAGACGAATCTTCTTCTTCCTCAAATTATTATCGACCGATAGAACTTACGTCCCTTTTTCCAAGGTCATGTAAACGCTGACCAATTATTAGCTTTAAAAATATCTTCAGAAACAAAAGCTTCTGAATTGGCGATGTTTGAACTCGGGATTCCGAAAAAAAATTGATCTAGCAAAGCTGCTTGACGTTACAAAATACGAGGTGCCATGCGTAACAACACACCAGCCCCCCTACCTCTTACAGAAATGTTCCGAGTCCAGGAAAGGACTGAATGGTACTGATGCGGTAAAATTTTTTTTCAACATTGTCCTGGAGCAAATTGTTCGCAAGAGTGGTGTTAACCTGGAAGGCACTAACTTTAACTGGTTTTCACAATTGCTTGGCTATGCGGACGACATCGAATTAATCATTGAACCCTCTAAGCGAGCTGTTCTAGAAGCATTTACTTTTTTGGTTGAAAAGGCGAAACGCGTTGGGCTTGAAGTGAAAGATGACAAAACAAACAATAAGCTACCAACAATTAAATTCTCATTTCTCACATAGAGGAAATATATTATCTAGAGTCCCGACTTAATGGGTTTGCTCTCTTTCGGCCTACAAACTAAATTGAGCGAATTTTGCCCATTATCATAAGCATGTTAGTTGTCCCGTGCATTTCTTATGGGAAAATGCAGATTCTATGTAGTTGTTACGGGCTTTTAAGAGAATTACCTCAAATAAAATTTGAGGGTGTTTCAGGCAAGACGGGTACCAGTCGGGACTCTAGATAATATATTTCCTCTATGATTTCTCAGCTGCCTAGAAAAAACGTTACTGTTGGTATCAGTCATTTTGAAGTAGTTAAGGGTTCACCTACCTCAGAACAAATATCAATTCCACTAACCTTAGCGGAAATTTGTCGAAGAGTTTCTCTAGCGAGCCTCTGTTACTTCGGTTTGGCCAAGTAAAATGGGTCTTTTCTCGAAATACAAAGCTCACAAGGAGCTCAAAAAGTTCTTCTCCGCGGCGCCGAATTTCGGACGATAACTAAAAAACAATAATTGATACTAGGAAATTTCGTAAAGAAAATTCTTCCGCGGATCGGCACCCGGATAAGTAAGTAGTTAAAATTGTTAAGACGATGTTTAACATTAGACTCTTGTGAGTTGGCTTAATTTGAGACATGGTAATTTTTTCGCAATCTCACTTCTTGGTTAGAAGGAGATAGAAAACGAGATAATTAGAAACGTCGAAAAAGAGTTCAATTTGAACAAAATCTAAGATTTTTAATAACTTTCACATTTTTGCTTGATGTCTGTAAATGTTAAGAGGTAAACTGACATTACGATCTTTGTTTGACAAAATCAAAAGTGGTAAATTTGCATGTGAAATCTTAGATCCTAGAAAAAAAAATCGTTTAAAAGGAAGAAGAAAAGAAAAGTCAATCCTAGAAGCTCAACTTATTGACATAAATAAAAATAACATTTTGGTTTTCTTTTTTTAACACCACTGTGTATTATTTAATCTGAATCCATACACTACACACACGTTGAGCAAGAGTAAGCCCACTTCGTCTTCATACTTTTGTGTTTATCCTTGCGAATTAGTTTTTCGTGGATATTATATGAAAAGGGAGACAGAGGTGGAACAGCCTTTTTTGATCCTGTGTCGCATACGAATATTAATATATTTTACTTCTTTCATTTTCCTTTCACTTAAATAAAACACAAAAAATGTCATTTTGCGAAAAGAAATATTTAGAAATGAAAATGAAACAAAAACCTTTTTTATTTTATGACATCGAATATAACATTGAAACACCAAGTTCATTACGTCTGACCAAATGTCTTGATTTTTGGTCAAAACACTAAATCCCTGCATCCAGACTCCTTGATATTGTACTGAATCTCCATAAAATAGAACTAATTACGAACATAGACGACAGACGGAGAATTATTATGATAACTGGTTGCAATGGACGTGTTGCATAGATATGGCGAAATTATGATAATATTTTTCAACTCAATCTCGACAAATAATAATAACATACCTATATTGCAATATAGGGTGCATAGCATAGATGTGTTGAATATGGTTTTGAAAAATACAATTAAGTGGCTCATGTTTTGAGACAAAAAAAAGAGGCTGGGATGCGACCCACACTGATAACTTCCCATCCCTTCTGTCGATTTGCTTAAAAGTTTGTCTATATGTATCAATTTTTACCAAATTTGCGTACTATTTTTTGTAGATTTTATTTTTTTATGAAAAAACGGACTGTTGGATTTTTATAAAAAAAATTACTGAATATCGAAAATAATATTTTCTGTGAAATAAAATAAGTTTGAAGCCAATATTTGTAATTTTTGAAAAGCTATTTGAATCGAAA
This sequence comes from Eupeodes luniger, assembly GCA_951509635.1. Lineage (NCBI taxonomy): Eukaryota > Metazoa > Arthropoda > Insecta > Diptera > Syrphidae > Eupeodes > Eupeodes luniger. The sequence continues at coordinate 299,896,172 of OX608073.1, forward strand.
GTAAATTTTTACCAAGTTTTAGTTTTGTTTTTTTTTCAAGGTTTTTATTTTATGTAAAAAAAACTGTCAATTCGATTTTTCTCAAAATTTTTCCGAATGTTGAAAACAATATTTCTTATAAGTAAAAATTAGTTAAAAGCCATTATCTCAAATTTTTGAAAATATATTTTAGTCAAAAATCAATTTTTACCAACTTTTGTTAAATTTTTTTTAGGTTTTTAATTTTTTTGTACAAAAGCTGTCAATTCGATTTTTTTTAAATTTTACTGAATGTTGACAACAATATTTTTTGAAAGATAAAAGTAGTTTTAAACCAATATCTCAAAGTTTTTAAAAGATATTTGAGTTGAAAGTAAATTTTTACCAACTTTTATTAATTTTTTTTTAGGTTTTTATTTGTTGTAGAAAAACTGTCAATTTAATTTTTCTTAAAATTTTTCCTAATGTCGAAAACAATATTTCTTATAAGTAAAAATTAGTTCGAAGCCATTATCTCAAATTTTTGAAAAGATATTTTAGTCAAAAATCAATTTTTACCAACATTTATTAATTTTTTTTAGGTTTTTATTTTTTTTTTTTAAACTGTCAATTCGATTTTTCCCAATATTTTTCAGAATGTTGAAAACAATATTTTTTATAAGATAAAAAAAGTTTGAAGCCTTAATCTCAAGTTTTTGAAAAGATATTTGAGTCGAAATTCAATTTTTACCAACTATGAGTAATGTTTTTTTTAGGATTTCATTTTTTATAAAAAAAACTGTCAATTAGATTTTTCTCAAAATTTTATGAGATGTCAAAAACATTATTCTTCGTTGCACAAAATTGTTTTGCAGATGAAATCATATTTTAGTCGTAAAATTTTCGAGGTGACAAATTTTTTTTCAGTTTTTTTGATTTATAAAAAAAACCGTTAATTGGATTTTTTTCCAAAAATATAATTGTTCTGTATCACGTTAAATATATAATATAAAATTTAATTCAAGTCTCTAGCGTCATTGGTTCATGAGATATTTAGGTTTAACAAAAATTTTCACCTTTTTTTTTAAACTGCTATGGTAAAAAAACCACCCACGCAATTTTCTTGAGAGCCCTTTCTGCATCTTTGTGCCTTATTATCTGTATAACAAAATTTATTTGAAGTCGATATCTCTTTCTGGTTCTTGAGCTATGGACAACGAACAAAACGTCGCGAACGTACAGACGTATGGACGTACGAACGTACTTACACACGCACGCACCGAAATCTTTCTAAAAATCTTTTATTTCGACTCTAGGGACCTTGAAACGTCGAGAAATGTCAAAATTTTAAAATTTTCGACAAATCGGACCCATTACAATAACTTCCTATGGGAAGTTTAAAACTCAATTTCATTCTTTTGTCATCAAAGCGTGTCCCCAATGCCACTTTCCTTAAGTTGCATCGAGGAAAGAAAACATCTTTAAGTCCACTTCTTATATAATTATTAGATAATTTACCGAAATCCCTGAACTTTGAAGAATGTCAGTTTACCCTTGAGCATTGCAAATTTATACGTACTATTAACTATAAAATTAGGTGGCGCAGAATTAAATACATATTTCCGCTGTTTTTTTTTCAAATAGTTAGTTGTGGTGACACTTTAAACATATGGGACCCTGAAATTTTTAATAAGAAGATTGGTTGCCTTATTTAAAATTTGTTTTAAAATGGTTAGATCTTCCTAGAAAAATCAGAAAAATACCCGTTTTCAACCCCGGCAATAAAAAAAAACAAGACGACTTCGAATTCGAAATCCACTCTTAAATCCTAATAAATCACTCTTATACTTTCAAATCAAAATTTTTTTGTCAAGTCTTGGAGTACTAGGGAATAGAGGATCCTATTGTAAGTCTAGGCTCAAGAAGTTTGAAGGAGATTTGATATTTTCTACTGTATGTAAATTGTTCGGAAACTGCGTAACGAAACAGAATTCTCAGCTTGTCACTGTTGGGTACTCTTGCTCTTGGCTTAAATCACTACGATTTTTCAGAATATCTTGAAATGTTTTGGCTTATTCAGCTAATATTAGTCTCAGACGATACCTTAAATCAAGATATGAAATGATTTATAAAGAACACACAATTTGGAATACTCGTAGTAATTGAAGAACAATCTTTTACTCCTTCCTCAGATTTCGAGATATTTATTAATTCTTACATTTTAAGAACCCTCTGGAGATATTAAATGCGCATTACTCACATGATTTTCATTTCATTGAAAGGGTTGAAAACGGTTCTAATATCAAAACAAACAAAACCAAATTTTTTCTGTTCTAAACGAGTTGGTTGAAAAAACACTGCCAAAATAGCAATCGTCATCAGAGCAAAGCAAGTTTATTAGCTCTCCCATGAGACTAATCAAAACAAAAGTACCATATGCAAGTCGCTACATTTTATATCACACACACACATATGAGTATGAGGACTCTATTCTTCTTCTATTAGTCCGAATGACTAATGTAATGGAATCACAATTTCCTGGAAGGAAGGGGGTCATCATCTGGCTTAGGATGCAAGTAAAATAATGAATCAGGGGAAAATGGTCTACAAGGATACTTGGATGTAGACGAAAAGAAGAAAACAAGAACTTTCTATATGTATTGTGATGGAGTTAAGAAACAAATCTTTGATATCAACAAGGAAAATAACTAAAACAAACATTGGGAAGAAATTATAAAAAATCACACACACACACAAGAACAAGCAATCTTTTAAGTCTTAAGGCAACTTTCATAGATGAAAACGAAACAAAGGCACAGAGAGAAAGACTGATTTGGAAATATAGTAAACCGGCAAGTGTGATTCTTGACTTAGGAATAAGATTAATTGTCCTTGAACTTAAAGTTTATGTAGGTGCATATATAAGGACATAGAGTATTTTTCGCACAATTGCAAGCATATATTTTGGTATAAGTGGTTGATTTAAGGAGGAAGCTGAAGGAATGTCTGCTTCATATAAAACATTTTGCAATGCGTAATATGGCTCATTAAAAAGGTATTTCAAATTATTTTTCGTATTAACAGACTTACTTAAAATTAAAGAGACAATTAACTACGAGACAACTGATCTTTTAAGTTAAAACTTTTCAGACAAGAATTGATTTGAAGTTAATAAAATGGACGATATGGTAAAATATTCTCAGGAATAACTTATATTATATTTGTTTTCCTGTTTTCAACTTTGCATATTGAATCCGTATGAACTCAATAACAGAAGGAAAGGGGTTCGTTCGTACGTTCGTACGTCTGTACGTTCGCGATGTTGTTTTCGTCGTCCATAGCTCAAGAACCAGTAAAGACATCGACTTCAAATAAATTTTGTTATACAGATAATAATGCAGAAAGATGCAGAAATGACTCTCAAAAAAAATGAGTCGGTGGTTTTTTTACCATAGCAATTTAAAAAAAGGTGAACATTTCGGTTAAACAAAAATATCTCAAGAACCAATAACGCTAGCAACTTAAATTAAATTTTATATTATACTCGTATATTCTAACATGATACCAAACAAGTATATTTTTGGAAAATATAATTAACGGTTTTTATATAAAGGAAAAAACTGAAAAAAAAAATTAATCGTCATTTCGAATATTTTTACGAACAAAAAATGATTTTATATCCAAAATAAATTAATGACACAAAAACTAACGTTTTTGACATCTGGTATAATTTTTAAACAAAATATTACTAGAAGTTGGTAAAAATTGATTTTCGACTTAAATATCTTTTTAGAAAATTGAGATATTGGCTTCAAACTGATTTTATCTTATAAAAAATATAGCTGTCAATATTCAGTTAAATTAAAAAAAAATTAATTGACAGTTATTTTTACGAAAAATAAAAAACCTAAAAAAAAACGTTACTTAAAGTTGGTAAAACTTAATCTTCGACTCAAATATCTTTTCAAAAATTTGAGATATTGGCTTCGAACTAATTTTATCTTATAAGAAATGTTGTTTTCATAATTCGGTTAAATTTTGAATAAAATCGAATCAACAGTTTTTCCATACAAAAATAAAACCTACAAAAAATAGTACGCAAATGCTACTAAAATTGGTAAAAACTGGTTTTCGACTAAAAATCTCTTTAACAAAAATAGATTTTGAAATCAACGTTAATTCCGCAGCTCATTGCAAAAACACACATTAACTAATGAACAAATATCTGTTGAAATAAATTGAAGAAAAATTCTATGGAAATATTAAAATTCATCAAAAAGAACTCAATGCATTTTATATTTGTATTGAACACTACTCTACGATCACAGCCATCAAGACTGAAGAAAGTATCAAACGAATCAACGACGTCCAAAAATGAAAACATCGAAAATTCCTTTCCGTACTCCAATAAATGTTAAATAACAAGAGCGGGGCTTCACTTCACCATTTATTGGTAGTGATTCTACTGCGGAAGTTGTATTTGTTATTCATATAAAGTCCTTCAGTATTATGTAAGGATTTTACCAACAACTAAGGACTTTTATTAAAATTTAAGATGATTCCTTTCATTGTGTTTAATTCTGACGAGTTTTTATGGCAGGTATGTTATGAGTTTTATAATAAGATGTTTCATTTTGAGTAGACTATTATTTGGGAAGCTATCACTTTTGAAAGTGTCATCTTTTGATTCACTATTACATGCCAGAGCCAGAGGTCTTGGGTTTAAGCCCTGCCTGTGCCATCTAATATTGTTTTTACTGCCTCTTGCAAGGAATTGACAAATCCTCCAAGAGTTATTCTTGTTATTAAATAGTGCTTCCTCAAATTAGCCGTTCGGATTTGGCATAACAACTGAAGGTCCCCTCCTTCCCTGAAATTACTCGTACACCGGAATGGTTGAAACGATGGATGCTTCAAAAACGCATTGAAGTTGTTAAATTTCCTCATAAAAATTCTTAACATTTAACACTCACAATTAAGAAAACTAAAGAAACCTTGGTTAATCGTGAAGCACTTTCTCCGCCGACAATAGTTAAACTATTGGAAAAATTATAGCTGTAATTACAATTAAATGATGTGAAGAACCGAAAGCGAATGCAACAACAGACAATTCGTCGTTTATTTTTGGAAATAAGCAATTCAAAAACGATATTACACAGTATATTGTACAAACACTAAGGTCTTACGGCTTCTGAGGTTAAGATATCACAAGAACTCAATTCCAAGATCACAAGATCAGCAGCCAAAATCACTTCGGATGTTACTGTAATAAACAGAATTGCTACAATTGTTGGGTCCGTAAAATGCAAAAATTATTATTTATTTGGTTTTATTTATTATTAATACCTAATATTATTTCCAGACCAAAGAAACATTTAAAAAACGTTTCAGAAACAGAGAAACATTTCGGAAATGTTTCTAAAAGTTTTTTTGTCGGTCTCCCGAAACATTTCTAAAATGTTTATGAAATTTGTCTCTGTTTCTCAATCCGAATCAATAACTGCATTTGTTTCCCAAGAATTTGCATAGGTAGAAAGCGGGTGATTGACTATGAATATAGATATAAAATGTCGCAAAAAGTGTGGAGCAACGAAAATGTTATCGAATTGATAAAAATTTGCTAACTCAAAAAATTTTTGTGACGAAAGTTTTAGGAAAAAAATCAAAAAATCCGATAATTTTTCTAAAATTTCTGAAAATATACATTTTTAAGAACATGGGATAGAAACAAAATCCATAATGATAAAACACGACGTTATCAGCGCTATATTTCCTGAAATGTTTCGCAAAGCGTCCACATCCAAAAAAAAACAGAAAAATTTCTAAAATGTTTCTTCAATGTTTCAGAAACGTTTTTTAAACAGTATTTTTTGAAATGTGTCTTTGGTGTAGACACACCTTTAGATGCGGTTGGCGGTGTGATTTACTTTTTGGGAAATGAGGCTGGTGCAACAGTTACGGTGAATGGATTGGGCTACCAAGCTATGATGTTTAAATTTGTATGAGTAGAATTATAAGATATTGATGTGGACGACGCGACGTTTATTTTCAACAAAACGTTGGCTGGGAGCTAGTATGTGCCACAAAAGAAGTTTAATAACTGCGTGTAAATTTAGAAGAGGTGCAACAATTCGTCACCGAAATCTTGAGATTTAACACCTTTAGACAACAATTGCACCTTTCACGCTCGTCGTTGATGGACATTATGGACAATAACTTGCATTCACACGCTTACAAGGTGCTATTGAATCAATAACTAAAGCCTATTCACCATTTCAAGAGTCGTCAATGGTCAGAATGGTCGCAAAAATATGGTAACAATGGATAATCGGTTTTAGAAGAAAATCTTCTTCAGTGATGAGGAACATTTTCACCTCAGTGGATTCAGCAGAAGTGCCGCGTTTGGGCAAATGATTATCCAAGATTGATTGTTGAAAAACCAATGCAGCCATAAAGAGTGAATAGTGTTCGCCATGGTGAGATGATAATGTATAAGTATCGTGTTTTTCAATAAGAGCGCTACAAAAGTTTTTTTAAATAAAACAAAAACGGTTTTGGATATCAATGAAGTTTTTTATTCCTGTGAACGTGCGTTTGATGCCATTATGTATGGAACTTGATTTCTTTTGAACGGGCACGCTTGCAGAAGTCCAGACGCTGAACCCATTTTTCGACGGTTTTCAAGCATAAATCGGCCGATACTGCTGCAGTTTTAGGTTTGATATTCGTACGAAGTTCATCAATGGTCGCTTGCTTGTTGGCATAGACCATAGACTTGACGTAGCCAAAAATATTCGGCTATCATTGAACGGTAGCGATCCCCATTCACAGTAACGTGTCGGTCTTGTTCATCATGGAAGAAGTACGGCCCAATGACCCCGGCTCAATGACGACCGCGGCCCATAAACCACACCAAACCCTAATTTTTTCGGGATGAAATGATGACTTATGGAGTACGTTTGGATTGCTGCCTGACCAATACTGCATATTTTGTTTATTGACGAAGCCATTCAGCCAAAAATGAGCCTCATCGCTGAAAATCCGAATCATTTTCAAGTTCTTGCTCAGCCCAATTCACGAACATACCATGCTTCTTCTTCTTCTTCCCAGCGCTTGAGAACGACGTGCACTACGGGCACTACGTTTTCTCACTGGCACGGGAACATTTTGTACTGTTCCTGTGCATTCAAATTTTTCCACTAGATGCTTAATTGTTGATCTGCTAGGACGATTATGACGATCATAAATTGGACGTAACGTAGCGCTTTTAACGTTGAGGCCATTGACTCCGAATTTCGGTAGTAAATTTCGACTCGTTGTTGGCTTATATATCTTTCCATCATGAAATGGCAAACCTTACTGAAGAGAAATGTCAAAAGAGCGGCACGAAATATGGTGTCCTTTGCTGTCCCTGTCGCTCTACTTTGAAAAACCCTGTACATTACCTATTTAAAATTCCTGTTTATTTTGTAGTCAACAATAATTGTTGAAAAAGAATTGAAATAATTATTAAAATAATCTTTCAGTATTTGTCAATTATTCTGGAAAACTGAATTTTTACAAACCTATTGATAGGAACAAATAATTCTTAGAAGCAGAAAGTTTTAAAATTTTATATGAGAATTACAAAAATTGAAAACGATTCGCTTCCGTGAACAAAATATAAATTTGATAAGTTTTATACTCTCTAATCATTCTGGGTCTATTTAATATTTGAATGAATTATGTATTATTCGGTAGAATAATTTTTTGTAAACTAAATGGCGGTTTTTGAAGCACTTGAGAGTTTTCTGCCGTCTCTTAGGATCGAACTATTGGTGTACAGCTGTATCGTAGCATGTGCATAATTTTTATTTATTAATTAGAATTATAACTCCCTTAATTTACCACGAACTGTTCAGAAATAAAATTATACGCACAGTAATGTGATACCTTCTTGCAAAAATAAGATCAAAAATTGAGCCGCTGCGCTCTAGCGTCAAAGATCAAAACTATTAACATTAAAAACAAAGAAAAAGCTGAGAAAGCCATTCGGCACTTAAATTTCACGTGTATCGTATTAAAATACGAAAGGTTTGACATTGAAATTTGACATTGTACTGATTTATTACAAAACTATGAACACTTTCTCTGAGATGAATTACGAAACAATGATATTTTTAAAACAAAACGACTTCCCTTTTTTTGTTATATGAGACAGATGTTGTAAATAAAGAGAACTTTAAACGTTTTGATGATGAATATTAAACATTTCCTTTTCAACTACTTATGGTGCAATTCTGTGCCATATTTCAATCAAAATTGGAAGTACCTTTTAACATTTTTATATGTGGCGATATGACATCTTTTCGGAGTAGGTATACAGATACACACAGCCTCAGCTGATCTTTGCATATTCGTCTCCAAAAAGAAAAAAAACCTTAGATAACATCCGCCATCTCACCCAGATGATATAAATAATAAATAAATTTAGCAGATATAATAAGCAAACACATCCGCTCCGCATCCCTTTCTATAAGAAGAGAAAATATTACTTAGAGGTTATATTCGTAGAATTTATATTTTGTTGTTGTTGTTGTCGTTCTTTATTTTTGTCAAAATGGCAAAAGGTTCTTTTTTCCATTTCAGGAAGTGCTTCCTAGTTCTGATGGAAGAGCAGAAGGCACAACTGAACAAAAACAAAATTATATAAGTTTACTTTTTAATATTCATCCCGAAGCCCGAATGCTCTTCTGGTGCTTCTGGATGTTGGTGGAGATGGTGATGGTGATGCTGTTGGTGCTACTGCCGCCGCTGCTGCTGCTGCTTCTGGGCTCAGAGATAAGAGAATTGCCCTGTCAACCCGGATGATATATTCGAGGGAATTTAAATTGGGCCAACAGAATTTGCTACAGAATGTCGGCGAAACGTAACCGAGAAATTGTAGGGCACAGATACACTTTCTATTCTGTGATGGTTGTCGTCGTGTCGTCCTCATCCTCATGCTCATCGTAGTCCTCGTCGTCGGTGGTGTGGACGTGGACGTGAACGTGAAAGGGCGGATTGGATGGGGCGTGTACAAGTGGGTGGGTATGAGGAAGGTGGATGTGAATAGTGCTGGAAGAAGAGCTAGAAGTGTCAAACGCGGAGATGTGTGAATACACATATCTTTCCTTTTTTTCGTTTCTCCCATCGCACATCCAATTTCCCAGGAATAACTCATTTCATCCTTTTCTAGTTATAAAGGATATAATAAGGAAATAGGGTGTTCTCAATTTAACATAGAATAAAACATATCTTACCTTCGATTTGAAAATGTCGGTAGAGTTTTGGCTTATTATACCTACAATTCCTTGTGATGTCTTCTCCATTTGGCATAACGCTTGACAGCAGTTGTTATAAGATTTAATTGGTAACGCTGGAATTTGACAGCTGTCAAACTCAGCTGCAATTAGAAATGTCATCAGGTTAGTTGAATGCTTAAATCATTAACGACAATGTTAACGATCAGTTAAATTGTGAAACATTTTAAGAGAGTGAAGGCGTTTCTGATAACGTAAAGCGTATACATGATTAAAAGGAACGGTTAGTTGAAAATGTTGTAGTTGCAAGTTGAAGTATTGACAGCAATTACAGCCAGATCAGAAGGGTTGAAAAACGTCTTGTCGGTGAAATATTAAGCACCTAGCAACATTTTTGGCAATATCAAATACATGATCATTCCATAAGAGGTGTTCTGTGATACACATACCGAGTACTATAAGTTGATTAGTTTTCTGCATGCAAGTGCCACTCATGGATAGCGGCATCTGGGTTGCGTCAAGCTTTAACGACAGGCGACAGCATTGAATTCTAATGGGTTCATAATTCCCCATTGGGTAATGCTGTCGAGATCGGAATTTAATGTTACATACGCTGCCGTCGAAGTTCCACATCTGAAGGATAAGGATTTGAATCTAGAAACGAATATAAAAAGCTGAAAGTACTGTCGTCAGTGAAATAGTTTAATGAATAAGAAGAAGCAGAAAAGAAACCGTTTAAGAATATACGAAAGAGAATCGGAGACAAAACGGAGCCCTTAGGGACACCATCATTTATTTTACGAATTTCAGACTTGAAAACATGCAATACAACGCTTAGAAAGGTAATTTCTAATCCAATGAAGAAGGGACTCATCAATGCCAAAAGCACGCATTTTCGATTTGAAATAATCTTACTTTCTCCAAAACGATGTAAAGCTGTGTTCCACTTTTCGGTTAGATAAACTATCAAATCACCGGAGGACCTATTGCTACGGAAGGCATACTGCCGGTCATTAAGAAGCTTTCGTTGTTCGAGTTATTTTTTAAGCTGGGACGTGAGTGCATAGTAAGAGGGTGAGGAGTACAGAAGGATTCATGACACTTTCTGGGTAGCATCGAATTACAAGAAAATTTTACAAACTCTCAACAATTCCTGCGTTCGAATAATCTCAAGGACGAAGAGCCTACAGTTTTATGCTGAATACGAACAGCCATTTTGATAAAGCACTTTGCAAGACAAGAATTACTTTTGAATTAATCAATTCCTTGGAAGAGCCAGTATCCCTGAACAAAACTTTTAAGGTAGTACATCCACGAATCACAATCCTACACACTAGCCATAACGCCAAAAGTACTAGCACTTTCGTTTCTGAGACTCAAAATCAATCACGCCCTCCTTACGATATTTTTGGTAAGACATTGCTCTTTTTGAAAGGGGAAGAAGAAGAATTCTGTGATATGAGCAGCTAAGCTGTCGATCTGTTTGACACTTTGCTAAACAGCTATTGCCAACATTAAGAGTGTCAAAATGGCAAGGTCTGTTTCTCACTCTTTCTGTTTCTCCTAATCTCAGCAATGTTCTTTCGAAAATACAAAAGGTGTTTTGTTATATAAAAACCCTTTGAAAATCTGCATTATTTTGTGGATACTCTTCAAAACTATCTATAATTAAAATATTTCACTGACACATCATGACGGAAACACTCTGTATAAAGCTTCTTTTTCATGCGACAGATGAAGACGTGTCATATGATTGCACGACAATTGCTTTGCCCATCTTTTTCTCTTAGGTATATACCAATATATTTTTCTAGCGCTGCTTTCTCCCCTTTCACACGGTGAGTAATTGTTTCACTATCAATCAAAACAAGCACTCTCAGTAGGTAGGTATAGTTGTACGTACAGGGCCATACTACATATTATAGTAAGTGATTAAGGGGTGAGTTTTGAGACAGGCTTCCTGTTCCTCTACTCGTATATCGTATATAGCAAGAAGAGGCAATTATCCCAAGCTGTCGATGTCATTATAACTCAATTGCTCATATGGTCGACTCATACAAAATTCGTTTCGCCCCATTTTCTTCCAAATAGAAAATATCTAGAAGCTACATATAGTTACTGTGTTGCCACCATAATAACTTTATGAAATTCTAACCCCTTATGATGCCAAAGCTGAAACCATATACATTTTCGTAACTATACACGATATAGAATTCCAAATTGCTTTATGATTTTTTCGTGAGAGGTCATACACCCTTATATTATGTATTATGTGAAATCACTTTGACCCTTGATGCTTATGAATGGTAACAACAATTGCTAACCAGGATGTTGCAACCGGCTGAGTGAACTATTAGCAGTTTTGGCGTCATATTGTGCCTTGGAAAATTAGAAGTGTTTCTGGTGTTGCTTTTTTTCATTCATTTTAAGGATTGGGAAGAACGATTGTGATGTTGAAATGAAGCTATCTTTATGGGGGGATTTAAATGTCTAAAAGGCTTCGAATGGCGAGAATTAAGGATAGATTTGTATGACATACAAATTCGATACAAATTCAAATGCGCGAATAATAGAAATCAAAAGTTTTGAGTTGGTAGCTAGAGCTTCTTGCTAGATTTTTAATGGAAAATTATTAGAACAGATTCATTTTTAGCTGAAAAAACAAATCTCTATAGTAAGGCCGAAATTGAGCTCAAGTGTAAGCCGATAGGCATTTTTGGAAGTTCGTGTTTAACGGCAGAATATATTGAATTATTTCGAAAATTCAATTATCTAAGCTGAAGTCTAATAGAGCAGCTGGAGCGTATGGATTAAATACCTTACTTTTCGAAGCAGCTGGAGATAATTTGGTTAGGGGCATGCAACAACTTATTTGTAAAATATTGTCGGAAGAAAGTATACCCGATGAATGGAACCTCCATACTAAACATCAATTCAACACCCACCAAATCGACACGATTTCAAGGTTGCATATGGCAGAATAGTCCGTTTGTGCAGGATGACCATGGAGAATTTGTGCTTCTCCATACATTTTGGAAACAACTTAACCGAACCTTTTGATGTCAAAAAAGGATTTAAATAAGGCGACGCACAGTTATGTGATTTCTTTAACATCGTTCTTGAAAGAATAGTTGAGAGCTCCTACGTCAACAATAGCGGGACTATCTTTTAATGGTCTGTCCAATTACTCGCATATTTTGATGCATTCGAAATAATCGGAAGAACTCAGAGTGATGTCTATGGGGCTTTTGAGAATATTAAGTCACAGGCGGCATAGATGAGTTTAGTAGAGGTTAATAAGGTGAAAACAAAGTAAATGCTGTCATCAAGAAAGGACCTACAACACTGAATGACGTCTCTCTCAAAAAATCACTCTTGACAGACGTAACATATGAATGCAGAAAACAACACCAACGCTGAGATCAAACGAGGAATTAATCTTTGCTAACCACTGTTTCGTTGTACCTGTGGCGTGGGTTTAGTGTATAGGACTGTCATGGTACAAGTCTTTGGTTCAATCCCTGCCTATGCCACTTAAGGTTCTGCCTTTTGTGAGAAATAGACAAATCATGTAAGAGTAATTGTTGTCATGATAAGTGTTTCCTGAAACTAGCTGTTCGGATTCGGCTTAAAACTGTAGGTCCCCTCCATCCCTGACATGACTCGCACACAGGAATGGTTGGAAGTTGTAAGTTATTAGGCCCTAGTACTCAAAGGACTGTTGCACCACCTAATTTATTTTTTAAGCGCTGTTTCTTTTGAGCTAAGAACAAATTTAGTAGTAAAGCCTTCTTTCGAGCAACCAAAGTGTCGCTTTATAAGACCCTCATCATACTTGTCCTAAGGATAAAAGCACCTTTGGTACTTTCGAGGAAAAAGTTCTGGTCGTGAACCACGGTCTCGCATGCATACAACGTAAGCGGAGGAGAAGATGGAACGACGAGCTATACTGGCTGTACAGCGACGTAAACTTAGCCAGAAGAATAAAAGTCGAACGACTGAGATGGCTGGGCCACCTAGAGCGCATGGAAACCAATGCTCCAGCCTGGAAAGTCTTCGAATTAACTCTCACAGAACAGCCCAAAGGGAAACATCTAGCTAGGGACAGAGATACATGGAGAAGTTGTTGGTTGTTGGGTGAAGCCCTAGTTTAGCCAAGATTGTAGCACCGCTTTAACTAAGTAAGTACACACAGTGAAAAACCAATGTGAATTCAAAAAAAATAAACATGATTCAACATATTTTGCCAATTATTTTGCTTCATATGTTTCATGTTAATTTAATATGATATTTTCGCAAACAAATTTAAATGAATTTAATCTTAAATCATGTTAGTATAACATGTGAATTTAAGTTAAATCAATATTGAGATCATATTAAAATGACTCTATAATTCATTTTGAATCATCTTTAAGGTCATGTTGAATTAACTTTGTCGACCTTGTTTAAACAATTAGGGTTCCTTTTAAATCTATCGAGCATTACTTTTGAATCATCATGATCATCATGTTAAATCAATTATACAAATCCTGTTAAAATGAATTTTTCACATGTGAAAACAACATGACTTTTCCTGTTAAATCGTTTTGATCTACTATTGAAACAATACGATAAATCATATTAAAATAAATTGATCTCCATGTTAAAACAACGTGATTATTCATATTAAATCAATTAATTGTCATGTTAATTCATTGTATGAAATTCTTTAAAAAAATCGTTTCCATGTCAAAAAAACCTAGAAAATAATTGATTCACCGTGAATAGCAAAGAATTGTTTTATGAAATCAAAATGAGAAATCTTCAAAACAAGTGTAAATAAAAAGACAACCAATAATGTTAGTTTTATTATATCTTTTATTTTTATTAATTTCTATGTATATTAATAATAAACAGTAATTTCATCAATAGGCATCAGGAATGCCTATTTTACAATCTACAAGGAATTTTGCAAAACTTAAACCTGCTTTTGTACTTATAGTGTTAAAGGAACATTAAGTCTAGAGTTAATGTTAATTCCAAAGCCTTAATTTAAAATTGGAGAACAGTGCCAATTCGTCAAAAATTCAAAGTTAGTTGCAGATGATTTTAGTTCCAGTTATCTTAATGTAAATATTTGCTGCCATTTATGCTTCACATCCTTCCAATTTGAGGAAATATCGAGATAGAGAAACCCTTAAAGTTTTTAAAATGGACACGTTAACCTCTGTAGTGGTAACAGGAGTTATAGGATCTTCTCCCAATCGTAAAAATTCAATTTGTTTTCGTTTTCTACCGTGATCGCCTTGCTCTTTGGTTAACGTATCTGTCTCAAAGCTTACCCCCAGGATTACCACAGAGAATTATGTTAAATTCCTGAAAATTAAAATTTAAAATACAGTAAATTATCGAAAAGTTTTGAGAAAATATACCTACTTTTATTTCATTAGGGAATTGCTCCAGTTTGTCTTCTAATGTTGTTGGAAAATCCTTAGGCAGTAATTTGACTCCGTTAAAATAAATGTCACCCAAAATTTATTGATTAAATCTGCTCGAACAAATCACTCCAATGGCCGTTGGTTTTGTAGAAGTCTAAAACTGCTTTTGCCTTGAGGCTTTCTAATAAAATTAGTTCTTACTTTAAAAAAAAAATTAAACAGCAGAATGCAATTATGATTTAAAGTATTATTTTTTGTTGGTTATTATTGCATCAAAATAAGTTAAATAAATAATAATTTTTAGATTAAAAATTTTAAAAATTAGCTCTTAATCGAAAGGAACTAAATAAAGTACAAAAAATCAATATTTGGTAACGTTTCCTTTTGCCTCAATAACTGCTTGAATACGTCTTGGCATGCTATAGATATCAATGCACTTTTTAGCACATTCTTTAATTGCAGGGCAGTGATGCCAGACCTGTATCAGTTTTTCAATAAGTTTTACTTTTGTTGTAATAACTTCTTTGGCAATTTCCCTTTTAGTGATCTCCCATAGGTTTTCTATGGGGTTCATGTTAGGGGAATTGCCTGGCCATGATAAAACTGGTATGTTTTCGTCATTCAAATATTTTGTCACACTCTTAGCTTTATGGCACGGGGCTGAGTCATGCATGAAAAGATATGGTTCGTTGTTTGGGAACCATTCTCTTAGCTGGGGTATGAGTCGAGTTCGCAGAATGTCCTTATATTGGTCCTGTCTCATGGTCCCCTGAACAATTTGGAGACGCCCAACTCCCCTTGTGCTGATAATTGACCATACCATTACTTTAACAGGATGTTTTACCCTTTCTACGATGCATTCGAGATGGTACTTCTCATTGGGACGTCGCCGCACGAAACTGCTCTTATCAGCCAAAATTTCAAATGATGACTCATCGGAAAAGCACACCTGTAATAAAAGGAAACAACATTAACAATAAAACTAATCACATTTTCAATAACTTTTTTAGATAATTGCATTGGTAACCTACCCTACTCCAGTCATGAACAGTCATGTGACGATGCTCCCGAGCCCAAGACAAACGTTTTTTTATCATTGCCTCTGTGAGACGTGGTTTCTTAGCTGGACGACGACCCGAAAGTCCTTCCTCTGCCAAACGTCGCTGCACAGTTCTTTTGGAAACCAATATTCCCGAATCATGGATAATGTTTGTAAGAACTGATGCACTTTTCTTGCGATTCTGAAGACAGATGTCTCGGATTTTCCTGTCCGTGCGGGGTGTTGTTACTCGTTTTCTTCCACATTTGCCGCTTTTTTGGGAGTAATAGGAATATTTTGGTCCAAATTTAATTTTAATCTATTAACAACAGATTTTGAAACACCCGTAATAGCAGCTATTTGTCTTTGGGAATGACTCGAATGAACTAATAAAGTTTTTATTTCCGTTTTTTTTCTTGGGGTGATATCCATTCCACGACCCATTCTGTTCCAAAAAAAATGCTTATAATCATTAAATATGATTTTTTTTAGAAAAGATTTGTTTTAAACAAAATAAAATACATTACTTACGTTTCAAGTAAAAGATGTTCAAACAATTCCCACAGACAATTTTCAAAAAAATAACACCTTCAAAGCTCAAACAACATCCACAAACAATTTTAAAAAAACACCTTTAAGAACAAAACCGCTTTCTTCCCGAATGAATCTGGGTTTTCCCCGAATAGAACCATTTTGAATATCCTCCGATAGCTTAATATAACCGTTAAACAAGTAGGCCGTGAAATAAAATTCACCACGTACACTTAGAACCAAAAAAAAAGCTTAAAAGAACAGTGAAACATGAAATTTGATGAAAATTTACAATGTCCCTATAAATTTGGCAACCCACTGTAGTTCGGAGAAATATCGGCACTTCATGTAAATTTTGTGGAATTCAATAAATAATAATTTTATTTCAACAAGATCTCATATTAATTTAAGAACTATCAATTTTAATTCATGGAGCTTCAAATCGTTTTAACACGACCCAATCTTGTTTTAATATGATTAGATAAATGTTGAAACAAAATTGATTTTGTGTGATTGCGTTATTACAAGGAATTCTTTATAACGGGATAGTTTTTTGTCATTCATTGCTGAAACATATGTACATGATAACGGAATAATTGTTTGTTACTTTGCAAAATAAAGAGTGTCCACATTGCATTTTTTGCATATGGAACACCTCCAAATTTCTTTCTTCGATTTTGTTTTAAAATAAATTAGATGGAATTACTTGTTTTGTATGACATGACTCATTTTGTTGTTGTAATCCAGCTGATGACAAGTCATTGGTGTTATTTAAATGCATAGATTACAATAAAGTTAGCTAGGGCTTAGGTGGTAACATTGGCAACACAATTTATGTATATCTAGACCGTTCATTAATTGACGACATTATACAAACGTTATCAATACTTGACTAAATTAGTACCTATTCTAAACAAAATTTTTTTTAAAAAAAGAAAACAAAACAATTTTGACATGAAATCCATTGATTTTGACATCTGATAAAATTTTGAGAAAAATCTAATTGACAGTTTTTTTTATAAAAAATAAAAACCTAAAAAAAACATTAGTCAAAGTTGCGAAAAATTGAATTTCGACTCAAATATCTTTTCAAAAACTTGAGACAAAGGCTTCAAACTTATTTTATTTTATAAGAAAATATTGTTTTCAACATTCAGTAAAATTTTGAAAAAAATCGAATTGACAGTTTTTGTACAAAAAATAAAAAACAAAGAAAAATTTAACAAAAGTTTGTAAAAATTGATTTTCGACTCAAATATCTTTTCAAAAATTTCAGATAATATCTTCTAGATAATTTTAACTTATAAGAAATATTGTTTTCAACATTAGGAACAATTTTGAGAAAAATCGAATTGATAGTTTTTTTTACAAAGAATAAAAACCTAAAAAAAATTACTAAAACTTGGTAAAAATTTACTTTCGACTCAAATAGCTTTTCAAAAATTACAAATTTTGGCTTCAAACTTATTTAATTTCACAGAAAATATTGTTTTCGATATTCAGTAATTTTTTTATAAAAATCCAACAGTCAGTTTTTTCACAAAAAAAAACACAATCTACAAAAAATAGTACGCAAATTTGCTAAAATTTGATACATATAGACAAACTTTTAAGCAAGACAAATCGACAGACGGGATGGGAAGTTATCACTGTGGGTCGCATCCCAGCCTCTTTCATACGTACATAGCTACATTCCTTTTTTATATGACTTCTGCCTTTTTCCTTTATCTAAGGAAAGCAGCTGACCATGAACAAAATCACAAAAAAATGCAATATTCAGGAGTGATAGTACGCAAAAAAATCAAGAAAACAAAATATATGACAGCGAATTCACGATACCTACGATACCTATTTACCCTTTTTTATGCCTACACTACAATGTGCAACAACAAAACTTGCCGAAAGTTGAACCAAAAATCAAATTCTGCTTATACGATTGACTACGTAACACCCAAATCACGATTCCATGACATCATAGCACATACTAGAAATAAAAAAATATGTCTAAGAATAGTTTTTTTTGATATTTTCTGTTATTGTGTACCGCAAGCCTACAAAACAAAGAATACAAAACTAAATGAGCCATGAGACCAACAACAACAAAAAAAATCTGAGAGAGAATGGGCGGGCGAAATTCTTTTGCAAAGAATTCTCTTCCTAAGCGCTGTGTATTGCAGCGGCATTCTTGGGAACTGGAAACTTCATTGTGTGCGTTTACAAAGAAATTTGTTGTTAAAAAATGCAAAATAGACCTCTTTTATAAAAATTAAATTAAATAAATAGTGGGCGCAAGAACTTTTTACTTTTTTAAATAGAATAAACAAAATGCCAAAAAAAAATAAAAAAAATATTTTGGAATTATATAAGCTCCCAATCCCTCACAATTGCACCACAAATGTTGTTATTTTGAAATGCATTTTTAATTATGTTGCGACAAATATTTTTTTTTTTCAAAATCCACACTATGTGTAATATATATGGACATTTTTTTTAAAAAAAAAGTTAAAACTAAAAAAAAAAAAATCAGTTCGCCCCATGAATTACCAAAAAAAATTGGGAAAAAAAGAAAGCATTTTGGATTTTTTGTCTAAAAAAGTTACTATAACTATTTAAAAAAAAAAAATTAAAAAGCAAATATCTGCACATATCTTTAGAATTTGAAAAAAAGTTGAATTGACTTAGCTGGCTGTTATACTTTGGAAGTTCTATCAATTATTGCACCTATGCCACAATGCAAATTTGCCCTATTTTTCATAGTTTTCTAGAATTTTTCTTGGAATAAATAAATAAATTAAAAAAAAAAAAAAAGATCGATGCTATGTATAAAAATGTATTGTTTTTTGGGAAAAAATATAAAAAAAATAAAAAATTATATTTAACACACTGCCCCATTGATTTTCCCAAGTAACTACCTGAATTTAATGATTTTTTAGTGATTCTAGTGCTGTTAAGGAACAAAAATTTTTTTTTTATTTTGGATTCCTTTATAAATATTTAGCCCAATATATTTTCAATCAAAACCCGTTTATTTCGTTTAAATATTTAAAAAAATGTGAACGCTACAAAGCTAAGCGCAAAGCACCAATCAATTTTTTTACATGCCACATGCCCTTAAGGACTGTTATTTCAATTGGATTTCACTTAGGTACGTTAAGTTAAGAGATTGATTCAACAATTCAAGATGTTTTCAAGCTGTTTTCAACTGTTATTTTAACAATACAAATTTTTATCATAGAATTTCTGTATTGAACGAACATTTCATTTTAACATTGTTGAATGTCAATTCTATAGAAAACAATGTAATTTTAACGTGAATCCTCTGGTGGTGTCTTTTATACGTTGCGTATTGTTAAATCATTGATATTATTGTACATAATGACATGCTTCAATATTAAATCAAAATGAAACAACGTTGAATCGTAACGAAATCATTTAACAAAGAACAGATCGCATATTATAAAAATCGACAATTGTTCCTTTTGATTTTACATTGCATTATTTTTCTGTGTGCAAGTATTGCTTTTTAAAAATATCGATAAATCAAAACACATAAAATATTAAGGCGGCCTTTCGCAGACTTCAACTTGGCGAATTTTGCGTCGTTTGTTCGCTGACAGAGCTTTGAATCGTTTAGAAGAGGCTCCAATTTTGGCCGGAAAATCATCTTTAGTGACGAGGCGCGTTTTTGGATGAATGGCTGTGTTAACAAACAAAATTGCCGTATATAGGACGACACCAACCCACGCGGGGTTCACCAGGTGATAATGCATCCTCAAAAAGTTACCATTTGGTGTAGATTTTAGGCCGGCCGGAGGGGTAATTGGTCCGAACTTTTTTAAAAACGACGTTAGTGAGGCGGTCACCGTCAACAGCGAGCGCTACATAGCCATGATAACTAATTTCTTATGGCCCAAATTGAACTATATGGACCTAGACGACATGTGGTTCCAGCAGGACGGTGCGGCGCTACGTGCCACACAGCAAACGCCACGATTGACATTTTGCATGAATGATTTGAGGGTAAGGTTATCTCTCGCAGGGGTGATTTGAATTGGCCACCAAGGTCATGCAATTTGACCCCGCTAGACTTTTTCCTGTGGGGTTTCTTGAAGTCGCAGGTCTTTATGCAAATAAGCTACAATCGACCGATGCCCTAAAGGTGAACATAACACAGGCCATCGCTTAAATTCAGCCGGATCTATGCGAAAGAGTTATTGAAAATTGGACCACTCGGATCCGTGCCACCGCAAGAAGCCGAGGCGGGCTTTGAATTTGAATAATGTCATATTCCACACTTAATGACATACATACATGCGCCTTTCAAATAAAAAAATAATTTTATTAATACCTCAAACACAGCTTGTTTTATTCCATATTTCAACATCTACCCGCCCTCATTAAAAAACCCTTTACAGAATTGCGAAATATTTTATTTTTCAAATAATTTGTTTTTAAAATAAAAACGAATTTTCTTCTATGTTTAATTTTAACAAAAAATTAAAGAATTGTCTTATAAGCTGCTCATTGAAAAATGTTTCTCTTGTTTAAAGAGGTGATATCGAGTTAAAGCTACAATTGCCAGAACACCCAGAAATTTTCAAACATAAAAGCCATTGATCCTTTGCTTTCACCATTGCAGTATTTTTTTGATATAAATGCATAATATTTTACTATTTTAGCTTGTTGGCAGAAGTTTTTAAAAAATGTGGTTTACTTAAATCTTTGCTTAAAACTTTTACCGCTTTGAACTGCCTTACTTCAAAAACTAAGAAAAACTTCTACATCATAAATATAACCCTATCACGGAAACCCATTCTTCATTTTCGTAAGTTCCATGTGCTCTGATTCAAGTTCGACAACCTTGGTGACGTAAACCCTTGCTTTTCAAATTTTCTGCTAACACTCGACAGAGTCAAGAATTAATCTGTTATGGTCCAACAGTTCTTTTTTCGAAAATCAAAACAAAAAATCCTTTATCTTCCTTAAAAACCAAAACAAAACAAATAACACGCAATTTCATTCAAACTTGGTCAAAATTAACAGATTTATTCATCCTTCCGTAATAAAAGCTTCCTCCATCTGCCACCACAATAGCCCTCTTAACTCTTATCTCTATCCTTTATTTACCTATATGTATATGTATAAAACTCATTTGCCATATAAAACCTAGGTCTACAACTTATACTACACAGCTATCATCAAAGAGGGAAGAACCATCACTTTACCGGGTTACCCTCACGCAGCTAGTATTTTAATGGGATTATATGATTAACGCATTGACATGTAACGCATTTCATTGAATTATTGTCCTCTGCCTCATTTCGCAATTTCCATTTGAAATAATGCCCAAGACGGCCCAACCAACACCAGACACAACAACGAACGCGACGACGGACGCGACGCATGTACAAAAATACAAAACTCGAAACGAAATGTATTGCAGCGAGATATAAGGACTTCGACGAACGAGGATGATGGTTGGAGTATTGGGTGCTGATGTATCAACTTGTACCGGACTACTCCGGGAGCGGTGGCATATATTACGCATACCTCATCCGCACCAGATTAAATACACGCAACAACAATGCGAGACAATGGGTGATGTGCAATTTTGCGACAGTAAAGCAATCTACACCCCATAATCAAGGATAAACCCTTAGTCTGAGAGACGGGGGTTGTTGTTGTTGGTGTTGAAAAACCTTTTGCTTCAGCTATAGCCTTTTATTTCGTTTTGTTCTTAATCACAGTCCGCATGTACCTGATTAAGTCGTAATTAGATTGGAGAATATTATTATTTTTCCACCCTCTAATATTATGAACATGAGCTACGACTATACTCCATAAGGGGTTGCATTGTCTTGCGTCATATATAGCGCTCGTATACGTATTCTATATGACGTGCCTCATCTTAGGGATGCTATATAGAGCTAAAAATTAAATTTAATCAAAGCAATGTGAACACTGTCTGTTATGTTCTCCCTGATTTGGTTTAGCCAACATCATGCTTTGCTTTTTCTCTCTGTTGTATATGTAGATATATACGACTAGTAAGCTTAAACCGGCTTATATTTTCACCCAGGAAGGTAGGTAGGTAGCTGTAAGGTATACAAGAAAAACTATCCCTTCTAGGATTTATTAGAGTCATTAATCTTAACTTAGCACAGTTAACATTAACATAGAAGATTCAGGGACTTAATACTTTCGTGGCTCTTATTAATTTTTTTTGTTTCGTTATATTAATTTATTAAGATTTATTAAGGAAAAATAAAGATGCTGGGATTTTGGATTCACTTTATACCTCCTGAACACCCTCATATAGGCCTCACGACGACGACAACGACGCGAAGCGCCCTCCCACTGGGGTAGCTGTGATTTTTACATTAAACTTGGTATATTTGAAAAAGGAGATCTTGAAAACAATCTTTTTGTGTTTTGACACTTTATGTTTCATAATAAAAACAAAAGAAAACAAAAATATTTTGATATATGGAACAGAAGGGGCTAAAATTTGGTTCCGTTGAGATTGCTTACATATATTTTTGACAAGACAAGTTTCTAAGGGTTTTTCGTATGTTATAACGCTTTTGTTATATCAACAAGTGCGATGATAATATTTTTTGAGGTTTTCATTAAAAATGAATTAACCAAGAAAAGGAGATATGTTTGTCCTTAAGGATGGTTGTGTTTTGTAATTTTGTAAGTTTTAAGGATCCAATAGACTCATGATGAGGGTAGATGGAAACATAGTGGGGTCTTTGATTTATCCTGCAAATTTCAAGTCTTAGTTAATTAGAACTAACGTGTATAGAGTCTTTATCATTCAAGCTTTAACGAATGTATGCAGTTATAAAGGCTTCAAAAGCTTTAAAAAACTATAGACTTCAATCATATACATAATAAGAGTTACAAAACAAATTCTTGAATCAAAGATCATCTCAGCCCAATATTTCGTTATAGACAGGTTCGTAAGGTACAGGTGCAGCAAATCCAGATAATATCCTCGAATAGAGTACATGTTGTGCACAAAATTGGATTTACAGTTATAAATAAATAAATAACAGTGTGTCAGATTAAAGAAATATTTTTGAAACATTATTTGAAAACCGTTTCTGAAATGTTTCCAATTTGATTAAAAAAAAACATTCAAGAAACTTTGAGGAAACATTTAATAAGTGTTTCGGATTTGTTAACTTCCCATGGGAAGTTATTGTAATGGGTCCGATTTGTCGAATTGAAAATTTTGACATTTCTCGACGTTTCAAGGTACCTAGAGTCGAAATAAAAGATTTTTGGAAAGATGTCTGTGCGTGCGTGTGTACGTATGTACGTTCGCAACGTTTTTTTCGTCGTTCATAGCTCAAGAACCAGTACAGATATCGATTTTAAAGAAATAATAGGGCAGAAAGATGCAGAAAGGACTCTCAAGAAAATTGATTGGTAGATTTTTTTACCATAGCAGTTTAAAAAATAAAATCAAATTTTGTATTATATATTGTAACGTGATACAACAAAATTATATTTTTGGTAAAAATCCAATTTTTTTGTATAAATCAAAAAAACTGAAAAAAAATTTGTTAACTCGAAAATTGTACGACCAAAATATGATTTCATCTCCAAAACAATTTTCTGCAACGAAGAATAATGTTTTTGACATCTGATAAAATTTTGAGAAAAATCTAATTGACAGTTTTTTTTATAAAAAATAAAAACCTAAACAAAAATTAATAAAAGTTGGTAAAAATTGATTTTCGACTCAAATACATTTTCAAAACTTTGAGATATTGGCTTTAAACTACTTTTATCTTTCAAGAAATATTCTTGTCAACATTCAGTAAAATTTTGAAAAAAAAAATCAAAATGACAGTTTTCTTAGAAAAAATTAAAAACCGTAAAAAAATTTAACAAAAGTTGGTAAAAATTGATTTTCGACTCAAATATCTTTTTAAAACTTTGAGATAATGGCTTCTAACTAATTTTTACTCATAAGAAATATTGTTGTCAACATTAGGAAAAATTTTGAGAAAAATCGAATTGACAGTTTTTTTTACAAAAAATAAAAACCTAAAAAAAAACAATACTAAAACTTGGTAAAAATTTACTTTCGATTCAAATAGCTTTTCAAAAATTACAAATATTGGCTTTAAACTTATTTTATTTCACAGAAAATATTGTTTTCGATATTCAGTAATTTTTTCTTAATCCAACAGTCCGTTTTCCACAAAAAATTAAAATCTACAAAAAATAATACGCAAAATTGGTAAAAATTGATGTTCGGTTCTCGATATCTCGTGAATAATAGAAGACATTGACTTTAAATTTATTTCATTCATCCAATTTGTATTTGTTTATGTTGGAAATAAAAACTTTTGAGAAATGCTACTAAAATTGGTAAAAATTGGTTTTCGACTAAAAATCTCGTTAACAAAAATAGATTTTTAAATCAAACTATTTCATCATCTGCAAATTATTGTTGGTAATTTTTAAATTCTTAAGAATATTTCAACTGATAACTTTTTTTAAAAAAATACGAAAACCTACAAACCTTTTAAGCAAGACAAATCGACAGATGGAATGGGAAGTTATAATTGTGGGTCGCATACCAGCCTTTTTTTTTGTTTTAGCACTTTGTTTTGGGGGATTCACTTGAAGAAAATGTTTAAAACTAAATCCAAAAACATGAAACTTTGGGAAACAAAGAAACATTTCACAAACATTTTTGAATTGTTTCTGTAAAGTTTTTGAAATGTCTTTTAAAGAAACGGGAAACATTTCGAAAACAATGTTTCCTGAAATTGTTCCTTAATACGAGCACAACTTATGAGAGGACAACTTCAAAATTCAAACTTTCAAAGAAGCTAACTAGAAAGGTGTGTCCATAAGAATGAAACATTTGAGGAAACAATGTTTAAACAATCTTTTCTGAAATGTTTCATATTTGACCGTTTTGAAACGTTTTGAAAATGTTTCTGAAATTTTTCTTAATACACCTTTACATATAACGAAAAAAAGTACTTTTGTCTATCGATAAGGCTTTTCTTCATAAGACTAGAATTTATAAAAGAGTCATTAATTTTCGTAGTTTGAAGATGATAGCTCTGGTACTTGACACCTGCCAAATTCATCTGTCATTTAAATAAATAATAAATTAGGTGGCGCAACAGTCCGTAGAGAACCAGGGCCTAGTGACTTACAACTCTCAACCATTCCTGTGTGCGAGTAATTGCAGGGATGGAGGGGACCTACAGTTTATATGCCGAATCCAAACGGCTAATTTGAGAAAGCACTTTTTCATGACAAGAATTACTCTTGGAGAATTTGTCAATTCCTCGCAAGAGGCAGTACCCGTGAAAAAAACTTTAGGTGGCACAGGTAGGGATCGCCACCTTAAGTAAGTAAGTAAGGTAGGGATCGAACCCAAGACCTCTCGCATGACAGTCCAACGCACTAACCATCATGCCACTTCATCTCTCATTTGAAGTGTCAAAATATTTCTTGAATGTTTACCGAATGCGATAATGGATGACTTAACACTCGAACAACTTGTTAAACTTATTCAAACTCATAACAAAACTATTGTAAGGTAGTTACAATCGAACGAATTTTTAAGAAATCTAAAATGTATTGTTATTCCTGAGCATGACCGTAATGTACCCCTCTTCAAAAATAATATTGCTGTAAGTCTGACTCAATCGATTTCTCGTTAGCAGCAATTGAATGTGTCATACACGTCACCGGCGGCGGTGATTCAATATAAAGCGGCCCTTAGACACCACACTTGTGTTGACACTTTTGTCGGTGTACAGAAATGTGTGCTGTGTGTGTGCTAGAGCAGACACCGATTTTCGGTATCAGACACGGAGCGAGTTAAATCAGAAGTTCAGTCAGTGAACAAACGGCGGTGTTGTCTATGGTCATGGACTTTGAGCTGGGTTAGTTGGATTTTGTACGGGTGTAGGCCCAAGTCCCGAAGCGAAATTCGACAAGTTGAAGTCTGCGAAAGGCCGAGATCTTGTGCACGGCGGCGCGGCGAGGAATAGACTGTCTCGTGTTCTGCTGTATACTTTCACGGACCGCGGCGATGTTGCGTTCCTTGAACGAACGGTTGTTGGCTGATTGTTTACTGAATCGGTCGTCTCAAATTTAGCCACCAAACGTTGAAGTATCGACTGTGGAGGGCCACCACGTTTACCGTAAAATGGGCGCAATGCGCGCAACGTTTGCGTTAACGAACACTCATTTTGATAATAAAGTTTTATCATTTGAACGTGCTGTTCAATCGTGTAACTTGCCATGATGATTTGGCATAAACAATTGAATTATAAACAAAAGATTTGACAGATGTCACCAAAACAAAATGGCCGCCAGGGCGTGCCAAAATCTGCCCGCGCCAATTGAAAATTACATACCTTCATTGAAAAAAATAACTGCAAAAGCCTCGGGAAGCTATTCAAAAATAATTATCGTATCGAAGAAAGTTTTATCAAAATCAAAGGAATTATTTATGAAGAAGATACCTGTGCCAAGTTCTCAGTTTTGTCTGCCTTAACTCACGAAACAAAAAAGCAAGGATTATGCACTTGTCTAAATCGGTAAAGGTATTGCCATAACCTTTAGAAGGTATCCATATTATTTTTCTTTTAATGGACTTTTCGGTAGAAAAGCAGAAAGAGTATCAATCTGACACAACGATACTGAAAAACATACTTCTATATTGCTTTTTTTAAACACAACACTATGACTTGTAATAAACCAACTTCCTTCCTTTAACCCCTATAAATTGGCTAATTTAACTCAGTTTAATCTTCTATAATTACCTATGTCTATATCCACCTAACGCAATGGTCCTTAACACACACACACACATTATAGAATAGGTACAGTTACAAAAAAAGGAGAATAAAAAACAAAATGTAATAAGAAATAATAAAAACTCACACATTACACCAAAGATGACAATCCATAAAACTCAACGTTGCGCTGCACAATAATTTCTCTAACAGGTTGCGGAACACACGAATTAATTCGCGAACGAATATAAATGATATCCCAAGGTGGAAAATAACCCATCGTGCGATGCTATCTTTGATCCTTAAATGTGCTACCGCACGCAATAAAAAGAATCCTCCTACTCTACTCCATTCCTTTATACTCGCTGCTCCGTGTCACATATACTCGTACGTACGCTATTCACAATCAGGATACGAGCCAGTTCCTGTTTTGTTTGTAGGTTGTACAGCATCAAGCGGCGCGGCGCGGTGCGGCGCTCCCTCCTGCCAGGTCCTTTTGTAGCACTGCGAAAGGGCTCGGCGCGTCACATTCAATTTCATTGTTGTCATAACAATAACATAAAATTAAAATAACATAAAAGGGAAATTGCTTGCGAAAACATCATCGCAGCAGAAGCAGAATTCACCTCTTTGTGTGGCCCGGGATGGAGACCGGTACCGGTGTCGGTAGTCCGTAGTTGGTGTTGGTGCCGGGCTATACAGAAATGATGGGAGAAACCCCATCCTTCCTGACACGTTTGCCTGGTTTCTTCTTTTTTTGGCCTAGCCCGGATCTGATGAGCGAAGCCCGCATCCATCCCTTCCCCATATATACATCTCACAACACCGGAAGAATCACTATGAAAATAACGGTTATTTGCTTGTTGTTTGAGCTTCTTTTTGTTATCCTGAAAATATTTTTATTTTATTTTTTTCAAAAACGAAAGAAAAAAAAGTTAAATAGAAACAAAAAACTTTTTACGACGTTGCCGATGTTTTTGTCGTCGCCGTCGCCGCCCGCCGCCGATTTCAAATACGAATCCAAATTCTGGCTGATTCCATTTTTGTGATGCTTCTATAAACGCGAAGTGGTAGATATACGAGCGGATAAGCCCGTCTAATAACCACCCCTTAGCTCTTAGCATCATTTTCAAGGCAGAAGAACAAAACTAATTTTATAGGACCTCTTTATGAGTGTTATGTTGGCGTATTTTTTGAAAATAAGCAACAAAAGATAAAAATAAAACCAAAAACTCGTTTTCGAAGGATCCGTACTGTCATCGCAGGATACAGACATGCTGTCTGCCATTTTTGCGTCTCCATAATATCTGGAGGAGTAAGGTATAGATGGCGGTGGTGGTTAAGAAGATTTTTGGTGGGGTTGGGTTTGACAATTGGGGGTATATCTTTAAATGGCTTTCTGACGGCTTTATTGGCCATTGAGATCGCCTATCTGGAATGTAAAACGACCCCATCAAGAGATTTGCTTTGGAATTGATATTATTCGAGTTATACAAGTTAGAGAGAGAGAGAGAGGGAGATAAAAGTGTGAGGCGCGAGTGAAGCCTTTCAAATAATGAATGCCAAAAGAAAAACAGTGAGAGACTTTTTGATGACATTATAGACATTACATTGAATGTTGTACTTTAGTGTGGTCGTTTTGAAACAATTATGTCACTGGTGATTCCTTCTTGGGGTATGTGACTTCTTTATTAAGACAAGTCCAAGCATATACATCAGATTATAGAAAATTA
Source organism: Eupeodes luniger (assembly GCA_951509635.1). Lineage (NCBI taxonomy): Eukaryota > Metazoa > Arthropoda > Insecta > Diptera > Syrphidae > Eupeodes > Eupeodes luniger. Next base: position 299,924,918 of record OX608073.1, read on the forward strand.
GGTACACGGTTCAAGGCCTTAGCTATAGCTTAAGAGTGTACCACAATATTGTGAATTGGTGTATAGAAAATGAACATTGAAATTTAGATGAAATGTCAACACTTAAGAAAATAAAAGTCACTACGGTCATTACGGGAATATAATGTTTGGAAGTCTTCTACGTCACTGACGAAATAGCAGTTGGTTGAGGTTAATTGAGTTCAATGAAGTTTTGGAACTGATTAAAAAATTGATAAATGTAAAAGTTCTTCAATTAAGGACTTATAACTTTGACAGCTCATAGCTTCTTCTATTTAAGTTTACAGGCACTCAAGTGGTTATTAATACCCTTAACATGTTTATGTTCAAACATACTGCGGGCCTTAGGAAAATACAGAAGGATTCAAGATAAGATACCGGTACACATTGTTCTTAAGGTTTTGAATTTCAAATGAAAGGGAAAAACAGAGTTGGCTAAAGCTTTCCACGTTCCCGATGCGTAATTAAAAAAAAAGAATCATTATATTTTACTTAACAGTACGCCCAATATCGAGGGTACATTGATGACCATTCCTGGAAGTGCGAGTTATCACGGCTAAATTGTTCCTGGAAGTGCGAGACTGCGAGTTATTATACGGCTAAATTGTTTAAGGGGTTTAATGCAACTGGCTATTTCGACAAAACACTGTTTGTAAAAATATCGATACAACAACAAAAGGCATGAAACATTGTAGCGGTGTTTGAGGGATGTAAATGTTTCGGTAAAAGTTCTATCGCCTATCATTTTCAAAGCTCTTTTTTGGATCCTATCCAAAAGACTAAGACTTGTTTTAGAGGCACCTGTCCAGATATGCGAATTGTATTATAGCTCTAGACGAATGAATTCTTTGTAAATTACAGCCAGATCAGAGTTGGTGGAAAATTTTTTGCACCGCGTCGTCGTCGGAGAAATCCTAAGCTATGTGGAATATGTTATCGTTGTATTTATTCGGTATCAACTAATGGTTACTCTTCAACGGCAGGAGACAGCATTGAATTTTTGAAGCATTAAATTCTACACAGTTCAGAATTCCCCATTGGGCAATGTTGTCGGGATCGGAATTTAATGATCTTAATCTACGCTGCCGTTGAAGTTCCATATCCGAAGAACAAAGATATGAATCTAGAAACGAATATGAAAAGCTGAGTGTATACTGTCGTCAGAGAAACAGTTTAATGGATTAGGAGTTTCAGACAAGAGATAGTTAATGAATAAAAGGAATATAGTCGGAGACAAAACGGAGCCCTGGGGGACACCAGAATTATTTTTTTTTTGAAACCATCAAATAAAATTTGTTTTGAACGGGTTAAAAAGTAGTTTCTAATCCAACGAATAACAGATTTAGCAATACAAAAAGCTAGCATTTTTGATAAGAGAGCTTGGTGCCAAACTCTATCAAATGGTTTTGAAATATAATCTTACTTTCTCCAAAACGATGTAAAAATTTGTTCCACTGCGGTGATTAAGAAGCTTTCGTTCTTCGAAGTGATAATTAATCAGCGTTTCCATGACCTTGGAAAGAAGGCACGTAAGTGAAATCGAACGATTTTTAGAAGGTGAGGAGGTTTCGCCCTTTTTAAAGACAGACTGGACAATTTCTATTTTTCATCCCGCTCGGAAAGAGACCTGTAGAGTAAGAAAGACGGAAAAGCATACGCAAGGTATTTCAGTACTCTTGCAACTGCATGAGTGTGTAAGAAGATTTGTTCCATGAAATCATGATACTCTCTGGAGTTCTGTTTGCTGAATCTATCTGTGGTCTAAACAAAACGATATGTGTGGAGTTGCTAGGAGCCACGGCTTATGCTAAATTGGAAATTGTAGACGAATCTATACATTGTATTGTCATTTATTCTTTGCTTTCAAGTTGGCAGCTATCTGACATAAGTGTCATATTATAAGTTGAAATACATTCAAGGAAAGTCGAGGGGAGGGAATCTTTTCTAGGGTTTTTTTTCCTACATCTGGAAAGACTGTCGAAGAACTTTTGCAACGATATTTTAAAGCAACTCAATGAAGATAATCTTGGCATTAATCTTTGCCGGGCTCAGACATGATAATGCTGCGACTATGGCGGTCATTCATAAAGGAGTTCAAAAATTTATTCGACAAATTAATCCAATAGCTTTGTTTACCCCATGTGCAAACCACTCTTGAAATCTTTATGGAGTTAAGTCTTTGGGAAGCAATCCTTTCAGTACAACGTTTTTTGGGACAGACTTTACACATATTTCTCAGCATACGAAGGCGATTTTCGTGAAGGTAGTTTCAACTCTTAGTAGTACCCGTGGCATGATGGTTAAAGTGTTGGACTGTCATGCCAGAGGTCTTGGGTTCGATCCCTGCCTATGCCATCTAAAGTTTTTTTCACGGGTATACTGCCTCTTGCGAGGAATTGAAAAATTCTCCAAGAGTAATTCTTGTCATGAAAAGTGCTTTCTCAAATAAGCAGTTCGGATTCCGCTTTAAACTGTAGGTCTCCTCCATCCCTGACAATAGTATACTCGCACACAGAAATGGTTGAGAGTTGTAAGTCACTAGACCCTAGTTCAGACTGTTGCGCCACTCAATTTATTTATTATTTTTATACAAAATTATGTAGGGTAATTTTTCTTGGTTTCAAGTTGGTAACACTGCCATCTCAACTGACATCTGTCAAAATCAGCTGTTACTTGAAGTGTCGTAATATAAGTTTAATGTTTGCCATATACGATAATGGATTGCTTAACAATCGAACAAAGCGTTCGAATTTATTAAAATGTCAATTAAAACGAATACGCGATGATTATGCGTAGGTCCTTTGGCGAAAAGGTAATTTCTTGCTGAAACTTAAATTCAAGTATAACAAAGTTTAAAAACAAATTTGTTGAGAATATAGCATTCAATAGGTGATAACATAAGACACAAGTAGGTTCGTATAGTCAATATTGTATTGCGTACATTGTAAAGTTCTTTAAATGATAACTTGGTCTATTACAAAAAAAATATCCAGATGCACGTTTTAATGGCATCTCATCCTCTCCTTAGAATTTTTAAAAAGGGATCGCTTTATGAAAGATCCTATTTAGGTATACTAGTATGAAATCGTCAATATTTTTATAAAACTTAATATTTTATTAATATCGTATTATGGAAAATAATATCATCCAATACAATTGCAAAATAAAACAAATCAATTTTAAAATTGTTCACCTTGTTCATTGCTTTCTGATATCTATACAAAAAAAATAAAACATCAAATTGAACACCATATCAAACAAGGACTTTATTTGTTCGAAGTAAAACCTTTTATAACAGTTTGATATAGCTACGAATTTTTACTGAATTTTATTCCTCTAGGTAAAATGGAAGGAGTTGCCTTCCTTCTTATGCAAGCCAGTAGCGTAGCGTGGGGGGGGCAGGGGGGGCAAATGCCCCGGGCGGCACTTGTTTGAGGGGCGGCAAAAAAGGGGCGGCGGCAAAAAAAAAGGTTACCAAAACAAAAAACCCTGCACTTGTTTGAGGGGCGGCAAAAAAAAAGGTAACCAAAACAAAAGAACCCTGAAATAATTTCCGGTAAACAGAATTTTGTATGGGGTGGCATCCAATCGACCTGTACCTATACCACCACAAACGAGAACAGATGCAGGAACTCTGCTTATAGCAATACAATCCTTTTCTTTTCTCTGCTTTTTGGGCTTTTGGAAACCTGTTCTTCATGAAATAAATGATTGTCAAATTTACTTACAAACCGAAGGTCTTGACCTTTATCAGTGTGCAGCTAAAATCAGTGCTCTACTGACTTTTCTTGAAGACACATGAGAAAAATTAGTCAATGATGCACTTGTTTACGCAAGGAATTTGTGTGAGAGCTTACGCATTTCCTTGGATCCTCCCAGAAAGAAAAAAAGGAAGTACATCTTTGGTGATGGAAGCACAGATGTTGGTCTGTCTCATGACGAAGAGTTGAGAAGAAAATTGTTTTCTTCCTTAGATAAAATCATCGTCGAAATCAAGGAGAGATTTAACCAATTGCAAAGTTTGGCCAAAAAATTCGACTTTCTTTCAGCTTCCAAGCTACTGGCTGAAAATTTTGATTACGATTCGGAACTTGCATTCAATGAGCATGATGTATCTCCCGATGATTTCAAAATAGAACGTGGTCGATTAAGAGCATTTGCATCTTTATTGGAAAGACTTAACGATCTTGAAAGAACAAACCCGCTTGAAATATTAAATTTCATAGTACAGTCGAAGTTAGAAACAAGTTTGCCAAACATTACCATTATGCTGCGTATTTTCTTAACAATAGCAATAAGCAATGCCGGATGTGAGAGGAGTTTTTCAAAACTAAAACTAAAAAGAGTCTGGGATGCGACCCACACTTATAACTTCCCATCCCGTCCGTCGATTTGTCTTAATTAAAAGTTTGTCTATATGTATCAATTTTAACCAAATTTGCGTACCATTTTATGTTTATTTTTTTTTGTTATTGAATATCGAAAACAATATTTTCTGTGAAATAAAATAAGTTTGAAGCCAATATTTTTAATTTTTGAAAAGCTATTTGAGTCGATTTTTATTTTTACCAAGTTTTAGTATTGTTTTTTTTTAGGTTTTTATTTTTAGTAAAAAAAACTGTCAATTTGATTTTTCTCAAAATTTTTCAGAACGTTGAAAACAATATTTCTTATAAGATAAATTAAGTTTGAAGCCATAATCTCAAGGTCTTGAAAATATATTTAAGTCGAAATTCAATTTTTACCAACTTTGAGTAATGTTTTTTTTTAGGTTTTTATTTTTTATAAAAAAAAACTGTCAATTAGATTTTTCTCAAAATTGTATCAGATGTCAAAAACATTAGTCTTCGTTGCACAAAATTGTTTTGGAGATGAAATCAGATTTGAGTCGTAAAATTTTCGAGGTGACAAATTTTTTGTTCAGTTTTTTTGATTTATAAAAAAAACTGTTAATTGGATTTTTTCCCTAAAATGTAATTGTTTTGTATCACGTTACAATGTATAATATAAAATTTAATTAAAGTCTCTAGCGTCACTGGTTCATGAGATATTTAGGGTTAACCAAAATGTTCACCTTTTTTTAAAATGCTATGGTAAAAAAAACCACCCACGCAATTTTCTTGAGAGCCCCTTCTGCATCTTTCTGCCTTATTATCTGTATAACAAAATTTATTTGAAGTCGATATCTCTTCTGGTTCTTGAGCTATGGACGACGAAAAAAAAGTCGCGAACGTACGGACATACGGACGTACGGACGTACGTACACAAGCTCGCACAGACATCTTTCTAAAAATCTTTTATTTCGACTCTAGGGACCTTGAAACGTCGATAAATGTCAAAATTTTCAATTTGACAAATCGGACCCATTACAATAACTTCCCATGGGAAGTTAATAAAAAACTATCTCAGGTCAACAATGAGTACTCTAAGGTTAAGTAACCTAGGAATTCTAGCCATAGAAATGCAAAAAACTGATGCGATTGACACCGAAAGAATAATAAAAGAATTTGTGTGTAAAAAACAAAGAAGACAAATAATTTTAACATTTTCTACGTTTTATAAATTATTAAATATGGGTAACGTACATAAGTCAATGTCAGTTGAGTTGCTTGCCACAATGTAATTAAAAAAATCAAATTTGCTTAATTTAAAAATCGAAACAAATGTTCATTAAAAATAAAAATATACGAAACTTTCCTTATTAAAATGAATACAAAAATTAAATTTTTGCTTTGTACTAGTAATAACCAAAATGAAGTGATTTAAAAAATTAAATATAATTTCTTAATCTTAATTTATTTTTTGAGCTTTATTTTATAGTGAGTATGCAATTTAAAACATTAACCAAATTTGAATGTTAATAGGTTCCTTAAAATGTGGTTACTTTCAATATGGTTATAATCGATATACATCACCTACAAATAAATGGATACTCTGTAAGTATAGTTCATTATGGAAGAAATGGTAGTGTTCACCAACTTTGACAAAAAAATTTGGGGCGGCAAAATTTAATCTGCCCCGGGCGGCAAAAACCCACGCTACGCCACTGATGCAAGCTCTATACTTTCGAAGCAACTAAATGACACTTTTCAGACACTTCTATGAATGCTGTCTGCGCATTTATGCATGTTCCTATATCCTTTGTTGCTGTACCTGGAACATCCTTTGGCATGTTTGTGCTATAGGTGTACATTTATTTATTTAAACTTAGCATATATGAGAAAAAGGAGAAAGAACACAAACTTTACACAAGCTACACATGGAAATTGACATCCAACTGAGCTTTAATAATGCAATGCAAATGGAGCACAAGATGAAGGACAAGCATCGCACGTGAAGAATAAGAAGCAACTCATTCCCAGAGTCCTGTGTACTTTGCACTTCCTGTTCCTATATATTTCTTTCTTATTTTATATACCGAAGTCGTATTGTGAGATAAGGTCTCATGCAATGTAAATGAAAGTTGTCCTGTTACTAGAGCTCCGGGAAAATTGCAGAAGCTAGCAGTGCCTTCGACTTTGGCTTTGGGGGTGTGCAAGAAGGACGATTTCACCGAAAAAGGATGTTCTGTTATTTGTGTGACAAAATATTGATGCTTGAATTTCAATAAGTTATCTCAGCACAGCAAATAGGTAGGTCCTTGTACCTTCCTTCATGTAGAAGAGTGTTTTTTTGTTGTTGTTGTTGATGTTCAAGTGTCCTGTTCAAGGATGTGTGTTTGTTGTCTGACAGTGTCAGTTATTTCCGTGTTTGCGGAAAAAATATGCCAGTTGAGTGGCACTTTAACAGCAAGATTATCTTACATTTGTATATAAATGTGCAATGACTACATATATAGCGCTTATGGCGAGCAGGGAACTTAAAAAGGACATATAAGAGGATTAACACCACGGTATATTACCCAAACGCCCCCTCGTGAATTGAGTAAGCTATAGCTCTCGAAGAACAGTTCTGGTTTTTCTTTTGTTATTGTTGTATTCGTGTTGTTTGATGAGTGATGCTTTATCCTGAAAATGGCCTCCTGAATGGTATGTGTTAAGTGCGGTTTTTATATACATAACTTCATTCAATTAGGTAGAAATCTACGAAAAACATTTTGAAGATGAATAGACGATGACGTATGGAGGAGATTTTTGCAGGTCCGAGTTCACAATTCTACGACAAAGACATAAGAACTTAAGAAATAAGTTTGAGAAACTTTACAAATTGGTGGTGTTGTATTGAAGCTTTTGCTTAGATGAAGATACTGTGGTGGAATTCATCTTTTATAAGTGGCTTAAGGTTTTGTAAATAAAGTGGCGTCCTTTTTAGTGATTATATCGAGGCATAAAACTCCTTTTTTTTTATTTCTAAGCGTTAAATACAAGACAAAATTTGTTTTTGACAGATTCAAGCTTAAAAACCACAATAGAAATGCTAATGAGACCCAGGGTTCTGGTGTGACTCCAACACTGTTTCTTATTAAAGATCTTTTGGTTGCGTCTAAATGATAAAAAGTAAACTCTTTGAATTCAAAAATAAAATTGATTTATATTGAATGTTGAAACATTATTAATATATACTAAAAGATTCGATAAAAAAAGTTAATAAGTTATAATATTTTGATAAGTAATTGTGATTAAAAATAGTTCTTAAAAATTAGTGAAACGACTTCGACTACACAAGGTATGGGGCTGCCCCATCATAGGGCATTATAGGGTTGCTGGAAACATGAGTAAGAATTTATATGTTTTTGTTGATGAACATTTTGTTAAAATCGTGACGTTCTGGTTTTATATAGGCTAAAAAGTTGGCGAGATGCCTCGAAAGCTGTCAGGAAATCATTGTTAAATCAATTTTTAGTTGATTCAACATATCGCCTGGAATGATGTTACATAAACAAGTTCAGCTAGTGTTGCTTTGTAGTCTTCTTATAAAGACGATCTTAGGCTGTTTAGAATAATTGGGAGTTTGGCAATACAATCTTCTGTTCCATGCTATTTGATTACTTGATGTGTATTCAAAATTCGGTGAATTCGCTTTATCATTCCATTTGTCTGGTTATAATAAAACAATGGAAAGTTTTTCTTGATAAACTCGTACACATAAGTTTTGATAGCTCATTAAAAAGAGAAGATTTATATTTCCCTCCTTCATCCGGTTCGATTTCTTTAGGGATTCGAAATCTGGAGATCTACCAGGAAAGAAAATCTTTAGCAATTGTTTTAGTGGTGTTATCAGAGAGAGAAATAACTTCTGGCCATCTTGTAAATCGGTCAATTATTTAACCAATAGATCCATCATCCTTCATTTAAGATTTTTGTAAACCTCCTGTTTTCTGCAAAGCCAGACGTTTATCGCCTGAACAACTCAAAGCCGCAAAGCAAGAACTCGATTATATGATCATCAAGAAACATGGTGACTGGCAACCTTGTGGTGATTATAGACGACTAAATGCTATCATCATCTCAGATCGCTATCCCATGCCTCCCATTGGAGGTTTCGCTCATCATCTGGAGACAGTGTTCAGCGTCATAGATCTAACTCGAGCATAACATCAAATTCCCTTGGAACCAGATGACATTCCAAAAACAGCTATCATCATTGTTATCATATTCGTTTCCTGACTCAAGATGTTTGGGTTTTCTTAGACGATGAAAGACACTTTTTCTCTGATTCTGATCTGGCTTCAATTCACAAAACCTACAAGCTTCTAAATCTTGAGTATAAGTTTAATTTCAAAGTTATATACTTGAATCCAACTTCCGTTATACTGTGAATACAGATTTTCGTTCTTTCGCAATACGCCACGAATGTGTCACGCTCTATCGTTCCCTTTCATTGAAATGTTCAAGAATCCAAAACCAATGAAGACGTACACCAAAATTTAATGTCTAACTCCACCCTTTTTAATTGCTACATATAATAAATATATGACAAGTATTGCATACGTAGAAAATTTTAAACTGAATATTTTATTCAAACATGACATTAAAATTGTAGCTAAGTTCACAAAAGTAGTTCTGGCGATTCCGTCTCTTGTCTGTGTGTCTAAATCATTGGGTCAAACTTTGAAATTATGACCTGATATTGTTTTAACTTGAATTCTTAGTATTTAACAATTTACTAAGCGTCTTCAAAATTTTAAACCTTTCGTTTTGTTTTGCTAACTAGTTGATTGTTTATTGCCTATTATCAAAAAACCGGGATCCAAACATGTCTAGAAAGTGGCAGTTCGTGAAAATAAACAAAGTAACTACACTTAAACGGACATTATTTACATATTAGTTAGAATTGCCAACTGTTGACTGGACCATTCTACAGATGTCAAAGAAAACCAAAACACAATTCTTAGAAGTTTTAGATGATATGAAAAAAATGACTGACGAGAAGTGACAATTGATATGAATTGAAGGTTTTGACGATGTAACACGATTTATAGTTGCAATTTTCCTAAATATTCCCAAATGAAATTTCAATTTAAGCGCTTTCCCTTTAAATAGAAAGAGTCAATAATACTTTTTTTCCTTATCTTTATACCTAAGACATAAATTATTCCCCTTCCATCTGTCTCCGATGATAGTGTGGAAAATTTGAATTTCCAAATGTAAAACTAGTAAAATATATAAGTTCAAAAATAGGTATATGGTACGTGTGATTATTATCCATTATTGCCAGCACTTTGCCATGTAAAATCGAAGTAAAATCCCTAAAATGCACATTTATCAAATTTCGAACCTCATTTGAACATTAAACCATTCGACAATCTTATATACATGACACTTAACTCGCCAGAGAGACTTGCACAGAAATGTCCCATTATTTCTCCATCCATTTTAATTTTGCAACTTGGTACATGTTCCATACATTTGTTATATGTTTGTGCCTATAGTGCCGTATAGTCCAGGTTAGATCCTATTTAAACCTTAAACTTCAACCACAACGGCTTGGCTTAGGAGGCATCACATACAAATTTGTCAGTTCGCCAATAAATCTATCGATAATCACTTCTAAAATGAAACTCGTCTACTTCTTATACCCTGCAACGGGCCAAATGAAGTCAATTCACTCTTATGAGAAACCAAATTCGCTGAGCTATTACATTATATTGAGATGCGATATGAAGAGGAGATGAAGAAGAAGTCGAAGTCAAAGAAGCAGCAAATAATATGTGTAGATCCACCCACAAAACAAGGACATTTTCTTTTGATATCCATCTCGCTTAACCCAAACCGACAACTGTCATCGTCATCAGAACAAGGAGAACTTACAGATGATATAAATGAAAGACTGAATATTCTATGTCTTTGTCTTAGTTTTGCTTATTTTCCATGGTTGCCATACTTTATTTAATAATTTTCAATGAGAAATTATATGAAGAAACTAAAAACAGAAAATGAATAGTGTCCCGAAATGTACTCAAGAACTGAACTTTCTGTTCAAAATATGATCAGCAACTCTTCAATGTTAACTATTTTCACATTCAATAAAAGTTAATCAAAATACCGAAAATAAACTTTGAACTTTAGTAAGACTTCTTGAATATTTTGTATTTGCGTTTAAACCTCAAGGCTTCAACTTTTAAAAATCATTCTTTTCGTCAGCGTCTGTAAAGTATCATCCGACAATAACTTCTTAGTAACAACCTCAACCAGGTAGTTAAACATTATCGAAAAAGACCCTTAAGAAGAGACTTGAGGACATTGAACCTGGTTCTTATGGCTTTGAACAACTTTGACACAAGAAACCATCCTAAACAGACAAGAAGTTTAAAAAAAGCCTGCTGGTAAGCTAAAGCTTTTGACAACCAATTCCCGAAACTCATTGAAGAAGCAGAATTCCGTTAATCAATATCTTGATCATATTCAATAATGAATATCCGCTGAATGAGCCGCTACTTACTTCATCTCTCTTGAAGAAGTATGTATCTGACACATCTTCTACGAAAATTCTTAAACGTCAGAGGGAAACGATAGAATTTCTGATAACATACTTAAAATCTTTGTGTTCTCCTGCTGATAATACTATTCAAAAACTGTGTAAACAGCAGCTGCTATTTTCTGAAAGGTAGGAAATTAAAAAAAAAATGTATCGAAACAACCTGTTCAAGGCGTTCTACAAACAAAAAGATATCATACCGGAGTTCTAGTAGGTATGTCTTTCGAAATAAGTACTCCACCATACATCCACTTCTGGGACTCAACAGTGACGTTATTGGAAGGCTCAACAAAAAGGAAGCGACCATAGCGTGCTTGCTGCACATTGGAAAAAGCGTTTCACAGGCCTATTCAAATTTTCAAAATGTTGAAACTGGAACTTTCTTATCAGTTATTAAGACTTATCAAAAATTTCCTTCTTAATAGCTTTTTTTTTATACACAGGTGGCTGTAGTACCACATGGATCTTATATAGGACCTTTGATTGTTCATGGGACAGAGACAAAACTATATGCAGGCAAATCCATCAACAACGACACAACATCTTCTCCAGAAATCGTTGCCAAAACAATACACGAATACATGAAAAACTTATGGAAATACCATAGGTACCTAAAAACCTAGACGTAGAAAGTACTTTCAATAACGTCCTTACTGAATCGCTTCCCGAATCACTTACTCACTTCGGGTTAGAGGTTCTTGTTTAAGAATGGAAATTTTCTATACTAGATGATAGAAGAAATCAAGCTTCGTTAGGTAAAACAATCTCTTCCAAACACGTGAGTAGAGGAACACCACAGGGCGGTGTTCTCTCACCGCTCCTTTGGATTTTAGTCAAGTATACAATCCTCGTAAAGTTTAAAAGTTGTGAGAAGAAGGCGGTAGCTTATGCTCATGATTTAGTTTAACTAATCTCGGGAAAGTTCGTCACCGTGGTTAGCGAAATCACGGAGATGGCTCTGAAGAAATTTAGCGATTTGGTCACGAGCAGTGGACTAGGTGTTAAACAGAGCAAAACTGAACTAATGCTCATTACGACCAACACTAAAATACCTGCTTTCAAGTTTCCACGACTACATGGTCTGTCCTTATCTCCCAGGGCAAAATATCTAGGAGTCCTTCCGGATCCCAAACCAAAATGGAAATTAAACATTGAAGAACGGGTTAAGAAGGCTTGCAATGCAAGTACGCCTGTAGAAAAACTTTTGGTAAAACGTCTGGCCTTCAATCGAAGATGATTTTGTGGACGTACACACTACACAGCCGTTGTTCGACCTATTTTGTTTTATGGATCGATTGTGTGGTGGCTTACACTTCACAGGAAATACAACATTGAGAAACTAAAGAATAGCTAGTGTCGGTAGGTACTACAAGGGAACTTTGATCATGCCCAACAGATATGTATATTAAATGTCATTCTACACCTCCTACTAGTAGACATAAACATTAAATACTTAGTATGATGTAGCGCACTAAGGCGTAATGATTCCAGCGGGTATTTTTGCCACAGACACCAACTTCTGCACCCCTGTAAAGATTTAAAAATCATCTTTCCTGCCAGGAAGGATTGGGAGAAAGGAATAATTACAAATCACTTCGATACCACTATCTTTAGTGACGGATCAAGGGAGGAGTGTGGAGTTGTGTCGGGAATCTTTTCCGAGTCCTTAAATGTGTCTCTAAGTCTTTTCAGCCAACTGATTTTGCCAGTGTATTTCAAGCTGAATTACTAGCAATCATAGAAGCACAAAAATACTCAAATCAAACTCAAACCAAAATAGAAATACGACTATCTGCACTGACAGCAAGTCATCTGTAATAGCTATAATGGTCATGTGTCAATGTCAGGATGAACTACCTATCCTCAAGACCAACCTCCGTTTCACTCTTATTTGATGGAAATAAACGGGCAGATGAGTTGCCCCGGAATGGATCGGTTCTTCATAGCTCACTTGCGGAAAGGTTAAATATTCCTCTAGGAGCTATGATGGGCAAAAGTTTCTCCATTTTTCTGACAGAATCCAAACGTAGGGGGAACAGTCTAACGGACTGTTCTTTATCCATAAAGATGTGGCCTTTTCAACACACTGTGATGCTATCAACAAATAAAATTTAAAAGACGTGCTGACCTGTTTATAAAGAGAACCAGCTTGTCTTAAAAAATATTCTGAAACCCATTTAGAAAAAAGCTTATACTAACAGTAAAAAGTTGTCTAAAGGAGGTAAGTTGATTACATTAGATCAATACCGCTGCAGCTCTCCAAAAACATCATCAGGAACCTTCAAGTACATCCAATCCCAGGTGTTCCTCTAGCAAGAACCCATCAAGAATTTAGCAACAGGTACTCACGAGCCATCACCAACGAACACTTTGAAGACATCATCTTAAACGAAGACGAATCCTCCTTCAAGAAGACCAAAGTCGTAGGACAACATTTGCATTTAAAACAAACTTAATCTTCAAAATAAAAACTGAGTGGCAACCGTGATTAATATTATTGGTATTGTAGGAATTATACAGAACTACAGACAATCGGCCTTCGCCTTTAGGCTAAATGACTTTTCATGTCACGTGTCAAAGGAGGTGTAACCTCATGTGTATTGTGTGTCCGAAAGTTCACCCGAATCCCGCCCAGACAACATGCACCTCATCCAAAGTATGTATATGTAGTTTCATTTCGGATGCGGTGATCCTTGAGCTTCTTCGGTCTTGAAAAGCTGACATATAGAATGGGGAGTTCCACACTAAATGCAAAAGGCACCCAGTAGCAGCAGCAGCCAGCAGAAACATCTAAGCGGGTGGTGGACGAATGGATAATACCAGAGTAATGTTGACGATGACATAACAGCACGTTGACGATGTCGATGACTTTCCAACTGTATACTCGTATAATAGGTTTGAAAGACTATAGGATGATGATGACGCCTCCACCACTCCTTGCTTATCAATTTGGAGAGAAGACAAAATGAAATGCGCTGCTTTGCTATAGTCAGGCTTCGAGCAGCGCCACCGTGTGTCGTTCGTCGTTCATTGTAGAATGTCGAATGTCAATGCCACCGCCCTCCAACGCTACCAGTGCCACCGCCCGCCGCCGCGCCGCCGCCGCACCGCCCGTCGAACCGAGTGAGAGAATATAAATTCGATGTCATTAATTTGTTGTTAAATTGGATAGGTAAGCATTTATTTTGAGCAAATTGCTGGTTGCATGACTTTTGCTGGCATTGGGACTTTTCTTTTTTAAGGTTTTGTTGTTCTTCGATGTGTGTATAGTTGTTTTACTCGCTCGTTTATAGCTTGTTATATGAATCCGAGTTAACTGTAAAGGTTTTTCAGCTATGGGCGACACGACGTTCAGAGTCGTGTTGGTTGAGTTGGACCGTTTTCTAGGGGGCGGGCTGGTAGCCTGGCTGGATAATGAGTCCGATTTCCAGATCGATTTGTAATACGTGCTATACTGAGATAATATTGTGTTCTTGTGATGCGATAGATATAAAAAAGGTTGCAACTTATCCTGTGTAAGCTTGAATTTAGCCTTGGGCAATGTTAATATAGACAAAATTAAATGAGCTATTCCCTATGTAATTAATTTCAGAATATGCATAAAGTGGAGGTACATTACAGCCCATCAATGGTCTTGTAAATCATCTTTAAATGATGATATCCGACGGTTCGTCATTTCAAATCTTCCTTCAAGACTTATAATTTCACATTACTGCCCTTAAAAATGTTCAACTTATACTTCTTTGTAATGAACCAAATTGTTATTTAACGAACTTGTCAAGAAATTCGAAGCGTTTGACCAATTTAACATGGAATTGTTGCAAGGATTTTGTTTTGAGAAAAGGTTAATAGATTTCTTTAAAATTTTTACGAAATCTGACATCCTTTACTAATTGATGAAGGCATAACAGGGATAGTTTTTACCTCAGGTTCACATACTCACCACACCTTAATGCAAATGGTTCGACTAGGATTGTTGCAACATAAGAAAACTTTTCTTCAAATACTTGAAACTATTTACATTCACAAACGCCATTGCTTTCAAAAATATCAACTTGGATTGAAAACAACAACAAGTTTAGCAAATTCCAAGCTGGTTTCCACCCTGGATTTTCAAACACAGATCATATTTTTTCTATTACTGGTATTGCTAGAAAATATATTAAGAAGCGGTGTGTATGTTTTAAGGGCTTTAAAGCTGCACTCGATACGGTTAAAAGGCAGGCAATGATTTATAAACTGGCATAGATCGAAGTCTCGACAAAGTTTTCAATGTTGTACATAAAATTTCTGGGGTCATCAACTGCAGCTTTATGGGATGGTTCTAAGTCTTCATACGTCTGCAGGTGTACCACAGGGATGCATTTTGAGTCCTATTCTGTTCATCTTGTACATTGATTATGTAGTTGATATTCTACCGGGGGCGTAAACTTTGCGGGAGATCTCATAAAGTTTCTTGTCTATGCAGATGACTTTGGGATGATATAAGATAATTTGTTTTCCCTTCAACTTCAAATAAATCGATTACAAACGTACTGCAAGATTTGGGATCTTCATTGAGAATATTTAATAAAAATGATGAAAAGAAATGAAAATAGTCTTCATAGATCAATAGCTTTAAAATCATTGAGAATCATTACTTCTCCTTTCAGGAAATGGAACTAACCGGAACTGGATTTATCGCATGACATCACACTATTGTTATCTCAGAGTAATGTTTGCGTAACTAAAGTGGACGACAAAATATATGACCAGCAGTTAACTAAAGCCTAGTACATACTTCCTCGTGAAGTGAACGTTCGCCAGTGGAAAAAGTGAACTTTTGAAATTGCTCACTGGTACACACTTGTGAATACACGTTGTGAACATTTGTATTCTATTTCATATAAATGCATTTTAACTTTTTTTTTGAAACCACACGCAAAGCAGCCACAAACTTTAAATGAGGAATCAGTATCAGTATTCAGTACAAATTGAAAACTGTCCTTTTTTTCGTAACCAAATGTCAAAGCTTCACCAACAGTTCCCGTACATTTTGCACGTGAATTGCCCGTGAACGAAAACTCTCCACTTTGTTCTCCACTCAGCTTCACGAGCACGTTCACGGGTGAACCAAAAACCGAAATTTGTATGGGTTCACGAGATGGTTCACAAGTATGTACTAGGCTTAAAGCATCATCATCAGCCTCTAGACTGTTCTACAAAAGCCTCAACCATCAATTGCCTACTATTGAAAGTCAGTACCAAAAACACTCCATTACCAAGACCGGAATCTTTCGTACGTTTCACTCTCCAAACAGTAGCGTAGCGTGGGGGGGGCAGGGGGGGCAAATGCCCTGGGCGGCACTTGTTTGAGGGGCGGCAAAAAAGGGCGGCGGCAAAAAAAAAGGTTACCAAAACAAAAAACCCTGCACTTGTTTGAGGGGCGGCAAAAAAAAAGGTAACCAAAACAAAAGAACCCTGAAATAATTTCAGGTAAACAGAATTTTGTATGGGGTGGCATCTAATCGACCTGTACCTATACCACCACAAACGAGAACAGATGCAGGAACTTTGCTTATAGCAATGCAATCCTTTTCTTTTCTCTGCTTTTTGGGCTTTTGGAAACCTGTTCTTCATGAAATAAATGATTGTCAAATTTACTTACAAACCGAAGGTCTTGACCTTTACCAGTGTGCAGCTAAAATCAGTGCTCTACTGACTTTTCTTGAAGACACATGAGAAAAATTAGTCAATGATGCACTTGTTTACGCAAGGAATTTGTGTGAGAGCTTAGGCATTTCCTTGGATCCTCCCAGAAGGAAAAAAAGGAAGTACATCTTTGGTGATGGAAGCACAGATGTTGGTCTGTCTCATGACGAAGAGTTGAGAAGAAAATTGTTTTCTTCCTTAGATAAAATCATCGTCGAAATCAAGGAGAGATTTAACCAATTGCAAAGTTTGGCCAAAAAATTCGACTTTCTTTCAGCTTCCAAGCTACTGGCTGAAAATTTTGATTACGATTCGGAACTTGCATTCAATGAGCATGATGTATCTCCCGATGATTTCAAAATAGAACGTGGTCGATTAAGAGCCTTTGCATCTTTATTGGAAAGACTTAACGATCTTGAAAGAACAAACCCGCTTGGAATATTAAATTTCATAGTACAGTCGAAGTCAGAAACAAGTTTGCCAAACATTACCATTATGCTGCGTATTTGTTTAACAATAGCAATAAGCAATGCCGGATGTGAGAGGAGTTTTTCAAAACTAAAACTAAAAAGAGGCTGGGATGCGACCCACACTGATAACTTCCCATCCCGTCTGTCGATTTGTCTTAATTAAAAGTTTGTCTATATGTATCAATTTTAACCAAATTTGCGTACCATTTTATGTTTATTTTTTTTGTTATTGAATATCGAAAACAATATTTTCTGTGAAATAAAATAAGTTTGAAGCCAATATTTTTAATTTTTGAGAAGCTATTTGAGTCGATTTTTATTTTTACCAAGTTTTAGTATTGTTTTTTTAGGGTTTTTATTTTTTGTAAAAAAAACTGTCAATCGATTTTTCTCAAAATTTTATCGAATGTTGAAAACAATATTTTTTATAAGATAAAATTAGTTTGAAGCCAATGTCCCAAAGTTTTGAAAAGATATTTGAGTTGAAAATCAATTTTTACCAACTTTTATTAATTTTTTTAAGTTTTTATTTTTTGTAAGAAAACTGTCAATTCGATTTTTCTTAACATTTTATTAAATGTTGACAACAATATTTTGTAAACGATAAAATTAGTTTAAAGCCAATATCTCAATATTTTGAAAAGATATTTGAGTTGAAAATCAATTTTTACCAACTTTTATTAATTTTTTTGTTTAGGTTTTTAATTTTTTGTAATAAAACTGCCAATTCGATTATTTTCAAAATTTTACTGAATGTTGAAAACAATATATTTTGAAAGATAGAAGTAGTTTAAAGCCAATATCGCAAAGTTTTGAAAAGATATTTGAGTCGAAAATCAATTTTTACCAACTTTTATTAATTTTTTCTTAGGTTTGTATTTTTTGTAAAAAAAACTGTCAATTCGATTTTTTTCAAAATTTTACAGAATGTTAACAACAATGTTTCTTATAAGATAAAATAAGTTAAAAGCCTTAATCTCAAGTTATTGAAAAGATATTTAAATCGAAATTCAATTTTTACCAATTTTGAGTAATGTTTTTTTTAGGTTTTTATTTTTTATAAAAAAAACTGTCAATTAGATTTTTTTCAAATTTTTATCAGATGTTAAAAACATTATTCTTCGTTGCACAAAATTGTTTTGGAGATGAAATCAGATTTGAGTCGTAAAATTTTCGAGGTGACACATTTTTTTTTCGGTTTTTTTAATTTATAAAAAAAAACAGTTAATTGGATTTTTTCAAAAAATTTAATTTAATTTCAAAAAATATAATTGTTTTATATCACGTTACAATATATCATATAAAATTTAATTCAAGTCTCTAGCGTTATTGGTTCATGAGATATTTAGGGTTAACCAAAATTTTCACCTTTTTTTTAAACTGCTATGGTAAAAAAACCACCCACGCAATTTTCTTGAAAGCCCTTTCTGCATCTTTCTGCCTTATTATCTGTATAACAAAATTTATTTGAAGACGATATCTCTTCTGGTTCTTGAGCTGTGGACGACGAAAAAAAGTCGCGAACGTACGGACATACGGACGTACGGACGTACGTACACAGGCACGCACAGACATCTTTCTAAAAATCTTTTATTTCGACTCTAGGGACCTTGAAACGTCGAGAAATGTCAAAAATTTCAATTTGACAAATCGGACCCATTACAATAACTTCCTATGGGAAGTTAATAAAAAACTATCTCAGGTCAACATTTTCTACGTTTTATAAATTATTAAATATGGGTAACGTACATAAGTCAATGTCAGTTGAGTTGCTTGCCACAATGTAATTAAAACAATCAAATTTGCTTAATTTAAAAATCGAAACAAATGTTCATTAAAAATAAAAATATACGAAACTTTCCTTATTAAAATGAATACAAAAATTAAATTTTTGCTTTATATGTACTAGTAATAACCAAAATGAAGTGATTTAAAAAATTAAATATAATTTCTTAATCTTAATTTATTTTTTGAGCTTTATTTTATAGTGAGTATGCAATTTAAAAAAATAATAATGCAATTTAAAACACTAACCAAATTTGAATGTTAGGTTCCTTAAAATGTGGTTACTTTCAATATGGTTATAATCGATATACATCACCTACAAATAAATGGATACTCTGTAAGTATAGTTCATTATGGAAGAAATGGTAGTGTTCACCAACTTTGACAAAAAAATTTGGGCGGCAAAATTTGATCTGCCCCGGGCGGCAAAAACCCACGCTACGCCACTGTCTCCAAAACCCGTTTGTTTACATTGTTGTATTTGTAATTTTGACAATTAGTCCATGAATAGATGAGCACAAACAAAAAAAACAATGATGCCGTGGGCTAGCGGCACTTTGCAAAGCAAAAACAAAATGGAGGGGTTAATAAGTTTTTTTCAGGTTTTTCTTTTTACTTTTTTCGATGAAAAAGTCAGTTTTAAGCTTTAGTTTTGCAGTCATTTTGTTGATAGCGAACCAATGTACATTTTTGTCTGGAAAAAAGCATGTTCAACATCAGTTTAATATAATTAATTCACTCATTTACAGCAATCACTACGAAATTCTTTAAATTTCATAATTAACTTCGGATTATTGTATCAAAGATGCGTTCGAAGAACCGTCAAGTTAAGGGTGAGAGCGCAATTTATTGAATTTAAATATTTTTTTTCCAAGTAATTAAAATCTGTATCAATTTAATTAATCGAAGTATATTTATACATAGTTTGTTTTTAATGATTTAAGCTTGCAACTATTTTTCAATTCCATTTTGATTAATAAATATTAAATTTAAAAAAAAGAGTTATAATCGAAAAATACCTCATCCATAACATTCTTGATTGATGGAAGCATACATGTATTTGCTATCAAAAAAAATTATGCTTCAAAGGAACACCAATATTTAAAAAAAAATAATCAGAACGGTTATAGCGAACTTGTTGAATAAATGCAGAGCAAATAAAATGCAAATTTTGACGTTTATCACAAAATGAAAACGTCCTAAAATCGTTCTGAATTCATGCACAACTAATTCAATAGAACATGTAATCGTCATGAATGTTTATTGTTGACGTACAGAAGTTTTTTTTTACTGAATTCCCACAGTTTAACGCAAAATATAATTTTTATTAATTCCTAAAAATGTTTAGTTACCAAAGTTCAAGTTTACTCATCATTGTTTGAAGGGTATGTGCAGTAAAAATGCTGCTAATAATGAAAACAAATTAATGAGTTTTACGTATGTTTTGTTTTTGTTAATATAATAAATACTACCGTAGATTACATTTTATAAATGCAGAACATAGAGGAAAATATACATACACAATAGTTTTCAGATATAAAGCAAAGGTTAGCGTAGAAAAATATTTTTGAGAAAGCCAGTAATATTTTAGGTATGTTCATTAAAGAAATTTCTGCTTCGGCTAACCTTCATCAACTTTTTACAAAAAAAATAACATTAATAGCAGCCAATTATTTCATAGCATATTTAATTATTCACATTGTTAAATGTCTAGAAATGCTCATATGCTACAAAATTCGTAATTTTATGCGTAAGCATAGAAGATAACATTATTTAGTCAAGAAGTATGCATTTTGGCGCATTTACCGGTTTTTTTTTCTATTGGGTGTTCGATTTCCCCATACTGGAATAAAAAAAGTTACTTAAATCTATTTATTGCACTCATTTAGTTGGTATTGTGTGTAACCATATTGCCTATTTCTATTCCTTAAAGATGCTTTACACAAAGCAACTTATTTTTTAAACATGGTTTTCTCAAATTTTTATTCCAAAATCTAACTACAAACAAAATTCTAACTCTAATACTATTTATGCAACAAACAAAACTAAAATTTGGTCTTGCAATTATCGAACTGCTTAAATGATGAAAATACTAATCTAATGAGGAATCTGAACTAGCTTAAGTTGGCAATGGAACTTCACAAGTATGTTTCTCGATGCATTGTCTGTACAAAAAAATACGGAGACAGCCTATTGTTTCCACCTGAACTTCCTCGCCAAAAAAAATGCTCTAAGCAAACTACAGCTGAAAAAATTGTCTGTTTTGTTGTTTTACAAAGTATTGAGTTACACTTTTGTCCATTTCCAATTTTACTTAACCAGTTGCAGCGCATATTGCGTTCGCCAGTATGTATGTATTTGTATGTATGTATTTGGTCAATCTTATTTTATTTAATATAAATTTACAACATTTATTTGGATGGAAATTAAAAAGCTATACAAATCTTCCAATTTAAGACCATGTCAGCACTTCAAATTCTGTTGGTAAGGATTGTTTAGTTTTTGAACGAGGCCATGAAACATTCAAAATGAAGCATTTAGATGGGGCTGATTACTATAATGAAGCGTTTTGATGGGCTGTAAGACTAAATGTGAGAATGGGTTTGGTTTTTCGCATCATTTCACGCACACTTTCTCACATTTAGTCCGACATAGCTTGTAGGCAAACCGAAATGTCAGTCTGAGATTCCGGTCTTGGTAATGGAGTGTTTTTGGTCAGTACACTAGTAACTACTCATCTGTTGTGATAAGCGCTATTTTTAAAGCAAGAGTCGAGTTAATAAATATGAATTTTATACCTAACAGAGGTATGTAGGTATACAGGTAAACCTGTTAAGTATGCAACAGACGAGAATCCGAAAATATTCTCTACGGTAAATTTAATGACTCTCAGGTCTCAGGGTTGGTTAATTGTGTTCAATTTTTGCAACCATGCCCAAGATTTTATGTTGCAAATCATCAAAATTGTAAATAAACAAATAATTTAGTTATTTCTACTTTTTATTTTATTATGCTTTCTTTTTATAAAATGTTATATCCTGTAGAAGTCAAATTTTCTCATGTCCGTATTCTAAATCAAAATATTGTTATCCTTTTTTGTTAAATAAAGAAAAATCTATCCATCTAACTAATTAAAAAAAAAAAAAACAAAGACATCCTTTCTGTTTGCATTTATGTTACTATCTGTAAAAATAATGTCTTTGAAGTCGATATCTCTGCCGGTTCTTGAGATATGACTGACAAAAGAAGTTATTCCGATCGTTTGGACGCACAGACGAACCTGCTTTAATATGTACACACGCCACGCCGCCGCCGCGCCGCGCCAGCACAGTGATCTTTGTAAAAACCATGAGTTTAGATTCTATTGTTTGCGACCTTGAAACGCTCAGAAATGTTGAAATTTTCAATTTGACAAATCGAGCAGATTGCAATAACTTCAAATGTTAACTTTCTAATCTTGATGAAGAAATTGATTGTAAATTAAAGTGTTGATTATGTTTAAAATTCTTATTTCCTTAGTAAAAAAAATAGGCTGGGATGCGACCCACACTGATAACTTCCCATCCCGTCTGTCGATTTGTCCTGCTTAAAAGTTTTGTTGGTTTTCGTGTTTTGTTAAAAAAATTGTCAGTTGAATTATTCTTAAAAATTTAAAAATTACCAACAATATTTTGCATAATTATGAT
Organism: Eupeodes luniger; assembly: GCA_951509635.1. Lineage (NCBI taxonomy): Eukaryota > Metazoa > Arthropoda > Insecta > Diptera > Syrphidae > Eupeodes > Eupeodes luniger. The sequence continues at coordinate 299,947,485 of OX608073.1, forward strand.
GAAATAGTTTGATTTCAAAACCTATTTTTGTAAACGAGATTTTTAGTCGAAGACCAATTTTTACCAATTTTAGTAGCATTTCTTATATAAACAAATACAAATTGGATGAATGAAACTAATTCGAAGTCAATATCTTCTATTGTTCACGAGATATCGAGAAAAGAACAGAACATCAATTTTTAACAATTTTGCGTACTATTTTTTGTAGATTTTAATTTTTTATGAAAAAACCGACTTTTGGAATTTTGTAAAAAATTGTCTAAATGTCGAAAACAATATTTTATGTGAGATAAAATTAGTTTGGAGATAATATTTTTATATTTTGAAAAGATATTTGAGTCGAAAGTCAATATTTTACCAACGTTTATTAATATTTTGTAGCTTTTCTATTTTTTGTAAAAAAACGTCAATTCGATTTTTCTCAAAATTTTACTGAATGTTGACAACAATATTTCTTAAAAATTAAAATTAGTTTAAAGCCAATATATTAAAGTTTTGAAAAGATATTTAAGTCGAAAATCAATTTTTACCAACTTATGTTAATTTTGTTTAGATTTTTTTTTTGTAAAAAAAACTGTCAATTAGATTTTTCTTAAAATGTTTCCGAATGTTGAAAACAATATTTCTTGTAAGACAAAATTAGTTTGAAGCCATAATCTAAAATTTTTTAAAAGATATTTGAGTCGAAAATCAAATTTTACCAACTTGTGTTAATTTTTTTTAGGTTTTTAATTTTTTGTAAAAAAAAACTGTCAATTCGATTTCTCTCAACATTTTATCAGATTTCAAAAACGTTACACAAAATTGTTTTGGAGATAAAATCATTTTTAGTTCGTAAAATTTTCCAGGTGACAAATATTTTTTTTTAGTTTTTTTGATTTATAAAAAAACCGTTAATTGAAATTTTTTTTCCAGAAATATATTTGTTTGGTATCACGTCACTATATTTAATATAAAATTTATTTCAAGTCTCTAGCGTTATTGGTTCGTGAGATATTCAGGGTTAAACAAAATTTTAACCCTTTTAATTTTAACTCATTTTCTTGAGAGCCCTTTCTGCATCTTTCTGCCTTATTATCTGTGTAACAAAATTTATTTGAAGTCGATATCTCTACTGGTTCTTGAGCTATGGACGACTAAAAAAACGTCACGAACGTACTGACGTACGGACGTACGAAAGTACGTACACACGCACGCACAGCACAGACATCTCTCTAAAAAAATTTATTTCGACTCAAAGGACCTTGAAACGTCGAGAAATGTCAAAATTTTCAATTCGACAAATCGGACCCATTACAATAACTTCCTATGGGAAGTTAATATATAAGTAGATAAGTTCAAATAAAGTCCATTATGACCAATCAGCTATCGCCACTTTTAATGGATTAAGGTTTTGTAAAAGACAAGTTCATATTTTTATTCAAATTCAAATATTTGATGGAACGAATCATTTCAGATTCGGATTTCATTTAAATGAACGCCTGGATTTATACATTCTTTTTTGCAATCATATTTATTTTGTTTGTCTACAGTTTGAGAACATCTTTTATACTTAAGATCAATAAGATTAGAAACATTGCATAGTCTCAAGTGAATAAAAAGCTGCTTAAAAGTATGCAATAATTTTTTCTGATATTGTTTTGGTAATTTCGTAATAAAATAATGAAGATCTTTTAATGCATACTTTATTGCTCAATTTAAAACAAAAAATAGCAGTGATTGAATAACAGCTATTCGTGTTTTTGTTTGAATATTGTTTTGTATCCACTTTTTTAAAATAAGTTATGCAGTTGCGATAAATAAACCAAAATTTAAACCCAGTTCAATCCAAATTACTTATCATACAGACTTAACGAAAAAAGTAGTTATGGACATTTTAAAGTTGCCAAATTTCTAAGGCCCTAGTTTATTAGAATTTTGAAGATCAACATTTCCTTTGTTTGATTTTTGAAAGAGATATAACCGATACCAAGAGAACTGTCTCCGATTCCAAAACTTCCACAAAGATGAAGGATGGTTAAATTTTTAGGACCGATGTTGATTTTGAATAAAATTGCTGTTAGGGTATTGAAGTACACCTTTTTTTAAATAACGGTGTATAATCACATGATCTTGACGGCCAATTGACGTGGCCACTACGTCAGATAACACGACCATTGAATTTGTCGTGCAAAAGAGCCATTGTTTCGTTAGCTGTGAAAAGTGGCACCACATATCGTCCACATCCATATCTTCCGCCTCATAACTGAAATGATTTATTTCGAAGATTGATCATTCACTGTTGCCATTTCTTGTTAATGTTCTGATCATTCAGGAGCGAGTCTTGAAAAAGTCAAGGGTCAATTGCAACTTGTAAGCGTGTAAATGCAAGTCTTTATGCATAATGTTCATCAACGTCGAGCGTAAAAGGTGCAATTGTTGGGCATGACGACGAGTTGAGGTGGACGGCTCTTCAGTCACACTTTACAGAACAACAGCAATATTTTCTGCAGTACGAGCTGTACGAGCATGCACTGGTGTTTTCACATATTTTACAGACCCGGTTTGCTTAAATTTTTGCACGACTTTCCCGATTGTACACACGTTTGGACGATTAAATTGACCGACAAAATCACGAAGTGCACGATATGCATTTTGATTTGAACGCCCATTTTCATAATAAGCCTGAATAACTTTAACGCGTTGCTTGATTCTGTATCTTTCCATAGTAATGTTCAAATCGAATCAGTCTGAAAATGAGAAATTTCAAATAAAATGCAGAAAAAAACTTAACGTTTAAGTGTGGTTCACATTCAAAATTGGCCCTTAAAATTGAACCACCCTCACGTCCACTTTGTAGAATGACCCTATTGGATTTTTGCCAGTATTCATTTAATACCAAATTTCTATTATTATTACGAATTGCTTTGATATCTAAGCTCTTAAATAAATTGACGTTGAGCTTCTGTAAAATTTAAATTTTGCATATTTTCAGATCTTAATTCTTTTCACTGAAGGCATATTGTTAAGGTTTCTTGAATACAGTAGAATTTGGCTATTTCTTAGCATTTATGTTTTTGGTGTAATTTTACTACTTTAAGCAAAGAAATCCACTCATTTTAAATGTAAAATATTAAGTTTCAACTTTTGTTTTCATTTGTTGTACTTCAAATTTCTTCATTCTACGTTGTCGTGACCATTATCATCATCCATCATTTCAAATGCTGTATGTTCACTTTCCAAACGATTTTCCAAGTTATGCAGTATTGTACAGGTAAAAATAACCTTACATGCAGTTGCTGATGACAATCTCAAATAGTTAAGGCAAGGAAAAGGAAATTTTTCCTTCAGAATGCCCAATGCATTTTCTACAAGCCTCCTCGTTTTCTTATGAGCCCTCAAAAATCTTAATAATGCTTCAGATTGTTCAACTTGGTGTGGAATAACTGTATTATCAGTCAACTTTATCGTCCATAACCGCTGTTTCCTAATATTATAGCATTTGGAAATGGCCTCCATCCATTTTCCCAGTGTGCGTCGTGCTAATGAGCTATTCCTTAAAACCTTATAGCAACGTGAACGGATCCAGGCCAGCGTGCAGAAACATAAAAAAAACTCCAAATTTGGGCCGCATATACAAACATGGCATTAATTGAGTGGTCAACAAACTGTCAACAAATGCTGACTCATTATCAGTTGGAGCATCAGTTCTTATTAACAACACAAGAAAAATTGGCAAAATGTCTATAAAACGTGTAGGTATAGAAATAATATTTTCCGAAGGCCAGCGGATTTCTTCTCCCATTAGATTATCTACCGTCAGATTGGAAAATATTTTGACGCAGCGTTGAATGGAACTTTTAGAAACACCCTGTCCATCAGCAACTACATGGTACTGAGCTCTACTTCCTAGCCAGTGTAAGGCACATACAATTTGGGTCTTAGCATCAATAGCATGGTTTCTTTTTGTGGGATACTGGAGGTGCTGACCGATTTTTAACAAAATATATTCTGCTGTTGTTTTGCAGACGCTGAATTTTTCCTCAAATTGATAATCACATAATGACGCGAAATCATTGATTATTCTTTGTCTAAAAATTCGAGGGTGGCGTACTTCGCGTTCATCATCACTTTTACTTGAAAACGTTATGTCAAAATAAAATTGTCACCTTACCTGCGAAACTCAATTGCCTGTCACAATTGTCAACTACACTGAAAAAATTTTTATTTGTACTATTTTTTCTGTTTTCCGACAATTTTACAAAATTGACAATTCTTTTCTGGGACAAAATTTAGACAATTGTCAGGTTTGTCATTTACAAATTGTCACCTGTCACCTGTCGCAGCTGTCAATATTTATAAAATAGGGCTCTGGTATATGGAAATGAGTGGATAGATACAAGTCCTTTTAACCGAAAACCACAATTTTTAACTTCACATAGGAAGTTATTGTAATGGGTCCGATTTGTCGAATTGAAAATGTTGACATTTCCCGACGTCTTAAGGTACCTAGAGTCGAAATAAATTTTTTTTAAAAAGATGTCTGTGCGTGCGTGTGTACGTACGTTCGTACGTCCGTACGTTCGCGACGTTTTTTTCGTCGTCCATAGCTCAAGAACCAGGAGAGATATCGACTTCTAATAAATTTTGTAATACAGATAATAAGGCAGAAAGTTAAACCTTAATATCTCAAGAACCAATGACGCTAGAGACTTGAATTAAATTATATATTATATATTGTAACGTGATACAAAACAATTATACTTTTGGAAGAAAATCTAATTAACAGTTTTTTTTATATATCAAAAAAACTGAAAAAAAAATTTGTCACCTCGAAAATTTTACTACTAAAATATGATTTCATCTCCAAAACAATTTTGTGCAACGAAGAATAATGTTTTTGACATCTGATAAAATTTTGAGAAAAATCTAATTGACAGTTTTTCTTATAAAAAATAAAAACCTAAAAAAAAACATTACTCAAAATTGGTAAAAATTGAATTTCGACCCAAATATCTTTTCAAAAACTTGAGATTAAGGCTTCATACTTATTTTATCTTATAAGAAATATTGTTTTCAACATTCTGAAAAATGTTGAGAAAAATCGAACTGACAGTTTTTTTACAAAAAATAAAAACCAAAAAAAAAATTAATAAAAGTTTGTAAAAATTGATTTTCGACTCAAATATCTTTTCAAAACTTTGAGATATTAGCTTTAAACTACTTTTATCTTTCAAAAAATATTGTTGTCAACATTCAGTAAAATTTTGAAAAAAATCGAAATGACAGTTTTTTTTACAAAAAATAAAAACCGAAAAAAAAATTAACAAAAGTTGGTAAAAATTGATTTGCGACTCAAATATCTTTTCAAAAATTTGAGATAATGACTTCTAACTAATTTTAACTTATAAGAAATATTGTTTTCAACATTCTATAAAATTTTAAGAAGAATCGAATTGACAGTTTTTTTTTTACAAAAAATAAAAACTTAAAAAAAAACAATACTAAAACTTGGTAAAAATTTACTTTCGACTCAAATAGCTTTTCAAAAATTACAAGTATTGGCTTCAAACTTATTTTATTTTACAGAAATTATTGTTTTCGATATTCAGTAATTTTTTTATAAAAATCCAACAGTGGGTTTTTTCATAAAAAAATAAAATCTACAAAAAGTAGTACGGAAATTTGGTAAAAATTGATACATATAGATAAACTTTTAAGCAAGACAAATCGACAGACGGTATGGGAAGTTATCAGTGTGGGTCGCATCCCAGCCTCTTTTTAAATTTTGTTTCTTTTATTGCACCACCAGATCTACATACTTTCGAGCGAAATTTTACGGTTCTACAATGTCAGGAAGTTCTTCATTAACTTGATGATCAGTCAGTCAGTTAGTTACGGTTTGAGCGACTTTTAAAGTCCTGTATTTCATAAACTACTTATGTATGTTCTTAATACTCCTAACTAGGATATTAAATAATGAAAATTTGGAGTTCCTTGAAACCGGCTAAAATTCAAATGCAAAAAACATACCACACACGCTAGGTAGACTTTATTTTTCATTCTTATTGTGTTCTAGGGCCCTTTCACACCAAACGAATCCGAATCAATCAGAATCAATCCGCATCAAATTGAATCTGATTCGTCATCTCCAGCTGAATCAACCTAAATCATAAATCGCACTTATTTTCTTTAACTTTTAAAATTGATAACTCCACCTCCATCTCGTACGGTTGTTGATTCAAGAATCAAGAATCAAGGAATCTGACAGGTTGAATCAAGTGCGACCTCGAATCAAACCTGATTGAACCAGATTCGTCCGGTCTGAAGGCGAGAAAAGAATCCCATCACATTTAAACGGAGCGCTCGAAGCCGAATCTTGGTCAATCAGATTCAACTTGATTCGGAGTGATTCTGATTGATTCGGATTCGTTTGGTGTGAAAGGGCCCTAACGATGTATAACCTACGTTTTCCATTATCAACCTCCTTATAGTAGATATGACATGGCGTCTACTTTCACCATAAAATATATTTAAATTGCATGTTTCAATGTTTGTCAAAGTATCTTTATTTCAATTAATTAAATTCTCCCCGGTATATTATCAGTAGTTTTTTTGTTGCTGTATATTTTTTATTTTTGAATCATATTAACGCTGTTCTATTCTACCACCACCGCCATCGCCAGGACCGCTCCCTAAGTCGTTATCCTCTTGAATAAATTGAATTCCCGTTTTCGATGCCATTAACACTGCATAGGTTAACATATCTCTAGCGCTAGCGTTGGTATTTTCGCTCTTTCAATTTATACTTGCGCTACATAGCTTGTGAAATGTAACGAATCCTCCAGCTTTTATGGCGTTATTTCTAGCTTCCTCGTGCTTTTCATCAAAGAAATACAAAAATTAAAATAAAAATAAAACAGGGTTGTTTGCGTTTTTGTTAGTTTTTATCCCTTGTGCGACATTGATTTTCTTTTTCATCTTTATTTTTCATACTATGTATTTTGTATTTCCTCCCTAAATACACTTGCTACTTCTGATGCTGCTGCTGTTGGTTTAGAGAGTGAGTCCTTTTTTCGTTGTTGTTTGGTGGCGTCCTGTTTCTTGTGTTTCGGGAGCAATTTCCTCTGACAGCCATTAATCATGTGCTGTCACTTAAATGTATGCATGAGTGCTAAGGATGAGGGATGTTATTCCTTTCTTTTCTCGCTGTTTTGTATTTTCAATTTTTGTATTTTCTTCTTATTTTTTTTTTGGAAAATTTTAATGATTGAAAAAATATACAACGAGAAGATGGAGGAAAATTAGGAAATGCCCCATAGCTTTTAGGGTTCCGGTTTTTCATATTCTTGAATTGTTATCCATGGATGGTTTGCATAATTTCGTATTTTCTTAGATACCTACGAGTTTGTAGTTCGTCCTTTTAAATCATAAAATGTTATTTTTTTGAATACAAAATAATCTACTATTTTTATACTTTAAGGACTATAAGGTGTTCATAGTTTAAAACAATATACCCAACCCTAAGAAGAAAATTTAAATCTTTATTAAAAAAGATTTGAATTTTAGATAGAACATTACATTGGAATTTAACTTGAACTTAAATTTAACCTTCAACGTCAACCTCAACTTTTACCTCAATTTCAGAATTTCGCTCCAACTTTTGGTTCAACTTCAACTTGAATTTGTTAGAATTCAACTCCAAGTCAAACTTGAGCATACAATAAAAACAAAAGCTTGAACTTTTGATTTAACTTAATTTTAAAGTTAAAGTTGAACTACAAATTTCATTTTAACTTCAGCATCAATTCTTTAAAATTAACTTTTTTTTCAAACACCAATTTTATTAAATTTATATAAAAACAACTGTACTGGAACTGAACATGAAATTCAATTTGCGACCCCGTACTTAAATATTCAATTAAATTTAAGTGTTAACCATAAATATTAGGTTAAATTAAGCTTTAATTTTAACTCTTATCTTAACTTTTAATTGAATTTCAGAATGAAGTTCAAATTCAACTTGAATTTTTGTTTTAACTCCAACTTGAATTTGAATTGAAGTTTATTTAAAACTTAAATCTGAACATGAAATAGAACTTGAACATTAAATTGAACGTGACCATTAATAAAGCTTTCTTCCGATTTAACTTCTCTAAATTTAGCTTTATCATCTGCATTGAACTTCAACTTTAAAATCAACACCAATTTAAATTGCTGTTGAAATTGAACTTGAACTTAAACTTTGAATTGAAAATTTGATTTAAATTTAAACAGGACTTCATTGCACTTGCTTTAGCTTTAATTGAAATTCCAACCCAACCTTGAATTAAACATACAAGCTTAAATAGTACTTAACCTTCAACTCGAAATTCAACTAAAACTCTTAGCCAAATTTTAATTTCAACTTTAGCATCAAATTATTGTATTTCAACCATTGCTTTAATGTTTATTTTAGATTAAACTTATACTTAAATTGAACTTCGATTACAACATGAAGCTCAGCTGAAACTTGAACTTAAAAATTTATTTGAACTTCAATTTCAACTTGGAATTCATTTTTGAACTTTAATAACTTCAACTTAAGCATTAAATTATCGTACTTCAACCTATACTAAACTTTTATTTTAGATTAAACTTGTACTTAAATTGAACTTCGATTACAACATAAGCTTAACTGAAACTTGAACTTCAACATAAAATTAAGTTTTTAATTTAAACAGGACTTCATTGCACTTCAACGTTAGTTTCTAATCCAACTTCAAGTTCAAATGAACTAGAATCAAAGCTTGAATAAGGAATACGAAAGTAAAGTTTAACTTGAGCTTAAGCTTGAACTAGTAACCCAACTTTAATTCAAAATTGAAATACAACATTACTCTAAATGCAATTTGAACTTTAACTTTAGCAAATAGTTGCATTTCAACTTAAACTTTGACTAAATTGAACTTGAATTCAAACTGGAAGTGAAATTCTGAATTTGAGCTTGATCTTCTACTTAGATTAGGATTTAAACTTAAACTTGAACTTAAATTTCAACTCCAATGTAATTTCAGCATCAAGTTCCCTTTCAGCTACAACTTAACCTTTCAACAAATGGAAATTGAACTTGAAAGGTTTTACTTAAACTTGAACTTGAAATTTAACTCAAACTTTAATTCGTCTTTGAACCTACATTTTAAAAGCAAATTCACTCAACTGTAGTTTCAATCTGAACCTTAATTAAAACTCAAGCTTCAATTGAAACCTTTAATTAAAAGAGTATTTAAAATTTGTTACATTTTTCCTTATAAATCATTTAAAATAAATTAAAAACCTACACATTTATGTCAGTGAACTTAAAATTAAGCGGTATAGCTGGAATATTTACAAAATATTGCTTAAATGCATTTTCCGCTGGGTGATTATATTCGATTTTGAAATTCCTTATTAACTTAGCCATGCACACTTCCAACTCAATATCAACAATTCGCTTGCCAACACATATTCTTGGTCCAAACCCAAATGGCAAGAAACTAAACGGATGGCTATTGTCTTGAATTATTTCGGAACTATTGCTGTTCTTACGCAACCATCGTTCTGGGATGAATTCATTAGGTCGGGAATAGTAATTTTCGTCCAAGAGCATTAGAAAACTATTGGTAATTGCATTGGTGCCCTTAGGGACTTGATAGCCGCCCAAAGCAATATCTCGACCAACAGTTCGAAAACTTCCAGCAGCAACTGGATAGAATCGCATCGATTCTTTGATGCAAGCTCGCAGGTAAGGCATATTTTTCATTGATTCAACACTCAATGGTGAATCTTTGTGTGGGAGAATTTTGAAAATTTCTTCCCTGAGAATATCCTGTTTCGCTGGATTCTTAGCGAGGGTCAGAAGCAAGCCAGCTAAAACTGTGCTGGTCTAAAAAAAAAAACAAAAAAGCAAAGCTTATTTGTCGGATGATTTATATGAAGTTCAGAATTCTTACCACATCAACTCCTGCAAGTAACATATCCATAGTCATAACAATAGCGACTTTCTTGTCAATCTTCAAGAGTTTCTCAAGTACACTTGGCTCCTGATTCTCAGACGAAATACCCAACGACTTCTTTCTTTCCAAATCCTTCATCGCATCCGACACAAATTTACTGGTTGTCTCGAAAATCTCTTCTTGACATCTCATCATTTTGTTAAACATTGGTGTTGCGACCATTTTCCACATCGATGGCTTCATCTCAAGCTCGTAAATATAGATGAAAAAATCTCTAACGTTCTTAAACATCCTTAAAGCCTCAGGGTGTTCTTTTTCCCGTCGTACAAGTCCGAAATTTTGATTTAGAGCAATCGATGTTATCGACTCAAATGTCAGCCTGTTTAGGTCTTCTTCAAAACTCCCTGGAACTTCGAAAGTATTTGGATCTCTTACATCACGGATTCTAAGGTAACAAGGTAATAAAGTCAAATATTTTATTGAACATGGCCTTATTAAATGATTGAAGTGCTAACCTTTGAACAAATTCGTCATTAACATCAATCAATGATTTTATGTAGAGTTTAACATTTCTTGGTTGCACAATTACCGGATTTACAGCACTTCTTTGTCTTCCCCAACTTTCTCCTTGCCTATATTGAGTATAGAACATTTTTAAAAGTGTGTGAAACAACATCCATAACATAACTTACGCTACAATAAGACCAGAAGTGTCTCCGAAAAAGTCCTTCTTCAGTACATTGCGAAAATATGCTACTGTTTCGAATCCATCACGACCAGGCCAAATTCCTTCAGTACGATAGATCTTTTCAATATGATCTGGATTGAGAACCATCAAAATATCCGATCTTCCAAAAATACCAGGTACCACAAATAATTCACCGAGTTCTTTTTTTAACGTCAATGTAGTTTCTGTTGCTGATGTATTTCGAAATCGTCCTGAAAATTTGTTGTTTGTAAGAGTTCAAAGTAGAAGAAATAATAATAATATTTGAGTATCTACCTCCGGGTAAATAGGAACGAATGAAGTCATATTTCGATTGTCTTGGGATTTTGTTATATGGGCGTGCATTGACCCATTCTTGGTCCTGAGTTGAACTTGGAAATTCTTCTGTTGCTGTTGTTATCTGAAAGATATAATAAACATTGTTTTTTTAGAATGTCAATTTTAATTTAAGAACTTAATGATTAAACCAACTTTAATAGTGAATGCATCTAATAGTTCAAATTAAAAAAAATGGTTAAATATTTAAAGAAGGTGTTAAATGTAAACCACACCTAAACGTCAAGTCTTTTTTTGTATTTCATTTGAAGTTTCTCAATTTTAGACTAACTCAAATTGAACCATGGAAAGTGTGGCTGAAAAGTCGTCCACCTCAACTTATTGTCGTGCCCAACAAATGTGCCGCCGAAGTCGTGGCAATATTATCATAATAAAAAAAAATTACAGTAATTTTCTAAATAACTGCTGTTTTCCAATCGACATGGGAAATAGAGACAAATTTCATAAACATTTTAAATTTTTTCCGTGAGCATCCAGACATAAGTAAACATTTCAGAAAGTTTTCAAAAATGCATTTCTATTTCTTAAATGTTTTTGAAATATTTCTGAAGTTTGATGTGGACACACCTTTGCATCAAAGTTTTTCTTATCTTAAAACTTCGGAAATAAAAAGAAAATACACAATTGTTTATGTTTTTAGTTTATACAAACGCCCCACAGCAATAAATTGAATAAACCATTTTGAAAAACATACACTAAATATCACTGACCTTTAAATTAGTCTCTGTGGCAAGATTCCTCAAGAAAGAAGATATTCCCGATTTTTGTCGAAAAACTGTACAAGTATTTTTAAACATTTTAAATTGAACCTTTTCCAAACCGTCTGATATGCAAATAAATTATTAACTGAAAATAATTCGTTGTAATGATTTTGTTTTTATTGTGTTCTTATCAGTTTATTATACATATATGTAATGATAAATATATGCAAAAATGCCTCGAAGTTCGAATTTAATAATAATGTGCGTTTAATAACCTTTTTTTTAAATTATTAGGGTAAATGACTGCATTATCGAGAAAACTTGTTACTCAGCTATATGCATTGGTGTTAAGTTGAATCATTCAGCAATATCAGGAGTTGCGACCAAAAAACCTTTCACCCATAACATTACTGTTCCCCTGGATTTTAGGAGTTTCGCTTGAACAAAATTTCACTTCAAATTTAGAATTGACACTTGACAGTTCGAAAAATAAATATGTTAAGAAAATAGGTCTCCATACATTTTTCCGTCTCTGTTATTAAAAATCACCAAAGTCCACACAAGAACTGGCTAACGTACATGAAATTGACATCTTTAGAACAAGCTGCTGGAAACGTTGGAAACCGAACAGCAATAAAGGTACGTAATCACGAATTTGAAGTTGTGTCCCTTCAGTAACTTAACTTTGGTCAAAAGTAGTAGAAGAAATACGCGAGCGTCTCCTTAAAGCCAACAGAAACTACTATAGCTTATCAATATTCTTTAAATCCAAAAATCTCTTTTGGATCCAAGACTTGGGTGATCCAGTCAAAGCCACCTTAACCTCTTATCAACGCTCGATATATCAATAGAGATAACCCTTGGTAGACCTCGGCGGGCCGGCCACGTAACAGTCATGAGCGAAAAAGAGTCCGCCCGGAGTAGCCTTTCAGGAACTATTTATGGTAGAAGACAGTGAAGAAGACCCATGCCCCCGCTAAAAGGATAACGTAGACCAGGAGGCCTGAAGCCTTGGGGAAGAATAACGTTTTTACTATCTGGTAAAATTTTTGAGCAAAAATCAAATTGACAGTTTTTTTTTGTAATAAATAAAAACCTAAAAAAAAACATTACTCAAAGTTGGTCAAAATTGAATTTTGGCTCAAATATCTTTTCAAAAATTTGAGATTATAGCTTCCAACTAATTTTAAATTATAAGAAATATTGTTTTCAACATTCTGAAAAATTTTGAGAAAAATCGAATTGACAGTTTTCTTACAAAACATAAAAACCTAAAAAAAAATTAGCAAAATTTGGTAAAAATTGATTTTCGACTCAAATATCTTTTCAAAACTTTGAGATATTGACCTTAAGCTACTTTTATCTTTTAAAAGATATTGTTTTCAACATTCAGTAAAATTTCGAGAAAAATCGAATTGACAAAATAAAAACCTAAAAAAAGTTAATGAAATTTGGTAAAAATTGATTTTTGACTCAAATATCTTTTCAAAAATTTGAGGTTTTGGCTTTAATCTAATTTTAACTTATAAAAAATATTGTTTTCGACGTTCGGAAAAATAAAAAAAAAATAGAATTGACAGTTTTTTTTTACAAAAAATAAAAACCTAAACAAAAAAATTAATAAAAGTTGGTAAAAATTGATTTTCGACTCAAATATCTTTTCAAAACTTTGAGATATTGGCCTTAAACTACTTTTATCTTTAAAAAAATATTGTTTTGAATATTCAGTAAAATTTTAAGAAAAATCGAGTTAACAGTTTTTTTACAAAAAACAAAAACCTGAAAAAAACAATACTAAAACTTAGTAAAAATATACTTTGGACTCAAATATCTTTTCAAAAATTAAAAATATTACCTTCAAACTAATTTTATCTCACAGAAAATATTGTTTTCGACATTCAGTATTTTTTTTTATAAAAATCCAACAATCCGTTTTTTTTTTCATTAAAAAATTAAAATCTACAAAAAATAGTACGCAAATTTCGTAAAAATTGATGTTCGGTTCTCGATATCTCGAATTTTGCATTCATCTAATTTGTATTTGTTTATATAAGAAATAAAAACAGTTAAGAAATGCTACTAAAATTGTTAAAAAATGGTTTTCCACTAAAAATCTCTAGGTTTTGAAATCAAACTATTTCATCATATGCAAAATATTGTTGGTAATTTTTAAATTTTTTAGAATAATTCAGCTGACAACTTTTTTAACCCAACACGAAAACCTACAAACTTTTAAGCAAGACAAATCGACAGACCGGATGTGAAGTTATCAGTGTGGGTCGCATCAAAGCCTCTTTTTTATTTCATAATGAGGAAGGAGCTTTTGAAAATTTAAAAGGCAGAAAAGGTTTGATTTTTGGTTTCCAAATATTAAACAGTTAAGATTCAACATATCTATTTTCAACAAAACTTCGCAGAACAGCAATTTTTAGCAAACAGCAAGCTTAACCATCACTGTTTTGCAAACTTAACTTCGCGTAAACAACTCATTTCAAGAAATGGTTCGGTTAACAGATCTATTGTAACTTTTACTTTTTATGAGGCTATGTTAATTCATTGGTATATGCCGAAAGACTAGAAGTTGTTGGAAGACACTATTTAAGTTACCTTTGATGTCATATTTCCAGATTTATGGGGAAAAGTAGATGGCGCAAGAGCTCGTCGAGAACCAGAGCCTAGTGTCTTATAACTATCAACCATTTCTGTGTGCAAATAATATGACGTTTCCAACCTACATGAAGATTTTGATAGGGTGAGCATCATCTGATCAATTTTTTCAGAACTAAACGTCTATGCAGCATTGACTCTAATTAGATGATACAGTGACAGGGCAGAAGAAGTCAGGTACCACAAATCTCACTCCACATTGGAAATTTTCCGGGAGCGATTGGAGGACTTGGTAATCTCACGTTGAGGTCATTTCACCTGGCACTGTGATTGTCTAATCTGAACAAAATACGTTTTTTTGTGTTTTCAGAAGTCACAAGACTATGCCTTCAAAGCTAACACAACCCATGGCTAATGTCAAATTCTGATTTATTCTCCAATCATGAAAAATTAGACGTTTCGGTTGCCCCTAAGCAGCGGACTGTTGATTGATGTTGAATTCTAAACAAATTGCGTTGATAGGATTTTGCCACGATTACAAAATTTCAATTGGATTGAACACATAATAAGAAATTCTGAAGACACGGGAAGCTATACACACGATAACACTTTACAGAACCTTTCAAGTGCAGTTCAAGAACAATTCCACTTTATTTGTTGTGAAAGTAAATTTCTTATTTTAAAACTTAAGTACATAAGTTTAGATAAAATCGTTTCATGAAGAAAATAAGTTGTTGTTTTAAAAGTGTTACTTTCATTTTTTAAATGATTTTGGAAATATCACTAACCTTTAAACTAGCCTCTGTGGCAAGATTCCTTAGAACACAAGCTATACCTGATTTTTGTCGAAAAACTGTACTCGTATTTTTAAACATTTTTTAATAAAACTTCTTATAAACCGTCCGATATGCAAATAAATTATCAACTGAAATCAATTCGATGTTATTATTTTGCTTTTATTGTGTTTTTCACAGTTCACTTAAATTTTATACGTGCAAAAATGCTTTGTATGCAAACCATAATGTGCATTATTAATTTGTCTAACAATATGTATAGGGTAAATTACTACAATAACGAGGAAATTCTATTTTTATAATCAAATGAAAACTTAAATCATGAAAAAAGGTAAATAAAATGAATTAAAATTTGTTAAAAACCTTCACTGCAGTACCCTTGCCGTGATGGTTAGTGCGTAGAACTGTCACGCTAAATATCTCTCCTCAAAGAGCAATTCTTGTCATAAAAGTGCTTTCTCATTTTAGCTGTTCGGATTTGACATATATGTATAAATTATTGGTAAATTAAAATTTTTGACTTTTTTGACGTTTGAAGGTCCCTAGAAATCCTCTTTTAAAGCCTTGGTTTTTCAGCAACGACAAATATAGTGTTTGACTTCTGATGTAATTTTAAGAAATCAAATGGAAAGTTTTTTTTACATAATGAAAAGCCTATTAGAAATATTAAAACATTTTATTTTCAAACTTATTTCTTGCTTACATTTTTAGGAACAACAGAATTAAGACAGTATAAAAGGTTCAAGGCTTGAAATATTCGTTTTTATTTTGAGAGAAATTCAGTTTAAACGAACAAAAAACCTTTATCCAAAATGAGAGGTTTTCAGTTTGATTGAGGATTTAGGGTTTTTTTTTCAATTCTAAACCTTGTTCTATATAAGGTATGCAGTATGCATATTTCTCGAGAGCTTTTCTATATCACTTTCCATTTTACAAAACTTAAATGTCAAACTTGTAATCATACAAACTGATAATAATAGTTCATCTATTTACTTACTTATTAACTTAACTATAGCAATATGTACAATTGAGCTTATGCATTTATGCAAGTCATTAAATCAAATTATTTTTATTTTCAAGTGCAACAGGTTTTATCAACAAAGTTTTATTTATCATTTGACTTGTTAAATTTGTTTAAATACAGTTATATTATAAATTCAGGGCTGGATCAAGTATGTGTGTAAGATGTGCAATCACAAAAGGCAAGGAATTCTGTTGTTGCATTACCAGGAGCATGACTTGTTGCATTGAAGGAGAATTGAACTAAAAAAAAAAAAAATTCTTTCCGTTACCAACATGATGATGATTTCTGTAAGCCTCTAACTCCTGACTGAAAAGTTCTGTGTCGGAAAAGCTTGAATTAAGCCAAGTTTCTGTTAAAACGAATACGTAGTGTGGGAATGATTGAGAGTTAGGAAAGATGTCAGCAGTCTTACAACAAAGTCACTTTACGTTTTGGTAGAAGGGGTCAAGCTTGTTAAGTTTTTTGATTGACTTCTAAAATAAACACCTTGTTTTTGACTTTGTCGAAATTCTTTGACTTTTTTCTTTGAGGGATTTTTCAAACGTTAAATTAATTTGGGTCGGTATTTTTTGGAGGGTTTAATTTTTTCAAAAAAAAAATTGACTGTTCTAAGATAATTACTTAAAGTCAAAAACGTTTTTCTTTGTTGGACATAATCATTTTTAAAGTAATAGATATACATTTTTGTTAGTAGTTGATCTAAGTTGATACCAATTTGGTATGACATCACAATAGTCTAAATTTTGGTTGAAGTCGATATAGCTTAAGACTTGGAAGTCGATATAGCTTAAGACATAGAAAGTTACTGTAATGGGTCCGATTTGTCGAATTGAAAATTTTGTCATTTTTCGACGTTTCAAGGTTCCTAGTGTCGAAATAAAAGATTTTTAGAAAGATGTCTGTGCGTGCGTGTGTACGTACGTTCGCGACGTTTTTTTCGTCGTCCATAGCTCAAAAAGCAGAAGAGATATCGACTTCAAATAAATTTTGTTATACAGATAATAATGCAGAAAGATGCAGAAAGGGCTCTCAAGAAAATTGCGTTTGTGGTTTTTCTACCATAGCCGTTTAAAAAAAAGGTGAACATTTTGGTTAACCCCAAATATCTCACGAACCAATAACGCTAGAGACTTGAATTATATTTTATATTAAATATTGTAACGTGATACCAAACAATTATATTTTTGGACAAAAATCCAAATAACGGTTCTTTTTATAAATCAAAGCAACTGAAAAAAAAAATCTGTCACGAATAATCAGTTTTACGAATAAAAAATGATTTTATCTCCAAAACAATTTTGTGCAACGAAAAATAATAATAACTTTTCAAAACTTTGAGACTTTTTCTTTGAACCAATTTAATTTTTTTTTAAATATTGTTGTCAACATTAAGTAACATTTTGAGAAAAATAGAATTGACAGTTTTTTTTACAAAAAATTAAAAACCTACAAAAAAATAACAAAAGTTGGTAAAAAATGATTTTCGTATCAAATATCTTTTCAAAAATTTGAGATTATGGCTTCTTACTAATTTTAACTAATAAGAAATATTGTTACCAACATTCGGTAACATTTTAAGAAAAATCGAATCAACAGTTTTTTTTACAAACAATAAAAACCTAAAAAAAAGCATTACTAAAAGTTCGTAAAAATTGATTTTCGACTCAAATATCTTTTCAAAAATTAAAAATATTGGCTTCAAAATAATTGTATCTCCTTAAAAATATTGTTTTCGACATTTTTGTTTGTTTATATATATATATTCATATATATATTTGTTTATATAAGAAATAAAATCTTATATAAATTGGTAAAAATTGGTTTCGACTAAGAATCTCGTTAACGAAAATAGATTTTGAAATCAAACAATTTCATTATATGCAAAATATTGTTGATAATTTTGAAATTTTACAGAATAATTCACGGGATGAGAAGTTATCAGTGTGTTTTGTTGTTGTTATCTACGTGGAAGTATTAAAAAAATGCTTTCTACAAATCTTTCACAGGGCCCAAGATCGCCTGGAATCGGCCCTGTGTAGATAGATGTTTATGTATGTGTATATATTTACTTTTATGACGTTGCGTTCTTATCATTTAATTGTGCATTGCTAAAAAACAAACCTTTTCACATTTTTTCGGTTGAAAAGGGTCTTCCAGTTAGTACTTCCTCTGGCTGGGTCTCACGAACTTGTTTCTGTTTTCAAAGAGTCTATTATTAAATATTACCTAAAATTTAAGTTTTAAAAATATAACTGCAAAAATTAACTATCTTTGAAAATTTAAATGTCATTTGATTTCTCACAAACACTTTAATTTTTCATAAAATTGTTAAAGCGTTTTTTTTTTTTTAAATACGTTTTTTTTTTTATATTTACATGTAGTATGTATTTATTTATAACATAATAATATATACAATTTATATTTGATCTTCCTAAAAAATGCTGACCCGTTTTCGAGACATCGAATTTTGAAAACAAAATAACTTTTTTTTTAAATCCAAATAAAGTTTAAAGGAGTTTCTGAGACAATTTAACACCAATACCCAACATTTAAAGAGAATTTAATAAAAACCTATTGGCCCGTTTTTAAGCAAATTTCCATTTTCAATATTTGACCACAACATTTGTATTAGGACTACTGTTATATTTGATCTTAAAAAATGAAAAAGACGTCTAAAAGATTCGCGTTAAAACCTTAACTTAAAAGTTTGAACTCAATCTAATTAATGGTTAAGGCTGTAGGGGCAAGGACAGACAGACGGAATGGGGGGACCCACTTTTTTCGACTTCCCTACTATTAGTATTATGTTTTCACTTGCGCTTAAAACACTTTTTACAATTAACGATATGATATGATTCCCTTCAAATTAGTGAAAAATAAGTTAAGCTTAAACTTAAACTTAAACTCAAAATTAAACTTAAACTTAAACTTAAACTTAAACTTAAACTTAAACTTAAACTTAAACTTAAACTTAAACTTAAACTTAAACTTAAACTTAAACTTAAACTTAAACTTAAACTTAAACTTAAACTTAAACTTAAACTTAAACTTAAACTTAAACTTAAACTTAAACTTAAACTTAAACTTAAACTTAAACTTAAACTTAAACTTAAACTTAAACTTAAACTTAAACTTAAACTTAAACTTAAACTTAAACTTAAACTTAAACTTAAACTTAAACTTAAACTTAAACTTAAACTTAAACTTAAACTTAAACTTAAACTTAAACTTAAACTTAAACTTAAACTTAAACTTAAACTTAAACTTAAACTTAAACTTAAACTTAAACTTAAACTTAAACTTAAACTTAAACTTAAACTTAAACTTAAACTTAAACTTAAACTTAAACTTAAACTTAAACTTAAACTTAAACTTAAACTTAAACTTAAACTTAAACTTAAACTTAAACTTAAACTTAAACTTAAACTTAAACTTAAACTTAAACTTAAACTTAAACTTAAACTTAAACTTAAACTTAAACTTAAACTTAAACTTAAACTTAAACTTAAACTTAAACTTAAACTTAAACTTAAACTTAAACTTAAACTTAAACTTAAACTTAAACTTAAACTTAAACTTAAACTTAAACTTAAACTTAAACTTAAACTTAAACTTAAACTTAAACTTAAACTTAAACTTAAACTTAAACTTAAACTTAAACTTAAACTTAAACTTAAACTTAAACTTAAACTTAAACTTAAACTTAAACTTAAACTTAAACTTAAACTTAAACTTAAACTTAAACTTAAACTTAAACTTAAACTTAAACTTAAACTTAAACTTAAACTTAAACTTAAACTTAAACTTAAACTTAAACTTAAACTTAAACTTAAACTTAAACTTAAACTTAAACTTAAACTTAAACTTAAACTTAAACTTAAACTTAAACTTAAACTTAAACTTAAACTTAAACTTAAACTTAAACTTAAACTTAAACTTAAACTTAAACTTAAACTTAAACTTAAACTTAAACTTAAACTTAAACTTAAACTTAAACTTAAACTTAAACTTAAACTTAAACTTAAACTTAAACTTAAACTTAAACTTAAACTTAAACTTAAACTTAAACTTAAACTTAAACTTAAACTTAAACTTAAACTTAAACTTAAACTTAAACTTAAACTTAAACTTAAACTTAAACTTAAACTTAAACTTAAACTTAAACTTAAACTTAAACTTAAACTTAAACTTAAACTTAAACTTAAACTTAAACTTAAACTTAAACTTAAACTTAAACTTAAACTTAAACTTAAACTTAAACTTAAACTTAAACTTAAACTTAAACTTAAACTTAAACTTAAACTTAAACTTAAACTTAAACTTAAACTTAAACTTAAACTTAAACTTAAACTTAAACTTAAACTTAAACTTAAACTTAAACTTAAACTTAAACTTAAACTTAAACTTAAACTTAAACTTAAACTTAAACTTAAACTTAAACTTAAACTTAAACTTAAACTTAAACTTAAACTTAAACTTAAACTTAAACTTAAACTTAAACTTAAACTTAAACTTAAACTTAAACTTAAACTTAAACCTAAACTTAAACTTAAACTTAAACTTAAACTTAAACTTAAAATCATGGGATAAATTGACTAGTACGGTAAGGACTATAGGAATTATTAAAAGAGTGCGCTTAGCAGGCAAAGCCAGCCCTCGTCGATCGGCTGTATGTCACACTCGGGCTCTACAGATGTCAGACCGCTCAGTTCAGAAAATGTTGCCCTATGATTAGCATTTTCATCCATCCAAGAAATGCACCAAAACGATTACGACAGACGGATGAGGTTTGCAGAAGCAAAATTGGGAACCTTGACGGATGACAATGAGCGACGAAGTCCACTTTCATTTATCACGAGTGGTTATTAAAACAAAACTTGCGTTCTTGGGCTTCCCAAAACCCTCAAGAGTTCCATGAACGACCTCTTAACAGTCCCAAGGAGAAGAGCTAAGTGAGACAATAACCCAAGACATTCGATCAATTCCATGTCAAATGCTTTAGAAGTGTTTTGACAAAAATGGACAAGAAAAAGTCGTTAGTTGTCCAAGACCAAAACTCCATTACGGATTGATTGATTCAATATTTTGAGTCTTCCGTTAATTTCGTAAAGGGTGTGAATTATTGAATTTGTTTAACCAGGATTTCACAGTGCTTTCGGGTGAGAGAGCTTTTACCCCATACGTTCCCTAATAATTCACTTCGCAAGTGGTAACAATTAATTTACGAAGATTTACTCTTCGAAATGTAAATGAAGAAAAAACTTTGATTTTGTTTTTAGAAAAATGAAAGGGACTCAGACCTCTAATGACAAATTTTGTAGCCGCAAGATCAATAAGCACTTAAAGAACTCCACTGTCACAATATTCACAATTATTGCAATAATCCAACAAAATTAAACTTTCAACATTGTGAAAACCTTAAACTTCAGCTTATTAAAAAGAAAATTCCATTTTTTAAGTTTCTTGCACTAAAATACTTTGATGATTATTTATTTTCAAAAACCGTATTTTAAGCCTACATTTGATTTCACTTGCAGCATTTTCCTTCAGCTCCAGTTTTGCAAGCACATTTGCAGGCTTCAGAACAACCACAAGAATCACCACACTTAGCGCTGGTGCACTTACAATCTTAAAAGAAAAACAATAATAATAACAATCTTAAAGATATTCGATTAAATGTTGAACATTACCTTTACAACAATCCTTGCAAGGCATTTTTAATATGTTTCTGATTTTGAAATAAAATTAAGATTCTTTAAAAAATATTTCACTGAAGTTTATGATCAAATCACCAAATTGTAGTCTGGTTTTATAGGAACTGCAAGATTGTCCGGACAAAAAAATTTAAGTGAAGTGTGCAATTCCACACAGTAAATGATATACTTTTTGCACTTTATTTACAAACAATCAATATTATTTTCTCTTTTGTTTAATGTTATCATCTGTTTTGGGTGTTATCATTTGTTTTGGGTAAGATATGAAATATCTTTAAAATGTAAACAACAACAATTTCTTTATTTGTTTAAATAACTGAATATGAGCGTTGGTGCTGAGTGTATTACAGATAAGATAGCTGTTGCCGGTTTTTATAGATAAAATCAAATTGATATTAAGAATAGATGGCGTCACTTTTACTGTGAAGGCCGTTTTTATTTGTAAACAGTTTATAATTGTAAATAAAGGGTGGTTGGATTTTAAGGGCCGATGTTGATTTTGAATTAAACACATATTATTTAAAAAATGATTGATTTTTCTTTGTATTATGATAATATTGGTATGCTTCAATTATGTATGGAACAAAATATCGGACAAATTTTCAATGACGCTGAGGCATAATTCAGGTTCTATGCAGTTAATGTGCCGATTTATCTCATCGTTTATCTCTTGAATTAATGCTGGATTATTGATTTCTTTCAAATAATCCCAAAGAAAGAAGTCCAACGGTGTCAAATTACATGACCTTAGCGGTCAATTAACATTCCCACCACGTCAAATAACACGACCATTGAATTTGTCGCGCAAAAAAGAGTCATTCTTTCGTTAGCTCTTGAACCATTGCATTGTTTCATTAACTGTTGAAACCACATATTGTTCACATCCATATCTCCCAATTTTTCAGGCCATACAAAATTCGCGAACACCATTCACAGTTACTGCCTGACTGGCCTCATTTTGAAAAAAAAAGATGCTGGGATGCGACCCATACTGATAACTTCCCATCCCATCGGTCGATTTGTCTTGCTTAAAAGTTTGTCTATATGTATCAATTTTTACCAAATTTACGTACTATTTTTTGTAGATTTTATTTTTTTATGAAAAAAGGGACCGTTGGATTTTTATAAAAAAAATTACTAAATATCGAAAACAATATTTTCTGTGAAATAAAATAAGTTTGAAGACAATATTTTTAATTTTTGAAAAGCTATTTGTGTCGAAAGTAAATTTTTACCAAGTTTTAGTATTTATTTTTTAAAAAAAAACTGTCAATTCGATTTTTCTCAAAGTTTTCCGTACTGTTGAAAACAATGTTTTATATAAGTTAAAATGAGTTAGAAGCCATTATCTCAAAGTTTTGAAAAGATATTTGAGTCGAAAATCAATTTTTACCAACTTTGAGAAATGTTTTTTTTTAGGTTTTTATTTTTTATAAAAAAAACTGTAATGTAGTTTTCTCAAAATTTTATCAGATGTCAAGAACATTATTCTTCGTTGCACAAATTGTTTTGGAGATGAAATCATATTTTAGTCGTAAAATTTTCGAGGTGACACATTTTTTTTTTTCAGTTTTTTTGATTTATAAAAAAAACCGTTAATTGGATTTTTTTCCAAAAGTATAATTGTTTTGTATCAAGTTCCAATATGTAATATAAAATTTAACCCAAGTCTCTAGCATTATTGGTTCATGAGATATTTAGGATTAACCAAAATGTTCACCTTTTTTTTAAACTGCTATAGTAAAAAAACTTCCTATGGGAAGTTAAAAAACAGTTAAAGAAAAAACTCCTATAAGAGAACCTTTTGGCAATATGAGAAATCCAACGGTATCAATGAATTCTTCAGGAACTTTAACTGGTCACTATGTTTCCTCGGTAGGTTAGGTTAGGTTAAAGTGGCTGTCCATGATGGAATCGGACACACTTAAACCAGTTTAATGGCACATTGTGATACCACATGAATCTTGAGGCTTCCTTCTAAGCTCAATGGAACCAGTTTGAGTCCCTTACGAAACGTGAGAGGCTGATTATGCTAATGTGATTTAGATCGGTTAGATCGTTAAAGAAGAATTCTCCTAGGTAATTCTTGCGTTTTCGAGCCAGAGCAGGGCATGTGCAGAGAAGATAAAGAACTGTTTCTTCCTCGTCCATACAGCTTCTGCAAAAGTCATTTATGAATACGCCTAGTCTCGTGGCGTGCTTTCCTATTAGACAGTGACCGGTTATGACACCTGTTATCGAGCTTATATGCGATCTGCTTAGAGAGAGCAAGCACCTTGAACGTTTTAAATCCAGTGTTGGCCAGATGTTTTTTGTGACTTGACACGTGGTGATGTTGTTCCACCTGGTGCCTGCCCTCCTCACAGGCAGCGTCTTGCATTAGCAAAAGCTTACAAGTAGCGATTGGTGTGTCAGTACGTGCCAAACGTGGTACGATGGGCTGTACTGTATCGTTCCTGGCGAGTTCATCTGCCTTACAGTTACCTGGAATGTCTCTATGGCCCTTTTCCTCGGTAGATATGGAAACAAATTTAATGCTTCATGGAATAAGAAATTTTATTCCCAATAGGGTAAAATCTATCAAATCTTAAGAAAACTCACGGTTTGATCCGAGCTATTTAGAGGTTATTAAGGTTATTAAAAGATGTAATTTTCCTTAGTTTCCGACCAAACTGAGGAAAACCTGAATAAATTCAAACAAGCTAGAAAGACCTGTAAAGGTCATGTTCGACGGCAAAAAATACTAAAATGTCTTAAAGTTAGTAAAAACTTCTGGTCATGTGTAAAAAATCATCCTCGGTTTTAACGCTCGTCCACAATGACACTCAGTATGTAAGCTCGATGGATAAAGCCAATTTGCTTGCAGTACAGTTTGCTGTTAATTCGACGCTACCGTAAAGCGTCATGAGTCCTCCTGTTCTTGAGAGTGTAAATGATTCTATGGGACGAATCTTCTTTCGCACTGGTGCTGTTGCAAGAGTACTGAAAGACCTTGACATACCCAAATCAGCTGGCCCGGATAGTATCTCCCCAATTGTTCTGAAGAGTTGTTCTTCAACGCTAGCAAAACCACTGAGTAAACTTTTCCATATTTCCTACTCTACAGGTCTGTTTCCGAGCGAATGGAAAATAGCATTTGTCCAGCCTGTCCATAAAAAAGGCGAATCCTCCTCTCCCTCTAACAATCGTCCAATTGCACTCACGTCCCTTCTTTCCAAGGATCATGGAAACGCTGATTAATTATCAGCTCAAGAAATATCTTGAAGAACGGAAGCTTCTTAATGACCGATAGTATGGCTTTCGTAGCAATAGATCCACTGGAACAAATCTTTAGATCGTTTTGGAGAAAGTAAGATTATTACACTTGATATTTCAAAGGCATTTGATAGAGTTTGGCACCAAGCTCTCTTATCGAAAATGCGTGCTTTTGGTATTGATGAATCTCTTTTTCGTTGGATTAGAAATTAATTTTCTAACCGTTCAATACAAGTTGTATTGGATTGTTTCAAGTATGAAATTCATAAAATAAATGCTGGTGTCCCACAAGGCTCCGTTTTGTCTCCAACTCTCTTCCTTATATTCATAAATGATATTATATCTGCCACTTCTAATCCATTAAACTGTTTCGCTGACGACAGTACCATCAGCTTTTCATATTCGTTTCTAGATTCACATTCTTGTCCTTCGGATGTGGAACTTTTATGGCAGCGTATGATAAGCTCATTAAATTCTGATCTTGACAGCATTGTCCAATGGGGAGTCAGAAACCGTGTAGAACTTAATGCTTCGAAAACTCAATGCTGTCTCCTGTCGTTAAAGCGTAACACACCCCCGATGCCACTATCTATGAGTGGCAATTGCATCCAGGAAACTAATCAACTGTCAGTACTCGGTATATGTGTATCACAGATCAACTTTTATGGAATGATCACATATTTGACATTGCCAAAAATGCTGCCAGGTGTTTAGGATTTCTCCGACGCGCGACGATGCAAGAAATTTTGCACCCCTTCTGATCTGGCTGTAATTTACAAAGCCTTCATCCCTCCAAAGCTTGAATATAATTCGCATATGTGGGCAGGGCACCTGCAAGTTTAAATCTCTTGGATAGAATACAAAAAAGGGCTTTCAAAATGATAGGCGATAGAACTATAATCGAAACATTTACATTACAACGTTCTGTCGAATTAGTCAGTTGCCTTCCACCCCTTAAACGATCCAGGAATGCTCATCAGTTTACCCTTGAGCTCAATTTCGGGCGTTCTGTCAAGTAGAGAGATTCTTTCTTAAATCGCACATCGAGAATGTGGAATGCTTTGGTCAACTCTGTTTTTCTTTCCCATTTTGATGTTCAGAACTTTAAGACCAATGTGCACCGGTATCTACTCTTAAACCCGTTCTTATTTTCCTAATACTCGCCCTGTGTTTAAATATAAAATCAAATGAAAAATACAAGTAAATTTAGTAAAAGTTTATTAATTAATTTAGGTAGTTACAATAATTTATTTTTTCCTAATTTTCAACTTCTGTCAATTTAAACTTCAACGGAATAGCGGGCGTGTTAAGAAAATGACTCTTAAATGCATTCTCAGTCGGATAATTGAATTCCATATAAAAGTTCCTAACCAAACGCGCCACTGTTACTTCCAATTCAAGATCAACAATTCTTCTGCCCACACACATTCGTGGTCCAAAACCAAAAGGCAGATATGAAAAAGGTGTGATAATATTTTCCAATGGTCCATCACGTATCCAACGTTCCGGGATGTATTCGTTCGGCTTTGGAAAGTAATTCTCCTCCCTCAGTAATAAATTTGCATTTAAGAGTATTCGAGTTCCCTTTGGTATACGATATCCAGCAAGGGCAATATCATCACCGGCCTTACGAGGAATTCCAGCTCCAATGGGATGCATACGAAGGCCTTCTTTTATGCACGCTCTCAAATAGGGCAAATGTTTCATACTTTCCACAGTGAATGTAGAATCTTTATGTGGCAGAACCTTTCGCACCTCCTCACGTAATTTTTTCTGCTTCTCTGGATTTGTAGCCACCTCAAGCAGAATACCAGTCATAACAGAAGAGGTCTAAAGTAATTTGAAAAAAGCTTTATAATAAAAACAAAAATGGAACACAAACATTAGAACTTACCGTATCAACTCCAGCCATAAGCATATCCGTTGCCATTACAATAGCTATCGCCTTATCGATCTTAATAAGTTTCTCCAATACACTCAGTTCTCTGTCCAACGATTCGGAATTGTTCTTATTTCTCTTTTCCATTTGCTCAAGTGACTCTTCCACAAAACCAATTATAGTTTCAAATATAATGTCTAGAGCTTTTTTATAACGAGCAAATGATGGTGTCCAAATGTATTTCCACAGAGAAGGTTGGAAGTCCAACTCATACACAGACTGCAGAAATATGGTTAAGCTTGTGAATAGTTGCTTAGCATCTGCTCTATCCCTGTTCTTCCGGATTAGACCGAGCTGCTTATCCAGGGCAACAACTGCAACTGATTCGAAGGTAAGTCGGTTGATTTCATCAATGAAATTATCCGGCATTTCGTTGGTATGTGGAGCACGTATTTCACGGATTCTGAAAAAGTTCAAGAAAATAAGTTGGAAAGTTGGAACAAGCTCCATCTATGTATGTTCACCTTTGTAGGAACTCCGAGTTGACTTCCTGCATTGGAATAACGTAGCTCTTTGCATTACGAGGCTGCATTAGGACCGGATTAACAGCTGTTCGAAATGTTGACCAAGCCTTTCCTTCCCTGATAAAATCCAAAAACAAAAATCACACACTTTTGAGTTGACACCAACGGCGCAACGGTAACTTACGATGCAATAAGTCCTTCAGCTTGATCGTACAATTCAGCACGATATTTCTTTCGGTAATACGTCAACGAATCCATTCCCGGCCTTGAAGGCCAAGCACTCTCAGTTCGAAAGACATGTTGAATATCATTGACATCGAAAAGCATTACAACATCGACCTTTCCAAATGTGCCCGGTATTCGAAATATATCGCCATATTGATCGCGAGCTTTTAAAATATAATCTGTGAAGGATTTCTTATGATATTGACCACCTGGCATAAATCCCCGAAACAGCTCATATTTTGTTGGCCCTGGAATTTCTTCATAAGCCCGTGCCTTAGCCCAATCTCCTGAATCCAAATAGTCTAGCTGTGAATTACAAAAACAAAATATAAACACAAATTAGATTAGTTTTCTTGTCACTATCAGTGTTTTGATTTATTTGACCTTTAAGGCACCGGCAGAGGTGGCTGCGGAACGCGTCACAGCCGTCGGCAAAAGCGATAGCTTCAAGCATTTTAAAGTGCTTGATGATTTGAGCATTGTTTTGATTTAATGTTCTTCGTATTCTGCTTACAATGGGTGTTTTATTGATACTGAACGTCTGGAAAGAATTCTCTCCGCAATATTTACCATTTCTAATAATAATGGAAGCTTTTTGATTAGAAGTACAAACAAAAACACAATTCAAAAATAACTGATAAATCGGTGCGCGAGCGGCCCACGAGCCTTAGAATATAACATTATTATCATGCTTTGCACGTATGTGTGTACGAATGCTAAAATGTCTTGGAAGGTTTGTTGCTTTGATTAGAACAAAGAAAGCAGATTTCGATAGAAACATTTATTTTTTTAATTCGAAAACGATAAAATAAATTAAGCATTTGTATGTGTATTTAAAGTATTTTGATGAATCTCATGTGATTATTTTAATTCT
The DNA here is from genome assembly GCA_951509635.1 of Eupeodes luniger. NCBI lineage: Eukaryota > Metazoa > Arthropoda > Insecta > Diptera > Syrphidae > Eupeodes > Eupeodes luniger. The sequence goes on from OX608073.1 coordinate 299,976,098, forward strand.
GATTAATCTAAAAATAGAAAAATCAGCTTTATCTATTTATTTTTCCATAAAGGGTGTTCCAAAACTTACCAAAGATTTTAATTTACTGACATTTATATACAGTTAATTTGTTACTTTGACAGATGACAATTAAGTTTAAGTAAAAATGGGAGATAAAAAAGGAAATGATATTTGAAAAATACTGAAAATTTATTGAAAACATTTCAAAAGTTCAAAGTAAGATTGCATTGGGGCCTACTTAAATTATGAACTATAAAAAATTATCTCAATCAAATTGCTAAAATAGTTATTTTCAGTTCCCAAAATCGTTGTAAAAAGACTGCTATTTGAGCCCACCAGTTTAGCGAGCGCTAAACTAACGCCCGTGATAACTTACTTAAATTGGCAATACTGTCCGGGACGGACATGGGCCTCAACAAAGATATCTCCAGCCAGCTCGATCCCTAGATAGCTGTCTCCAGCTTTGCACGCCAATTTGCTTGAGGTGTTCTCCCACCTGTGTGAGCCACCTGAGTCGCAGTCTTTTTCTACTGCTCCGCCTCTCGGGATTTTAACCAGGTCAGTGTCGCTGACCTACACTCTCCATCTATGCAGACGGGACCAAAAATCACCCGAAGAATTTTCTCTCGAAACATTCTAAGACGCTCTCATCTCTCGTTGACAGGGTTCAAACCTCCGCTCCAAAAGTAACAACCGGGACGATGATCGTCTTATAGATGGTGACTAAATGTTTGAGAGAAGACTTAACTACCCAAAGCCAAAGAAGCAGCGATTTCCAAGAGTCATTCTTCATTTGCTTTCAGCGCAGGTGTCATTGTCTGAGTTTATAGCGGTGTCTAGGTAGACAAAGTCATTAACTACTATAAATTTATAATTGGTGACGTTTTGTCCAAGACATGCGTCGTCGTTCAATGTTCTTTTTTGATAACTTTGTCTTGTCCTTATTGACCACCGATCCCATCTTCTCCGCTTCCGTCGCAATGCACAAAAACGCTCCACTGGCATCATGCCATGATCTTCCAATGATGTCAATATCATCGGCGTATCCGATTAATTGGATAGACTTTTGAAAGATTGTTCCTCTAGTGTTGACGGTTAAGTTTTGCACAAGTTTTTCCAGAACGATCTTGAAGAAGTTGCATTACATTCATCACCTTGTCTAAATCCTTTTTCGGCATCAAATGCATCGGTGAGATCTTTTCTAACTTTGAAAGAGCAGCGTGCATTCTCCAACGTCATTCTGCACAAACGGATAAGTTTGACAGAGATGCCAAAACTAGACATTGCTCTGTAGAGCTCTTCCCTATAGATTCTGTCATCCGCGGCTTTTAAATCGATAAAGAGATGGTGGGTATTTATTTGAAGTTCCTCGGTTTTTCCCAAGATCTGCCGTAATGTTATTTTTTGTAGTTGGCGCAATTGAAAGGGTCTTCAAAGGATTGTTCTGTTCGGAGAGCTCGAGAGGAGCTCTGGTCCTTCAGTGCAGCACTGTTTTGTCTGACTTTTGCTCAGCTGCGTGCGCTTGCAGGCATTCGTCGTCAAACCAAGGGTTTCGATGTGGTGGCCTAGCACTTCAGATGCCGCATCTCTGATGGGTGCAAGCGCAAGGCAATGTTGCCACTGGTTTTCAATGCTTAATGCAGGCAGCATACGACTTCTAAAGAGGTTGTTAGATATTCGATGGGAAATGGACATGACAGTCTCTTGCGATTGTAGCCGTCTAACATCGAATCTTTTCACAACACTTCTTTGTTTTGCCTTGGATCGGGTAGTGGTCCGAGTCCATGTTGGTCCCTCAAAATGTTGGGACATCCTGTATCATGCGTCGATCGCAATTTGGTCAATCTGGTTGACAGTTGATTGATCAGGAGATTTCCATGTCCCCTTGTGGATATCAAGATGTGTGAACTGCGTACTAGCTACCAGAATGTCTCATCCCGCACCGAAATTGATTAGCCTGAATCCGTTGTCGGAGGTAGTGTTGTCGTGGAGGCTGTATCTCTCGATTGTGCCATCAAAGATGTCTTCTCTTCTTAGCTTGGCGTTCAGATCTCCTAGGAAAATTTTAATTTCATAGCCATGGCACTGCTCATATGTCTTGTCCAGGAGCTCTTAGAATATGTCTTTGGTATCCTTATCTCTCTGCTCTATTTGAGTATGAGCGCATATTATGCTTATTGCTTATGTTAACTAATTTAGCCTTGATGTGGATTGTCGTGATGCGCTCACTCACACTGTTCAAACTCAAGACTTTTTGCCTGAGTCTAGTGCCAACAATAAATCCAAACCCAAATAGACGCTGGCTTTGTTCCCGGCAGCAGTCGCTGCAGTTTAGGACGTCCTAACCTAACATTCCACGTACAGATCCTAAGTTCGTTGTCCTTATTTCATGTGCCTTGTTTGTCGTCTGTTAATCCGTCCATATCCGAGGCTTGTTGTTTTTACGTGGTCGGGAAGTGACTCCGACGGAACAACACCCAACTTGTAGGGCCGGATCCCTAGTATAACTCCAAGGACGGGGAGCCCGATAAACCGCTCCTTAAAGGCTTAAGGCTTTGAATATGTCGTAGACGCCCTATGAGGTGCTTACTAAGTAGTTCAACCTAACTGGAAACGTAGACGCCACCGTTGATTCCATCTCGAGATAAGGAGAGATACTTTAGTGGAAACACCTCCCCCCACCTCTCTCGGTTGCTACCCCCCACAACTTCCACTGGGGTTAAAACCCAATCTCCAATACTAGGCACCCGAAGTTCACCGCGGGGAGTCACTGCTCAATGGAAAATCGGAAGTAGTCACTTTCGCAACTCCCGGTCTCTTGCAGAGCACAACTTGTCGAATTTTCTGTATAACCCACTGATGTTTGAAAAAGCAGGTCTATTTGAATAAGCAGCAAACAAGATTATATCTGAAAACCGATAAAATTCAATCTAGACAAGATCCATGAAAAATTTAACATTTCGGAAGCGCATCACCTACAGAAGCTGCGATATGCTTATCACTTTTTTTAATATTACAATTTTAATACGGGCAGTGCTTTGTGAAAGACTCTATTGCTTTAAAAACAGTCACATTTGTTTTTCAAAATTTGTGTCTGCACGTGTCGTGTCGGAGCGTCTTTTAAACTTACTAACTAACTAGCTTATAATTATGTAAGCAGTTTTTCCGATTTCGTTTGAGAGAGCTACTTTACGAGTTCAAAAACATCAGTGTTTATTTTGGATCATAAATACTGGTTTCCGTGACCTTCCTTTATGAAGTTTTTAATAGATAGATACAAAACGCTCTTCATAAACAAGCAATCTGAGAATTGATCTCTCTTTATAATACTTTAAATTGATTGAACAAACAAACAACTTAAATAAAAGCTTTCAAGTGGCTCTTCAAACAATATTTTTGCACATAAAAGATAGAACGACTGAAAAGCTTTTTTTAATATCTAATAATATTCAATTTAATACACCTCTATGAACTTGGACTGTGCTAATGTTGTTTTAGTTTAAAAACAGCTATCTGTGATTGATGATGTATTATCAAAGAATTATTCTTCGTCAGTCTCCAGCACTGGCACTTAACCAACTGAAACCGCTTCGGGCAATTGCGCAGTTTAATATCAAGGTATGAAAATAATAATTAACTCAAGAATTTGCGTCAATTGAAAGAAAAAGTTTAACACAAAAAAAACTAAATCTTTTTTAATTATTGAAAAAAAGACCGAAGAAACGGCAAATGATGTCACCCAGTCACAAGAATGGTCACAAGCGAAGCCGTTCACTACAATTCCAGGTCCAACTAAGTTTCAATTGATTCGGGGTTTTTTACCTGGAGGTAAATTAATAGAATTTAAAAAATCTATCGCAATGTCTTATGTTTCATTTTGTAGGGGTGTTCCATAAAACGTCTTTTAATGACTTTGCCTTATTGGTTCGAGAAATGTATGGTGATCTTGCATTGGTTCCGGGGGTTTTTGGCAAGAAGGACATTGTAATGTCTTATAATCCAGATGATTTTCGGACTGCAATTCGTTCTGAAGGCATTTGGCCAAGACGTCGTCTTATGGAGACTTTATCTTACCACCGAAGTGTCCATAGAAAAGATGATTTCGGTGATATGATAGGTCTTCTCGGAACGTAAGTTAGGACCAAAAAAGGAATAAAGTTACTCTTCTCATATCTTGCTTTTGACACTTTTCAGAAACGATGAAGCTTGGAGTAAGATTCGCACGGCTGTTAATCCAGTTTTAATGCAGCCTCGCAATGCGAGGCTATATCTTAACAAAATGCTTGAAGTAAACAATGAATTTTTACAAAGGTATATTCCAGTAATTTTCAAAATATTTTCGACTTATATCAGGAATGAATAATTTTATTTCATAGGATTCGAGAAATTCGTGATCCGAAAACCCTGGAAATGCCAGAAACTTTTGAAGATGAAATCAATCGCTTGACTTTCGAATCAATAGCTGTTGTAGCACTCAATCGACAAATCGGTCTTATTCGTAGAGATCGCGATAATGCAGATGCAAAGAGACTTTTTAAGGTCCTTCGCAACTTTTTCGATCTTGTGCTTTATTTGGATATCAATCCATCGATTTGGAAGGTAGTTAAAACCCCAGCATTTCATAGAATGATGAAAAACTATGACGAGATGTACGACATTATAATGAAATATATAAACGAAGCTCTCGAGAGAATTGAAAGTGATACTTCAAGAGCTAAAGTCAATGAGGACGAAGAGAAGAGTATTTTGGAGAAACTCCTCAAGATTGACAAGAAAATAGCTATTGTAATGGCTTTGGACCTTCTGATGGCTGGAGTCGATACAACCAGTACTACTATGACAGGTATTCTTCTCTGCCTCGCCAAGAATCCAGAGAAACAAGAAAAACTACGCCAAGAATTACGCACAATCCTCCCTCAAAAGGACTCATTGCTAACCCTGGACAGTATGAAGAATTTGCCCTACTTAAGGGCCTGCATCAAAGAAGGCATGCGCATCTACCCGATTTCTTTGGGTATCATGCGTACAAATGAAGAGGAAATTATTTTGAGTGGCTATCAAGTCAAAAAGAATCAGGACATTTTACTAGCCAATAATTTATTACTTATGGAGGATAGATACATTCCAAGGGCAAAGGAGTTTTTGCCAGAAAGATGGTTACGTGAGGAAAAAGGCAATCACGGTGCAATTGATCCATTTTTGTATGTTCCATTTGGATATGGAGCTAGAAGTTGTGTGGGAAGGCGACTTGTTGAATTGGAAATAGAAATAACAGTTTCACGATTGGTGAGAAATTTCAATATGGAATTTAACTATTCAACTGAAAAAGCTTTCAAGAACCACTTGATTAACGTTCCAGCAATACCGCTTAAATTTAAAATGAGTGAAGTTGAAAATTAAAACAAAATTAGTTAAATTTATTTAAAATAATGTTAAAGTAAAATAATGAAATAAAATTTGTTAGAAGTAAATTAATTAATTCCTATTAAGTTCTTTAAAGGAATAGGGAATCATTTCGTTGATTTTACTTTACTTGGACAGTATTGAAAGAAAGTCGTTGATTCATTTACGTTGCTATAAAACCGTCTTAATGTATCTTGTCTTAATTTTTTTTACCGGCGTACTCGCGCCTCCGGAATGCTTATCAATCTACTTTCATTCAGAGATTCGTTCTTTAGCCGTACTATACGAATGGAGGATACTTTACCACACTCTTTCTTCCCTTGTTATTCCAATATTCAAAAATTGAAATCCATTCTGTACTGATGCCTCGATTTAAAATCTCTCTCCCTCCCACTGTGTCTTTGGCTAAGCAAGGGTAACAAAATCCCCCTGAGAGTGCGCTTAATAGGTTTTAAGGTTTTCAGAGTCGATGTAAATAATCTACGCAAACCACAGCCTCAAGCGAAGTTATAATTCATACATATTGATATCATTACGCTTGATTAATCACTTAATTAGTTAATTTAAAAAAACATATATCTTTGACACACTTTGTTTGATATCAAGAGAAGAGAAGCGCTAAATGAAAGCCCCTCTTTAATTTCAGTTAACTAGAATGTTATCTTGCCTCACTTTCTAGTCCATATAGTTTTAAATAAAAATAATGCCCACCCAAACGTCATATGTTTGCACGCGTCCATGCAGAACTACACACTACAACTACACAGGTCTTATCTTTAGTCAAGTCTTCCGAACGCTGCGAACCTAAGCTTATGATAAATATTATAAAAATAAAAACTAATAAATTTGTTTGTTGTGTTTTTAACATACATACGTTGTGTTTAATGACAAACAATCTTAAATTTGTTGATTTATAAATGCACCTCTGACTACATTATAACTAATGAATATTAATGCTATAAGATATACCTAAAAAAGCTTTTTATAACTACGTTTAAACAACAAAATAATCTGCACAGCTGATCGTTGTTTGTTTACACAAACACAATAAATAAAACAAAGCTTTTTTAAGCTTTCTACAGAGTAGATATATTAATGAAGTTCATTGCTTTGTAAATAGAAATAGAAATATTTAGTCTAGCATTAACCTTGCTAAGCAATGTACCGAAAAGCCACTGTTATACATAACAACTTGCAAATATGCCAGTTACGGCAATTGCGTTCGATTACTCATACTATTGAAAAGGTAAGTTACATTTCTTATCAATGAAAAGAACATTCGTTCATTGTATTTTATAAAGGTATCTGATGAAAACACAACTAGAAATCATGAATGGGAGCAAGCAAAACCGTTCAAAAGTGTTCCGGGTCCAACAAAATTTCAATTAATTCGAAGCTTTTTACCAGGAGGTAAGTTAAAAGTTCTTGCTGCTCTTGTTTGATTTGTAAACTTTGTTTATTTTTATTTTCTCTAAGGACAATTTTATAAGAAACCAATAAATGAATTTCTTAATAAAAGTAGAGAAATATATGGTGATCTGTATGTGATACCAGGATTTCTGGGACGTCAAAATATGTTCATGTCATACAATCCGGAAGACATGTTAACTGTTTTACGTTCGGAAGGTATTTGGCCTTATCGACGGGGACTAGAGACAATGACTTACTACAGAAAAGTTCATAGAAAAAATATGTTTGGCGGTGAAATTGGACTTGTGGGATCGTAAGTTGCAAATATCCATTCATAATGTGTTTGACGTATTTACACTTTTCCTAAAAAGAAACGACGAAGCTTGGGCAAGATTTCGAAGTATGGTCAATCCAATTTTGATGCAACCAAAAAATGCCAAACTATACCTTAACAATATGCTAGCAGTTAGCGATGAGTTTCTTGAGAGGTAGGTAAATTTTGCAAATTAAAAATAATAAGAATAGGTATACAAAAAACTATCTTCAAAGAATTCGAGAAATTCGTGATCCAAAGACAATGGAAGTACCCGACACCTTTGAAGATGAAATCAATCGTCTGACCTTCGAATCAGTCGCTGTAATTGCCTTAAATCGACAATTCGGTCTTATACGCAAGAATCGAAATGATAACGAAGCGAAATTGATATTCGAGAGTCTTCGCAACTTCTTCGAATTAGCAGTAGTCCTGGACATGGGTCCACCCATATGGAAGTATATCAAAACGAAGAAATTTCATCAGATGATGAAAAATTACGAAACACTTACGGAGATCAGCACAAAATACATTAACGAGGCAATTGAGCGAATTGAGAACGATAAAACTCCTCGACGAGAAAACGAAGAAAAGAGTGTTTTGGAGAAACTTTTGAAAATCGATAGAAATGTAGCCAAAGTAATGGCTTCGGATCTGCTAATGGCTGGAGTTGATACGACAAGTAGTACTTTGGCTGGAATTCTGTTGTGTATTGCCAAAAATCCTGATAAACAAGAAAAAATTCGTCAAGAACTTCGTACAATCATGCCGCATAAGAATTCTCTTCTCACTATTGAAAATATGAAAAATATGCCATACCTTCGTGCTTCAATTAAAGAGGGTATGAGACTTTATCCAATTGGAACGGGAACTATACGTTACAACAATGAAGATATTGTCATGAGTGGTTATAAAATACCGAAGGGTCAAGAAATTATATTGAATCATAATTTCCTCCTGAACACCGAGCAATATTGTCCCAAGGCCAAAGAGTTTATTCCAGAGAGATGGCTTCGCAGTGAAGAGTCTCAATACGCACCGGTGCATACATTTTTGTACATGCCTCTTAGTCATGGCCCAAGGAGTTGTGTGGGTAAGAGAATTGTCGATATGGAGTTGGAAACTACAGTGGCTCGGCTTGTGAGAAATTTCAACATTGAATTTAATTATTCTGTGGAAAATGCTTACAAAAACCGTTTGATTAATGTCCCGGCCATACCACTTAAGTTTAAATTCAGCGAAGTAGAGCAGTAGTGGAATATTCTATTAATAAAATTCTACTTATCATAGACATGTTTTAACTTATTATTTCTAACTAACGGAAAATGTAATTGGTTGTTAACTTATGTCATTGAACCTTAAGTCTTTAGAAACAGACAAAAGTTTGAATTCAATCGACAATTTTGTATTGAAAAATGAAACAATGAATGTCCCGCATGCAATAACTTCATAAACAAAACAATAAAATACTATTATAAATAGATTCCAAGTGTTATCTGAAGTGGCCTTAAAGCACACGAGGGCGAAATCAAATGATTTCCCACGAGTTTCAGATAAAATGATTCTTAGCGATTTAATCAATAGGCCAGTCACAGGTTCTCGGCAAAAAGATTTAAATTTAAATGATGAAATTTTTAATGAAGTTAAGCAAGCTATGATTAAGTTTTTATCTTTTGCCAAAAATCGCTGTGAGTTTTAATGAGGATAGCAAACAAAAAATGGTCTAATCTATTTGGCTATCAAAAAAATCATTTTAATCGATTGATACAATGTGTGATCACTATTATGGCCATGTAAGGGTCACTGATTGATAGGCTTGCAAACTAAGTTGAAATCGATCCGTATTATACAATTTTGACTTTGACTTTGACTAGTTCTGTGATAGGCCTCGTTGCTCAAAAATGGATCGAAATTGTGTTTTCCTTTATAGTTTCCTAAATTATCGGTCAGTGTTTTCGGGTTTCTGTTAGCCCAAAAATAGTGAATCCATAGAGTTTGGAATTTCATGTGGTAGAGTATATCATTGTACTCAATCCAGAAAACATGCTTTGAAGGATATTTTACTGATAAGAAATGCAAATTATGGACTGATCGATTTGAAATCACTCAAAAAAGGTTTACGGGACAAACATTGAATTGCTAGGAATCTGATTATATTATGTCAGAAACAGGGTGGCTAAATTTCGAGGGCTGATGTTGAATGTGAATCACACCTAAACGCCAAGACTTTTTTTTGCATTTCATTTGAAATTTCTCAATGTCAGACTAATTCAAATTGAACCGTGAGCAATGCGTAAAAGTTATTCAGGCTTATTATGAAAATGAGCGTTCAAATCAAAATGCATATCGTGCGTTAGAACGCACCACAAATCCATGGTTTACGTCCCAACTTTATCTAACAACTTCAAAAAATCGATTTCCAAAAAATTGACAGAGGTTCGCCTTGCTTTTAAATCAAACAAAACACTTGACCAATGTTTTACTAAACTCAAGACGAAACCGGATAAGGACAAACAAACAGACGTAATCTACAAAATTAACTGCAATGGTAAATCAAATGAACTGTGCAACCTGTGTTACATTGGGACCACTAAACAACTTCTTAGACAACGCATCTCGAATCATAAGTCCGACATAAAATAAAAAAATTCTGAGAAGACAGCCCTGGCCAGTCACTGCATTGAAAGCGGTCATTCTCCAAACTTTGAAGGCGTGGAAGTTCTACAGACAGAGAAACATGTTTCGAAACGATACACGTTAGAAACATTACATATTCTCAATAACAAAAACAACATGAACCGAAAACAAGACACACAAAACATTTCTGCTGTATATTGCTCTCTTCTTTGTTCTTAAATGTAAATTGTGCTTTATTTAATTTTGACGTAACTTCACTCTTCGAAGTGCTAACTACATTTATAATTTTATTTTATTTTTAATTCATATTAATTAATGTAATTAATATTAAATTTTGTTTTTTTAAATCTTTCTTGAGTGAGTAAACTATATTGTAATTGTATCCTATTTATCTAACTTAAACTATTTGTATATTTTTGTGTTAATAAAGTTCCCCTGAGGAAGGCAGCAACCCCTGCCGAAACGTTGGGAAAGTTAATGTAACGTAATTGTTTCATTGCTAAAACTATAGTGACCAAAAAGCCGACGGAAAACTATAATTCCAATAATCAAAATAAGTACACAAATTGGTCAATAAATCAACTCAATCTATCGTGCACTTCGTGATTTGTTTGGCCAATTTAATCGTCTTAATGTACGTAAAATCGGAAACATCGTGCTAAGATCGGAGAAAACCGGGTCTGTAGGAGATTTGAAAACACCAGTCCATGCTCGTTTAGCTCTACTTCAGACAAAATTGCTGGTATTCGCGATAGTGTGGCTGAAGAGCCATCTACCTCAACTTGTCGTCGAGTCCAACAATTGCACCTCTTACGCTCGTTAGGGACATTATGCAAAAAGACTTGCATTTTCACACTTAACAAGGTGCAGTTGACTCATAAGAACTCAAGCCTCTTGACCATTTCAAGTGTCGCGAGAATGGTGGATGATCAATTTTCGAAGAATAGTCAAATCATCTTCAGTGGAATTATCAATAAGCAGATATCCAAGAGTGAATGTCGAAAAACCAATGCACCCACAAAGAGGTACTGTTTGGTGCGGTTTATGGGCTGGAGGCATCATCGGGCCATATTTTTTTTTTTTTCAAAATTAGGCCGGTCAGGCAGTTACTGTGAATGGTGTTTGATATCGATCGTTAGACTTTTTATAGCCCAAATCGGAAGATATGGATGTGGATGATATGTGGTTTCAACAGGACGGTGCCACTTGCCACATCAGCTAATGAAAGAATGGCTTTTTTGCGTGACAAATTCAATGGCCGTGTTATCTGACGTGGTGGCGATGTCAATTGGCCCCCATGATCATGTGGTTAAACACTGTTAGATTTCTTTCCTTGGGGTTATTTGATACTTCGATAAGCCAGCAAAAATTTAAGAGCTCAAGGATGAGATAATTCGGCACATTAACGGCATAGAACCTCAATTATGCCTCAGCGACATCAAAAATTTGAACCATATGATTTAGGTGTGCCGCCGAGGCCGATAGTGCAATCCGAGACCAAGTTTACTCAAAGTGCAACACTATGGGAAAATCCTCTAAATTGAATGTCATTAACACCCTTTCTAACCAAATCATGGAATCATAAGCACGTCACCGTGCTCCTTTAGGATATTATTGGAAGATTCACTCATAGACATTTTTAAGACCACCTGTTTTAATGGAAATATTATGTACATAATATGTATGTAGTTTAAAAACTATTATTTGAAATGGATTTTTAATTTTTTGTAAATATTAAATAAAAAAGAGGCCTGGGATGCGACCCCCACTGATAACTTCTCATCCCATAACCGTCGACTTGTCTTGCTTAAAAGGTTTGCAGGTTTTCGTGTTTTGCTAAAAAAGTTATCAGTTTGATTTTTCTCAAAATTTTATCGAATGTTCAAAACAATATTTCTTATGAGATGAAATTAGTTGGAAGCTATAATCTCAAATTTTTGAAAAGATATTTGAGTCGAAAATCAATTTTAACCAACATTGAGTAATGTTTTTTTTAGGTTTTAATTTTTTTTATAAAAACCGTCAATTCGATTTTTCTCAAAATTTTTACTGAATATTGAAAACAATATTGCTCATAAGTCATAACATAAAATTAGTTTAACACTGGAGTACACGCGCTCAATTTTGGTACACCAATGCACGCGTGGCCTACTATGGTAGACCATTTAATAATGTTAATAATTTTTTATTTTAAAAACATATAAATGAAATAAATATTTTTACGTAATATTCAATTAGCCTTAAACATTTAATAACCATAATTTATGAATTTTAGGTTGAAGTGTAAAGTAAAAAAATTATTTCAATTCTATTACTATTAAAAAACTGTTAAGTTATGAAGAAAACTGTAACTGTGGTCTACTATAGTAGGCCGCGCGTGCACTCCAGTGTTAAAGACAATATCTCAAAGTTTTGAAAAGATATTTAAGTCGAAAATCAATTTTTACAATTTTTTGTTAATTTTTTTTAGGTTTTTAATTTTTTGTAAAAAAAAACTGTCAATTTGATTTTTCTCAAAATGTTACTGAATGTTTAAAACAATATTTAAAAAAAATAAAAGTAGTTTAGAGCCAATGGCTCAAATTTTTGAACAGATATTTGAGTCGAAAATAAATTTTTACTAACTTTTATTAATTGTTTGTTTTAGGTTTTTATATTTTGTAAGAAAACTGTCCATTCGATTTTTCTCAAAACTTTCCCGAATGTTGAAAACAATATATCTTATAAGTTAAAATAAGTTGGATGCCATAATCTCAAAGTTTTGAAAAGATATTTAAGTCGAAATTCAATTTTTACCAACTTTGTGTAATTTTTTTTAAGGTTTTTATTTTTTGTATAAAAAACCGTCAATTTGATTTTTCTCAAAATTTTACCAGATGTTAAAAACGTTATTCTTCGTTGCACAAAATAGTTTTGGAGATAAAACTATTTTTTATTCCTAAAATTTTCGAGGTGACAAATTTTGTTGATATATGTAAAAAAAAAACTGTTAATTGGAGTTTTTTCTAAAAATATACTTGTTTGATATCACGTTAATATATATTATATAAAATTTAATTCAAGTCTTTAGCGTTATTGGTTCGTGAAATATTTAGAGCTAACCAAAATGTTCACCTTTTTTTAAACTGCTATGGTAAAAAAACCACCCACGCAATTTTCTTGAGAGCCCTTTCTGCATCTTTCTGCCTTATTATCTGTATAACAACATTTATTTGAAGTCGATATCTCACTGGTTCTTGAGCTATGGACGACGAAAAAAACGAACGTACAGACGTACGTACACACGCACGCACAGACATCTTTGTAAAAATCTTTTATTTCGACTCTAGGGACCTTGAAACGTCGAGAAATGTCAAAATTTTCAATTTGACAAATCGGACCCATTACAATAACTTCCTATGGGAAGTTAATAATACACGACAGTTTCTTAAGTACGAGTCTTACATTTAATTAAGTTTGACGTGCAAACTTGAATGCGTCAACGTAATATTTCTATTAGAACGTTTAAAAACTTTTCCAATCATTGCTGGTTGAATTTTCTTTTAGGACTGAACACAGATGTTTTAGTTTTCCGCGGTTCAACTGGCTCTTGCGTTAGAAATCGTTTGATTTTTGTTTTAATGTAAGCTAATATATGTATGCTTTTTAATATGTCCATTCAAATAGCTTTGATTATATGTTGTTTTTACAACGATAAAAGGAAAGAGGAAAGAAGCCAAACATACTGCAAGTGACATGATAGTTTTGTTAATAATTTAACAACAAAATATTCAAAATATGCGATTAAATCGAACGAACTTGCTTTGAGGCTAAAGGCTATTTGTTTAAAGAAATTGTAAATCACACTGAAATCATACAATTTTTCTATAGCTATCCTTTTACGGGAAACTTCAATACGTATTTTTATTTTTTCTAAATAAAATGTTTTTGTAATTCTTTAAATATCAAATTAAATTTAATGTAAATGAGTAAATTGCAAATTTTATATTTTTGCAAAACCAATACTAGCTCTATTCATCGAATTTTATTTGTATATGTTTTTGTTTCTATCATCGAAATGATCAGCAATTTGTGTTCACAGTTCATGTAAAATAATAACAATACATGTTTTTTCAAAAGCTTTATTATTATATTACTAATTGTTTGCTTGAACGATTTCGTTGTTTTTGCATTGCAGGAAGTAATCATTAGAATTGTTTGTTTATACTTTTTATCAAATGATAGAATAATGCCTAGATTCAGTCAATATTTACTGCGTAGTATCAAGTTGGTAGCACTGACTTTTGCCAGCTGTCAAACAGAGTTATAATTTGAAGTGTCATAATACTAGTTGAATGGTTGCTATAAATGAAATGCAATTATCTTCAAAAATGTATCGCTGTGTATAAGTGCGTTTTTTTGGTATTCCATATATAGTACAATGAGAAATTGCCAACTGATACAACTGAAAGAACATCTGTCAGAATAATAATAAAAAAACACACAAATAGAAGAAAGTTTTGTGAAAATCAAATGTTAAAATTAACTTAGCAAAACAAACTAACTTAAACTAATCAAATGGACAATTTTCAAGAAGAAATGGTAAGAAAACATCTGGAAATTGAGATTCTATAAAAAAAAGTTAATTTAACAATGGCTTCTAGGAGGGGGTTTGTTCGTAGACTACTACATTAACATGTGGTGTTGAAGCGAGCTTGAAGATCGCCTCAATTTTTTATATACCTGAATCGAGTTGAAATGAGCTTGATTTGACTTGATTCCCGTCGGAGATCGGAGTCGAGTCAAAATTTGAGAAGAAAAACCTGTGTGGAGGAGTTGGTTTAACAGATAATGCATTATGGTCTGTCTATTTGCATGTTTGTGTACAAAAAATATAGGTAGTTTCGTTTTAATAAAATTACAACAAAAAAAATGGACATGGAGTAGGCAGCATATTCTTATATGGTGCTGAAATAATCAGTTCTTCATTGTTTAACACGAATCAAACTATCTCACTTGCACTTCACACATCGAAAACATCGAAACACCATTTGCATTTTAGAAAGTGCTGTCATACTTAATCATTTTTAAATATTCTTGTGCGGTGGAAACACCAAAAAAGATTTATCTAATCTAAACTGAGATAAACCTTTGGTGGAAACATAGCAAAACATTAATATCTTTTTTATTGTTTTCTTTTGCAAAATAAGCCCAGTTAATACATTTTCACTAACAAAATTAAATAACATCAACAGTAATAGATTGATTTTTTTCCCTAATGGAAAACACACATGATTCCAAACGCACAACTACTCAACGAACACAGCCATCGAGATACAAATGCAATATCAATCGTACCAACATTTGAGAACGAAATCACATAAGATCCATTCGAGACTCGTATAAATGTCAAAACCAGGGTTCGAACCTCAGTAACAAAATTTCGGAGCAGATTTGCAGCAAAAGTGAAGTAAATCAAAAATTTCCGAAGTAGATTTGAAAATGAAAGAAAAACTCAAGTTTTCAAAAACTGTATTTTTAACAAAAATTTATTTAACGGAAATAAATAGGTATTTTTAACAAAAAAATCACATAAATTCATTCAGACTTGAATACCTTAAACTTAATATCGTATACACTAAATTAAATAAGAAATTGGAGTTAAAAACAAAAAAACTATAGTTTTCAAAAACTATATTTTTAACAAAAATATTAATTTTTTTAAACAAAAAATGAATCACAAACGGTTTTAGACTTCAGAAACTAAAAACTGTTCATAATACATTCTAATTTTTTTTTTTTATTATTGATTTTATTTTAGAATATATTTGCCTTGGACAAATTTAAATTCTCTTATAAATTTAATCAATTCAAGCGGTGATTCAAAAATTTGTTTTCGATCTGCTATTAATGATCGTGAAAACATTAAATTTTCAACTGTATTGACATGCAAACGATTTCTTATTTTAGTTTTCAATAAATTCATTTCGGAAAACTTTCTTTCAGCTGCGGCGCTGCTGTGTGGTTAAACGGCTAGAGTTAACATATAGTCAGATAAGTTTTGGAACATAAGTTCTTCCATTTTATTAGTGGTTGTTTTTAATGAGTACCAAAAGCTAACTAAATCTTGCTGATCTATGTTGCTTATATTAAGTAAGAAAAATTATGATTCCGTTCAGAGACAGAGAGTCAGAGCAGAGTTGTTTGGAGAATACACAGTGCTGTCATTTAATTTCATTTGGTTATGCTTAACAATTTTTTAGTGTGGAAAAAAGGAGCAGATCTGAAAAAAGCGGAGTGGCGAAGTAGATTTGTTTTCTCCCTCAAAACTGGAGTAGATTTGCTTCGATCGAAGTGAGGTTTGAACCCTGGTCAAAACCCATCTCTAGTAAGATTCTACTCTAACTTTTATCGCTAGTATCCATGCTATGGATATTGTTTTTGTTATTCGTGTAAAATCCTACTAAACTATGGATAGATTTTCCAACAAAACACATTACGTGCGTTTTGTTCGCATTCTATATATAGTGAAGTGAGAAATTCCCAACAAAACGATCCGCAGTGGCCAAATTTTTGTATTTAAAAATTGGTACAACTGAAAGAAGATCTGTCAAAATAATAACAAAAAAAAAAAACACAAATAAGAAGAAAGTTTTGTGAAAATCAAAAGTCAAAATTAACTTAACAAGAAAAACTAACTAAAACTAATAAAATGGATAATTTTCAAGAAGAAATGGTAAGAAAACATCTGAAAATTTATATTCTATAAAAAAATTAATTTAACAATTGCAGCTTTTGCGTGAATTGATCGAATCCAGTGCCAGCGGTAATGATTCTGAAGAAGAAATGGTAAGAAAACATCTGAAAATTGAAATTCTATAAAATAAAGTGCATTTAACAATTGCAGCTTTTGCGTGAATTGATTGAGTCCAGTGCCAGCGGGAATGAGTTGATACCAGGAATGTTTTTTGAAGAGCATACTAGTCTCGAAGACTCAACAGAAGACAAAAAACATGCCACTGTAGATTCCTTTATAATGACCATTGAGTCTTTCAGTGAAGAAGATTTCAAATCCCACTTCAGATTGCGGCGTTCAACAATAGAGCGTCTGATAAGTAAGCTTTGCTATTCTGTATTCCATTGAGATTTAACTAAATCATTATTTTTTTTTCAGCATCTTATTCTCAGCATTATTTGTCTCTTCACGCTGTAAATAGAGGAGGACGCATTAAAATAGGGTGCAGAAAAGAAGTGTTTATGTACATTTGGTACATCAGCAACTCTGTGACCTTTCGACAATTGGCAAACCTTTTCGGTGTAACAAAGTCCTCCTCATGGGTTGTAGTGAATCGAGTTTGCAAGTGGCTGGTATCCAAAGGACAGGACTACATAAAATGGCCTCAAGGAAATGCTGTTACCGAAAACTGCCGAAAATTTGAAGAGAAAAAAAGAATACCTGGTGTTCTGGGTGCAATAGACTGCACCCACATAACAATCGTAGCTCCAAAGATCGACAAAGTGTGCTACTACAACCGCAAGCATAAATTTACAATTATCTTGCAAGCTGTCGTCGATGCAGATAAAAAATTCATTGACATTAGTTGTGGTGAGCCAGGATCTCTACACGATAGCAGAGTTCTCAGGCGTTCTGAGTTATTCAAAAAGGCTTTGAGCAACACCAACCAACTATTTCCTGCAAATTCTTTTATTTTGGGTGATTCAGCTTATGCCGCTACAAACTGGCTAGTGCCACCATACAAAGACAATGGAAGATTAACAGAACAACAAAGAACATTTAATTATGTTCATTCTGCTACAAGAATTGTTGTAGAACATGCCTTCGGCTTGTTAAAAGGAAGGTTTAGACGACTTCTTAAGTTCACTGAACAACGAGATATTCGTTCTGTAACAAATCTAGTTGTCAGTGCATGCATTCTGCACAATTTATGCATCGCGATGGGCGACACATACAACGACGAGGGAATAAGCCAAGAAGAAGAAACCGACACAATAATAGATGCAGCTGAATCAACCTCGAACCCAACAACAAATCGTCGTCAAACACTGTTCGAATACTTACGTGAACATAACATAATCTAAATAAATAAAAACATATACATACACATAACATTTTACTTATTTTTTTTTTTTATTCAAAATTTCTTTCAACAATTCCAATTTGAGGTTTCTTGATTCTTGTTTTTGTTTTTCGACTTCCATGTATTCTGCCCACTTTCTGTTCTTGTCCTTTCTGTCCTTCTGCTTTTCTTCGATTTTCATTTTGAAATACAAAGATCGAGAAATCTTTCTCTTTTTGGATGCAGCGGCAGTGGAAGTCGATGGAACAACGTCAGTGGCAGTGGTCTCTAGCAAGTCATCAGAGTTTTCATCTGATGGTTGGGTAGTATGCAATTGCATGTCATCAGAGTTTTCATCTGATGGTTGGGTAGTATGCAATTGCATGTCATCAGAGTTTTCATCTGATGGTTGGGTAGTATTGTCCTCTGAAGTTTCACTTGAGTTCTAAAAGATATAAACAAATATGCATATATGTATATGGCCAAAGTAAACAAAAACCAAAAGATAACTTACTCCAATTGCGGCTGCTCCATACGTGACGTTGTGGACGTTTGTCAATATGGGCTTGCTTCCAAAAAGCTCGTCCATTTTTTCCATAAACGGAGCAACACATGGTGCTGCTCCAGTGCGGTTGTTGTTATCTATGGCATATTTATACGCACGCACTAGTGTTTGGATTTTTACCTCTAAATGGGTGCTGGTCGTATCGGAGTCCTGAAGCAGAAAGTAATTTTATGTATGTAGGTAGGTATAGGTACTCCAAATACTTACAGCATAGCCAGCGGATAGCATGTCTTCTAGAAGATGTTTATATCCAGTTTTTTTTTTGCGGCTATGCTGGAACTCATCAGCTCTGGCAGCATAAAAATCCAGAAGGGCTTCTGTGGACTCCTTCGTCCAGTTCTTTTTGTTTCTAAAGAATATTTAATTGTTTAATCATGTAGTTTATAAGCTAAAATTAGTTTTTTATTTACCTTTTTCCTGTTTTCTTTGTGTTTTCCATTTCACACTTGACTTGGCGGTCGATTTCAAAGTTTTAACCAAACAAATTTGACATAAAATACAAACTTCAAGAAGGGGGTTTGTTCGTAGACTACTGCATTTGTTGAAGCGAGCTTGAAGATCGCCTCAATTCTTTATATACCTGAATCGAGTTGAAATGAGCTTAATTTGACTCGATTCCCGTCGGAGTTCGAGTAAAAATTTGTGGAAAAAAACCTGTGTGGAGGAGTTGGTTTTACAGATAATGCGTTATGGTCTGTTTACTTGCATGTTTGTGTACAAAAAATATAGTTTTGTTTTAATGAAATTAAAAAAAAGTGAAACTTTTGCACATGGAGTAGGTAGCATATTCTTATATGGTGCTGAAATATTCAGTTTTTCATTGTTTAACACGAATCAAATTATCTCACTTGCACTTCATAAGAAACATCGAAACACCATTTGCATTTTAGAAAGTGTTGTCAAACTTAATCATTTTTAAATCTTCTTGTGCGGTTTTAAATAAGATTTAAAAAACAAAACCAACAAAGCAATGTAAAATACAACAACAAATAAACAACATGTAAGTTTTTTTTTTAAATTAGACAAATTGTATAAAATAATAAATACAATTTTTTTTTCATAATGTTAAATAAATATCTTTTCTTTTGTTTTCTCTTGCAAAATAAGCCCAGTTAGTCCATTTTCACTAACAAAACTAAATAATATCAACAGTAATAGATTGATTTTTTCCCCAATGGAAAACACACATGATTCCAAATGCACAACTACTCTACCAACACAGCCATCGAGATACAAATGCAATATCAATCGTACCAACATTTGAAAACGAAATCACATAAGATCTATTCGAGACTCGTATAAATGTCAAAAACCTATCCATAGTGAGATTCTACTCTAACTTTTATCGGTGTTATTCTCACTATGGATACTGTTTTTGTTATTCGTGTAAAATCCCACTTCACTATGGATAGATTTCCCAACAAAACACGGGTATTTAAATAAAACGATTCTAAAGGTTGAACTGACAATATATGCAAAGCTGCATTGTTTAACTACAACTAAGATGGAAATGAAGTCAAATTGTATTCATTGTTAGATGCATCTTTTAGTCTACCCGATTCTTATCTGAAGTGTTTATAAAATACATTATGCCAAATGACTTTAAGTGATCTTATCATAAGTTCTCTTCGATGCGATAAAAAATTGAAACTGACGAAATTTTCAAAAACATTTTGTTATAAAGTTATCAATAAGTAGCAATCTAATCAGTTTATATGTACAAACATATTCCCTCCGAAAAGCACTTAATCCTAAATACAAAGAAAAATATTTAAATAAAACTAAAATTGAATTTATTTCTTATCAAACTGACTTTCAATAAACTACATTTGTATCATACAAAAAATTTTAATATCTTTAATATTCCACTTCGCTGAATTTGAATTTAAGCGGAATGGCCGGTACACTTATTAGAATTGTTTTGAAAGCATTTTCCGTTGGGTAATTGAATTCCACATAAAAGTTTCGTATCAATCTGGCCACAGTTATTTCCAATTCCATTTCCACAATTCTCTTTCCAACACAACTTCTCGGTCCAAAGCTAAATGGCATATACAAAAACGGATTCAATGGTTCGTGGTTTGCTTTTTCATCACGAAGCCATCGTTCAGGAATAAATTCCTTTGCCCTGGGACAGTATTTTTCTTCGTTGATTAGAATATTATGATTGAGAACGATTTCCTGATCCTTAGGTACTTGATAGCCACTCACAACAATATCCTCCGAACACATTCGCATTGTTCCCGCTCCGATTGGATACATTCGGATGCCTTCTTTGATGCAAGCTCTCAAATATGGAAGATTCTTCATGTTGTCCATAGTTAGCAGGGAGTTCTTCTGTGGAAGGATTGTCTTCAATTCCTGGCGTAACTTTTCCTGCTTATCGGGGTTTTTGGCAATAGCCAACAAAATGCCAGCTAGAGTGCTGCTAGTTGTATCAACCCCAGCCATAAGCAGATCTAAGGCCATAACTCTTGCTACTTTCTTGTCGATCTTCAGTAATTTCTCCAGTACGCTCTTTTCTTCGTTGTCGCTGTTCTTCGAAGAAAGTGCATCATTTTTAATTCTTTTCTCAGCTTCGTTTATGTATTTTATTATGATTTCGTTAATTGTATCGAAGTTTTTCATTTGTTTATTAAAAGTGGGTGTTCTGACGTATTTCCATATCGACGGAAGGAAATCCAAAACAAGTGTTAGCTCAATAAATTTTCGCAAGCTATCGAAAATTATCTTTGCATCGCCACTATCTCGATTCTTTCGTATCAAGCCAATTTGCCTGTTCAAAGCCACAACTGCAACTGATTCAAATGTAAGACGATTTAATTCTTCTTCGAAATTATCAGGCATTTCTAATGAGTTAAGATCACGAATTTCACGAATTCTACACAAAGTAAAATAAATATCAAATGAAATTTCTTCTATATTGAGTATAATCTTGTACCTTTGGAGGAATTCATCGTTTACCTCAAGCATCTTATTCAAGTAGAGTCGGGCATTTTTAGGCTGCATTAGTATAGGGTTGACTGCACTTCTTATTTTACCCCATGCTTCATTGTTTCTATATAAATTTTGTAGATGAATATAAGTTCAAAATCTAGAATTTAATCAGTTTTGCTTACGATGAAACTAATCCAAGGACATCACCGAAGTCTTCTTTCCTATGTACCTCCCTATGATAGCGCATTGTTTCAAGACCACGTCTCCTAGGCCAAGTGCCCTCGGAGCGTATCACCTTTGCAAAATCGTCTAAATTAAATGTGAATAAGAGGCTTTTCTTACCAAACCCTCCTGGAAGTATAAATACATCACCGTATTTCTTCCGAATCTCGTCGAAAAAATGTAGAACTGACTTTTTATAAAAACTACCTATGTAAGTATTAAAGTCGATTAAAAAATGAATAAAGTTAAGAAACAAATAACAAATAGAAAAACAATCACCTCCCGGTAAATTTCCTCTAACTACTTCAAAAAATGATGGCCCAGGTATTTCATTGAACGGTTTGGCATTGGCCCATTCTCGGGATTCGGCTACAGTATTTTTGTCCTGTATTGGCTTTAAATTAATGAACGAGTAATAAGTATTTGAGTAAATTACATAATTTATGTTTTTATAAATAATTACCTTTTCACTGATGTGAGCAATGCAACGCACTTGCTTCAACGCACCAATGCTAGCAGAACAATTTAAATGGCAAAACTTTCGGATCATTGCTGGTTGAGTTTTCTTTTAGAACTAAACACAGATGTTTTAGTTTTCCTGATTTTAACTGGTTCTTGGGTTTGTAATGGATTTCGTTTATTTTTCTTTTCATTGAAAGCTTTCGATATGAATATTCAAAAAAAGCTTTCAGATATCACTTAGATGATGAAAAAGAAAACGAGAGGCGTGAAGGAAAAAAGCTGTCAAGTTAGGATAGAACTTTTATTCATTAATAAATTATTATGTGTATGTTTCTGCTTAATGCAAAAAAGTAGAAACAACATAACAATTTCGTTGCAAGCTATCATAATATAATGCAACAAATTCAAACAGGGTCTTGATATTTCCGATCATTTTCCAAAACTATAAACTGTTATTTTGTGAATGCATTAGTTATAAAGGGTTTTTCAATAAGGGCGGGTAGATGTTGAAATGCAATAACACAAGCTGTGCGTGTGAGGTATTAACAAAATTATTGTTTTATTTAGAGGGCGTGGAATATGACATCATTCAAATGCCCGCCTCGGTTTTTTACGGTGGCCACGGATCCGAGTGGTCCAATTTTCAATGACTCTTCCCCATAGATCCGGCTGAATTTGAGCGATGGCCTGTGTTATGTTCACCTTTATGACATCAGTCCATTGTGGTTTATTTGCATAGACCTGCGACTTCAAGAAACCCCACAGGAAAAAGTCTAGCGGGGTCAAATCGCTTGACCTTGGTGGCCAATTCACATCACCCGTGCGAGAGATAACCTTACCCACAAATCGTTCATACAAAACTTTCAATCATGGCGTTTGCTATGTGGCACGTAGCTCCGTCCTGCTGGAACGCCATGTCATCTAGGTCCATATGGTTCAATTTGGACCATAAGAAATTAGTTATCATCGTTATGTAGGGATCGCTGTTGACGGTGACCGCCTCACTAACGTCGTTTTCAAAAAAGTACCTACCGACCAGTTACGACCGCGCCGGCCGGACCAAAATCCACACCAAACGGATACTTTTTGAGCATGCATTATCACCTCGCGTGAACCTCGCGTCCCATATTCGGCAATTTTGCTTGTTAACTCAGTCATTCATCCAAAAATGCGCCTCGTCACTAAGGATGATTTTTCGGCCGAAATTAGGGTCCTCTTCCAAGCGATTCGAAGCCAAGTCAGCGAACAAACGATGTTGTCTATGTTCATGAACTTTGAGCTCCTGGGTCAGTTGGATCTTGTACGGGTGTAGACCCAAGTCCCGACGCAAAATTCGCCAAGTTGAAGTCAGCGAAAGTCCGAGTTCTAGTGCAGGGCGAGGAATAGACTGGCTCATGGTTCTGCTGTACACTTTCACAGACCGCGGCGGTGTTCTTGGCCGATCTTGCGTTCCTTGGAAGTACGGATGTTGGCTGATTGTTTACTGAACCGGTCATCTCAAATTTAGCCACCAAACTTTGAAGAGTCGACTGTGAAGGGCCACCACGTCTACCGTAAAATGGGCGTGAAGCGTGCAACGTTTACGTTAACGAACACTCATTTTGATAATAAAGTTTTATCATTTAAACGTTCCGTTCAATCGTGTAACTTGCCATAATGATTTGGCATAAGCAACTGAATAATAAACTAAAGATTTTTTACAGATGTCACCAAAACAAAATGGACGGCACGGGGCGCCAAAATCTACCCACCCCAATTGAAAAACCCTTTATTTAAACATCTCCATTATAGAAATGTTCAAAACATCTAGTTTAGGCAATCCATTGGTAAATCTCTTTACGAATGGATTGCTCCTCTACACTCCTCTACATAAAAAATTATATAAAATGTCAAATAAAACATACATTTAAAAAACTGATACTTTAGTATTAAACTCTAAAGCTTACATTCATTTAATAGGAGTCGTTTCAGTTTTGAGGTCATCAGCTTCTTTAAAAAGGCTTAACACATCGTTTGTCGTTAGCACTTTTCCGTACTTAATTTGCTTTTAGCGTATCTATTTATCTTCGGGTTTAGTATAGAAGTAACTAGGGATGCATTTTTCAAACAGAAGATATTTTACGAAAGTTCATTAAAAAAAAAAGAAATTAGAATAAAAAGTCAAACTTAAGACATAAGATTAATCCAAAGGCATTACCTTGCTCTCAGGACGAGATATCATACACGACAGATTCAGTCTAAACCAGTGTTGCCTCAGTGTTGATAGTTTGATAGTTTTTACCCAAGTATCTAGATCTAAAAGTAGCAGGGCCGGATTAAGAGGTCCAGAGGCCTCGAGGCAATAAAGGAGTGGAGGCCCCCTCGCCCCAAATTATTTTCAAAATAAAGTAAACCATTTTTTTTCACTCGAGTTTTTCAATAAATAATTTATTGTGAAACCAAGTAGATTCCTTTAGTATTGAACAAACACGAACGGAACCTTTCGAGCTTTTTTCGCCGAAAAATCGTTGATGATTTCGTTGAAATCCAGTTCTCGGAGTAAATCGCTTTCAATGCTCAGGAGAGAAAGCTTCGATAGACGGTTTTGTCCCATCGTGGTTCGAAGCCTATTTTTTATAATTTTCATTTTTGAAAATGAGCGCCCTCCAGTGCAATTTGTTACCATCAAAACCAAATACATTCTCAATGCAATTGGAAGTGCTTCTTATTAGGGCCATTTGAGATTTTGATATTTCACTGATTGCCTGATTGGAGTGAACAAATATAGATCAATGATTTCTGTTATTTAAGGTAAATATAATAAAATAATCATGTACATATGTACAAAGTACTGTAGGCTGTAGGTAAAGGTAAAAGAGCAAAAAAAAATACGTATCAAAGGAAAAGATGTTTACTAGTGTTTACTAGTTGGAATTTGAGACAAAAATTTTCCGAAGTCTCTATTGTGGGGGCCCCCCGTTTGTGGAGGCCCCGGGGCCCTAAATCCGGCCCTGAAAAGTAGAAACATATTTCACCATTTGCTGTGGATGGCATCTCAATCTGTGCTTCATATAACTGAACTGAAGGGTTGACATACATTTGTGGAATAGGTACTACTTGCCTCATTGCTTAAAGAAAGTCAAGAAGAAAAGAAGGTGTTAGTTCTTACTGAGATATAGATGGAGCTGCATTATGTACTGGTAAAGCATTTGACTGAGGCTCTTGCATCCAGCCCTCCTTTGAAGGGTTTTTGAGAAATAATCTATTTAGGTGGTAGTTTATCCTCACTAGCATTATACACATGCCAAGACAGTCGCTGCCAAAACCACCAGAAATCCGCTCTGAGACGACTTGAATCACTGCCAAAAACACATCTGCGTTCGGGACAAAGGTTGCCTTACCGGAACTAAATAAAACAAACTCATAGACTTGACTCTTGACTCTTGACTTGTTGCTGGTTTATAGAAGTAAACCTTTTCTTTCAAATAAGCACAATTTGGGAAAAAGAAAGAAGTCAAACGGTGTCAAAACACATGATCTTGGCGGCCAGTTGACATCGCTGCCATTAAATTTGTCGCCATTGTTTTGTTAGCTGTGTGGCAAGTGACATCCATATCGTCCCATTCGGGCCATTAAAATTTTGTTATAATCTCACGATAGGGAACACCATTCAAAATAACTGTCTGAACGACCTCATTTTGGAAAAAAAAGGGCCTGATGATGCCGCCAGACCATAAACCGCACCAAACAGTCACGCTTTGTGGGTGCATTGGTTTTTCGACAATCACTCTTGGATTATCATTTGCCCAAATGAGGCAATTCTGCTGATTGAAGAATCCACTGGCACTGAGGTGAAAATGTGCCTAGGTACTGAAGACGATTTTCTTCGAAAATTGATCACTTAATATTGCCATTTCTTGCAACCATTCTGACCATTGACGACTCTTGAAATGGTCAAGAGGCTTTAGTTCTTGGGTCAATTGCACCTTGTAAACGTGTATAATGCATAATGTTCATCAACGACGGGCGTGAGAGGTGTAATTGTTGGGCACGGACGATGAGTTGAGGTGGATGTCTCTGAAAGTACACTATCGGGAACAATAACAATATTTTCTGCAGAACGAGCTCTACGAGCATGCACTTTTGTTTTCACATCTATTACAGACCCGGTTTGTTTAAATTTTTGCACGCACATTTAGACGATTAAATTAACCGAACAAATCACGAAGTGCAGGATATGCATTTTGATTTGAACGCCCATTTTCATAATATAGAGGGCTGGTCAATAAGTCCGTGACTTTTTCAATTTCTTACCTCTTTACTGAAACAGCAACACTGCTCCTGTCAACAGGCATCTGTCAGTTGACTCCCCTGTCAAAATTTAAACTTGCTGCGTCAGTTAGTTTGTGTTTGACAGCTATTTTTATCAGACTACTCACTAATTTGAGGAGAAAATGGAAAAAAGTGAATTTCGTGTGCTTATTAAGCATTATTTCTTGCGAAAAAAAACCATTACCGAGACCAAGGCTAAGCTTTATAAATACTATGGGGACTCTGCACCATCGATTTCAATGGTAAAAAAGTGGTTTACTGAATTTCGTTGTGGCCGTACAAGCACTGAAGATGCCGAACGTCCTGGACGCCCAGTTGAGGTCTCTACACCCGAAACAATCGAAAAAATTCACGATATGGTGTTGGCTGTTGGCCGACCGAAGATTGAAAGTGCGAGAGATTGTGGAAGCCGTAGGGATCTCGCATGGCCTCAGTGGTTTCAATTTTGAATGATCACTTGGGCATGAGAAAGCTTTCCGCAAGATGGGTGCCACGTTTGCTCACAGTCGACCTCGCAATCGTGTAACAACTTCACAGGAAGGTTTGGCGTTGTTTAATCGCAATATGGAGGAGTTTTTGCGCCGTTTTGTAATCGTGGACGAAACATGGATCCATCACAACACACCAGAGACCAAACAACAGTCAAAACAGTGGGTTTCTAAGGGTGAATCGGCGCCAAAGAAGGCCAAGGTGGGTTTGACAGCCAATAAAGTTATGGCGACTGTTTTTTGGGATGCAAGCGGGATAATCCACATTGACTACCTTCAAAAGGGAAGAACAATCAATGGGGAATATTATGCCAACTTATTGGACCGATTCAATGCCGATTTGAAAAAAAACCGACCTCATTTGGCCAAGAAAAAATGTCTTTTCCACCAAGACAATGCAAGGGTCCACACATGTGCAGTTGCCATGGCAAAAATCCATGAATTGGGCTATGAATTGCTCCCTCATCCACCCTATTCTCCAGATTTGGCTCCGAGCGACTACTTCTTGTTCCCAAACCTGAAGAAATGAAAAAGATTTGACTCCAATAATGAAGTCATATCGCAAACAAAGGCCTATTTTGAGGACCTCGACAAATCATTTTTTTTTGGAAGGGATAAAAAAATTGTATAGAGTTCAAGGGAGACTACGTTGAATAATAAAATTATTTTTTATCAAAAAATCTGTGTTTTATTCCAAAAGTCAGGGACTTATTGACCCGCCTCGTTAACGCGTTGCTAAATTGTGTATCTTTCCATGGCTCAAATTGATTTAGTCTGAAATTAAGAAATGTCAAATGAAATACAGAAAAAAAACTTGACGTTTAGGTGTGATTCACATCCAACTTTCGCTCTTAAAATTTAACCACCATTTATCTATGTAGTTGTTTGTATCATATCTATTTTTAAGAGAATCCGATCTTTGTCCCAATATCCACTAAGAATAGACAATAAAACTAAAACAACATAATTATTGCTTTATATTTACTATAACTGGCTCACTTATTTGAGTACCAAAGTAATTACTTAATTTATAGTCATATTTAAGTACATACATATGTATATGTAGTTAAGAGTTGAATGAACTTTTCTTTCTCTTTTAAATGCCAAACAACTCATACTCAACAACAGCAAAAATACGTTTAGTTTTCTCAATGTTTATAGCAATCATTAAGCTCGCAGCTTCTGTGATTTTGTTGTTATACAAATATGTATGTTGGTAAGACATTATACTTTAAAAAGCTTCATATTTATTAACTCACATGACTTAGTCGGACGGATTTGAGCTTATGCCTAAAATGACTTAAAATCTAAAATATATTCCTAAAATAAAATAAGGATAATGTCATACTAACGCAGAAAATAGAAAACATTTTAACAACTATGAACCAAAACTGTTCATTTGTTCATTAATATTTATTAGGTTTTTATAAAAATTGTTGTTGCTCTTATTTTAAGTATCAGTAAAAAATTATGTTTATCTGAGGGAAAAACATCATGTTTCGAAAAGAAAAATGATTTCCACATCAATAATATATTTACTTTCCAAAAAATTACATATTTGTTTTAAAAATCCAAAAGTGAATTTATTTAATAAAGGTTATTCAAGTTCTTTTGTTAAACATTTTACTTGACATAAAGTACAAACTTACATAGGATTTTTTAAAATAGCACCTTTCACAAGTTGATATAGTATAAGTTACGCCATTTAATGTTAGTTTTACAAGACTTTGTCATAAACTCATATTACTTACTTAAGGTGGTGCTACAGTCCTGTGTGAATTGGGGTCATAAATCCATATACCTAATTAATTAATTACTCATTTCAGTAAATTTAAACTTCAACGGAATAGCCGGCCGAGTTATGAACTGAGTATCAAATGCATTTTCAATCGAATAATTGAATTCAATATTGAAATTTCTAACCAATCGCATAACTGTCAGTTCTAATTCCAAATCAACAATTCTCTTTCCGGCACAACTTCTAGGTCCAAATCCAAATGGTAGATAGACAAAAGGATTGACTTCGTCTGCCTTAAAAGCATCACCTTCTTCAGTTCGAAGCCAACGTTCGGGAATGAATTCCTCAGGTTGGGGGAAATATTTGGACTCTTTTAAAATATAATTATTGGCCATGGCCACATCAGTGTTCATTGGAATTTGATATCCATTCAAAACGATATCCTTAGGCATCGTACGAACTGTTCCCGGCCCGATGGGATACAAACGGATGCCTTCTTTAATTGTAGCCCTCAAATAGGGTAGATTTTTCATGCTTTCCAATGTTGGTACCGAGTCTTTTTTTGGTAAAATCGAACAGATCTCTTTGCGAAGTTTTTCTTGTTTTTCAGGGTTCTTGGCAATACCCAGAAGAATTCCTGTCAAAGTTGTGGTTGTCTGGAATAAAATTGACATACATATGTATGTAAAAACTTACAAGGTAAATTCTTCAACTTACTGTGTCAACTCCTGCCAACATCATATCCATTGCCATCACAACTGCAACTAACTTATCCTTTTCAGCCAATTTTTCCACAACACTCTTTTGGTAGTTATCATCTTCTGAAC